>JAQPPZ010016957.1:24029640-25389460 GCA_028583015.1 Wollemia nobilis | reverse complement strand
AGATGCACAGAAAAATAATTCTTTTGCCTTATACCATCTTCAAGCGGCATTAGATCCAAGTATATTTCCTAGAATTGCATCTTACTTAACTGCTACTAATGCATGGAATGCCTTGAAAGAAGGATTCCAAGGAAGTGATAAAGTGAAGCAAGTCAGGCTTCAGACCTTAAAAAGAGATTTTGAAAATCTCACAATGAAGGAAAATGAAAGAGTCGGTGACTACTGTGTACGAATCAAAGCAGTAGTTGATATGATGCAAACTTTAGGTGATGACACAAAAGTTGAAATAATTGTGAAGAAAGTGTTGAGAACACTTCTTCCTAAGTGGAATCACATTGCCATCATAATTGAAGAATCCAAAGACCTTTCTACTCTTACATTTGATAGTTTGATTGGATCATTAACATCACATGAAGAGAGACTTCAAGGAGCACCTTCAACAAGCTATGGAGGTGATGACAAAGCCTTCACTTCGAATGAAGCTGCAAGATGAGGACAAGGAAGAGGCCGAGGTAGAGGACAACAACAAAGAGGCAAAGGCCAAAGCAACTCCTACAGAGGAGGAAATCAAAATAGAGGTGGAAATCAAAACAGAGGAGCCAATCAAAACCAAAGCGGCAATGCAAGCCGTGGAAATCAAGGACGAGGAAGTAACAAGACTAAAACAACTTGTTTCAATTGTGGGAAACAAGGACACTTCGCTCGTGACTGCTGGTCAAAGACTTCAAAAGATCAAAGCAGTCAATATGGCTCATTCTACGAAGAAGAAGAAGGTCCATCAAATATTTTTCTCTCTTATGGACAGTCAGATCAAAATCTTAAAGATACATGGATTTTGGATACTGGTTGCTCCAACCACATGAGTGGCAAAGAAAATATCTTTGCTACATTAGATTCAAATTACAAATCCCATGTTAAGTTAGGGGATAATAAATCTTTGCAAGTTGAAGGCATTGGAGCTATGGAAGTTCCAACAAAAGAAGGCCTTAAAAAAGTGAATGACATATACTATACTCCACAGACTACAACACAATTTGTTAAGTGTTGGCCAAATGATGGAGAAGCATTACAAATTAGTTTTGATGATAGAAAATGTACAATCCTTGATAAAAAAAATTGTAACTGAGTCATCACAGTACCTATGACAAAGAATAGGTTATTCCCTCTAAAATTTGGTGAGCCAGGGGGAGCTCAACTTGCAAACATTGCTATTACAAATCCAAGTGAATTGTGGCACTTGAGATATGGTCACCTCAATTCCGCTAGCTTGAAAATGTTAACATCACAAGCTATGGTGACGAGGACTACCAAAAATTCCAGAACATAAGAAGGTATGCGAAGCATGTGCTTTGGGAAAGCACTCCCGAACGAAGTTTCCAAGAGGCCAAGCGTGGAGAGCAAGCTATCCTCTTCAACTAGTACATTCGGACATCTGTGGTCCAATGCAAACAAAAAGCCTTGGAAACAATTCTTATTTTCTAACATTCATAGATGATTATTCTAGAATGTGCTGGATCTATTTTCTGAAACACAAATATGAAGCATTTGATTGCTTCATAGACTTCAAAAATAATGTAGAAAAGCAATGTGACTACTATGTCAAATGTCTTCGCACTGATAGAGGAGGAGAGTACTCCTCAAATGAATTTTTACATTATTGTAAGCAAAATGGGATAAAAATGCGGTTCACCACTGCCTATACCCCACAGTAGAATGGTGTGGCCGAGAGAAAGAACCGCACCCTTGTTGAAATGGCACGAACAATGCTTCAGACAAAGCATCTCACATACAACTATTGGGCGGATGCGGTGAGAACTAGTGCATATATTCTAAATAGAAGTCCGACTTCTAGTTTAGATGGTATCACTCCTTATGAAGGATGGTACGGTAAGAAACCAAATGTCAAACATTTTCGAGTATTTGGTTCTTTAGCTTATGCACACATTCTTGAGGAGAAGAGAAAGAAGCTTGATCCCAAGAGTCAAGCATGTATTTTTGTAGGGTATTGTGAATCAACCAAAGGGTATAGATTGTACAATCCCAAGACACATAAAATAATTATCTCCAGGGATGTAATTTTTGATGAAGGGGGAGAATGGGGTCATAAAAAATTTGTTGATATTGACTCTAATTCGGAAAGTTCCACATTTGTACAACCCAAGAAAAGTAGTGGAAAAAGTTCCCCTCCACAAAGTCCACATCAGGAATCTTCATCAAGTACATCAAGTGGTACACCAAGTCCAAGAAGGACTCCTTTGTTGGCACCCCCAAACTCTCCGAAATGATTTCATAGATCTGTAAGCGCTCCAAGTCCGATGGATATTGATCCAGTTTCTCAAAGGAAAGAGACAAATAAAGGAAAGCGCATACTACAGAGTCATCCATCTTCTCAAATGTTGGATAGGAATTTCCAACAAAGATACACTAGGAGTCAAGCTAGTGAGATGGACGACATTTTGTCAAGACTTGAAAATATTCAAATGTTAGGAGATGATGAGTCTCATGAACCAAGGGGTGAAGTAGTCAATTATGCTTTGTTGGCTGCTGCATAGCTAGAACCATCTAGCTATGAAAAAGCATGTACTAAAAGTATATGGCAAGATGCCATGGAAGAGGAAATATCCTCAATTAAAAAGAATGATACTTGGGAGCTTGTGAAGCTTCCCAGGGGAAAAAAATGTGTTGGATGTAAATGGGTCTATAAGACCAAATTCAATGCTGATGGAAGCATTGAAAGGCACAAGGCAAGATTAGTAGCTAAGGGTTTTACTCAAAAATATGGAATAGATTATGAGGAAACCTTTGCTCCAGTTGCTCGACAAGAAACAATCAAAACTGTTCTTTCCTTGGCAGCCCATAAAGGATGGAACATTCAACACATGGATGTGAAAAGTGCATTTTTAAATGGATACCTGATAGAAGAGGTGTATGTACAACAACCTCAAGGTTTCCAAGAACAAGGAAAAGAGAACCTTGTTTATAAATTGAAAAAAGCACTTTATGGCCTCAAGCAAGCACCACGAGCGTGGTACTCATGAATTGACGACTATTTCAGCAAGTATGGTTTCACAAAAAGCAAGAGTGAACCAACTCTATACTACCTGAAGAATGGAGTAGATATCCTCATAGTTTGTTTATATGTGGATGATCTAATATTTATGGGTAGTAATAATAAAATGAATATGGAGTTCAAAAACTCCATGATGAATCAGTTTGAGATGAAGGATCTCGGATTAATGAGATACTTCCTAGGAATGGAAGTACATCAATCAAAGAATGGGATCTTCATATGTCAACAAAAATATGCTCGTGACATGATTCAAAAATTTGCTATGCAGCAGTGCAAATCAGTTGCAACACCAACAGGACATGGAATTCAGCTAAGCAAAGATGATGGAGCACCAAAAGTTGACATGACCAATTTCAGAAGCATGGTTGGGAGTTTAATGTTTCTCACCAACACTAGGCCGGATATACGATATGTTGTTTCTCTAGTATCAAGGTTTATGGCATGCCCATCCGAGCTGCATCTTCAAGCAACCAAACGAATTTTACGATATGTAAAAGGTACATTGGATTTTGGAATCCATTACCACAAGTCTAACTCTGTGAAGTTAGTTGGTTATAGTGACAACGATTGGGGCAATAATATAGATGACAGAAAATCTACATCGAGGAACCTGTTTTAGTCTAGGTTTAGGACTAATAACTTGGAGTTCCAAGAAGTAATCTGTTGTAGCATTATCATCTACAGAAGCTGAGTATATAGCCATTACCCATGCTAGTACTCAAATCCTCTGGTTTGGTGAAAAACAAATTGGTCCAACAAAACTGAATTGTGATAATATTAGTGCCATATAGTTGGCATATAATCCGATCCACCACAAAAGGTCAAAACATTTTGATATGAAGTATCACTTCATAAGAGATATGGTGGAACAACAGATAGTTGAGCTTCAATACTGCAACACTTTGGATAATCTAGCAGACATCTTCACCAAAGGCATGGCTAAAGCTCAATTTATAAAGTTGAGAGACTGTATAGTCAGTCCTCTCAACTTTAAGGGGGAGAATGTTGGAAAATTACCATTAGTAAAAGGTTAAAAAGGTATTTTACCTTGGGTAAGATTACTTACCTTTTACCTTACCTGGACGACAGCATCTTTGGGTGGCAAGAGAATTTGTTTTTAATTTCTTCTCCCTTAATTTCTCCTATTCCCCCCTTTTCTCTAGAATGGTTATTTTAATGTTTATTTAAACTTTGTAACCTTATGTTAATGGTTAATGCAAATATTACCTTTGTATCAATTGCTCACCTCCCACAATTCTATGGTTCTAGAACAAATAATCTATGGAACTAAATATTTATTAAAGGTTATTCTGCATATGATAAAATTGTTTGGTCTATTAGGAGGTTTTAATGACTATTTTATTTCCTGATATTTATGCATATCTTGATGTTGTCTAATATGCACCATTACAAGTTCTAGCATCAACTATATATAATCTCTTTTAGCACCCTTTTTTCCTCCCCATCATATTTTTAGCCAGTTAGAACGTCAAAGGAGCCAACCTTCTTTGGAGATTGACCCGATTAAGCTTTATAGCTTATCTGATCATTTAATTTTGGTCAATTCTTAGGTGTAATAATAAACCATAGGTAAGTTTTGGATCAATAGTTTTTGGTAAGCCCGATTGGACCCTAAGGTCCCACAATCTAAATAATTCAAGGATTGGTGATACCCTATATTATCAAGTTTCTATTGATATCACTTGTCAACTCTGTTGAAATGCAAAACCCAGATTCTATGATTAGTTGCCTTTGAAATTTTAGCACCGCATATACCATATATGGTTTAAACTCATCGTGCTACCAACAGTTTTTGACATGCTTGATGGGACCTTCGTCTCGCTTTTAGGATGAACCAAGGTTTAGTGATAGCCTGTTTCAAGAAATAAGTTTTTTCTAAATCACCTGGTGACTCTAGTAAATATCTAGATTTAGATCCATGATTGGTTGCCTTTAAAGCCTCTTTGAAAAACTTTGATAGGAGGACCAAAGATTCGATGAGTAGAAATCATAACCATTTGGTGAATCCTTGAAGAAAGAGCCTCAAAATGCTAAAAATGATCAATTGCCCAATGACACTACCTTCTATGGAATGATACATACCCTCTGAATTTTTGGTATATGCATAATATTCTTAAGGTTTCTTTGCAAATCTTACCAAGATTTTATGGTGTAGAGAAGACCACCTATGAACATTATCAAGATGTGGCTTCCTTGGCTACTATGCATAATATCACATTCAAAGATGTGATGCTCAAGCTACTTTTTCTTTCTCTCAAGGGGAAAACACTATGGTGGTATAGGATATTAGAGGATCAAAGCATTTGTACATGGGTAGATTTAGCATAAGCTCTCATTGACTCCAACAACTTTGGAGATCCTTTCCTACTGCTCACTCAACTCTCGTTTATTAAATAGGCACCCCTTAAAATCTTTTGACTTTAATATCTGATTCAAAAGGATATGGAGAAGGATCCCTCATGAGTTCTAACCATCCCCTACTCAGGCATATATGTATTACATTTGTGCTTTCCATCCCAACCTAAGCCTTCTTATTCAACAATTTGGAGAAAGGAATTTCCTATAAATTTTCAAAGAAGTCATTCATGCTAAGAATATATTGATTCAAGTAGGAAAAATACCATCTAGGAAAAACCTCTATCCCCTCTAAATTTTAGTCCCTACACATTCATATACAGATATCATGTCACACCTATCCCAATTCATAGAAGGAGGTTATCCCACTAAGTATCAATAACAAAGGCATCAAACAAAGCAAGACCTGAGGATGGAGATTCAAAGGTTAGATGAGGAAGTGAGGAATATAGAAAGACAAATATTAGAGAATAGTAGATAAAATATAAATTATTGGAAACTTTTAGTACATTAGTTTCATCAACCTCACTGTATTCATCTAACAACAGAATCAAGAACAATTTGAAGAAAAGCAAAACATCAGGGCAATAACATGAAAATTGAAAATGGTCAAAATTTGACTAAATCCCTGTTCCATAATAAATTTCATCTTAAATAAGAAAATAGGGGTCAATTGAAACAAGTAAGGAGTATTTATATGATGGATAACATGATGGCATGTAATACAATACAAAACTATGAACATTAGGAAAATTCAAGTCCTATAGTATCTCAATTTGAAGATTATGGAGATAGTAATATCTTAATTCCACCACCATGAGGTATTGATCCAAGTGATCATGTTCTTGGTTGAAAACCCTATGTAAAAGATCAAATATTTAACTAGAGGAGGTTAGAGACATGTAAAAGGCTATATTTTCCAGTTATAATAGTTGAGGAGAGAGTAGAAATGGTGAAACAATTTCATAAGTTTTCCAAACACTTAACCTCAGTGTTTGAAGAAGAGCTTTTGTTATCAGATTAGGTGGACCTAATTAATATTTCTTTTAGAAAACTCCCAAATATCAATAATACATCCACACATTTTTTTCCCCATTATCAAAAAAGGCTACCCTCCTCCTTTCTACCTATCTCTTTTTTTGGAGAAGGGGATATTACATAACTGCGTAGTAGATCCAAAGGCTCAAGTTTCAATTATACCAATAGATATATGTAGAGGTTTGGATTTGAGTCCAAATGTACAGAAGTTAGACATGTATTTCAAAGTAAAAGCAGTTGAAAAGGATGGGGGTATTGCACAAAGTACCAATGTTGATATACGGACATCCAGTAATTCAAGATATATAAATTATTGATGTAGATCCATTGTTTGGAATGTGCCTATCCCAAAGTTTGCTAAGGTATATGGAAGGACATGTGACTCGAGTGCAATACCAAATATTAATCTCATTAGAAAAATATATCATCATAGTGCCTAATCAAGGTTTGCAAACTTTTTGCATTGAAAGCTACCAAAATCAAGGGATAGGTCCTTTCAAAGAGCCCACATGTAGGAAGAAGGATGCAAATTTTTATGAACCATAAAGAGTGCATTTTACTCAACCTGAATCTAAATTTTATTTGCTTGATCAAATACCCCATAATGAATCAGTAGAAAGTGTCCAGAATCAAAGGAGTACAGAGAACTATAATCATCTTTGTTGGGAGGTGATAACTCAGGATGCAGAGTTAGTCAAAGATCATAGAATATAGATAATGGATATCATGAGATCCTAGAGAGAAGAGGATCTGCATGCATCATACATAAAGCTAATATTTGTTTGCAAAGCCACTAAAGAGGTACTAGATGCTTGGAATATAACCACATCAAAATATGAACCAAAAATAGAATAGGACTTTACCAATGTTAGAGACAGTTAGACACCATGGCAAGTAGGTCATGCAAAGCAACCTAAATTTGGTACCATGTGGTGTGGATATTGCAGGTTCATGGGGTAGGTGTGTAAATGGCTTCAAAAGCTAGGTATAAGAATACACATCATATTTTGTATACATAGCCAACATATATATGCTAACTGACTATAGTCATTATGAATAAGTATATTTGTTCCATGTAAAAGCTAGTGCCCTACAACATCCGGTACAAACACCTTGAATAATTAGAAATTTGATCGAGCAAATTGTGTTTCAAGTAAAATTAGAAGAGTTATTTGATGCAATCACCAGAATATGAAACACAAAATTACTCCTTTTTGTTTTTTCATTTTCATATTTCTTTTGATATTTTCTCTGACTCTATAGACCAATGGATAAACGTAGGCTTTTGAAATAACATGAGATGCATCCAAGAATACTATGTGGTAGAGATAAAACCATTGAAGCACATATAAACAAAGAATGATATCATGCAATTCATATTACGATGTCATACTAAATTAAAAGAAACATGCATGAAAGACTCGACTGATGTAGAGGAAAATAGAGCAACACAAGTGAAAAGATCAGCTGATGGATGAATGCCAACTTAAGCACCCCATAGATCACCAAAATCTACGAAGTGTGATTTTCCAGTCATCAACTAACGAGATATTTTCTCTCAGCTTGGCATTATAAAAATATGGATGCTCATATCAAAGCAAAGGAATGCAATTTTAGCATATGAAATGGAACTGATAGTGCAAACATGGACTTGTAGAGAAAATTATGAATGATGGAAGATATTTATGTTCACCTATATGAAGAAGCAAAAGAGATGTAGGATAAGCAGATGGTTACCCATTATAGAATGTCACCTCATGACAATCTATCTACTTTGGAAGCAACCTCAAGCCCTAATGTAATATATATATGGAGTTAAAGTGTTTGGGAAATAACTTCGAGCCTTGATGGAGTATATTTATGGAGGTATTTTGTTGGTAAAGGTTATATTAATTTGTGTACCTCCAATTCCCTTGATTTATTTCCTTTATTTCATTGTCTCCAATACTCGAGTGCTGCTCTTTCTCACTTGCCTATGAATATACCATATTCTTTCCCTTTTTTGGAATCTCTTCTTGTTTTTAATGGGTTTTTATATTGTGTTTTGTCCCTATCTATATCCACTCATCACAATTTTGTCAAGTATAAGCATTCCCTTCACCATTATTTTTTGTAGTTTTTCATGTATTATTTTGAGCTTCCCATCTCTGTATATACTTTCTTTCTTTCTTTCCTAGCAGTGCAATTTTGTAAGAGTAAACCTTCTTCTCCTCTTATAGTGGCTACCTTTTTCGCTCAACTTACGTTTTTTATCCCGTTAAGTCTCCCCATGTACTCCTGGTTTATTTTATACTTTAAAAGGATGTTGGCATGGTATCAAGGCAATCTGGGTTCTATAAAACTTGCAAGCAAAGTTTCCCTATGAGTCACCAATAATGTGAATGATTTTTGCGTACTCCTCATCCATCTAACTCTATTTCTTGTGATAAGAATTATCTAAGGTTTACAATAGGAAAAATAGAGATGAATACAACAACAAGAGGATATGTTCTTCAAAAGAGTGAAGTAGATAGTTGATAGTTTCAAAGAAGTTATAAAATCTAAGCTAAAGAGTCTAATTTTCTTAAAGAAGAGGGGGCTACAATATCATAATGTCATGACTTATCACTATATCATGGTTGCAAAGTTTTTAAGGACTTCATACAAAAATAATGACATGACAACGCAACTTGTCATAGTGTCATGTTCGCAATTGCTCACTGAATGGAAGGGTAGAAGATTATTGTGATATCACGACTTGTGGTATTGTGATCATGCAAATATAGAAAATCCAAAGTGGAAGGAAGATGTATGATATTGTAATAGGTTACCATGTTATGGTAACCAATCTTGATTAATTCAAGTGTAGAAGGGAAGGCTCAACATCGTAACATGTCACCGTGTCACAATTGCTAGGTTCAGAGAGTCAAAAAAGACCAAGGATCATTGCGACATCATGATAGATTCTTACATTGCATTCATTAATATAATAAGGTTCTAAAGGTATGAAATAGACCATGATATTCTAAAATATTTATGTGGTGATGTTGTGATGATAAGGTAGAATTTGTAGAGGAAATTCAGTCTGACAGCATCCGTTACAGATCTACAATGGAGAACATTTTCAAGAATGAAGAATGGATTAGATTCAATTTCATCCTCCAATACCTTCCTTGCATGCATGAAGCATTTAGACTGTATATAGGAATATTTCACCACATCCTTATTTTGGGATCAATGATGCTACACAATGGTTATACCAATCCAACTGCTTAGCTTTCTATTGTAACAATTTTAATAAAGCTATTTTTGTATTTTAGAGATTGAACCATAGAGGTATTATAAATAAGATCAATGGCCTATTTTGTAAGGGTTGGATATTAGGCATTTAAAAGTTGCATATGTAAAGACTTTTGGAAGGAGCAACACAATAGAAATATTTGTTTGACCTCTGGTTCAACATCTTGCAGAAAATGTATATATGAATGGATGAATGTTTCTATTTAGGTAGATGAATGTGCGTGACATTAATTCTAATTTTTTTATTCTTGTACACAATTATTATTTGGTTTGGAATTGATAATATATGGAACTAAATATTGATTAAAGTTTATTCTACATATGATAAAAATGGTTGGCATGTTAGGATGTTTTAACAACTGTTTCATTTCATGATAGTTATGCATTTCTTGATGTTGTATATGCACACCATTACAAGTCCTAGAATAAGCTATATTTAATATATTTTAACTCCCTTTTCTCCTCCTCATCATAGTTTAGCTAGCTAGAATATCAAAGGAGCTAGTTTTCTTTGGATATTGACCCGGTTAAGCTCTGCAGCTTACTCAATCATTCAATGTTGGCCAAGTCTCGGGTTCAATAATCAACCATAGGTAGATTTTGAACCAAAAGTAACCTTTGATACCTGTTGTGATTGTTTCACAACTAGCCCCAAAGCTTGGGGACCCACATTTTTTTTGATAAATTTTGGTGTGGTTTTTGTCTTTTTCTTTTTTATAGGTTTATTAAAGTGTTTATAATTCAAACATTAACTTTTGGGTTAATTCATGTTTAAAAAAATAAATAAACTAAAAAAAAAGGAATTAAAAAAATAAATAAATAAATAAAACAAAAAAAAAGAAAAAAGAAAGGATAAATAAAAATTATATATATATATATATAAATGAACATAAAATAAAAACAAAAAAATATATAATAATAAAAACAAAAAGGGATAAGATATATATATATATATATATATATATATATATATATATATATATAAATCTTATATTTTTCATGGTGGCCACGTATAGCTCTTAAAGCTTTTAAAGCACCTTTTATTAGCTTTAAGTAGTATGTAGTGGTAGGTTTGTTTTTTAGCTTTTTGTTTTTTTTGTTTTAGGTTTTAATTTTTAATTTTTTCATGTTAGTTTAGGTAAAGTTTAGTAGTTGTTTTTTTTAACGTGTTTTGTTTTGTTTTGCAGGGTGTTGCGTATGGAGGAAAGGAAGAGAAACGAAACGCCGTGGAGAAGGAAACGAAAGGGCCGAGAAGTGAAACGAAGAAAATGAAGAAGGCGTAGGGTTTCCATCCAAAGGAAACAAAGCATTGTTTGAAAACTTTAAATGCACATCGGGAGGCAAACGAAAAGGGAGAGGAAAACGGAGACGGAAATGGACGAAAATGGTGGCATGGCCAAATGGGAACTTTGGGCATGGCCACATTTGTAAAGCAGGGATTTTAATTGGAATGTGAAAGCTTTTATTCAGAAATTTCAGGCCTTGTTAGCAAGAAAGAATGAGAAATTTTTCTGCATGCTTAATTTTAATTGTTTTATTTTTCCCCTTTCAGATTTCAGACTTGTATGTGAAATTGATGCCATTATTTTGGGTTGTTTCATGTGAATGTTTGCAATCTAGAAATTATTTAAAACCCTAGGAACCAACACCTAGTTTACTTTGATTGTGTTTATTTTGCAGGTCAAATAAGTTAGGTTGCATGTATGAAACTCTCACGTATTCGGTTTTGCAGGACGGGGTGCTATCAAACTGAAGGAGCTTTTGCATTGCTGTGTTTTCAGCAATTATTTTGATGCAAACTTCAAATTTTCTGTTTCCAAAAATTTTAATTTCAGAATTTTTTCGTATTTTCGGGCATTAAAATAAATATTAAAAAAATTTTAAAATCTAAAAATGATTTCACCATTGCGTAGATTATAATTCAGACTTCCAATATGCACTTTGAAATTTCATTTTCGGACTTGTTTAATATTTTTAAAAATTCATCGAAGTTGCTGTTTTGCTATAGATTTTAAAATTCCGAAAATAGAAATTTTCCATTTTAAGGTCAAATTTCATTTTTCCAGTTTTGTTTTGCATTCATGAGCCTATGATGACATTCCCTTCATGGAAATTCCAATTTCATTGAAGGGGTTATGTTTTACGGCATTTTTACAAATTTCCATTTCGGGCCTAAATTACCCTTTCTTCATAAAAATTCCAATTTTACGAAAGAGGGATAATTTGAATACTACATTGAAGGTCTTTTCCTTAAAGCACTTAATTGTTCATCTTGATGAAAATCTGATTTCATTTAAGAGGGATAAGTTAAAGTGACATTTTGAAGCTACATTTGGAGACCATATTCATCATTGAAGATTTAATGCAAGATAAAATCTATCTTAAAATCATCAAGATAAAATGAATTAAAGCATTACATCGTGGTCATATGAGGGCCAACTCACATTTACTTTATCAGGGTTCAATGAACAATCACTAAAGTTTCATGGTAAAATAAACCAACAGTGCCCCTTGTTTTCGATTACTTGCAACCACTAAGGTGTTCCAAGCATTTCAATTGAATATCTTTATTTGAGATTACTAATGCACATATGCAAATGCTAATATAACAAGAACCTTGGAGAAGTTGTTTGTTTAACTTCTTTGCAAGAGGGGGTTTTGGAACCCAAATCCTACCGGAGAGTGTGCTTTCACAATTGGGTGAAAACACCACTCAACAATACCTTATGTAGTACTATTTTTATATCCTTTATTACCCCCACTATTTGTACTGGGGTACCACCCAATTATGGCACTCTAGGGATTGACTGAGTATACTTCATTTCCATAGCCTTTTAGACTACCTTCAACATGATAGTGGTGGATGATCTAAAGTCAACCATGCAATTGCGTACTATCCATCCTTCCATGTGCATGGAAATATAAAAAGGTGGTGGTTAATTCTTACCCATTTTGGGACTTTGCTGATCTTGAACCAAATTGAGATCTAGGAGTTTTAGTCCATCTAAAGAAGTGCTTTCTAATGAATCCATGAGCATTTCAAAATAACCAAGAATTAGCAATGCATCATGAATGCTTGTCAAAGGAGTTTTATTTAGTTTTCAACAATTCTATATCTAAATTTTTTTTATATATTTTTCTCCCTTTGGTCAGGCTCCTTGAACTTCCTCTAGTACTGCTCTATTGCTTCCAACCTGTCGCTTTATTATAGATGTATACCTCAACTTCTTTAGCGATTGTTCTCTTGGATCTTCTTGATTTACCTTAGTTTATTTTTCCCTTGGTTTCTCTTTATATTGCTCCTTATATGGTTGAGCAAGCACCTTCAGAGGCTCCATTATCTATGGATCCACTTGCAAAGGCTTCTTCCTAGACCTTGTCAACACTTGGAAGCACTCATTATCTACAAGCTCTTCATCCAATATGACTTGGTCTAGGTCCATAAACATATTAACCTCTCATTTTCATGTCTTCTCGGCCTTCTATGCTACTACTAATTGGGTGCTAATAAACCATGCATGTATCTGTATTATAAGGGTCATTACAAGCTAAACACAAGTATCTCTCCTAATATGAGGAGGTAGATTACACATCCTCTTGATCCATACATAAAGCATTTGCTATTTTGACCATATTACTATTGGAAGCCTCTATACCTTTGAGACATAAGAGAATCTACTCAACTGATATACTTTCAATCTCCTCTTAGTATTTTTTCTTTTATACCACAATGAGTCTATTGGTAATATTTTTGACCAATGCTCTTAGCTCTTGATTTTTTATGGATAATTATTTAATCTCCAAAGTAGGTAATGGAGGTAAGGTCAGTCCAGTTGGTAGGGGAAAAGCTTTAGTCATAGTTACAAGAACAATTTAAGGTAATAAGATGGCCTATGCTGGTGTTTGTTGAGCGGGTTGGGGTAACTGTAGAAAATAGGGCATAGTAACCTTAGAGATAACTTTCCAACAAAGATAAAGGTATTGTCTATGGCAATTGCAACATGGAAAACCTCCAAGAATTCCATTTCATTAGATAGCCAAATTTGTAGGCTTAATTCTAGGACAAAGGCTTGAATATAATATATAATTTTGAGGCTAAGAAGGTCTTATATATTAAGGGATTTGCTTTCATATTATGCTAAATATAATATTAAAATCTATAATGTTTTCTTGTGGATATCTCTAGATAGAGGTGAATAGAGTGAGCCATAAAAAAGGCTTTCCTACCTCATTGAAATCTAAGATGAAGGGATCAACTAGCTATGCCCATGAGTTGATAGTACTATTTTCAAGAGCTCTATACCATGTTAACACCTTCCCTCTAAAGGATAATTCTAGCAGCTTTACCATTATATTTTCATGTTGAATATTATGAATAGTTGCTAACCTAACCACATCTTGATAATGTTTATAGGCCATTTTTTGGTACCATCATACACTAACAAAGCTTTAAGGGCTACATGAGTGATTTCATGAAGAGCTACCAGATCAAGTGGTCCAATGCTATTCCATCCTGGGTAAATTTGTCCAACCATACTTTTTGAGTGGGAACTATCAGGATACTCTTTTGTAAAAGCCTAGAGAGGGACCAAAATCTAAATAGAAGGAGCTCAAACTAAAGAGTGGGATTTATTTGGTCTTCTATGAGCTAGTAATTCAACAAACTATAAATTTTATTTGAGATTTTTGGCCTTTGATCTAGTTATCATGAGATTTTGGAGTTTGTTCTTTGAATGGAGTTACCAATATTAGGTTCTTTCATTAGTGGAGTTGCCAAGTGAATGAATTTTATCTACTTGTGAGATAAAGACATTCACCAAAATCTTAATCATCCAAAAATTTGGGGTAAATTTTGAATAATCCATCCCACTGGGCATACCAAAAAATCTTAATCTACAATCTATCTACTATGTGTTTTTCACCCTAGGCCACTAGCCAAGATTGGATGACTTTGAATTTCTTCTAAGTCAACCTTCAAATAAGGATGGTTCCTTGACTATGATAAAACAAATAAATTATAAAATACTAAATATAGATATAGAAGGGTTAGGAAGAGAGGTAAAAGGGATATAAATTGATTGAATTTAGCTAATAACAATGAAGCTTAGTGTGCAAACATCCTACAATACAACTACAAACAGATCCTAACACACCAACTACCAAATAAAGCATCATAGGATTTATATTCAGCTTATATTATGCATCCTCCAATACTCCAAGAACTTTACAAAAGGTAATCCAAACAACAATCCAAAGTAAACAAAATTTGCTTAACATAATTTACCACCCACAAAGCATAAATAAAAATGCATGGAAATACATAATTCACATACACGTTATCATTTGTAATACATCTATCAGTAGAGGTCAAACAACATCTACTTTAAAAATGCACTATTTACAACAGGTAAGTACTAAAAATATCAGTCCTCATATTGTGGAAATTTCAACTATTTATAGATTTCATAATGCATGGAATCTAGCTTAATTATTACATTAATGCTTAGTGGGATCCAAAAATATTTAAGATGAGTGGATATCATTTATCTATAATATCCACCTTAGTTTATTACTTTAGTTTTAATTAACATGATTGGGAGGCATGGACATCACTTTCTTGCACCAACCACCTCAGTCCATTACTTTGGGTATGATTGTCTTGCAACAACTAGCTCAACTCAAATGTTATGATCCAAAACCATGTGTCTTGAGTATTCTTAACTCCATCACTATGCCATCATGACTAAACATTATAATATTTGTTAGTCTATGATTCATTTTTAATTTATAGACTCTCTCATTCATTATTTGTAAAGGTGGTTGACCATCACTTTTTGGTGTTAGTAATTGCCAAATTAGCCTAACTGCCTTGCTTTGGATGGCTAAGAAGTGTCAAAATGATCTCTCCTTTTGAAATTCATAATTTTTGCTAATAGAGACCTATTTGGGATCTCTTCTCTTTTATCACTTTGTTTTACTTACTTCTAGAGCCTTAGAGGCCTAGCCAAAATTCTTAGGAGGCTCTTCTAATATCATCACTCAAGACTTCCATTCAGTCATGCTTTCCAACCACTCATGCCCTTTGTGTATAATAATTTTGAGCTCTTTGACTTATGTCATCCTAGAAAATATCTAACTAGTCACTCTTTTATACCATCGCTTGATTAATGCCTAGTTAGAAATTTTAAACACTTATGTCAATGTCACCTTTGAGAGATCCCAACCACTATTTGTTCTTGGCTCTTGACTGACCAAGATTTTTGAAGACTTATATTTTTGTCACTTTTGAAAATTCCCAAACACTCTTTTTTTCTATATTATGGGTTGGTCGAGTCCTTTGAATACTTTAGTTGATGCCATCATTTGAAAACTCTAACCATTATTTGCTTTCTATATTCTTGACTAGCCAATACTTTAGAATGCCCTTGCTAATGTTAGCATTAAAAATCCTTGGCCACTTTTGCTTTAGGCTTTGATTGGACAAAAAAATTGAGGTGCTTTACTAACATTAGCTTCAAAAATCCTCAACCAATATTGCTCTTTTGTGGATTAGTTGGGACTTTTGGGGTGCCTTACTTATATCATTTCTTGAAAGTACAAACCACCTTAGGCCTTACTGATAGAGAAATTTAGGAAGAAGTGGTTAGACCTTTTTGCCTTAGCAGGGTTTTGGGCCCAACAAGACATATTTTGGATTTCAACTAGTTATGTACAAGAATTACCAAGTGTGGCAAGTTTTCTTGCATCTAAGCCACAAATTTTTTAAAATTGATAGTCCAACAAAATTTGATAGGATTTATCTATGTGGGTAGTTTGCATTGGCCTTGTTGGAATATATTACATTATTTGGTACATGCTAATGTACCATCTTGGGTACATCCTTAGATTAGGAGAGAATCTTAGATTAGGGTTTGAGTAGTTACTTTATGCAATGTAATAAATGCACAAGTATTATTAGAATGTGCAATGATGTAAATGTGCATGTTGTCCATGTGTACATGAGTCTATAGAATAGGAAGATGAAGAGTCATAGGAATATGGAAGGCCAAGAGTCACATCCATTATATATTGGCCTTTGTATGAGCATTTGAGAGAGTGATAGAGAGAAGGTAGAGAGCATTGAGTAGAGTAGTAGTAGATACAATGTAGAGCATGTAAGAAATATGGAGAGTTTGAGACCTCCATTTTTATCAATGTAATATTTTCATGAGCTTTCATTAATGGTTATTTTATGAGTAGTTATAGAATTTTCTCATGAGTTTTACATGCTTAGAATATTGCCATTATCATATATTTAATATTGCATGCTCATTTTATACCTTGTGGTTGATCTCTCATTAAGTATTAAGCATCAAAAGCTAACAGTGGTATCAAAGCACAAGGTAGATTGATAGGAGATAGGGAGAGCCACAAGAGAGATTGAGAGGAGATAGGAAGATCTCATTTTCAAAAATTTTGAAATTGCTTTTTGGCTAGAGTCTTTCCATAGAGTTGCAGAAAAACTTGTGAAGACTAGGACTCAACATTGATTCCACTAGTTTGACAAATCAACTAGTGAAGTTCATTATTTTTAGATTTGAAGAATTTGCATTATTATCTTCTAATATTTTGTTGCAGAGAAGAGTTGATTCAAAGAAATTTGGGAAGCTTCCTACAAGAGATAGGAATAATATCTTCTTTGGAATTAATCCAATACTTGCAGCAACAAGTCAAAGATTGAAGAATTTGGAGGCCTAAGGAAAAAGGTCCCATTGCAGAATTTGTAGAATTGAAGATTGAAGATTGAGAAGAGAGGAAGAGGCCAAAGGAGCCCTATTGAATATTGGAGATCAAGGAGTCCCAAGAAGGAGATCCCCATAGAAGATTGAAGACTACAGATTGAAGAAAGAAGAAAGCAGCTCTAGAAGGAGGAGACCCAAGAAAGAGGTCCCATTGAAGAACTTCCAGATTTGGAAGCTAGAATATTGAAGATTGAAGATAGAGAAGGACTAGGAAAAGTCCTATTGAAGATTTGAAGCTGCAAAATTTGAAGACCCAAGAAAAGAGGTCTCAAGTAAACTTGGAAGGAGAAAGAAGAAGAAGGCTAGAAGAAGCCCTATTGAAAAAGTTGAAGAAGTGGCCATTGGAGAAGATTTGAAGAAAGCTCAAGGTAGAAGATTGCAAGAAGGAATAACTCCTAAAAAAAAGAATTTGGGACAATTATCACCATCCGACAACAAGCCCAAAAAGAAGAAGGATTTGGCAAGAAGTTTGCCAAATTTTGGAAAGGATTTTTGAAGACCTCAAGACATTCAGATTCTTGAGAAAGAGGCCAGTGAAAGAGGCTAGATTTGAAGTCAAAATTTGACAAGAAGATTGAAGGAGAAAGGAGCTAGAAGAGGCCACCAGATTTGAGAAATTTGAAGACTGCCATTAAAATTTTGAAGGCTGATTTGTGGAAGAGAAGATTGTTGATTTTGCAACAGAAATTGAAGAGTCATAGGATAGCAAATTAAAGGTGACTAATAGCTGCAATTTGAAGAAGAATTGGGTAGATTTCAAAGAGCCCTTGAATAACCAATTGAAGGAAGGCTTGATAACAAAAGAAGGTAGAAATTTGGAGAAGTTAGAAGAGATTCTTGGACAACAATATAAGGAGAAGAAATCAGAGTTTTGAGAGTAGCAAATCAAGATATTTGGACTGCAATATTGGGCAGCATTAAAAGGAGAAAATATAGCTGCATTTTGGAGAATTTTGAGGCAGATTTGCAAGGAGCATTGGACAACATTTGGTCAAAGAAAGGTGCTACAAATTTCAGAAGTTGAAGGCAACATATTGGACAACGTTATAGCTGCAAAAATAGACATTCTTGGACAACACAGTTGAAGGAGAAATAGGCAGCAATTTAAGCTAGCAAATTGAAAAATAAGGGCAGCATTGGAAGCTACAAATTAGAGGAGTTTAGGGCAGCAAAGCAAAAGGAATTGAAGCTGCAAAGTTGATAAGTTTGAAGCAACAATTGAATAGAAAGGAAGAGCTACAAATTTCACAAATTTAGGGCAGAAAATAGGTGAACCAAATCACCAAGAAGACTAGCTACAAAGGAGGTCAAAAGGTGCATAAAAGTGGTGCTATAAAAGTTTATTATTTAAGTATTATTATAAAGTTTTTGGGAGCACCATATTAGAGTTATTTAAGGAGAAAAATCTAGTTTGAGTTAAGTATCTCCAAGCCAAGGAAGGAGACATCATTATTATCTTGGAACCTGCAAAACACAAACAACATAAAGTTGAGTTAAAAGTATTGCTTGAAAGGAGTAATAAGGAGATATAACATAGTGAATGTTGAATAGAGAAATAGAAGCATTAGAAGGTAGAATAAATTTCAGCCAAAAGAAGATAGCAAAGGAACACTACTACGTTGAGAAGCATCTCTATTCGGCCAATGAATAGAAGGAAAGTTTGGTGCAACAAAAATCTATTTTTAGAGCTATTGAAGAGCGTTATTGCTCATTTAAGGTGCAAGGAAGATATCCAATGTTATACTCCATAACCTACAAGTAAAGGCAACATTGCAAAAGGGAGAAAGCACCATCCAAAGGAGATAACACCATTACAAAGGAGAAAGGGCCATTACCAACATCAAGGAAGGCACCATAGCGTAACATTAAGTCAACAAGATATGACAGCAAAAGAGCACGAAGCTCTATTGAAGTTAAGCACCTAGAAGAGCACCATTTACAAAGCCAAGTTGAACATAGAAATAAAGAGTGTCATTTATATAGACAAGCTGAGTAAGAAGAAGTTTATGAGCCATGCATAGGGAAGTGAAGTACACCATGTTTAGCACCTGAAACCAAGCTTCACAAAGGACAAAGGAAAGTGAAGCGTTAGTGCAATTTCAAACAAAGGTAGCTAAGATATTGAAGGGACATACGTAGAAAAGACAAAGCATTGGAAAATATAGAGCCAAAGCAAGGATAAGGGTGCAAGTTTTAGGAGGTAAAAGCAAAGATTTTACCCAAGTGAAAAATCTTGGATATCTAGTCGAACAACGTTGAGAAGCTAGGGATGAAAATACCACCAAGGAAGAGTTATTGAAGTGCCACCATAGGAGGAGCCACCACCATAGAAGAGGAGCAACCATTGATGGAGAAGAGCCACCACCAAGTGTTAGAAGTAAAGAAGGGCCAGCAAGCATTGAAGAGTTACAAAGTACGTACGTTGGAAGTTACAACTATCGAGTAGCAAAAGATATTATGAGCGTTAAGGAAGGGCAAGCAAGTTTGAGTACCAAAGATATTATAAAATCAAATGCAAGCATTGAGAGGAGCGTAGCCACCATTTGGAACTTTGGTTAAGAACCTAGAAGAAGTTGGATGCCACTTGGCATAGAGGAAAGGAAGCACCAACAATCATTGAGGGAAGAAAATACTTCAAGCCAATTAGGAGCACATTTGAGGAAGGAAGACACTTTTCAAAGGTAACACCCATGCTATCATAGCATCACCAAACTAGGTAGAAGTAACATAGCAAAAGAAACACCTAAAGAAGATGTTGAGTGCCATGTGGCACATGAAAAGAAGAATATAGACAGGTTGGAGAATCCCAAACAATCTACAACACGCATATTAAGAACATTCACGAGTCAGAGTGCATATAGAAAATACAAGGAGGACAATCAAAGTCTGAAATAGCACCATATACAAGGGAGAGCAATAAATGTAGTGAAAGGACATCATGTAAAGCATTGAAGACTGAAAGGAGAACAACACCAAAATTAGAGTGCAAGTTGCAGTCAAAGGAGTAGCAGACCATTACGTAGCACTTCATCTCCAAGAAGGTATATTAATATTCAATCTATTTGCATTTCATAAAGGTCAAGGAGATATAAGGTTTATCAATACTAAGGTTAAGTTAATCTATTATGCTTAAGATTAATTAAGTGAATGGAGATATAAGGAAATGAATTGGTAAATTATAACCTTAGATGATTTATTGATTGATTTGAAAGACTATTGAAGTAAGGAGGATTTAACTTGAAAGCTTTTTGAAATTGCGTTATTTGAAATTCAAGCATAGAAATATTTGCAAATAATTTAACTTGGAGGAATAAGGTTTTCTACATCAAAATTGAAATATTAAATTTGCAAATACCTATATTTTCTAAATTTCTAATTAGGGAGTTATAAGGAGTTCAACACCAATTTAGGTTCTTGAAATTTAGAAACCTTACTATTAAAAATTGAAGCACTACATAAAGTTATTGAAAAGTTGGAAATTACATTTGATATTAGTCTCTTGCTTAAATTAACGAGACATAAGGAATCCAACTTAAAGGTCTTGAAAATAGAGAACCTTATCAAAATTGAAAGTGCATCAAAACTATCTTTAGCTTTCTATTCATA
This sequence comes from Wollemia nobilis, assembly GCA_028583015.1. Taxonomy (NCBI): domain Eukaryota; kingdom Viridiplantae; phylum Streptophyta; class Pinopsida; order Araucariales; family Araucariaceae; genus Wollemia; species Wollemia nobilis. Next base: position 25,368,310 of record JAQPPZ010016957.1, on the reverse strand, counting down.
AATAGGGAGAATTAAAGTGCTTGTCTTAAAGAATAGGAGTTGAACATTATATTGAATTTATAATTAGGGAGACAAAAGGGATTCAACTCAAAGGAAAACCTAGAAAGCTAAGTATTTTATCAATGCCATATTACACTCAAAATATTTGGTAGATACAAGGTATTCTACAAAATTTGAGAATTGAAAAGATCATATCAAACTTGATCATATACTCAAAACTAGGGAGTCATAAGGTAGTCAACCTCAAAGTTGTAGAGTTTTTTACATCAAAACTAAGGAGTTACAACAAAGATTTACCTTAGAAGAACAATGGAAGAACTTATTAAGTATACAAGATTCAAGGAACCAAAATGGTTTAGAGATATACTTAATTCAAGGAATGACAATATGAAAAGCAAAAGAGAAGAACCAATATGGCTTAAAAGGTTTTTTGGAAAATCACAAATTGATAGTTTGGCAAGAGTAGATACTATAGAAACATCCTCTAACAATATGATAGAAGAAATTGATGGCAATCATATTAATGGAAATTTGGAGAATAAACTCAAAAATCATTCTCAAAAGGTAGGAAAGGATATTGATCAAAAAGATGACTTACAGACTTACAAAAGAAGTAAAGATAGAATAGCTTAAGTTGTACACAAATGGTTTTACTATTTCATCAAGGAAATGGATGAACTCAAAATTTCAAAGACAAGTAACAAAGAAGTAGAGACATCTTCATATTGTACTTATTGCAATAAAATAGGTCATAAGAAAGCAAACTGTTGGAATCTCCATCCATGTAAATATTGTGGAGGAAAATCTCACTCATTCTTTTTTTGCTACTATAAAGACATGTACTACAAAATATTTGAAGAGATATTAATATTCAGACTAGATTGTCTCTTTCAAGTTCTTATTTTTGAAGCATCTACTAACAATGAGTTTGAGTTTGAAGAGAATAGGTCATCTAAAGAGCCAAAGGAAATAAAATGGATTAATTCTGATCCACTCATGACTTGTAAGATAATGAGATCTCTTGTTCATCAAGGCTACTTAGAAAAATTCAAGGATGAAGATCATATTAAAAACCTTGAAACACAGAAAAGCAATGAAATGAAGAAAACAAGAAAATACAACATGAGTTCCAAGAACAAGATGAAGACTAAACCAGAAGAAGAACATGAACTTGATCCAGTTGAAGAACATGAAGATCCATATTGAAGACTAAAGTCTTCAATAACCAAATAATGTAATACAGGGGGTGTTGGAATATATTACATTATTTGGTACATGCTAATGTACCATCTTGGGTACATCCTTATATTAGGATTTGAGTAGTTACTTTATGCAATGTAATAAATGCACAAGTATTATTAGAATGTGCACATTGTCCATGTGTACATGAGTCTATAGAATAGGAAGATGAAGAGTCATAGGAATATGGAAGGCCAAGAGTCACATCCATTATATATTGGCCTTTGTATGAGCATTTTGGAGTGTTATAGAGAGAAGGTAGAGAGAATTGAGTAGAGTAGTAGTAGATACAATGTAGAGCATGTAAGAAATATGGAGAGTTTGAGACCTCCATTTTTATCAATGTAATATTTTCGTGAGCTTTCATTAATGGTTGTTTTATGAGTAGTTATAGAAGTTTCTCATGAGTTTTACATGCTTAGAATATTGCCATTATCATATATTTAATATTGCATGCTCATTTTATACCTTGTGGTTGATCTCTCATTAAGTATTAAGCATCAAAAGCTAACATGCCCACAATATGCAGTTAGCTCCATTAATTAATGTTCTTTACCCTATCTTTGTAATTTTGAGCATGTATTCATAAGATCACCCATACACACATATGTACTTGCAAAAATATATTTTCAAGGTAAAAATATAAAAACTTATAAACTTTGGTCTATGGAGCAATTCACCGACAAACTAGAATGAATTACTAGCAAAATTAGGTGACTCACTAGTAAAATTGGAACTTTGACAAGCATAAAATCAAGTGAATTGCTCTCCTAGGAGGAGTTAGGAAGAACTTGTCTTTTTAAGTAAATTTCTCTTTGGATTCAACTTGAAGAAACTTCATTGTGATGGAGAAAATTGCCAGTTGATTTGATCTTTTATAGATTTTTTCACAATTTGGTCCAAATGCTTCCTACTTATAGCAGATGCAAAACTGGAGTAAAATTTGAGATATCTTGTAGGTTTGATACTAAATTGATTGTTTTATTTGTAATTTTTTTATTATTCTAAAGCTTTTAATAGAGTCACCATTAATAAAGAACCTACAAAAATAGATCACAAATAATGAAAGGTATAAAATTTAAGGTCAATTTGAGACTAGGCTTGATGAATCAAATCCCTAGCCTTGAAGAATTGCATTGGATTCATATTGTGCAAGTTTAATAGAATAAAATTGAATCACTAGCAATATGAATCATATCACACCTAGATATATACTTAGGATTATTTTCAAGTGACTGGCTCACTTTAAGTGAATTACTACAAATTTTGAGTAAATTGCTACCAATATTTAGACTTGACAAAAATTCCTTTAATTTTTATTCAATCACTCCACCCATGGTGGAATACAAATTTGGCATCAAAATTAATAAATTTAGATAAATAATAATCTTAAAAGGATAGGGTCCCATTGGGCATGAAAAATAAAAACTATGTTGAATTGGGGAATAGTTTTTCTAATTTAGTCAATAATGCATCCCAGTTCTAGTCTTTCAGCAAGCTATTAGATGGAAAGGTTTATGATCTCTTCCAACCTTTGTATTTAGTTTGAGTTCTCATTATCATTGCTAATTTCTAATCTAACCTACTCTAATTGAATATTATTAAAGTGTGAAGCTTAAAGTACATGAAAAGTAAATTTTAAATTTTAGGATGTAAGGGATTAAATGAAAATACGACCATAACCATAGCAAGAAAATGTACGATTAATCAACACATGAGAATCAAAATGAACATTGTATTCTCATTAAATTAATATAAAATGGTAAGGTTAATTACAATATAGGGAAAGGGGTTATGCCTTAATCACCACACTATCCACTAATAAAAAGCAAAAGAATTATCAATTTCCTCCACATTTTATGAGTTACAAAGCACATTGTAGGCTTCACAGAGTGTAGCGTGAATTATCATGGCCAAAATATGATTACAATGGAGACCATGGATCCTATTTAGAGTATATTTTTATCCCTAAGTTACTTGGGGTGAGAAACTATTACTCCTAGTAAAAGTAAATAATTGGTGTATCTTTAACAAAATGATGCACCTCCAAATGTTAGATGCCTTTAAATATGCCTCCAAAATACTTACAAGGATTCCAAAATGGGTTATGGAACCAAATTCCAAAGTTTTAATTTTTAAATATTCTCTGTAAGATATATACCTTTATTTTTACCCCTCCATAGGTCTAAGAGTGATTTACCCTAAGGTGTGAGCAAATTGCTTGAATTTTATAGTGATTTGCTAGTTGACTTGGAATTATTCACTCATGTGAGCCAATCGAGCCATTTTTCTAGTGGATATTTCTTGAATTAATCAACATCTATAAAGCAAATCAACACTTGTCTTGAACTGGGACAAAATTTGAAGGGTTTTAGAAGGCATCAACACATAGATTTCATTATTTTATATCCTTCTAAATTTATGATTACCAAGGTAGTGACATGTCACTATAATAACATAAAATATGTGTGTCATGGCTAATTTGTAACAACCTAGGCTAATCCACTGGTTCCACAACAAACTTACAGGATGAATAACTAAACTTACTAATAAGGAAAGAATTTTAGCTATTTTTTTTTTAATTTTAAATTTTATTTATTGCTCACCCAATATTTAATCAATACAAGTCATAAAGCCAATTTTTGGTTATTGTCACTCTAGGCAACCCCCAAGTGGATAGGAATAGCTAGATCCCATAGAAGGTGACATTTAGTGATATTTTATTTCTCTCCCTATCACCTGATGTGTGTTTGAATATATTATATTATTTGGTACATGCTAATGTACCACCTTGGGTATATCTTTAGATTAGGAGTGTGTCTTAGATTAGGGTTTGAGTATTTACTTTATGCAATGTAATAAATGCATAAGTAATATTAGAATGTGGAAAGTATTCAATAATGTAAATGTGCATCATAGTCCATGTGCACATAAGTCCATAGAATAGGAAAGTGAAGATTCATGGGAATATGGAAGGCCAAGAGTCACATCCCATTATATATTGACCTTTGTGTGAGCATAACATATATCAACTTGTCATTTCATAGGATAAGGGAGAGTAGAGTATAAGTTAGATACAATGTAGAACTTATATGGAGCATGGAGTATTTGAGATCTCCACATTTTGTATGAAGATATTATTTTTGTGAGCTTTCATTAATGGCAATTTTATGAGAAGTTACAGAAGTTTTTTTAATGAATTTTACATGCTTTGTATAATTTCATTATCTTATATTTAATATTACATGCTCATTTTAGACCTTGTGATAGTTTTTCATTAAATATATAGCATCAAAAGCTAACAGTGGTATCAGAGCCACAAGGGAGATTGATAGGAGATAGAGAGAGCCACAAGAGATATTGAGAGGAGATAGGGAGATCTCATTTTTAGAATTTTTAAAATTACTTTTTGGCTAGAGTATTTCCACAGGGTTGCAAGAAAACTCATGAAGACTAGGACTCAACATAAATCTCTTTCCACTAGATTGAAGGATAACTAGTGAAGTTTATTAATTTTTAGAGATCTAGAGATTTAGATGCATTTTATTGCTTCTATTTAAGTTTTATTGTAGGAGATTAATTTCTAGTTGCAGAAAAAGAGTAGACATTAAATATTGAGAAGAACCAAGAAGGAGATCCCCATAGAAGATTGAGTATTGAGGAGATCCAAGAAGGAGGTCCCCATAGACAATTGAAGACTACAGATTGCAGATTGAAGAAATAATAAAGTAGCTCTAGTGAATATTGAGAAGGAAGAGACCCAAGAAAGAGATACCATAGAATAACTTCCAGAGTTGGAAGATACAATATTGAATATTGAAGATAGAGGAGGACTAGAAAAATCCCAATTGAAAGAGCTACAAAATTTGAAGACCTAAGGAAAGAGTGTTGAGCAAGGTGCAGCAACAGTATTGTCATTGTTGTCAACACAGTCAGTTAGAGCTATTGATGCAGTGGATAGGAAGTTCAAAATCCTTTCAGATGCAGAAGACAGGAGTTCAAAGGTTACTCAGAGTATGTACAATGATTGTCCAAGAAAACCGAAGTGGCCCATATGCAAAATATCAAAGAAAAAGACAAGTAAGAAAAGTGTCATGATATCGTGACATATACAACAGGCAAGAAAAACTGTCGTGATTTCGCGACATATTGGAAGAGAGAGAAAAAGCAGGAAAAACTGTCGCGATTTCGTGACATGTTGGAAGAGAGAGAAAAAGCGAGAAAAACTGTCGCGATTTCGTGATATGTTGGAAGAGAGAGAAAAAATAGGAAAAACTGTCGCGATTTCACATGTTGGAAGAGAAAAAGGCAAGTGGAAAAACTGTCGTGATTTCGCGACATGTTGGAAGAGAAAAAGGCAAGTGGAAAAACTGTCGCGATTTCACGACATGTTGGAAGAGAAAAAGGCAAGTGGAAAAACTGTCGCGATTTCGTGACATGTTGGAAGAAATAAAGGCAAGTGGAAAAACGGTCGTGATTTCGGGACATGTTGGAAGAAAAAGAGAAAGCAGGAAGAAGTGTCGCGATTTCACGACAAGTTCGAAGGAAAAAGAACAAGTAAGAAAAGTGTCGCGATTTCACGACATATTGCAAGAGAGATAGTACGGAAGAAAAAGTGTCACGATTTCATGACATGCTGAAAGAGAAAAAGACAAGTAAAAAAAGTGTCGTAATTTCACGACATATTGCAAGAGAGATTGTATGGAAGAAAAAGTGTCGTGATTTCGTGACATATTGCAAGAGAGAGATTTCGAAAGAAAAAGTGTCACGATTTCGTGACATATTGCAAGAGAGATTGTACGGAAGAAAAAGTGTCTCGATTTTGTGACATATTGCAAGAAAGAGAGTCCGAGAGAAAAAGTGTCGCGATATCGCGACATGTCGCGTTTTCGCGACCCGAAGGCAATAGAAAGAGCAAAGGAGAAAAAGTGTCGCGATATCGTGACATGTCACATTTTCACGACTAAAGGAGGAGAGAGAAAGTAAGAAGGCAGAAGTGTCGCGATATCATGACAAAAGTAAAGAGGAAGAGTACGAAGGCGAAAGTGTCACGATATCATGACATGTATTTTTGTGGTTGAGTTGAAGCCGACGAACCTATGACAATCGACTAAAATTAGGGTTTACAGGTGTCATGAAAGCCGACTAAGATTAGGGTTTGTAGCCGACTAAGATTAGGGTTTTCATCACAAGAATTCTATTATAAAAGGAGGGCTAATTTGAGAATTGAGGTGTGTCGATGTGTGCGAAATACGATCGCTGTGCGTAGAGAGCAAGTCGTGTCGAATTATTCCAAGTGTGAGATTTTGCTAAGGAAGTAGAGTGTGCAACAGGGAGAAGACGACTATGGAGTTCGAGTGCAGCGAAGTAGAGTGTGCGAAGTGATTGCGCAAAAAAAGCAGAGTGCGTAGAGAAAGCAAAGGTGACTAGTCAGGGTCTAGCAAAAGCAAAGGTATCTTACTAAATCTTCTAGTTTTAGAATTGAAGTCCAAGTTGGTGCTTGGCATCAGGGGTTGGTGCTCCTTTTTGTTGGTGCAGATAAACCAGGGGTTGGTGCTCCTTCCAGTGGGTTTTGGTAAATTGTTTGTAAAGTTTTTGCTTTGCAAAGGTTAGATTTGGATGGTAGTCCAAGCAGTCATTTTTAGGAATAGCCACATTGGTGAACTTCGTTAAATATTATGTTGTGTGATGTTCTCTTGTGGTACTTGCTTTATATGATTCTAAGGTTTAATTATTTCTATTTTAAGAGCTGATAATTTAAGTTTAAAGAGCTACACTAGTTCACCCCCCTCTTAGTTTCATTGTAAGACTAACAATTGGTATCAGAGCTAAGTTATTGTACAAGCCTAATCGACTAGGGTGATCTTGGAAGTAACACAATGGCAGGTGGTGAAGGTTTCTCATAAAACAAAGCACCTTTGTTTGATGGATCTAATTACGCATTCTGGAGAATCAGGATGCAGACATATCTCTGTGCTTTGGGATACGACATCTAGGATTCAGTAGTTAGTGGATACACAATACCCATCACTCCTCCAAAAGAGGCTAACAAAAAGAAACTATTTGAAAGTAACTCAAAAGCAAAGAATGCTATCATGTGTGGTTTAGCAAACAATGAACTAGTTAAGATCATGAACTATAAAATGGCAAAATATATATGGGACAAACTGAGGAGTATTCATGAAGGAGACAATAAGATCAAGGAGGCCAAGTTACAGACACATCGAGCTCAGTTCGAAGCATTGAAGATGAATGACGATGAAAACATTGAGGCATATATGCTGAGAGTTAATGGAATCATTAATGCGATCAGAGGACTCGGCGAGGATATCGAAGACTCTATCATCATGAAAAATGTATTAAGATCTCTTTCTCAAAGGTTTGATTCTAAAGTCTCAGTGATAGAAGAAGCTAAAAATCTAAATTACTTTAGTATAGATGAGATGTATGGTTCCTTGACTGCATATGAGATGAGGATAGGAAGATCTAAACCCACAGACACAGAAGTGGCTTTTAAAGCTCTTAAAGATAAAAACGCAAAACAAAAATCTGAGGAATAAGAGTCATCAGATGAAATGGAAGCAAACTTTGTTAGAAAACTAAAAAGGGGAAAAGGAAAATACAGAGGAAAGCTACCGCTTAAATGTTTCAACTATGGAGGCGTTGGGAATTTTGTGACTAAATGTCCTCTTAATGAGAAGAACAAAAATGATGAAGGATCACACCAAGAAAGAAGTGACTGGAAGAAGAAAATGAATTTCAAAAAGGGCAACTTCAAGAAGAAGAGTTTCATCTCTAAAAATGCCAGTTCACTAGAAGACAACTCCGATGAGGATTCTGAAGAGAAAACAGGTGAAGCTCTTGTCATGGCATTTGAAGAAGTAAAATCAAAAAAGGAAGGAGTGAACTCTGAAGTATGCGATGAAAACCTTGAGGCTGAAGTAGTGATGGGGAACCAAAAATCGTAAACTTACAAATCCAAATGATGGGGAACCAAAAATCGCCAAATTACAAATCTAAATTTTCACTCAGAAAATTGAAAACAAACTTTACAAGAAACATGAACACTTTTTTCCATTCATTAAATTGCCAAGATTTACAGTTATAGCCCGCAGGTTTTACAGAAACTAGCGCACTGGCTTAGTTTTCTCACACTCTATTGCAGTTCTCTAACTCTACAATTTTGGAAGGAAAAGCACTCAAGCCGATCCAAGTGGCCCTCTGCCTTGACTCTACAACTCGACTGTGCAACTCACAACTATAGTTTCTCCAACCTGCATCTGCCATTTTTCAACCCCTGTACACGCCTCTGCTTCATCCTTTTATAAATTTTTGGGCGTGCCTCTTCGTCTTCCATCTGGCGGCCCTTCGATTCATTTCTGCCATGACTGTTTTTCTTCGTCTGCTCCATAACTGCAATTCGTAACGTCCTCTGTAACTGGTGTAACGTCTTTCGTTAACTGTTCGTCTGTGCCTGTTTTCACTGCACCTTAGTGCCACGTGTTGTTCTGTGCTGCCACGTGCCATCCTGTAATGGCCTCCGAAAATGCAGCCTGTCGTAATTTCGTGACCTCTCCTCCTTCCTCGTCTTCTTCTCTTCCTGTCACAAAAATGCGACATGTCATGATATCGCGACATTTTAGCTCCCTTGCCTTCTCTCTCCTCTTTGGGTCATGAAAATTTGACATGTCGCGATATCGTGACATTTTTGCTCCATCACCTCTTCTCTCCTCTTCGGGTCACGAAAACCCGACATGTCACGATATCATGACATGTTTCCTCTCTTGCCCTTCCTTTTCCTTTTTGGTCACGATATCGCGACATGTCGCGATATCGCAACATTTTTCTTCCTCGTTGCCTTTTTCCCCTTTGGGTCGCGATAACGCGACATGTCGTGATATCACGACATCTTTCCTTTCTACTTCCTTCTCTCCTCTTCGGGTCGCGAAATCATGACATGTCGCGATATCGCGACATCTTTGCTTTTTTCTTTCTCTCTCTTCTTCGGGTCGCGAAATCATGACATCTTTCTACCTTGCTTCCTCTTTTCCACTTCGGGTCACGAAAATGTGACGTGTCACGATTTCACGACATTTCTCTTCTTTGCCTTCCCTTCTTCGCTTTCGATCGCGATTTCATGACATGTCGCGATATCGTGACATTTTCCTCCCTTGCTTCCTTTCTATCCTTTCGATCATGATTTTGTGACATGTTGCGATATCACGACATTCTCCTTCCTTGCTTGCTTTCTGCTCTTTTGGTCACGATAATGCGACATGTCGTGAAATCGTGACATCTTTCTTCCTTGGCGCCTTCTGGTCACGAAATCGTGACAACTTCTCATTGCTGACTCCTTTGCTCCATTTGTGTTGTGATATCATGACATATTTGTTGTCGCGATATTGCGATAGCTTCTCCCCGTTGGCTTCATTCTTCGCTTGCGTCGCGATATTGTGACACATCTTCTGTCACGATATCGTGAAAGTTTTCTCCGTTCGCTCCTCTCTCCACTTTGTGTCACGATATCGCGACACTTTTTCTGTTGTGATATCATGACATATTTTTCTCCTTGCCTTCTTCTTCTTCTTTTGTCACGATTTCATGACATGTCGTGAAATCACGATGTCTTCCCTCCTTAGCCATATTTTCAGAAGTGGCCCTCCTGCCACTGGATGCTTCTACATCAAGTGCCACTAGATGCTCCTACATCAAACACCCGGGGTTGATGGAGAAGTGATCTTCACTTTTGCACTGTCTGGTCACCGCCTTTTGTAACATCTCCAAATGTGCATCGGCCTCTGCAGCCCGCTCAAACCCCGTATCCTGGCCAAAATAACTTATGTCTTCCTTTAGACAGATTCCACCACTGCTGCACACTTCCTCGTCTACAGCCCGCTTACATTCCATCTTCGGCCCAAATTTTTTTTTGCCTTCTACCAGACAGATTTTGGCACTGCTGCACACCTCTTTGTCTACAGCCTTCAATGGCTTTAACTTCTGACACACTCCATCTTCTCTTCCACCAGTTATTTCTCCCTGGCATCTACTTCTTAGTTGATCCTCATGCCTTCTGCGCAGCTCCTCTCGTAGGGCTTTCACTTGCCTCCACAAATCTCTTCTGAGCAGCTCCTCTTGCAGGGCTTGCACTTGCCTCTGCAAAGATCTGAACATCTGTAACTGTGAATCCTTAGATCTCATATCTCTCCCACCACCACGGTTTCTTCGTGGTGGCATTCTTCTGCACTTTCTTCTCACAACCCTTAACCCCAGATCTTGGTGCAAACTGCCTCACGTTCGGTGCTCTGCTTACATGCTCAGAATCTTCTAGCTTTGATACCACTTGGTGGAGAACAAAACTAACACAAGACAGAGGACAAAGAAAATAAGAGCCAAATTTCTCATTCAATAGCTTCAAAAGAATTTACAAAAAATATACAAGCAATCTGTCATTTGCCAGCCCTTTCTCATTACAATTCTTGGGTTTTTATCGAGGCCTCGACCCTTTGTGTTTTCAAATTTTCCATGATCTTTAACTGCCACCTGGCTCAATACTGGAAATTTGCATTGATGGGACTTTGGGTGAGGTGCACGATTGGCCGCCATAACCACCGAAATCTTCTTCTAGAACTGCTGCTTCATTGCTAGTTGCCATAAATGCGTCTCTAGATATAGTGCACGAGTGGCCGACATGCTTGCTGGAATCTTCCTCTGAGACTGCTGCTTCACTACCGCTAGCTTGCCGTGCATGAAGGAATGCAATTATGAAAGCCTGGAGTGCATGTTTTTCTTTTGGTCGCGATATCACGACATGTTGCGATATCGTGACAATTCTCCTCTATGCTTTCTCTCTCCTACTCCGGTCGTGATATCACAACATTCTTTCCTTCACGCCTTCTCACTTCTGCCTTGGTCGCGATATCGTGACATGTCGCGATATCATGAAATTTTTCTTCCCCGCTGCATTCCTCGCCTTCGTGTCGCGATATCGTGACATGTCATGATATCACGACATTTGCCTTTGGACGCCTCCTCTTTTCTGTTCTGGTCGTGATTTCATGACATGTCATGAAATCGCTACAATTTCTTTAGCATCTTCTCCCTCCTACTATTGGTCGTGATTTCGCGACATGTCACGAAATCGTGACATTTTCATTGGCATCATCTTTCGATTGCTTTTGGTCACGATTTCGTGATGGTCGCGATTTCGTGACATTTTCATCGATATCTTCCCCTGGCTGCTCCTGGTCGCGATTTCACGACGGGCACGATTTCGCGAAGGTCGCGATTTCATGACATGTCACGAAATTGTGACATTCTCATCGGTACCTTCTCTCGCCTGCTTCTGGTCATGATTTCACGACATGTCACGAAATCGTGACATTTTCATCGTGCTTATGCTCTTTCTTATTTTTGGTCACGATTTCGTGACATTTTCGCCCTGCACCTTCTCTCTCCTAGCTGAGTCACGAAAACACGACATGTCGCGATATCGCGACTCTTTTTTGGTCACGATATCGCGACACCAAGGCAAACACTTAGAAAAATTTTTGTTGATGCAAGATTGCTCTGCTGCCACCGGATGCTCCTGCATCAGACACCCGAGGTTGATTGAGAAGTGATCCTCACTTCTGATCTGTGAGAGGAAGACCCAGGCGGTCAACCTCTGATTTCGATAACCAAGTTGCATCTTCTACAGGTCTGCCCTTCCACTTGATCAAATATTCAAAATACTATTTTTTCCTAGTGCTTCTACCTTCACGAGTGTCTAATATTTCCTCGATCTCGTCTGTGGTTGGGTTAGACGCTGGAATGCTCCACAACTCTGTACTTGGTGCCTTTGTACTGTCTCCCTCATGGTATTCCACTAAATCAGAGATGTTAAAAATAGGAGAAATGTCAAGCCCACTTGGCAATTCCACTTCATATGCATTGCCTGAATCCCATTTTTCCATTATTCTGTATGGCCCAAACTTCTTCATCTTCAACTTGTTATAGGTTTTGGCAGGAAATCTTCTTTTCTGAGATGGACCATGACTTCATCTCCCACTTCAAACTCTTTGAACCGTCGCTTCTGGTCTGCCCTTGTATTATATTGAGTATTCATTTTTGTAATTTTTTTCTTCACTTCTTCATGCAGTCTTTTCATATGTTCCGCAAATTCCTCAGCCTCGGCACTGCACTTTTCCCTTTTATCCATTTTTCTCAGCTCAGAAACATTTCTTGGGTTGTTTCCATATATGACTTGGAATGGAGATTTTTTTGTACTCTTGTTGACAGAATTTTTGTATGCAAATTCCGCCTACGACAAAACCAAATCCCATCCCTTTGGCTTATCCCCTATCAAGCATCTCAATAGATTACCTAGACTTCTATTTACCACCTCTGTCTATCCATCAGTCTGTGGGTGGTATGCAAAACTGAATTTCAATTTTGTCTTCAACTTCTTCCACAAGGTTCTCCAGAAATACCCAACAAACTTGGTATCTCTGTCAGAAATGATGTTTTTTTGTAGACCGTGAAGTCGTACCACCTCTTTGAAAAATAACCCTGCAATGTGAACCGTGTCACTTGTTTTATGACAAGGAATAAAATGTGCCATCTTGGAAAACCTATCAACTACCACAAATATGGAGTCATTTCCTCTCTGCGTTCTCGGCAATCCAAGAACAAAATCCATGCTGACGTCCTCCCATGGCCTCTCTGGTACAGGTAATGGTTGATATAATCCAGTGTTCTGCCTCACACCTTTCACCATCTAGCATATTCTACAACTTTGCACAAACCTTTTCACATCCTGCTGCAGTTGTAGCCAATAGTAGTTCTCACTCACCAGGGCAATGGTCTTATCCCAACCAAAATGTCTAGCCAGTCCTCCGCTATGTTTCTCCTTGACTAGGTTTTCTCGCATGGAACTCCTTGGAATGCATAATTGACTTCCTCTGAACAACATTCCATCTTGGATTAGAAAATCTAACCACTTTTTCCTATCCAAAGTAACAGGTGCCAAGCAAGCCCTCCAGGATTCTGCAAAATCAGGATCTTCAAGGTACAAACCCTTCAGTTCTTCAAATCCTACCACTTCCACCTTCATTTCTATCAGCAAATTCTGCCTTCTACTTAAGGCATCTGCAACTCTGTTTGATTTTTTGCTTCTGTGCTTCAACACAAAGGTATAACTTTGGAGAAACTCAACCCACTTCAAGTGTCTCTGATTCAGCTTCGTTTGGCTATTGATAAACTGTAAGGCCTGATGATCAGTAAATAGAACAAACTCTTTTGGCAACAAATAATGTCTCCACTTCTTTAGAGCCTGAACTATAGCATAAAAATCTTGATCATAAACTAAATACTTTTTCCTAGCATCATTGAGTTTCTCACTAAAGTAAGCAACAGGTTTGCCTTCTTGACTCAGTACGGCTCCTATGGCACTACCACTGGCATCACAATCTACCTGAAATACCTTGTTAAAATCTGGAAGTGCCAAAATAGGTTGCTCTGTGACCTTCTTCTTCAACATATCAAAGCTCCTATCTGCTCCTAAGGTCCACTTAAATTCTTTCTTATCCCCTCTCATTGTCTTTGTAAGGGGTGCACAAATGCTGCTGAAGTTCCTAATGAATTTTTTGTAAAAGCTTGCTCTGATACCACTTGATGGGGAACCAAAAATCGCCAACTTACAAATCCAAATGATGGGAAACCAAAAATCACCAACTTACAAATCCAAATTTTCACTCAGAAAATTGAAAACAAACTTTACAAGAAACAGGAACACTCTTTTCCATTCATTAACTTGCAAAGATTTATAGTTACAGCCCGCAGGATTTACAGAAACTAGCGCACTGGCTTAGTTTTCTCACACTCTATTGCAGTTCTCTAACTCTACAATTTTGGAAGGAAAAGCACTCAAGCCGGTCCGAGTGGCCCTCTGCCTCGACTCTGCAACTCGACTGTGCAACTCGCAACTACAGTTTCTCCAACCTGCAACTACTATTTTCCAACCCCTGTACACGCCTCTGCTTCATCCTTTTATAAATTTTTGGGTGTGCCTCTTCGTCTTCCATCTGGCGGCCCTTCGATTCATTTTTGCCATGACTGTTCATCTTCGTCTGCTCCATAACTGCAATCCGTAACATCCTCTGTAACTGGCATAATGTCTTTCGTTAACTATTTGTCTGTGCCTGTTTTCACTGCACCTTGGTGCCACGTGTTGTTCTGTGCTGCCACGTGCCATCCTGTAACGGCCTCTAAAAATGTAGCCTATCACGATTTCGCGACCTCTCCTCCTTCTTCCTTGTCTTCTTCTCTTCCTGTCGCAAAAATGCGACATGTCGCGATATCACGACATTTTAGCTCCCTTGCCTTCTCTCTCCTCTTCGGGTCGTGAAAACCCGACATGTCGCGATATCGCGACATTTCTGCTCCATCGCCTCTTCTCTCCTCTTTGGGTCACGAAAACTCGACATGTCGCGATATCACGACATGTTTCCTCTCTTGCCCTTCCTTTTCCTTTTCGGTCATGATATCGTGACATTTTTCTTCCTCACTGCCTTTTTCCCCTTCGGGTCGCGATAACGCGACATGTCGTGATATCGCAACATCTTTCCTTTCTGCTTCCTTCTCTCCTCTTCGGGTCACGAAATCATGACATGTCATGATATCGCGACATCTTTGCTTTCCACTTTCTCTCTCTTCTTCGGGTCATGAAATCGTGACATCTTTCTGCCTTGCTTCCTCTTTTCCACTTTGGGTCGCGAAAACGTGACATGTCACGATTTCGTGACATTTCTCTTCCTTGCCTTCCCTTCTTCGCTTTCGGTCGTGATTTCATGACATGTCGCGATATCGCAACATTTTCCTCCCTTGCTTCCTTTCTGCCATTTCGGTCATGATTTCACGACATGTCGCGATATCGCGACATTCTCCTTCCTTGCTTACTTTTTGCTCTTTTGGTCGCGATAATGCGACATGTCGCGAAATCGCGACATCTTTCTTCCTTGGCTCCTTCTTCGCCTTCTGGTCGTGAAATCATGACCTGTCACGAAATCATGACAGCTTCTCGTTGCTGACTCCTTTTCTCCATTTGTGTCGCGATATCGCGATAGCTTCTCCCCGCTAGCTTCGTTCTCGCTTGCGTCGCGATATCGCGACACATATTTTGTCACGATATCATGACAGTTTTCTCTGCTGGCTCCTCTCTCCACTTTGTGTCGCGATATCGTGACACTTTTTCTATCGCGATATCGCGACATATTTTTCTCCTTGCCTTCTTCTTCTGTCGTGATTTTGTGACATGTCGCGAAATCGCAACGTCTTCCCTCCTTAGCCATCTTTTCAGAAGTGGCCCTCCTGCCACTGGATGCTTCTGCATTAGGTGCCACTGGATGCTCCTACATCAAGTAGACCTAGAAGGTGAGTTTATATCTACACTTGAAGAATGGAAAATAGAGAGGAAAAATAATAAGAAACTTTCAAAAAGGCTTGAGGATGCAAATGAAATCATATCCAGCTTGAAAGTACAGATAAAAGAATCCAAGAAAATCTTCGAAGATCTTGAAGTGCAAATAACCATGAAAATAGATTATTGTAGCAAGCTAGAAGAAGAGATTGTTGGTTTAAGAATGTAGCTAGAAGAGATGAATAAGAAAATCAGTTGTTATCACAAACGTGAAGTAAGTTCTATGAATTTGGATAAGATCATAAATGACCAAAGGCTTGCAGGCATCAAATTTGGTCTGGGTTTCGTCGAAGGAGAATCATCAAGTGGATCAAAGGCCAGAAATGTAGAATCCATAAAGAACGAAGATAAGAAACAGGTTGATCAAGGAAAAAAATCTCATGCAAAAGAAAGCAATAATGTCAGGCACAAAAGGGGAATTGACAACGATGGATTCACAAATGTCACACTTCAAATAAGAAGAAGACCTATGGCTCCTACGACAACATGGCAAATACCATCACCCACGTTCAATTATCCCTTTTCTGGTTTCTTTTTTAAATGCAATGGCTATGGACATAAAATCTCAGACTATAAATATAATGTGAGACCAAGGAATTTCAACAGTAGAAATTTTTTCTCTCCTTTGATGAATTATATAGTAGAATGTTATAACTGTCATAATTTTGGGAACATTGCAAGAAATTGTAGAAGTACATTTGCATCAAATCAGTTTCAGGGAAGAAAATTTCAACCAAATAGGATGAGTCAAAATAGAAAACTTCCCGTAAAACATGCACAAGCTATTGATAAGGGAAAGGCAAAACAAGAGCTCAAATCTACTATCAAAACAGAGTGGAAAGAAAAGGCGCGACTCAAGGAAGAAAAGGAATCCTTAATAGTTCAAACAACATTTAAAGCACAAAATAAATATGTACCATGGATACTTGATAGTGGATGCTCCAGTCATATGACAGGTGACAAACGAAGTTTGAGAAGTTACAGAAATATGAAGGTGGATCAAGTAAAGTTTGGAAATAATGATGGAGCTAAGATAGTTGGCAAAGGCTCAGTTAAAATTAGTGATTGAAAGATTAAGTCAGAAGAAGTCTTGTTTGTGGATGGGTTGAAACATAACTTATTGAGCGTAAGTCAGATTTATGATAAAGGTCATGAAGTAGTTTTTATGAAGCAGGGTTGTAAAGTCAGAAAAATAAATAGTGGAAAATTGATAGCAACTGGATCAAGGACTTCTGGTAACCTGTACACACTCTCAGAGACTTCAAAAGGAACTTGTTTTATTATACGAGAAGAAGAAAATTGGTTGTGGCACAAGAGACTCGGTCATATCGGCTTTGATAATCTAGTAAAAATCACCTCAAAAAGGGCAGTGAGAGATATTCCAACCATCAGCAAACCTACAAACAACATTTGTGCTTCATGCCAAAAGGGGAAGCAAACTAGAGTCACATTCAAAACAAAAGAGTACTACACAAGCAAACCTTTGGAACTGATACACACCAATTTATGTGGACCCATGAGAACACAATGCATAAATGGTGACAAATATTTTATGTTGTGCATTGATGATTATTCCAGAATGACATAAATGAATAATTAGATCAAGGCAATAAATGAATAATTAGATCAGGTCGAGAAAAATTAGATCAGATCAGATCGAGAAAAACAAAACTTGGGAGTTAGTACCTAGACCTGCAAATAAAAATATAATTGGGACCAAATGGATTTTTCGAAACAAATTGAATGAAGATGGACAGGTAGTCAAAAATAAAGCAAGATTGGTATGCAAGGGTTATGCACAAGTTGAAGGCATTGACTTTGAGGAAAATTTTGCACCAGTATCTAGACTAGAGGCAATTAGAATGTTTCTAGCTTTAGCAGTCTACAAGAATTTCAAAGTTTATCAAATGGATGTGAAATCAGCGTTTTTGAAAGGAAAACTTGAAGAAGAAGTTTATATTGAGCAACCAGATGGTTTCCAACTTGGTGATTATCTCAACTTGGTTTGCAAGTTGAAGAAAGCATTATATGGCTTAAAATAGGCATCCCGAGCATGGTATGCAAGGCTAGACAACTATCTCACTCAACAAAGGTTTAAGAAAGGCATGGTGGATAGTAATTTGTATGTCAAAACAGAAAATGGGCATATTATTATTCTTGTTGTATACGTAGATGATATCATATTTGGCAGCAGCAAGGATGAGTTGTGTAAAGATTTAGCAAATAAGATGCAAAAATAATTTGAAATGTCAATGATTTGTGAACTTTCGTATTTCCTTGGGTTGCAAGTTAATCAAAATAAGAAGGGCATATTTATTTCTCAAGTTAAATATGTGAAAGAGATGTTAAAAAAGTTCACAATGGAGGATTGTAAGCCAGTTAGCACACCCATGATGACAGGTTGCAAGTTGAGCAAGGATGAAAAATCTCCAACTGTTGATCAAACCATGTACAGATCTATGATTGGAAGCTTACTGTACCTGATAGCTACTAGACCAAATATTTTGTAGGCAGTATGCATGGTAGCACGATTTCAGGCCAATCCCAAGGAGACTCATGTGACAGCAGTGAAAAGGATCCTTCGGTACCTCAAGGGTACTATGGAATATGGGTTATGGTATCCGAAAGGTAAATACTTCACCCTTATTTTGTATTCAGATGTATATTGGGCAGGCTATGTAGATGACAAAAATAGTACCAATGGAGGTGCATTCTATCTTGGAGATAGATTGGTCGCGTGGCACAGTAAGAAACAAGAATCAGTTTCATTATCGACAGCAGAGGTAAAATATATTGTAGTGACAACATGTTGTACGCAGGTATTGTGGATGAAACAAACTCTGAAAGATCTTGGTATTAGTTTCAGTGAGCCAATATCAGTTAAGTGTGATAACACCAGTGCTATTAACATCTCCAAGAATCCGGTTATGCATTCATGCACAAAACACATTGCTATCAGGTATCACTTTTTGAAGGAGAAAGTTGCGGAAGGTGAGGTTAAGTTGGATTTTGTTCCAACTACAGAGCAAGTAGTAGATATCTTCACAAAACCATTGCCTAAGGAAGTGTTTGAGTACCTTCACAATAAATTGGGAGTGGTCACACTTCCCAAGAATTGACTAGCTACAAAGATCACATTCTCAGGGGGAGCATTTAAGTATTTGATTATCTTTGTGCTCATGTTCATGAATTTTGCTAAGTGTAATAAATTATGTCTGAGAATGTTGTGCATGGACTCAGGGGGAGTCTGTAGTAGCCCTTTGGTATTATTGTCAAAGGGGTAGAAGAGTTACAAGAAATTGCACATGTGTTGCCAACAATTCCAAAGGGGGAGATTGTTGAGCAAGGTGCAACAACATTATTGTCATTGTTGTCAACACAGTCAGTTAGATCTATTGATGTAGTGGACAGGAAGTTCAAAAGCATTTTAGATGCAGAAGATAGGAGTTCAAAGGTTACTCAGAGTATGTACAGTGATTGTCCAAGAAAACCAAAGTGGCCCATATGCAAAAGATAAAAGAAAAAGACAAGTAAGAAAAGTGTCGCGATATCGCGACATATACAGCAGGCAAGAAAAACTATTGTGATTTCGCGACATGTTGGAAGAGAGAAAAAGCAGGAAAAATTCTCACGATTTCGCGACATGTTGGAAGACAGAGAAAAAGTAGGATAAACTGTCACGATTTTGCGACATGTTGGAAGAGAAAAAGGCAAGTGGAAAAACTGTCGCGATTTCGTGACATGTTGGAAGAGAGAGAAAAAGCAGGATAAACTGTCACGATTTCATGACATGTTGGAAGAGAAAAAGGCAAGTGGAAAAACTATCGCGATTTTGTGACATGTTGGAAGAGAAAAAGGTAAGTGGAAAAACTATCGTGATTTCGTGACATGTTGGAAGAGAAAAAGGCAAGTGGAAAAACTATCATGATTTCGCAACATGTTGGAAGAAATAAAGGCAAGTGGAAAAACGGTCGTGATTTCATGACATGTTGGAAGAAAAAGAGAAAGCAGGAAGAAGTGTCATGATTTTGTGACAAGTTCAAAGGAAAAAGAACAAGTAAGAAAAGTGTCACGATTTCACAACATATTGCAAGAGATAGTACGAAAAAAAAAGTGTAGCGATTTCATGACATGCTAAAAGAGAAAAAGACAAGCAAAAAAAGTATCGCGATTTCATGACATATTGCAAGAGAGATTGTACGGAAGAAAAAGTGTCATGATTTCACAACATATTGCAAGAGAGAGAGTTCGAAAGAAAAAGTGTCACGATTTCTCGACATATTGCAAGAGAGATTGTATGGAAGAAAAAGTGTCGCGATTTTGTGACATATTGCAAGAAAGAGAGTCCGAGAGAAAAAGTGTCACGATATCATGACATGTCACGTTTTCGTGACCCGAAGGCAAAGAGCAAAGGAGAAAAAGTGTCATGATATCGCGACATGTCACATTTTTGTGACTAAATGAGGAGAGAGAAAGTAAGAAGGCAGAAGTGTCATGATATCGCGACAAAAGTAAAGAGGAAGAGTACGAAGGTGAAAGTTTCGCGACATGTATTTTTGCGGTTGAGTTGAAGTCGACGAACCTATGACAGCCAACTAAAATTAGGGTTTACAGGTGTCATGAAAGCCGACTAAGATTAGGGTTTGCAGTCGACTAATATTAGGGTTTTCATCACAAGAATTCTGTTATAAAAGGAGGGCTGATTTGAGAATTGAAGTGGGTCGATGTGTGCAAAATACAATCGCTGTGCGCAGAGAGCAAGTCGTGTCGAATTATTCCAAGTGTGAGATTTTGCTAAGAAAGTAGAGTGCGCAATAGGGAGAAGACGACTGTGGATTTTGAGTGCAGCGAAGCAAAGTGTGTGAAGTGATTGTGCAGAAAAAGCAGAGTGCGCAGAGAAAGCAAAGGTGACTAGTCAGGGTCTAGCAAAAGCAAATGTATCTTACTAAATCTTCTAGTTTCAGAATTGAAGTCCAAGTTGGTGCTTGGCATCAGGGGTTGGTGCTCCTTTCTGTTGGTGCATATAAACCAGGGGTTGGTGCTCCTTCTAGTGGGTGCTGGTAAATTGTTTGTAAAGTTGTTGCTTTGCAAAGGCTGGATTTGGATGGTAGTCCAAGCAGTCATTTTGAGGAGTAGCCACATTGGTGAACCTCGTTAAATCTTGTGTTGTGTGATGTTCTCTTGTGGTACTTGTTTTATCTGATTCTAAGGTTTAATTATTTATGTTTTAAGAGCTAATAATTTAAGTTTAAAGAGCTACACTGATTCACCCCCCCTCTCAGTGTCATTGTAAGACTAACAAAGAGATCTCAAGCAAACTTGGAAGGAGAAAGAAGAAGAAGGCTAGAGAAGCCCTATTGAATAAATTGAAGAAATGGCCATTGGAGGATATTTAAAGAAAGTTTAAGGTAGAATATTGCAAGGAGTAGCTCCTAAAAATAAGAATTTAGGATAATTATAGCCATTTGAATGTTACACTTATAATGGCACTGAGAGGGGGGGGTGAATCAGTGTAGCTCTTTAATCTTGAATCTACAGCTCTTAAAACAGTAGCAATTAAAACTTATAAATAGATACAATAAGAATAGCAACAGAGCATCACACAACACAAGATTTAATGAGGTTCACCAATGTGGCTACTCCTCAAAAATGACTGCTTGGACTACCATCCAAATCCAGCCTTTGCAAAGCAACAACTTTACAAACAATTTTACCAAAGACCCACCTGGAAGGAGCACCAACCCCTGATTTCTCTCGCACCAACAGAAAGGAGCACCAACCCCCGATGCCAAGCACCAACTTGGACTTCAAGTCTGAAACTAGAAGATTGATAATAAGATACCTTTGCTTTTGCTAGACCCTGATTGGTCACCTTTGATTCCTCTACGCACTTTGCTTTTTCTGTGCAAGCACTTCGCACACTCTACTGCACCTCACAGTCGTCTTCTCCTTGTTGCGCACTCTGCTTCTTCTATGCAAGCACTTCGCACACTCTGCTGCACCTCGCAGTCGTCTTCTCCTTGTTGCGCACTCTGCTTTCTTAGCAAAATTCCACACTTTGAAAGATTCGACACGACTTGCTCTCTGCGCTCAGTGACCGTATTTCGCACACTTCGATACACCTAAAATTCTCCAAACAACCCTCCTTTTATAACAAACTTTTCATGATGAAAAATCTAATCTTAGTCGGCTGAAAAACCCTAATCTTAGTCGACTGCAAACCCTAAACTTAGTCGACTGCAAACCCTAATTTTTGTCGGCTTACATCGGTCTTCATCGGCCTCAACTGCCCCTACAACTCTTCTGTTGTTGTTGCCATGAAAACACAACATGTCGTGATATCATGACACTTTTGCCTCCGTACACTTACACTTAGCTTTGGCCCGTGAGAAAACAACATGTAGCGATATCGCTACACTTTTTTCCATACACTTTCTCTTAGTGAGAATACAACATGTAGCGATATCGCTACACTTTTTCTTCCGTATACTTTCTCTTAGCTTTGGCCCGTGAAAATACATGTCGTGAAATCATGACACCTTTTCTCTCTCCTCTTTCTCTTCGCTTTGGACCACGAAAATGAAACATGTCATGAAATCGTGACACCTTTTTCTCTCTCCTCTTTCTCTTCGCTTTGGATCACGAAAATGAAACATGTCACGAAATCGTGACACCTTTTTCTCTCTCCTCTTTCTCTTCGCTTTGGACCGTGAAAATGAAACATGTCGTGAAATCGTGACACTTTTCTCTCTCCTCTTTCTCTTCCTGAAAACGACATGTCACGATATCGTGACACTTTTTCTCCTTAGCACTTTTTCTTGCCTTCGGGTCACGAAAACCCGACATGTCGTGATATCATGACACTTTTTCTCCTTAGCACTTTTTCTTGCCTTCGGGTCGTGAAACCGACATGTCGCGATATCGCGACACTTTTTCTCCTTAGCACTTTTTCTTGCCTTCGTCGAAAACGCATGTCACGATATCGCGACACTTTTTCTTTCGAACTCTCTCTCCTACAATATGTCATGAAATCGTGACACTTTTTCTTCCATACAAACTCTCTTGCAATATGTCATGAAATCGTGACACTTTTTCTACTTGTCTTTTTCCCTTCCAACATGTCACGAAATCGCGATAGTTTTTCAACTTGTGTTTTTTCTTTCCAACATGTCACGAAATCGTGATAGTTTTTCCTGTTGTTTCTCTCTCTTCCAACATGTCATGAAATCATGATAGTTTTTCCACTTGTGTTTTTTCTTTCCAACATGTCACAAAATCGTGACAGTTTTTCCTATTGTTTCTCTCTCTTCCAACATGTCGCGAAATCGTGACAGTTTTTCCACTTGTGTTTTTTCTTTCCAACATGTCACGAAATCGTGACAGTTTTTCTTGTCGCGATATCGCGACACTTTTCTTACTTGTATTTTTCTTTGATCTTTTGCAAGTGGTCCACTTTGGTCTTCTTGGAAAATCATTGTACATACTCTGAGTAACCTTTGAACTCCTGTCTTCTGCATCTGACTAGCCATTGAACTTCCTGTCCACTGCATCAACAGATCTATCTGACTGTGTTGACAACAATGACAATACTGATGCTGCACCTTGATCAACAATCTCCCCCTTTGGAATTGTTGGCAACACATTTGTAGTTTCCTGTAACTCTTCTCCCCCTTTGACAATAATACCAAAGGGCTACTGCAGACTCCCCCTGAGTCCATGCACAACATTCTCAGGCACAATTTATTGCACTTAGCAAAAATCATGAACATGAGCACAAAGATAATCAAATACTTAAATGCTCCCCCTGAGAATGTGATCCTTGTAGCTAGTCAATTCTTGGGAAGAGTGACCACTCCCAGTTTATTTTGAAGGTACTCAAAAACTTCCTTTGGCAAAGGTTTCATGAAGATATCTGCTACTTGTTCTGTAGTTGGAACAAAATCCAACTTAACCTCACCTTCTGCAACTTTCTCCTTCAAAAAATGATATCTGATAGCAATGTGCTTTGTGCGTGAATGCATAACTGGATTCTTGGAGATGTTGATGGCACTGGTGTTATCACACTTAACTGATATTGGCTCATTGAAGCTAATACCAAGATCTTTCAAGGTTTGTTTCATCCACAGTACCTATGTACAACATGTTGTCGCTGCAATATATTCTGCTTCTGTGGTCGATAAAGAAACTGACTCTTGTTTCTTACTGTGCCATGCGACTAATCTGTCTCCAAGATAGAATGCACCTCCACTAGTACTCTTTCTGTCATCTACACATCCTGCCCAATCTGCATCTGAATATGAAATAAGGGTGAAGTCTTTACCTTTCGGATACCATAATCCATATTCCATAGTACCCTTGAGATACCGAAGAATCCTTTTCACCGTTGTTACATGAGTCTCCTTAGGATTAGCTTGAAATCGTGCTACCATGCATACTGCCTATAAAATATCTGGTCTGGTAGTTGTCAGTACAAGTAAGCTTCCAATCATGGATCTGTACATGGTTTGATCAACAGGTGGAGATTTGTCATCCTTGCTCAACTTACAGCCTGTCGTCATGGGAGTGCTAACTGGCTTACAGTCCTCCATGGTGAACCTTTTTAGCATCTCTTTTACATATTTAACTTGAGAAATGAATATGCCCTTCCTACTTTGGTTAACTTGCAATCCGAGGAAATATGACAGTTCTCCAATCATTGACATTTCAAATTCTTTCTGCATCTTATTTGCTAAGTCCTTGCACGACTCATCTTTGTCTGCTGCCAAATATGATATCATCTACATAGACAACAAGAACAATAAGATGCCCATTTTCTATTTTGACATACAGATTACTATCCACCATACCTTTCTTGAACCTTTGTTGAGTGAGATAGTTGTCTAGCCTTGCATACCATGCTCAGGGTGCCTGTTTTAAGCCATATAAAGCTTTCTTCAACCTCGCAAACAAGGTTGGGATTATCACCAAGTTGGAAACCATCTAGTTGCTCAATGTAAACTTCTTCAAGTTTCCCATTTAAAAAAGTTGATTTCACATCCATTTGATAAACTTTGAAATTCTTGTAGACTGCTAAAGCTAGAAACATTCTGATTGCCTCTAGTCTAGCTACTGGTGCAAAAGTTTCCTCAAAGTCGATGCCTTCAACTTGTGCATAGCCCTTACAAACTAATCTTGCTTTATTTCTGACTACCTGTCCATCTTCATTCAGTTTGTTTCAAAAAATCCATTTGGTTTCGATGATATTTTTATTTACAGGTCTAGGTACTAGCTCCCAAGTGTCATTTTTCTCTATCTGATCTAATTCTTCATTTATTGCCTTCATCCAACTTTCATCTTTGCTTGCATCATCAATATTTTTGGGCTCAATGTTGGATAGTAGAGAGTAGTTACTTACTGCTCTTCTTCTTGTCTGAACTCCAACTTTGGGATCTCCAATGATTTGCTCTTTAGGATGATTTCTCTCGCTGACTACTTGTTTTGAATTTCTTATTCTCTTCCATTTTTGAATCACAATTTAAATCATCTGAGTCAATTTCCTGTATCTTCTCCGCTTTGTTTTCATCATCTCCTTCAATAACCTCTTCATAAATAGGGTAGTTCGTTTCATAGCTGATTACTTGTTCTCTACCTTCATCAAATTTAACATCGACACTGTCCACAATTTTCTTTAGCCTTTTGTTGTAGCATTTGTAAGCTTTGCTTTTTGATGAATATCCGACAAAAAATACCTTCATCTGCTCTATCTTCAAACTTACCAAGATTATCTTCAGTTCTTTTGATGTAGCACTTGCTGCCAAAAACTTTGAGATACTTTGTTGTTGCCCTTTTTCCGAACCACAACTCATAAGGAGTTTTGTTTTCATGTGTTCTCAGCATGTATCTATTTTGGATATACACTGCAGTGTGGACTGCTTCTTTCCAAAATATGTCTGCTACTCTGCTTTCAGCTAGCATAGTCCATGCCATTTCTTGCACTGTCCTGTTCTTTCTTTCTACCACTCCATTCTGTTGAGGTGTCCTGGCTGCTAAAAACTGTCTCTTAATACCGAACTTCTCACAGTACTTTGAAAACTCCTCTGAAATGAATTCTCCTCCTCTATCTGATCTTAGACATTTGATCCTCTTTCCTGTTTCATTCTCTACTAGGTTTTTGAAAATCTTGAACATATCAAAGGCTTCTGATTTATGTTTCAAGAAAAATATCCATGTCATTCTAGAATAATCATCAATGCACAACATAAAGTATTTGTCACCATTTATGCTTTGTGTTCTCATGGGACCACATAAATCAGTGTGTATTAGTTCCAGAGGTTTGCTTGTATAGTACTCTTTGGTTTTGAATGAGACTCTAGTTTGCTTCCCTTTTTGACATGAAGCACAGATGTTATTTGTAGGTTTGCTGATGGTTGGGATATCTCTCACTGCCCTTTTTGAGGTGATCTTTCGAAGATTATCGAAACTGATATGACCGAGTCTCTTGTGCCACAACCAATTTTCTTCTTCCTATCCAATAAAGCAAGTTCCTTTTGAAGTCTCTGAGAGCGTGTACAGGTTACCAGATGTTCTTGACCCTATTGCTATCAATTTTCCACTGTTTGTTTTTCTCGACTTCACAACCCCGCTTCATAAAGACTACTTCATGACCTTTATCACAAATTTGACTTACACTCAATAAATTATGTTTCAACCCATCCACAAATAAGACTTCTTCTGATTTAATCCTTCCATCACTGATTTTGACTGAGCCTTTGTCGACTATCTTAGCTCCATCATTATTTCCAAATTTTATTGATCCTCCTTCATATTTCTGTAACTTTTCAAATTTTTGTTTGTCACCTGTCATATGACTGGAGCATCCACTATCTAGTATCCATGGTACATATTTATTCTGTGCTTTGAATGCAGTTTGAATGATTAAGGATTCCTTTTCTTCCTTCAGTCGCTCTTTTCCTTTCCACACCTTTTTGATAGTAGTTTTGGGCTCTTGTTTTGCCTTTCCCTTATCAGTAGTTTGAGCATGATTTTCGGGAAGCTTTCTATTTTGACTCATCCTGTATGGTTGAAATTTTCTTCCCTAAAACTGATTTGATGTAAAAGTATTTCTACAGTTTCTTGCAATATGCCCAAAATTATGATAGTTATAACATTCTACTGTATAATTCATTAGAGGAGAAAAAACATTTCTACTGGTGAAATTCCTTGGTCTTACATTATATTTGCAGTCTGAGATTTTATGCCCATAGCCATTGCATTTAAAACAGAAACCAGAGAAAGGATAATTGAACCTAGGAGATGGTCTTTGCCATGTTGCCGTAGGAGCCATAGGTCTTCTTCTTCTTTGATGTGAGACATTGGTGAATCCATCATTGTCAGTTTTCCTTTCGTGCCTGGCATTGATGCTTTCTTTTGCATGAGACATTTTTCCTTGATCAACCTGTCTCTTAGCTTCATTCTTTGTGGATTCTGTATTTCTGGCCTTTGATCCACTTGATGATTCTCCTTCGATGAAACCCAGACCAAATTTGATGCCTGTAGGTCTTTGGTCATTTATGATCTTATCCAGCTTCATAGAACTTTCTTCACGTTTGTGATAACAACTGATTTTCTTATTCATCTCTTCTAGCTGCATTCTTAAACCAACAATCTCTTCTTCTAACTTGCTGCAAAGATCTATTTTCATAGTTAATTGTACTTCGAGATCTTCGAAGATTTTCTTAAATTCTTCTATCTGTACTTTTAAGCTGGTTATGATTCCATTTGTATCCTCAAGCTTTCTTGATAGTTTCTTATTCTTTTTCTTTTCTATCTCCCACTCTTCAAGTGTAGATATCAACTCACCTTCCAAGTCTACTTCAGCCTCGAGATTTTCACCACAAACTTCAGAGGTCACTCCTTCTTTTTCTGATTTAACTTCTTCAAATGCCATAAAAAGAGCTTCATCTCTTTCTTCTTCAGACTCTTCATCGGAGCTGTTTTCTGATGAACTAACATTCTTGGATATGAAACTTTTCTTTTTGAAGTTGCCTTTTCTGAAATTTGTTTTCATCTTCCAGTCACTTCTTTCTTGATGGGATCCTTCATCATTTTTGTTCTTCTCTTTCAGTGGACATTTAGTCGCAAAATGCCCAACGCCTCCACAGTTGAAGCATTTAAATGGAAGCTTCCCTCTGTATTTTCCTTTCCCCTTTTTCAGTTTTCTCACAAAATTTGCTTCCATTTCATCTGATGTCTCTTCTTCCTCGGACTCTTGTTTTGTGTTTTTATTTTTAAGGGCTTTGAAAGCAGCTTCTCTGTCAGTGGGTTTAGATCTTCCTATCCTCATCTCATATGCAGTTAAAGAACCATACATTTCATCTATACTAAAAAAATTTAGATTTTTAGCTTCTTCTATCGCTGAGACTTTGGAATCAAACCATTGAGGAAGAGATCTTAATACCTTTTTCATGACAGTAGAGTCATCGATATCCTCGCCGAGTCCTCTGATCGCATTGATGATTCCATTAACTCTCAACATGAATGCCTCAATGTTTTCATCGTCATTCATCTTCAATGCTTCGAACTGAGCTCGATGTGTCTATAACTTGGCTTCTTTGATCTTATCATCTCCTTCATGAACACTCTTCAGTTTGTCCCATATTTCTTTTGCCGATTTACAGTTCATGACCTTTACTAGTTCACTGTCTGCTAATCCGCACAAGATGGCATTCTTTGCTTTCGAATTATTCTCAAACAGTTTCTTTTCGTCCGCTTCTTTTGGAGGAGTGGTGGGAGTTGTGTATCCACTAACTACTGAATTCCAGATGTCGTATCCCAATGCACAGAGATATGTCTGCATCCTGACTCTCCAGAACGCATAGTTAGATCCGTCAAACAGTGGTGCTTTGTTTGATGAGAAGCCTTCACCACCTGCCATTGAGTTACTTCCAAGATCACCCTAGCTGGTTAGGCTTGTACAGGGACTTAGCTCTGATACCAATTGTTAGTCTTACAATGGCACTGAGAGGGGGGGTGAATCAGTGTAGCTCTTTAATCTTGAATCTACAGCTCTTAAAATAGCAGCAATTAAAACTTATAAATAGATACAGTAAGAATAGCAACAGAGCATCACACAACACAAGATTTAACGAGGTTCACCAATGTGGCTACTCCTCAAAAATGACTGCTTGGACTACCATCCAAATCCAGCCTTTGCAAAGCAACAACTTTACAAACAATTTTACCAGCACCCACTGGAAGGAGCACCAACCCCTGATTTCTCTGCACCAACATAAAGGAGCACCAACCCCTGATGCCAAGCACCAACTTGGACTTCAAGTCTAAAACTAGAAGATTGATAATAAGATACCTTTGCTTTTGCTAGACCCTGACTGGTCACCTTTGATTCCTCTGCGCACTCTGCTTTTTCTGCGCAAGCACTTCGCACACTCTGCTGCACCTCACAGTCGTCTTCTCCTTGTTGCGCACTCTACTTTTTCTGTGCAAGCACTTCGCACACTCTGTTGCACCTCGCAATCGTCTTCTCCTTGTTGCGCACTCTACTTTCTTAGCAAAATTCCACACTTCGAAAGATTCGACACGACTTGCTCTCTGCGCTCAGCGACCGTATTTCGCACACTTCGATACACTCAAAATTCTCCAAACAGCCCTCCTTTTATAACAAACTTTTCATGATGAAAAATCTAATCTTAGTCGGCTGAAGAACCCTAATCTTAGTCGACTGCAAACCCTAAACTTAGTCGGTTGCAAACCCTAATTTTTGTCGGCTTACATCGGTCTTCGTCGGCCTCAACTACCCCTACAACTCTTCTGTTGTTGTTGCCGCGAAAACACAACATGTCACGATATCGCGACACTTTTGCCTCCGTACACTTACACTTAGCTTTGGCCCACGAGAATACAACATGTAGCGATATCGCTACACTTTTTCCTCCGTATGCTTTCTCTTATCTTTGGCCCGCGAGAATACAACATGTAGCGATATCGCTACACTTTTTCTTCCGTATGCTTTCTCTTAGCTTTGGCCCATGAAAATACATGTCACGAAATCGTGACACCTTTTTCTCTCTCCTCTTTCTCTTCGCTTTGGACCGCAAAAATGAAACATGTCATGAAATCGTGACACCTTTTCTCTCTCCTCTTTCTCTTCGCTTTGGACCGCGAAAATGAAACATGTCATGAAATCATGACACCTTTTTCTCTCCTCTTTCTCTTCGCTTTGGACCGTGAAAATGAAACATGTCATGAAATCGTGACACCTTTTCTCTCTCCTCTTTCTCTTCGCTTTGGACCGCGAAAATGAAACATGTCATGAAATCGTGACATTTTTTCGTCCGTACGCTTTCTCTTGACAATGTCGCGATATCGCGACACTTTTTCTCCTTAGCACTTTTTCTTGCCTTCGAGTCGCGAAAACCCGACATGTCGCGATATCGCGACACTTTTCTCCTTAGCACTTTTTCTTGCCTTCGGGTCACGAAAACCTGACATGTCGTGATATCGCGACACTTTTTCTCCTTAGCACTTTTTCTTCCTTCGAAAACATGTCGTGATATCGTGACACTTTTTCTTTCGGACTCTCTCTCCTGCAATATGTCATGAAATCGTGACACTTTTTCTTCCGTACAAACTCTCTTGCAATATGTCACGAAATCGCGACACTTTTTCTACTTGTCTTTTTCCCTTCCAACATGTCACGAAATCACGACAGTTTTTCAACTTGTGTTTTTTCTTTCCAACATGTCACGAAATCACGATAGTTTTTCTTGCTGTTTCTCTCTCTTCCAACATGTCGTGAAATCGTGACAGTTTTTCCACTTGTGTTTTTTCTTTCCAACATGTCACGAAATCGCGACAGTTTTTCCTGTTGTTTCTCTCTCTTCCAACATGTCGCGAAATCGTGATAGTTTTTCCACTTGTGTTTTTTCTTTCCAACATGTCGCGAAATCATGACAGTTTTTCTTGTTGTTTCTCTCTCTTCCAACATGTCGCGAAATCGCGACAGTTTTTCTTGTCGCGATATCGCGACACTTTTCTTACTTGTATTTTTCTTTGATCTTTTGCAAGTGGTCCACTTCGGTCTTCTTGGAAAATCACTGTACATACTCTGAGTAACCTTTGAACTCCTGTCTTCTGCATCTGACTAGCCATTGAACTTCCTGTCCACTGCATCAACAGATCTATTTGACTGTGTTGATAACAATGACAATACTGATGCTGCACCTTGATCAACATTGAAAACAATCCCAAAAGGAAGAAGGATTTGGCAAGAATTTTGCCAAATTTTAAAATGATTTTTGAAGACCTCAATACATTTAGATCCTTGAGAAATATGCCAAATAAAGAGGCCAAATTTGAAGTCAGAATTCAACAAGAAAATTGGATGAAAAAGAAGCTAGAAGAGTCCACCAGATTTGAAATTTTTGAAGACAACCATAAAGGATTTGAAGGTTGATTTGCAAATAAGGAGGTTGCTTATTTTTGAGGTAGAAGTTGAAGGGTCACAGGACAACAAATTGAAGAAGGCATAAAGTTAAAAATAGAAGAATATTTGGGTAAATTTTGAAGTGTCCTTGAACAACCAATTGAAGGAAGGCTTGACAACAAAAGAAGGAAGCAATTTTGAGAAATTGAATGCTATTTTTAGACAACAAGATAAAGGAGAAGAAATCCAAATTTTAGAGAAGCAAATTAAGATATTTGGACTACAAAATTGGGCATAATTAAAAGGATAAAAGAGAGCTGTGAATTAGAGAATTTTAGGGCAGATTTGAGAGAGATTTGAACAACAAAGTGAAGGAATAATTGTAAGCATTTGAAGCTGTAAAATTGATTAAGTTTGGACAGCAAGAGGGAAACACTAATAGTTAAAAATGTTAGAGTTAAAGCGAACAAATTAGGAGGAGAATTGAAGCCACAAAAAAATAGATTTTTGGGCAAAAAATTAAAGGCTAAAAGAAAAAAAAATGGGCAGAAATTAGAGTTGCAAAATTGATAAGTTTGAGCTAGCAATAGAGTAGAAATGAGAGCTACAAAATTCACAAATTCAAGACAACAAAATGTGAATTAAATAACCAAGAAAGCTAGCTATGAAGGAGGTCAAAAAAAGTTTGAAAATTGGTGTTATTAAAGTATTTTATCCAAGTATTATTTAAGTTTTTGAAAAGCACCATATTCAAGTTTCTAAAATAGCAAAGGAAAGGGCTCAAGTATATGTCTTCAAAGTTGAAGAAGATAAAATTCACATCGGATTAAAATATATAGCAAAGAAATGAGAAGTTAGATGTGATATAAGGAAAGATAAAATATCAACTCCTTAATTTCTTTTGAAAGATAAATAAACCAATATTGTTATAGCAAATATTGGAGGTAATATACTATTCAAAAAGGCAAAGGTTTTGGCATAAATTAAGAAGCTTGAAGTTACCAAAGAAGAAACCACCAAGCATAGAGCCAAGGAGGAGCCATTGTAGAAGAGTAGCCAACAAGGAGGGGACATCGTAGAAGAGAAACCATCAAGGAAGATCCATTATTGAGTGTTGAATAACCACCAAGCACAAGTAGAAGCACCACCATCTTGAAGGAGGATCCACCATAGTAGAGAAGAGCCACCATTTTTGGATATAGAGGAAGACAAAATTCCATTAAAATAAAACTTAAGCACCATATAAGAAAGCATTACTCAAAAAAATTGAGATGTTGAAGAGTAGAGTTTGAGCACCAGAAATTAAAGATCCACCCAAGCCAAGATCAAGCACCATTACAAAGGAATGGAGAACACAAAAATTAGTGAGTTATTGAGATAAATCCAAATTCTATTTGCATTTACATTGAAAAGAAGATATTGAGTATAAAGGAACTAAAAAGTAGGAGTGTTTGTGGTAAATAATTAAGTTGTTGCTAGGTGTAGAGGAGAAGCAATGCATTACCAAGAAAATAAAAGTAAAGGAGCATTAAAAATAAAAGGAAAAATACTATGTAGGGAAGAAGTTGTGCATTACCAAGAAAAGAAGAGTAGAGGAGCATTACAAAGAATAGGTATAAATGTTATGTAGAAGAGAAGCATCACCACTTGGAAGGACAAAATATATTCATAATAGGAGAAGAGTTACATTTCTAAGTGTCACAGTGTAGAAGGTAACTCTAACTAACATAAGGGAAATGAAACATCTTCTTTGCATGAAGGACAAGTCATACAAGCATATTCTTGAGATAAAAATGTAATGCAAGTGAGTAGAGCACAAAAAATTTGATGGTCAGAGAAACCAACCAACACTAGGAGGACATTCAAAGTCTTAGAGAGAACTATATATAAGGAAGAACATTAAATACCATGAATAAAGACATTGTTTTGCATTGAAGTCTAAAAAATGGATAACACCTAAAATAGAGTGCAAGTTGTAGAGTAAAGAAGTCACAGGAGAAGTAGGCCTAATATGTAGCATGCCATATTCAAGAACGTACATAAAATATTCAAATCAATTAGCATTTTCATAAATATCAAGGAGGTATAAGGAATATCAATACTAAGGTTAAGCTTAGATAATCTAGTATGCATGAGATTAATTGAATAAATGGAGGTATAAGGAATTGCATTGATGAACTATAACCTTAAATGATTTTTTGAATGATTTGAAAGCTTTTTGAAGGAGGATTTAATTTGAAAGCTTCTGGAATTACTTTATTTGAAATTCAAGCATAGAAATATTTACAAATAACTTGACTTGGAGGAATATGAACTTATACATAGAAATAGAAATATTAAATTTGCAAATAACCTTATTTTATAAATTTCTAATTAGGTATTTATAAGGAATTCATCGCCATCATAGGTTCTTGAAATTTAGAAACTATATTATTAAAAATTGAAAGATATATGAAACACAACATAGAGTTGTTATAAAGTTGGAAAATACCCAGGTGTTGTAGGTGAGTTGGAGAGGAGAGGGCAATACTCCAAGGGAGGTATGAGGTTTGAATCTCCACCCTACAAAAAAGTTGTATTGGGTACCCAAAATCTAATTGATAATGTTGGTGCGGGTAGGTCCGGGCATGACTTTTGGGCGACTTGGACGGTGTAGAACCCCCTGGTCATGGTCTCTCAGACCAAGGCAACCCTAAAAGGGGTTTTTTTCTTTAAAAAAAATAAAGTTGGAAAACTACATTGGAATTAGTCTCTTGCTCAAATTAATGAGACATAAGGAATCCAACTTAAAGTTCTTTAAGATATAGAATTTTATCAATCGAAATTGCATCAAAATTATATTTAGCTTTTCTATTCATAAATAGGGAGAAATAAGGTGAATACTAGAAGTTGAACATTAGGGAGACAAAATGGATTCAACTCAAAGGAAACCTTAGAAAGCTAAGTATTTTATCAAAGCTATTTTACATTCATAATGCTAGGGAGCTAAAAGTAATTCTACCTAGAGATTTGACTATTTTTTGATCATTCTTCAAACATTATGAAAACAAGATATACTGCAAGATTTGAATAATTGAAATTTAGAATTTGATCATATACTCAAATTCAAATTAGAATTTAGAAGTTAAAAAGTTAATATCATCCAAGAAGAAGAATAATAAGAATATATATTCTAAAGAGGGAGCCCCCTTTAAGTGGCCTGCGATCACATTTACATTAATTTGTTAATAATTTTATAGTAAGACCTTGGGGTCTTACCATTTGGTATCAGAGCCATGTGGGACCCAGTCATGTGGGAATTGCTCAAAGATCTTCATCAAATCACTTTTGTGCATGAGTATCAAACTTGATTTGAGGATATCACCAAACACAACACAATATTGGATGAATCAATTCTCATCAATGGCTTCATTAGGGGATTAAAAGAGGAAATTAGAATGGAGGTGACAAGGTTCAATCCTGATGGAGAGCCAAATTTTACAATAAGAGAAAACTCAATTTTTATTCAGAGAACATGGAAAGATTACAAAGTACAGAAGAAAATACATTTGCAGTCTCAATCTACGTCTTTCCAGCCCTCTCGAATCCTTCGAAAAATCCCCTTTTATCATCACGACTTCTTGCTGCAACCGTTGTTCGTAACCGTCTTAACGGCTTCTGGAACTGCCACATGGAACTGCCTTAACGGCTTCTGGAACTGCCACTTGGAACTGCCTTAACGGCTTCTGGAATCGCCAACTGTCATTCTGTAACAGTCCACGAAAAACCCGCCTTCTCTTTCTTAGCCAGGTCGCGAAAACGTGACATGTCACGATTTCGCGACACTTTTCTGCCCTTGGCTCTCTTTCGCCAATGTGTCGCGATATCGCGACACTTTTTTGCCTTTGGCTCTCTTTCTCCAATGTGTCGCGATATCGCGACACTTTTCTACCTTTGGCTCTCTTTCGCCAATGTGTCGCGATATCGCGACACTTTTCTGCTTTTGGCTCTCTTTCGCCAATGTGTCGCGATATCGCGACACTTTTCTGCTTTTGGCTCTCTTTCGCCAAAGTGTCACGATATCGCGACACTTCTTCGACTTTTGGCTTTGTTTGCCAAAGTGTCGCGATATCGCGACACTTCTTCGGCTTTTGGCTTTGCTTGCCAAAGTGTCACGATATCGCGACACTTCTTCGGCTTTTGGCTTTGCTTGCCAAAGTGTCGCGATATCGCGACACTTCTTTGGCTTTTGGCTTTGTTTGCCAAAGTGTCACGATATCGCGACACTTCTTTGGCTTTTGGCTTTGTTTGCCAAAGTGTCGCGATATCGCGACAACTTATTTTGCGCCCGTCGTTCTGCTGTTGGTGTCGCGATATCGCGACAACTTTTATGTCGTGATATCGTGACCATTTATTTTGCGCTCGCCATGGTTCTAAATACGTCGCGATATCGCGATGACTTTTGTGTCGCGATATCGCGACACATTGTAACACTTAGAACTTTCTTTCAAACTTAGAATTTTTTTCTTGTTTCTTTTGTTTGTATTTTTTTTTGATGATGCAAGATTGTTGTGTCTGCCCTGGATGCTCCTGCATCGGACACCCGGGTAGATTTTTTAGAAGTGATCCTCACTTCGGGCGGTCGAGGAAAACCCGGATGATCAACCTCTGATTTGGACAACCATGTGGCATCTTCGACAGGTCGGTTCTTCCACTTGACCAAATACTCCGAATATTGCCTATTTCAGGTACAACTTCCTGCATGATATTCAACCAAGTCTGAAATATTGAAGATAGGTGAAATATTCAGCTCACTTGGTAGATCAACTTCATAGGCATTGCCCCGAATCTCGTTTACCTATGATCCGGCATGGTCCAAACTTCTTCATCTTCAACTTATTGTATGTTTTTCTAGGAAAACGTTCCTTACGCAAGTGAACCATGACTTCATCCCCTACCTGGAATTCTTTGAAATGTCGCTTCTGATCTGCTCTGGCTTTGTACGTAGCATTCATTTGATCGATATGTTGTTGTACCTCTTCATGTAAAGTCTTCATGTGTGCTGCAAAGTCTTCAGCTTCAAGCATCGCACTTGTCTCGCTTTATCCATCGGTCTCAACTCAAAAGCGTTTCTTGGGTTGTACCCATGCACAATCTGGAATGGTGATTTACCAAGACTGCGATTGACAGAATTGTTGTAAGCAAACTCTGCCTGTGGTAAAATTAGATCCCATCCCTTGGGTTTATCTCCTACCAGACATCGTAGAAGATTACCCAAACTTCTGTTGACTACTTTGGTCTGTCCATCAGTCTGCGGGTGGTACGTAGAACTGAATTTCAAGTCTATTTTCAGCTTCTTCCACAGGGTTCTCCAGAAATAACCCACAAATTTGGTATCTCTATCCGAGACAATGCTTTGGGGTAGACCATGAAGTCGTACTACCTCCTTGAAGAACAAGCCGACAATGTGAACCGCATCACTTGTCTTCTGACATGGAATAAAATGGGCCATTTTTGAAAACCCGTCAACAACAACAAAAATGGCGTCATTTCCACGTTGTGTTCTTGGCGGACCAAGAACAAAATCCATGCCGATGTCCTCCCACGGTCTCTCCGGTACAGGCAATGGCTGGTACATTCCTCGTATTTTGGCTGACCCCTTTTGCCATCCGGCACACTCTGCAACCCCGCACAAATCTGGTCACATCCGCCGCAACTGCGGCCAATGGTAATTCTCACTAACGAGAGCAATGGTCTTATCATGACCAAAATGCCCTCGCTAGTCCTCCGCTATGTTTCTCTTTGATCAAATTTTCCCTCATGGAACTTCGTGGAATGCACAACTGGTTCTTCCGAAACAGCATCCCATCTTGGATCATGAAATCCAACCACTTAGTGCGATCCACAGTAGTAGGAGACACACATGTTGTCCATGCCTCTGCAAAATCTGGATCTGCTGGGTATAAACTCTTGAGTTCATCAAACCCAACAACTTGCACTCTCATTTCTATCAACAAATTATGCCTTCTACTCAAGGCATCTGCAACTCTATTAGATTTGCCACTTCTATGCTTTAGTACAAAGGTATAACTCTACAGGAATTCAACCCACTTCAAATGCCATTGGTTAAGTTTACCTTGACTATTTATATACTGCAAAGCTTGATGGTCAGTATATAAAACAAACTCTTTGGTTAGCAAATAATGTCTCCATTTCTTAAGAGCCTGAATTATAGCATAGAATTCTTGATCATAAATAGAGTATTTCTTTCTAGCATCATTCAATTTTTCACTAAAGTATGCAACAGGTTTACCTTCTTGGCTCAACACAGCTCCAATGGCACTGCCACTGGCATCACAGTCAACCTGAAACACTTTATTAAAATCTGGAAGTGCCAGAATGGGCTGTTCTATCACTTTCTTCTTCAATATGTTCATACTGGTATCTGCCTTGGCAGTCCACTTAAATTCTCTCTTATCCCCTCTCATAGTTTCTGTTAGGGGTGCACAAATACTGCTAAAGTCTCTAATAAACTTTCTATAGAAACTTGCAAGACCGTGAAATGATCTTACCTCTGTTACATTCCTTGGGGCAGGCCATTCAAGGATAGCCTTCACTTTCTCAAGATCCATTTTCAGACCCTCCTCTGAGATGACAAATCCCAGGTATATCAACTCTTTCTGTACAAAACTGCACTTCTGTATATTTATCAATAATCGCTCCTCACGCAGTTTTTCAAAAACTGTCCGAACATGCAACAAATGTTCATCCAATGTTTTACTAAAAATCAGAATATCATCCAGATAAACTATCACGAACTTTTCCAGGAAGTCACGCAATACCTCATTCATCAGCCTCATAAATGTACTGGGTGCATTAGTCAATCCAAATGGCATAACTAACCACTCATACAAACCCTCTCTGGTTTTAAAGGTTGTCTTCCATTCATCACCCTCTCTAACACGTATCTGATGATATCCGCTCTTCAAATCAATCTTAGTGAAGTATTTAGCTCCACTCAAGCAATCCATTATATCGTCCATTCTGGGTAATGGAAAGCGATATTTAATAGTAATTTTATTAATGGCTTGGGAATCAGTGCACATTCGCCATTCACCATTCTTCTTTGGTGCAAGTACTACTGGCACTGCACAAGGGCTCAAACTTGCTCGAATCAAACCCTTCCTCAACAATTCCTGAACTTGGCGGTTCAACTCTTCATTCTCTACAGGAGACATTCTATGGGCTGCCTTGTTGGGTAAGCTAGATCCTGGCATTAAGTCAATCTGATGACTAATCTTCCTCATTGGCGGCAAACCCTCGGGCACATTGTCTGATATAATATCAAGAAATTCTGCTAACAGATGTTCAACTTCGCTAGAATGTCGTAGTATCTTCTCTTTTTACAGTAGGAATTAATGCATAACACATTGAATCCCTCTTTATACCATCCAAAATTTTTTTGCCATCTACTAAACAAATTCTAGCATTATTGCATACCTTTTCCTCAACCTCCTTCAATGGCTTCAGTTTGTGGCGTACTCCGTATTTTGTCATGGAATAGGTATTTGCATGTCCATCATGCGCTGCACGTCTATCAAATTGCCATGGTCTTCCAAGCAACAAATGGCAAGCATCCATCGGCAAAATATCACACAGGACCTCATCCTGGTATCTTCCAATTTGAAACTTGACCAAGCATTGTTCACTGACCAATGCTCTATGATCCTTCTGCAACCACGCAATCCGGTATGGATGCGGGTGCTGTCTTCTTTCTAGCTTTAACTTAGCTACCATTTCCTCGGAAACCAAATTATCTGTACTACCATTATCAATAATAATATTACAGATTTTACCCGAACATTTGCACCTCGTGCGAAACAGGCTTTTTCGCTGATCTGGTTCCTTCTCTTCATTCAACAAGGTTCTCCTTGTGATCATCACTTCTCCGTGCTCTGCTTCTTCAGAGTGCTCAGATTCAACACCATCCTCAACAACCGCAGCTCTGGCATTACCTTCAGGCCTTCTGTTCGATGTTTCTTGGTGTTTGGGACACTCATATGATCGATGCCCCTCTTCTCCACAATTGAAATAGGTTCCACGAAATCTGCCTCTGCCATATCCACGTCCACCTCTACCTCGTCCCCTTTGATAATCATTGTTCTGATTACGGGGTCGGTAAGCATTCTCCTCCTTCTGTTCCTGGTGATTGCTGGTTTCACCAATCTGCTTTTGGTCATCATATTTACCTCCACTAGTTCTTCCACCAGTTCTTCCACCATGACCTCTTCCTCTTTGTTTGCTGTCAAATCTACGGTTCAGTTTCTCTTCCACTTTCAGAGCAAACTGGTAAGCATCTTCAATGGTGCTCATTCGAACCAGACTCAATTCTTCTTGCACGCTGGTTCTCAACCCATTAATGTAACGGGCTACTCTCTCTTTATTTGCTTTCGTATGACCGGTTCTAATAGAAATTTTAAAAAAATTCCTCTGTATATTCTTTAACAGACTTGCTGGATCGGCGCAAACTCGCATTTTTCTCAGCAGATCTAATTCGTAATCTACTGGAATAAACTGCCATTTCAGTTTTTCAACCATTCGATCCCACCTGGTGATCTTTTCTTTTCCTCTCCGGTTTCTTTCCAGTTGCACTCCTTTCCACCATATGCCAGCATGGCCTTTCAACTTTGTTCTGGCAAATTTAATTCGATTTGGATCTTCAACTTCCTCATATTCAAAATATTCCTCCATGTCATTAATCCAGTCTATCAATTCTTCTGGATTTAAATTTCTAGAATATGTGGAGACGTCAATCTTTGGCCTTTTCCCAATTTGAGAAATAGCTTTAATCATTCGAGATTCTGCAGCACTCATTGCTTCTTCTTCTTCTTCAGACGGGTCTTCAACTCCGTCATCATCGTTGTGGTCTTCTCCTCTTGGCTCTACTCCTCTACGCAATTCTTCCTGCAAGGCCTGCACTTGCCTCTGCAATGCTCGAAAGTCTCCTTCAGGAACCACGTTCCTTCCAGCACCATGATTTCTTCGTGGTGGCATTCTGCTTCACTGTTTCTCAGAACCCATAACCCCAGATCCTGGTGCAAGCTGCCTCACGTTCGGCGCTCTGCTCACACACTCAGAATCTTGCTGCTCTGATACCACTTGATGGAGAGCCAAATTTTACAATAAGAGAAAACTCAATTTTTATTCAGAGAACATGGAAAGATTACAAAGTACAGAAGAAAATACATTTGCAGTCTCAAACTACGTCTTTCCAGCCTCTCGAATCCTTCAAAAAATCCCCTTTTATCATCACGGCTTCTTGCTGCAACCGCCGTTCGTAACCGTCTTAACGGCTTCTGGAACTGCCACATGGAACTGCCTTAACGACTTCTGGAACTGCCACTTGGAACTGCCTTAACGGCTTCTGGAATCGCCAACTGTCGTTCTGTAATAGTCCACGAAAAACCCGCCTTCTCTTTCTTAGCCAGGTCGCGAAAACGCGACATGTCACGATTTCGTGACACTTTTCTGCCCTTGGCTCTCTTTCGCCAATGTGTCGCGATATCGCGACACTTTTCTGCCTTTGGCTCTCTTTCTCCAATGTGTCGCGATATCGCGACACTTTTCTGCCTTTGGCTCTCTCTCGCCAATGTGTCGCGATATCGCGACACTTTTCTGCTTTTGGCTCTCTCTCGCCAATGTGTCGCGATATCGCGACACTTTTTTGCTTTTGGCTCTCTTTCGCCAAAGTGTCGCGATATCGCGACACTTCTTCGACTTTTGGCTTTGTTTGCCAAAGTGTCACGATATCGCGACACTTCTTCGGCTTTTGGCTTTGCTTGCCAAAGTGTCGCGATATCGCGACACTTCTTCGGCTTTTGGCTTTGCTTGCCAAAGTGTCACGATATCGCGACACTTCTTTGGCTTTTGGCTTTGTTTGCCAAAGTGTCGCGATATCGCGACACTTCTTTGGCTTTTGGCTTTGTTTGCCAAAGTGTCGCGATATCGCGACAACTTATTTTGCGCCCGCCGTTCTGCTGTTGGTGTCGCGATATCGCGACAACTTTTATGTCGCGATATCGCGACCATTTATTTTGCGCTCGCCATGGTTCTAAATACGTCGCGATATCGCGACGACTTTTGTGTCGCGATATCGCGACACATTGTAACACTTAGAACTTTCTTTCAAACTTAGAATTTTTTTCTTGTTTCTTTTGTTTGTATTTTTTTTCGATGATGCAAGATTGATGTGCTGCCCTGGATGCTCCTGCATCAAATCCCTATACCATGATGCAGACCTATGGATTGGCAAAATTAGTCGAAGATAAAATCAATGCACAACAACGATTAGGGAAACCACTTATGGAAAAATCATCGACCACTTACATCGCTCCCAAACCTATGCATAATGGAAGGGCACAAAGCACTAACACAACCCCCAAATCTAATATAACTTTACATATTAAAAATCTTAGCTTTGAGGAGATAAAGGAACGATGAGCAAAAGGAATCTATGATAATTGTGATGAAAAATTTGGACCCCACCATAAATGTGCTACACTAACATTGTATTTATTGAAGGAAGTTGATCCCTGTCTCTCCATAGAGCAAGCAGATGAGGTAGTTGTGTCCGAAGCGACCAATGCACCTACTCACCGCAATGAAGACAATGAGGTCGATGTGCAAGAAGTGATTGATGTACTAAGAAAGGATGAGGTAGACATACCTAAAGTGATCAATGCTAGCCAAACATACACTCTACAAGACCTACACATACCTTCCTCACCAATAGTGAGTTCTTGCCATATGACCAAACATATTCAGAACCAACGCAGAGTGACTACACACTCTTTCTCCATTGGCTCTACCAAGGAACCAAAAAAGGATATGAAATCATTACCATCACTTTTGATGCATCATTCTGAAGGATTTGAAGAACCCCAAGGGTTGCCCTCCCATCGTCATCATGATTTTCCTAAGGAAGATTCTACTATTGTTCTTGGAAACCCCCTGCTAATGCTTCATCCTTCTCGATATCCCTGCCTACGAAAGGATGCCATTAAAAGAGTCCAAGAAATTACACAAATCCTTCTTGGAAAACAAAGGACAAAGCTTCTCACTTTGAGCTTTGAGGACAAAGCTCTTTTTAAGGAGGGTGGCATGTTAGGATCCTCAATCCTAACATTATTAGTTAGTATTATTAATCATAGGGAGATATAAGGCTTACAAGTTAATTAGAATATGGACTCCCTTGTATTCCTACTCGTCAACCTTCATCTTTTGGATAGTCATTCGATCACTATTATCAAAGAGATTTTTCAAGGTAATTAATCCTTTGGGATTGTGATTTTTCTTTAACTGTATAATATATTTTTATTCAATGTGATCTAGCATTTATTTTGTCTAGGATGCATATATAGATTCTCTAATTAAGAAGATCATTATTTTATCATTGTTAAACACCTACTAGAAGTTTTCTTTGTTTGGGACTGATGGTTTGAAGGCTAATTTGACCTCTTTAATATTTCTCCAATTGTTGGAAGTAGGATTAAAATTTACCTCTTGTGAGGTTAGTGTATTAGTTGGCATATTTTTCCTCCTAGGTACAACCTTTATGTTTATGGCCTCAAAGCTTTCTAGAAGGTCCTAGACTCTATTCTAATAAGATTTGAGGTAGTGATGCTTACTATTGCATTTATATATTACTTGGTTAACTAGTAGTTTTGAATCTCCATAAATTATGAGCACCTTAATTCCCATATTCTTATATTTTAATAGCCCTAAGAATAGAGCGTTTTACTCACCAAAATTTTTAGTGTAGATCCACGTTAGCCTATATAAAAACTTCTTCATTCCTTATAAAGGGGAAATTAAAACTACTCTAAATTTAGCTTTGTTTTTGCATCTAGCTCCATCAAAGTAGAGTTCCCATAATTTTGTCTTTTGGAGCTCTTGATTTGATATGGCAAAAATATTTTAATTTGTATTAAATTCATTAAGGGAGACTCATCCTCCATTACAAATATTTAGTGACCCTTTAAAATTAGTCCAGTTCATCTTCAATCAGGTTGACACTGTCCTCTTATATCTTCTCAATATGGAATTGTCATGGTTTCTCTAAGTAAATTTTTATCTTCTTAAATTTATGGGAAA
Organism: Wollemia nobilis; assembly: GCA_028583015.1. Lineage (NCBI taxonomy): Eukaryota > Viridiplantae > Streptophyta > Pinopsida > Araucariales > Araucariaceae > Wollemia > Wollemia nobilis. The sequence continues at coordinate 25,325,063 of JAQPPZ010016957.1, read as the reverse complement.
CAACCATATGTGAGCAATCTAGTGATAAATATCCACCTATATTGGAAGTAAATTCTCTTGATAGGCACATGCCAAAGTGTGGCAGAATTTCAACCACTACCACCTATTGAAAGACTATAACTATGGGTGATTTTTGTGTACTCCTCACCCACCCAACTCTCTTTGTTGTGATAAGAAATATCTAAGGTTACCAACAGGCAAATAATAGATGAATGTAATAGTAGGAGGATATGTTCTTCAAAATATCAAAGTAGATAGTTGATAGTTGTAGAGAAGTTAGAAAAACCATGTTGAAGAGTAATTTTTTGAAAGGATAGGGGGTCGTGACATCGCGACATCATGATGTATCATTGCACCGTAACCACAATTATTTTTAAGAACTTCATGCAAAAATAAGGGTGTGACATCACGATTTATTGTGGTGTTGCATTCGTAATTGCTCATTGAATGGAAGGGCAGAATATTGTCATGATATCGTGACTTGTGGCCATGTCGCAATCATGGAAACATAAAAATGCTAAAGTGAAAGAAAGAGGTGCAGCATCGCAACAGGAAACTACATCATGGTAACAAAATCTTGATTAAATCAAGTGTATAAGGGAAGGCACAACATCACAATATGTCATCGTGTCATGATTTCTAGGTCTGAGGAGTAAAAAATACCAAGGATCATCATGATAGGTTCTTGCATTGCATTCACTAATGTTAGAAGGGTCCAAAGGCACAAAACATACTAACATTTTGACGTATTTATATGGTGGTGTTGTGATAGTTACAAAAGGTAGAATTTGTAGAGGAAAGTCAGTCTGATAGCATCCATTATAGATCTATGGTGGAGAACATTTTCAAGAATGAAGAATGGATTAGATTCAAGTTCATCCTCCACTACCTTCCCTGCATGTGAAGCATTCAACCTAAAAATTTTAATCTTGCACCACATCATTCTTTTGGGATCAATGATGTTGCACAATGGTTATACCAATCCAACCATCTAGTGCTTTGTTGTAATGATTTTAATAAATCTATTTTTGTATTTTAGAGATTAAACCATAGAGGTATTACAAATAAGAGCAATGGCCTCTTGTGTAAGGGTCGGCTCTTAGGCATTTACAAGTTGCATATGTAAATACTTTTGGAAGGAGCAATGCAATATAAATATTTGTTTGATCTCTAGTTAAATATCTTGCAAAAAACGTATGTATGAATGTTTCTATTTATCTAGATGAATGTGCATGACATTAATTCTATTTTTTGGATTCTTGTACATGTTTATTCTATGGTTCTAGAACTAATAATATATGGAACTAAATATTTATTAAAGGTTATTCTGCATATGATAAAATTGTTTGTTCTATTAGGAGGTTTTAATGACTATTGTATTTCCTGATATTTATGCATTTCTTGATGTTGTCTAATATGCACCATTACAAGTTCTAGCATCAACTATATATAATCTCTTTTAGCACCCTTTTCTCCTCCCCATCATATTTTTAGCTAGTTAGAACGTCAAAGGAGCCAACCTTATTTGGAGATTGACCCGATTAAGATTTATAGCTTGTTTGATCATTTAATTTTGGTCAAGTCTTAGGTGTAATAATAAACCATAGGTAAGTTTTGGATCAATATTTTTTGGTAAGCCCGATGGGACCCTAAGGTCCCACAATCTGAATAATTCAAGGATTGGTGATACCCTATATTATCAAGTTTCCATTGATATCACTTGGCAACTCTGTTGAAATGAAAAACCCATATTCTATGATTAGTTGCCTTTGAAATTTTAGCACCGCATATACCATATATGGTTTAAACTCATCGTGCTACCAACAATTTTTGACATGCTCGGTGGGACCCTCGTATCGCTTTTAGGATGAACCAAGGTTTAGTGATACCCTGTTTCAAGAAATAATTTTTTTCTAAATCACCTGGTGACTCTAGTAAATATCTAGATTTAGATCCATGATTGGTTGCCTTTAAAGCCTCTTTGAAAAACTTTGATAGGAGGACCAAAGATTCGATGAGCAGAAATCATAACCATTTGGTGAATCCTTGAAGAAAGAGCCTCAAAATGCTAAAAAGGATCAATTGCCCAATGACACTACCCTCTATGGAATGATACATACCCTCTGAATGTCTAGTATATGCATAATATTCTTAAGGTTGCTTTGCAAATCTTACCAAGATTTTATGATGTAGAGAAGACCACCTATGAACATTATCAAGATGTGGCTTCCTTGGCTACTATGCATAATATCACATTCAAAGATGTGATTCTCAAGCTACTTTTTCTTTCTCTCAAGGGGAAAACACTATGGTGGTATAGGATATTAGAGGATCAAAGCATTTGTACATGGGTAGATTTAGTAGAAGCTCTCATTGACTCCAACAACTTTGGAGATCCTTTCCTACTGCTCACTCAACTCTCGTTTATTAACTAGGCACCCCTTAAAATTTTTTGACTTCAATATCTGATTCAAAATAATATGGAGAAGGATCCCTCATGAGTTCTAACCATCCCCTACTCAGGCATATATGTATTACATTTGTGCTTTCCATCCCAACCTAAGCCTTCTTATTCAACAATTTGGAGAAAGGAATTTCCTATAAATTTTCAAAGAAGTCATTCATGCTAAGAATATATTGATTCAAGTAGGAAAAATACCATCTAGGAAAAACCTCTATCCCCTCTAAAGTTTAGTCCCTACACATTCATATACATATATCATGTCACACCTATCCCAATTCATAGAAGGAGGTTATCCCACTAAGTATCAATAACAAAGGCATCAAACAAAGCAAGACCTGAGGATGGAGATTCAAAGGTTAGCTGAGGAAGTGAGGAATATAGAAAGACAAATATTAGAGAATAGTATATAAAATATAAATTATTGGAAACTTCTAGTACATCAGTTTCATCAACCTCACTGTATTCATCTAACAACAGAATCAAGAACAAGCTCAAGAAAAGCAAAACATCAGGGCAATAACATGAAAATTGAAAATGGTCAAAATTTGACTAAACCCCTGTTCCATAATAAATTTCATCTTAAATAAGAAAATAGGGGTCAATTGAAACAAGTAAGGAGTATTTATATGATGGATAACATGATGGCATGTAATACAATACAAAACTATGAACATTAGGAAAATTCAAGTCCTATAGTATCTCAATTTGAAGATTATGGAGATAGTAATATCTTAACTCCACCACCATGAGGTAGTGATCCAAGTGATCATGTTCTTGGTTGAAAAACCTATGTAAAATATCAAATATTTAACTAGAGGAGGTTAGATACATGTAAAAGGCTATATTTTCCAGCTATAATAGTTGAGGAGAGAGTAGAAATGGTGAAACAATTTCATAAGTTTTCCAAACACTTAATCTCAGTGTTTGAAGAAGAGCTTTTGTTATCAGATTAGGTGGACCTAATTAATATTTCTATTAGAAAACTCCCAAATATCAATAATACATCCACACATTTTTTTCCCCATTATCAAAAAAGGCTACCCTCCTCCTTTCTACCTATCTCTTTTTTTGGAGAAGGGGATATTACATAACTGCGTAGTAGATCCAAAGGCTCAAGTTTCAATTATACCAATAGATATATGTAGAGGTTTGGATTTGAGTCCAAATGTACAGAAGTTAGACATGTATTTCAAAGTAAAAGCAGTTGAAAAGGATGGAGGTATTGCACAAAGTACCAATGTTGATATACGGACATCCAGTAATTCAAGATATAGAAATTATTGATGTAGATCCATTGTTTAGAATGTGCCTATCCCAAAGTTTTCTAAGGTATATGGAAGGACATGTGACTCAAGGGCAATACCAAATATTAATCTCATTAGAAAAATATATCATCATAGTGCCTAATCAAGGTTTGCACACTTTTTCATTGAAAGCTACCAAAATCAAGGGATAGGTCCTTTCAAAGAGCCCACATGTAGGAAGAAGGATGCAATTTTTTATGAACCATCAAGAGTGCATTTTACTCAACCTGAATCTAAATTTTAGTTTCTTGATCAAATACCCCATAATGAATCAGTAGAAAGTGTCCAGAATCAAAGGAGTAAAGAGAACTGTAATCATCTTTGTTGGGAGGTGATAACTCAGGATGCAGAGTTAGTCAAAGATCATAGAATATAGATAATGGATATCATGAGATCCCAGAGAGAAGAGGATCTGCATGCATCATACATAAAGCTAATATTTGTTTGCAAAGCCACTAAAGAGGTACTAGATTCTTGGAATATAACCACATCAGAATAGGAACCAGAAATAGAATAGGACTTTACCAATGTTAGAGACAGTTAGACACCATGGCAAGTAGGTCACGCAAAGAAACCTAAATTTGGTACCATGTGGTGTGGATATTGTAGGTTCATGGGGTAGGTGTGTAAAAGTATTCAAAAGCTAGGTATAAGAATACACATCATATTTTGTATACATAGCCAACATATATATGCTAACTGACTATAGTCATTATGAATAAGTATATTTGTTCCATGTAAAAGCTAGTGCCCTACAACATCTGGTACAAACACCTTGAATAATTAGAAATTTTATCAAGAAAATTGTGTTTCAAGTAAAATTAGAAGAGTTATCTGATGCAATCACCAGAATATGAAACACAACATTACTCCTTTTTGTTTTTTCATTTTCATATTTCTTTTGATATTTTATCTGACTCTATAGCCCAATGGATAAACGTAGGCTTTTGAAATAACATGAGATGCACCCAAGAATATGATGTGGTAGAGATAAAACCATTGAAGCACATACAAACAAAGAATGATATCATGCAATTCATATTACGATGTCATACTAAATTAAAAGAAACATGCATGAAAGACTCGATTGATGTAGAGGAAAATAGAGCAACACAAGTGAAAAGATCAGCTGATGCATGAATGCCAACTTAAGCACCCCATAGATCACCAAAATCTACGAAGTGTGATTTTCCAATCATCAACTAACGAGATATTTTCTTTCAGCTTGGCCTTATAAAAATATGGATGCTCATATCAAAGCAAAGGAATGCAATTTTAGCATATGAAATGGAACTGATAGTGCAAACATGGACTTGTAGAGAAAATTATGAATGATGGAAGAAATTTATGTTCACCTATATGAAGAAGCAAAGAGATGTAGGATAAGCAGATGGTTACATATTATAGAATGTCACCTCATGACAATCTATCTACTTTGGAAGCAACCTCAAGCCCTAATGTAATATATATATGGAGTTAAAGTGTTTGGGAAATAACTTTGAGCCTTGATGGAGTATATTTATGGAGGTATTTTGTTTTTAAAGGTTATATTAATTTTTGTACCTCCAATTCCCTTGATTTATTTCCTTTATTTCATTGTCTCCAATACTCGAGTGCTGCTCTTTCTCACTTGCCTATGAATATACCATATTATTTCCCTTTTTTGGAATATCTTATTGTTTTTAATGGGTTTTTATATTGTGCTTTGTCCCTATCTATATCCACTCATCACAATTTTGTCAAGTATAAGCATTCCCTTCACCATTATTTTTTGTATTTTTTCATGTATCATTTTGAGCTTCCCATCCCTGTATATACTTTCTTTCTTTCTTTCCTAGCAGTGCAATTTTGTAAGAGCAAACCTTCTTCTCCTCTTATAGTGGCTACCTTTTTCGCTCAACTTACATTTTTTATCCTATTAAGTCTCCCCATGTCCTCCTGGTTTCTTTTATACTTTAAAAGGATGTTGGCATGGTATCAAGGCAATCTGGGTTCTATAAAACTTGCAAGCAAAGTTTCCCTATGATTCACCAATAATGTGAATTATTTTTGCGTACTCCTCATCGATCCAACTCTATTTCTTGTGATAAGAAATATCTAAGGTTTACAATAGGAAAAATAGAGATGAATACAACAACAAGAGGATATGTTCTTCAAAAGAGTGAAGTAGATAATTGATAGTTTCAAAGAAGTTATAAAAACTAAGCTAAAGAGTCTAATTTTCTTAAAGAAGAGGGGGCTACAATATCATAATGTCATGACTTATCACTATATCATGGTTGTAAATTTTTTAAGGACTTCATACAAAAATAATGACATGACATCGCAACTTGTCATAGTGTCATGTTCGCAATTGCTCACTGAATGGAAGAGTAGAATATTATTGTGATATCACGACTTGTGGTATTGTGATCATGCAAATATAGAAATACCAAAGTGTAAGGAAGATGTATGATATTTCAATAGGTTACCATGTTATGGTAACCAAATCTTGATTAATTCAAGTGTATAATGGAAGGCTCAACATCGTAACATGTCACCGTGTCACAATTGCTAGGTTCAGAGAGTCAAAAAAGACCAAGGATCATTGCAACATCATGATAGATTCCTACATTGTATTAATTAATATAATAAGGTTCTAAAGGTATGAAATAGACCGTGATATTCTAACATATTTATGTGGTGATGTTGTGATGATAAGGTAGAATTTGTAGAGGAAACTCAGTCTGACAGCATCCGTTACAGATCTACAATGGAGAACATTTTCAAGAATGAATAATGGATTAGATTCAATTTCATCCTCCAATACCTTCCTTGCATGCATGAAGCATTTAGCCTGTATATAGGAATATTTCACCACATCCTTATTTTGGGATCAATTATGCTACACGATGGTTATACCAATCCAACTACTTAGCTTTCTATTGTAACAATTTTAATAAATCTATTTTTTTATTTTAGAGATTGAACCATAGAGGTATTATAAATAATATCAATGGCCTATTGTGTAAGGGTTGGATCTTACGCATTTAAAATTTGCATATGTAAAGACTTTTGGAAGGAGCAACACAATAGAAATATTTGTTTGACCTCTGGTTCAACATGTTGCAGAAAATGTATATATGAATGGATGAATGTTTCTATTTAGGTAGATGAATGTGCATGACATTAATTCTACTTTTTTTATTCTTGTACACAATTATTCTTTGGTTTGGAATTGATAATATATGGAACTAAATATTTATTAAAGTTTATTCTACATATGATAAAAATGGTTGGCCTGTTAGGAGGTTTTAACAACTGTTTCATTTCATGATATTTATGCATTTCTTGATGTTGTATATGCACACCATTACAAGTCCTAGCATCAGCTATATTTAATATATTTTAACACCCTTTTCTCCTCCTCATCATAGTTTAGCTAGCTAGAATCTCAAAGGAGCTAGTTTTCTTTGGATATTGACCCGGTTAAGCTCTGCAGCTTACTCGATCATTCAATGTTGGCCAAGTCTTGGGTTCAATAATTAAACATAGGTCGATTTTGAACCAAAAGTAACCTTTTATACCTTATGTAGTACTATTTTTATAACCTTGATTACCCCCACTATTTGTACTGGGGTACCACCCAATTATGGCACTCTAGGGATTGACTGAGTATACTCCATTTCCATAGCCTTTTAGACTACCTTCAACATGATAGTGGTGGATGATCTAAAGTCAACCATGCAATTGTGTACTATCCATCCTTCCATGTGCATGGACATATAAAAATGTGGTGGTTAATTCTTACCCATTTTGGGACTTTGCTGATCTTGAACCAAATTGAGATCTAGGAGTTTTAGTCCATCTAAAGAAGTGCTTTCTAATGAATCCATGAGCATTTCAAAATAACCAAGAATTAGCAATGCATCATAAATGCTTGTCAAAGGAGTTTTATTTAGTTTTCAACAATTCTATATCTAAAAAAAATTGATATATTTTTCTCCCTTTGGTCAGGCTCCTTGAACTTCCTCTAGTACTGCTCTATTGCTTCCAACCTCTCACTTTATTATAGATGTATACCTCAAATTATTTAGGGATTGTTCTCTTGGATCTTCTTGATTTACCTTAGTTTATTTTTCCCTTGGTTTCTCTTTATATTTCTCCTTATATGGTTGAGCAAGCACCTTCAGAGGCTCCATTATCTATGGCTCCACTTGCAAAGGCTTCTTCCTAGACCTTGTCAACACTTGGAAGCACTCATTATATACAAGCTCTTCATCCAATATGACTTGGTCTAGGTCCATAAACATATTAACCTCTCATTTTCATGTCTTCTCAGCCTTCTATGCTAATACTAATTGGGTGCTAATAAACCATGCATGTATCTGTATTATAAGGGTCATTACAAGCTAAACACAAGTAGCTCTCCTAATATGAGTAGGTAGATGACACATCCTCTTGATCCATACATAAAGCATTTGCTATTTTGACCATATTACTATTGGAAGCCTCTAGAACTTTTAGACATAAGGGAATATCCTCAAATGATATACTTTCAATCTCCTCTTAGTATTTTTTCTTTTATACCACAATGAGTCTATTGGTAAGATTTTTGACCAATGCTCTTAGCTCTTGATTTTTTATGGATAATTATTTAATCTCCAAAGTAGGTAATGGAGGTAAGGTCAGTCCAGGTGGTAGGGGAAAATCTTTAGTCATAGTTACAAGAACAATTTAAGGTAATAAGATGGCCTATGCTGGTGTTTGTTGAGCGGGTTGGGGTAACTGTAGAAAATAGGGCATAGTAACCTTAGAGATAACTTTCCAACAAAGATAAAGGTATTGTCTATGGCAATTGCAACATGGAAAACCTCCAAGAATTCCATTTCATTAGATAGCAAAATTTGTAGGCTTAATTCTAGGACAAAGGCTTGAATATAATATATAATTTTGAGGCTAAGAAGGTCTTATATATTAAGGGATTTGCTTTCATATTATGCTAAATATAATATTAAAATCTATAATGTTTTCTTGTGGATATCTCTAGATAGAGGTGAATAGAGTGAGCCATAAAAAAGGCTTTCCTACCTCATTGAAATCTAATATGAAGGGATAAACTAGCTATGCCCATGAGTTTATAGTACTATTTTCAAGAGCTCTATACCATGTTAACACCTTCCCTCTAAAGGATAATGCTAGCAACTTTACCATTATATTTTCATGTTGAATATTATGAATAGTTTCTAACCTAACCACATCTTGATAATGTTCATAGGCCATTTTTTGGTACCATCATACACTAACAAAGCTTTAAGGGCTACATGAGTGATTTCATGAAGATCTACCAGATCAAGTGGTCTAATGCTATTCCATCCTGGGTAAATTTGTCCAACCATACTTTTTGAGTGGGAACTATTAGGATACTCTTTTGTAAAAGCCTGGAGAGGGACCAAAATCTAAATAGAAGGAGCTCAAACTAAAGAGTGGTATTTATTTGGTCTTCTATGAGCTCTATGAGCTAGTAATTCAACAAACTATAAATTTTATTTGAGATTTTTGGCCTTTGATCTAGTTATCATGAGATTTTGGAGCTTGTTCTTTGAATGGAGTTACTAATATTAGGTTCTTTCATTAGTGGAGTTGCCAAGTGAATGAATTTTATCTACTTGTGAGATCAAGACATTCACCAAAATCTTAATCATCCAAAAATTTGGGGTAAATTTTGAATAATCCATCCCACTGGGCATACCAAAAAATCTTGATCTACAATCTATCTACTATGTGTTTTTCACCCTAGACCACTAGCCAAGATTGGATGACTTTGAATTTATTTTAAGTCAACCTTCAAATAAGGATGGTTCCTTGACTATGATAAAACAAATAAATTATAAAATACTAAATATAGATATATAAGGGTTAGGAAGAGAGGTAACAGAGATATAAATTGATTGAATTTAGCTAAACACAATGAAGCTTGTTGTGCAAATATCCTACAATACAACTACAAACAGAGCCTAACACACCAGCTACCAAATAAATCATCATAGGATTTATATTCAACTTATATTATGCATCCTCCAATACTCCAAGAACTTTACAAAAGGTAATCCAAACAACAATCCAAAGTAAAAAAATTTGCTTAACAAAATTTACCACCCACAAAGCATAAAAAAAAATGCATGGAAATACATAACTCACATACATGTTATCATTTGCAATGCATCTATCAGTAGAGGTCAAACAAAATCTACTTTAAAAATGCACTATTTACAACAGGTAAGTACTAAAAATATTAGTCCTCATATTGTGGAAATTTCAACTATTTATAGATTTCATAATGCATGGAATCTAGCTTAATCATTACATTAATGCTTAGTGGGATCCAAAAATATTTAAGATGAGTGGATATCATTTATCTATAATATCCACCGTAGTTTATTACTTTAGTTTTAATTAACATGATTGGGAGGCATAGACATCACTTTCTTGCACCAACCACCTCAGTCCATTACTTTGGGTATGATTGTCTTGCAACAGCTAGCTCAACTCAACTGTTATGATTCAAAACCATGTGTCTTGAGTATTCTTAACTCCATCACTATGCCATCATGACTAAACATTATAATATTTTTTATTCTATGATTCATTTTTAATTTATAGACTCTCTCATTCATTATTTGTAAAGGTGGTTGACCATCACTTTTTGATGTTAGTAATTGCCAAATTAGCCTAACTGCCTTGCTTTGGATGGCTAAGAAGTGTCAAAATGATCTCTCCTTTTGACATTCATAATTTTTGCTAATAGAGACCTATTTGGGATCTCTTCTCTTTTATCACTTTGTTTTACTTACTTCTAGAGCCTTAGAGGCCTAGCAAAAATTCTTAGGAGGCTCTTCTAATATCATCACTCAAGACTTCCATTCACTCATGCTTTCCAACCGATCATGCCCTTTGTGTATAATAATTTTGAGCTCTTTGACTTATGTCATCCTAGAAAATATCTAACTAGTCACTCCTTTATACCATCGCTTGATTAATGCCTAGTTAGAAATTTTAAACACTTATGTCAATGTCACCTTTGAGAGACACCAACCACTATTTGTTCTGGGCTCTTGACTATTAGTCTTACAATGAAACTGAGGGGGGGGTGAATCAGTGTAGCTCTTTAAACTTATATTCACAGCTCTTAAAACAAAAATAATGAAACCTTAGAATCAGATAAAGTAAGTACCACAAGAGAACATCACACAACACAAGATTTAACGAGGTTCACCAATGTGGCTACTCCTCAAAATGACTGCTTGGACTACCATCCAAATCCAGCCTTTGCAAAGCAACAACTTTACAAACAATTTACCAGCACCTACTGGAAGGAGCACCAACCCTTGATTTATGTGCACCAACAAAAAGGAGCACCAACCCCTGATGCCAAGCACCAACTTGGACTTCAATTCTGAAACTAGAAGATTTATAGTAAGATACCTTTGCTTTTGCTAGACCCTGACTGGTCATCTTTGCTTTCTCTGCGCAATCACTTCACACACTCTACTTCACTATGCTCAAAATTCACAGTCATATTCTCCTTGTTGCGCACTTTGCTTCATTAGCAAAATTTCACACTTGGAATGATTCGACACGACTTGCACTCTGCGCACAGTGACCATATTTCACACACTTTGACACATTCAAATCTCCAAACAACCCTCCTTTTATAACAGAATTCTTATGATGAAAACCCTAATCTTAGTCGATTGTAAACCCTAATCTTAGTCGGCTTTCATGACAATTGTAAACCCTAATTTTAGCCGGTTGTCATCGGTATTCGTCGGCTTCAACTCAACCATGAAAATACAACATGTCACGATATCGTGACACTTTCACTTTCTCTCTCTTTCTCCTTGCTTTGGCCCCCAAAAATACATGTCGTGATATCGCGACACTTTTTCTTTCTCTCTCTTTCTCTTTGTATCGGACCGCAAAAAAGCTACATGTCACGATATCGCTACACTTTTTCTCCTTGCTCTTTATTTTTGCATCGAACCATGAAAATACAACATGTCGCGATATCACGAAACTTTCGCCTCCGTACGCTTTCTCTATTCCTTTGTGGCGAAAATGCAACATTTTTGCCTCTTTTTCCTCTTCTCGAATTTCGCCCGTGAAAACACAACATGTCGCGATATCGCGACACTTTCGCCTCCTTGCTTCTTTTCTTGGCTTGTACCCATGAAAACACATGTTGCGATATTGTGACACTTTCGCCTCTGTACTCTTCCTCTTTACTTTTGTCATGATATCATGACACTTCTGCCTTCTTACTTTCTCTCTCCTCCTTTAGTCGCGAAAATGCGACATGTCGCGATATCGTGACACTTTTTCTCCTTTGCTCTTTCTCTTGCCTTCGAGTCACGAAAATGCGACATGTCACGATATCGCGACACTTTTTCTCTCGGACTCTCTCTCTTGCAATATGTCACGAAATCACGACACTTTTTCTTTCGTACAATCTCTCTTGCAATATGTCACGAAATCGCGACACTTTTTCTTTCGGACTCTCTCTCTTGCAATATGTCGCAAAATCATGACACTTTTTCTTTCGTACAATATCTCTTGCAATATGTCACAAAATCGTGACACTTTTTCTACTTGCATTTTTCTCTTCCAACATGTCGCGAAATCGCGACACTTTTTCTTCCATACTATCTCTCTTGCAATATGTCACGAAATCACGACACTTTTTCTACTTGCCTTTTTCTCTTCCAACATGTCACGAAATCGCGACACTTTTTCTTCCGTACTATCTCTCTTGCAATATGTCACGAAATCGTGACACTTTTTCTACTTGCCTTTTTCTCTTCCAACATGTCGCAAAATCACGACAGTTTTTCCACTTGCCTTTTTCTCTTCCAACATGTCACGAAATCGTGACAGTTTTTCCACTTGTCTTTTTCTCTTCTAACATGTCGCAAAATCGTGATAGTTTTTCCACTTGCCTTTTTCTCTTCCAACATGTCGTGAAATCATGACATTTTATCCTGGTTTTTCTCTCTCTTCAACGTGTCGCGACAGTTTTTCTTGCCTGCTGTATATGTCGCGATATCGTGACACTTTTCTTACTTGTATTTTTCTTTGATATTTTGCATATGGGCCACTTTAGTTTTCTTGGACAATCACTGTACATACTCTGAGTAACCTTTGAACTCCTGTATTCTGCATCTGAAAGGCTTTTGAACTTCCTATCCACTGCATTAATAGATCTATCTGACTGTGTTGACAACAATGACAATATTGTTGCTGCACCTTGCTCAACAATCTCCCCCTTTGGAATTGTTGACAACACATGTGCAATTTCCTGTAACTCTTCTCCCCCTTTGAAAATAATACCAAAGGGCTACTGCAGATTCCCCCTGAGTCCATGCACAACTTTCTCAAACACAATTTATTACACTTAGCAAAAATTATGAACATGAGCACAAAGATAATCAAATACTTAAATGCTCCCCCTGAGAATGTGATCCCTATAGCTAGTCAATTCTTGGGAAGTGTGACCACTCCCAATTTATTGTGAAGGTACTCAAAAACTTCCTTGGGCAATGGTTTTGTGAAGATATCCGCTACTTGCTTTGTAGTTGGAACAAAATCCAACTTAACCTCACCTTCCGCAACTTTCTCCTTCAAAAAGTGATACTCGATAGCAATGTGTTTTGTGCATGAATGCATAACCGGATTCTTGGAGATGTTAATGACACTGGTGTTGTCACACTTAACTGATATTGGCTCATTGAAACTAATACCAAGATCTTTCAAAGTTTGTTTCATCCATAATACCTGTGTACAACATGTTGTTGCTGCAATATATTCTGCCTCTACTGTCGATAGAGAAACTAACTCTTGTTTCTTACTATGCCATGCGACCAATTTGTCTCCAAGATAGAATGCACCTCCAATGGTACTCTTTCTGTCATCTACACATCCTGCCCAATTTGCATCTGAATACGAAATAAGGGTGAATTCTTTACCTTTCGAATACCATAACCCATATTCCATAGTACCCTTGAGGTATTGAAGAATCCTTTTCACTGCTGTCACATGAGTCTCCTTGGGATTAGCCTAAAATCGTGCTACCATGCATACTACCTGCAAAATATCTGGTCTGGTAGCTGTCAAGTACAGTAAGCTTCCAATCATAGATCTGTATATGGTTTGATCAATATTTGGAGATGTGTCATCCTTGCTCAACTTGCAACCTGTCGTCATGGGTGTGCTAACTAGCTTACAATCCTCCATTGTGAACTTTTTTAACATCTCTTTCACATATTTAACTTGAGAAATAAATATGCCCTTCTTATTTTGATTAACTTGCAATCCGAGGAAGTACGAAAGTTCACCAATAATTGACATTTCAAATTCTTTCTGCATCTTATTTGCTAAATCTTTACACGACTCATCCTTGTTGCTGCCAAATATGATATCATCTACGTATACAACAAGAACAATAAGATGGCCATTTTCTATTTTGATATACAAATTACTATCCACCATGCCTTTCTTAAACCTTTGTTGAGTGAGATAGTTGTCTAGCCTTGCATACCATGCTCGAGGTGCCTGTTTTAAGCCATATAATGCTTTCTTCAACTTGCAAACCAATTTGGGATTATCACCAAGTTTGAAACCATCTGGTTGCTCAATATAAACTTCTTCTTCAAGTTTCCCATTCAAAAACGCTGATTTCACATCCATTTGATAAAATTTGAAATTCTTGTAGACTGCTAAAGCTAGAAACATTCTAATTGCCTCTAGTCTAGCTACTAGTGCAAACATTTCCTCAAAGTCAATGCCTTCAACTTGTGCATACCCCTTGCATACCAATCTTGCTTTATTTTAGACTACCTGTCCGTATTCATTCAATTTGTTTCGAAAGATCCATTTAGTCCCGATTATATTTTTATTTATAGGTCTAGGTACTAACTCCCAAGTTTTGTTTTTCTTGATCTGATCTAATTCTTCATTTATTGCCTTCATCCAACTTTCATCTTTGCTTGCTTCAGCAACATTTTTGGGCTCAATGCTGGATAATAGAGAGTAGTTACTTAATACTCTTCTTCTTGTTTGAACACCAACTTTGGGGTCTCCAATTATTTGATCTCTAGGATGATTTTTCTGCCATTGCCTATTTTGAATTTCTTATTCTCTTCCACTTCTGAATCACAACTTAAATCATCTGAGTCAATTTTTTGTATCTTTTCCATTTCATTTTTCTCATCTCCTTCAATAACTTCTTCATAGATTGGGTAGTTTGATTCATAGCTAATTACTCGTTCTCTACCTTCATCAAATTTAACATTGGCACTATCCACAATTTTCTTTAGCCTTTTGTTGTAGCATTTGTAAGCTTTGCTTTTTGATGAATAACCGACAAAAATACCTTCATCTGCTCTATCTTCAAACTTACCAAGATTATCTTCAGTTCTTTTGATGTAGCACTTGCTGCCAAAAACTTTGAGGTATTTTGTTGTTGCCATTTTTTCGAACCACAATTCATAGGGAGTTTTGCTTTCATGTGTTCTTAGCATGTACCTATTTTGGATATACACCACAGTATGGACTGATTCTTTCCAAACTATGTCTGCTACTCTGCTTTCAGCCAACATAGTCTGTGCCATTTCTTGCACTGTCCTGTTCTTTCTTTCTACCACTCCATTCTGCTGAGGTGTCCTAGTTGCTGAAAATTGTCTCTTGATATCGTATTTTTCACAGTACTCTGTAAACTCATCTGAAATGAATTCTCCTCCCCTATATGATCTTAAACATTTGATCCTCTTTCCTGTTTCATTCTCAACTTGGTTTTTGAAAAACTTGAACATATCAAAAGCTTCTGATTTATGCTTCAAGAAAAATATCCATGTCATTCGGAATAATCATCAATGCACAACATAAAATATTTGTCACCATTTATGCTTTGTGTTCTCATGGGTCCACATAAATCGGTGTGTATCAGTTCCAAATGTTTGCTTGTGTAGTACTCTTTTGTTTTGAATGTGACTCTAGTTTGCTTCCCCTTTTGGCATGAAGCACAAATGTTGTTTGTAGGTTTTCTGATGGTTGGAATATCTCTCACTGCCCTTTTTGAGGTGATTTTTACTAGATTATCAAAACTGATATGACCGAGTCTCTTGTCCCACAACCAATTTTCTTCTTCCTGTACAATAAAACAGGTTCCTTTTGAAGTCTCTGAGAGCGTGTACAGGTTACCAGAAGTCCTTGATCTAGTTTCTATCAATTTTTCACTGTTTGTTTTTCTGACTTCACAACCTTACTTCATAAAAACTACTTCATGACCTTTATCACAAATCTAACTTACGCTCAATAAGTTATGTTTCAACCCATCCACAAACAAGACTTCTTCTGACTTAATATTTTCATCACTGATTTTAACTGAGCCTTTGCCAACTATCTTAGCTCCATCATTGTTTCCAAACTTTACTGATCCACCTTCATATTTCTGTAACTTCTCAAACTTTTGTTTGTCACCTGTCATATGACTGGAGCATCCACTATCAAGTATCCATGGTACATATTTATTCTATGTTTTAAATGTTGTTTGAACTATTAAGGATTCTTTTTCTTCCTTGAGATGCTCCTTTTCTTTCCACTCTATTTTGATAGTAGATTTGAGCTCTTGTTTTGCATTTCCCTTATCAATAGGTTGTGCATGTTTTATGAGAAGTTTTCTATTTTGACTCATCTTGTTTGGTTGAAATTTTCTTCCCTAAAATTTATTTGAGGCAAATGTACTTCTATAATTTCTTGCAATGTGCCCAAAATTATGACAGTTATAGCATTCTACTGTATAATTCATTAAAGGAGAGAAAGCATTTCTACTGGTGAAATTCCTTGGTCTTACATTATATTTGCAGTCTGAGATTTTATGTCCATAGCCATTGCATTTAAAACAGAAACCAGAGAAGGGATAATTGTGATATTCTCACAATGACATTGAGAGGGGGGGTGAATCAGTGTAGCTATTAAAATTCAAATCTACAACACTTAATGTTGAAGCAAAGAGAACTTAAAAATAGGTAAAGCAATTTTCACAAGAGAGCACACCACAACACACAATGTAACGAGGTTAACCAATTTGGCTACTCCTCAAAAATGACTGCTTGGACTCCAATCCAAATCCAGCCTTTGCAAAACACCAATTTTACAAACACTTTACCAGCACCCACTAGAAGGAGCACCAACCCCTTATTTTTTTGCTTCAACAAATAGGTGCACCAACCCCTAATGCCAAGCACCAACTTGGACTGCAATTCTGAATTATCTTAATGACATAAAAATGCCTTCGTTGTTTACATGACCCTAACTGGTCTGTAATTAATCAAACTCTGCACTCTCTCACTGCTCTGCTTATTTCTCTCTCGACCCTCTTCTAACCCTCTTTTCACAGCAATTTCTCACATACAGTAGCAACCCAATTCTTCACGTAGACCTGCTTTTATAACAACTTAGTCTCTATTTTTAACTTCCATTTTTACGCATGCAACCCGTAACTGTTCCTTTAATATTCTCTTCTGCCACTTGTCAACTGTAACATCTTCTTTATGTAACCCTTTTTGTATTTATAGAGTGGGCATTTCGTTAAATACGTTACATGCAACATATACCTCTACCATGACTGTACGTCTTCTTGAACATAACTGTTCATATTCATTTCTGTGCATGCATGTATTTTTTGATTCTATTTATGCGACTGTTCAATTTCTCCTTCTTTGACTGTTCTTAAAATAGCTGCATGCTTTTCCTCTACAATTGCCCCTTTAACTGTTGTTCTGCTTCAGTTAACTATTAGTGATCGTGTTGTCGTGACCTGTCACAAAATCGTGACACTTTTGTCTCTTTATGTTCTTCTCACCTTTTACCCACAAAAATGCAACATGTCATGAAATCACGACATTTTCGGCCTCCTTGTTCACCTCTTGTCTTGCAACCGCAAAAACTAGACATGTCACGAAATTGTGACACTTTTTGCTTCCTTGCACTTCTCTACCTTCCGCCCGCAAAAATGGAACATGTCGCAAAATCATGACACTTTCGCTGCCTTATGCCTTTTCTGTATTTGGCCAGCGAAAACACATGTCGTAAAATCGTGACACATTTCCTCCTTGATGCTTTCTCTTCGAACCTATCGCGAAATCGTGACACTTTCTATCCTTGGCGCTTTCTCTTCGAACCGGTCGCGAAATCGCGATAGTTTTCTTTGCCTATGCCTTCTCTCCAAACATGTCACGAAATCATGATAGTTTTCTTTGCTTGCACCTTCTTTCCAAACATGTCACAAAATCGTGACAGTTTTCTTACTTGCCTTCTTTGCTTCCAACATGTCGTGAAATCATGACAGTTTTTCCACTTGGCTTCTTTGCCTCCAACATGTAGCGAAATCGTGACAGTTTTCCTTGTGCCTTCTCTCTCCTCGGCCATGTCGTGAAATCATGACAATTTTGCTTGCGCCTTCTCTCTCCTCGGCCATGTCATGAAAACATGACAATTTTGCTTGCTCCTTCTCTCTCCTCGTCCATGTCATGAAATCATGACAATTTTGCTTGTGCCTTCTCTCTCCTCGGCCATGTCGTGAAATCACAACAATTTTGCTTGCGCCTTCTCTCTCCTCGGCCATGTCGCAAAATCATGACAATTTTGCTTGCACCTTCTCTCTCCTCGACCATGTCGTGAAATCATGACAATTTTGCTTGTGCCTTCTCTCTCCTCGGCCATGTCGCGAAATCATGACAATTTTGACAGCATTTTCTCTCTCCTTCGAGATGTCGCGAAATCGCGACAGAAAACATGTCGCGATATCGTGATAGTTTTCTTACTTGTCTTTTTCTTTGATTTTCTGAATCTGGGCCACTTCTGTCTTCTTGTAAATTCACTGTACATGTTCGATCGACCTCTGAACTCCTGTCCACTGCATCAACTGCATCAATCGATCTATCTATTTGTGTTGACAATAATGACAATACTTTTGTTGCACCTTGCTCAACAAATTGAACCTGGGTGATGGTCTTTGTCATGTTGTCGTAGGAGCAATAGGTCTTCTTCTTCTTTGATGTGTGACATCTGTGAATCCATCATTATCAATTCTCCTTTTGTGCCTGACATTATTGCTTTTTTTTGCATGAGATGTTTTTCCTTGATCAACCTGTTTCTTATCTTCGTTCTTTACGGATTCTACATTTCTGGCCTTTGATCCACTTGATGATTCTCCTTCGACGAAACCCAGACCAAATTTGATTCCTGCAGGCCTTTGGTCATTTATGATCTTATCCAGCTTCATAGAACTTACTTCACATTTGTGATAACAACTGATTTTCTTATTCATCTCTTCTAGCTGCATTCTTAAACCAAAAATATCTTCTTCTAGTTTGCTGCAATAATCTATTTTCATGGTTATTTGCACTTCAAGATCTTCGAAGATTTTCTTGGATTCTTCTATCTGTACTTTCAAGCTGGATATGATTTCATTTGCATCCTCAAGCCTTTTTGAAAGTTTCTTATTATTTTTCCTCTCTATTTTCCATTTTTCAAGTGTAGATATCAACTCACCTTCTAGGTCTACTTCAGCCTCAAGGTTTTCACCGCATACTTTAGAGTTCACTCCTTTTTCTGATTTTACTTCCTCAAATGCCATGAAAAGAGCTTCACCTGTTTCCTCTTCAGAATCCTCACCGCAGATGTCTTCTGATGAACTGGCATTTCTAGAGATGAAACTTTTCTTCTTGAAGTTGCCTTTTTTGAAATTCATTTTCTTTTTCCAGTCACTTCTTTCTTGGTGCGATTCTTCATCATTTTTGTTCTTCCCATTAATAGGACATTTAGTCGCAAAATGCCCAACACCTCCATAGTTGAAACATTTAAGCGGTAGCTTTCCTCTGTATTTTCATTTTCCCCTTTTTAGTTTTCTAACAAAGTTTGCTTCCATTTCATCTGATGTCTCTTCTTCCTCGGACTTTTGTTTTGCATTTTTATCTTTAAGAGCTTTAAAAGCCGCTTCTCTGTCTGTGGGTTTAGATCTTCCTATCCTCATCTCATATGTAGTCAAGGAACCATACATCTCATCTATACTAAAGTAATTTAGATTTTTAGCTTCTTCTATCGCTGATACTTTAGAATCAAACCTTTGAGGAAGAGATCTTAATACCTTTTTCTCGATGGTAGAGTCTTCAATATCCTCGTCGAGTCCTCTGATCGCATTAATGATTCCATTAAATCTCAGCATATATGCCTCAATGTTTTCATTGTCATTCATCTTCAATGCTTCGAACTGAGCTCGATGTGTCTGTAACTTTATCCCATATATCTTTTGCCGTTTTATAGTTCATGATCTTAACTAGTTCACTATCTACTAAACCGCATATGATAGCATTCTTTGCTTTTGAGTTACTTTTAAATAGTTTCTTTTTGTCAGCCTCTTTTGGAGGAGTGATGGGTATTATGTATCCACTAACTACTGAATCCCAGATGTTGTATCCCAACGCATAGAGATATGTTTGCATCCTGATTCTCTAGAACATGTAATTAGATCTATCAAACAAAGGTGCTTTGTTTGATGAGAAACCTTCACCACCTGCCATTGTGTTACTTCCAAGATCACCCTAGCCGATTAGGCTTGTATAGGAACTTAGCTCTGATACCAATTGTTAGTATTACAATGACACTGAGGGGGGGGGGGTGAATTAGTGTAGCTCTTTAAACTTAAATTCATAGCTCTTAAAATAGAAATAATGAAACCTTAGAATCAGATAAAGTAAGTACCACAAGAGAACATCACACAACACAAGATTTAACGAGGTTCACCAATGTGTCTAATCCTCAAAATGACTGCTTGAACTACCATCCAAATCCAGCCTTTGCAAAGCAACAACTTTACAAACAATTTACCAACACCCACTGGAAGGAGCACCAACCCCTGATTTATCTGCACCAACAAAAAGGAGCACCAACCCTTGATGCCAAGCACCAACTTGGACTTCAATTATGAAACTAGAATATTTATAGTAAGATACCTTTGCTTTTGCTAGACCCTGACTAGTCACCTTTGCTTTCTCTGCTCACTCTGCTTTCTCTGTGCAATCACTTTGCACACTCTACTTCGCTACGCTCAAACTTCACAGTCATCTTCTCCTTGTTGCACACTCTACTTCCTTAGAAAAATTTCACACTTGGAATTATTCGACATGACTTGCACTCTGTGCATAGCGACCGTATTTCACACACTTTGACACATTCAAATCTCCAAACAACCCTCCTTTTATAACAGAATTCTTATGATAAAAACCCTAATCTTAGTCGATTGTAAACCCTAATCTTAGTCGGCTTTCATGACAACTGTAAACCCTAATTTTAGTCAGTTGTCATCGATCTTCGTCGACTTCAACTCAACCACAAAAATACAACATGTCGCGATATCGTGACACTTTCACTTTCTCTCTCTTTCTCCTTGCTTTGGCCCCCGAAAATACAACATGTCACGATATCGCGACACTTTTTCTTTCTCTCTTTCTCTTTGCATCGGACCGTGAAAAAGCTACATGTCGCGATATCGTGACACTTTTTCTCCTTGCTCTTTATTTTTGCATCGGACCACAAAAATACATGTCGTGATATCACGACACTTTCACCTCCGTACGCTTTCTCTATTCCTTTATCGTGAAAATGTGACATTTCTGCCTCTTTGTCCTCTTCTCGAATTTTGCCCGCGAAAACACATGTCGCGATATCACAACAGTTTCACCTCCTTGCTTCTTTTCTTGGCTTGTACCTACGAAAACACAACATGTCACGATATCGTGACACTTTCGCCTTCGTACTCTTCCTCTTTACTTTTGTCGCGATATCGCGACACTTTTGCCTTCTTACTTTCTCTCTCCTCCTTTAGTCGCGAAAATGCGACATGTCATGATATCACAACACTTTTTCTCCTTTGCTCTTTCTCTTGCCTTCGGGTCACGAAAACGTGACATGTTGCGATATCGCGACACTTTTTCTCCTTTGCTCTTTCTCTTGCCTTTGGGTCACGAAAACGTGACATGTTGCGATATCGCGACACTTTTTCTCTCGGACTCTCTCTCTTGCAATATGTTGTGAAATCGTGACACTTTTTCTTCCGTACAATATCTCTTGCAATATGTCACAAAATCATGACACTTTTTCTTTTGGACTCTCTCTCTTGCAATATGTCACGAAATCGTGACACTTTTTCTTCCGTACAATTTCTCTTGCAATATGTCGCGAAATCACAACACTTTTTCTACTTGCCTTTTTCTCTTCCAACATGTTGCGAAATCGCGACACTTTTTCTTCCATACTATCTCTCTTGCAATATGTTGCGAAATCGTGACACTTTTTCTACTTGCCTTTTTCTCTTCCAACATGTCGCGAAATTGCAACACTTTTTCTTCCATACTATCTCTCTTGCAATATGTCATGAAATCGCGACACTTTTTCTACTTGCCTTCTTCTCTTCCAACATGTCGTGAAATCGTGACAGTTTTTCCACTTGCCTTTTTCTCTTCCAACATGTCGCGAAATCGTGACAGTTTTTCCACTTGCCTTTTTCTCTTCTAACATGTCGCAAAATCGTGATAGTTTTTCCACTTGCCTTTTTATCTTCCAGCTTGTCATGAAATCGTGATAGTTTATCCTACTTTTTCTCTCTCTTCAACATGTCGCGACATCGTGACAGTTTTTCTTGCCTGTTGTACATGTCGTGATATCGCGACACTTTTCTTACTTGTCTTTTTCTTTGATCTTTTGCATATGGGCCACTTCGGTTTTCTTGGACACTCACTGTACATACTCTGAGTAACCTTTGAACTCCTGTCTTCTTCATCTGAAAGGCTTTTGAACTTCCTGTCCACTGTATTAATAGATCTATCTGACTATGTTGACAACAATGACAATACTGTTGTTGCACCTTGCTCAACATTGACTGATCAAGATTTTTGAAGACTTATATTTTTGTCACTTTTAAAAATTCCCAACCACTCTTTTTTTCTATATTATGGACTGGTCGATTCCTTTGAATACTTTAGTTGATGCCATCATTTGAAAACTCTGACCATTATTTGCTTTCTATATTCTTGACTTGTTGGCAATTTTGGGTTTGAGATCCTAGCTTCTTGTCTATGAGTTGTCATTGATGTCAAAAGGAAATGGCATTAATGTTAAGAGGATGTGTTGGCTTCAAAGGTGGAAGATTCCAAGAGAATCTGGAGAGATTCCATTGGCAAGGGTTTTTTATTAAAACCAAGCTAAATGGTTTTTATTAAAACCAATGGAGGTTCTCTTTATTATTTATTTAATTATTATTTAAAACCCTTCAAGGTTTTAATTAATTAATTATTTAATTAATTAAGGGAGAAATTATTTTTAATTTATTAAAAATACTTTAAGGGTTTTTAAACCCTTTAGAAAGCAAATTTCGATTAAATTCGAAATTACTTTTCTTTGCAGCCGACGTGTTCTAAAGTCCACGTATGGACTATAAATATGAGAAGGTTCCTAAGGTTAAACCTACTTGGAAAATCGAAGGCAATTAATTGGTTTGGCTGCGATCGAATGTTCTTTTTATGCTACGAAAGAGGAGAGCTCGTGGTTTGAAAAGCTTTCGGAAAGCTTGACCGTTTATGTGGAAGGAAGTCCGTCTTGGACTTCGTAAGCCCCTTGTGGGCTAGTGGCAGCGAAGGCTGCGTTTGGGCCTTGCGTAGGCGGAGGTCTGCGTTTCGATCCCCGCGGAGGGAGCTGTGCATGGATTAGTCACGTTTTTATTAAAACGTGTTTTGTGCCGCGAATTTCGGATTCTTCAAGGGCAGCCATTATAAGGTGTGATTATTTTCTTGATATGATTTTTGGCATTGTTTAGCATTGTTTAAAAGACATAGGAGAAATAAGGGGATATTTCTTTGGTTGTATTTTTGAGATTAGTCTTTTGCTATGCTAAATTTAAAAATGGAGATATAAGGTGTAAGTTTTGGTTGTTGTGTTTTTGGCTTCTTTGGTGGTTGTTTTTAAAGAAGAGGAGCTAAAAGGTGTATTAAGGAAAGTTTTTATATATGCTCATTTATCTTGGTTCTAACCCTAACTTGGTTGGAAGTTTGAGGGTTGTGTGTGGTGACAGCTTTAAGGATCAATTTTCTTCTACTCCAAAAAGGTATGGGCACATTTTTCTTATGAGTATGATTGGTGTATGTTTTTTCTGAAATAAGGTTGGAGTGAAAAGGTTTTCAACTAGGTTTCCTTTGGTTGGGTGTAAATCCTATTTTCTGGTTTGTTGAAGACTACTTATGCATTGTTATCCTTAAGGAGAGTTTTTGGTGAATGCATAATTTCTGGTTTGAGATAGTGGAAGCTTTGTGCACTAGGGTTTATATTTGTGAGTCTAGCTACTTGCATTGAGTTGGTGGAACCCTTGGTTGGCTGTTTTGAGTTTGATGGTTGAGTTGCTTCCATAGAGGTTGTTTGATCAAGTTATTGCTTTACTTGATTCATGATATTGGGCTTACTCCATTGAGTTGATTTGAGCAAGTTATTCTTTGCATTTGGTGATATTGTGTTGGTGGCTGTTTTGTTCAAATATCTTTGGAGGGAAAAGGATTTCTACTTGTTTCCTTTTCTTGTGATGATTGGTTGAATGCTTCAAGGTTGATGTTGAGTTGAATGGTGTTGGTTGACTAAACCTTGTTTGATGAGCATTGTTGTTGAAACCCTAATTGATGGTGAAAAGAACATGAGTATCATTGTTATGTGATTCTTTGCATAGTTGGCAATTGTTGGGGTTTCATGTTCTTGAAAGAAAACATTCTATCCTATCCATTTCAGATATTGAGTTGAGTTTTCAGATTTGAGATTGAGATTGAGCTGAGTTGATTTGAGTTGAGTTTTGAGATTGGGATTTGAGTATAGAACATATTGAGTCTCTAACAATTCTCTTTATGCTTCTATGAGTTTGACAAATCACATTGGGTCTCTAACAATTCACTTTGTGATTTCCTACTAAGAAAGTTTTTCTTGGTGAGCTTGCTAAGTTTTTGGATAGGTTCTAGTGGGGACTTGTGAGCAGTTTTTGGACAGGTTCCGGTGGGGACTTGTGAGCAATTTTGGACAGGTTTCGGTGGGGACTTGTGAGCAGATTTGGACAGGTCCTAGCAGAGGACTTGTGAGCTGAGTTTGATAGTTCTATCAGAGAACTTGAGGATAGAGGTGCATTGGTTCTATGAGAAGAACCTAAGGATAGATTTGGCAAGTCTTTGAGAAGGCTTGTATGTAGAGGATTGATTTGTTCAAGAGTTGGACAGATCTGACAGACAGAGGAAGACTTGTACTAGACTGACTGACTATGTTTGGTACAGGTTGTTGAGCTGCTGTGGACGTGATCATAGAAGGCAGAGGTCTCTTAGGCTAAGCATTGAGGACAGGAGGTCTTCGGTGGAAAGGAGTTCCACGTGTTGGCAAGAGGTAGAGGCAGTTGATCTTCTGAGGGATCATTTCCATAGTAGAGGGGAAGGTATCTTCTTTGGGCCGAGGCTCATAAACATTGTAATTGGGAAGGACTCCCAAAGAACCTTGAGATAACTTTTAGAGAAAAGTTTTTGTGGACGTAGCCCAACCATTTTGGGTGAACCACGTTAAAAATGGGTCTTCAATGTGTGATGCTTTCTGTCTTGATTAATGTTGTGTTGATGCCATTGCTATCTAAAGTTAAAATTATTAATTGGTTAAGTCTTATACTGTTCACCCCCCCTCTCAGTATAAGTCCATGTTCTTCAATTGGTATCAGAGCGGGTCTCTCCAGAAAGAGCCTAATAGCTTGGAGAAGGATCTATCAGAGGAACATACTGATTCAGAAAGAGATGAAGAGTTTGAGTTCGATCTCAAAGGTGAATTCTTCTTGGCTTTGAGAAAGCTTGAGAAATTCAGGGAAGAGAATTCTGTTCTCAAGCATCAATGTCAGGAAGAAGAGATAGCAAGATCAGAATTGTCTCAAAGTGTTATAGACTTCAAAATTCTAGCTGAAGAAGGGAAGAAGGTTGAACAGGTTCTAACAGAGGCTCTCAAAGGAAAGGAAGCTGATTGCGAGAAACTAGAAGAAGAGATTATGTCTCTTAGAGTGAAGTTGGAACAGTTGGCTCTCAGACAGAATACTCCGTGTGAAAAGCAAAAGAAGGATGGTATCACCATTCATGAAATAGGGTCTTCGAGCAAGATCAATCTTCATCCTGAAGAGCGGTGGATTCCAGTTGGTCACAAGAAGAACAATCATCCAAGGCATCAAAACAGGTTACATAATACTTTCCATGGCTATTGTTTTTCCTGCAAGAAATTTGGTCACAAAGCTATGCATTGCAATAAGTCTTTGAATAGCCATAGTAAGGAAAATGTTAACTCTTTTGCACCTCTTATGAATAAAAATGTCATGTGTTACAAGTGCAAGAATTTTGGGCATATAGCAAGGATGTGCGGTTTGGATAGATCTAGCCTTGAGTTCACTAAAAAGAGAAATGAGATCAAATCTAAGTCAATGATAGTTCAAACTGCTTTTCATGCTCAAGACAAAGTAGAAAAATGGTATCTTGATAGTGGTTGTTCAAAACATATGACTGGTGAAAAGGAAAAGTTTTTGGTCTTAAAAGAAACAAACAGAGGAACAATCAGTTTTGGAGATAACAAGTCAGCTAAAATCTGTGGTAAAGGGACTCTTAGTTTGGATGGGAAATCCAAAACAGAAAATGTGCTTTATGTAGAAGGCCTAAGACATAATCTTCTAAGTGTGAGTCAACTTTGTGATCAAGGGCACATAGTATCTTTCTTTTCGGATAGATGTGAGATAAGTAAAGAAAAAAATGGAAAACTCATTGCTAGTGCTACAAGGACTCCAAACAATCTTTACATGCTAAGTGAGATAAAAAAGGAAAAGTGTTTTCTAACTCAAGAAGATGAGAGTTGGTTATGGCATAAAATATTGGGGCATTTGAGCTTTGATAATCTTGTCAATATTAGTAACAAGGAAGCAGTTAGAGACTTGCCCAAAATAAAAAGGCCCCATAACATCATTTGCGGTCCTTGTCAACATGGAAAATGGACCAGAACCAGTTTCAAATCAAAAGGGTATACTTCTTCAAAACCATTGGATCTTATTCATACTGATTTATGTGGCCCTACCAGAACTCGGAGCATTCAGGGAGAAAGCTACTTCATGTTGTTTATAGATGATTATTCTAGAATGACTTGGGTTACTTTTCTCAAAGAAAAATCTGAAGCTTTTGAAAAATTTAAAGCTTTCAAAGAAATGATTGAAAATGAGACCGACAAGAGAATCAAATGCTTAAGATCAGATAGAGGAGGAGAGTTCACTTCAAATGAATTTGTGGAATACTGAGCAACAAGGAATCAAAAGAGAATATTCAACAGCAAGAACTCCTCAACAAAATGGAGTTGTTGAAAGGAAAAATAGAACTATTGAAAATATGGCTAGAGCTATGTTAAATGAGTCAAAACTTTCAGATGGCTTTTGGAAAGAGGCAGTCAGTACAGCAGTCTACATTATCACCAGGGCCCAACTTAGAGTCAATCATCATAAAACTCCTTATGAGTTGTGGAAAGGAAGACCAGCTACAGTAAAATACTTCAAAGTGTTTGGGAGTAAGTGCTTCATCAGAAGGGAAGATCAAAATTTGGGTAAGTTTGATCCTAGGTGTGATGAGGGAATCTTTCTTGGATATTCCAGCAGAAGCAAGGCCTACAGATGCTTCAACAAAAGAACTCATACAGTTGTAGAGAGCATAAATGTAATAGTTGATGAAAAGACAGGGATAAGAGAACCAGTCAAGGAACTCAGTGATGAAATTTGTCAAGAAGAATTCAGAGAGGTTTCAGATGAAGAAGAGGAAAGACAACAACTGCTTCCCAAAACTCCTTCACGATATGTTCAGAAACATCATCCCAAATATTTGATCATTGGTGATCCAAATAGCAGGCAAACAAGAAGAAGAGTCATTCCTTCACATGATTCTACAAATGTTTCATTATTATCTCAGATTGAGCCAAAATATTTCAGATGAAGCATGTGCAGATAAGTTTTGGGTAAAAGCAATGGATGAAGAGCTAAATCAAATAGAGAAAAGTGAAACTTGGGAATTGGTTCCAAGACCTAAGGACAAGAATGTCATTGGCACAAAATGGATATTCAGAAATAAACTCAATGAGGATGGAAAAATTGTCGGAAACAAAGCTAGGTTAGTCTGCAAAGGTTATGCTCAAGTAGAAGGTGTTGATTTCGAAGAGACGTTTGCTCCTGTTGCTCGTCTTGAAGCTATCGGAATGTTTTTGGCCCTTTCAAGCTTCAAATCATTCAAGGTATATCAAATGGATGTAAAGTCAGCTTTTCTAAATGGGGTATTGGTAGAAGAAGTCTACATAGAACATCCGGAAGGAGTGTCTCTCTCAGAACAATCAGACTATGTGTGTAAACTGAAAAAGGCCTTGTATGGGTTAAAGCAAGCACCTAGGGCTTGGTACTCAAGACTTGACAGGTATCTTCATGAGCAAGGTTTCAGGAAAGGTGTGGCAGATAGCAATTTGTATATTAAGAATGAAGATGATGATATGTTGATTATGGTTGTCTATGTTGATGATATTATTTTTGGGGGAAATAATACTCAGATGTGCAAAGTTTTTGCTAACACCATGCAGAAGGAATTTGAGATGTCTATGATTGGAGAGCTGTCATTCTTTTTAGGTCTTCAGATTGCTCAATCAAAAGATGGTATATTTCTCTCTCAAGGAAAGTATATCAAAGAAATGTTGAAGAAATTTGGGATGATGGACAACAAACCAGTGTGTACTCCAATGATTACAGGGTGCAAGATGAGTAAAGATGATGAATCTCCAGATGCAGATCAGAGGTTGTACAGATCTATGATTGGCAGTTTATTATATATTACAGCTACCAGACCAGATATCATGCAGGCAGTTGGGTTAGTAGCAAGATTTCAGGCAGCTCCAAAAGATTCTCATGTTATAGCAGTTAAGAGGATATTCAGATATCCGAAGGGCACTATGGACTTTGGGCTTTGGTATCCCAAAGGTGATGATTTCACCCTCACAGCTTATACAGATGCAGATTGGGCAGGCAGTATTGATGACAGGAAAAGCACTAGTGGTGGAGCATTCTTTCTGGGAAAGAGTTTGGTTTCTTGGCTAAGTAAGAAACAACCTTCAGTTTCCTTATCTACAGCAGAGGCTGAATACATAGCAACAGTGGCTGGGTGTACACAGGTTTTATGGATGAAAACCACCTTGGAGGATTTCAAAGTCAAGTATGAACAACCCATCTCCATACTTTGTGATAATACAAGTGCCATAAGTATTTCCAAAAATCCGGTAATGCACTCAAGGACAAAGCATATTTCCATCAAGTATCACTTTCTAAGGGAGAAAGTGCAAGACAAGCAGGTCAAGGTAGAGTATGTGCCTACTAAAGAGCAGATTGTAGATATCTTCACCAAACCTCTTCCAAGAGATACGTTTGAGTATCTAAGGGAGAAATTGGGAGTTGTACTCCCACCCCAGAATTAAACACCTCATCAGGAGGTGGGGGAGGGACTAAGCTAAGAGGCTCATTCTTAGTCCCGAGCCCCAAAGGTGACCCTTTGCCATTGATGACAAAGGGGGAGAGATTTGAGTAAGGGGGAGAGCCTCAAGACAGGGGGAGCTGTTTATGTTGAGTTTCTGTGTTGTTGAGAAGCATGGTTTGCCATCAATGACAAAGGGGGAGATTGTTGGCAATTTTGGGTTTGAGATCCTAGCTTCTTGTCTATGAGTTGTCATTGATGTCAAAAGGAAATGGCATTAATGTTAAGAGGATGTGTTGGCTTCAAAGGTGGAAGATTCCAAGAGAATCTTTTAAGAGATTCCATTGGCAAGGGGTTTTTCATTAAAACCAAGTTGGATATGGTTTTTATTAAAACCAATGGAGGTTCTCTTTATTATTTATTTAATTATTATTTAAAACCCTTCAAGGTTTTAATTAATTAATTATTTAATTAATTAAGGGAGAAATTATTTTTAATTTATTAAAAATACTTAAAGGGTTTTTAAACCCTTTAGAAAGCAAATTTCGATTAAATTCAAAATTACTTTTCTTTCCGCCGACGTGTTCTAAAGTTCCGTCGTAGGGACTATAAATATGAGAAGGTTCCTAAGGTTAAAGGCTACTTACTTGGAAAATCGAAGGCAATTAATTGGTTTGGCTGCGTCGAATATTCTGTTTGCGATCGAAGGAGGAGAGCTCGTGGTTTGAAAAGCTTTCGAAAAGCTTGACCGTTAATGTGGAAGGAAGTCCGTCTTGGACTTCGTAAGCCCTCTTGTGGGCTAGTGGCAGTGAAGGCTGCATTGTTGGGCCTTGCGTAGGCGGAGGTCTTCGTTTCGATCCCCGCGGGGAGCTGTGCATGGATTAGTCACGTTTTTATTAAAACGTGTTTTGTGCCGCGAATTTTGGATTCTTCAAGGGCAGCCATTATAAGGTGTGATTATTTTCTTGATATGATTTTTGGCATTGTTTAGCATTGTTTAAAAGACATAGGAGAAATAAGGGGATATTTCTTTGGTTGTATTTTTGAGATTAGTCTTTTGCTATGCTAAATTTAAAAATGGAGATATAAGGTGTAAGTTTTGGTTGTTGTGTTTTTGGCTTCTTTGGTGGTTGTTTTTAAAGAAGAGGAGCTAAAAGGTGTATTAAGGAAAGTTTTTATATATGCTCATTTATCTTGGTTCTAACCCTAACTTGGTTGGAAGTTTGAGGGTTGTGTGTGGTGACAGCTTTAAGGATCAATTTTCTTCTACTCCAAAAAGGTATGGGCACATTTTTCTTATGAGTATGATTGGTGTATGTTTTTCTGAAATAAGGTTGGAGTGAAAAGGTTTTCAACTAGGTTTCCTTTGGTTGGGTGTAAATCCTATTTTCTGGTTTGTTGAAGACTACTTATGCATTGTTATCCTTAAGGAGAGTTTTTGGTGAATGCATAATTTTTGGTTTGAGATAGTGGAAGCTTTGTGCACTAGGGTTTATATTTGTGAGTCTAGCTACTTGCATTGAGTTGGTGGAACCCTTGGTTGGCTGTTTTGAGTTTGATGGTTGAGTTGCTTCCATAGAGGTTGTTTGATCAAGTTATTGCTTTACTTGATTCATGATATTGGGCTTACTCCATTGAGTTGATTTGAGCAAGTTATTCTTTGCATTTGGTGATATTGTGTTGGTGGCTATTTTGTTCAAATATCTTTGGAGGGAAAAGGATTTCTACTTGTTTCCTTTTCTTGTGATGATTGGTTGAATGCTTCAAGGTTGATGTTGAGTTGAATGGTGTTGGTTGACTAAACCTTGTTTGATGAGCATTGTTGTTGAAACCCTAATTGATGGTGAAAAGAACATGAGTATCATTGTTATGTGATTCTTTGCATAGTTGGCAATTGTTGGGGTTTCATGTTCTTGAAAGAAAACATTCTATCCTATCCATTTCAGATATTGAGTTTTTAGATTTGATATTGAGATTGAGGAGTGATTTGAGTTGAGTTTTGAGATTGGGATTTGAGTATAGAACATATTGAGTCTCTAACAATTCTCTTTATGCTTCTATGAGTTTGACAAATCACATTGGGTCTCTAAAAATTCACTTTGTGATTTCCTACTAAGAAAGTTTTTCTTGGTGAGCTTGCTGAGTTTTTGGACAGGTTCCAGTGGGGACTTGTGAGCAGTTTTTGGACAGGTTTCGGTGGGGACTTGTGAGCAGTTTTGGACAGGTTTCGGTGGGGACTTGTGAGCAGATTTGGACAGGTCCTAGCAGAGGACTTGTGAGCTGAGTTTGATAGTTCTATCAGAGAACTTGAGGATAGAGGTGCATTGGTTCTATGAGAAGAACCTGAGGACAGATTTGGCAAGTCTTTGAGAAGGCTTGTATGTAGAGGATTGATTTGTTCAAGAGTTGGACAGATCTGACAGACAGAGGAAGACTTGTACTAGACCGACTGACTGTGTTTGGTACAGGTTGTTGAGCTGTTGTGGACGTGATCATAGAAGGCAGAGGTCTCTTAGGCTAAGCATTGAGGACAGGAGGTCTTCGGTGGAAAGGAGTTCCACGTGCTGGCAAGAGGTAGAGGCAGTTGATCTTCTGAGGGATCATTCCGAGAGCAGAGGGGAAGGTATCTCCTTTGGGCCGAGGCTCATAAACATTGTAATTGGGAAGGACTCCCAAAGAACCTTGAGATAACTTTTAGAGAAAATTTTTGTGGACGTAGCCCAACCATTTTGGGTGAACCACGTTAAAAATGGGTCTTCAATGTGTGATGCTTTCTGTCTTGATTAATGTTGTGTTGATGCCACTGCTATCTAAAGTTAAAATTATTAATTGGTTAAGTCTTATACTGTTCACCCCCCTCTCAGTATAAGTCCATGTTCTTCAAGGATATTGATCAAAAATATGACTTATAGAATTACAAAAAAAGTAAAGATAAAATAGCTTAAGTTGTACACAAATGGTTTTACTATTTCATAAAGGAAATGGATGAAATTAAAATTTTAAAGACAAATAATAAGGGATTAGAGACATCTTCATATTGTACTTATTGCAATAAAATAGGTCATAAGAAAGCAAACTTTTGGAACCTCCATCCATGTAAATATTATGGGGGAAATCTCACTCATTCTTTTTTTGCTACTATAAATACATGTACTACAAAATATTTGAATAATATATATATTCAAACTAGATTGTCTCTTTCAAGTTATTATTTTTGAAGCATCTACTAATGATGAGTTTGAGTTTAAAGAGAATAGGTCATCTAAAGAGCCAAGTAAAGAAAATGGATTAATTATGGTCCACTCATGACTTGTAAGATAATTATATCTCTTTTTCATCAAGGCTACTTAGAAAATTTCAAGGATTAAGATAATATTAAAAATATTGAAACACAGACAATCTAAAAAATAAAGAAAACAAAAATAAAACATGAGTTCCAAGAACAATATGAAGACTAAACTAGAAGAAGAACATGAACTTGATCCAGTTGAAGAACATGAAGATCCATATTAAAGACTAAAGTCTTCTATAACCAAATAATGTAATATAGGGGGTGTTGAAATATATTACATTATTTGGTACATGCTAATATACCATCATGGGTACATCCTTATATTAGGTTTTGAGTAGTTACTGTATGGAATTTAATAAATGTACAAGTACTATTAGAATGTGCATGTTGTCCATGTGTACATGAGTCTATAGAATAGGAAGATGAAGAGTCATAGGAATATGGAAGGCCAAGAGTCACATCCTTTATATATTGGCCTTTGTATGAGCATTTTAAAGTGTGATAGAGAGAAGGTAGAAAGCATTTAGTAGAGTAGTAGTAGATATAATGTAGAGCATGTAAGAAATATGGAGAGTTTGAGACCTCCATTTTTATCAATGTAATATTTTCATGAGCTTTCATTAATGGCTATTTTATGAGTAGTTACAAAATTTTATCATGAGTTTTACATGATTAGAATATTGCCATTATCATATATTTAATATTGAATTATCATTTTATACCTTTTGGTTGATCTCTCATTAAGTATTATGCATCAAAAGCTAACATGCCCACAATATGCAATTAGCTCCATTAATTAATGTTCTTTACCCTATCTTTGTAATTTTGAGCATGTATTCATAAGATCACCCATACACACGTATGTACTTGCAAAAATATATTTTCAAGGTAAAAATATAAAAACTTATAAACTTTGGTCTATGGAGCAATTCACCAACAAACTAGAATGAATTACTAGCAAAATTAGGTGACTCACTAGTAAAATTGGAACTTTGACAAGCATAAAATCAAGTGAATTGCTCTTCGAGGAGGAGTTAGGAAGAACTTGTATTTTTAAGTAAATTTCTCTTTGGATTCAACTTGAAGAAACTTCATTGTTATGGAGCAAATTGCCATTTGATTTGATCTTTTATAGATTTTTTCACAATTTGGTCCAAATGCTTCCTACTTATAGCAGATGCAAAACTAGAGTAAAATTTGAGATATCTTGTAGGTTTGATACTAAATTGATTGTTTTATTTGTAAATTTTTTATTATTCTAAATTTTTTAATAGATTCACCATTAATAAAGAACCTACAAAAATAGATCACAAATAATGAAAGGTATAAAATTTAAGGTCAATTTGAGACTAGACTTGATGAATCAAATCCCTAGCCTTGACGAATTGCATTGGATTCATATTGTGCAAGTTTAATATAATAAAATTGAATCACTAGAAATATGAATCATATCACACCTAGATATAGACTTAGGATTATTTTCAAGTGACTAGCTCACTTTAAGTGAATTACTACAAATTTTGAGTAAATTGCTACCAATATTTAGACCTGATAAAAATTCCTTTAATTTTTATTCAATCACTCCACCCATGGTGGAATACAAATTTGGCATCAAAATCAATAAATTTAGATAAATAATCATCTTAAAAGGATAGGGTCCCATTGGGCATGAAAAATAAAAACTATGTTGAATTGGGGAATAGTTTTTCTAATTTAGTCAATAATGCATCCCAGTTCTAGTCTTTCAGCAAGCTATTAGATGGAAAGGTTTATGATCTCTTCCAACATTTGTATTTAGTTTGAGTTCTCATTATCCTTGCTAATTCCTAATCTAACCTACTCTAATTACATATTATTAAAGTGTGAAGCTTAAAGTACATGAAAAGTAAATTTTAAATTTTAGGATGTAAGGGATTAAATGAAAATACGACCATAACCATAGCAATCAACACATGAGAATCAAAATGAACATTGTATTCTCATTAAATTAATATAAAATGGTAAGGTTAATTACAATATGGGGAAAGGGGTTATGCCTTAATCACCACACTATCCACTAATAAAAAGCAAAAGAATTATCAATTTCCTCCACATTTTATGAGTTACAAAGCACATTGTAGGCTTCACAGAGTGTAGCTTGAATTCTCATGGCCAAAATATGATTACAATGGAGACCATGGATCCTATTTAGAGTATATTTTTATCCCTAAGTTACTTGGGGTGAGAAACTATTACTCCTAGTAAAAGTAAATAATTGGTGTATCTTTAACAAAATGATGCACCTCCAAATGTTAGATGCCTTTAAATATGCCTCTAAAATATTTACAAGGATTCCAAAATGGGTTATGGAACCAAATTCAAAATTTTTAATTTTTAAATATTATCTGTAAGATATATACCTTTATTTTTACCCCTCCATAGGTCTAAGAGTGATTTACCCTAAGGTGTGAGCAAATTGCTTGAATTTTATAGTGATTTGCTAGTTGACTTTGAATTATTCACTCATGTGAGCCAATCGAGCCATTTTTCTAGTGGATATTTCTTGAATTAATCAACATCTATAAAGCAAATCAACACTTGTCTTGAACTTGGACAAAATTTGAAGGGTGTTAGAAGGCATCAACACATAGATTTCATTATTTTACATCCTTCTAAATTTATGATTACCAAGGTAGTGACATATCACTATAATAACATAAAATATGTGTGTCATGGCTAATTTGTAACAACCTAGGCTAATCCACTGGTTCCACAACAAACTTACAGGATGAACAACTAAACTTACTAATAAGGAAATAATTTTAGCTATTTTTTTTGAAATTTTAAATTTTATTTATTGCTCACCCAATATTTAATCAATACAAGTCATAAAGCCACTTTTTGGTTATCGTCACTCTATTCAACCCCCAAGTGGATAGGAATAGCTAGATCCCATAGAAGGTGACATTTAGTGATATTTTCTTTCTCTCCCTATCACCTAATGTGTGTTGGAATATATTATATTATTTGGTACATGCTAATGTACCACCTTGGGTACATATTTATATTAGGAGTGTGTCTTAGATTAGGGTTTGAGTATTTAATTTATGCAATGTAATAAATGCACAAGTAATATTAGAATGTAGAAAGTATTCAATAATGTAAATGTGCATCATAGTCGATGTGCACATAAGTCCATAGAATAGGAAAGTGAAGATTCATGGGAAGATGGAAGGCCAAGAGTCACATCCCATTATATATTGACCTTTGTGTGAGCATAACATATATTAACTTGTCATTTCATAGGATAAGGGAGAGTAGAGTATAAGTTAGATACAATGTAGAACTTATATGGAGCATGGAGTATTTGAGATCTCCACATTTTTTATGAAGATATTATTTTTGTGAGCTTTCATTAATGGCAATTTTATGAGAAGTTACAAAAGTTTTTTTTATGAATTTTACATGCTTTGTATAATTTAATTATCTTATATTTAATATTACATGCTCATTTTAGACCTTGTGATAGTTTTTCATTAAATGTATAGCATCAAAAGCTAACAGTGGTATCAGATCCACAAGGGAGATTGATAGGAGATAGAGAGAGCCACAAGAGAGATTGAGAGGAGATAGGGAGATCTCATTTTTATAATTTTTAAAATTACATTTTGGCTAGAGTATTTCCACAAGTTTGCAAGAAAACTCATGAAGACTAGGACTCAGCATAAATCTCTTTCCACTAGATTGAAGGATAACTAGTGAAGTTTATTGATTTTTAGAGATCTAGAGATTTAGATGCATTTTATTGCTTCTATCTAATTTTTATTGTAGGAGATTAATTTCTAGTTGCAGAAAAAGAGTAGACATTAAATATTGAGAAGAACCAAGAAGGAGATCCCCATAGAAGATTGAATATTGAGGAGATCCAAGAAGGAGGTCCCCATAGACAATTGAAGACTACAGATTGCAGATTGAAGAAATAAGAAAGTAGCTCTAGTGAATATTGATAAGGAGGAGACCCAAGAAATAGATCCCATAGAATAACTTCCAGAGTTGGAAGATACAATATTGAAGATTGAAGATAGAGGACTAGGAAAATCCCAATTGAAAGAGCTACAAAATTTGAAGACCCAAGGAAAGAGATCTCAAGCAAACTTGGAAGGAGAAAGAATAAGAAGGCTAGAGAATCCCTATTGAATAAATTGAAGAAATGGCCATTGGAGGATATTTAAAGAAAGTTTAAGGTAGAAGATTGCAAGAAGGAGTAGCTCCTAAAAATAAGAATTTAGGATAATTATAGCCATTTGAAAACAAGACCAAAAGGAAGAAGGATTTGGCAAGAAGTTTGCCAAATTTTAGAATGATTTTTGAAGACCTCAATACATTTAGATCCTTGAGAAATATGCCAACTAAAGAGGCCAAATTTGAAGTCAAAATTCAACAAGAAAATTGGATGAGAAAGAAGCTAGAAGAGGCCACCTGATTTGAAATTTTTGAAGACAACCATAAAGGATTTGAAGGTTGATTTGCAAATAAGGAGGTTGCTTATTTTTGAGGTAGAAGTTGAAGGGTCACAGGACAATAAATTGAAGAAGGCATAAAGTTAAAAATAGAAGAATATTTGGGTAAATTTTGAAGTGTCCTTGAACAACCAATTGAAGGAAGTCTTGACAACAAAAGAAGGAAGCAATTTTGAGAAATTGAATGCTATTTTTAGACAACAAGATAAATGAGAAGAAATCAGAATTTTAGAGAAGCAAATTAAGAGATTTGGACTACAAAATTCGGCAGCATTAAAAGGATAAAAGAGAGCTGTGAATTAGAGAATTTTAGGGCAGATTTGAGAGAGATTTGAACAACAAAGTGAAGGAAGAATTGTAAGCATTTGAAGATGTAAAATTGATTAAGTTTGGACAGCAAGAGGGAAGCACTAATAGCTAAAAATGTTAGAGTTAAAGTGAACAAATTAGGAGGAGAATTGAAGCCACAAAAAAAAAGATTTTTGGGCAGCAAATTAAAGGCTAAAAGAAAAAAAATATGGGCAGAAATTAGAGCTGCAAAATTGATAAGTTTGAGCTAGCAATAGAGTAGAAATGAGAGCTACAAAATTCACAAATTCAAGACAACAAAATGTGAATTAAATAACAAAGAAATCTAGCTATGAAGGAGGTCAAAAAAAGTTTGAAAATTGGTGTTATTAAAGTATTTTATCCAAGTATTATTTAAGTTTTTGAAAAGCACCATATTCGAGTTTCTAAAATAGCAAAGGAAAGGTCTCAAGTATATGTCTTCAAAGTTGAAGAAGATAAAATTCACATCGGATTAAAATCTATAGCAATGAAATGAGAAGTTATATGTGATATAAGGAAAGATAAAAGATCAACTCCTTAATTCTTTTGAAAGATAAATAAACCAATATTTTTATAGCAAATATTGGAGGTAATATACTATTCAAAAAGGCAAAGGTTTTGGCACAAATTAAGAAGCTTGGAGTCACCAAAGAAGAAACCACCAAGCATAGAGCCAAGGAGGAGCCATTGTAGAAGAGTAGCCAACAAGGAGGGGACATCGTAGAAGAGAAACCATCAAGGAAGATCCATTATTGAGTGTTGAAGAACCACCAAGCACAAGTAGAAGCACCACCATCT
Organism: Wollemia nobilis; assembly: GCA_028583015.1. NCBI lineage: Eukaryota > Viridiplantae > Streptophyta > Pinopsida > Araucariales > Araucariaceae > Wollemia > Wollemia nobilis. The sequence goes on along the minus strand of JAQPPZ010016957.1, from coordinate 25,286,763 downwards.
TGAAGGAGGATCCACCATAGTAGAGAAGAGCCACCATTTTTGGATAGAGAGGAAGACAAAATTACATTAAAATAAAGCTTAAGCACCATATAAGAAAGCATTACTCAAAAAAGTTGAGATGTTGAAGAGTAGAGTTTGAGCACCAGAAATCAAAGATCCACCCAAGCCAAGATCAAGCACCATTACAAAGGAATGGAGAACACAAAAATCAGTGAGCTATTGAGATAAATCCAAATTCTATTTGCATTTACATTGAAAAGAAGATATTGAGTATAAAGGAACTAAAAAGTAGGAGTGTTTGTGGTAAAGAATTAAGTTGTTGCTAGGTGTAGAGGAGAAGCAGTGCATTACCAAGAAAAGCAAAGTAAAGGAGAATTAAAAATAAAAGGAAAAATACCATGTAGGGAAGAAGTTGTGCATTACCAAGAAAAGAAGAGTAGAGGAGCATTACAAAGAATAGGTATAAATGTTATGTAGAAGAGAAGCATCACCACTTGGAAGGACAAAATATATTCATAATAGGAGAAGAGTTACATTGCTAAGTGTCACAGTGTAGAAGGTAACTCTAACTAACATAAGGGAAGTGAAACATCTTATTTGCATGAAGGACAAGTCATACAAGCATATTATTGAGATAAAAATGTAATGCAAGTGAGTAGAGCACAAAAAATTTGATGGTCAGAGAAACCAGCCAACACTAGGAGGACATTCAAAGTCTTAGAGGGAACTATATATAAGGAAGAACATTAAATACAGTGAATAAAGACATTGTTTTGCATTGAAGTCTAAAAAATGGATAACACCTAAAATAGAGTGCAAGTTGCAGAGTAAAGAAGTCACAGGAGAAGTAGCCCTAATATGTAGCATACCATATTCAAGAAGGTACATAAAATATTCAAATCAATTAGCATTTTCATAAAGATCAAGGAGGTATAAGGAATATCAATACTAAGGTTAAGCTTATATAATCTAGTATGCATGAGATTAATTGAATAAATGGAGGTATAAGGAATTGCATTGATGAACTATAACCTTAAATGATTTTTTGAATGATTTGAAAGATTTTTGAAGGAGGATTTAATTTGAAAGCTTCTGGAATTACTTTATTTGAAATTCAAGCATAGAAATATTTACAAATAACTTGACTTGGAGGAATATGAACTTATACATAGAAATAGAAATATTAAATTTGCAAATATTCTTATTTTATAAATTTCTAATTAGGTATTTATAAGGAATTCATCGCCATCATAGGTTCTTGAAATTTAGAAACTATATTATTAAAAATTGAAAGATATATGAAACACAACATAGAGTGGTTATAAAGTTGGAAAATACCCAGGTGTTGTAGGTGAGTTGGAGAGGAGAGGGCAATCCTCCAAGGGAGGTATGAGGTTTGAATCTCCACCCTACCAAAAAGTTGTATTGGGTACCAAAAATCCAATTGATAATGTTGGTGCGGGCAGGGCCGGGCATGACTTCTAGGTGACTTTGACGGTGTAGAACCCCCTGGTCGTGGTCTCTCAGACCAAGGCAACCCTTAAAGGGGTTTTTTGCTTTAAAAAAAAATAAATTTGGAAAACTACATTGGAATTAGTCTCTTGCTCAAATTAATGAGACATAAGGAATCCAACTTAAAGTTCTTTAAGATATAGAATTTTATCAATCGAAATTGCATCAAAATTATATTTAGCTTTTCTATTCATAAATAGGAAGAAATAAGGTGAAGACTAGAAGTTGAACATTAGGAAGACAAAATGGATTCAACTCAAAGGAAACCTTAGAAAGCTAAGTATTTTATCAAAGCTATTTTACATTCATAATGCTAGGGAGCTAAAAGTAATTCTACCTAGAGATTTGACTATTTTTTGATCATTCTTCAAACATTACGAAAACAAGATATACTGCAAGATTTGAATAATTGAAAGTTAGAATTTGATCATATACTCAAATTCAACTTAGAATTTAGAAGTTAAAAATATAGGGAGATATAAGGCTTACAAGTGTCCTTAGTCTATCAAAAACTAAGGAGGAATAAGGATGTCTACTTCAAAGAATTCAATGGATAATGATATGAAAAACATCATTAGAAAAGAACAGACAAATGTCATAAAAATTGGAATCAAGAATTTACTTACAAATACTGAAGGAAACTTAGATCTTACTTCAAAATTGATCTATAGTGAAGCCATAGAAGAAAACTTTAAAACTCTGGAATATTATCTACATGCTAGAATCATTGAAGCAATTGATAATGGAAAAGATGATATTCTAATTCCTTTAGATATTGATAGCATATTATATATGGCATTACTTACATTAAAATATTACAAAGAAGAAAATATGGAGTAAAAGGAATTGATTGAATCACTTAAAGAGAAAACAAAAATAGATGAATCCTTTTTAGAGAAGATATTTCATTCTTTATACAGTATTGATACTTCAAGTTCTTTTAACTCGAGATATTATCATGATACTTTAAGTGATTGTTCAGAAGATTATATACTAAAGAAGACTTGTGATAAGAAGGACAAAGGCAAAGAGAAAATATTTTTGCAGGAATCTGATGATAGCATGACAGCTCATGAAAGCACAAAGACTGGCCCTAATTATTAAGATAAGAAATAAGAGAAGGAACCTGACCAAGGAGTAATACAGTGCAAAGTGAATTAAATACAATATGAAGATCCATACTGAAGACTAAAGTCTTCAATAACCAAATAATGTAATACCACCTTGGGTACATCTTTAGATTAGGAGTGTGTCTTAGATTAGGGTTTGAGTATTTACTTTATGCAATGCAATAAATGTACAAGTAATATTAGAATGTGCAAAGTATTCAATAATGTAAATGTGCATAATAGTCCATGTGCACATGATTCCATAGAATAGGAAAGTGAAGAGTCATAAGAATATGGAAGACCAAGAGTCACATTCCATTATATATTGGCCTTTGTGTGAGCATAGCATATATCAGCTTGTCATTTCATAGGATAAGGGAGAGTAGAGTAGAGTACAAGTTAGATACAATGTCAAACTTGTATGTGTTGGATGTGTCTCATCCTTTGTAGATGAAGGACTATACGATATGCCCCTGCTTTGACGGTCTGGGGGCAGCACCCCTGGAAAAAATTTTGGGTCCCCTTTTTTTGGAGATATTATCGGAGCTATTTTTAGAGGCATTGGTGGGATTCCTATGATTGGTGGGTATGGGTGGTTTTATCCCATGGTATTGTGCCCACGATATTCTAATACCACATTGTGGTTTAGGGTTGTAAGAGTTTCCTTTATATTGATTATAATTTCCCATTACCGAAAAGGTGAATAATAATAGAAAAGGAGGTGTGGCTCTTGTTTGTTAGACGTAGCCCACATTGGGTGAACCAGGATAAATCTCTTGTGTTCTATGTGCATGTATTTTGTGAGATGTTATTTTCTTTTGAGATATTTATTTATGCATTATTATTATAGAATAAGTCTAGGTATTTCTCTTCATATGGTATCAAAGCCATATTGTTAGCCATAGAGGGGCATGTTTATTGTTAGGGTTTCAATTCATTTGAATAGGATCTAGGGTTTATAGGAGTTATAAAAAACCTATTTCAGAGTGGGAGTTTTACGTACAATGAGCTTGAATTAAAATGATGTCAAATTATTCAAGGATGGAGATTGAAAATTTTGATGGAAAAAGTATTAAGCTATGGAAATTAAATATGGAGGATCTGCTCATGGACAGAGATCAGTGGTTTGTCATTTCTAAATAAAAACCTGCTAGTACATCCGATGAATATTGGAAAAAGTTGAATCAGAAAGTGAGGACTCTAATTTGACTGTGCCTTGTAGATTCAATCTTAATCAATGTTTCTAGAGAAGCTACTACAAAGGATCTCTGGGATAAGTTAGGGGCTCTATATCAATCTAAGTCCCTGGTGAACAAATTATTCCTTCAAAAACAATTATATAATATAAGGATGAATGAAGGGGATTCAATAGCAAATCATCTTAATGCATTCAATATGGTGGTAAGTCAACTTATATCTATTGAAATTAAGTTGAGTGAGGAAGATAAATGTATTACTTTTTTATGCTCTTTACCATATTTGTGGGATAACCTGGTTGTAGCAATTGGTAGTACAACTTCATTCACATTGAAGTTTGAAGATTTTGTGGCATCTCTATTATCAGAGGATATGAGGAGAAAAGCCATTGAGGGCACATCAAGGAATACCCTAACAGTGAGAGGGTGTGCCAAGGAAAAATATAAAATGAGATCTGGTGATAGATGTAAGTCTAGAGATAGATCCAAGTATCGAGGAAGGTTTGAGAGAAAATTTTGGAAATGTGGTAAGCTTGGACACATGAAGAAGGATTTTAGATCAAATAATTTTGATTCTGGAAAGATATCTGACAAATCCACTTCCACTGAGATAAATAAATCCACTGATGAAGGAGGGGATGTATATTTGGAATCTTGCTCCACACGTTTAGATAGTAAATATTGGTTGATCGATACTGGTGCCTCTTTTCATATGACTCCTCATAGGGGGTGGTTCAGTGAATATGAAAGATATTATGGAGGGGAGGTACTTTTTGGAGATGATTCACCACTTAGAATCATTGGTCATGGAAGAGTGAAAATATTGTTGCAGGATGGTAGGGTTAAAACCCTCCCAAGTTTGATGTATATTCCTGGCCTTGCTAGAAATTTAATTTCTGTAAGAAAAATAGCTGATGCAATAATTAACATCAATTTTAGTAAGTAATCATACAAAATGGTTCGTGGATCTATGGTGTTAGCAAGAGGAGTTTGGATTGGAACCTTGTATAAGCTATTGGGAAACACTATAACAAATGAGTGCAATAACTCGACTATTCTTGAGGCTAAATCAGATAAAATTTCAATGCTCTAGCATCAAAGAATGGGACATATTGGAGAAAAGGGATTGCATACCCTGTACATAAAAGGTATGGTTCAAGGTATCCCTAATTTCTCAATGGTTTTTTATTTCTGTGAACATTGTATTTATGGCAAGTAGAATCATGTGAGTTTCCCATATAGTGTTGCAAGATCAAAAGGGATATTAGATCTAATTCATAGTGATATCTTTGTTCTTGTTCCTATTCCATCCCTTGGATAATCATGGTACTATGCTTCTTTCGTTGATGACTTTTCAAGATATGCATGGATTTATTTTCTTAAAAGTAAAGCTAAAGTGTTTGATAAGTTTAGAGAATTTAAAGCACTTATTGAAAATCAAACTGGAAAAAATATTAAGGTGTTGAGGTCTGATAATAGAGGAGAGTATTGTTCAAATAAATTTGAGGATTTTTGTAAGCAATGTGTTATTGCAATACAGAAGTCCATATACACCTCAACAAAATAGAGTTACTGAGAGATTAAATAGATCATTGATGGAAAAGGCTAAAGTATGCTTAGTGGTGCTGGTATAGCATAGGAATTCTAGGCAGAGGTAGTGAATGTGACATGCTACTTGTAGAATTGATCTCCTACATCATCATTGCTAGATCAAACTCCATTTGAAGCATGGTTTGGTAAGAAACCCTCTCTTTCATATCTTAGAGTTTTTGGTTGTGATGCATACATGCATATTCGAAAGGAGAAAAGAAGTAAGATTGATAATAAAGTTGTTAAATGTATCTTTATTGGTTATAAATATGGTGTTAAAGGATATAAACTTTAGAATCTAGAAACTAAAATTATAGTTTATAGTAGAGATGTGGTGTTTAGAGAAATGAAAAGTGATCACAGGAAGGAAGTAACAGAAGAAGAACCTAAAAATGTACAATTTGATCTCATGGAAGAATAATCCCACTCATCAGAAGAGGATGAACCAGAGGTTCATACACATGTGGTAAGGAGATCAACATGAGAAAGAAGGCAACCTGAAAGGTATAGTCCATATGATTTTCCTTCTTCCTTTGTTTTATCTGTTACTGATGGAGATCCTAGAATAGTTAGATAAGTTGTTAATTTTGAATATGTAAATATTTGGGAAGATACCATGAATGATGAAATGATGTCCCTAAAAAATAACAAGACATGGGATCTAGTAAAATTACCTGGTGGAAGAAAAGCAATAGGCTATAAGTGGATTTTCAAGAAGAAGTAGAATGTTGAAGGTAAAGTGGAGAAATATAAAGCTCGCCTAGTTACTAAAGGCTATTATCAGGTAGAGGGAATTGATTATGGTGAAGTATTTTCTCCTATTGCAAATATAACCTCAATAAGATTTCTTTTATCTATGGTTGATGCATTTAATCTTGAAATATAGCAAATGGATGTAAAAATTGCATTCCTTCATGGAGATTTAGAGGAAGAAATCTATATGAGATAGCCTAAAGGATTCATTGTTGAAGGAAAGGAGGATTTTGTATGTAAGTTAAATAAATCTATGTACGGACTGAAACAATCACCTAGAATGTGGTATCAAAAATTTGATACTTATGTTTTAGGACTTGATTTTGTTTGTAGAAATGTTGATCATTGTGTATACTCAAAGAAAATTGGCAACGAACTTGTAATTATAGTTTTGTATGTTGATGATATATTACTAATTGAAAACAATAAGGAAATGATCAGGGAAGTGAAGTCTCAGTTAGCATCACAGTTTGACATAAAATATATTGGCCATACAAATTTTATTTTGGGTATGCAAATAAATAGGGATTGTTCAAAAAGAAAGTTGTGGTTGAATCAAAAAAGTTATGTTGAGACAGTATTGAAGAGATTCAGTATGCAGGATTGCAAACCAGTGAAGGTACCTATTATATTGGGTGAAAAATATCTACTAAAAAATATCCAAAAATAGAAGAATAGGTAGAAGAAATGTCCCATGTTACTTATGCAAATGCTATCGAGAATTTAATGTATGCCATGGTGTGTACTAGACCAAATATTGCCCATGCAGTGGGAGTTTTGAGAAGATATATGTCTAAGCCTGGTAAAGAGCATTTGATTGTTGTAAAAAAGGTTTTCAGATATTTGTGTGGTACATCTAAGTTTTCAATCTGTTATGAAGGCATGGGTAAAGAAAATAAATCCTTGGATATAGAAGGTTTTTTTATGCATATTGGGCTGGAGATCTTGATAATAGAAGATCTACTAGTGCATATGTATTCAACTTGTTTGGATGGGATATTAGTTGGATGAGCAAAAGGTAAACTATTGTTGCTCTTTCAACCATTGAAGCTGAGTATATGGCAGCCATTGATACAAGTAAGAAAGTAGTATGGCTACAAAGACTATGTGCTGAAATTAGGTTCCTTCAAGGAGTTGTGAAGATAAATTGTGATAGTCAAAGTGCTATATTTTGGTAAAGAACATTGATTACCATTCAAGAACAAAGAACATTGATACAAAGTACCACTTTAGTATGGACATGATTGAACAAAAGAAAGTATTTCTAGAAAAGTGGATACCAAGGAAAATGTTGCAGATGCTTTAACCAAGGCAGTTAGCACAAAAAAGTTAATGTTTTGTATAGTTGAAATGGGTCTAGAAATACTAAGTGTTGGAACTAACATTGATTACAACCTTTATGCAAAGTATTAAACAAGTGGGAGAATGTTGGATGTATCTAATCCTTTGCAGAGGAAGTATTCTACGATAGACCCCTATTTTGGCCCCCTTTTTTAGGCCCTTTTTTCTAGAGATATTATCAGAGATATTTTTAGAGCTATTTTCGAAGGTGTTGGTAGGATTCCCATGATTGGTGGTTATGGGTGGTTTTAGCCCATGGTATTGTGCCCATAATATTCTAATACCACGTTGTGGTTTAGGGTTTTAAGAGTTTCCTTTATATTGATTGTAATGTCCCATTACGGGTAAGGTGAATAATAATAGAAAAGGAGGTGTGGCTCTTGTTTGATGTACGTAGCCCACATTGGGTGAACCGGGATAAATATCTTATGTTCTATGTGATAGTATTTTGTGAGTTGTTATTTTCTTATGAGTTATTTATTTTTGCATTATTATTCTGGAATAAGTCTGGGTATTTCTCTTCAGTATGGAGCATGGAGAATTTGAAATCTCTACATTTTGTATGAAGATACTATTTTCATGATATTTCATTAATGGTAGTTTTATGAGTAGTTTCAGAATTTTCTTATGAGTTTTACATGATTTGTATAATGTCATTATCTTATATTTAATATTGCATACTCATTTTAGACCTTTTTGTAGTTTTTTCCATTAAATATATAACATCAAAATCTAACAGTGTGATTTCATAGGAAAACTACTTAGGGGTTATCCTCTAAGGCCCATAATACTTAGAGTGGGATGTACTTCCTCGATATTATCACATTATATTCATCTGTTACCGATATAACAAGTAAGATTATATAGCATAAATGCCTTAGTGCTTAGTTGATATCCACATTCCTAGAATAGTTTTCTTCCATTGTGGAAATAACTAAGGCCATGTCATTCACCATGGCACTAGATGTAGTCTCTCTTATCAAAGTTATAAAAAATACGATGACTTTTCCCATTCCAAGCATTGCATAATTATCTAGCCTCATTTTTCTTACTAGACTCTTCCTATTCATAAATTTTCTCAAGGAGCCACCACTATACTACTCACTCAATGGCCTAGTGGAATGTCCCATACCATCCCACCTTACATACTTGTCCTGATATATCTTGTTAGGAATGGCCATTCTCAAATCATGGTTGATTGCATTTCTCATAATATAACTGGTATTGGGTATTTTTATTTTATTGGTTGATCACCTTTCCTTTTATCCAACCATAAAATTTGGCTTCAAGGTCAAAAAGGTAATTCCAACTATAATTGGCTACCAAAATTGACTTCTAGTTTTATATTTCTACTCTTAACTAGATTAAATCTCCAAGTTTAATACAATCGCATCTTACTTATTATTATTGCCTTTAATGTCTGAACATAGAGAAGAGAACCTATGTAAACCTTTTTGGTTATCTATTAAAAATTCTATGTTATAAATTTGAATAGAGATTCTAAATAAGAAAATTATACCTGCTTGTGATATTTAATCAAAGTAAAATACTATGATGCTTTTCAAAAATATGCATCTTAATTTATTAAGGTCTCACACTTATTATACATACATTTAAATTATTTATCTAAATAACATATAGAATTACCATTCTACTATGAATTAGGCTACTTAGTCAATATTGAATTCCAACATTTAGGTTTGACCTTTCATGGGTTCAAATCTCGCTCCTTGTCATCACTATAACCTCTAGTTGCATCGACTAAACCTTTTTGGTAGTTGGCTACACTGACGTGACACACCCACCGATACTACGAGGCCTGAGAGATTGGGACCTTGGTCTTCGCACTCCTATAAAAGCATTTTGACCATTGAACCAAACCCTTGAACCCTCTAAAAGCATTTCCTATCTACAACCTTTATAAAAATTAAATATAGGTTACACATGATTAAATCAAGCCAAGATACAGGAAAGGTCTTATGTTTACTTATCAATTTTATTATGTACAAAATGAAATCTCAGCAGCATCCATTATATAGCTATACAATGGCTTCATTTGATTTACATTTTTAAATTTCCTAGCACTAGGTACTCATTGGTCCTCTCACTGTGCAGGGATTTGGATTAATTAGGATCAAAATGGCTCAATGATGTAAGCTAATAAAATGCATCACTAACTATCATTCATATTGAAATTACACCAAATATTTGATTATACTATAAACCAGTTCCCTTTTCAAAATTTTAAAATAACATTAATAGATTTAAAAGATCAAATATTTCTAGTGAAAGTGACTAAAAGAACAAAAATTATTAATCTGCCAGTGCAAATGTCAATCTACTAGTCAATAACAAACTAGCCAATAAGGTTGCAATCATTGGTGATGTGTGATTAAATTCACATAGGTCAACCAATCAGATCTAAGGCGACTAAATGAACCTAAACTACAAATAAAAGACTTTTAAAAAGTTATAATAGTTTCTCTAATCTTATTATGGTTTTTAAAGCACCACATCGAATACTCTATGAAGGTTATTTTATACGTTTTATGAAGTATGATCATGTTCGATTTTAAATCCAAATAAAGGAAAGCTCTACACAATAATAGCTTAATCCTTCATTAAATCATCATTGGTTTAAGTTGTTACTTGTTTGTTCAGTGCTCCCTTACCATTGTAATGTTTGGATAGTAAACAAGATCAGAGTGGACTGTATGGATGGATACATTCATATTTTATGGTAATAAAATATAGCATAAAGTAAGCATTAAGTCATTAGAAGTAAAATTAAGAACATGGTACATTAAGAGTATTTCCATTTATAGCCTTTGCATAAATATTCTTTTAATGTCATGGTTTTAAATGCATTATTTTTGTTTTGAGTGTAATCTACCTGAATGCTTAGCTCTTACTAAGGAGATAAAAATGGTGAGAAAAACACTTAAGGACCCAAATTAATCTATAGTCCAATATAATTACACCCGTTGTATGTAACATTTAACATTTACCTCATGGCTATATAATACTATTTACATAAATAATATACAGATAGTTAAACTCATTTGACATACTTATACTTAATTGGAAGGGTTTCTTGAAGGCTTACATAGGAGATCTCAAGAAACTTATCAAGTCACCTCCCTCAATATAGTCATACATTCTTCAAGTATGTTTTATAATACCCAATAGAGCCCATGGTATTAAGTAATAAGTGCAGACTAGAAAACTAAAAAAATAACACTATATCATCCTGACACGGTCAATACTGAGATATATATGCGTTTTCTACCCTAGGCAACCCCATAGTCCATGTTTGAATTCATCTACCCAAATTAGAATCAATTGAAACATGAAGGCATTCTCATGATAGAAATTTCACACTATATGAGAGATTTTTACTAATAATATTCACACAGTCAATTATACTAACTATAGAGGGAGGGTGCACAACTTGATGAAGGGAGGGAGCCAAGAAGATCTCCTGCTCTAGGTGAGAGACCATCATTCCAAATTTCTTGCTCCCTCCCCTACTCCTTTGAAGGTGATTTTTGGTGGATTCCTTGCCTAGCTTCCTTGGAGGTGACCTTGAGCGATTTTCCTTCTTTTCCATCTCCTTTTTGTTGTTGGTTGGGTTGGTGTGCATGGTATTATTTGATTTGGATCAGTAGCACCTTGGTGGTCAATTCGTCCTTTGCTTGATTGATGCACGAGGTGGTCAGGGGGGCTTTTCTCCACATTTATAGATGGTCTTTAAGGTGATATTAGGCTCTTTATTATCATGGAGGAGGGTCTTTTTAGATGGCTTCTTGGTCTAGCAACAATGGGAAAGGGTTTTATGGCCCTATGTGGTTTGATAGAGAGGTAAATTGATGGACTTCTTTTTTCATGGTTGTTTGTGGTCTTGGATGGGGGACCAAGGGCTTTCTCGCTACCCATAGATGAGAGTTTCGAATATTTACTCTTGGTATGACAACCTTGGTCAGTTCATCCGTTGCTTGCTCAATGTAGGAGGTGGTCTAGGGGGATTTTATCTATATTTTTGGATGGTATTTGGGGTGAGACTAGTATCTTTATTATCATGGAGGGCTTTTTTGGATAACTTCCCAATTTGGTGGTGGTGGGTTTGGGTGGTGTGGCCTTGAGCGGTCTACTTGAGAGGCATATTGACGAACCTATTTCTTCATGGTTATTTGTGGTCTTGGATGGTAGACCAGGGGATTTCTCATTGTCAATAGAGGGAGGGTTTCTAAGATCACCTCTCAATTTGATAGTATTGGTCCTTTGTCTGTTTTGGTCCTTGGTCCTCAGTGAGCCTTTCTCTTTGGTTTTTTTTGTCTCATCGGGAGAGAGACCTTGTGCTTTCATGATGGGCATATTTAATGGGTTTTAGTGTTGGCCTCCTGGGATTACCCTTTGGAGGGGGTCTCTATATCATCTATAAAGGATCTTACTCCTTTGAACTTTATTCTCTATAGATCTATGAGGTTTTAAATGGGGACCTGGTATTCCAATGCTTGCTATAGAGGAGGATTTTGGGTTTGGTTTCTTGGTTAAATTCTTGGTGGGGCCCTAGAAAATTTTGGTGCTAGTGATTCATATTTTTCAATATGCCCTTGTAGATATATCTTTTGTCAACTTTCATAGTTTAGCGTGCTAGTGAGGGTTTACCTGGTAGGAAACCTCTTTTCAATTTCCAAGCTTCTAGTGAGGGTTTCTCTAGACAGGAAACCTAATTTCAAATTCCAAGTTGTTGGTGAAGGTTTCCTTGGGTAGGAAACCTCATTTTAGTTTCTCAATATGTGTGTTTCAAACAACTTCAATTTTTATTTCAATTTTGAACGGGAAGCTCTTATTTTAAATTTGAATTATTTTGTAATTCATCCTATGGAGATCGTCTCTTTGTTTCAAGTTGTGCTTCAATTTTGAGCGGGAAACTCCTATGTTTCAAATTTCACTATTTTTGTAGTTGGTCCTGTGAGATCATCTCCCTATTTCATTTGGACCTTTGTATCTTGGAGATCATCTTCAGGAGATGGTCTCTTTTGTGAGGCTCTTATGTAAAATATTTGGGGATCCTTTCAAAACCCCTTTTCAACCAATCAAAAAAAATTACACTAACTATGGAGCTACATAAAAACTTTTCCACAGTTCAAAAAGCATCGCAAAGGTGTAAATGAAATGAACACAAGCTTATACTGAGAGGGGGGGTGAAAAGTATAAGACCTCTTTTTACTTTTTCCATTATACTTCAAAATAGTAAAGCAATATACCCAAAGCAATATCAAAACAATGCACAATATCATCCACAAAGTGACACCAATTTTAACGTGGTTCACCCGAATGGTCGGGCTACGTCCATAAAACTTTTCTCTAAAAGTTATCTCAAAGTTCTTTGGGAATCCTTCCCAATTACAATGTTTATGAGCCTCGGCCCAAAGGAGATACCTTCCCCCAATCAGAATTTATGAGCCTCTTCTCAAAGGAGATACCTTCCCCCACTTAGAATTTATGAGCCTCTACTCAAAGGAGATACCTTCCCCTTTGCTCTGGAAATGATCCCTCAGAAGATCAACTGCCTCTACCTCTTGCCAGCACATGGAACTCCTTTCCATCGAAGACCTCATGTACTCAATGCTTAGCCTAAGAGACCTCTGCCTTCTATGATCACGTCCACAGTAGCTCAACAACCTGTACCAAACATAGTCAATCGATCTATTACAATTCTTCCTCTATCTATCAGATCTGTTCAACTCTTGAACAAATCAATCCTCTGCATACAAGCCTTCTCAAAGACTTGCCAAATCTATCCTCAGGTTCTTCTCATAGAACTAGTGCACCTTTGTCCTCAAGTTCTCTGATAGAACTATCAAACTCAGCTCACAAGTCCTCTTCTAGGACCTTTCCAAATCTTCTCACAAATCCCCACTGAAACCTATCCAAAACTGCTCACAAGTCCCCACCGGAACCTCGTCCAAAACCGCTCACAAGTCCCCACCGGAACTCGTCCAAAAACTGCTCACAAGTCCCCACCAGAACCTGTCCAAAAACTCAACAAGCTCACCAAGAAAAAATTTCTTAGTAGGAAATCACAAAGTGAATTGTTAGATACCCAATGTGATTTTTCAACCTCATAGAAGCATAAAGAGAATTTTTAGAGAATCAATATGTTCTATACTCAACTCCCAATCTCAAAACTCAACTCAAATCAACTCAGCTCAATCTCAATCTCAAATCTGAAAACTCAACTCAATATCTGAAATGGATAGGATAGAATTCTTTCTTTCAAGAACATGAAACCCCAACAATTGCCAACTATGCAAAGAATCACATAATAATGATACTCATGTTCTTTTCACCATAAATTAGGGCTTCAACAACAATGCTCATCAAACAAGGTTCAATCAACACCATTTAACTCAAAACACAACCTTGAAGCATTTCACAATCAACATCAGAAAAGGAAACAAGTAGAACTCCTTTTCTCTCCAACATTATTTGAACAAAAAGCATCCACCAACTCAAATCTCAATAGCACAAAACAACTTTTCAAATCATCAACAAAGGAGTAAGCCCAACACTTTAACCAAGTAAAGAATAGCTTGATTATAACCAATTTAATGAAAGCTAATGTCAATCTCAAAGCTGCCCACTTAAGGTTTCACAACTTCACACAAGAAGCAATTCTAACCTTAAAACATCATGCTTTCATTTCCATAATCAACCAAAAGCACTCTCAACATTACAAGAAATATTTATCCCTTATACACCTTATTTCTCCCTTATAGTCTTATCAACAATAAACTTTATCTCTCATAAGAATGCAATAAGATAATGCAAACAACACTTTCAAAAGAATCTTTTATCAAAATAAAACAAGCTTCAAACTCCTTATAACTCCTAAGTTGTTTTTCTCTCTAATAAACTTCCTCCATCCGCAAAATACACTAGCAAAAATTAATTTCGAAAATACATTGGCCAACACCAAAAATCGTGCTATGGAGAAATTTGCGCACAAACTCTAACACCACCCGCTGCGTCCACTTCAACGAAGAAAAACCCTTTCACATTATTCGAACACAGAACCTCCCGTTTGGGTAGCGCGTCAACAGCCTAGCCGCTACCGGTGCGCCAAATGCATCCAGTGAGGTTTAAACCTCACTCTGTTTCCCTTGTACCTTCTGTGCCAAGGCTAAAATAAACAACAGGCCTCCCTGTCTTCTGACGCAAATGACGACGACGAAACCTTACGACGGATACAAAAAATGAACGGCGGATATCCGAACAGCGGATCACGAAATCACAGCAAGGAAGAAGTCGAACATCAGATTGCGAAATTATAACGAGCAACACTTTTCGAATATGCGGATGGGATAATATTTTATCTTCATCGTGGGAGATTTATATGCATATTTCCCATAAACTCTTGACGTCGGCGAGGAGTTTAACACGTCGGTGGAGGAGTTTAACACGTCAACGGAGGTCTTGGCTAGCGCCCACAAACTTAGAACATAGCGCCATCAAAGTTAAGACATTTGCACCATGGGTTAGGAGAACCCAATGCAAACAATAAATTAATATTTATTTAAAAATAATTAAAAGGAACCTTAACAAGGTTTTTAATTATTTAAATAAATACTTCCTCCTGGACCCAGATGCATTAAACTAATGCATCCACCTGTAGTCTTTAAACCTGCCAACTTGGGGTTTACAAAAGACCTTTGAAACTGTCATGCCGTAACCTTCATCAAAACAAATTGTTTGACATCAAATAAAATTCCTTCAAGAGCTTTTTGACATCAATGACAACTTATACACTTGAGCAAAGGCAATGTACCCAAAGTACCCAAAATTGCCAACAGGAAAACAACCAAATTAATTCCAACAGTAACCTTATGAACCCAATAACAAGAAGTAAAGATAAATAAAGAATTAGAGGGACCTGGTTCGCAAGCCACTGGTTGCTTAGGTCTATGAGCTTCTATAACTTATGCCTTCGATCTTATCTATTATTCTCTTTTTTCCTTATGTTACTTCTACAATCTACTCACCACCGATAATAATATTTCATCTTATCCTCTTAGCCTTCTAGATAGAGGAAGAGGTAAGAAAATTCTAAACACATAGTAGTACATGCAATTGGCCAACTCAACAAAACATTGCTATTTTCAGGTGGACTCTTTAAAAAAATTATAATATTTTATAAATTTATATTCATTTTTTTAATGGGTTATATGGGATTGAAATGGGCCCCACCCGTATTACAACAAAGCTTGGATATTATCCATATATCATTTGGCAAGATTTGAACCTAGGTATCCTCCTTGAAATGTTGAAGAATCTAAACGGTTGAGCTAATGCCACTTGATATAATTGTATATTCATTTAACATTTATATTTAATTTTTTTTAACATTTATAAGAAATACCTTATATGCATAAAATGAATTTTGATTTATTTAATCCAATATAAATGTATTTATATTATTAAATTTTATTATTATATATTTATAACAATAAATAAATAAATAAATTATTTTATTTATTTTGTTCTTCTCCATCTTTTTTTATATTCGATGTTAATTAGATAAATGTAAGAATACAAATCTAACTAGAATGCAATTTTAAATCAAACATATATATATATATACCTCCAATATTTCTTCTTATATAGGTTGATGACAACAAAATGTTGTCATCTACTTGTTAAGAATAGCTCCCATGCTTTGTGGCACTTTCCTTGTTGTTGGAGGATTTTTAAATGCAAGCAACCATTCACTTCAAACATATGCAAACATACATTCACAATGCACCTATATGAATGCATCTATATGGGCTTCCATGTACCTTTGAGCCATTGGTGAATATTTCACTGCTAGGGCTATTTTGCCCTCTAGCTAATAGTGAATATTTCATCGTAAGTGAAAGTCTTCACCCACCATCATTTCTCATTTTATTTTTCAAGGACCTAAACCTGCAATACAAAATTCATCAGCAATACCATATCCAAAGCATTAAAGCATAAAATAATAATTAAATCATTTATAATAACAAACAAAAAGGTCCACTTCAAGGAGGGTCGTGACATTATTAATAAGTTGTCTTAATATTTTAAGGCTTAAGGGAATGACAAAATAATAACAAGAACCCAAATATATAATAAAATGGTTTGATATTGATCTTTGGATATAATATTAATTTTATTATAACCAAAACATTATCTACAAGAATTTGTTGACATAACTCTAAGTAGAGTGAACAAGTTGGTTAATTAAAAAGTAGAGGAATGTTGTATTTAGACATGGAATGTTATCATGTTGAAAATATGTGCAAATTCTATGGTTTTACTTCCTTTTTGATGGGAACAATATTTGAGACCCATTTAGATAATCAATTGCATTGATTAACATGACCTTAATGGGTTTCTTGATTTCATCATGAATTAGTATTTTAATATTTTGATTACTTTTTATTTTGTTAGATAATATTAGTATTAGGATATGTAACAAGTTTATCCATGATCACACTTATTGATTTATGTGGCTAGTCACCTTTATTCTATCCATCTACATGTTAATATAGTATTAAAAATCTTCTTTATATTTGGTGTGAATCTCCTTATGAGGTTATATTTATTCTTGAGATAATCCACTTGCTACTCTAATAATTTGAGTATATATGCAAGAAGTGACCTTTGTGTTAATGTGAATATGTATTAATATTATCTAAGAGCAAGGATTTCCATATTGAAAATAAAAGGGTAATTGTGGAAGCTATTGAATTTATTTTTCATCCAAGATAATATTTATTATACATTCATGTCCTTGTTATAGATGCCTTAGTTTATAGTGGTCATTTTGTTATTGAATTTCTTAGGAATTAATTTTTTTTATATGGTCTTCTTAATTTCTACAATATGAATGAGACAGATCAATACATATCTTTCATTCTAGGAATGATAATTTTTTACAAATTCATCACTATCATAGGATAAAGAATATAATTATACCATATTAATGTTGAGAGACATTATTTTATCTTGGTATGCAAGACTTGTGACTATTTTGACCATATTTGTAATGGTAATATCATACTTTTCTATAATAGATCCATTAGAATGAGGTTGTTCATCTAAGTATATGGGTACATAAATTTTATACTTTGATATACCTAAATATAGTATCTTTCTTGATGTTCATAAATAACACCTTTGTAGCATTTTATATTTTTCTTCAATAAATCTTGTGTATGTAATATCAATAAGATTGGATTCATAAGACTTTTATTCAACATCAATTTAACACAAGAATTTATGGGACAAAGGTTATACTTTGAAGTAAATTAGAGCTAAGATAGGGTTTTTTCATTGTCATTTTTTACTACTTAAGTAAGAGTGCATGCATACTTTAATTGATATGGATCTCTAGGGCCATTCTATAGATATCCTATGTATTTAAGAGGTTAGATCATCAAAAAATTTATCATATGCAAGTCATTGTGGGTGATTATTTGATCTTTTGTAGACCATATTTAATGTTATATTCATTAAAAAAATTGAAGCTTCAATGGGAAAATATATTTCTCATTTATATACAACAATGAAGGATGGATTTTGTCTTTTAGGTCAAGTTGATCTAACTTATAATTGGAAAATTGTCTAGTAAGTCTATTATATTTGGGATTTAGCTTCATATGAATTTTTTAGATTTTTTGTAATAGTGTAAAGATAGATTTTTATTTTAAATTTAAGTGCGTTAGTTTAAAGGCTATGCATGTCAGTAGGATTGATATTTATTTCTTTCACTTTTGATTTGAATTGATTTTCCTTGTGGTTTGGGGTTAACTCTAGTATTAATGATAGAATTATTAAATCAAAATGTGATAATATGTAAAATAACCATAACTATGATTCACTACGTTCATGGGTGACCCAAGATAATAATATATGATGCTTGTCATGAGAAGAATAAGATTTTTCTTATCAAGGTATAGATGTAAAAGTCAGAGGTAACCAAATGCATCTTATTAAACAAGACAAAGAATTGATTGTCCAGTAGAATATTCACTAATGGATTTGAGACTAATCATGGTACAACAAAAAATTTAAATAAAATATATTGCTACTACATTAGTGATGAATTATTGATAAACCATATATGTTTTAATTCATTTATTACCAGTTTTAATTTCTAAAAATAAAGGAGAATATTTCATTATATACAAGTATTTTATTTAAAAAATATATATGATGGTATAATATATGGTCAAATCAAATGGTATAATTTGGACAATTTCAATGACACTTATCACATTATACTTTTGTTGAAATTAATTAGACGTGGTAATGGTAAGGATTTTTCCTTCTCCCACTCATGGGTTTTCCATTTATTAAAAACAGATTTGTGATACTTATTTAAGAGAAGGATATGTTCTTTGAATCTCTAACCATGGAATGTATGCTAGGATGCAATCTAATTCTTTAACCTCATCCTAGGGGATAACTTTAACTAATTGATTTAATTTATTGGTTGGTATAATTTATTGTTTATTTTTTTTATAATTTTTATGTTTTTTCCTTTGTATAAAATAGTACCTTATCTTTTGGGTTATTCCTTTTGGCCTTGACTACAATTACGATATGGTTTACATAAAAGAGCTTGACCATTACTATAATCTTTGTCATATTAGAATTTTGGTTTTAATATTTTATTTACCTTAACAAGACTCATTTTTATTTGGGTACTTTTCATAATTGGCAGTACTTCTAGTTATAGCATTGATATATAATCATATGATTCGTTATCATCTAATCAATAGTGAACATCTTAACAATCAAGAATATGTATACCTTGTTTTACCTAAGGTTGGATAATTGAAGCATTTTTGTTATTATTAAATTGAGTCAAGGAATAACTCTCTTGATGATCAGACAAAGAGTGTTTATAGATTCCTCAAATATACTTGGATGGATCTTGAGGCTTTTCATAAGTGCCTAAATATATTTCATACATGGAATTGTATCTCTTTTTTTTTCTTTTGGAGGACCTCAAATGCTAAGTGTTTTACAAATTTGGTACAGTAAGGGAACTTTTAAGGTATCTATAATTGTGATAGTCATGTCTAAGAAGCACATGCCAAAACCATACTATGTTGTTTCTATACTATTTAAAATGTTAATTCTACTCATTAAAATTATGTGACCTAGTTCTTCATCTTGCATTGATTTTTTAATTTTTTAAATATAAATTAGGACTTTGCCTTCAAACATAGATGGTTTTATTTAAGATCGTTGTTATTATTTTATATTTTATTATATTTGTAGCCACATGATATGGCTATGCCCTTTTTATTGTCCAATTTTTATGGTATTTTAAAAGATCCCAATACACACTACACAATGTCCAATAGCACATCTATTAATATTTCTAGATCATATTAAAGGTCTAGAAGTAAATTCTTTCTCTTCAATATTATCCAATGTTCTATAATACATCATACAATCATGTAGTACATTTAAATTGAATTTAATCTAAATTATATTTCTTATAGGAGGTAATAACATTTCAAAATATATTTCTTTAAGATTATTGATGTATTAAGTCCTTAATATTCTAATGAAGTTTTTAAATACATTCCCATAGTAGTTTCCTTGTAATCATAATTTCTTTAGTGATTTGTTGTCCATGGTTCTACTTCTAAGTACATTTAAAAGGAGGTAAATTAATTTCTAAAAATTACGAATCTTTCCTATTAGAGAGTTTATGTACCAATCTAAGACAAGTCCTTTAAAAATTTTAGCTTTTAAAGTCCTAAATATTTGGTTATGGCATCGATATTGAGGTCCACTTACTTCTTGAAGGTATTATAAAATCCTTTTAGGTAAGCATTAATATCTTGTCTTATTATAGGTAAGCATTGGAATGGAGAATAAATAAATTATAGTAATATGATGAGCCAAAGGTTCATTAACTCTTATTTAAGGATGATCATTGTGGTTTCTTGGTAGTCATATATCTAAGTTCTCATTTACTTCTCATTTCATTTGAAATGAGGTCAACTAATTAATTGAAATGATGACCAAATTTTATTTATGAATAATGTAACAATAAAATACAAGTACTTTGAAATTTATAGGAAGGTATTTGGTTATGGAATTAGGATTGTGGTTGACTAAATCCTTGAAGTTACTAAAAAATCCTTTTAGCTAGGCATCAATATTTTAAGTATCATCATAGACCAATATTGATATAGGAGGAAAATTGATTATCAAAATATAAAGATCCAAATATTCATTAATATACCTCTTTAGTGAGGGACTATATCATTGTTTTTTTGTCATTGGTGTTACCTTAGTAGCCACGAGATTTGGTTAGTCCCTTCTTATTAGTTAACATTATCTATTTCAAAGGATTCTAATGTCTATTACATAATGTCCAATGGCATTCCTATAAGGATTTCTATCTCTCAAAAGAGGTTTAGAACTAGCTTATTTCTCTTCAACTTTGTTAATGTTCTATATTGCATCATGCAATCATGTATAATATTTAATTTAAATGTATCTAAATTGTATTCCTTGTAAGAGGTAATAAAATTTTAACATGTATTTATTTAATATGTCCAAGACATATTTGATTTCTAATTTTATGTGAGGTTATTCCATTGTCTAATAAAGTTTGCAATAAAATTTCATTGGATTTTTTGGTATTCACTAGGTGTCTTAATTTTTTGTGTTTGCATTTCTACCTTCAATTTCAATGAATCAATTAATTTATTGAAGTGATAAACATATCATGATGATGAGTTCATATAAAATGTTTTCATGAGTTCTTTGAAAGTTCTAGTAGGGGATTTAGCTGTAGCATTATTGAGTTCCACCCAATCCTTCAAAATATTCTAAAACTATTTCATGTAAGCATCAACATATTTTATCCCATTGTAAATAGGCATTGGTATGGAAGGTAAAGTATATCTATAAATATGAGGATTCAAAGGATCATTAAGCTACTTCTTCAATGGAGGATGATTGTTGTTGTTTTCTAGACATATCTCTTTTCTTTTTATGTTGATGATTATAATTTTACATTCATTTTAAATGAGGCCAACTAATTAATTAAAATTATGAATAGGTTTTCTTCGCAGTTTTACATAACGATCTAAAAGAATTTTATTTTTAATTTATAGCAAGGATCTTGGTTATAGAATTAGAATTGAGTTCCACCAAATCCTTTAAGGTATTAAAAAATAATTCTATGTGGGTATCAATATCTTGAGTCCTATTGTAGGTGTATTTTATCATGGGAAAAAATAAAATTTTATAAATAGGAGGATTCAAAGGTTCATTAAGTCAATTTTTTAAGGATGAGATCATTGTTTTTGTTATGGTTGTTTTTGGATTTGTAGTCATATGATTTTTTTAGTCCCTTTTCATTTGTTAACATTGGTAAAATTTAAATTGATTCTAATATCCATTTCACCATGTTAAATGACACTTACATTAGGATATATAACTCTTGGTATAGTCTAGAATCAAATTCTCTCTCTTTAAGCTTATTTAATGTTCTAGCATGGATTGTACAATCATGTAGTGTATTAAAATTAATGATCTCCAAAGTGTATTCCTTATAGAAGGTAATAAATCTTTAATATACCTTTTTAAAGAGATTCAAGACCTATTTCATTTCTAAATTTAAGTATTAATTCCCTCCTTCATGTAATGAAGTTTCCAATGGGTTCCTATTAGATGTGCTTTGTAGTCACAAAGTTTCCTAGTGTTTCTTTATTAATGATTATATTTTCAAATTCATTTGAAAGGATATAAACTAACTAATTGAAATGATAAATAGATAAAATTGGATAGCTCATGTACCAGTATAATGTTGGAATTTATAATATTTTCTAGAAATGAACAAAAGCATTCCATCCACTCAAATATTATATAAAAAGCATAAAAGAATGAAAGAATAAAATAAGATATACAAAAATTATGGGGTGGTCATAGACACCATAAATAATCATTTTAATATCCATGGATAGGAATAAATACAATTAGATACAATGGATGAAGTGGTTGGATTTATTTATATCAATACCTAATCCTCATATTTCATCAATAAGTTTAACCTAAGCCGATATAAGAAGAGGGCCTTAAGGTAATTACAAGCTATAATATGGGTTTAACCATGACAAGGTTAATTTCATCCCATAGGTATTACATAATAAAATATTATAATAAATTAAATACATTGTACAGTGATTTCCCTTAGGCTTATCCAATATTACATCATACAATGCCAACCTTGGTAATGAAACAAATTATACTTTCAAAACCCTCTCATAAAATGAACTAGGAGGCCAAGGAGAGAAGACATTAGTGATAATGCTATCTTCCCTCAATAATAGATTCTCTATTGGGACTCTATAGTTGATAGAGAGCCTTCTAAATCCCCCTTATAATATAGAAGTCATCCATTATATTTAGAAATTTATCTTCAATCCAAAAATAGTATTTGACTTATTTGAATACTTAACTTGGCCCTTGGGCCATTAGGTCTTAGCCTCCTTAGGTCTTAGACTTAATTTTCATGAGCTTTTATTTATGAATACCACCATAATTCCTCATTGCCACCTAAAAATGAACTAGGAGAGGGAAAAGATGATCAAGAATAAGAGTTTTTTGAGATTCCAAAAATATAAGAATCATATGAACCATGAGGTTCAACATCTAAAAAGAAGAAGAGATATTAGTAAGGACAATCTTCACACATATTGCATAATCTTTCTTTTCCTCTGGAATATGCAATATTTGCATTTAATACCTTAAATATCTTAATATTGTCCTCAATGTTATAAACCAAACCAATTTGAGAGATGAAAACTCTAATTCCAAGCAACCTATTTTATTTGTATTTAATTTCATAAATAACTCACATAATTTTGACCATTCCTTGATAGTTTCACTTTTTTCTTTAATATGGAAAAGCAATTATAGTTTAATCAACAAGGAGAATAGGCCAAATTTTTTGTTTTCCTTATGTTGGCAAGTTTCATCACCAAGGGTTGTTGCTTTATCTTTATGAAAGAGGCACCTAGGTTCTTATTGCATAATAATCACTTGGGTTGACCAAATAATATAATTACATCCATTGAGGTGAGTAACTAGGGCTTGATGATCCTTCTTATGCAATCTAACAAATAATACTATAATAGGTCATTGAACTAATACTACTAATGCATAGAGCTAAAAAATCACATGATTTTAAAAGTTCTCAAAACAATTCTATACACAAATATTATGGCCTCCAAAAACATTTCTTAATGGATCTCAAAAATGCAAATATTAAATTCCCATTCCTTAGAAAGCAAGAACAAATCCCAACCTACCACTTGCCAATTTCTAATTTAATGGTGCACTCCACTCCTTTTTTTCCACTTTAGAAACTTTGAATTTCTTATTTTTGACACTTGGGGATTTCTAATTGACTTATAGGCTATATATATGCAAAATTTATGCTTATATAGAACATAATAGTACCATGTTGTCCACCATGTTATCCTATAAAGAAAACCACTACTAATTCCAAGCCAAAGTATGCTACTAGAAATCAAACCCCCACCTTCCTTCACCAAAATATGTTTAGATAACCAACATGTCAACATTCCATTTGAATCCAAATTGTGCTTCACATACATTTGAAGAGTGGCTTTTAAAATACTAATCATTGATTCCCATTTATAAAAGGAAGGGTGTTGATGCAGGAGCATCCAGTGACATCTGATGCAGGAACATCCAGTGGAAGCAGAGCCATATTTGTGAATCTGGCTAAGGAAAAAAGACGTCGTGATTTCGTGACATGTCGTGAAATCACGATCGAAGAAGAAGGAGAAGTCAAGGAGAAAAATATGTCACGATATCGCGACAGAAAAAGTGTCGCGATATCGCGACACAAAGAGGAGAGAGAAGCCAACGGGGAAAACTATCGCGATATCACGACAGAAAAAGTGTCGCGATATCGCGACACAAAGTGGGGAGAAGTTGCCCGAGGAAAAATGTCACGATTTCGCAACATGTCGCGAAATCGTGACCAAAGCAGGAGGAAGAAGGTGCCTGAAGAAGGATGTCACGATATCGTGACATGTCATGAAATCACGACAAAAGGAGGAGAGAGAAGGTGCCCGAAGGAAAATGTCGTGATATCATGACATGTCGCGAAATCGTGACCGACAGAGGAGAAAAGGCGTGAGGGAGAAGAATGTCACGATTTCGCGACATGTCACGAAATCGCGACCGAAAGAGAATAGGAAGGGCCAGAGAGGAAAGATGTCGCGACATGTCACAAAATCATGACCAAAAGAGCAGAAAGCAAGCAAGGAAGGAGAATGTCGCGATATCATGACATGTCGCGAAATCGTGACCAAAAGAGCAGAAAGCAAGCAAGGAAGGAGAATGTCGCGATATCGTGACATGTCGCGAAATCATGACCGAAAGGGCAGAAAGGAAGCAAGGGAGGAAAATGTCGCGATATCGCGACATATCATGAAATTGTGACCGAAAGCGAAGAAGGGAAGGCAAGGAAGATAAATGTCGTGAAATCGTGACATGTCGCATTTTCGTGACCCAAAGTGGAAAAGAGGAAGCAAGGCAGAAAGATGTCACGATTTTGTGACCCGAAGAAGAGAGAGAAAGCGAAAAGCAAAGATGTCGTGATATCACGACATGTCATGATTTTGTGACCCGAAGAGGAGAGAAGGAAGCAGAAAGGAAAGATGTCGTGATATCGTGACATGTTGCGTTATCGTGACCCGAAGGGGAAAAAGGCAGCAAGGAAGAAAAATGTCACGATATCACGACATGTCACGATATCGTGACCGAAAAGGAAAAGGAAGGGTAAGAGAGGAAACATGTCATGATATCGCAACATGTCGGGTTTTTGCGACCCGAATAGGAGAGAAGAGGCGATGGAGCAGAAATGTCACGATATCGTGACATGTCGGGTTTTCATGACCCAAAGAGGAGAGAGAAGGCGAGGAAGCTAAAATATCGTGATATCATGACATGTTGCATTTTTGTGACAGAAAGAGAAGAAGACAAGGAAGGAGGAGAGGTCGCGAAATCGTGACAGACTACATTTTTGGAGGCCGTTATAGGATGGCACGTGGCAGCATAGAACAACACATGGAACCAAGGTGCAGTGAAAACAAGTGCAGATGAACAGTTAACGGAAGATGTTACACCAGTTACAGAGGGCGTTATAGATTGCAGTTATGGAGCAGACGAAGACGAACAGTCATGGCAAAAATGAATTGAAGGGCCGCCAGATGGAAGACGAAGAGGCACGCCCAAAAATTTATAAAAGGATGAAGCAAAGGCGTGTACAGGGGTTGGAAAACGGTAGATGCAGGAGTTGGAAAACCTGTAGTTGCAGAGTTGCATAGTCGAGTTGTAGAGTCAAAGGCAGAGGGCCACTCGGATCGGCTTGGAGTGCATTTTCCTTCCAGAGTTGCAGAGTTAGGGAATCTTTGCAATAGAGAGTGAAATAACTGTGCCTGTGCGCCAATTTTTGTAAAGCCTATGGGCTGTAAATGTAAACCTTTGCAAGTTATTTAATGAAACATTGGGATTTCTATTTCTTGTAAAGTGTCACGATCTTCTGTTCCCCATCAAGTGGTATCAGAGCCGAAAGTTCCTGAGTGTGCAAGCAGATCACCGAAAGTGAGGCAGCTTGCACCAGGATCTGAGGTTAAGGATTGTGAGAAGAAAGTGCAGAAGAATGCCTCCATGAAGAAACCATGGTGGTGGGAGAGATATGAGATCTGAGGATTCACAGTTATAGATGTTCAGATCTTTGTAGAGGCAAGTGCAAGCCCTGCAAGAGGAGCTGCTCAGAAGATATTTGTAGAGGCAAGTGAAAGCCCTGCAAGAGGAGCTACGCAGAAAGCATGAGGATAAACAGAGAAGTAGAAATGTTTTTGATGGCCAGGAAATGGAGTTGAAGCGGACTGCAAAGGCAGGTGCATGTTTGGAGATGTTGCAGAAGGCGGTGACCGAACAACACAGAAGTGAAGGTCACTTCTCCATCAACCCTAGGTGTCTGATGTAGGAGCATTCAGTGACATCTGATGTAGGAACATCCAGTGGAAGCAGAGCCATCTTCATGAATTTGGCTAAGGAAGAAAGACATCGTGATTTCATGACATGTCATAAAATCATGATCGAAGAAGAAGGAGAAGTCAAGGAGAAAAAGATGTCATGATATCACGACAAAAAAAGTGTCACGATATCACGACGCAAATAGGAGAGAGAAGCCAACAGGGAAAACTGTCGCGATATCGTGATAGAAAAAGTGTCGCGATATCGCTACACAAAGTGGGGAGAAGTTGCCCAAGGAAAAATGTCATTATTTCGTGACATGTCGTGAAATCGTGACCAAAGCAGGAGGAAGAAGGTGCCCGAAGAAGAATGTCGTGATATCGTGACATGTCATGAAATCATGACAAAATGAGGAGAGAGAAGGTGCCCGAAGGAAAATGTCACGATATCGCGACATGTCACGAAATCACGACCGACAGAGGAGAAAAGGCGCGAGGGAGAAGAATGTCGCGATTTCGCGACATGTCACGAAATCACGACTGAGAGAGAACAGGAAGGGCCAGAGAGGAAAGATGTCACAATGTCGTGACATGTCGTGAAATCATGACCAAAAGAGCAGAAAGCAAGCAAGGAAGGAGAATGTCGTGATATCATGACATGTCGTGAAATCGCGACCAAAAGAGCAGAAAGCAAGCAAGGAAGGAGAATGTCGCGATATCGCGACATGTCACGAAATCGTGACCGAAAGGGCAGAAAGGAAGCAAGGGAGGAAAATGTCATGATATCGCGACATGTCGTGAAATCATGACCGAAAGCGAAGAAGGGAAGGCAAGGAAGAGAAATATCGCAAAATCGTGACATGTCGCGTTTTCGCAACCCGAAGTGGAAAAGAGGAAGCAAGGCAGAAAGATGTCATGATTTCACGACCCGAAGAAGAGAGAGAAAGTAGAAACTAAAGATGTCGCGATATCGTGACATGTCACAATTTTGTGACCCGAAGAGGAGAGAAGGAAGCAGAAAGGAAAGATGTTGCGATATCGCGACATGTCGCGTTATCGCGACCCGAAGGGGAAAAAGGCAGCGAGGAAGAAAATTTTCGTAATATCGCAACATGTCATGATATCGTGACCGAAAAGGAAAAGGAAGGGCAAGAGAGGAAACATGTCACAATATCGCGACATGTCGGGTTTTCACAACTCAAAGAGGAGAGAAGAGGCGATGGAGCAGAAATGTTGCGATATCGCAACATGTCGGGTTTTTGTGACCCGAAGAGGAGAGAGAAGACAAGGGAGCTAAAATGTCGTGATATCATGACATGTCACATTTTTGCGATAGGAAGAGAAGAAGACGAGGAAGAATGAGGAGAGGTCATGAAATCGTGATAGGCTACATTTTTGGAGGTCGTTACAAGATGGCATGTGGCAGCACAGAACAACACGTGGCACCAAGGTGCAGTGAAAACAGGCACAGACGAACAGTTAACGGAAGATGTTACGCCAGATTCAGAGGACGTTACGGATTAAAGTTATGGAGCAGACAAAGACGAATAGTCATGGCAAAAATGAATCGAAGGGCCACCAGATGGAAGACGAAGAGGCACGCCTAGAAATTTATAAAAGGATGAAGCAGAGGCATGTACAGGGGTTGGAAAACTATAGATGCAGGAGTTGGAAAACCTGCAGTTGCAGAGTTGCACAGTCAAGTTGCAGAGTCGAAGGCAGAGGGCCACTCGGACCGGCTTGGAGTGCATTTTCCTTCCAAATTTGTAGAGTTAGGGAATATTTGCAATAGAGAGTGAAAGAACTATGCCTGTGCGCCAATTTTTGTAAAGGTTACGGGCTGTAAATGTAAACCTTTGCAAGTTATTTAATGAAACATTGGGATTTTTATTTCTTGTAAAGCGTTGCGATCTTCTGTTCCCCATCAGGTGTGTGACTTAAATTTGAAGCCACCTCTTTGTCAATGCTCTCAAGTATTCTACATAACCAACTTACCCATGCCAACGATAGTGACCAAAGGGCTAGTATATCTATAGATGACCCTATTCCTTCCACATGAAAATAAAAGGTTTAACTCCTATGAGACCAATCCTATGATTGGGAGACAACAAATTATCATGCATATCCCATCTAACCATTCTTTCACTATTGACCATGCTGATCCAAAAGGTAATTGCTCTATGAAGACAAGTACCATCACCATATAAATAGTCAAAAATATAAGAGCATGACTCAGTCTTGTGACCTCCTATAGGGCACATAAGAACATACATCCTTCTATTCAACTTTCCATATCATATAACATGATAAAATTCATCCATAGAAGAGAAAATAGCACTCCCAATGATTCTAGAAAGTGATAGGTCGGTAGGAATCAAACCCATCATCTTCATGATATAGTGCCTTGGTGATCACTCTATTGGCTATTGTAATATGCTCCTCAAATGAATAAGGTTATGGAATTTATTCTTATAGTAGAGAATAATTCATCTTATTTTAGAGGGGTGCATTATCCTTCAATAAGGATGGCATAAAAAAGGATGCCACCCTTTTTTAAAAATGGTGCCAAATAGAATTAAAAACTTATAGTAGCAAAAAGATACACCTTTTAATCATCAATTACACTAACCTCATATTCTATGGACATGATATAAGGATGGATGGTAAATATAAAGAAACCTATTTGCTTCTTGTGCAGAATATACTTATGAAGCTTCAAGAAAAATTTCATCCTAGAACTCAAAAGAGAAATTGGAGGCTTCAAGTAAAATTTTTGCATAACCAAGCATTGTTACTTCATACTCACTCTGATACGATATTTGGAAATGAATAGAAGTATTCCATCCGGTTAAATATTATACAAAAGGTATAAAAATATATAAGAAAGATTTAAAATACAAAAATTATGGGTTATGCATAGGCATCATAAGTAATCATTGTACTATCTATGAATAGGAACCACTACACTTGAATACAATGGATTGAGTGTTTTGGGGATTTTATACCAATTTCTAATTTCTAAATTACATCAATAAGTTTAATTTAATGTAACATAACAAGAGAGATTTAAGGTTAATTATATGTTATAATATGGGTTTAACCATAACAAGGTTAACCATGGCCTATAGGGATTACATAATAAAATTTAAAATAAATTAAATACATTGTACAATGATTTGCCTTAAGATTATCCAATATTATGTCATATAATATTATTTTTGGCCATGAATAATTTTACACTTTCAACATATAAGACAAGTCATTTAAAATTTCTAGCAAGGGCTTTGATTGTGGCATTGAGATTGAGTTCCACCTTATCCTTGAAGGTACTGTAAAAGTATTTCATGTAAGCATTATCCTCTTGAGTCCTATTAAAGGTAAATTATAGATATGTTATTTTAAAAACATGAGGATCCAAATATTCAATAAGTTAGTTTTTTAAGGAGGGATGATTTGTTTGAGTTATAGGATAATCCATTTGTTGAGTTAGTTGTGGAGGTAGCAAAGGGACGTATTTCCTTGGATGAAACCTTGAGGTATTACTTGTTATTCATTTACATATAGACACTAAATTTTACTGACTTCCAAAATAATTTCATCTATTATAGATCCATATTGTTACTCAAATTTAAGCTAAGATAGTGTATCCTATAAGATCTTTTCATACCATTTGTACGAGCATTGCATCATCAGGAATGAGAGAGCTAAGGTTTAGCAGGTGTGGCGAGAGTGAGGGTTTGAATTTTTTGGGTAGGAATCTCAACCAAGGTGGTAGAGGTATAGCAAGTATAGAAGGGGTGGGTGGGAACCTCAAGCATGTATCAAGAAAGGATCCATAGAAATGCAGTCAGGCTATGGTATATTTGGAGTCGGGCATCACGCGGGGGCCCAACCCTCCTTAGAAAGACCCCAAAAAAAAATATACGAAGGACAATGCGGGGCCCAAGAAGTGGTTGTCTTTTACTAAGACTCTTAGAGGAAAAAGAAATGAGGTTCTCTCTCTTCTGCCCCTAGTTTCGATAAATAATAAAATTTTGGCCTCGACAAGTTCCATGAGCCCTTTTATTTCAATGGAAGAATTCTCCTTGGTAGGCAATTTTTTGGGAGGTAGGCCGGACATGGAGACTATCAGGGCTTAGGCGATAGGTAAATGATGACCGGTAGGCATCTTGGAGTTGGTAGCTCTAACTCGAGGGTTCTTCATTATCTGTTTTAACAATATGGAGGATGCTAACCACGTTTTAATAGGAGTTCCTTGGTTTTTTGGCAAAAGGATCCTTTTTCTCAAACGATGGGGTGAACATTTCGACCCTAAAAAGCAAAATATTAACATTACCCCTATTTGGGTTCGTCTCCCGAGTCTACCTGCCTAGTTCTTCAATGAATATTGGCTGCAGGGCATAGCCAAAACTATAGGGGACCTGATCTCTATTGACCATGCGACCTTGGCCAGGACAAGGATGACTCATGCACGAATCTACGTAAATGCTAATTTGGATAATGAATTGCCAAGGTTTGTGGAGCTAGAGTATGGAGAATACTATCAAAAACAACTAGTAGAATACGAGAACAAACCAGCATTCTATGCAAAATATAAAAATCAAGGACATCTATGCAATCAGTGCCCTAACCTGACAATGAATAGATAAAAGTAGAAGTAGGGAATTCTAGAAAGAGGAAATTTGAGGAGTTTCCCTAGCAGAGGCGATTTCAATCAGGCAAACTATGTCTACAAAAAAAATAAAATAGAGGGTCTGAAGAACACAAGCTTATACTGAGAGGGGGGGGTGAACAGTGTAAGACCTCTTTTTACTTTTTCCTTTATACTTCAAAATAATAAAGCAATATACCCAAAGCAATATCAAAGTAATGCACAATATCATCCACAAAGTGACACCAATTTTAACGTGGTTCACCCAGAATGGTTGGGCTACGTCCACAAAACTTTTCTCTAAAAGTTATCTCAAAGTTCTTTGGGAATCCTTCCCAATTACAATGTTTATGAGCCTCGGCCCAAAGGAGATACCTTCCCCCAATCATAATTTATGAGCCTCTGCTCAAAGGAGATACCTTCCCCTCTGCTCTGGAAATGATCCCTCAGAAGATCAATTGCCTCTACCTCTTGCCAGCACGTGGAACTCCTTTCCACCGAAGACCTCTTGTCCTTAATGCTTAGCCTAAGAGACCTCTGCCTTCTATGATCACGTCCATAGCAGCTTAGCAACCTATACCAAACATAGTCAGTCGGTCTAGTACAAGTCTTCCTCTGTCTATCATATCTGTCCAACTCTTGAACAAATCAATCCTCTGCATACAAGCCTTCTCAAAGACTTGCCAACTATCCTCAGGTTCTTCTCATAAAACCAATGCACCTCTGTCCTCAAGTTCTCTGATAGAACTATCAAACTCAGCTCACAAGTCCTCTGCTAGGACTTATCCAAATCTGCTCACAAGTCCCCACCGAAACCTGTCCAAAAATTGCTCACAAGTCCCCACTGAAACCTGTCCAAAAATTGCTCACAAGTCCCCATCGAAACCTGTCCAAAAACTCAGCAAGCTCACCAAGAAAAACTTTCTTAGTAGGAAATCACAAAGTGAATTGTTAGAGACCCAATGTGATTTTTCAAACTCATAGAAGCATAAAGAGAATTTTTAGAGACTCAATATGTTCTATACTCAAATCCCAATCTCAAAACTCAACTCAAATCAACTCAGCTCAAACTCAATCTCAAATCTAAAAACTCAACTCAATATCTGAGATGGATAGGATAGAATGTTTTCTTTCAAGAACATGAAACCCCAACAATTGCCAACTATGCAAAGAATCACATAACAATGATACTCATGTTATTTTCACCATCAATTAGGGTTTCAACAATAATGCTCATCAAACAAGGTTTAGTCAACCAACATCATTCAGCTCAACATCAACCTTGAAACATTCAACCAATCATCACAAGAAAAGGAAACAAGTAGAAATCCTTTTCCCTCCAAAGATATTTGAACAAAACAGCCACCAACACAATATCACCAAATGCAAAGAATAACTTGCTCAAATCAACTCAATGGAGTAAGCCCAATATCATGAATCAAGTAAAGCAATAACTTGATCAAACAACCTCTATGGAAGCAACTCAACCATCAAACTCAAAACAGACCAACCAAGGGTTCCACCAACTCAATGCAAGTAGCAAGACTCACAAACATAAACCCTAGTGCACAATGCTTCCACTACCTCAAACCAGAATTATGCATTCACCAAAACTCTCATCAAGGATAACAATGCATAAGAAGTCTTCAACAAACCAGAAAATAGGATTTACACCCAACCAAAGGAAACCTAGTTGAAAACCTTTTCACTCCAACCTTATTTCAGAAAAACATACACCAATCATACTCATAAGGAAAATGTGCCCATACCTTTTTGGAGTAGAAGAAAATTGATCCTTAAAGCTGTCACCACACACAACCCTCAAACTTCCAACCAAGTTAGGGTTAGAACCAAGATAAATGAGCATATATAAAAACTTTCCTTAATACACCTTTTAGCTCCTCTTCTTTAAAAACAACCACCAAAGAAGCCAAAAACACAACAACCAAAACTTACACCTTATATCTCCATTTTTAAATTTAGCATAGCAAAAGACTAATCTCAAAAATACAACCAAAGAAATATCCCCTTATTTCTCCTATGTCTTTTAAACAATGCTAAACAATGCCAAAAATCATATCAAGAAAATAATCACAACTTATAATGGCTGCCCTTGAAGAATCCGAAATTCGCGGCACAAAACACGTTTTAATAAAAACGTGACTAATCCATGCACAGCTCCCTCCGTGGGGATCGAAACGTAGACCTCCGCCTATGCAAGTCCCAAATGCAGCCTTCAATGCCACTAGCCCACAAGGGGATTACGAAGTCCAAGATGGAATTTATGTTGTTAAAGTCAACATAAGTTATTCCGGGTTCTGAAGACAACAAATTAGGAAAACCCCCTCAAGGGAGGGGGAGAGGAATAAATCCCAAAAAATCTAAATGAAGTTCCTCTCATGGAACATGAGAGGCCTCAATGGCCTGACCAAACACAGGGAAGTCAGTGCAATAAAAAATCAAGTGAATCCAACTATTATCATGTTGCAAGAAACAAAAGCCGATGAGATTCGATCAAAAAAAGTAGCAAAAAAATCTGGAATCAAGGGGATATGGTTTGCAAATCAGCCAGAGGAGCGTCTGGAGGCCTTATGACTTTGTGGGAATCCTCGGATAGTAGAAGGCACCATTATTAAATATGACAGGGTTCTTAGTGTTTTATTTAAGGAAATAAACAACATGTCATGGATCCTTTCAAATATTTATGCCCCAACTTCAATTCAAGGGATAGCTCTACTATGGGAGTACTTAGGCAATCTAAGTAAAATCTTCCATAATATCCCTTGGATTCTAGTTGGGGATTTTAACACTCCTCTTTACCCTTCATAAAAAATGGGTGGAAATGGACCACCTATCAGGAGCATGTATGAGTTCAATGAATTTACAAACTCCAACATGTTGATGGATGTAAAACTTAGAGGAGTGAATTATACCTAGATCAATCGGTGGATAGGGTGTCATATCATTCAAGAAAGGCTTCACAGGTTTTTTCTATCAAAGGAGGCTACAACTCTATTCGGTGATTCTACCCTGCAAGCCCTTCCTAAAATTGCCTTTGATCATAATCCCATTTTTTTGGAGATCCCTAACTCTTTGTCCTTTAAGAAACCTTTCATATTTTAATCTATGTGGATCAAACATTCTAGTTTCAAATATAACTTAATTCAGTGGTGGCAGCAGTCTGTGAGGGGTAGTGCAGCTTTTAAACTTGCTGGTAAATTAAAGTTTGTTAAGTAAAAGCTTCAAACTTGGAACAAAGAGGTCTTTGGGAACCTTTTTGAAAATAAAAAATAGGTTGTTGAAAGTTTGAAGATAATTGATAAGAGGATTCGGCATGGTGATGCTGATGAAACTACTAGTAAGGAGGAACGAACAAAACTAGCAGAGTTTCATAATATTTTGGTCTGTGAGGAAATCTATTGGAGGTAAAAATCAAGGGCTCTATGTTTGAAATATGAAGATTCAAATTCCAATTTTTTTCATGTCACCACACTTAGAAACAAAAGCAATAACAAGATAAAAATTTTTAAAAAAGCAGATGGTTCTATTACTCAGGACTTAACAGAAATCAGAAAGGAGGCAGTAACTTATTTCAATTCTATCCTTGGTCAGTAATCATAGTGCAATGAGGAGGCCAAAGATATTCTCTTGCAATCCATTCCTAGCATAATAAATGAGGATATAAACCTTAAGTTTCTAGCTCCCTTTTCTGATGAGGAAATTAAGGAAGCCTTGTTTAGCATGGAGCCAGACAAAGCCCCGGGACCCGATGGCTTTCCCTCTCATTTCTATCAAGCTTTTTGGGACATCATAAGTGAGGATGCAATTTTTGCTATTAGAGAATTCCAAGAAATAAATAATATCCCAAAAGGTCTCAACTCTACTTTTATTTCTCTAATTCCTAAGAAGAAAACCACTAAATCTATGGCTGACTTCAGGCCAATAAGTCTGTGCAATGTTTCTTACAAGATCCTAACTAAAGCCATTGCAAATAGAATGAGAGATGTTTTGCCCTATATCATAGATATGTTCCAGGGAAGATCTTTCCAAGGTAGGTCAATCTTGGATGGAGTTATCACAGTTCATGAAGCTCTGCACTCTGCTTATAAGACTAACAGGTCTATTTTTTCCCTCAAGCTTGATATGACCAAAGTATTTGATAGGCTAAATTGGCACTTTCTTATTGTTGTCCTCCTTAATTTTGGTTTTCACCACCAATGGGTTAATTTGATCAAATAATGCATTTCTAAAGCATGGTTCTCGATTCTATTTAATGGAACAACTGCTGGTTACTTTCAAAGTCATAGAGGAATTCGGTAGGGGGACCCTATCAGCCCCATGTTATTCATCATTGTGGCAGAAGATTTAGGCAGAACCATAAAAAATGCTTGTAGTTCAAGGCTAATATCAGGAATCAAGGCAACATATCTCACTAGGGTTGTTTCTCACCAACAATTCATCGATGATACCCTTCTATTGACTAAGGCATCGATGGTTGAGGCCAAAAGAATTAAATACATCCTGCAACTCTACAAGGAAATTGCTGGTCAAAAAGTTAATTTTAGTAAAAGCAAGTTATATTTCTTGAACACCCTAATTCAGAGACAATGAAGGATTGCAAAAATTTTAGGGTGTGACATAGCAAACCTCCCCACTTTGTATCTTGGTCTCCCTCTTTTCATTTGTTCTCCGAGAGAGTCAATGTGGGACAGGGTTATTGAAAGAATTAAAAAAAAACTTGTTGGATGGAAAGGTCATCTTCTATCTCAAGTAGGAAATCTGACCCTCACTAAGGCCTCTCTTTAGAGCATTCCAGTCTATTTCCTCTCCATTTTCAAAGCCCCTGTGAAGGTTTTCTAAAAAATTGAGAAAATCCAAAAAGAATTTTTATGGACTGGATTAGAGGAGAAAAAAAGGATACACCTTGTAGGATGGACCAAAGTGTGCAAACCTAGGGAAAATGGGGGCTTAGGTCTGAGGAGAATTGCTCATATGAATTTAGCTTTACTAGCTAAGTAGGTTTGGTGCATCATTT
The DNA here is from genome assembly GCA_028583015.1 of Wollemia nobilis. Taxonomy (NCBI): domain Eukaryota; kingdom Viridiplantae; phylum Streptophyta; class Pinopsida; order Araucariales; family Araucariaceae; genus Wollemia; species Wollemia nobilis. Next base: position 25,250,494 of record JAQPPZ010016957.1, on the reverse strand, counting down.
CTAGTTAAGAAAATTAATGGAAAACTATCATCAAATGAAAGTATCTTCAAAATATGGAATTTCTAAGTGACTCAGTTCCAATTAGAGGTTCTGCTTTTTGGAAAGCAATTCTCAATTATAAGGAAATCATCAAAAAAGGTTTAATATGGGTTTTAGGCAATGGTGAGAGGATAAATTACTGGAATGACATGTGGGCTAAGGACGAACCACTGATGCAATATCCTAACTTAGCCTGAATCATAGATATCATATAAGAACTCATTGGCAGAAAAGTCTCCGATTATATGGTTGAGGATAGAGGCAGAATGAAGTGGAAAAAAATAAGGATTCAGGGATTTCAAGTGAAATCAAATGATCTTTGTAAAATTCTCGGGCAACATTTTATCCCCATGAGACCCAAGGAAGATCAAGTGACATGGGCTCCTACAGAAAATGGGTAGTTCATTGTTAAATCATCTTACAAGCTTCTGCTTGATGATGAGGATTTTGTCCTCCAAAAGGACTTAGTTTGGATAAAAAATTTAATTCCAAAAATTGCAATCTTTTCATGGCTGGTTATCCAAGGAAGAATTCTAACCATTGATACTATGATGAGTAAATGTATTTGTATCACTAATCGTTGTTATATGTGCAGGGCTAATTGGGAGACCATTTATCACATTTTCCTTGAGTGCCATTTTTCCTTGACTATCCTAAGTGGGATTTTTTAGGCCTTCAATATTTCCTAGGTTAAACCAGCCATCGTACTTGATTTGTTCGTCTAGTGGCCTTGCCCCTTTTCAAGCCAAATACTTAGATACATGTGGAAAATTTGTCTCAATCACTATCTTTGGCAGGTGTGGTTAGAAAGGAACCATAGAGTCTTTAATGAGTCTATCCATGATAATCAAACTATCATTGCCAGGATCCTATCCTTTGCCAATGAGAATGTGAACCTTATCCCTTTTGATAGTCGTAAACCTCATCTGCAAGAGACCACGATTGCTTAATCTTTAAGATTAACCTTGTTAGATGAGTTTTTGCCTAGGGTAGTCAACCCTAGAGCCAATGTTAAGTGGTACCCACCTACTAAAGGTTGGTTTAAGCTTAATTTTGATGGAGCGGCTAAGGAAAATCCTAGTAGAGTAGGCACTGGCGGTATTGTGCGAGATCATAATGGGAATATGATGCTTGCATTTTTCAAATATTTGGGAACAAGGACAAACAACGAAGCTGAAGCTAGAGCTATGTGGAGAGGCCTTCAAATGAATCAAGACTTAGAAGGCAATTTGATCATAGAATGAGACTCTATGCATGTTATAAATCTCCTCAATAATTGGAAAACACCTCCTTGGAGGATTAAAAAAATTTTTGAAGAGGCTAGGATCCTTTTCCAGGGAAGACAGGACATAAAAGCCCAACATGTCTTTCGGGAAGCTAACAAAGTTGTTGATAAGCTGGCCAATTTGGGTGTCGATGGTGATAGACTTTTCAAATGGGAACACGGTGTCTCAAGTGAAGTAGAGGAGCTTATTCAACAAGAATTCCAAGAATGATAGTCAAATTTACCAATAGGGAAGGCATTGTAAGTTCGAAGGCTATGAGTATTCCCGTCTCTTTTTTGAAATGGACTCACAATAAAAATTATCCGAGCTATCAGTATTGGTGGATGCTGCTTGGAAATACCACAAAGACTAATGGGGACAGTCACATGTTAGATAACATGGCTCCTAGTCATCTTAGTAATTTGAGGTTGGTTGATAATCACAGGGCAAGAAAGAAATAGCAATATAAGACTTCGAACCATAGCCACGTGGACCACCAGATAGCCACCACCATAAATCTAGCCAGCAGGTTCACTTCTCCAAGGCTGATTGGCCAAGACGATATATGGTCCCAAAGCATGTCATATACGAAAGAAAGCAATTACTAAATAATTATTAAGAGTAACTATCAATACAAATCTTGTGGGAGTTTTTTTCAGTACTCTGCTATGCGTGTCTGCAGCTTTTTGTTTCTCCACTATTTCAAGGAAGGGATCCGTGTCTGTTTCTTTTTTTGTAATTATTATGCAGGTGTGTTTTCTCGGGGTATACCCAAAATGTTGTATGGGAAGTTTATTTTTGATAATAGGCTATGTGCCTTACCGGATGTAATGGCTTTGGCGACATGTAGATTTTACATATATAGGATCCTTAGTAAGGACATGTTCATCAATAGCCCTGGGCTGATTTTTGTAAAAGGTTTTGGGTCAACCTATAAAACCCGGTATTAATGCTATAGTATCTTATCTACCAAAAAAAAAAAATATTGTTACTCATTTTCTATTGAGGAATTCAATCTTGTTGTCATTATTTTTTTAAATATTTTTTTTGATTGGTTGAAAGGGGTTTTGAAAGGATCCCCGAACCTTTTATAAATGGATAAAAATAAAAAAAATAAAATTTGGAAGACAATATTCTGGAGAAAAGCAAGAATCATCAAAACCAGGGCGACAACCTCCACGAGACCAACTACAAAGAGATTAGAAGTTTGAAAAAGGCTTTCTTGCCAGAACCATGAAAAATCAATACACAAAAAAATGAGCTTACACCTTAGAGTGAGAATAGGGGAACATTAGGCCCCAACTAAAATAGAACAACAAATTCAAATATGAAACTCAAATTTTGCTCGAAAGTGAAACTGAGAACCCCTAAGGGAGGAGTAGCACAAACAAGAAAAGCCCTCAAAGAGGAGCCTTTCAAGGACTGATGAGCACCAAAAATGCTCATATTTTGTACATATTTCTTGGATCAATATGCGGTTGTATAATAAGGATTGCGTACTTTTATAAATGATTATATAGATATTTGATATAATTATGCGTGTTATCTAATTTGTGTGCTTTTAGTATGTTTTGTGGAATTGCAGTTGATTTAGTTAGATTTGGAACAGTCGAGGTCCTTTCGATGGACCTGGCACTTTATTTCATCGGGAGTCAATGAAGAGAACATAGGCGCCTCCCTGCAACCGGAAGGCACCAAGGGAACAAGCGCCTCCCTACAGTCGAAAGGCGCCAATTGAATACAAGCGCCTCCCTATAGTCGAAAGGCACCGATTGAACATAGGTGCCTCCCTATAGTTGGAAGGTGCCAAGTGAATACAAGCGCCTCCCTACAGTCGAAAGGCATCGATTGAACATAGGCGCCTCCCTGTAGTCGAAAGGCACCGTCTGAATGCAAGCGCCTCCCTACAACCGAAAGGTGCCAACCAAAGACAAGCGCCTCCCTACAATCGAAAGGCACTAATAAAAGGTAAGTACCTCCCTACAACCGAAAGGCGCTAATAGAAGGTAAGCGCCTCCCTACAATCGAAAGGCGCCACTGATTCTTTGCCCGTTGACCAGAGTTGAACGACGTGGACGGCAGCGGTTGGTGCAGTTCTAGCTCTGCATCATGCAGAGCTAAATTGGAGATAGCACCTAACGTACCCAAACGTCTTACCGATGCCAGGCAAAGCACGAACCGAAACGAACACGCCACCTTCAGAATAGAATGCCAAACGTCGATTGCATTCGCCAGACTGTTCTAATTTAGTCTGGGAAGAATCGACTGTTGTAACCACTATTGTAACAGAAGTTCTGCGGGTGTGTTATATAAACACACGCAGATCATTCTAAAAATATATAGAGAGATATATAGAAATAATTAATAAAGAGCTATTTTGAATTGCGAGAAGATAGATTGTAATACGTTGATAAATATATTCCAGTTCCAGAAGTTCTAAGCGCGTGTTCGATCGAGAGGAATCTGCTGGAGCCTGGGCCCACTCCAAGCCAGTATTTCTTCCCCATTTCTTTCTATTTATTTAATTAGTTTATTGCTTTCATAGAACCGTTCATTAATTTACTAGTTCCCGTATTTTGCAGTAGGTTTATTTCCAGGACTGTATACATGATTTATTTCTGTAGATTTATTTCTGTTCTTCTTACGTAATTTATTGAGGAGTGCGGGAATGATTGACAACCATCTCAAGAACACCCCCCAATGTAGGATTAGCAGATTCACCCTCCAATGGTATTGTAGTAACCTAATTCCGACTCTTCGCAAGTTTACGAAGCTCCCTGGGTTGATAATTAAATGCACGGGCATGTGACAAAAATAGGAAACCATTCACCTTGTTTGGCCCGCAACATTTTGGCACCGTTGTCGGGGAAGCGTCTTAATTAGATTACTTACAATACCCTAAAACCTTCATCTGACCTTGCATGAGTTCTTCGAGAAGAAGAGGACCTGACGGTCGCTTTATAAGAACTAATCCATCAGGACCTGAGTCAGCCGAGCATTTTGGATTTGAGTTAGACTCGCCCGACCTACCAAAAATCCATTGGAGTGAGGAACCGCACTTTGTGCAAAGTGCCACCTCATCCCATCAACAAGGGGAAGAATGAATCATCACAAATCCCCTGTTTAATAGGACTCCTCTAGAGGAAGCCCTGTTGTGGAAGGCTGTGGAGGATCAGACGATCTCACCAGACAACCTTAGAGCATTGACTCAAAAAGTTTTAAACGATCGAAAGGCCATAAACGCTGCATTAGAAACCACATTTCCCAAAAAATGGTAGATAACGATGAAGTCTCATCTCGGCTTTAGTTTCCCAATAGAGGAGGGAGTAGGAGATACCAAAATGAAAAACATATCCCCTGCTCACCTCCCGTCCTTCAGAGGACACCCGACTGAGGACCCTGACCTATTTTTATTCAAGTTTGATGTTTTGTGCAGGTCTGTGGATTACAAATCAAATGCGCAGAAGTTGAAATTATTTCCTTCTACATTAGACGATGCAGCTCTGCGATGGTTCATCGGTCTGGGAGACAAACACATCACCACCTGGGACCAGATGAAGACGCTCTTTTTAGAGCAATATCAAGATTTCGGGAGAGCAAGAGACTCCAGGGAGGAGGTCCTGAGCATGACACAAAGAGAAGATGAGTCTCTCGAGGAGTATTGGGAGAGATTCACCTTTAATCTTCAATGGTCCCCTCACTCGAAGTTATCTGATAAGTCCCTCAAAAGCATCTTCTTGAGGGGACTTACCAATGAGTCACTGGAGGCTCTCAACATGATCTCTGGAGGTGATGTCTATCAGCATGCTATGGACGACATCCAGAAATTATGTCGGAACTACTCGAGAAGGCGAGGCAAAGTCACCCCCAGGACCATGAAGGCGACTGCTTCAGTCACCAAAACAGAGATAGGCAACATGCTGGAGGATTTGAAGAGCGAAATGCTTTCATCTCTAGCACTGCAGATGGATACGCTGCTGTTAGAAAAGAAGAAACAAGAAAATGACGCAGCATTAGCCTATTTCTGCCCAAAATGTAGAGGAAGGCACGCAAAGAATGCATGCCCAGAAAACAAGGTCAGAATATGCGTAGTTTGCAGGCTGAATCATAAAACTCGATTGTGCCCACAACTGCCCAGTAACCAGGAAGCGATTGAGAGCACGGAGGCCTATTTCATAGGCAATAGGAAGAGTTGGCCATAGCCCCCCATGGGGAATATACCAACCGAAATGCCAACATATGGGGGAGGGTCATACATGCACCAAGGACCCCCTCAACCACCTAATATGGGGTGGTGGGGACCGTCACCTTGGACGAACGCACCCCCAGTAGCATTCCCGAATCAGCAGCCATGGATGCCATATCCATATCCTGGGTAGCAGTGGAGAGGCCACAATACATGGAATCAGACTCCACAGAATGCAGCTCCTGCTCACATTCAATAGAACTTACCAGCATTGCCAGCAGCGAGACCTGCACAGCTACCAGCACAACCGACAACAAACCCGAACAACAGAGTAAATCAGCCGACATACAACGTAGAAGGTGAGATGTACCATATGTACAATATTCAGCTTAGATCAGGTAGGCAGCTAGGAGTAGAGACTCCACCTCTGGTAGAAGAGGAGGAAGAAATAGTAGAGATACCTCCACTGGTAGAAGAGGAGGCAGAAATAGAGGAGACACCTCTGGTAGAAGAAGGAAAAGCACTTGAGAGAGCGGAGGCTTCATTTCCTAGCCGATCGTAGGAACAAAGAAAAACAACACAGCCAGAATTTGACATCTTGTCGAGCTTGAAGAACCTCACGGTGACAATCCCATTATTTCAAGCAATTCGAGATGTCCCCATTTACACCAAGGCAATTAGAGAAATGTGTCTAAGGAGACCGAGGACGAAAAGCTACCCAGACTATCAACATCATGGGTAAACTGGCGGATCTAATGATGGGTAGAACACATCATCCGAAGTATGCAGATCCAGGCAGCCCAGTGCTGACCATAAAAATTGGAGGACATTCCCTGTCCAACACACTGGTTGACCTCGGGGCAGCCATCAACGTGATGCCTCAAGAGACCATGCAGAGGCTGCGGCTCACGAACCTGAAGCCAACCATGACAGTGCTGCAGTTAGCCGATCGATCAACCGTATCACCGGAAGGGATGCTGGAAGATGTGATCGTAACAGTCAGTGCATGGGAATATCCAGCCGATTTTCTAGTTTTGCAGACCAAGACCAGGCAGGCGGTTACCCGCTCATTTTGGGGAGGCCATGGCTGGCAACAGCTGATGCTTACATCAGCTATCGAGATGGGCTAATGACCATCTCCAATGGGAAAAATGTCAAAAGGCTGACCATTTCACCGCCAGCTCAGTCTATGGACTCGACAGAAGAACCCAGGATCACCGAGCATGGAACTACGGAGTTGTCCATAATCCAGCCGGTGATGACCTTGGAGGAGGTGGCAGAAGAGGATGAGGATGGTGCTATCATGGAGTTTCTCCATGGAGAATCATCCACCCCCGCACTTGGATCACCGTTAACTGGCACCCAAGATCAACACATCCAACAAATACACGTTGGGCCAGGGAGGACATTAAACGTCAACAGCAGGTTGATGCCCACACAGCTAGAAAAGTTGGAAGAGCTTCTGGTAAGACACCAGCAAGCATTTGCATGGGACTACGCAGATATGCACGGCATCAGCCCAAAAATATGTACCCATCGGATTTACTTAGATGACCAGGCAACTCCTAGTCGGCAGCCACAGAGAAGGATGAACCCAGCAATGAAAGACATTGTCAGAGAAGAACCGCACAAACTTCTATCTGCCGAATTCATATATCCAATTTCTGATAGTGAATGGGTATCACCATTAGTGGTGGTCCCCAAAAAGAATGGGAAATGGCGGATCTGCGTGGACTACCGGGCGTTGAACAAGGCGACTAAGAAAGACCACTTCCCGCTCCCGTTCATCGATCAGGTCTTGGACACACTCTCAGGAAGAAAATACTTCTCCTTTCTGGATGGTTTCAGTGGTTACAACCAGATCCAGATAGGGGAAGAAGATCAAGATAAAACGACGTTCACCTGTCCATGGGGAACGTTTGCCTATAAGGTATTGCCTTTTGGACTGTGCAACGCACCGGCCACCTTTCAAAGGGCGGTGCTTAGCATATTCTCTGATATGATAGGAGACGGGGTGGAAGTATACATGGACGACTTCACCGCCTATGGAGAAACCTTCGAGGAGGCAATGACAAACCTGGAAAGAGTGCTCGACAGGAGCAAGGAAAACCATTTGTCCCTAAGTAATGAAAAATGTTTTATGATGATGCAGGAAGGCATCGTGTTGGGACACCACCTCTCTGTAGAAGGAATAAAAGTAGACAAGAGGAAGATCGAGGTCATCAGAGACCTACCTAGCCCCAGAACGTAAGAGAGGTAAGAAGTTTCCTTGGATCAGCCGGGTACTACCGGTGATTTATCGCCAAATTTAGTAAGATTGCCAAACCACTGCACACCCTACTTTCTAAGGACGTAGAGTTCAATTGGATGGGAGATTGCGAAGAAGCGTTCCAATTGCTAAAAGAAAAATTGATATCTGCATCGGTCTTGAGAGGACCGAATTGGGCCATACCGTTCCATATTTACTGTGATGCATCTAACGGTGCAATCGGAGCAGTCCTTGGGCAGAAAGACGATGAAGAATTCTACGCCATCTATTATGTCAGTAAAAACTTGGCGAGAGCAGAACTCAATTATACAGTGATAGAAAAATAATTCCTCGTAGTTGTCCATGCAATAAACAAATTCCGTCACTATATAACGGGATACAAGGTCTTCGTCCATACGGACCACGCGGCTATCAGGTATCTGATGAGCAAGCCGGCCATTGGTGGCAGAATTATCAGATGGCTGTTGCTATTGCAGGAATTCGACATCACTATAGTCGATAAACCGGGCAAGGACAACGTCGTGGCAGATTTTCTATCCAGATTGATACCAGCAGATCATCAAGCAGTGGAAGATCAGTTTTTGGATGAACATCTGTTCGCTATTAGTGAACAAACTCCGTGGTATGCAGACATAGCCAATTACTTGGCCATCGGAAGGACCTCACCTGCTCTCTCCTACAGAGAAAAGCAGGCGGTCATAGAGAAGAGCGCATCATTCCTTTGGATGGATGGTCTCCTATTTAAAATAGGATGGGACCAAATTATAAGAAGATGCATAGCAGAACAGGAGTTTTCGAAGTGCTCAAGGCATGTCACGATGAGCCATGCGGAGGACACTTTGCAGGGAAATGAACTGCCTACAAAATCCTGCAGGCTGGGTATTTTTGGCCCACTCTGTTCAAGGACGCGGCAACATATACCAACAAGTGTGACGAGTGCCAGAGGATGGGTAGACCAACCCACCGAGATGAAATGCCCCTGCAGCCCCAGGTACATCTGGAACCTTTTGATAAATGGGGCATGGATTTCGTGGGACCATTTAATCCACCTTCGATGGGAAGGAGGTTTATTTTGGTTTGCACGGATTACGTCACCAAATGGGTGGAAGTGCAGGCATTAAGGGACTCAAAGGAAAGAACGGTCGCCGATTTCTTATTTGCTCATATTTTCACATGATTTGGGGTTCCTCGGGAGATAACAATAGACCAAGGGCCCCAATTCACCTCCAAATTGATTGAGGAGCTGATGGAGCAGTATAGAGTTCGGCACAATAAAACCATGCCCTACCATCCGCAGGCGAACGGGCAAGTAGAAGTGACAAACAGGGAGATAGAAAACATCCTGACCAAAACCGTGCAGCAACACAAGAAATATTGGGCCACACGGTTGCCGGAGGCAGTTTGGGCATACAACACCACGTGGAAATCCACCACAGGATGCACACCTTTCCAACTGGTCTATGGAAAAAATGCGATGATGCCCATCGAGTTCGAAATCAAAACTCTGAGGACGGCTTCAGAATTAAATTTGAGCTTGGACGAAGCTCAAAAATAGAGGATTCGCCAGCTAGATCAGCTGGACGAAATCCGACTGGATGCTTTGCAGAGGACAGAGATTATACAAAAGCAGAGAAAGAAGTGGCATGATAACCACATCAAGCTGAAGAAGTTCCAGGTAGGGGAATGGGTACTGTTGTACGATTCTCGGTTCCAGGAAAGGAAGGGCAAACTTATGCAGAGGTGGATGGGGCCGTATGAGGTGGCAAAGCTCATTAGGAATGGGGTTGTGCACGTTAAGACAATTGACGATAGCAACACCATGTTCACAGTCAATGGCCACCGACTACGCCCCTATAATACGTCCGAAACATTACAGGTGGAATCCAGAGTAGGCATGGGGGAGACCCCATCTTGCTAGATCTGGACCGAACTCTCACAGGTGAAATGGTGGGCACGAAAGTGCTCACCCAATTTGGTTAGTTAGTTATAGTTTTTTTTTAATGTGTGTTTTTTTGTAGGGACGACGCCCGCATGCAAGCTGCAGGCATCCTAATCCAGGGCCTAACAGGCACGGAACGCATCTAACTGCCTTTATTTTCCTTTCTTTTTTGGTTGCTTTTTGTAGGTGGGGGACCTGACAACACGAAGGATAGGTATCTGGGAAACCAGGCCTGATTCGGCTCAGCATTCCGACACCGGCTCATAGATAGAATCTGGGCAACATGAAAAACTAGGAAGGTTTGATCACCCTTTTTCCAGTCAATTCGCCGAGTCCAGAAGAAGGTGCCTTACTATAGTTAGAAGGTGCCCATCTAGAAGAAGGCGCCTTACTGCAGTCAGAAGGTGCCCATCTAGAAGAAGGCACCTTACTGTAGTCAGAAGGCGCCCATCCAAAAGAAGGCGCCTTACTGCAGTCAGAAGGTGCCCATCCAGAAGAAGGCGCCTTACTGCAGTCAGAAGGCGCCCATCCAGAAGAAGGCGCCTTATTGCATCCGAAAGGCGCCCATCAAAAAAATATATATATATATATATATAATAGGCGCCAGAAAAAAAAATCTAGTCGAATATGCCTTCCAACATCAGGAAGGCGCATTCATTCTATCGAATACGCCTTCCAACATCAGGAAGGCGCATTCATCCAGTCGAATACGCCTTCCAACATCAGGAAGGCGCATTCATCAAGACGAACGCCTTCCAACATCGGGAAGGCACGGACCAGAAGGAGGCGCCCCCACATTGGGAAGACGCATGCAGGAAAAAGTGCCTCCCACCAATCAGAAGGCATCGAAAGGCGCATTCGTTCGAAGACGAGCATCGACAACGTTGGAAAGGTGCTACATGGACACCATCCACATGGGGAAGGTACCAAAGAATGCCTCCCACGTGCAACATTTACATCTACCGGATGCCTCGAGCGGAACAAAGCATCACACGAATAAGCGATATCAAATACCCCTCCCTCGTGTCACAAGTCAGCAAATCAGTGGCTACCATGACAACTGGAATGCCGAATCAGGTACGTGCATATTAAATCAAATCTTTTATATAATTGTTTATAAATACGTAGTACCAAAAAATATAGTTGTCATAGAGATCGTACCCCCATAGCCAAAAACGCGTGCCAATGAGAGGGCGCCTTCCATAACTATTAGGGTTAGGCACCTTTTCTATAAGAAGGCGCCTTCCTGAAGAAGGAAGGACAAAAAAAATACAATAGAAGGCGCCATGGGAGGAAGGTCTAAGAATCACGCGATCAAGAAGAATGAACCTAGTGACACAGATGGGATCAGAGGGGCAGTAAAGACCCAATTCGAAGCCGAGGGGTGGCTCGAATACTGCACCCTGGTCAGTCAGGGCCAGGACGTAGAGGCAGCTAGAGAATTTGCCACCTCTTTGAGGGGCGATGCGGCCCAAGTACGAGGGATGGAAATTCCAGTCACCCCTGAGTTCATCTCACAGGCGACTGGATTGCCTCTCACGGGGGAATGTATATACAAGGGCGGAGTGTTAAAAGTATACGCCGACATACTGCTACCGGGAGGAAATGTGCAGGTAGACAGGGAGGGGTTACTCAAAAATAGCCTCCCCATGAATATGCGAAAGATGTTCGAGCAGATTGCTCGATTCTTCACATGCACAGGGAAGTATACCCATCTGCACCTTAATCATGTGCACTTCCTCAATCACCTAGTGCATGGGAGGAAATTGAATATACCTTTCTACCTGGCGAGTGCTTTGAAATATGAAGCGGCTCGATACCAGAAAGGGGCACCGTCTGCCTTAGCCCACCATGGGCTGATATCGGCATTGGTCCACCATGCAAAGCACAAGGACAGAACCACGATGCAGAGGGAGATGGCGGCCAAATAGGGCAACACAATGCGGTTGCCGAATTAGGGCAAGGCGAAGCATCCCCTATAGAGGAGATAGCAAACATTGGGCAATTGGCATTGCCCTATTTTCTAGGAGGAGCAGAACAGTCACCGATGCCCGCAGACATAGAGGATAGAGGGCATTCCCTAGTGCCCGAGTATGAGGAGGAAGGAGCGCCACTCGCTGGTGGTGAAGACGAACCAGTTCCTAGGAGGAAATGTCTATGATGATTCCTCTCGATAGAGGAAGAATAGAGTGATACAAAGATAGACGTCGCCGCCCAAACCCTTCGAGAATTAACAAACCAGAGCCCACGGAATGAGGGAACTTTCGGGAGCAACGACCAGATCAATGCGGCCTTGGAGGAGGCGCTCGACTGGCAAACTGATTGCTGGATGGCACAACAGATTCTGGAAGATTGCCAGAACCAACATCAAAAGGAATTGGAGGAAAAGGATAGACGAATCGCTCAGCTCGAGCAGCTGGTCCAGCAGTTGCAGGAGGAAAATCAAATACTTCAGGACAAAGGAACAACAAGACAGGAGGCATCCACGCAGACTGATTGGGCAGAAGCAGTGCCAACGAACTCTCCCACATCCATCGAACGAGTATTCTCTTCGGGGGAGATTCGATCGGATGCCCGACAGAGCAGCCCGGAGGCAGGGGAGGATTCCTCTGTTTTTAGGGGTGAAAATGAAAGAAGTCCTACGATGCCCCCTGTCATTGTCCTGAGTGACACAGAGCAGGACGAAGGCCTCCAGCAGCAGATAAGACCAGAGGATACAGAGGACCTCCCCAGGCCTGAAGAGGGAGAAGAGCCTGAGGGGTCGACACCAGGAAGACAGGAGGATAAAGGATCACCCCCGGAGATAGCGGCACAGCCGATCCTTCGGAGTGAAGAGAAGTCCCCAAAAGAGAAAGAAGAGACCCCTATCCGAGCCGCCACATTTTTTGTAGAGGCCAAGGCAAAGAGGCCCAGGACGGCTCGACAGAAGGCGAAAGTGACCTTCGTCGAGTCAGAGGAGGACGAATGGGACATGCAGCCATTCGCCGAATGGCAAAAATATTTTGAGCGGCTGCGCAACGAAATGAAAGCAGCCAAGGCGGCCAGGAAGGCATCCTCGAGGATAAAAGGAGATTCTGGCATCTACGTCAATCCGACGGAAGACAACCAGTTTTGGGACATCTATGGTTCATCCCGAGGGTGGCCTTCCATGATGAGGAGGTACTTGGAACGGTGGGGAATATATGGCCCACAATTGGAGGCCACTGCAATTGCAAAGGAGAATGCAGGGCTTACCCCTGAAGTGGCCGCATTATACAAGGCCCAAGTAGTGCCTTCTAGAGAGGATAACTTGGATATCCCTCTGGCAGTGGTCAAACCTCCAGATGACGACCTCTAGCAAGCTGTCGAAGCTGCATTTCAATCGACAGGAACAACGCTGGCTAGACCACCACCAGTAGCGGCCAGAACAAGAAGGGGACAATTAACAGCCATAGTTTCCCATAGGCAGAGGCGAACCACACCTTCACATGCCGGCACGAAAAGATAGACTCGGGCCGTAGGGGCAGCCGAATCCTCCAAGAGATGGCGACGATGAAAAGTTCGAGGGCTACCTACAGTTTGGATGCCACGAGGGCGTGGCATATGTTAGGCATGGGGGGATGATGAGCACCAAAAATGCTCATATTTTGTACATATTTCTTGGATCAATATGCGGCTGTATAATAAGGATTGCGTACTTTTATAAATGATTATATAGATATTTGATATAATTATGCGTGTTATCTAATTTGTGTGCTTTTAGTATGTTTTGTGGAATTGCAGTTGATTTAGTTAGATTTGGAACAATCGAGGTCCTTTCGATGGACCTGGCACTTTATTTCATCGGGAGTCAATGAAGAGAACATAGGCGCCTCCCCGCAACCGAAAGGCACCAATTGAACATAGGCGCCTCCCTGTAGTCGAAAGGCGCCAATTGAATACAAGCGCCTCCCTATAGTTGAAAGGCACCAATTGAACATAGGCGCCTCCCTGCAGTCGAAAGGCGCCAAGTGAATACAAGCGCCTCCCTGCAGTCGAAAGGCGCCGATTGAACATAGGCGCCTCCCTGTAGTCGAAAGGCACCGTCTGAATGCAAGCGCCTCCCTACAATCGAAAGGCGCCAACCAAAGACAAGCGCCTCCCTACAACCGGAAGGTGCCAACCAAAGGTAAGCGCCTCCCTACAACCGAAAGGCGCTAATAGAGGGTAAGCGCCTCCCTACAACCGAAAGGCACCACTGATTCTTTGCCCGTTGACCAGAGTTGAACGACGTGGATGGCAACGGCTGGTGCAGTTCCAGCTCTGCGTCATGCAGAGCTAAATTGGAGATAGCACCTAACGTACCCAAACGTCTTACCGATGCCAGGCAAAGCACGAACCGAAATGAACACGCCGCCTTCAGAACAGAATGCCAGACGTCGATTGCATTCGCCAGACTGTTCTAATTTAGTCTGGGAAGAATCGACTGTTGTAACCACTGTTGTAACAGAAGTTCTGCGGGTGTGTTATATAAACACACGCAGATCATTCTAAAAATATATAGAGAGATATATAGAAATAATTAATAAAGAGCTATTTTGAATTGCAGAAGATAGATTGTAATACGTTGATAAATATATTCCAGTTCCAGAAGTTCTAAGCGCGTGTTCGATCGGGAGGAATCTGCTGGAGCCTGGGCCCACTCCAAGCCAGTATTTCTTCCCCATTTCTTTTTGTTTATTTAATTAGTTTATTGCTTTCATAGAACCGTTCATTAATTTACTAGTTCCCGTATTTTGCAGTAGGTTTATTTCCAGGACTGTATACATGATTTATTTCTGTAGATTTATTTTTGTTCTTCTTACGTAATTTATTGAGGAGTGCGGGAATGATTGACAACCATCTCAAGAACACCCCCCAACGTAGGATTAGCAGATTCACCCTCCAGTGGTATTGTAGTAACCTAATTTCGACTCTTCGCAAGTTTACGAAGCTCCCTGGGTTGATAATTAAATGCACGGGCATGTGACAAAAATAGGAAACCATTCACCTTGTTTGGCCTGCAACAAGGACCTAAAAGATAGTTCAACAACACTAGGAGATCTTCACAAGCCATGATATCTCACTACAAAGGAGACAAAGAGCACAACCAGAAGGCGAGAAAACCTTGAGAACATTCTATCCATCATGGTACCTCATGATTGGAAGGAAACCTCTAACACAAGGACTATCATCAAGAGATCATATTCTATAGCAGGCACGCACGCACCAGGTCCCCCATACAAAGACCAGAAGAATCTTATCAGACAGCAACCCATACCAGATCTCCACCCAACCCTACCATATATCAATCTAGAAAGAAACCCATAGGCACCTTCAATCACAATTGTGCAAGAAGCATAGGGCCCATCCCGAAGACCAGAAAGAAGCTACAGAGAAAAATGTCACAGAACCTTGAACAAACAAAAACGGGATAGAATTACCAAAATAAGCTTATAACATTTTTTAAATTTATTTGCTTATTGGTGATATTGTATCTTACCTACCATATTATTTGTTCTTATTTTGTCAAACAAGCTAGTCTTGGATTGAATTATAACATTTTTCTATTTTTTTAACACCTTAACTTTGAGGCTTTTAACCTAGAATTATTTGTAATGTAATTGAACCCTAATTTAATTATATCATTACTTTTATAATCTTGAGGGCCTTTGTATTTTGGATGTTTTAGCTTTGTATATTTTATAAAAAAATATACTATATTCTTGAAAAAATCCAAATATGGTTTGTGTTGCACCTAAAAAATATCTTACTTGCTTACTCATATCTTCTTCTTCCTTAATATTTTTTTCCATTTAGAATTGAGATTATTTTTTATGTGATGATAAAATTTGTTTTAGTTGTGGCATGAAAATTTTAATATTTCTATCTCCTTCTTTGAGCCATTTTCCTTTTTTTGTAACCAATATGACTCCTTTTTTCAATATATTATGATAATAAAAAAGTAGTTTTTTTTATTCTATATAAGAATCCTAGTCCATTCCATTGAATTCTACTATCTCTTGTAAATTTTTGAGATTATATTTAATTTCCTTATTTTCTTTAAGTATGTTAGAAAAATAATTGGTATTCCATATCTTCATTTACCCCTTTATATATTTTATATTTCAAATAGACCTATGCATATATGATCCTTCAAATTTTACTTCATCCCACCATAACATAACCATGTAGAAGAAATCAAGGTCTTGGAGCCACTCAAATTGAAAGAGAAATGGCTTTGGATGACCATTATTAAGTAAATCACATATTGAAAGAGTGGGTTTGTGATCTAATCCTCCTCGGAATTAAAAATATAAAGATATTATATACTCTTTTTGCAACCATCCATTGGATAAAAAAATGTCTTATTTTTTCGTTATATGAGTTTTTCCAATGTGTCTATTGTCAAATGTATATTGAAAATTTGGAGTAGCATCCTAAAGGCCATTAGAATTGACAAATGAATAAAAATCCTACATTGATTTAAACCATCTAGGAGTACCATCCTTATTTTTTGAAGGAGATAGAATTGTGTTGAAGTCTCCCTCTAGAATCCATAGATCATAATTTTGAATCATCATTATATTTGATAAAAATATGCTAAGGTCCTTCCAATGTATTTCACGAGTAGCTATAGTTGAAGCATATACATATAGAACCCCAACTTTGATGTTTTTCTATTTATAAGATAGACCAACAACCCAATTACTTTTTTATTTTAGAAATTTTCCATCCCATTTGCATTTATTCCATATCGCCACAATACCTCTAGAATCTCTTGTAGAAGAAATTGTAGGGCAATTTTTCATTTTTTGTATCTTTTTAAATGCATCTTTATATTTCTCACTACTTAATTTTGTTTCTTGTATTAAAATAAAATAAAGACTATAACAGCCTGTTATTTCCTTAATAACTACTTTTCTAGGGGTCTTATTCAAACTCCAAAATACTATTTTTATCATCACTTTTTACTTTTATTAGTGGGATTAGACCCATTTCTTGTTAACTCTTATGATATTTATTTTTAGTTTCCCAAATCTATATCCATGAGCTTATTTTTCTTTTTGTTCTTTCTTTGAAGGTCTTCCTCTTCTTTTTCATTTCCACCAATACTTGGATCTTCATCAATCTCTTTAATTTTTCCATACTTTTTATAATGAGACTTTTAAAAATTATGTTACCCTAGAGAATTTTAAATACAAGGAATAGTCTCAAAACACTTTCTTCTTTATGTTACTCTAGAAACACTAAAGTAAAAAATGATTCTCCATATTAATTATTTTATTATGCTACCATCAAAACCCTTAATTTCTACATATATCCTCCATATGCATTTCTATTATGTCACTCTTGAAATTCTAAATTGCAAGGGATACACTATGCTACTTTCATTTTTATTACAAGAAGAGGATTTCATGCTACTTGAGGAAAATGAAGATTATTTACTTAGATTAAAATTGACCTCTTTTACCTCCTTTGCTTTAAAATTTTCTTCCCATATTCCTTTGTACCTTTAACACTTAAATTTAAATGTGTACATTGTACTTCCTCATCCCTTATGTCATTTTTTCTTCTAACATTTGATTTTAATAAATTGTAATATCCTTCACTATTTCTTGGTGTAGGGGTTTTTTTTCCCCACTTTCTTGGGAGTGTAAAATCCTTAATTTAATCTAAATTCTACTATGATATAATCTCCTTGCTTCATATTGAAGTTTTTTTCATGCCAAAAAAATTCCATCTCTTTTCCCATTATTTTTACTTTGCAATTTCTTTTCATGTGTCCAGTATCATAACATTTGTGACATCAAAATGCAATATTTTCATAATTCGCTTGTTGATCCCATTATCTTTATTTATATTAAATTATTATGGAATATGGAAAAGGTTTAAAAATATTCATGGACACACATATTTAGATGTATATAACATGTCTTCACTCCTTAGTAGATGGTCCCTCCTAGATGAACACGCTTAGAGTATTATCAATATTCTTAAAAACCTCCTTATTTATAAGATTATATGGAAGCCCAACAAACCTAATTCACACTATAAGCCTTTTAATAGTCTCTACCTCCACAAAAAAATTCTCTCCATGGTCTTAAATGTAATGCATATCTCCCCTAAACTATGGGCTACTATCCATTATTTTATCCTTGATTTTCAAACTTGAGAAGATGGTGAGGAAGAGTACTTTTGCAAGAAAATTCATGGAGTAATTTGAATTCAATCCCCACTTTCACTTGATCCAATTTTGAATCTCTAAAAAACTCTGCCAGTATCCATGGAATTTATATATTAACCCTCTACTTTTAAGAATATTTATATCATGCTCGATCATCTCATACTTGATAATTATTTTAGGTGTAATATTTTCACCTAGATAGGGTTTTCCACGTATTCTTTCCTCCTTTTCTCCCTAACTAGAGCATCCATACTTCTAACTATGGCATCCTTACTTTTAGTTAGGACCTTAAAAAATGACTTTCTTGACATGCTATCCAAAATTTCTTCACAATATTCCTTTAGTTTTTGAACTTTTTCGAATATATACAACAAGAAATATGATGCTCACTTCTTTATCATAATTTATTGCTCACACTTGCTTCTTGTTGGTAGTCACAACATTTTCTTATTTTCTAAAACAAGAAATTGTGAGGCTCGCTTCTAGCTTGTGCCTTTCTAATATTTAATAATAAATTATATGCACCATTTGTTGGTTATTCATTTTAATCACCTTCTTAAAATTTATGTAATTTAATAATATGTTACAAGAATATGTAAAATATATACACCTCTCTAAATTATATCAATACAAAGAGGGAAAAATATACCTAATATATATAATATGTGTTGAATCAAGAAATTGTCATAACTTCTAATTTAGTGTTTGTGCCCCAATTATTGTTTCAACAAAACTAGAAGGGAGTTCCAATGGCTTCTCTCAAAATTTGAATTTATGTTGGCTCCCCACTATACTTATGGAATACTCATATGCTAACCAACACTAGTTGCACGAAAAGTAAAGTACAAAAAATAAACATGCATAAAATATTAAGGGTGTGAGTGATTTAAATAAAATATGGGTTTAAATTGTAGTGAGAAAAATGTGTGATTAATCAACATATGAGAATTATAACAACATCAATATTATCCCATTCATTAGACATAAAATTTATATGCAAATAACAATATGGATAAAATGGCAATGCCTCAATCACAATACACTTAGCAAATTAAGGGTATGGTGTCATTGATGGAATGCATAAGGACTTGCCAATTTCTCAACAATCAAATGAGGTAAAATAACTATGTGGGTTTGTGTAGCTCTAAATTTTCATGGTCAAAATATGAAACAATGGAACCCTAGGCTTCTATTTATAGTAATATTTTACCCTTAAGTTACCTAGAGTGATAGTAAAAGTAAATATTTGAGGAAATCTTTAACAAAATCACGCACCAAAAATATTACATGCCTCTAATTATACCTCTAAAATGATTAGAAGGATTCTAAAATTACTTAGTGCACAATTGCATGCCAAATATTTACCTTAGGATCTTTACCTTCGTTTTCACCTCCATGTGGCTTGTTGAGAAATTTGGTCTAGTTAGTGAGTGAATCTATTAGGACTCCATCCTAACACTATTATGTAATAACCCCTTTCTTAACATGGGGACCCCATTATAATGTTTTGTAATGATATTATGTAATATTTTGTAATAGTTTGTGGCACTAGAGGTGCCTAGACAAGTGGCACCATTTTATGTAACTGTTATAAAGAATGTAACTGTTTTGTTTGGTAGAAGATTCTAGCTCGGGTGGCATTTTGCATGTAAGCCAACCTTGAGCGTTAGGTAGGGTTATGAAGAGTCTTTAAAAATGTGAGGGGCAGGAATGGATGTATCTTTTTGCATAATTGAAATCAAAGTATTGAAGGAGGTTGCCCCCTCAAAGAGGCCCATGATTATGTATTGTGATTTGTGAGATTTCTGCATTTACATTTCATATTGCAATATTATGTTCTTTCATGAATTTACTACTTTTATTGCAATATTTATGTGGATGTTCTTATTTTAATTAGAAGGTTCCTAACAAGTGGTATCAGAGCACTTTCTAGGGTCATGTTCCACTACGACTACGATAGTTCTTGCCCTGCCATTTCGATTGTTAGGTATAAATTTTTCGTGTTTTCATTTTTTTGCATATTTTCCTATTAAAAAAAATGTAGCCCTTTTTTTCTTATTATAGTTTATTAGGTTAGAAACCTTGTGCTAGGGGTTTTAAAATATCATGGAGGAGTTGTCATTATTGGCTAAGCTAGATTACCCATAAAGCATCTAGTGAAGTGAGGGGCGATCAGGCTCCAATACCCAGGCCTCAAACAACACCCGTATATGGAATTGAGCTCCCATGTATCTTTGGGTATATCGGGAGACCCCCTAGGATTAGGAGAAACCTTTAGCCCTAGGAAGATTTTTGACCATGTATTTTCCATAGTGCATCTAGACATTGAAGAAGATCACCCTCCCATATTGTCAAAGAGGTGGGTAGTGTGCTCAAGGGTATGCATGGAATCCTCCTTGAGTAGTGGCCTAAAATATTGGTCCGAGCACTATCATTCATCATTGTGGTATAACAAAGGGCTATGGATAGTACACACACCCTGGCCTAGAGTACCCTATTTTTGTTGAATGTTAAACCTAAAACAAAAAATCCTACCACAAAAATTGAGCATACTAAGGAGACTACACTATCCTAGAATCAATTGTATTAAATAGACAAAAAAATTGGTGATGAACATAATAATCAAGACAGGTTCTATCAAGAGTAGTCAGTAATAATCGGGTATGAATTCAGTCAGAGTCAGTAATAATCAAGACAGAGTCTGCTAACGTTAGTAACAATTGCCTATGACAGTCAAGAATCATAACAGATAAGGAATTTATCAGTAACAAAGTATTCCAAGATATTTATTAGAGATAGTGAGCTACAATGTTAGTAACATAATAGTGTCATACAACAATGTCAATAATAAATAGTGTAGAGTCTAGTAAGGGGTTGTCAGACAAAAGTCAATTTTTTGAGTGAACCAAGACTCTAGGAGAAAAACCAACACTTGAAGATAACACTCCCCTAAAAATAAAGTTTGGAGTGCCAAAAAATATCATTTTGATACCTAGTCCATTTTAGTTTTTTTTAAGGTGATCATTTTGATATATAGCACCTAAACACTTTTTTTGGCTCATTACTAAAAATAGTAACTATCAAAATAATATTTCTATTTTTAGTATCATCAAAAGGTCAAAAATCATAGAGCATGGCTATAGGCACTAGGGAACAACAAAAGGCACAAGAATTAGATCAAAAAATTGTCATTCATGTAGAGTCTTGGGGGAAGCATGTGGGGGATCAGTTATTAGATAGTTTAAATCAGTTAAGGTTGGATATCAAATCTCTACATGAATGCTTGACCTATGTAGTAAGGGAATAAAAGGAAATGAAGGAGGAATTAAATGGAAAAATTGAAGACTTGGAAATTCGTATAGCTAATAATACCCACACATATGGTCGATTTGGTTCTCATGATCGTAAGGATGAAGGAACTAGCAATCAACAATGGGAAGCCCCCAATAACAATGGATATAAACTACCCAAATTAGACTTTTCCAAGTTTTATGGAAAGGATCTAGAGGGATGGATGTGTTGAGTAGAACAATATTTTAGTCTTCATAATGTTCCCCATTATATGCGCCTGACAATTGCCTCTTTCAATTTTGAATTAGATGCATTGCATTGGTTTCAATGGCTCAGGAAAGCAAACCTCGATCTTACTTGGATTGAATTTGAGCAACAACTACTCACTCGATTTGGTCCTAGTGAGTTTGAAGATTTTATAGGAGCCCTTTCTAAACTCAAACAAACTTCAACCATTTAATATTATCAAACTTAGTTTGAAAAATTGGCCAACCATACCATTGGTTTGAGTCTCAAATTCTTCCAAAGTTGTTTTGTGAGTGGTTTGAAGGATGATATTAAAGCTGAAGTTAAAATGTTGAGGCCACAATCATTATAGTAGGAAATAGCCTTGGCTAGATTGGTAGAAGAAAAATTTAAGGCTCAAGGATGCACCCCCAAATTTTCTCAATCTCGGCCACCTTTTTTGTCCAAGCCAACACCAACTCCTACCAACAAATCTCCTACCATAAAAAAGTTGACATGAGAAGAGATGGAATCTAGAAGGGCCCAAGGGCTATGCTATAATTGTGATGAGAAGTATTCCCTAAGGCATAAGTGTGTACATCAAAAATTGTATTTGCTTGATGTGGATGAGGCAACAACCATAGAATCTTCAGAGGTGGAAGAGGATCATCAAGAGGAGGAACACACAAAATAGTCAAAAGTTCTAGATGAATCCCAACCAAAAATCTCGGTGCATGCCTTAGTAGGTATATCAACTCCTCAAATGATGAAAGTGATAGGACACTTCAAAGGACAATGAGTAATAATTCTTATTGACTCAAGAAGCACACATAACTTTATTGATCCATGTGTGGCCAAATAAGGGAATTGTTACATTAATACTTGTAACTCCTTTGAAGTCATGATTGCCAATGGAGGCACCTTTCCATGTAAAGGGAAGTGTCATAATGTCAAAATACAAATAGAAGAATATAATCTTAAGGTGGATATGTTTGCCTTACCCCTAGGTGGGTGTGATGTTGTTTTGGGAGCATAGTGGCTACGGATGTTAGGTCTAATCTTGTGGGATTTTTTTGAGTTATGGATGAAATTTAGCCAATAGGGAATATAAGTACACCTTACGAGGCATGAAGGCTGGGGCTGCTCAATTTATTTCAACCCATAAGATGGAAAAATTATTAAAAAAATCATCCCATGGGGTTGTGGCTCGATTATTTGCTATAGAAGCTTTTAAGGAAAGGGATAAGGACCATCTAGAGGAATTACAGGTTTTATTGCAAAGACATGCCCTAGTTTTTGAGGAACCCAAAGGACTACCCCCTCATCATACTCATGACCATGCAATTCAACTTATTCCTGGTAGTCTTCCCCCAAATGTCCACCCTTACAAGTATCCATATGCCTAGAAATCAAAAATTGAGAAAATGGTATAGGAACTTCGTGTTGCAAGGGTTATTCATCCCAACGTTAGTCCCTATTCTTCTCTAGTGTTGTTGGTATGAAAGAAGGATGGGTCTTGGTGCTTGTGTGTGGATTTCAAGGAACTTAATAAAATCACTATTAAAGATAAATTCCCCATTCTAATAATTGATGAATTGCTAGATGAGTTGCATGGGGCCCAATATTTTTCAAAATTGGATTTGCGGTCAGGATATCATCAAATTCGAATCAAGGATGAGGACATTCCTAAAATAGCTTTTAGAACTCATGAAGGGCACTATGAATTCTTGGTTATGCCATTTGGGTTGACCAATGCACCTTCCACTTTTTAGAGTTTGATGAATTCCATTTTTTGGCCCTTCCTTCACAAATTCATTCTAGTCTTCTTTGATGATATTTTGATTTACAATCATTCATGGGAGGAGCATCTCCAGCATTTGGATCAAACACTACAACTTTTGTCAGAGAATCAACTTTATGCCAAGAGGTCAAAGTGTTCTTTTGGGTTGCAAGAAGTTGAATATTTGGGTCACATTGTAACCAAAGATGGAGTTAAAGTGGACCCTAAAAAGATTCAAGTTGTTCAAGAATGGCCAAAGCCTCGAACCTTAAAGGGACTTCAAGGATTTTTGGGACTCACTGGATATTACCATAAATTTGTGCAAAATTATGGAAAGATAGCAGCTCCCTTGACAGCCATGTTGAGAAAGAATTCTTTTATGTGGTCAAAACCAATAGAGAAGGCTTTCGAAGAGTTGAAGCAAGCTATGACCACCACCCCAATGTTAGCAATGCCTGATTTCTCTAAACCTTTTGTAATTGAAAGTGATGCTTCTAGCAATGGAATTGGGGTAGTTTTGATGCAAGAAGGAAGACCATTGGCCTTCACTAGTAGAGCACTTTCTGGCTAAAATTTGGGCAAGTCTACTTATGAAAAGGAGATGCTAGCCATTTTACATGTTGTTAATCATTGGAGGTCATATCTCATTGGGCATCACTTTTCCATCAAGATTGATCATCAAAGTCTCAAATATTTCTTGGAACAAAGGGTGGCCACACCGAAACAACAAAGATGGGTTTCTAAATTGTTAGGCTATGATTATGAAATCACCTATAAGAAAGGAAAGGAGAATGTGGTGGTTGATGCCTTATCCTGATAATATGAAGATCAAGGGATGCTACATGCTATATCTACACCACTTCCATAATGGATCCATCATCTCAGGGAAGAAATGACCAAGGATTCTAATTTGCAAACTTTGGTCAACAAAATCCAAGCAGAGCCTAACTCATGCCCTAGATATACTTGGGATGGTCAAGACTTGAGATATCATGACCAACTTGTCATTCCCCAAAATTCATAAATGCGGGAACTCATCTTGTAGGAAATGCATGCATCACCAATAATTGGGCATTTAGGGTTTCTAAAAACCTATGAAAGGACCAAGCGTACTTTTTTTGGAGGGGAATGAAAAGGGATATTCAAAATTTTGTGGCAGAATGTGATAGGTGCCAATGCATGAAAGGAGAAAATGTGTGTTCCCCTAGAACCCTTCAGCCCTTGCCAATTCTAGAACAAGTATGGATAGATATCTCTATGGATTTCATTGAAGGGTTACCTAAATTAGGAGGAAAATCAGTTATTTTAGTGGTAGTGGATCGTCTCACAAAGTATGCTCATTTATGTTCCTTGTCCCACCCCTACACTACCTCTATCATTGCCCAAATATTTTTAGACTCCATATTTTGTCTCCATGGAATGCCCAAATCAATTGTGTCAAATAGGGACCCTACTTTTACTAGTCACTTTTGGTAGGAACTATTCAAGTTGTAGGGAACTCAACTCAAAATGAGTTTGGCTTATCACCCTCAAACTGATGGCCAAACTAAAATTGTCAATAAGTGCTTGGAAACATACCTTCATTGCTTTACCTTAGAATATCCTACATAATGGGCTAAGTGGCTTCCTTTGGTTGAATGGTGGTATAATACTTCATATCATACCACTACTAAGGTTACCCCATTTGAAGTAGTATATGGTCATCCTCCACCAACACCCTCCTCTTACATTCTAGGAAGCTCTAGGGTTCAAGCTATGGATTCCACCCTCAGACAACGTGCTACCCTTCTCTGACAACTTAAGGTCAATCTTGACTTGGCCCAGAACTATATGCATCAACAAGCTGATCAACACCGCTCTGAGCATAGCTTTGAAGTCGAGGACATGGTTTTTCTCCACCTACAACCCTACAAATAGTCATCTCTCCAGCTTCATGGATGCCAAAAACTTGCAACCAAATACTATGGTCCCTACTAGGTGTTACAATGGATTGGGTCAACAACCTACAAACTGGCCCTTCCGACCACTTCCAAGATTCACCCAATCTTTCATGTCTCCTCTCTCAAGAAGGTTGTTGGCAACAAGGTCTAGGTACAATCCACATTACCAGAGTTGGACGAAGAAGGATCCATCATTCTTGAGCCTGAACAAATTTTGGATAGGAGATCATGCACCCTTCGCCACCATGTCATCACTGATGTTCTTGTTCAATGGCAAGGATTACAACCTGAAGATGCCACTTGGGAGTCCCTCCAACAGCTTCAACAATAGTTTCCTCATCTTCAGCTTTGAGGACAAAGCTTTTTGAAGGGGAAGGGCATGTTAGGACTCCATCCTAACACTATTATGTAATAACCCCTTTCTTAACGTGGGGACCCCATTATAATGTTTTGTAATGATATTATGTAATATTTTGTAATAGTTTGTGGCACTAGAGGCGCCTAGACAAGTGGCACCATTTTATGTAATTGTTATAAAGAATGTAACTATTTTGTTTGGTAGAAGATTCTAGCTCGGGTGGCATTTTGCATGTAAGCCAGCCTTGAGCATTAGGTAGGGTTATGAAGAGTCTTTAAAAATGTGAGGGGCAGGAATGGATGTATCTTTTTGCATAATTGAAATCAAAGTATTGAAGGAGGTTGCCCCCTCGAAGAGGCCCACGATTCTGTATTGTGATTTGTGAGATTTTTGCATTTACATTTCGTATTGCAATATTATGTTCTTTCATGAAATTACTGCTTTTATTGCAATATTTATGTGGATGTGCTTATTTTAATTAGAAGGTTCCTAACATAAATGTTTTATTTTGTAAGTGATTTGCTAACTGTCCTTAAGTAATTCACTCTTTAGAGCCAATTGGACTACTTTGTAAATGGATCACTCCTGAGCCAATCGACACCTTCTATAAGCAATTTAGTCCTCAAGCAATCAACACCTATGCTAGACTTAGAAAATTTTTGGATAGTTTTGTGAGATATTTTTTGCTTTATTTTCATGATACCTTAGATCCTACCTTCATCCTTATGTACAAAGTCTTCAAAATTAGGACTCTCAATAAAATTGTTAAAATTTTGGTTCTTAAGTCTTTTATGGTCCTAATAATTTCTACCACTCTTCATTGCGTAGTATTTAGATTAAGGAAAGGTCCTTTGATTCCCCCATTAGATCTTCAAAAGGATTTTTTTATAGCCCATCTTGCTTTCTTGTTAGCTCTAACAATTTGGTGTATATGAGCTTCAAATTCTTGTATATCTCAACAACATCCTTTGTATTAGCTTAGTGATTTTCTTCCTCAAACATGGCATCAATGATGTCATCATCTAGGTCTTCATTTGTGGGTCAAATATATCATGCATTCGAGAAAAAACTAACTCCTAAATTTCTTTAATCATCTCATATGATGGTTTTTTAAGATTTTAAAGTGCTTTTATAAGCTTGGAGGTCCCTCTAGGTATATAGGATTTTCTTTAGTTTTTGACTAGGTCCTTTTTGTCTATCCCAAATTGATGTGCTTATGATGTCAACATGAAGGATAGAATCTTTAGATTCTCCTAATATTCACCCCTTATAGACAATTTTTATTCCACTTGTTCAATTTTTTCTTTCCCCCTTTTTAAGATCTGCTCTGTATAGGTGATAAACTAAAAATATTCTCATGTATTTTTTACCTCTACCCTAATATTATCCTAAAGCGACTTGCCTATTAAATGTCATGGGAATTTGGATTTGAATTTGCTTATGCATGCTCTAAACCTATCAATTTCAAAATCATTTGATATTTTTTCATTAAGGCCTCTCCTAAAGTTATTCTATTTGATTTTTCCCTTGCTTTAATTTCTCCAAGATATTTTCCGTCTATTATTGGTTCCTTTTAGCCTCAATAAGTTAGGATTTGAAGTCATCAACCTACTTCTTAAATTGGTTTCTTTCTAAAACACCCCATTTTAGATCCACATATTTTCCCTTTGTCTTGGTCTTGTCCCTTTGTACTTTTAGTTGTTCCACTTTTACCTCAAGTTCTTTATTTATTTTTTATTGCTTTGTCCTCAACCATCGGGTGACCAAATTTCATGGTTGTACCAACTATGAGCTAATATATAATTTGGACCATTTGGTATGGATCCATTCAATTCAATTCTATCTTGGATACTTTGCCAATCAAGTCAACAAGAATTGTCAACTCTTTTGAGGGGTTATACTATGTTGGCTCAACTATATAAATATTGTCCCTTTCCTAGTCATACTACATAAGGATTGATGCCTTAGAGATATTTTCATTGAGCTATTGATATTCCTTTTTTAATTTCTTTTCTTTTATGGAAAGGACATAAAATTCCTTTGTACTATTAATTTTCTTAATCTCATGCATTTTTTTCCACACAAAGGCTAGGCTTAGCCCCATAACTATGTTGGTTTAAGGGGGTACTAATATGTACTCAACCTCTTGAGATAGGGAGGTAGGCATTGTTTCCTATACTAGGATCTATCTTATCTGAGATAGTGGGTGAGATGGACATGTGGCAATGGAAGGCAAAGTGTGTGGAATGAATTGCATGGTGATGGAAGAAAACTTAGTGGACTAATATGCTAGTTGTACTAGTGTATCATCCAGTATTAATATTATGGATAAGGTTATACCTTATGTTGGTGATGTGGTGTATGGTATTAATGACTTTGTGGTGGAAACATGAATGGTAGGTAATATAAACAAAGTGATAAGTGTAGTCCTAACTATGATGGAGTTTGTTGGAGGTGGAGTGCCTCTAGGAGAACTATGAATTACACTAGTGGAGGGCAATAGAAGAACAATATAAGAATGGGTAGGGAGAGAAGAAGAATAAATAATAGAAGAAAAATATATAAATAAGAGGAATGATGGATGGTGGAAGGGAATTTAAAATGGTTGCAAAATTTTTCATGATGCTAGCCATTCCCAACTTGAGAGGGGACCCTCTTAGAGGGATTTCTCACTCCTCACGTTGGGTTTTTTGCCTTTATAATTTATGTACCTCCTTGATCCTTTGAAATCTCTTTATCCTTCAATTATGATCTATCTTATCACTGAACTAGCCATTGCCAATATTGTAGGTGCAACAAAAATTTTAATCTTTGGCATAACCTTCTTCTTAGGTTCTTACGAGCTTGATGTCTTCTCCACTATTTTATTAAATATCATGGCCATTTTTGCACTTTGAGGATGTTTTCTATTTAATATGGAGGAGAAATCATCATCGAATAGGTCATATATAGTAGGCCTTATTTTCATACTCATTTCATACCTCATTCTCTACCATGCTAGGATCTTGTCTATGTATCTCCATTTTTTTAATACCTCAATATTTTGATGGCGCATTTTGATATCAAGATCAATATCATATTTATTATTGGTTTAGAATGTGTTCCACTTTGGTGGGTTATTATACTACTTTTGGATCTCATACTCTTACCCATGACTACTTCCTAGAGTGGTAAGGGCCAATTCCTTGTTGTTGGACTTGTGTTGAATATTTTCCATGTTATTTAGGTGGGCCTAACTCTAAAATAACTTTACACTCTATCCCTATCCTCACTAGGGTTTGGTATCAGGTCAAGCCTTGATCGGGGGTATGGGGGTGATAGCCCCTATTTGGGATTCTGAGGATGTTAGCCCCTAGGGAAATTTTTTTGGGGTTTAAGCTATTTTTAGACCCATATGGGCATTTTTGGGTTAATGTAATATTGGCCCATGGTTTTGCATCCATGGTATTATAAAACCCCTTCTTGTGTTGTTGGTATATAAAACAACACTTGCATGAGGGTTTGGTAATGAATTTGCAAGAAATATAATCACAAGTGAAAAGCAAGCGAAAGGATATTATTATATTGGAGATGGTCAAGTTTATACAATAAGGAGATATTCTTGCTAGTTTTTTTCTTGAAAGGGTTTCCCAGGATAAATTCTTGTGTAATGTGTTATTCTTCTCTATTTTTCCTTTTTATTATGCACTTACTACTTTTCTAGATTTTGCTTATTGGGGTATTATTTCTCTTCAATTTTTTGGGTTTACCTCCTAAATGTTATACATTTTCTCATGTGTGAAGAAAGTATCCATCTTCTTGATCCTCAAAGTGTATTTGAATATTTCAAGTGTGTCATAGGACCATTGAATCTCTTAATTGTTCCATCTCCATTTCTCTCAACCTTGACTCTACAACATGGTATAACCCTCATAGCTTTATATTAATATTCATTATTGGTTGTTGGAGTGGGTAGAGGGTAGTTTTATTTTACCCCCTAAAATATTTCATGTCCGCGTAGTCAAGTTTCCACACATATTCGAGGTTGAACATGTAGTTAGGCATGCATGTAGACAAATAAAAAGGTATGGATAAGAAGCCATAGAGGTAGATGAGGGATCAAGTCCTTCCAAGGTAGAAGTTTCATTTGATTTCATCATCTATTGTGCTCCATATGATAGCATCAATACTCTGCCCATAAAATTATCCATATCACCTCAACATCTCATCATAGAAGTGATAGGATGTTTTACGTACTTCTCGATAGGGTACATCTATGTAGTCAACCATTGAAAGGGGTTTTACATATATTCCTAATTGGTCTAATAGGAGGATTAGAAACCAATATTTATTTTGGTATATATTAATCTAGGCTAACTAAGAGGTGTAATTAAACATCCTTTATAACCTAAGTGCCCTGGCTATCCATCTAGTCTATAACGTACTAGACATAGTTAATCACTTGTGAATGCTCAAGTTACATATATATTATATGAAGTAAGGTAATGTGTTCCTCATAAAAATTTTAGTCACTCCTTTCTCCCAATATTATAAATATCCCTAACAATGCCATCTATGCATCTTCCTTGAAGAAATTTTAGCATAATGCTAAATTTAGATGGCAGGTTTGGCTTCTTAAGGTAATAGTTGAGGAAATTCTGCTAGTACGCACCTATGGACTACTAAGTAAAAATATTCCAATATATTTGGGTTGTAAGACATCCACATAGTGGTATCATCATTTGCTTTTAATATATTCATTATGTATCCCTCTCTTATATAGAAAGACTTTTTTATTCATTAAGGGATTCTAAAGCTTCCCTCTAAAGAATCATATCTTTTGACACATGCCTTCACAAGTTTGAGGGAACTCCATACTTGTGGTACCAATTTCATTGCAATTATTGATATCTAGATTCAACTAATGCTCCATAATTTGTTATATATCCCCAATTTGTATATCTTAGAGATTCCATCCTTAGTCGCCTAATCGGATGTGTATAATTCCCCTCGATTCTCCAAAAGGGATCATCAAATAGCTCTTTGAGCCTCTTATGGGGAGGAAAAGCTTCTATCTTTATTTTACCCCTCTTCTTCTTTTGCCTTTCTCTAAATGGTTTTGCTTCTTTGGTTATGACTAAAATAGGTGAAGATAGAGAAAATATGGATGGAGAAACGGTAGTGTATGGAGGTGAAGTGGGTTATGCATTGGGTAAAAATGGACTATCAAAGGTGAAAGTGGTATCCATCATGACTAGATATGGAAAACGAAGGCAAAAGTGAAATTAAAGGAAAAGGTAAAATTTGCCAAGTCAAGATAAATGGAGCAATTCACTTCTCTTTAAGGTAATCAACAAATTTTTAGAAATGGAGTGATTTGCTTACAAATACAAAAGATTCCATTGCTTATACAAGCGAATCATTTGATTTAGAAAAGTTCAACAATTTTAGACTTTAGAGCAGCTAGTTGGTTAGGAGGGATGTTTTGCTTTAGAAAATTGAGTGACTCACTCAATGTGGACTAGTGATCCACTACTTAGACCTTACCCTTAAAATTTGTATTCCTTGGAGGTTTTAGCCATTTTTTTATTTTGGAATAATTCACTCAAATTTGAGTGAACTTCTAATTTACCTTAGCAAAGGGATGTAAGTCCATTCAAAGGGGATCTCATATTAGGATCAACCCAAATAGTTGAGGCATTAAATACATTATGTCAAACTATTTTATCAACCAAATCACTTGTGTGACATATTTTGAGGATGTAGAGAACTTCAATGTGTGATTGGTACTTCAACATAATGGGTGGCAAGGTAAATAAGGGCCCTTTGAGCCCCTAGGGGGTTATACCCTTGTAGGTAGTATAAACCTACCCATTCCTATTTAGGTAGGGAAATTGGCTTGTTAGGTATAGATTTACCTCTAATGCTAGTTATAGTAGCCTTAGGTAGGGAAATTGGCTTGGTCATGAGTAGCCTGCTGTTCACTTGTTATAGTGAGTAGTTTGCTTACTCTGAGCTCCTTTATTTTTTTTACATTAATATAAAACACAACCCATAAATAGATGCTATAATGGGCTTATAGAGTTTGTGTTTAAAAGGAAAAAGAGAAGAATACCTATTAATTGAAAATTTTGGAAGAAGATAAATGATTGAAGTAGGATTAGAGAAGGAGGAAAGTAATTACCAAATAATAGCTACTAAAAAATAAAAATATAGGTACGTATTTACATATTAGTTTGGCCAAAATTATTGTTACTAAATCAAGAAAAGGAGTTGTCTATTCATAGAAATTGGTAATATTTTCTTGTCCATGGTGGTAAATTTATAGGTATTTGAATCTGTAATCTTCCAAATTTTATAGGGCCCACTCCAATAGGGAGTCAAACTTCTAGTGTTCCCCTAGTTTTTCTCGTTCTTCATCCCACTTTAATATGAGGTCTCCTTTATATTACATATTTGTGGCCCACTTATCTAACCATCTTGTGATAGGCTCTTGATATTGCATTTTATTTTTAGACACCTTTTTTATTTCTTCTCTAGGGCTAGCAAAGTGTTCAACCTTGGTTGCATTTGATATCAATGTATTTCAATTCAAGATACTACGAAATTTGGAGGGAAGGAAACTCCATATTGGTTGGTGATATGACATCCTCATTATAGACTAACTTGTAGATCAATGATCCAATGGATGCTTTTGGCATCACTCAAGCTACCCATAATGTTTTACATAACTTGTTGTGTCAGTCCTTCTCTTATTCAAAATACCTTTTCTAGGATCCTTGTGATATTCTGGTTTGTCAATTCATCCAATTTTTTGTCCTTTAAAGGATTTTTTTAGCAATAATATGTATGCCAAAGAAAACTTCATCATCTTGGTCCCCTTGAAATAGATGGTATTATCTATCACTATGGAAATTGAAGCCCCAAATTTTTTGACAATATATTCCAATAATTGAGCCATTGTTTTCTGATTGGTTGATTTAGCTAGGACTATCTCAACCCATTTTATGAAATAATTAGTGGTCGTGAGAATCCATCCATGCCCTACAATTGATAGTAAAATAATTTTCCCAATGAATTCTAGTATCATTGTTGGAATGGTTTAGTCGCAATGATGGGTTTCAAGGGCATTAGTGATCTTCTCTTCTTTCCTTTGAACATGCAACAATATCTATAATTCTTGACCCATTTGTAGCAATCAATAATATGGTAGGCTAGTAATATCCATACCTTAGGATTTTATGGGTTGTAGTGGGCATAGACTAATTCCCTCCATTATGGGACTTTTTGATTAGGGTCTTTGTATTTTCCTCTTCAATTTAGGATAACAAGATACCATCATATGATTTTCTAAACAAGATGCCATCTAGCTAGTAATAATATATTATTTTTCTTGAATTAGACTCTTTCCTTGGATTTCAACCTTTTTGGTACTTGTCAAGTGATCATATCCCTATGTGTGTCACCCATCCAATCTATTCTATTGTCTTCTTATATTTTTCCATTAGGGCAATTTGATATTTTGGTATTGTTATCACTAGGATTTTACATAAGGCCCTTCCTCTAATATGCTTAGTGTGATTGATCTCAATATTAAATTCTTGAATTTTATTAAACCACCCAGCCTTCTTTTCTCCTAAGTCACCATGAAGCATAGCAGATCAAACAAATGGGTGTACTACAAATATTATGGTCCTACTCTATAATAGATAGTACCTAAATTTCGTAAGGGCTTTCATAATGGTAAAAACTTATTTTTTAATGAGGGTGTATCTCTCTTTGTAGTTGTGGAATGTTTGGCTCATAAATGATATGGGATGCTCCTTATATTTATCATTATTTTGGGTTAGGACAACAACAATGCTTTTGTTTGTACCAAACACATAAAACCTAAAAATTTTGTGTAAAAGTCTACATTGATCAAGATTGGGCCTCAGGTGATGATATCTTTAATATCTTAAAATATTTCATACCTTCATAGGTCCACACTAGGATAACATTTTTCTTTATCATTTTAGTGAGAAGTCTAACTATTTGACAAATTTTATTATAAATTTGGTAACAAACTAGATTTGACTTAGGAAAGACATGATTTCCTTGATAGAGGGAGGTAATGAGAAATCTTGGATGGATTTTATGCTATCAAAATCTATGGCCAAGCCTTCTTTTGAAACTATATAGCCTATCAATTTACCTTCCTAGACCATAAAAATAGACTTTCTAGATTTAGTGAAATATTGAACTCTCTACACCTTTGGAATATTGTCTCAAGATATTCAATGTGCTTACTTTTATCTTTGGAATATATGGTTAGGCAATCAATGTATATGAGTATAATTTCACTAACTAGTCTAATAAATACTATGTCCATGGACCATTGGAAATTTGATACTATGTTTGATAGAACAAATGTTATTATTTGATATGTGAAGGTCCCCTAATTAGTGGTAAAGGTTGTTTTATGTTGGTCATCATCATTGGCCTAGATCTGATTGTAACCTAAGAAACTATTTGGAAGTGACAACATCTATGACCTATATACCTTCTCCAAAATTTAATCAATGGTGGGAAAGGAATAGTGGTCCTTTAATGAATCTCAATTTAGATTTCAAAAATTGACACATAACCTTATGTCACCATTCTTCTTATGTATACCAAATTCATGATACAAATGGAGTGCTTGATTGGGGATATTATCTAGGCCAATAGGAGCTTTAGATATTACTTCTTTATTACTACCTCAATTTTAGGGTTCACCAGTCATTATTTATTTTTAAAATACTAAGCACTTCAACCGTGTTCTCTATGGTTTTTTTTTCATAGACCTTAATATCTTCATATTACCATAAAATGATGTCCTAGTATTTTCCATAGAGTTCTTTGAATAGGCCCATATCTTCCTAATTGTACTCTTTTCCAAGTAGGGTCTTTCCTTCAACCTCTTTGATAGGTTGATATGAAGAGGATTTCACTTTGAGTCTCACTTTCCTTATACCTTTTTCTAGGTTGAACAAGCTCTCTAGAGTGATTAATCCCTTGGGAAACTAATTTATCTTTAGTTATATGACCTCATCCTTGATGTTGTCCTTGTACTCATTATTATCTTTAATGTATTGAGCCTCTTTGATTAAGAACTCCATGATTTTTTGCATCTAAGTTAAGGACTTGTGAATGGTTAGAATTATTATGGATGGATGGTCTAAAAACTACATCTAAATTATTTCCTATGGTATGGTTGAATATGGCTACCATGTCTTCTAATCCATATACTTTGGTGTTCAATTTCCTAGGAATCACTTTAATTCCATGTATTTAAACTTTCAAGCAAATCCTAATCCTAGTGCTAATATGACTTTAGATGCTTATTATTTAATTCCCAACTTATTGGCCTTCCTCAAGTTAGTACAAAGCACTTCATATTCTAACACATCATTGGTATAACTTAACAAAAATATACATATGAAATTATTCTATACACCCTATGGGTCAATGAATTGAATTCTAGCGTCTACCCCATTTCTAGTTCTAGAGCCATTAAAAGTACATTGTCTAAGTTTTATCTGCTCCTTGACTTATCAAGGATGGGAGATCAAAAGATAATTTATAATGATATAGTTTCCTAGTTTAGTATCCTCATAGTCAACCTTTGAATCTTCTTCATCTTGCATCATATCAAGTATCATGTTGAATTCTATGTTTTGATCAAGATCCTCATAATCTTCCATGAATTTTGGGAGCTTTTTCTAGTTTATAGTGCCCTCTTTATACAATAT
Source organism: Wollemia nobilis (assembly GCA_028583015.1). Taxonomy (NCBI): domain Eukaryota; kingdom Viridiplantae; phylum Streptophyta; class Pinopsida; order Araucariales; family Araucariaceae; genus Wollemia; species Wollemia nobilis. The sequence continues at coordinate 25,215,265 of JAQPPZ010016957.1, read as the reverse complement.
ATGCATGCAATATATAGTTGCAAGGTGGATCATTTTCAATATTGGTCATCTTACTATCCTTATACACATTAATATGAGTATAATACATTGCTAGGTAACCATATCCTGACATCTTGTATGTTCGTTTAGATATTAGCATACCAAAGTATGGGGTGAAATCGATAACTCTCCCTTCTTGTACCACTACAAACTCTATATTTTTAGCTATGGTCATGATTAGATATTGAAGGACCCCATTGCATTTACCCTAGTTTAATCCATTTGGATTGAGTGCCTAGCTAATTTGGTATAAGGTAGACCTATCTCTTCACAAACCACTTTAGGCATCATTCTCATTGTTGCACCTAAATTAACTATACAAATTCGTAGTATATAGTTCTCAATAGTGAGGGTCATATAAAATAGGGGCAGTTTTAGCATCTTGGGATTTGGATTGTCTAATATATTAGTTGTGTTGACTTGAATATATATTGGATACTCTACTAAAAAATTATATTGTTTACTTATGTTGAATTAAGTAATCTCTGATTGTTTACTCTTGGCATAAATTCTTTCTTTCTCCTTTAGAGCCTCGTAGAGTAAATCTAATTTATAACATAGAGCCAATTCCTCTAGTGTACTTACTTTAGCAAGTGTCTTTTTATTTAGCTATGATGTTAGACTTGAATTCCATAGAGGTACTCTTACTTCATGCTATGAACTTTTAATATTTCCTTATGGCTATCATGCAACCTTTGCTAGCGAGAGAAGGGTATTTTGGTCATTGCTTAGCCTCTATCTAATACTAATCTCTTTTCTTGTCACTTATTTATCTATAGGTATATTTGCACCTCCATTCCTACTATATGTTTTAGGCTCCTTTACTTTATCTAACCCTTTGTACCTCTTGGTTTATGCTTTTACTTGTGCCTTATAGCATCATTTTCAATTATCTTTTTCTTTTGTTTCTCTTGTTATGCTACCATTAGTATTTTATGTTTTAAGTGCAATGGTGGTTTCCCTATCTTATGCATCATTGCACCCTTACTTTAGTATACATTTTATCTAATTTCTCTTTGAAGTATTTTAACTTACCCCTTGTTGATTAGAACATGTGGTATTATCTTCAAATATTGACTCTTCATGTATCTATAGAACTAGAATTGGAAAGGATAGTGTTGTTGATGTTGGGTCAGATGGGGACTAATTATTGAAGTTTATAGTGTTGGTACATAGGCTAATTTCCCATAGATACCAATTGAACTAAGATGGCATCCTATTGAGCCTAAAATTATTGATTTATTGGACAATTTAAGAATGCATGATGGCTTCAAAAAACTTTATAGAATAATGCCTATCATTGTATGGAAGACACCATGCCAACTCAACTATTGATGGTGTTCACTATATGTTTATGAGTATGACTCACTCCTTGATTAGAGCCTTTCAAAATTACTTGGTCTTTCGTGAGATATAGGGTCTTTCAAGGTTGCTAGTTTTTTGGTTGTTGCCAATATTTCCTCTTAATATTGTTTCAATTTACCAAAGTTCTAATCACTTCTAATAACTTGCTCATTGTAAAATTGTCATTTGACTTATTTTTTGAGTTGGATGGAGTAGGGAGAGCTAAACATTGTGGGTGGAAAGCTACAATTGATGATGAATTCTAGCCAATATGAATAATTATGTATGGTGATGGAAATGGATTAGTAGCGATATTTTGATGATGATTAGGAATGGGTGAAATGGTGGGTGTTGGACCAAATGTGGGTATGTTCTAGATAATGTGAGTTACATTGGTAATTAGTAGAGCAAAAGGTAGTTTTCCAACTGTAATAATAATGTCTTCTCTCTAGGCTGCCTCTTCAAAATATGCAATTAGTGTATGATGATTAACATTATATACCATTAAATTTAGATCAGACTATAAACCATAAATGTTTGTTCTTCATTGACCTAATATTTTATAGAGTTAAATTGAAGGTTCTCAAGAATCTAGTATTAGAATTATATATATTTTCTTGAGGATTCCTTTGTATTATGTTTAGCTAAAATAAAGTAGAGTAACCATTTCCCATACTCCTAAATCTACACATAAAAGGTTCTATAATTGATATCCAACTTGTAATATAATTATCTGGTAATCCTCCAAACCATAAAACAATCTTATAACAAAAAAACTAGATTAGAAAACATACAATTATGTCTTCCTATTGGATGTAGTTAATTGATTTGAATGTTGATAATTTATTGATGTGATCTAGTGCAATATTATTATTATTTCCATAAAATATAGAAAATGCCTTCATATATTCTAGGGAAATAGGAGAATAAGTCATAAATTTAATGGTCCTTGGTAGGTCTAGTTGGAAATTTGATTTTATGGTCTTAGAGGTGCCTAGGATTATTCTATTGAGGAGGTTACCTATATTATTGAAGCAAATACCAATAAGGATATATTGAGTAACTATGAGGTGGATATGGAGGGTAACAAGGATATAGGTGAAAAGGATATTAGGGTGGAGGATAATGGTTTGACAGATTTTGATAACCCAATATTGATTTTGAGGAGGTTGCATAATTTTATTTGAGTGAGGATATAGGTGAAAAGGATATTAATGTGGAGGATAATTGTTTGACAGATTTTGATAACCCAATATTGTAACCTTATTTCTCCAGTTAACACTTTTACATTTTGGACAAAACCTTGGTTTTGGTTTAGACATAAAAATACTACATTTTGATCAATAAATTAACCTAGTGGAATGTTGGATGTGTTCAACAAACTAATTCTAGGTGAGGATATATTTTTAATAAGTTCTTGTAGGAGGGATGTTATGGGTATCTGCACCACTAACATAGTATTGGATTCTAAAAAGTGGAATATTCATGAAATAGTATATATCAATGGGTATACCATAAAGGAGTTTTGTATGTGTTAAGGTTGGAAATATATTGGACCAATTTTTTATTGCTAAGGTGGATGAGTAATTTATTTGTTGACCTAAGAATATAATTTACCATGGCATGAGATTTTGGACAATGAGGTTATCGATTAGGCTTACTCCTTTTGAGGAAATGGGGTTAGACATTAGAATATCCTCAAACTCATAATATTGATTCATGTGGTAGTTTGTTCCTTTATTTTCCCTTTTGCATTTCTTCAATGATCCCTATCAGTTTATGTTTCCCATTTTTTTCTTTGAGTGCATATTCATAATATTGTGCATACAGGTCTACATAGATAGAGTTCTAAAAAACTTTTCTATGGAGCGATTCACTTGTAATTTTAGACAATTCTCTAGCAGAAATTGACTTGATGAATTTTTTCTTATGGAGTGGTTCACCTAAAAATAGAGTAATTAGCTTGCAAATTCAAGTGGTTTGTTTACAATTTTAGATGATTCGCTAGAAATTTTTAATTTTGAAAAAAATTCAAATGAGGGGTTCCAAGTAAATCACTCATAGTAAATCGCTTTGAAACTAAAGTGAATCACCTTCCTAGGAGGGGGTTAGAAAAAATATTATCTTTCCTAGTAAACTACTTCTTAGTTTCAAAATAAATTACTCATCAAACATAACTTGGTGATATTTATTATTTTGAAGCGAATCGCTCACTAAACTAAGTGAATTGCTTGTAGATTTATCTTTTGGTAAAAAGGCTTTAGAATCTACTTTAAATAATTTATGTCCATGATAAATGTATATTCAAGGTCATATTTGAATTTTGATGGTGCTCAGGTGCTACTCATGTCATTTTCTTTGTAAAAGATTCAAAACTTTAGAGTTATTGAATTTTTCATTCATAATGTACCTACAAAAGTCAAGCACAAATAACAAAAATGATACTAGGCTTGAAAAAACAAGTCCCTAGCCTTAGCAAATTGCTTCATATTCAACTTGTAAAAATGCATAAAAATCAGAGTGAAACACTTGTAATTTGAAGTGAATTGCTCAAAAAATATATTAAATCACTCATAAAAATAGACTTAGGTAATTTTTAGGCAATAATATCAAGTGGAGTAAATCACTCCAAATTTGAAATGAATTGTTTCTTTTACTAGACTTAGAAAAAATTCACCCAATCTTGAGCCAATTTATTCATCCATGATGAATGCACATTCAACACAAAAATCAGAGAATTTTAGCAAAATTAGGCAAAATTTGAGAAAAACAAAGGTTAGAGCCACTTAACATGTCAAAAACAATGTTGAATTAGATAATTGCCTTGACTTTTGATTTATTGTTTATGCCCCAATTCTAGTTTTAAGAAAGTTAGAAGGGAGTTCCAATGGATTATCCCAATCTCTATATTTAGGATGGCTCCCCACTATCCTTGTAGAATACTCCTATGCTAACCTACACTAATTGCATAAAAAGTAAAGCACAAAAAATAAACATGCATGAAATATTAAGGGTGCAAGTGATTCAAATTAGATATGGGTATAAATGAAGAACACAAGCTTATACTGAGAGGGGGGTGAACAGTATAAGACCACTTTTTAATTTGCTTTAAAATCAACTTTCAAAATAGTATAATGCAGTGTATAGATAGCAGTAATAACATCAGTAATCAAAGCAATGCACAACACACCATCCACAAAGTGACACAACAATTTACGTGGTTCACCCAATGTGGGCTACTCCACGGATAAAACTTTTCTCTAAAAGTTATATCACAGTTCTTTGGGAAACCTTCCCAATTACAAAGTTTATGGGCACCAACCCAAAGGAGACACCTTCCCCTAGCTCTGCTCTTAGTGGTGATCCTCTAGAAGACCTCTACCTCCTCTGCCCTTAGCAAGTGGAACTCTATCCATAGAAGACACCTGTCTTCCCTGCTCTGGTTGGAGATCTCTGTCCTCAACTCTATCACTGCAAAGCCGTTCCTCAAATTCGCACCAAACACAGTCCTTCGGTCTAGCACAAATCTGTCCTCTTCCTCTGTTCTTTTCTGTTACAGCCGCACTTGGTTGAAACCAACTTTTCACTGTCTGCGCATACACAACAGCACTCGATCAACTTATGCACTTCTACGAAAACATAGCAACACAGTCTTCGCACACTCTTCGCAAATACAGCAGCACAGTCTTCGCACTCTCTGCTCAAACATAGTAGCACAGTTTTTGCACACTCTACGCAAACACAGTATTCGATCAGACTTCCACTTATGCACCTCTGCGATCGAACTTCTCCCCGCACTCTATCTGCACAAATCGCACTTCGAACGCACACTTGATCGATGCCAAACTCTTCAAGCAGCCCTCCTTTTATACTCACAATCTCAAGATTGAAATCTTGGTCTTAGTCGGTTGTTTACCCTTCAACCACGTCGGCTGCAAAACCCTACGCTGCGTCGGCCCAGATTTAACTCTGTCGGCTTCACTGCCTCCCTGTAGCTTCTGGCACGAAACTTCAACATGTCACGATATCGCGACACCTTTGCCTGTCGTACACCTTCTATTGCTTGTTGTCACGAAATCATGACACTTTTTGCCTTTGTCTGCCTTGACAACGTGCTTGTCACGAAATCGTGACACTTCTAACTTTTGTTGATGTCATCTTCACTCCTGTCGTGAAATCATGACGCTTTAGACTTCAAAGCCTTCTTCTCCGCTTTTGTCATGAAATCATGACACATCTGCTTCTGCTGACGTCAACTGCAACTCTGTCATGAAATCGTGACCCTTCTTGCTTCTTCAACCTTTTCTCGGCTTGCACCAGCGAAAATAGAACATGTCACGAAATCATGATGCTTTTGTCTACAAAGCCTTCCTCTCTGCTTCTATCATGAAATCGTGACACTTCTCCTATAGAAAACCTGCTTCCAGTTTCTGTCATGAAATCGTGACACTTTCTCCAACTGAACGCTGCCAACTCAACTTGTCATGAAATCATGACACTTTCTGCATTCGTAAGCTTTCTCTTCAACTTGTCATGAAATCGTGACACTTCCTGCAACTCAATACTCCATCTCAACCTGTCATGAAATCGTGACACTTTCTTCATCCGTACAACTTCTTTGTAGCCTGTCATGAAATCGCGACGCTTCTTGTTTCAGACTCTTCCTTTTGCTGCATGTCGCGAAATCGTGACACTTTTCCTTTCGGACTCTCTCTCCTGCAACATGTCATGAAATCATGACACTTTCTCGTCCGAACAACTTTCCTGGCAATGTGTCATGAAATCGTGACACTTTTCTTTCTCTGCCTTCCTGCACTTTTCGAGTCGCGAAAATGCGACATGTCATGAAATCGTGACACTTTCTATTTTGCTCTGCTTCTCTGCCAACATGTCACGAAATCATGATAGTTTTGCCTGCTTCGTCTCTGCCTTCCAGCATGTCGCGAAATCATGATAGTTTTGCCAAAACTTTCTCTCTCCTCAAACATGTCACGAAATCGTGACAGTTTTGCCAGCACTTTCTCTCTCCTCAAACATGTCGCGAAATCATGACAGTTTTGCGCCTTTCTCCCTAAAATTTAAGTTTTCCAGCCGCCTGCATACTTTTTCTAACTTATCTTTTTCTTGATCTTTTGCAACTGGGCTACTCTGATTTTCTTGGAAACTTACTGACCATGCTGAAACCTTCATCAAAACACATTCTTTGACATAAAAACAAATTGCTTCAAGAACTCCTTGACATCAATGACAACAACTACACTTGAGCAAAGGCAATGTACTCAAGGTACCCAAAATTGCCAACAATCTCCCCCTTTGTCATTGATGGCAAACCTTTACTAAAAGCACATCTTCAAGAGCCAAAACTGAAATCAATCTGAGTTGACAACTGAGAATATTTCTTTGAAGTTTTGCTCCCCCTGACTTGAAGCTTTCCTCTTCACTTGAAGCTCTCCCCCTTACTCATATCTCTCCCCCTTACTCAAATCTCTCCCCCTTTGTCATCAATGGCAAAGGGTCACCTTTGGGGCTCGGGACTAAGAAAGAGCCTCTTAGCTTAGTCCCTCCCCCACCTCCTATTAAGGTGATTTAAAACAAGGGTGGGAGTAAAACTCCCATTAGGCACTCATCATCATCAGTGTCTACAATTTCTTTGTCGGGCCTTCTCTTGAACTCTTTGTCAATGTTTCTGTTCTTGGCACTTTTCTTGTTCTTGTTCTCATCTCTTTTCTTGTCCACACCTTGATCCTTGGACCTGTTTATACCACTTGTTCCTGTTCCTGTACCTTGGAAGATCAGCTCTGCACTATCTGGCTGTGTGACCTGCATTGTTGCACTTATAGCAAGTAACAATATTATTTCTTTTAGGCATAGCTGTTCTTTGAATCCGCCTGTTCTGACTAACCCAGTTCTTGATATTTGCCTTGCAAAAAATTGCTTTATGCCCAAACTGATTGCAAGAGTAACAATACCCTTGGAAGAAATTACCACTTCTGAAATTATTGTTAACCTTCTTCATTTGAGACATGCAATGTGCAGCCATGTGACCAAACCTGTAACACGCAAAACATCTGCCGTGAAATTTTCCTTTATACGACCTCTTGGGTCCTGAAAACTTTTTCTTCGCATTCTGAATTTTGTTTTCTATTTCTGCGCATCGATCACTCACGGACTCATGTTCTGAAGTACTTTCTTCATCAGAACTCTCTTCCTTTTGGAATCTCTTGCTAGATTCCCCGACCTATTCTTTGAGCGGTTTAACAAAGCCAAGACCTGTTTTATCTGTTGGATTTCTTTGACCTTTGATGAGAGACTTAACCCTTTTGGAGCTATCTTGAAACCTGTACGACTTATCCTTGTACTCTTTAATTTCCACTTCCAGAGAGGCCATTTTCTGTTCCAACTTATTATACTCAAGAATCTTAGACTCTAACTCATCCTTGAGTTCCCGTGTTTTAGCTATAGAGAAGTCAAGACTTTCTATAAGATCGTCTCTCTCCATACAACATTCATCTAACTTAATCTTGAGTCTATCATTCTTCTTTCTTTCCTTTTTCAAAACACTAAGAGCATTATTGAGTTCACATTCAAGATCCTCTATTTGATTGCACTTTGAATTATCAAGGCCTTTTTCAGATTTCTTATCACTAGAGGTGCTACCCTTTTCAAAAACCATACATGCATCTTCCTTATCATTTTCTGAAGCATCCTCATACATACTAGCAACCAATTCATTATTTGTGCAATCATCCTCAAGGTGCCCAAAATTTCCACATCTAAAACATTTCATGACAGTGAATTTATGTTTCGGTTCTTCCTCCTTTTCTGAAATGAACAACATCTCATTTTCATTATCACTAGAAGAGCTTTCACTATCACTTGCTAGAACACTTACTTGCTTTGTCCAGATAGAAGCTCTTCTTGTTCTTGTGTGAATACCTCTTTCCTTGATTGTTGTGCTCATCTTTGTTCTTTCTGTAATACCTGTGCTTTTCAGAATCCTTGCTCTTAACATCCTGTATATCTTCATCACTTTCATTCTTGGAAACAGTACGGTCGGTAGCATAATGACCAAACTTTCCACAGTTGAAACATCTTATATTTTTCTTGCTTTTGTGCTTTCTAGAGAACTTGCCTTTCTTGCTGTAATATGCCTCTTCCTCACTAGAAGACTCATCACTCTCTTGAATCTGTTTGCCCTTTGATTTCTTGGTAGCTTTGAAAGCTGCCTCTTTCTTTACATCAACTTTCACTTGAGTTCTCAGCTCAAATGCTTGCAAGAATACTATGGAGCTCATCCTTTTTCAACTTATCTAAATCTTTAGCTTCCTCAATAGCAGAAATATTTTCACTAAATCTATTAGGAAGAGATCTTAAAATCTTATCACACACATCATTTTCAGCAAGTTCAAGACCTAAGTCTTTCATAGAATTAACAACTTCATCCATACGGAGCATGTAGTCACTAATATTTTCATCATCATTCATCTTGAGTTGTTCAAACATACCTTTGAAGTGTCTCAACTTGGCCTTTCGGACATTTACATCACCTGTGTGAACCACTTGCAGTTGTTTCCACATTTCACTAGTTGTCTTGCAGTGAATCACCTTGGTAAGATCTGCCTTCTGTAAACCTTTTAAGATTGCATTCATTGCTTTTGAATTGTTGTGATGTAGGAGCCTGTCTTCTTTAGTATAAGGACCATTTACAGGAATAGTGTACCCGTCTTCAATCACTTCCCAAACCTCATTACCAAGAGCCATTAGATAAACCTTCATTCTTGCACTCCACAGACCAAAATCTGATCCATCAAGAATAGGTGTTGCATTGCCACTTGAATAATCCATTGTGTTCTTAACCAGTTCTTCCTCCAAGCTGTTAAACCTTTTCGAAGGAACCCGCTCTGATACCAATTGAAGAACACAAGCTTATACTGAGAGGGGGGGTGAACAGTATAAGACCACTTTTTAATTTGCTTTAAAATCAACTTTCAAAATAGTATAATGCGAGTGTATAGATAGCAGTAATAACGATAGTAATCAAAGCAATGCACAACACACCATCCACAAAGTGACACAACAATTTACGTGGTTCACCCAATGTGGGCTACTCCACGGATAAAACTTTTCTCTAAAAGTTATATCATAGTTCTTTGGGAAACCTTCCCAATTACAAAGTTTATGGGCACCAACCCAAAGGAGACACCTTCCCCTAGCTCTGCTCTTAGTGGTGATCCTCTAGAAGACCTCTACCTCCTCTGCCCTTAGCAAGTGGAACTCTATCCACAGAAGACACCTGTCTTCCCTGCTCTGGTTGGAGATCTCTGTCCTCAACTCTATCACTGCAAAGCCGTTCCTCAAATTCGCACCAAACACAGTCCTTCGGTCTAGCACAAATCTGTCCTCTTCCTCTGTTCTTTTCTATTACAGCCGCACTTGGTTGAAACCAACTTTTCACTATCTGCGCATACACAGCAACACTCGATCAACTTATGCACTTCTACGAAAACACAGCAACACAGTCTTCGCACACTCTTCGCAAATACAATAGCACAGTCTTTGCACTCTCTGCTCAAACACAGTAGCACAGTTTTTGCACACTCTGCACAAACACAGTATTCGATCAGACTTCCACTTATGCACCTCTGCGATCAAACTTCTCCCCGCACTCTATCTGTGCAAATCGCACTTCGAACGCACACTTGATCGATGCCAAACTCTTCAAGCAGCCCTCCTTTTATACTCACAATCTCAAGATTGAAATCTTGGTCTTAGTTGGTTGTTTACCCTTCAACCACGTCGGTTGCAAAACCCTATGCTACGTCGGCCCAGATTTAACTCTGTCGGCTTCACTGCCTCCCTGTAGCTTCTGGCGCGAAACTTCAACATGTCACGATATCGCGACACCTTTGCCTGTCGTACACCTTCTATTGCTTGCTATCATGAAATCGTGACACTTTTTGCCTTTGTCTGCCTTGACAACGTGCTTGTCACGAAATCGTGACACTTCTGACTTTTGCTGACGTCATCTTCACTCCTATCGTGAAATCATGACGCTTTAGACTTCAAAGCCTTCTTCTCCGCTTTTGTCATGAAATCATGACACATCTACTTCTGCTGACGTCAACTGCAACTCTATCATGAAATCGTGACCCTTCTTGCTTCTTCAACCTTTTCTCGGCTTGCACCAGCGAAAATGGAACATGTCACGAAATCATAATGTCACGAAATCGTGACGCTTTTGTCTACAAAGCCTTCCTCTCTGCTTCTATCGTGAAATCGTGACACTTCTCCTATAGAAGACCTGCTTCCAGTTTTTGTCGTGAAATCGTGACACTTTCTCCAACTGAACGCTGCCAACTCAACCTGTCGCGAAATCGTGACACTTTCTGCATTCGCAAGCTTTCTCTTCAACCTATCGTGAAATCGTGACACTTCCTGCAACTCAATACTGCCATCTCAACCTGTCGTGAAATCGTGACACTTTCTTCATCCGTACAACTTCTTTGTAGCCTGTCGTGAAATCGCGACGCTTCTTGTTTCAGACTCTTCCTTTTGCTGCATGTCACGAAATCGTGACACTTTTCCTTTCGGACTCTCTCTCCTGCAACATGTCGCGAAATCGTGACACTTTCTCGTCCGAACAACTTTCCTGGCAATGTGTCGCGAAATCGTGACACTTTTCTTTCTCTACCTTCCTGCACTTTTCGAGTCACGAAAATGCGACATGTCACGAAATCGTGACACTTTCTATTTTGCTCTGCTTCTCTGCCAACATGTCATGAAATCATGACAGTTTTGCCTGCTTCGTCTCTGCCTTCCAGCATGTCACGAAATCGTGACAGTTTTGCCAAAACTTTCTCTCTCCTCAAACATGTCACGAAATCGTGATAGTTTTGCCAGCCTTTCTCTCTCCTAAAACATGTCACGAAATCATGACAGTTTTGCCAGCACTTGCATACTTTTTCTAACTTATCTTTTTCTTGATCTTTTGCAACTGGGCTACTCTGATTTTCTTGGAAACTTACTGACCATGCTGAAACCTTCATCAAAACACATTCTTTGACATAAAAACAAATTGCTTCAAGAACTCCTTGACATCAATGACAACAACTACACTTGAGCAAAGGCAATGTACTCAAGGTACCCAAAATTGCCAATAATAAACTATAGTGAGGAAAGTGGATGTGATCAACTAACATATGAGAATTCAAATAAAATCAATGTTCTTCCATTTATTAGACATGAAATTGATAATCAAATGACAAGATGGAAAAAATGGAAATGCCTCAATTATTGCATGCTTACCAAACCATGAGGGTGGTGTCATTGATGGAATGCATAAGGACTTATCAATCTCTCAATAATATCATGAGGTCAAAGAATGATGTGGGTTTCATAGTGTATAACTCTAAATTCTCATTGCCAAAAGATGAATATAATGGAGCCTTAGAATCCTATTTATAGTAAGAGTTTATCCCAAAGTTAATTGCAATGAGAAAAAATTACACCTAGTAAAAGTAAATATTTGGGGGTAATTGTAGCAAATTGATGCACCATAAAATGTTACATAGCTCTAACTATACCTCTAGTAGGCTTAGAAGGCTTCTAGAATGAATTATTGTGCTACTCATACCAAAATGTCATTTTTAAAATATTTACCTTAGGATCCACATCTTTAATTTGACCTCCCCATGACTACTTGAGTTATTTGCTCTAGTTAGCAAGTGAACCACTCATCTTTGTAAGAAAATTGCTAGTTGTCCCTAAGCAGTTCACTTGCTACAGCCAATCATGTCACTTTACAAGTAGATCGCTCCTAAGACACTTAGCACCTTCTATAATTGAATTGATCTTAAGTGAATAACACCTATGTTATACATAGATAAATTTTGAAGTGTTTTATGAGGTATCTATTGCTTGATTCCACTATTTCATGATCCTTCAAAATTACGAATCCCAAGGTAGTGTTATAGCATTAAAATATGGTTAAGCTTTTTTACTTTTACTTTTGATATAATAGAAATTTTAAATTATGCACTTTAGCTTCCTTAGATGAGATAAACCTTTTGATAATGAAACAAATCATAAACAATTTAGAAAAATGGAAGAAATTGATGAAATTAAGAGTGTCCATAGGAATATCAAAGAGAAGATGAATACCTTCAAAGCAAAAACAAAGAGAGAAAAAAAAAATAGAGGGAGATTTATTTATGATGTCAAAAACAACTATCAAAAGTTTTAATAAGATATGGAGATAACCCACAAATAAGAATTAAAAAATGATGATAAAGTTTATATCTTAGAATATTTGTGGTATACAAAAAGTCCAAAAAAGCTATTAAGGAATTAATAATTTGTTATACACTTAAATATATTTTAATGTAGAAAATATCAATAGGTATTGAATAATATAAGGCTACATTTATAAATATTTGGTTAAAACTTAGTGTTGACCTTTTCTTACCAAGATTAAAATTTTAAAAGATAATTAACTAAGGGAGATTCTATCCTTTAATGAAAAGAATATCAAAGAATTAATAGAGGACACACAATTTGAAGGGAATGAAGAGTATATTTGACAGAAATAAAATCTAGATATGACCTAATAGCAACTATAATGCTTTGTATATTTTCATGGAAGTGGCCTAATATAAGCCACATATAACATATTAAAAATAATAATTTATATAAAATTGAGAATATATAAGTTTTCACAATTGGTTTTATAATTTTAAAAAATGAACTAAGCTTGCAAAATATAAGTATTATTATTTTTTTAGATTTAGTTGTTATGCCTTAACAAAAAGTAAAGGAAAGGAAAGGAAATGGTTTTTAACATCCATGAGACCATAGGCCATATGGGATTATGCCTTTTGGTATGGACACACCATCATCGTTAGATTAAATTTGTGTTGTGACTAGAGCATAGTATACAACCCTACCTCCCATATGATTCAAACCTAAGACCTCCTATTAAAATATTTTTATCATTGATCAAATGACAGTAATTATTTGTTAAAAATATGGGCTCCCAATGTGGAGACTTAGGTTCAAATATTTTCTTGATATATATGCATAATTGTGATTTGTAGTACCATTGTATGGTTTGCCAGAATACTACAATAATACAATAGTGATATATTATATATGGGTTTATTTCAATCCCATATGATAAATTATAATTTTAAAAAATAAAATTTTAATTATTTTGGATCAACTTCACTTTGTATATATAATATTTATAACTATATGGATTTTGTTGATATTCAAAATAATTTCTAAAAATAAACAGAAGCAAACCATCCACTCAAATCTTATACAAAAAGTGAAAGAAAGGATGAAAAAGAGATATATGATGAGTACCCGTAGGCACCATATATAATCACTATATCATAGATAATACTACACAACACTTCAATGAGAAATTAAGGAGTGGGAGGAGGTATATATAGTAATACCAAAACACCAATTACATCATAAATTTTAATCTAATCCAAAGAAGATAGACTTCAGTTAGATACAAGTTATAAATAGGGTTTAACCCTAACAAGATTAACCATGGCCCATAGGACTTACATAATAAAAATGTTAAAATTAACTAATACATTGTAAAATGAAATGCCCTTAGGCCTATCCAATACATCATACAATGTCAGCCTTGGTCATGAATTAGATTACAATTTCAAAAACCCCCATAATCTGAACAGACCCAAGGAGAGGAGACATTAGTAAAAATAGCATCACCCCCATAATAGATGCTCTAGTGAACCTTTGCATTTTGAGGTAGACTCGTTTGGATAGCCCATCATCTAAAATTTACAGCTAAAAAAATATTTCCTATACAATAGTACCCATAGGCTAGATTATAGTCATCATTACCACTACTAAACACTCTTGTACATATCCACAAAATACTTTTGTTGGGACTTCAAATAAATAAGAGAAATCAAGATCACCACCTCCTTTAAATATAAGCTCCTTTAATCTTCCATTCTCACCCAAGGTATGTCTTGAATGCATACAGTTTTATCTTACAACATACTTCACCCTTTTTGAATACTTATTCTTACCCTTAAGCCACTTGATTTTAGTCACCAAAAGAGGTTTTGCATGAACCTACTTAAAAGAAGAGTTGTAACAAAATTCTAAGAGTACCTAGACAAAAAATAGAAGAAAGAGACATGAAATATAATATCTTCATGAATAGGTTGAATCAATTGCCCAATGGAGAAAAAGGGATTGAGTAAAGCACATCCTAAATTCTTTTCTTGTAAGCCTTCAAAAGACTAAAATCTATTGTAACTCTCACAAGTCCTATATCTCCCAAAGTATTAGGCAACAGATTTTTATTTGACCAAATACAATAATTTCATCCATTAAGGCAAGTAAGTAGGGCTTTATGATCCATCTTACATAATATAAGCCCTAATGCCATAATGGGTCCATGAAATGATGCCACCAGTGCATAGAGCTTAAAATATCATACAATTTGGAAAAACAAGGGCTCTGTTGGTCACAAATCTACCATAGGAAAGGATTTTTGTATGTCTACGTGCCCTAGACTTGGACCAACATTAAAATGCTAGAGGTAAGAGATGCCCTCCATGCCAATCTATGAATAAGGTCAGCTCTTGTACTAAACTACTGGGGTTTTAATATAAGAGTGCAGGAAAGAGATTAAAAGAGTGAGGGTGCAGGAAAGAGATAAACAATGTAGAAAGGGATAGAAATAACTGAATATCACAGTGGGAAAAAACATGCAACATAATAACTCATCTATATCTAAACTAGAAACAAATAATACAGAAGATGTAACAGAAACTAAAACTACATATGTTTCTCTATGTATCCTCTAATCGAAATTCCAGACACATTTATCTCCCAATGCTAAAATCTAGATATCAGAATTACAACAATCAAAAAAATAAATGAAAGTAGAAATACTTGCCAAAGGTAGCATAAAAAGAAAGCACAAATTAGATCCAAATATCTTCTATATTGATGCAGAGTGTCTAGTTACAATAGCTTCTTTAGCAAAATGTTCCCCCCTTTTTAATTACAATGCATGGGTCTTTATAGAGGACCCAATCCTCTACGCCATTAATGAAACCAATTTACAAGAATGCTAGGGTGGATTTCATAATGATGCTAGCCTACTTTTTACAATTGAGCCTTCTTATCCAATTACCATTACTAGATACAAGGTTGCGTTAAGTGGGAAAATAAGCATTTATGAGCTGCAAACCTGTTCTAGGTTACTATGGAGGATACTCAAGTGGCTCCAAAAGTTGTGCTGGCCATATTCTACAATTGATACTTCCCATCCTATTACCATAACTGGATACTGTGTCTTTCGGGTGAGAAAATTTGCATTTATGTGCCACACAAATACCTTGGACAAATACCCGATCTTGGAATGTGTGCCCCTTGGGAAGAGCACTATCGTCAGACTTGCCCTAGGTGAAGCTTCCCTTGATTTTTGACTGAAGGATAGCTTCACGATGAAATTGTACCGAAGCCAAGGTCGGGATGGTAGGCAGGTATTTAATGGTTCGCTGAAAGACTACCTTGAAGATAGCTTCGTAGCTCAAACAACCCGAAGTAGCTAGTCTACTTATGAAAGGTTTGATTAGTTTCTAGCTACATCGCTTCACCGAGGAAGAAGCCCAAAATGCTTCTTTGGAAAAATTTTGGCCAAAGTGGGAGGTTCACTAAAGGATCATCCGAAGTGGCTGCTACGCCATGTTGAAACCCGAAGTAACGTCGGCCTACAAAATGGTTCGCATGAAATATGAGCTGAAGAAACACTTCGACAAAGAACTTTGCGAAGTGTCCCCACTAAATTAGTGCATTATTCATTAACCTACCATGGTAGCTTTGTAATTCTCCTATCCAAAGTGGATAATTTGGTAGCTTTGCAAGTGAAGCATCTTCTGTGTCTTAAAATTTCCAGGCCAAAACCATACTTGCCTGATTTTCCTTTTGCAAAGATAATCCTTTCCTCGTGCCTTTAGTGAAGCTTTCTATTTCTCCATTTCTTTTCTAGTGAATATATTTTATATACAAAAAAAATGGGGGGCAAAATGGAAACCCAAAATTTCTACAATGCTACAAAATACAAGAAAAGCGAGGGAAAAAATTCATGAAAAATAAGAAAATACTTTACAAGAACAACTTATAACCTCAAATTTTCTACCCCTCCTATAAATGTGATGAAATTATCAACATTCCTAGAATATCATAGGGCAATGAGCTCTCCTTAGTGCAAGGACCCTCAACCTTGATCCATTGGATTAGAGTTGCCTCCAGTGCCACCTTCAATCTGCCCTTCTCCTTCCAGGGGTACCTCTGCAGCGATCTCCTCCTCATTTCATTATCCTTCTTTATCATCATCAGGTGTTCATCCTTATTTTGGTGGTGGGTAAATATGTTCATGGATGTGCTCCATAGTTCGATGGATGTGAGCCCAATATCCCTTTTGAAATGGCTCGTGATCCTAAAGGTATTTGACCAGAACATGAAACTGGTCAATTTGGTCGATGTCGGTGTGCTTGGCTCTTTTACTTAGGTCATTCAGATAGGCTACGATCTGGTAGTATCTTAAGATAAAATATATGACCTAATTTTTTGTGATGGGATCTACCCAATTATCAATCTCAGATGAATCACTTTCAAAGTGAAGCCACACGGGCTTAAGATCTTCCTTGGACAAATGGTTCCCGTCATCGTGAGTGAAACTTGGGAAACCCAAATATGAGAGATCTTGGAAATACCAATGAAGTGTGTTGCTCCTACTCAAAGATGTCCATAAATCATTTGGCCTTATGAGCTTTCCTCAAATTTGAGAAGGCGCTGACTGTAGACTGAATAGTGGACCAATCCCTGGCTATCCAACTGATGGTAGACACCTGCAAATCTTGATACTTCATGCTCTGTACCTCAAAGGCCAAACTTAGTCGGGGCCAAATTTCTTGCATCACTTCATCAAAAATCAGTCCACTCTATGAAGCTATGCTCCGGGATTTGGTAATATAGAAAAGAACTGATAGGGCACTAGAGGCCTGATATCTAAAGTTTTTAAGCAAATGTGCATGGATGCTTTTAATCCTACCCCTATAAAATAGCTCCATATTCTCTTTTTCATATAATTGTTGCTGCATATCTATAATTTAGGTATCAAAATTCTTATACCTCTCTTCTACTACTGCGTATCCTTCTCAATAGCTTTGTTGGAACCCTCTGCAGGCTCACCCTACTATGCCTCAATTTTTTCTTCCTCCTCTTGTTCGAGAACTTCTTCAATTATTTTGGGGCTCTCACTTGAGCCAGGGGCACTCAGGGGCACAAAGTCCATGAAGGAGATAGGCTATCAGGATTCCACGTTGGCATCATACAGTATGCAAAAATCTCTATCTATCTGGAGGAAACCGCTTGATTTTTGCTTTTTGTGGTGGACCCCATCACCCACCATTCTCTTAGCTTCTCCTTGCTCCATCCCTTTAATTCATCTTTTATTTTCCTCCAGAATTCAGAATCTAGGTCTGTAAATGGATGTTTGGAAGGGACATATTCAACTTTGATAGGGTAAAAATTATGCCATGGAGGTAGAGCTTGCATGCGCTCAACGCGCCATTCTAGATCCCTCTTGTTAGGATCTCATCCTAACCCTTAATGTAATAACTTCCTTGATGTAATAATTCCTAGTGAACGTGGGTAGTACCCATGATTAATATTTTGTAATGTTCTAAGTTTTAGCTTAGGTAGTGCCTATGACAAATGGCACCCTTTTCTATGTAACACATGGTAGATAGGTTAGGTAAGGTGGCATTGTGCATGTAATTCGTGTGGCATTATGCATGTAATTCGAGTGGCATTGTGCATGTAATTCAAAGTGGCACTATGCATGTAATTCGGGTGGCATTATGCATGTAATCCAGGTGGCATTTTGCATGTAAGCCAACCTTGGAAGGAAACTCTTTAAATACCCGAAAAGGCACCAATGTAATCATCTTTTTGCAAATTAATGAAGTATTGAAGGAGGTTGCCCCCTCGAAGAGGCCTGCGATTCTATCTATTGTGAGATTGTTCCTTTTAAGTAGTTTTTGTTATCATATGCAATTAATTATGAATATTTGTTATAATGTTTTGTGGTTTATTTTCCAAGCAAATGTGTGAGTGTGTGTTTATTTGAGTTGAGAGTGTGTTGTTTAGTATATTTTATAGCAGGATCCTAACAAGTGGTATCAGAGCGCTTTCCAGGGCCAAGTTCTGCTGCAACTGCAATGATTCTTGCCATCCAATCTGCCTGTTAGGTATAAATTCTGTGTGTTTTTTTCGTTCCTATTTTTCCTTATTAAAAAAAAAATCCAAAAAATACAGTGCATTTTTTTCAGGACCAAAAAAAAAAAAAATCTTTTTAGTTGAGTAGGTAGAAACCCTGTGCCGGGGGTTTTAAAATATCGTGAAGGATCTGTCGTTATTGGCTAAGCTAGATAGCCCATAAAGCGTCTAGTGAAGTGAGGGGCGATCAGGCTCCAATACCCAGGCCTCAGACAGAACTCGCGCACGGACTTGAGCTCCCACGTATCTTCGGGTATATCGGGAGACCATCTAGGTTTAAACAAACTTTTAGCCATTAGGAAGCTTTTTGGCCTTGTATTACTCATAGTCTATGGGACACAGCATCTTGGACGATTACCCTCCCGTATTGTCAGAGAGGCAGGTAGTGTGCTCAAGGGTATGTGTGGAATCCTCCTTGAGTAGTGGCCTAAAATATTGGTCCGAGCACTATTGTTCGTCATTGTCGGTATATTAGAGGGCCTATGGGTGGTACATACTCCTCTACCTAGCATTCCCTGGTTTTGTTAAAACTTCAACCTGTAAAAAATGAAAAAAAAAAAATCAAACCTCCCTATTCGTAAACCTGCATTTCAAATCCCCAAAAAGTGAGCATATGAGAAAGGAGTCCTCTACTAAAAAAATAATAGAAAGAACATGCATTCGGGATAGACCATGAGGGTGACACTTAAGCTGATAGTCTGGAGAATAACAGTCAAATTTATAGTGGCAGTCATAGTCAGGTCAGAGAGGTCAGCATGGTCAGGTCAAAATTTATAGTTTTGAGTCGAAACAAGCTATCATATGGTCACCTACAAAATATAGAGAATCTTGGAGCTAGTGAAGTCAAGACTGGGCCAACCAGTGAGAGCATGACACAAGGCCAGTTATAGATAGTGCTCCAGTACCCAACTTTTGCTCTGTAGCTCAGAATCAAAAACTATAAACACCGTTAGACTCAGCAAAATAGGAGATAAAAAAAAAATTGGGTGCCAAAAAGTAGTGTTGAGAGATATAGCTCATTGTGACCACCTCTTCGAGCTGATTGTTTTGATATATAGCACCCAAGCACTTTTTGGGCACTTACTAAAAATAGTAAGTCCTAAAAACTCAATTCTATTTTTAGTAGCTTGGTCACAAAAGGTTTCAAAATGGCCCCAGGGTACCCGTGGACATCAAAAGGAACTAGACCACTTGGAATCCTTAACAAAAGCCATTGAGAACTTGCACTCGGCTTTTCACTCCATAAGGGAAGAAGTCCAAGGTCTTCGCCTAGAGCATGAGGCCACCAGTAATCGCTTAGAAGAAGCATACAGAAGTAGACAACAAACTAAAAGAGGACCCCCAAAATAGAACACCAAGCTGAGGGTTCTGCAAGGAATCATGACCATGAACCATCCTTCAGAATGCCCAAATTGGACTTTCCCAAATTTAGTGGGAAGGATGTTGATGGGTGGCTATGTAGGGTTGATCAATTCTTTAGACTTCATAATGTCCCCATATTTCATCGAGTCCAGATGGCTTCCTTTAACTTGGAATCTGAGGCTCTACACTGGTTTCAATGGTTACGTATTGCCAACCCAAATCTCTCTTGGGAGAATTTTGAATCCCAACTACTCACTCGATTTGGTCCTAGTGAGTATGAGGACTTTACAAGGGCCTTGACCAAACTACAACAAACAGGGTCGATCCAGTGAATACCAAGCTCAATTTGAAAAATTGGCCAATAAGACAAGAGGATTGAATGAAGGGTTCTTCCAGAGTTGTTATATCAGTGGGTTGAAGGTGGAACTCCAAGCGGAAGTAAGAATGTTGAAACCACAAACTATGATGGAAGCTATTAGTTTGGCCCATTTGGCCGAATCTAAACTCTCTGCCCAAAGGCGCCCATCAAAGTTTCCTCAAAATAGACCTTCATTTCCTCCTCGATCTCAACACTCGGTTGATAATAAACCTGTTGCACCCAAGCGCCTAACCACAGAAGAGATGGATGCACGTCGTGCCCAAGGATTATGCTACAATTGTGATGAAAAGTTTTTAAAGGGCATAAGTGTGCACACAAAAAATTGTTCTTGATAGATGTTGAAGAACATGATAACTCGACCAGAGTGATGAGGATGAGGACCCTCCGGAAACACCTTCTCCACAAGAAGAAGTGAAACAGGAACCTGAGACAGCAATTACAGTCCATGCTCTTGTAGGCATTACTACTCCACAAACCATGAAGGTTGTGGGATTTTTCAAGGGCCAACGTCTTTCCATCCTTATGGATTCGGGAAGCACGCACAACTTCATAGACCCTAGAGTGGCTCAGCGGGAAAATTGCTATATCCACACTTGTAATTCCTTTGAGGTCATGGTAGCCAATGGGGGAACCTTACCTTGTAAAGGAAAATGTCGCAATGTTAAAATCAAGATAGGGGACTATGAACTCAAGGAGGACATGTTTGCCCTCCAGTTGGGCGGATGTGATATTGTTTTGGGATCTCAATGGTTGAGTACGTTGGGCACTATCAGTTGGAACTTTGCCGAACTCTGGATGCAGTTCTCCCAAAATGGACAAACACACATCATCAAGGGCTCCCCAGCAGGAACACCTCAAATTATTAGTTCAAATGGCATGGAGAAATTGCTAAAGAAATCATCACGTGGGGTCATTGCACAACTATTCTCCATCCAACCATCCACCTCTCAAATGGGTGAAACTCCATCAGACCTACAACAGATTCTCCACAAACATGAGGCCATATTTTTGGAACCAACTACACTACCACCGCATCGCTCTCACGACCATGCCATTCCATTATTGTCGGATAGTGCACCTCCCAATATCAGACCATACAGGTACCCTCATGCCATGAAGTCGGAGATTGAGAAAATGATACAGGAATTACTCAAGGCGGGTATCATTCGGCCTAGTACTAGTCCCTACTCTGCACCAGTCTTATTGGTCCTCAAGAAGGATGGCTCCTGGCGACTGTGTATTGACTACCGAGAACTCAACAAGATAACTGTCAAGGATAAATTTCCTATCCCTGTGGTTGATGAATTACTAGATGAATTACATGGGACCATGTACTTCACCAAGCTAGACCTTCGCTCTGGGTACCATCAGATCCGGCTCAGGGATGAAGATATTCCTAAAACTGCTTTTCGCACTCATGAAGGTCATTATGAATTCTTGGTAATGCCATTTGGTCTCACAAATGCTCCTTCCACATTTCAAAGCTTGATGAACAACATCTTTCACCCTTTTTTGTGGAAGTTCATCCTTGTGTTCTTCGATGACATCTTGATTTACAGTCACACATGGGAAGAGCATCTCAAGCATGTAGATCAAACCCTACAACTATTGGCTGACCATCAACTGTTCACAAAAATATCCAAGTGTTCCTTTGGTTTGATTGAAGTGGAGTATCTGGGACACATTGTCTCAAAGGATGGTGTCAAGGTTGACCCTAAGAAGATCCAAGCAGTCCAAGAATGGCCGAAACCTCGCACTCTCAAGGGACTTCGAGGATTTTTAGGGCTTACAGGCTATTACCGTAAATTTGTCTGTAATTATGGAAAGATAGCCGCCCCCCTCACCTCCATGTTGAAGAAGGATTCTTTTACTTGGACAGGGCCAGCTGAGCAAGCATTCCTGGAACTCAAGCATGCCATGACCACCACTCCAGTTTTAGCCATGCCAGACTTCTCTAAAAAATTTGTCATTGAAAGTGACGCTTCTGGTCGTGGTATTGGGGCGGTATTGATGCAAGAAGGACGCCCTTTGGCTTTTACCAGCAAAGCCCTATCTGATCGCAATTTAGGGAAATCCACATATGCCAAGGAAATGTTGGCAATATTGCATGCAGTCCTACATTGGCGACCTTACCTCATTGGGCGCCATTTCTCCATCAAAACTGACCACCAGAGTCTGAAATACTTTCTAGAACAACGGGTTGCCACCCCCGAGCAACAAAAGTGGGTATCAAAACTCATGGGCTATGATTATGACATCACGTACAAAAAAGGAAAGGAAAATCTTGTGGCGGATGCTCTCTCTCGCCAATTTGAGACCCTTAGTATGTTGTGTGCCATTTCTGCACCATTGCCCCAATGGATTGAGCCCTTACGTCAGGAAATACTTCAGGATGCAGATTTGAAAGACTTGGTTGCTTCACTTATGGATGATCCAGAGTCTACACCAGGATATAGTTGGGATGGCTAGGATCTGCGTTACCATCAATGCCTGGTTCTTCCTCCTAAGTCCCCACTTCGAGAGCTCCTCATGAAGGAATCACATGCTACTCCATCTGCTGGCCATTCGGGGTTCCTAAAAACTTATGAGCGACTCAAGCGCACCTTCTTTTGGAAAGGTATGAAATAGGACATTCACTCTTTTGTAGCTGACTGCGACACATGTCAAAGGATGAAAGGGGAAACAGTGCGCTCTCCGGGCACTCTTCAACCATTGCCGATTCCAGAGCAGGTGTGGATTGACATCTCCATGGACTTCATAGAAGGGCTACCTAAATCGGGAGGCAAGTAAGTTATTTTCGTAGTAGTGGACCGCCTTTCAAAGTATGCTCACTTTTGTGCCCTAGCCCATCCTTACACAGCATCCACTATTGCCCAAATTTTTCTTGACTCCATCTTTCGCCTTCATGGCATGCCAACCTCCATTGTATCTGATCGTGATCCCACCTTTACTAGCAATTTTTGGCAAGAGTTGTTTAAGTTGTAGGGGACTCGGCTCAAAATGAGTTCAGCCTACCATCCACAAACGGATGGTCAAACGAGGTTGTTAATAAATGCTTGGAAACCTACCTTCGCTGCTTTGCCTCCGATCATCCTACTCATTGGGCAAAATGGCTTTCCTTGGCCGAATGGTGGTACAACACTTCCTATCATACCGCCACCAAACTCACACCGTTTGAGGCAGTTTACGGGCGCCCTCCACTCATGCCTTCCTCCTACATTTCGGGCAGCTCCAAGGTCCAGGCCGTTGACAATGCTCTGAGTCAACACACCGAGGTCCTCCGCCAACTCAAGCAAAATTTGAACATGGCCCAGAATCGGATGCGCCAACAAGTTGATCAGCATCGTTCCGAGCGTAGTTTTGATGTGGGTGATATGGTCTTCCTTCGCTTACAGCCATACAAACAATCATCCCTACAACTTCGTAGGTGTCAGAAGCTCGCTCCAAAATTCTATGGTCCTTATCAGGTTCTACAACGGATTGGCCCTACAGCTTACAAATTGGCTCTTCCCCCCACTTCCAAGCTCCACCCTATTTTTCATGTTTCCCTTCTCAAGAAAGTTGTGGGCACAAAGGTACGGGTTCAATCAACACTTCCCGAATTGGATGAAGAAGGCTCCATCTTACTCGCACTTGAGCGATTGCTTGGATCATCGAACTCGCACTCTGTGCAACCGTACCATTACGGAGGTCCTTGTTCAGTGGCATGGGCTTCAACTTTGAGGATGCTACATGGGAGTCTCTCCATCAACTCCAGCAATGGTTTCCTCATTTTCAGCTTTGAGGACAAAGCTTCTTCAAGGAGAAGGGCATGTTAGGATCTCATCCTAACCCTTAATGTAATAACTTCCTTGATGTAATAATTCCTAGTGAACGTGGGTAGTACCCATGATTAATATTTTGTAATGTTCTAAGTTTTAGCTTAGGTAGTGCCTATGACAAATGGCACCCTTTTCTATGTAACACATGGTAGATAGGTTAGGTAAGGTGGCATTGTGCATGTAATTCGTGTGGCATTATGCATGTAATTCGAGTGGCATTGTGCATGTAATTCAAAGTGGCACTATGCATGTAATTCGGGTGGCATTATGCATGTAATCCAGGTGGCATTTTGCATGTAAGCCAACCTTGGAAGGAAACTCTTTAAATACCCGAAAAGGCACCAATGTAATCATCTTTTTGCAAATTAATGAAGTATTGAAGGAGGTTGCCCCCTCGAAGAGGCCTGCGATTCTATCTATTGTGAGATTGTTCCTTTTAAGTAGTTTTTGTTATCATATGCATTTAATTCTGAATATTGTATAATGTTTTGTGAGTTTATTTCCAAGGAAATGTGTGAGAGTGTGTTTATTTGAGTTGAGAGTGTGTTGTTTAGTATATTTTATAGCAGGATCTTAACACCTCCCATTCAGATTATTACGTTGCTCGACAATCTCTGGATGAGGGCAGTTATGGAAATTCTTGAATCTGAGGAAATCCCTCATTATGCCAAGAGGGTCATAAAACCAGCATTGGGGGATCTCCAGCAGGTCGAAGCCGACGAGCTTCACCTCAAGGTGGGCATGTTGTTTTATAGCGAAGACCTCAATGACCCCCATCTTAAAAGGGAAGTCACAGGTAGGGCCCCATTTTTGGCCATGGCCATAGATTGCATTTGTGAAGTCACTCTGGCGAGCGAATTCCAATGAGAACTGGTACTCCGAAGTGTAAAAGGGCAACAGAAAGGGGTTTCCTGTAAACCCGAAGATACGCACCATGAGCCCCTACATCAATTGGAAGACGTCACCCAACCTTTTGTGGATGACTCGATCTCTGAGCACCATAGGGACCCGAGGGCAAGAGCCACACATCATCTGCAAAGCGTGCCCTAAAAACTATTGATTGAAAATATAATAGGACTCCACCTTTGTCAGGAGAGAAGTCCACTGGTAGACTGGCAAAGGGGTCCCATCCTTGTCAACACAGTTGACAACAATATGCGGGAAATGACTCTAGGTGTAATAAAAGAAAAGCCAAATCAGAAAGGAACATGGCCCGAAGTACTGGTCTGGCCCCGAATTCTTCAAGTTGGTCAGCCGAGTGTGTAGGGTTCGGGCCACCCATTCCACCCAGTCAAAAAATACTGGATTGACATTTGGCCTTGATGGGTCAGGGGCATAGAATTCTCCATGAGAGACACACTCCGCGAGTGCCACCTACCAGGGATACACAACCGCGTCTGAAGATAGGCCCACCACCCATGCAAGAATAGAAAAAATATCTGGGTACTTGAAATCACTAAGGGGCAAGGGCATCTTTGGCAACTTGCCAGAAGGGAGCCCTGCATTCAACTGTTCCCCTAGGAATTTTATAATGTTTGGGGAGGGGTTAAACCTGTTCGTCTGCTCACTCATATTAACATTTCAGACTATATACCCCTTAGGTGGCTCCTGGTGAGGGGTGAATGCTTCCAGCACATCTTATTTGTAGATTGAAAATAAAGTATTCCCTAAGGCATCCCGGACCTGCCTATTCAGAGGCTGGAAATTTTGAGCAATGACATAGACCAATTCGAGACAATAGTGCACCTAAGGACACATGTACTAGTATAGGTGCAAATAATAGATGATCGCGTGTTTGTGCTCTATAGACACTTGACTTTTCATAAAATTGATTGTCTACCTAAGCTCAACGACGCTCTTGGAGAGCACGGTGTCTTTTATGTTCTCCCACCCATCAATAGGTGGTTCTATGGGTATTTCATCTTCAGAATCCTCTTCTTCCTCCATGACTTGTTTCTTCGGGTGGACATTGAGGTCGACCTTCTTCGTTCTATGTTTCTTTTCCATTGTGATTTTACAGAATGTAGTGGAGTGATAGAGCTTAGGAAGAGCAGGGTGGCAAAAATGTGATAGAGTCTTGGCTAGGGTTTCTATAGCTCGTAAGCTCTCACATAGAATTAACCAGTAGGTAAATAAATTTTGTCGAAGGCATTTGACTTTTATAGGTAAAAGGTGCAGTTGTTTCTATTAATGGCACCTACTAGAAATAAATGTGCAAATCAGGCCAGAGGAGATCACATTGTCCTTTGATTGGTTTCATGGCATCATTTACGAGGGCCAAGGTACTTTGAAGATCTCCTCATGCTTCGAAACCTTAAAATTTTGTTGTCTTGTACTTGGGCACGATCCTCTAGTCTAACTAAATTCCCTTGGGATGTGTGCCACCACCTTTGCATTAATTCCATGTGCTTCGAATGCTCAACTAAAGTCACCAATTGGTGTGCATCCCCAAGGCATATTTCAAATGTGCTTGTCCCTTTCATGATTTAATTTTGGGTTCTTCGGGTTAAATCGGGTGAAGCTCCTCCTTGGCTTTGCTTTTTCCCGAATTGGGTGAGCATGTGCCTTTTATTGCTTCGCTGGATTTGGGGATGATCAAGCAGTTCGACGTACTTTTTGCCCGAAGTGGATCTTATTCATGAAAGTTAGCGAAGTAAAGCTTCACCAATCCTGGCTTTTTTTGACTTGCGATCACCTATTATTCTTTTGAAGACGTTGCTTTATCAAATTTTGGAGCGAATCGAAGGTTTGGTGTCTTTGAGGCCCGAAGTAGGTCAATACAACTTTGAAGACAAAAAGGGGTCCATAGCTTTTACCTTATTGGAAGGCTGCTTCGACTTGACATGGGCCCTGAAATGGAGGTTCGGCCACCTTTTGTGTGAAGTGTTTGCTTTGCACATTTTAAGGCTGACCCAATGTTATGAAGAGAGGTGGTTCGCTAATTTGTGGCCGAAGTGGGAGCTTCACCAAGCTCAAACCCGAACTTAGTGCCTTCCTAGGGATGGTTCGCTAGGGACTTTGGCCGAAGTGTAACTTCGGCAACTTTCTGAGCGAAGTAATTTAGAGGCCTTAGGCTCTTCTTCATCATTGGCACAAGGAGGTTCACTGAAGTCGGGGCCGAGATTGTGGTTCAGAGTTTTTGAGGCCCAAAGCAGCCAATTTTGGAGATTTTGGCCGAAGTGACCTTTGAGTTACTCCCTTTCAGCGAAGCCGCCTATTGACTTGTTCCTGGTCGAAGTTGCACCTTCCTACCCTTCGTTTGGTTCTAAGCTATGCGAAGTATCTCCTGATGTTGGAAAACCATAGAAGGGCTGCTTCTATGATGTGAAGCCTGTCTTAGCACCTTTTGACATTATTTCACCTCATTTGCTTCATCGACATTGAGGTGCTTCATAGTTTAGCCTCTGGTAATGACTGCTTCACTTGGAAAATTTCTGAAGTGCTTTATTATGCTTAGGTATTCGGCGATCCTTAGTTGTTTTGGACTGGGGTCAGTTTTTCTTGCAGTGAAGGCTACGAATCTATACTAAGTATCCTTCTAAAAGGTCTTGAAATTCAACATATATACAGGCGAAGACAACAAGAACTGAAAACAAAACACTATGTACAGGAGCAAAACTTTTTGAATACCTCTTTAAGAGTGGAAGGCCTTCAGATGAAGACCATTGACCGGGATGGGCAGAGTTTGGCCGGTCATGTCTTTCAGAATGAAAGAGTTGGCTTGATTGACCTACGAGATTTCGAATGGGCCTTCCTAGAAGGCATCAAATTTGTCATGATTGCTCGGCTTGATCTTCCATGAGTCCCATTTCCACACTAGGTCCCCAAATTTGAAAGTTTGAACAGTAGACTTCTTCTTGAACCAATTTTGGGTGGTTTCTATGTGTTTCATGAAAACTTCGTAGGCCTTCTCTCGGTCTTCTTCAAGCTGCAGCAGTTGAGCTAATATGGCTTCCATGGGATCTGATTCTCCTCCCTCTAACATCCAAAGTGCAAGAATTTCCATATGAGTCGGTAAGACAACTTCTTTGCCATAGACTAGGGCGTAAGGCGAAGTCTTGATTGATTTTTTGATAAAAATTCGATCGGCCCATAGCGCTTGGTCCAGGAGCAGATGCCAGGTCCTCTTGTTCCTCTCTAAAAGCTTTTTAATGATCTTCAACAGGTTTTTGTTGGTGGATTCTGCTAATCCATTGCCCTACGGATAGTAGTTTGAAGTGGCCTTGAGATAAATCCCATACTTGCAGGCAAATTCATTAATTTTGGCACCTATGAATCCTGGGCCATTATCAGTTACTATTGCTTCTGGAACCCCAAAGCGGGTGATTAAACCTTCTAGAAATGCGATGATTGTTTCTTGATCAACATGTTTCGTGGGTATCGCCTCGGCCCATCTGGTGAAATAGTCTATTGCAGTCAAGATGAACTTGTGCCCTATTGATGAATTTGGTGATATTACCCCTACGAAGTCTAACCCCCATTGTTGGAAATGTGCTTCGACTTGTATCGATTGTAAGGGCATTGGGGCATTTTTACTTTGGTCGACGAACCTTTGGCATTGTTCACACTTTCGACAAACCGTGAAAGCATCGACGAAGAGAGTAGGCCAATAGTAGCCCACCCTAATTATTTTTAAGGCTGTCGACCTTCCTGCGAAGTGGCCTCCTGATAACCCAGAGTGAAACTCATCGAGGACTTTTCTCTTATCATCTCCTCTGATGCATCTCAGAAGAACGCCATCAATATTTTTGAAGAATAGTCCTTCGGGGCGTAAGACATAACGGAGGGATTGCATCCTAAACCTTCTTCGCTGTGAGGCATTTAAATGCTCGGGATATCTCCCAGTGTTGAAGTACCTGATGATTTCATCGGTCCAATCTTCTTCATCGGTAACTTGATCAACGAAGCTATTTTCGGCTACTGGGTCATCCCATTGGCATGTCGTTACTTCGACAACTATACTCTTTGCGAGCTATTGGCATAGTGCACGACCGTGAACCAATTTGGTGGGCCAGATTTCCACATCGAACTCTTGTATTTTATTGACCCAACCGGCTCTTTTGCTACCCATTTCCCCTTGGATGATGAAATTTTGCACGTTCGGGTGTATGACGAACACTGTGGTTCGGCTCTGGGAGATGAAGTGCTTGAAATTTCTGAGGGACCTCATAACTGCATGCACTTGATGCTCTATGAAATTGTATTTCTCCTCATGAGGTTGTATCACTTGGCTTAAGAAGGCAATTGGGCGCTCCTCACCATCATCCCCTTTCTGTGTTAGGACCGCTACGTAACTTTCGGGCTCCCCGACTGCGTAAAGAATGAAATATTTGTTGTAATCTGGGTTGATGAGCATGGGGGCCTAGGCGATCCGAGATTTGATTTCCTTGAATGCTTTCCTTCTTTCTTCCATCCAGGTGAACTCAGCGTTCTTCTTTAGGAGTTCGGACATTGGCTTAATGACTTGCACGAAGTCGAGGATAAACTTCCTTACGAAGTTGATTTGGTCGAAGAACGACTGCAGCCCTTTCTTGTTCATCGAGGTTGGGAGCTTGAGGAGTGCTTCGGCTCTATCAGGATCGATAGCAAGCCCTCTTTTTGATATAATATGGCCTAGCAGCTTCCCTTATTTCACCGCGAAGATAGACTTCTTCGGGTTGATTGAAATGCCAAACTCTCTACACCTTTCGAATATCTGTTGTAAATGCAGGGCATGATCTTCCCTCTTATGAGAAAACATAGTCATGTCATCTAAATATATGACAATGACTTTGTTCAGCAGTTCATTGAATGCTAAGTCCATGGCCCTTTGGAACGTAGCCCCCGCATTCGAAAGACCAAACGACATGCGTTGATAAGCGAACGTTCCCCATTTGGTAGTGAACGTCATCTTATGTTGGTCTTCATCTCTGACCCAGATCTGATTGTATCCTGAGAAACCATCCAGGAGAGAGAAGCGTTGTGCTCCTGCTACAACATGGAGTATCTGGTCAATTTGTGGGAGCGGGTAATGATCCTTCAAGGAAGCCTGATTCAAATTGTGGAAGTCTATGCATAGGCGGATATCTCCGTTCTTCTTCCTGATAGGGACCAGGTTCGCGACCCAAGAAGAATGCTTTATTGGGTAAATAATTTTGGCCTCAAGCATCTTCAAGAGTTCGGCCTTCATCAAGACTTCGATCTTTGGATTCATCGGCCTCTGCTTTTGTCTGTAGGGCTTAACTCCTTCTTGTAATTCGATTGTATGTTGAATAATGCCTCGGTCATAGCCCTTCAAGTCTTGGTAACACCATGCCATGGTGTCTGGGTACCTTTTGCATAAAGATCAAATCTGCTCAAGTTTTGTTGAAGTGCAATCTGTTTCGACCTTTATCACTTTGCCCGGTTCGAGCTCAAGGTCTTGGTACTGTCTTGCATCCACCTTGATCCTATGGGAAATCGCCTTGTCATTCTGATCGAATAGGCTTTCTAGAGTAATTAGTCCCTTCAGAACATGATTGTTCTTTAGCTGTATTAGCCCTTCGTATTCTTCATCTTCAGGATTTCTCCTTTCAATGGTAGTTGCCTCTTGAACTAGGAAGTTAACGATTTGCTCATCATTGTCAAAGACTTGCCAGTGAGTGTCCTTGTTGGGCACAGATGGTCTATAGACAATCCTTACTACCTTGGGCTTATGTACCATTTCATCGACTGGGGAGTATCTGGCTCCTATGGATGCTAGAATATCGACATGCCTATTTTTCTCTCATGGAATG
Source organism: Wollemia nobilis (assembly GCA_028583015.1). Classification (NCBI taxonomy): domain Eukaryota; kingdom Viridiplantae; phylum Streptophyta; class Pinopsida; order Araucariales; family Araucariaceae; genus Wollemia; species Wollemia nobilis. The sequence continues at coordinate 25,184,225 of JAQPPZ010016957.1, read as the reverse complement.
GGCTGAACGTTGAGCGATTCAAAATGCTCCATCAGGTCCCAAACCCTGTTGTGATATGCCTTAAGGTAGTGCTTCTTGGAGGTGCACTTGTTTGTAACTTGGTTGCAAACCAGTTCTGAATCATCGAAGATCTGAAGATGCTTGATATCCAACTTCTCGACTTTCTTCAGTCCCAAGCATAAAGCTTCATATTCAGTTGCATTGTTGGTGCAACTCTAGGCAAGCCGGTAACAATAGTCCTTTTGTTCGCCGGATGGTGACACCAGGAGCACTCCTACTCCGACTCCATTTTTACATCGGGCACCATCGAAGAACAACTTCCATAATTCTTCTCTGGGAACTTCCTTATTCTTCTGCATTAGATCCGTGGACCTTTCAGACTTAGTGATGGAATAGCATCCCATCTCTGTTTCAATCATAGCATTAAAATATGTTAATGAGAACTCGTCCTCGGTGCACAACTTATCCAAGACTTGCTCTATTAGGTCCACCTGCTCCAACTCTTCGGTCATCAAGTGCACTGAATCTTTGTGTTCTTCTTCGGCCATCTTTTCTACGAGGAAGGTAGAAGGCTTCTCATTGTAAATCTTGATTTTTCTTCCCTTGAACGGAACTTCCAGGTGTGAATAATCCATGGAAAGGTAACCGTCGAGCTTAGCCATGAACTCCCTCGATAGGCACATGCTGAAGTATGGTTCGAGATCAACAACCACTACCTCTTGTATCACTATGATTTGAGGCACCTTGTGTAGCCGAATAGGTATATCCTTAATCACACCGATTGTCTTTACAGGAGTGTCATCCAACTGAAGCATGCCATGACTACTTCGCGTGTATTCCATACCTATTTCTTCACAAATAGCCTTCGACATGACTGTAGTTGCGGTGCCAAATTCAATCATACAATTGTGAACAACATGTCCTTCCATCTGCAGAGTTAGATAAAATGGGGGAGGCATATTTTTTCCTGTGATCAAGGCGGGCAAGGGTTGAGCTAGGACAGGTTGCACCAATTTTTCTGCTTTTGCTGACTTTAACGACTCTTGCAGCAGGTCCACTTGTCCGGGGAGTTGCAGGGCATCATATAAACTGATCTTGGTGGGAGTCTTTTTTAACTCCTCCACAATATTATATGTCGTAGTAGCCGGTATCTCTGGTTCCTTCGTTGCTTCGTACTTGGTGTGATATTGTTGTGTGGCCTCAATCCTTTATCATTTTGTTAGTGAAGGGTACTTCAACTTCTCTCTAGCCTGCTCCTTGGTCTCGGCCTGTAGTGGAGCTACAATAGATTGCTAGGGTTTTTCCTTTGTTGGTGGAGGCTGAGGAGCTTTGTCAGGAGCTTTAATAGGTGGTTGTTCCTTTTCACGATGAGCATGCACCTTTAAAGGGCCCATTTGAGTTGTGTCTACTTCGATTGGCTTCTTCCCACTTCTGGTAAGAACTGAAACTTGCTCTTCTTCTGCTATCCCTAAATTTTGATTTACCTCCATGATCATATTAACCTGGCCGCCAATAGTACTGCCTATCAATGTTTGGATATAGTGTTGATGTAGCATGCAAGTGCCTTCTTCGTGCGGGTCATTGCAGGTGGCACACCAGTGTACATGCTCAGAAGTGTTTGGCTCCTCATTAATGGTGGCATTTCTCGTAGGAGGTCTGCCTGACTAGGCTGCCTGGTCCTTCGTAAGTGCTGATGGAGGATATGATCTTCTTGGAAAAAATTCTTGTTGAGCTTGTTTCTTTTTCATGACAGCCATGTCGTTAGATAGGGTTCACATGGTAGAGTTTAGAGACTAAACTTCTTGTAGCAATTTGACTTGCACGTCTACAGCTGCAGGGGCCGATACTTTCGGAGGTGGTAATGGAGCCATGGTTGGCACTAGGGGTAGGGCAGGATATTGGGGTGGCACGGGTAATGTCGAGAATGGTGAAGGAATAGTGGGCTGAGGTACCAAGGGTGTGGGGAAATGTACTTGTGGAGTAGTGAACTGGGACACCGTAGGGTTAGGATTCCATGGTGGAATAGGGCATGTGGAAGACATGGAAGTCTATGAAGTAGCGGCACTAGGATATTGTGATTGGGGGAATTCAGGGAATATTGGCATTGGCATCCTCGGAGGAAGTTTACCAATGGCAATCAGATCCATTTCTGCTTTCTGGGCCAACTCATATAATTTGGGAAAGGTATTGACATTTGAAAACCTTATCATCATGCTGATGTCGATGTTGAAGGCCCTAAGGTAATAGTAGGCCCCTGCTTCGGTAGTTGGTCATAGTCCAGTAGGTACCCTCTACCAGGTTCGGGTGAACCTCACATTAAAATTAGCTATCTCTTCTTGAGGGTGCCTTTGGATTGTAGTGAATTGGTGCAGGAGGGAGGAAGGGTCAGTGGACTCATTAAACCCTCTCATCAGTTATTCGTCTAATTGATCCCATCCCGTTATAGTGCTAGGTGGTAGAGCTCTGTACCAATAGAGGAGTTTCCCTCGGAGGGACAGAATCAATAACCAAACCATGACCTCCTCTTCCATGATATTATGTATCATAGCCAAAGAAGCGATGTCTTGGATGTGTTCGAATTTTGTCTTCCCCATACCTTCGAACGTGGGTATTGACTTCAGAGTAGCAGGATGGATTTGCCCTTGCCTCGCTATATTTAATGGTCCAACAGAATTCTAGGTTGGGAATAACCTAGGTGGAGGTGGCGATAGTGTTGTTGTTGTTGTTGTTGTTGCTATTGTTGTTGTTGTTGTTGTTGTTGATGAGCCATGTTTGCACCTAGGTTTGGCTGATAAGGGGTAAGCAACAACTGGTTTGGCAGGACCAAAGTTCCCAAGGTGCTTTGGTGGTCTGGAGAGTTTGGGGGGTTAGGAGGGAGACTAGTCGCGGTGTTGTCCGAAGTCGGACCTTGCTCATCAAGGACAACCTCCTATGATGACCCTTCATGTAGAAGAGAATCTGGTGTGACTAACCTAGGACGTTCCCCAAAGGCATTAATGTCGAGTTCAAAAAACTCGGTCTCTTCTCCAGAGTTCCTAACTCTCCATATTGTATGCATGAAGGTACGAATATTTGTACCGATCTCTAAGGCTTAATATTTTCACATTGAACAGAGTTACCAGTTGCTCGAGTCTTATAGTACTGAGATGAGCATCAACTCTCAATACCACTCAGAAGGTGAGACTGACCAGGTCCCACCGGGCATGCCAGAAACTGTTGGTCACAAATCTGCCACAGGAAAGGATTTTGTATGTCTACGTGCCCTAGACCTAGACCAACCTTGAAAGGTTGGAGGGAAGAGATGCCCTCCATGCCAATATTCGGAGAAGGTCGGCTCCTATACTAAACTACTAGGGGTTTTAATATAAGAGTGCAAGAAAGAAATTAAAAGAGTGAGGGTGCAGGAAAGAGATAAAAAGTACAGAAAGAAATGCAAATAGCTGGATATTATAGTGGGAAAGAACAAGCAACACAATAACTAATCTATATCTAAACCAACAACAAATAATACAGAAGATGTAACAAAAACTAAAACTGCATATACTTTCCTATGTATCCTCTAACAGAATTCTAGACACATTTATCTCCCAATGCTAAAATCCAGATATCAGAATTACAACAATCAAAAAAATAAATGAAAGCAGAAATACTTGCCAGAGGCAGCATAAAAGAAAGCACAGATTCAGAGCCAAAGATCTTCTATATTGATGCAGAATGTTTAGCTACAACAACTTCTTTAGCAATATGTTCCCCCCCTTTTTCATTACAATGCGTGGGTTTTTATAGAGGACCCAACCCTCTGCGCCATTAATGAACCCGATTTACAAGAATGCTAGGGTGGATTTGGTAATGATGCTAGCCTACTTTTTACAATTGAGCCTTCTTATCCAATTACCATTACTAGATACAAGGCCATGTTAAGCGAGGAAATTAGCATTTATGAGCTGCAGACCTATCCTAGGTTACTTCGAAGGATGCTCAAGTGGCTCCAAAAGTTGCGTTGGCCATCTTCTGCAATTGATACTTCCCATCCTATTACCATAACTAGATACCGGGTCTTTCGGGTGAGAAAAACTGCATTTATGTGCCACACAAATGCCTTGGACAAATACCCAGCCTTGGAATGTGTGCCCCTCGGGAAGAGCACTATCGTCAGACTTGCCCTGGGTGAAGCTTCACTGGATTTTTAGCTGAAGCATAGCTTCACAATGGGCTTGAGCCGAAGCCAAGGTAGGATGGTAGGCAAAGTATTTAATGGTTCGTTGAAAGACTGCCTTGAAGATAGCTTCGTAGCTCAAACAACCCGAAGTAGCTAGTCTGCTTATGAAAGGTATGGTTAGTTTCTAGCTACGTCGCTTCATCGAGGAATGAAGCGCCAAAATGGCCCTTCTACTTTGGCAAGGAAATTTTGGCCAAAGTGGGAGGTTCGCTAAAGGAGCCAGCCGAAGTGGCTGCTACGCCATGTTGGAACCCGAAGCGGCATCGGCCTACAAAATGGTTCGCATGAAATATGGGCCGAAGCAACACTTTGGCAAAGAACTTTGCGAAGTGTCCCCACCGACTTAGTGCATTATTCATTAACCTGCCATGGTAGCTTCACAATCCTCCCATCCGAAGTGGATACTTCGGCAGCTTCGCGAGCGAAGCATCTTCTATGCCTTAGAAATTTCCAGGCCAAAACTAGACTTGCCCGATTTCCCTTTTGCGAAGCTACTCCTTTCCTCGTGCCTTCAGCGAAGCTTTCTATTTCTCCAGTTCTTTGCTGGTGAAGCTCTTTTATATACAAAAAGGGGAGGGGGAACAAAATGGAAACCCAAAATTGTTGTAGTGCTACAAAATACAAGAAAAGCAAGGGAAAAAATTCATGAAAAACAAGAAAATACTTTACAAGAACAACTTATAACCTCAAATTTTCTACCCCTCCTAGCAATGTGACGAAATTGTCAACAGGCTCAAAACACTTTTATATGCAAAAGATATGACCTCTAAAATTTTTACCCTAATGGACCCCAAAAAAATTAAAAAATAAATTTTCAAACCTTAAGGTTGCAAGAACCAATCCCAATCTACCACTTGATGAATATTGATTCGATGTTGCACTCCAATCACACTTCACCACTTTAGCAATTCTAGTTTATCTTATTGTTGACACTTGCAAGAATGTGATTGTATAAGACTCTTCAAATATTAGAAATTTTACAATTTGTGGTGAAATCCCCATATTAGCCACATAATTTTTTTCTTCAACTAATGGTACTACCAAGATCCAATCTTGGGTCTTTGTTGGCCTAAAAACAATGTGCTATCCAAGATAGTATAGCACCCATTGGGCCCTTGGTGTGAGTTCTAATCATATGTTACCAACTTAAACATAGAATAAAATAAAAAAGCATATAACAAAGGGATAAAAATATGTGTTTCCCTAGTTAATATATTAATTGCCTTGCCATAGCCAACTAACCAAGTCTCTTTCTTGAGATGACATGGCCAAGGCCGTATCCAAAAGGTATCCATATCCTTAAAAAATATAATGAAAGATTCAAGTTAATATTTGAACACAGTCTCGAGCATGCACAACACCCTAACACCACTTTTGTTTATAACAAAAATTGGGTGTGTGTCATCCATCCTCTACAAACTTGATTCAAACAACCAAACCAAATTCGATCCAAGCAACCAAATCCTAGAAAATATTTGGACTTGTATTAAATAGCAAAAAATATTGATAATGCCCTCATCTAGTTGCATTATCACCCTTAGTAGATGCACACAAGGGGGCTTATTTCCCTTGAGAAATAAATCCCTACTCTATTAGCATAGCACTATAGAAAGCATGCACGGGAGATGGGGACTATTTGAATTAAAAAAAATTCTATTGTATCTTCTTCTCGAGCCTTGGCCATGGAAACACAATAGAAAAATATTCAAACTCAAACTTGCAGGTATAAGGGAAAGGTACAAATTCTTTGAGATATATGAATAAGAAAAAGAGATCCATGGAGTAGGGTTTCCTCTTGACTTATTTTAAAAATAGAGGTTATGAACATTTGAAGAATTATTTGTCATGGAACTTGAAATAAAAATTGGAGGAACCAAGTTAGCTTCTCACATGACCAAGTGACGCTACTCCATTCCTACTCTAATACCATGTTAGAATTGACAATACTTTGTAGAAATTAACAAAATCAATTCATCACTCAAATATTATACGAAAAGCGAAAGAAAGAAAAAAAAAATATGTGATGGGCACCCATAAGCACCATAAATAATCACTATATCCATAGATAATATTGCACAAAAATTCGATTGGAAAATAAGGAGTGGGAGGGAGTATTCATAGCAATACCAAAAACCCTACTTACATCATAAATTTTAACCTAATCCAACATAAGAATATGTATTGAACTTAATTACAAGTTACTAAGAGGGTTTAACCATAACAAGGTTCACCATAGTTGAATTTTTTTACAAGTTACTAAGAGGATTTAACCATAACAAGGTTAACCATAACCCATAGAGATTACATAATAAAAATATTACAATTAATTAATACATAATACAATGAAATTCCCATAGGCCTATCCAATACATTATACAATGTCATCCTTGGCTATGAATCAGATTATAGTTTCAACATATTTTAACTCAAATGTTAAATAAATGGGTTAAAATATTTTATTTTACACCCGAAAATATTGGGTCAGAAAGAGGTTTTTATTTCTCCATGGAAGCAATTCATCCGAAGCATTGGAAGGTTAAAAATATTATAATTGTTATTATAATATTTACCAAAGTGGTAAAAATCTAATTAAATATTATAATTTTTAATTATAATATAATTAGATTTTAAAGGATAAAGTTCATTTGATTAAAACCCTAAGGTTGGGTTTTAGAAAATTAAAATATATTCGAGCGCAAAGTTTTTAGAGATTAAAAACCCAAAGGTTGGGTTTTACTAAGGCTTTCAAAGCCTTAGAGTGCCGACGTGATGCATTCAAATCAAAGCACCGACGTCCTAGACAAAGGAGGAGGGCAATATAAATATATGCCCAAAGTTGTTCATTAATTATCCTTGCTCGAATGAAATTTGTGTGGCATATGCGAAAATGAGCTCGTGTGGTTTAAAACGTTTGGCAAAGGAAGCAGAGGATAACACGGAGAGAGACCACCCCCCAATTCGCATTGGGCAGTGTGGCCTAGTGGCAGCTTGGAGAGCACGAAGGCGTTGAGAGCACGGAGGTCATGCGTTCGATTCTCGCGAAGTGGTTTTTGGTGGTAGTGTTGTGGAAGCGCCCAAGGCGCACATTTTTGTTAAACGTGGGCAAGGAGAAGCACAAAGAGGAAGCACATGGTGCTTCCCCCTTTGCAAATGAGCATGTAGCTCATGTGGCAACCTTAGTCGTGGCTAAGGCGCTCGCGGTGAGGGCAAGTCGTGGGATCGAAACCCCTTGAGGCAGGTACGATTTTTTAATTAAAATTTTATGATTTATGCCCTAAGGTTGGAGTGATAAGGTTGTTCTAAAGTTTATTAATTTTTAATAAACTTTATTAAATAAAGGTTGTGGTGATTGATTTTTGAAGGTGAAGTGTTGATGATTATTTGAGTTCTATAATTTGGAAATTGTTGTTTTGAGAGTTATGTTTTAGGAGGTATAAGGAGTTATAATAAAGGCTTAATTGAGATTTATTTTAAGACTTGTTGGCTATTATTTTTTATAAGGGTTTCTTCTAAAAGGACTTTGGTGGATGTTAAAATTAAGTTGGAGTAATAAGGTGTATTTAAAGTTATATTTTGCATTGTGATTTTTATTGAAGTCTTCTAACCCTTATTGAGATTGGAAAAGAGAAATTTGTGAGTGTGGCAGATTTGTGAGATCAACTCCTTGTCAAACAAAAAGGTATGGGCAAATTCTCCTTTGGTTGAGTTGGTTGTTTGGCTTTATTGAAAATTAAGTTTGGAGTGAAAAGGACTTGATTAGGGTTTCCTTTTCGAAAGTGGTTGAGTTATTGCTTCAAGGTTTTCTGATTTGAGAGTTGAGATTAAAACCTTGTTTTATTAGCATTGTTGTTGAGATCATTGGTTGAGTGAAGTGTTTGAGTTAATGCTTCAAGGTTTTCTAAAATTGAGAGTTGTGATTAAAACATTGTTTGATGAGCATGGTTGTTGAAGTGAGTTGTTATGCAAAGAACTTGAACTAGGGTTTGAAAAGATCATGAGTATCATTGTTATGTGAGATTTGTTGTTGAGCATTGTTGGAAACATTTTGAGTTGGATGATACATGCTTGGACTAGGGTTTGTGAGCAAGTGTTGTTTCTTGAAGTGATTGGTTGAGTAGAGTTGATTGAGCCTAGTCAAGTGGATGTATGAAGTGATTGTTCAAGTTCCATAAAATAAACTATTCTATATTCTGAGTTGAGAAAGTGATTGAGTTTTTGAGAATAGAACATATTGAGTCTCTAACAATTCTCTTTATGCTTCTATGAGATTGATTTGAGAAAGAGATTGAGTTTTGAGAATAGAACATATTGAGTCTCTAACAATTCTCTTTATGCTTCTATGAGATTGAGTTGAGAAAGAGATTGAGTTTTGAGAATAGAACATATTGAGTCTCTAACAATTCTCTTTATGTTTCTATGAGATTGGACAAGTTTTGTGTGAGCTTGTTGAGCAGATTTGGATAGGTTATGTGTGGACCTATTGAGCAGATTTGGACAGGTTCTGTGTGGACTTATTGAGCATATTTGGATAGGTTTTGTGTGGACCTATTGAGAAGATTTGAGAAGGTTCTGTGTGGACCTATTGAGCAGATTTGAGTAGGTTCTGTGTGGACTATTGAGTAGAGTTGTGTAGGTTCTATGTGGACCTGTTGAGCAGATTTGAGATAGGTTTTGTGTGGACATATTGAGCATATTTGAGTTAGGTTCTAAGTGGACCTATTGAAGATAGATTTGTGCTAGACCGATTGGACTATGTTTAGTACAGATTTGAGTGAGCTTATTGAGAAGAGTTGTGCTAGACCTAATGAACTATGTTTAGTGCAAGATATTGAGCAGAGTTGTGCTAGACCGACTGGACTGTGTTTAGTACAAAATTGAGACAGAGCTTTGGAGGTGACAGAGCAGAGAGGACAGAGTCTCCAGTGGATAGAGATCCATCAGCCAGGACATTGAGGATAGGTCTTCTGAGTGAGGACAAGAGTCTTCAAGTGGAGAGAGATCCACCAGTCAGTGTAGTGGAGGCAGTGTCTTCTAGAGGATCACCAACCAGAGCAGAGGAGAAAGAGTTCTCCTATGGATAGAGATCCACAAACCAGATTTAGGGGATCAACATCTCCTTTGGACAGAGGTCCATAAACATTGTAATAGGGAAAGAATTCCCAAGAGATTGATTGAGAAAATTTTAGTGAAATATTTTCTCTGTGGAGTAGCCCACATTGGGTGAACCACGTAAATTGTGGTGTCTCTATTGTGTGTGATGATTTGTGCATTGCTTTGGTTATTGCTATTGATATTGCCATTGATTATATTGATTAATACTATTTGGGAAAGAAAAGTAAAAAGTGGTCTTATACTGTTCACCCCCCTCTCAGTATAAGCTTGTGTTCTTCAATTGGTATCAAAGATGGTTCCTTCAGAAAGGGTTTAACAACTTGAAGGAAGATCTTGCAAGAACACAAATGGAAAAGAAAGGCAAAGGCAAAACCATGAGATACAAGAAGAAAAGAACACACATGGTCATGAAAGAAAAGGAAGATGAGTTTAATATTGTTGTGTTGGGAGGACAAATGGAAATAGATTCAAGAGATGAATCAAGTAATGGAGAAATATCTAGACTAATAAATTTTTGTACCAGATGTGGGAACACAGGTCACCATGCAACTTATTGTCCACAAGAATGTTTTGTTTGTGGTCAACTCGGCCATGATGCAAGTTATTGCAATGGGTTTAGTAGCGGTGAAGATGAAGATGATATTTTCGGAAATGAAACCCTAGAGGTCGGTTCAAGAAAGGATAACAGGGACAATCAAAATAGGTATGAAGAAAAAACTCTACTTTCAGTATTAGAAGAAAATGCTCCTATAGAAGATCAAAGAAAGAAAGAAGAGGAAGATTCAAAAAAAGAAAAGGAGGAAGCCACTCTTAAGGAACTTGTTGAATTGAAAAGAAAGAATTTAGAATTGAAGGCTCAAATACAAGAAGATGAGAAATGCAAGACAAAGCTTCTACAAGATCTCTCTGACTTGAGAGATAAGGTTGAAAAGGCAAGAAGAGTTGAAGAAGGTATGATTGAAAATTCAAAGGTAAAAAGGATAGAATGTGAAAGACTTATGGTTACTCTTGAAGAATTAAAAAGGGAGAACTCAGGATTAAAAGTTCAAGCTCAAGAAGATGAGAAAGCAAAAGCAAAGTTTCTACAGGACCTCACCAACTTCAAAATCAAGGTTGAAGAGGCAAAAAAGATTGAAGAAGGTATGGCTAAAAAATTAAAGGTAAAATATCTAGAGTGTGAAATATTAGAACATGAGATAGTTTCACTAAGGATGGAAGTAAAAGGTTCTAAGGACAAGCTACACAAGTTTGAGGAAAATTCAAAGACTTTAGATAGGATTGTCAATGCACAAAGGTCATTAGTCACCATAACAGGACTTAGTTCTAAAGAAGAAAAATAGGATCACAAGTATAGGGAATCAGAAAGATACATGCACCAAAAGAAAAGCAAGGATGGACAAAGTAAACAAGGAAATAAGTTCTTCCAAAGACAAAAGAGAAGCTACTATGTGGATAATGCAAGTAAGTACTCAAATGATAGTGATGCTAGCTTTTCATACAATGATAGAGATGAAGTCCTATTTATGATTGAAGAGAAAGAACCAGTTAAGAAAAAGACTCCAGTTATTCTCAAGTGTTTTAGATGTGGTAGATTTGGACATCTTGAAGATGATTGCACAAGGTATGGTTATAGTTTCAGTGATGATGACTATGAAGATGCACTTGAAAGACCAGATGAAAATATTCTAATGGCATTAGAAGAAGAAGTGAGTGATCCTATAGAAGACAAGCCAAAAGAAAGTAATGATGTGGACAAAGGCAAAAAAATAGAGGATTATTCAACAGAGAATGGTTATGATCTCAAGGGAGAACTTATCTATGCCCTTGACATGGTAAAGAAGGTAAGAAAGCAACACTCTAAACTTGAAATTCAGTTTCAAGAATGTGATGAAGAGAGAATATTGCTCATAGAGGATTTAGAAAAATCAAAGGCTAAGGCAAAAAGGTTCAAAGATAAGTTAGAAGCAAATATCTTGGAATGTGAGAAGTTAGCACAAGAAGTGGCACTACTAAAAGAAGATTTAGAGGACTCCAAGATCAATATGAAAGGATTCAAGAATAGCTCAAATATTATGGATAAGATAGTCAAGGTACAAAGAATGTCAACAAACAAAATAGGTCTTGGTTTTGAACAAACTCAAAAGAAACAGGAAGGAGAGTTAACTTCAAGTTCTGAAGAGGAAACTTCAGATGAAGATACTTCAAAAGAAGACAGTGTAAGAGAAAGTCAGACATCATAGGAAGAGTTGGACAATAGAGAGTTCAACAAATATAGGAATAATGCACAGAGAAGATACAGATGGAACAACAATCAGAATAGGAGACCGATGAGGTCAAAACAAGGAAGCTTCAATGGAAGATGTTTTTCATGTCACAGGTTTGGGCACATGGCTTCACAATGCAGGACACATGAAAGACAGGAATATGGGAATGGATAGTTTTTCCATGGGTATTGCTACTCATGTAATCAGTTTGGTCACAAGGCAATGAATTGCAGGGTTCATGAAAGAAGAGGATATGACTTCACTAGGAGAAATCCTAAGATATTTGCACCTCCAAGGAATAATATCATTAAGTGTTATAAGTGCAATAATGATGGTCACACAGCAAAGTGGTGTAGAGTAGACATTCCAGAAATAGGTATGAACAGGAACAGGAACATGAATAGGAACATGAACAGGAACAAGAACATGAACAAGAATAGGAACAGGAACATGGATGAGAACATGAACAGGAATAGGAACAAGAACCTAGATGTGAATAAGAATAGGAACAGGAACATGAATGATGATAGGAACAGGGATGATGACTTGGATAGAAACAGTCAGAGGATTCAGAAAACTCAGAAAAGAAGGGAAAAGGATAAAGGTAAAGAGCAGTGCTTTCGGGAGTAGAAATACTCCCACCCCAGAATTAACCACCTCATGAGGAGGTGGGGGAGGGGCTAAGCTAAGAGGCTCATTCTTAGCCCCGAGCCCCAAAGGTGACCCTTTGCCATTGATGTCAAAGGGGGAGAGATTTGTGTATTGGGGAGAGATTTGATATTTGAGAGAGCATTGAGCCAAGGGGAGCAATGTCCCAGGGGAGCAGAAGGAAAAAGAAAGGTCAGGTTTCAGTAAGAAGAGTATGGGTTGCCATCAATGACAAAGGGGGATATTGTTGGACATTTTGAGTCCCTAAGCCAAAGTTGTCATTGATGTCAAGATGAAAGTGATAGTTCTTCTTCAACACGAGTGCAAAGATTAATGGAAGTTTACAATGGGTTAAAATATTTTATTTTACACCCAAAAATATTGGGTCAGAAAGAGGTTTTTTCCATGGAAGCAATTCATCCGAAGCATTGGAAGGTTAAAAATATTATAATTGTTATTATAATACTTACCAAAGTGGTAAAAATATAATTAAATATTATAATTTTTAATTATAATATAATTAGATTTTAAAGGATAAAGTTCATTTGATTAAAACCCTAAGGTTGGGTTTTAGAAAATTAAAATATATTCGAGCGCAAAGTTTTTAGAGATTAAAAACCCAAAGGTTGGGTTTTACTAAGGCTTTCGAAGCCTTAGAGTACCGACGTGATGCATTCAAATCAAAGCACCGACGTCCTAGACAAAGGAGGAGGGCAATATAAATATATGCCCAAAGTTGTTCATTAATTATCCTTGCTCGAATGAAATTTGTGTGGCATATGCGAAAATGAGCTCGTGTGGTTTAAAATATTTGGCAAAGGAAGCAGAGGATAACACGGAGAGAGACCACCCCCCAATTCACATTGGGCAGTGTGGCCTAGTGGCAGCTTGGAGAGTGCGAAGGCATTGAGAGCATGGAGGTCGTGCGTTCGATTCTCGCGAAGTGGTTTTTGGTGGCAGTGTTGTGGAAGCGCCCAAGGTGCACATTTTTGTTAAACGTGGGCAAGGAGAAGCACAAAGAGGAAGCACGTGGTGCTTTCCCCTTTGCGAACGAGCGTGTAGCTCATGTGGCAACCTTAGCCATGGCTAAGGCGCTCACGGTGAGGGCAAGTCATGGGATCAAAACCCCTTGAGGCAGGTACAATTTTTTAATTAAAATTTTATGATTTATGCCCGGGGTGGGATATATTTTTTTTTTTTTTTTTTTTTTTTTTTATTATTTTTAATAAAGATTTTTTGATGGTGGGGGGGTGGAGGGTGTGTGGTTGTTTTTTTTTATAGATTTATTTTTTTTTTATTTTTTTTTTTTGTGGTAGAGAGATGGGGATTTAAAGAATATTTAAAATATAATTTTTATATATTTTTTTTTTTTTTTTTTTTTTTTTTTATATGTTGGGGGAGGATAGTTTGAAGTAGGAGTAATATAGTGTATTTATTTTTATTTTTTTTTTTTTTTTTTTTTTTTGGTGGGGGAGGAGAAGAGAGAGGGGGGGGGGGGGGGGGGAGCGGAGGGGGGGGGGGATTTTGTGGGGTTTTTTTTTTTGATTATATAGGGGGGGGAGGGTGGGGTTGAGGGGGGGGGGTATTTATTTGTTTAGAGGGTGAGATTAAATGTTTTATTAGTTGTTGTTGAGATATTGGTTGAGTGAAGGTTTGAGTAATGCTTCAAGGTTTTTTTTTTTATAAATTTTATTTTGGGGTTGTGTGGTTTTTTGGGGAATTTTTTTTTTGGGGGTGGGGGGGGGGGGGTTCTAAAATTGAGAGTTGTGATTAAAACATTGTTTGATGAGCATGGTTGTTGAAGTGAGTTGTTATGCAAAGAACTTGAACTAGGGTTTGAAAAGATCATGAGTATCATTGTTATGTGAGATTTGTTGTTGAGCATTGTTGGAAACATTTTGAGTTGGATGATACATGCTTGGACTAGGGTTTGTGAGCAAGTGTTGTTTCTTGAAGTGATTGGTTGAGTAGAGTTGATTGAGCCTAGTCAAGTGGATGTATGAAGTGATTGTTCAAGTTCCATAAAATAAACTATTCTATATTCTAATTTGAGTAAGTGATTGAGTTTTGATAATAGAATATATTGAGTCTCTAACAATTCTCTTTATGCTTCTATGATATTGAGTTGAGAAAGTGATTGAGTTTTGAGAATAGAACATATTGAGTCTCTAATAATTCTCTTTATGCTTCTATGAGATTGAGTTGAGAAAGAGATTGAGTTTTTGAGAATAGAACATATTGAGTCTCTAACAATTCTATTTATGTTTCTATGAGATTGGACAAGTTTTGTGTGAGCTTGTTGAGCATATTTGGACAAGTTCTGTGTGGACTTGTTGAGTAGATTTGTGCAAGTTCTATGTGGACCTATTGAGCAGATTTGAACAAGTTCTGTGTGGACCTATTGAGCAGATTTGAGTAGAATCTGTGTGGACCTATTGAGCAGATTTGATTTTTTGAGAATAGAACATATTAAGTCTCTAACAATTCTCTTTATGTTTCTATGATATTGGACAAGTTCTGTGTGAGCTTGTTGAGCAGATTTGGACAGGTTTTGTGTGGACCTATTGAGCAGATTTGGATAGGTTTTGTGTTGACCTATTGAGCAGAGTTGATCAGAATATGTGTGGACCTATTGAGAAGATTTGAGCAGGTTCTGTGTGGACCTATTGAGCAGATTTGATGCAGGATATGTGTGGACCTGTTGAGCAGATTTGAGCAGGTTTTGTGTGGACCTATTGAGCATATTTGAGTAGGTTCTAAGTGGACCTATTGATCAGATTTGTGCTAGATCGAATGGACTGTGTTTAGTATAGATTTGAGTGAGCTTATTGAGCAGACTTGTGCTAGACCGAATGAACTATGTTTAGTGCAAGATATTGAGAAGAGCTGTGCTAGATCGACTGGAATGTGTTTAGTACAAAATTGAGATAGAGCTTTGGAGGTGATAGAGTAGAGAGGATAGAGTCTCCAGTGGATAGAGATCCATCAGCCAGGACATTGAGGATAGGTCTTCTGAGTGAGGACAAGAGTCTTCAAGTGGAGAGAGATCCACCAGTCAGTGTAGTGGAGGTAGTGTCTTCTAGAGGATCACCAACCATAGCAGAGGAGAAAGAGTTCTCCTGTGGATAGAGATCCACAAACTAGATTTAGGGGATCAACATCTCCTTTGGATAGAGGTCCATAAACATTGTAATAGGGAAATAATTCCCAAGAGATTGATTGAGAAAATTTTAGTGAAATATTTTCTCCGTGGAGTAGCCCACATTGGGTGAACCACGTAAATTGTGGTGTCTCTATTGTGTGTGATGATTTGTGCATTGCTTTGGTTATTGCTATTGATATTGCCATTGATTATATTTATTAATACTATTTGGGAAAGAAAAGTAAAAAGTGGTCTTATACTTTTCACCCCCCTCTCAGTATAAGCTTATGTTCTTCATTATTATATTTTCAAAACTTATGACATTTCATAATATTCCTCTCAACATTAACATAAACATAAATTATTAAAATGATACATATTAAAGATCCTAGTGGAGAACAAAATATAATCCAATAAATATCTTATGTAATATTTTAAGTATTGTAATATGAGCCATAAGCAAGTCTCACCTTTCCTTGGATCTTTAGGTAAGAACATGTAAATAGTGTGAGTAAGGGGCTATCCTCACCTTATCTTGATCTAGATATTTGGGAAATTAAAAAAATAAAGGATTCATATGAGGAAAAGCTAGGTAGCATGAAAGCAGAGCTATATTTGAAATTTCTAATTGGAAGTAAGGAAACCCTAGCTAGAAGTATAGATGTCCAAATTAAAGATAAGAGGAAGAGAAAATATATGGGAAGAATGGTCCAAGGAGCAGATATTATGCTAGAATTTATTATCAAGGATTAAATGATCAAGCATGATATAATGGTTATTAAAAGCATAGGGTTTATATGTAAGTTCCACAGATACTTGTTAGAGTTTTTGAAGATTCAAACTTGGATCAAGTGGAAGTGGGATTGAATTCAAATTACCTCATGGCTTTTCTTCCTAGATTTTTTTCTTCATTGTATTTTTCAATTTGGAAATCAAGGATAAAATAATGGGTGGTGGCCCATGTCTTAAGGGAGAGATGCCCTATAATTAATACCATGTAGTGAGAATTTTTAACCCACACCACCAACTAGTAAGGAGTAAAATCATGTTGTATATACTCAGATATGTATTGTTATGAATATTTCAAAACCTTTGTCATAATATATTAATATTAAATCTGATTGAAAATAATGTGATCAACAAGTGGATTGTGAAAATGTGTATTATGATATTGCAAAAATTATGAAACTAGACACAAGGTAAAACTAGACATATGGCAAGATATTTCAAAGTAAAAATAATTGAGAAAGAGATAAAATATTGGTCATGACACAAACATCAAGATGAGTCAAGGAGTTGAATTGGATTTTACCATGAATGCAATTCTGTATAGGAATGAGCGATCAATTTTTGGACCTCAAATATAAAGAGGGATTTTTTGACAGTGAGCAAAAGGGAGGCAGAGGCGAGCGAACATGCGATGATCGAGTCACCAGCGAGTGGGAAACAGAAGGACAGGAGTAAAAATGAATACTCAGGGGGTGAAGGGTCGATGAATGGGAAGCAGAGAGGTGGGAATAAAAACTTTGGTACTGGCTCACAATCATGAGATGAATATAATCCCCACCAGGCAGAGGATGAACAAATGAAACAAATCCAGGTGCAAGAGAAAAAAGGAAAGGAGGCACAAAGGCAAATACCCACCAAATAAAAATAAAATAGATGGTAAGAAGACCAACCAATATTCCTTCATATAAGTGCTTCAAATAAAACCTACACCTAGGTCCTCATCAGAAAATGCCTTCATAACCCAAGGCTGTAATGTCCTCTGTCCATAGCCAGTTATGATGGAATACGCTAATCGAGACTTATTTTTCTTGGTAGGGAAATTTTTTGGAGGGAGATCGGATATGGACTCACTTCGGCATTGGGTAGTGATCAAGTGGAAAACTAGAGGGTGCCTAGAGCTATCAGCCATGTTCAGAGGGTTATTCATGGTCCACCTCAACACACAGGAAGACACTGATAGTATTTTATTAGGAGGTCTTTGGTTTTTTGGGAGGAGAAGTCTCTTCCTTCAAAATTAGGGAGAAGACTTCAATCCAAAATCATAGAGCATAAATTACGCTCCCATTTGGGTGTGGATCCTGAACTTTCCACCACACTTCTTCTATGAAGATGCACTCCAAGCGATAGCTTGAGTAGTAGGGGAATTAGTAGCTATTGATCCAACAACTCGTGCATGGACTCGCCTAACGCAAGCATGCATATGTATCAATTTCAACTTTGAAATACATCTCCCAATCTAGGTTAATCTAATTTATAGAACTTACAAGTGAAGCTAGCCGTTGGAGTATGAAAACAAACCCACATTTTTCTTTGAATGCTAACTACAAGGGCACCTTTCATCCATGTCTAAACTATAAAAACTCATAGACAGAGTCATAAACTGTGGCCCACCCAATCCAAGGGGAAAATTAGAAGACGAAGGCTAGAACGGGATAGAACCAGAACCATAAATATAAGCAACAGGTACTACCCCCCCAAGCAATGATAAGCAAAAGTTAAGTAATATGTTCACCATCTCCAACAAATTTGATTCACTTAAAAATTATGGTCGCAATGGTAAATTCCAATTCAAAGAAATACCCTATGAAGAAAACCCTAATGCAAACCCTATAATTCAACCAAACACTATTGATTTCAACCCTCATAACCCCCCTTCCATCCCCACCTAGCTGCCCTTCCCCCACTCCCGACAATGGTCATGATTCCCCGAATCCCCCCTAGACCCCCCCCAACCCCCCATCGTCTCCCCCATCCAGCAAGAACGGGATGCCCCACTCCCTATCCAAATCCTTTGAAATCGAGGCTAAAAATGATTATTCTTCCCAAGAGTCCCCGAAACCATGGAGCCCAAAAAATACCCGAAGTTTCAAAAAGACCCGGGTTGATGTGAGAGGCAACAAAAATAAGGGAAGGCCCTCGAGGGCAATTTTGATAAATAGAGATACAGTTGAAGATATAGCCAACGTCACCCAAAAAACTCTATTCCAGGACCTAGGGCTAACAAACAAGAAAGAAACTAAGAGATCCAAAACCCCTGTGTAGCAAGGCAAAGGGGGCAGAAAACCCTCCAAAGGTTCCAAATGAAAGTCCTCTCCTAGAATGCGAGAGGGCTAAATGGGAGGTGGGATCTTTCCTCTCCAACACCATTAGTGAAATCTAGGAGATCCTTGCCATGCTCAAGGTCCTTCTCGCCCCTTATAAGAAAAATATTTCCAAGGAGGAAGGTCAAACGGAATCCTAGTAGAAGTGGGAATGTGATAGTAGCCAGTTGGACTGCCTTTGTTTGTAATGGCTTCAGTTTGGTTCTATTTTTGTTGTTTCTATTTACGGCTTGTCTAGTCTATAGGGTGATGGGCTCCCAGACTGTAATTTTTAGAATATGTCAATTGTGTACTACTGGCATTGACTATGCCCAATGTAATAGGGTCGGGACCCTTCAACCCGTATAGTCAATAATTTTTTTTTACCTACCAAAAAAAATATGAATCAAGGAGATAATATTATGGTAGAAGCCAAATTAGATCAAGGATATTCCACTCCTAAAAAAGAGGTAAAGAAAACCTATCTACAACTTCAGATGATAAATGGCATCATAATTCACTCAAATCAACCATTAGAAAATAAATAAGGATACAAGGGATGAGCAAGGACAATGTGCATGTTCAAATTTATAAGAAATTAAAGGTGCAAAGGAAGATTTGGAAGAAAGTTTTTAAAATAAATAAGGTATAAGAGGACAACTTTATTCCAAGTAAATTATCTTCAAATTCCTTTATTAGTATAAAGTTCTCTCCTTATAATAGAAATAAAAGTAGTGTCGAGGTTATCCCTTGCACTTTAGAGTTTCAAGAGCAGCATAATAAAGAAACGAGGATAGATGATATCCATAAAAAATAGGGTTTTTATGGCAACAAAAGAAGGTAATTCCTATGGAGAAACAACCTTGCACTTTAGGGTTTCTAAAAAAAAATGAACAAGTGATTTTAAGCTTATTCCTTGCACTTTAGTTCCTTTAGATCAAGAAAAACCTATAGATCATAATTCTCACTATAAACAATATGAAAAATCAAATAGATTGATAAATATGAAAGTGATAGTGAAAATGGAAAATGGAGAGGAAGATTGAGAAGTAAAACCAAAGAAAAATGAAACTTGGAAGGATATTTGATATGGGAGAATTAAATAAAATATTGCAAGTGTTAACAAGAAGTGAGGCTAATCAAATGGAACGAGCTCAATTAGTTTAATTCATAGACTTTCAAGGATGAGACCCAAGTTTGAATATTGCCAAGTGATACATGAATAATTTCCAAGTTGTTGTAATACCACTAAGTGTCATGATGTAATATGGGTGGGACCTATTTCAATCCCATATAATTAATTAAAAAAAAAGTTCTAAACCCACAAGTAAAAACAAAAATGATAATGAAATTGAGATCTTGGAATATTAGGGACACGATAAGAACCCTAAAAAAAGATAATAGGGAATTAATAAATTATTATAGCCAACATAGCGATAGATAAGTAAAGTAAATAGTATAAAAATTAGCCATTCACGATGTTGATATTCATCTTGGAAAAATTCTAATTTTAGAAGGCAATTGGTCAAGTAAGCTTTTATCTCTTAATAAAAGTGATATTAAGGAACTGACAAACATAGCAGTTTGAGGAAGATGGAGAATATATGTGATAAAATGTGAATTTGATATGGTTTAATTAACTTGACAACAATATAATGTTTTTTTATTTTGATGGAAGTGGCCACCAATAAAATCCACACATAGCTTAATTTAAAAAAAAAAATCAAAAATCTCTTTATAGAGAAGTTTGGGTCTTATGTTGTCGCATTTATCAAATAAATTAAACAATGTTTGAATATCGATGATTTTTCTTGGCAACCAAATAAGTCCACCAAATTTGATATAATTTACCTTTTTAAAATTTGAATTTCAACTAAACCATCTAAATTATTTATGTGGAGGCATAGTGTCATAAAATGTTATATTATATTCAACTTTTATTATGTATATATTTATTAAATTTAATGACAAACTTCATTGTCCTTAATTTTTTTGGCATTTTTTTTGTTTATTTGTATCTTTGTCAAACATGAATACAACTTAGTTTAGGTCCCAAGTTAAATCATGGGTGAATTATTCCTATAAATAGGAGCAACCGGCTCTATTTTAAACATATTTGGGCCTTGAGGAAGTCAAAGCTACACTTTGTGATACCTACATTGTACTTGTTTCTTCCTAAAATTAATGAGAAATGTATGAGACAATTTGCTTTCTATAAGTGGCATTGCCCTCCCACATTGTGGAATTTATGATGAATATGACACTGCCCTTTTATCATTTTCTCATTTATTGTTAATTTTATTTCATGTGCATGGAATTCCATTATTCTTATTTTTTTTAAGCAAAAAATCCCTTGCGGGGCTGCCTTGGTTTGAGAGACCATGACCAAGGGGTTCTACACTGTCAAATTCATCGGGGAGTCACTCCCGGCCCTACCCACACCAACATTATCAATAGGATTTTGGGTACTCAATTCAACTTTTTTGTAGGGTGGAGATTCAAACCTAGGACCTCCCTTAGAGGAATGCCCTCTCCTCTCCAACTCACCTACAACACCTGGGTCATTATCGTTATTTGATTTCCTTATTATTTGATCGATTACACACTCTCCTTGCTATAGTTAGGGTTTTATTTACTTTTAATCTCTTACACACTAAATTTCCAAATGTTCTTTAATGTATTATAATTTTCACATTTACTTTTTACACATTAGTTTCTCACATTTAATTTCATGCAATTAGATTAAATTTTTAGATTTTAGCAAGGATAGTGGGGAATCAGCCTAAATCTAGAGGTCGAAAGAGGCATTATTCCTCCCTTCCAATATTATTGATACAAATTTGGACAGTTCTCCAATTCATTATTTTTGGCATGCCTAGTATCTGATTCATTACAAAGAAACACCCACAACATGTAAATATATATCATTCTTAGCATTCCTAGTGGAACAAAGAACTTGATATCCATAACGAGATCAAGCCTAGTCCCAAATTGAATTTTAATATCACACATTTTTTTATTTGTTATGTCTAATTTTGTAGGTGTTTTGTGAAAGGTGATACCATTATAAACATTAAAAATCTAAAAATTTTGCAAGGCAAAAAAGTCATCCCAATTGGTGAAATTTCTCATTTTTGGATTGAAATCTACATTTGCCATAGTAAAAAATAGTAGGATCAATTTTAGAAATTTTTTACCATGTCCTCATCCAGGAAGTAATTCACTCCAAGATCATAGTGATTTTCTCCATTTGAACCCAATTTCCTTGAAAATATATTTTTTAAGTTTGATCAAAGGAGTAATTTGCTCTACTTAGTTAGAGATTCACTTTGAAAGAGTAAAATTCTGTCAGTAGAATCCAAATAGTGATTCACCTAGATTTTGAGGAGCGATTCACTTATAAGGTCAAGAAACTTCCTAATTCCTTTGAAGGAAGTGATTTGCTCAAAAGTTCAATAATCTTCCTAACTCCTTCAAAGGGAGCGATTCACACAAAAATCGAAACAATTCACTTAGAGAAATTATCTTGTCCTCTCTTTTTATAAACTTTTCAAAGTCATGTTTTTAAAATTAATTCGCTCTAACTTGGAAGTGATTTGCTACATTTTCTAATTTTTTAAAAGTTGACCCCAAAACTTTATTCATGTAGGTATGTAAATAAGGGAATTTAAGCTTATGAATATGTGCACAAAAATGCAACAATCGGATAATGAATTTCAATCAACAAAATTGATAGCATATCAAAAAATAAATAAGAAAGGGAAAAGAGAAGAACAAATTGTTGCATGGGTGCATCAATATGATGAGTATTATATATTAGGGTACCTAGTAATAGATATATGGGGATATGATATTATATTGTATAAGGGTTGACATGGGTTACACATAACCCAAGGTTGATTATATTATATTATATTATATTATATTATATTATATTATATTATATTATATTATATTATATTATATTATATTAGTAGTCAGCTCTCCAAAGTAGAATTAGAAGATGAATATGTAAAGAAGGAATGTTTGTCATTGTAATCATCATGGAGATCAATCTTATGCAATCATCTTTGTCCATGGAGTTGCTTATGGGACTTTGCCCTCTCTAAGTGGTACTCTCATGTTGGGAGATCTTGTGGAGTGATTCCTTCCTTAAGGAGTATTATTGGTGTTACCCTACCTTAAGGGTATTATCTATCTCTGTCTTATTTGTAGATTATTATTGTGGACGAATGATTTGATATTTCTACATATTGGTGAATGGTTTATGTTAATGAGAATATAGTTTTATAACAATGATATTGAAGATACTACACCAAATCCCCCTTTCTTGAAAGGAAAAAATCCAACGATTGATCAAACAAGTCAAAACCTTGTTTTAAGATATGGTCTTCCCTAGTTTCTCTTACAATTATACCACCAATATTTTGAGTTTCCCAAATCAAGCCTAGACTGATATTGGACTTGTCATGACTCACACTAATCCTCTATATAGGATGTCATTAATTGATGTAAACATTCCTACAAATAATCAATTACTAGTATCCTTCAATAACAAAAACAATATGAGTCAACCTCCAGTGTGTAATACCCAAACCGATCCTCCTACAAGGACAAATTTAATAACATATCTAATATAGAAACCTTGTCATGTGACCCAATGTAAGTTTTTTGAGGTAAATCTACATTCCTACCCAAATCCAAGGTATTTAAACTTGTAAGTTTCAACTAATCATATGGGGGTGAAATGTGCTCAAGGAAATCCCCTACGCTAATTGCTGCCTCTTGCTATTCAACCAC
Source organism: Wollemia nobilis (assembly GCA_028583015.1). Lineage (NCBI taxonomy): Eukaryota > Viridiplantae > Streptophyta > Pinopsida > Araucariales > Araucariaceae > Wollemia > Wollemia nobilis. Next base: position 25,160,951 of record JAQPPZ010016957.1, on the reverse strand, counting down.
CACAAACCTTGTAGCAATACTCACCTCCTCAAAACCATCAAGTTCCTCAATACGTCTTGCAATATCTTTCTTTTCAAAATTTACAAGCCCCACCAAATCAACAATTGGCCCATCCTAATCCACCACCTTTTCAAAATCTAAAATCTTCCTATTTGTCATCATATTACTTTGTGCAACAATAAACTCAAGGTTTTCTCAATAAATATTGTCTCAAATACCTCCATAGCTAACATATGCAGCTCCATATCAAGGCTACGTAATGTACCCTTTTTTGATGTAGTAGGACAAAAATCCCCATAATAATCCAACGTCTCAACCATCCAAGCCTCAAAATCAAGTTCTAGATTGGACCTATCAAGGACCTCTAAACCTAAAGGCCTATTCTCTCATTTTAGGTGTTGTTATGAAAGCCTTACCTACCTTCTATGGAAATGGGACTAAAACAATGTTGGACCACCTGAACAAGTCCTCCACGTTGAAGTAAATTTACCACATTTAAGAGGAAAATATAATGGTACACTTACATATCTATTCATTGTGAGATAAAGTTGCTTTATGGTATAGGGGATTACCAGATAATTTTATCATCAATTGAGAATCAATCATAGAACTATTCATGTGTAGACTTGGTAGAATGGGTAATGGGTATTCTATTTTATTTTAATTAAATGCTATGTAAATCCATCCTCAAGAAAGTATTCATGAATATAACACTAGTTTTATAAGCATCTTGTACTTAATTCCTTTAAATTTTAGATCTAATGAGGAATAAGTATTGCCATTTTACGCCAAAGGCTCACAATCTGGTTTAGCAGTTATGGTTTGTAATTCTAACATGTCACTTTAGTTGTAGCTTTTAAAGAGGCAACTCGCAAAAGTTGTTTTTATTAGAGTAGAAAAATTACCACCTACCTCGCCAATGACCTATGCTTCTCATATCATCTATACTCCTTAGATTTCTAGATCCACACCCTCTATTTTTTCCATTCCAAATTTTAAATCACTCACCAATTTGGGTCCTTATCCATATATTATGACACTAGGTCAATATTTGCCATCTATGTTGCTTTCCAATCTTAATTACCACTTCACCTACTCCACCACAAACTAATGGACAATACTAAATCCATCACTCAACATTTAGGTCAATAAATATAAAATATATGGTGGTGGTAGTGAAGACAATAATGAATAAGAGTAATATGGAAAATAGACAGAGTTAGTAGAATACCAAATGGTAAGCCAAGAAAAACCCCTCATCCTACAAAGAATCAAGTATCATATCAAAACATTGGTAAAACTATAAATTATTTGTAAAGTAGTATGGTGAACACAAATTTAGAAATCAACAAATTATGGTGTTTTCCATGTAACACAAGGTATAATCCCATAAATTGTGCAATGGATATTAGAAGTTTATAAACAATTCAACATGATAAACAATGCAAATTCAACAAGTCATCACCATGGAAAAATGATACCAATAATGAATCAACCTGTAATGGTGAAACCATTCCCTTACCAATTGTTCATCATGAACTAATCAATTTATCAGGCTCTATATCTAGTGCAATAGGTAGTCCTAACTTTACCAAATCCTAAAAGTGTAATTCTTGTCAAATTCAATACGATTTGAGGGGGATGAAAACTCATGTTTGATGATAGCATTGGTTGTACACATTAACAAGGGGTTGGAACCAAGGTAAAAGGAAAGGATAATATTGGTTGTACAAATATATTAAATTAAACAAGGGGACCAAAGTTTTGAGGAGGGAAAGGTTGTCATTGCATGTAAAAAACAAGCGACCAATGACCACAACTCAATAAGAGAAACAAATTGAAGATGTTGGAAAATATTTGGTCAATGCTCCCCAAGAAAATACAAGAGCCAGAAGTGAAAATAAGATGAATAAGAGAACTAAAAAGGGAAGACTAGATGAGGCAAACAACTGTATAAATTTTCTCTCACTAGTGAAGGGCATGTGATAGCTAGAAAATTCATAGTGCACAATGAAAGCAACTCTATCAAATTTAGATTCAATATAGCAAAGGAAATAAAGAAGACCATGATCATTCTTGGGCAGAGAGACCTATTCCAATAATCTCTTGAGTAGGAGAGAAGCTACATTAAGAATGGAAAATCTAAGTCGATCTAGATTAGTCCAATAAAATAATAGAACCTGATAGTAGAAGATCCTTCATATATTTAGGTCAATGTAGTGAATATCCTAAATTCTCCAAATTCTAAAACCCTAAAACTATCACCATTTTATGTAACTCTAACAATATAAAATTATTGTAAATTTTGAGTATATTATGTTGTCATTGATGTCAAAGGATTGATGTCATAAGTTTATGACATTGGTTTTCATTGATGTCAAAGTAAAAATAGGTGAGAATAATCTTCAAGGGTACATGAGGCAATGTGGAAGCAAGAAAAATACAAGGTTCTTCATGGTTGTGTAAGCAAGAAAAAGATAAGGCATTCTTCGTGGTGGTATTTGCAAAGGAAAAATAAAAGTTTTAATTGATTTACCATGGTGGTACTTGCAAAGGAAAAAGAAAATGTTTCATGGTGGTAAAGGTTAATTGATTTACCATGGTGGTACTTGAAAAGAAAAAATAAAATGTTCCATGGTGGTAAAGACTTATTTTTAAAGAAATAGCCCAAGGGAGAAAATATAAATTATAATATTTAAATCTATTTAGATTTAAAATATTATAAAAATCAAAAGGTTAAAAAGGAAGCACCAAAGTCTTGAATTTGAATTAATTAAAATGGTGAGTGCCAAAGCATAAGTTAAAATTACAACTACTCCAAGGGCCAACGTCCAAGTTCAAAAGGGCAAGAAAAAGTGTATAAAAAGGTTTAATTATTTGCATGGACTCAGGTTTTTAATCAAGCAAGAATCACATCCGTTCGAGCACGTTACAGATGCAGATAAGAAGATAAATCATTTTGTGTATTTCGAAGGTAGAGAAAAACAAAAGGGGTACACTTACTTCAAGACAGGGTAATGAAGAGATTAAAGAGGCAGTGCACATTTTTGTCCTAAGTGGGCGGATAGCCCAAGTGGTAGGTAGGGCTTGCGAAGAGTGTGGCAGGTGAGAGGTTACACGTTCGAATCACGACGGATGTTTTTATTTTGGTTAATAAAAAAGTACCTAACGTAGCAAGTAAAAAATGAGCATGTGCTCCTTGGTGATAATTTGGGTGGCTAGCCCATGTAGTGTCCTAGCTAGCGCTAGGGTGCAAACCAATGAGAAGAGGTACGGTTGAGTCATGACGGTAGCACTTGAGGCAAGGTAAAAATATTTTGATTAAATTAAGGTATGCATAGCGCACGACTTAGGGAGATATAAGGGTTAAATTTTTATATTGTTTGGTGTGTAATTTTCTAGGGAGACATAAGGTTGTAGCTTTGCATAATAATTACTGTGTGATATTTAAGATTATATGTTTAATTAAAGTGAGATATATTAGGAGGTATAAGGTATATTTAAGTGGGATTTAATTTGTGATATGCACTTAGGGTTTTTGGTTGCTAATATTGAAAATCACTTAGGAGTAATAAGGTGTGATAAGTTGTTTGACATCTTATTGTAATTCTTGCATGGTGAAAAGAAAATATGAGAGTTTTTGTTGAGTATTAATGCTTTATTTTTTAGAACAAAATAAGGGACTTAGAGCATCATTTTCAAATTTCATTGTGCACATCCTTTTGAAAAGAAAGTTCATATGGAATTTTTGAGAAATTACCTTGCTATCTAACCATTGAAGTGGCACAAGAAATATTGGTTGTTTGTGAGATAGGTTCTTAAGGACATTTCTTCATCAAATCAAATTTAGAGGTATGAGGACATTACTCACTATTTGAGGTGTTTACTTGGGTATATCTTTTGATGTTATAAGGAGGAGATATAAGGATTAAATTCATGTGTATTATTGGAAATATTTGAGATAGGTCTTGTGATTCATTAAATGAACTCCATTGTTGAATGATATTGGATACACTTGAGCTAGGGTTTGTGAAACAAATTGTGCATCCTAGTTAAAAGAAATTGGAAACACTTGTGTTAGGGTTTGTGAAAAAATTGTGCTTCATTATTTGAGTGGACTTGTGAAACTCTTGGGCATTGGTTTGAGTGATATTGAAAGTGAATGTGCAAATATTAGAAATCATATTAGTAAAGTAAAGTTATACACCAGTTTGATTTGATTTGAAAGGGATTGTGTAAGAGGTAGAAATTGGATTAAATGAAAGTAAGATTTATGAATGTGAAAAATATATTGAGTATTTGATAGTACATATCATTCTCTATATGTTCCAAAGGTTAAAAAAATTTTGAGTAGAATATGTCTGTTTGATGAAAGAATTTCTAAAAGAGATATAAGCTTTGTTTGTATGCAAGATTTGGAAATAATTGAGCAGGTTCAACAAGCAACATTGAGGTAGACTTGAGCAAGTCTTTTGAGAAGGCTTGAAGGTACATTTGAGAAAGTCTTGTGAGAAGACTTGGACCAGAGTTGAACATAATTGAGGAAAGAATTGAAATAGAATTGTGCATGTGATATGTGCAGATTTGAACAAATTTGTGAGCATAGTTAGAGTAGATTTGTGCTATCCTTATAACTAGGTTTGGTGTAGATTTGATACAGAGTTGAGAGTAGGCTTTGGAGTAGACCAAATAATAGGGGATAAAGTTCTCTTATGGAGAGATATACACAAACCAAAGTAGAGGGGATAGAGTTCTCCTATGGAGAGAGATCCACAAACTAGAGAAGAGGGGATAGAGTTCTCCTGTGGAGAGAGATCCACAAACCAGAGCAGAGGGGATAGAGTTCTCCTATGGAGAGAGATCCACAAACCAGAGTAGAAGGAATAGATTTCTCTTGTGGAGAGATATCCACAAACTAGAGCAAAGGGGATAGAGTTCTCCTATGGAGAGAGATCCACAAACTAGAGTAGAGGGGATAGAGTTCTCCTATGGAGAGAGATCCACAAACTAGAGCAAGGGGATAGAGTTCTCCTGTGGAGATATATCCACAAATAAGAGCATTGGGGATAGAGATCTCCTTTGGATAGATGTCCATAAACATTGTAATAGGAAATTGATTCCCAAGAAAATTTGTTGAGAAAATTTAGAAGAAATATTTTCTCTGTGGATGTAACCCACATTGGGTGAACCACGTCAAATTTGTGTCTCTCATGTGTGTGATGATTTTTGTATTGCTTTGATTAATGCTATTGATATTGCAATTGATAATATTGGATAATATTGTTTGGCAAAGAAAAGTATAAATTGATCTTATACTGTTCACCCCCTTTCAGTATAAGCTTGTGTTCTTCAATTGGTATCAGATCGGGTTCCTTCCAAAAAGTCTAATAACTTGAAGGAAGATATTATAGGAACACATATGGCATCTCAAAATGGATATTCATCAAACAAGGCTCCATTTTTCTATGGGAACAATTATACCTTCTAGAGTATAAGAATGAAGACTTACTTGATGGCACAAGGATATGAGACATGGCAATCGGTTGAGGATGGGTTCACACCTACAACTACTTCTCCCATAGATAATAATGGTAAGAAGTTACATGTGAATAATTCCAAGGCTATGAATAGAATATTAAGTGGATTACATGAAGCAGAATTTGTGAAAGTTATGCAATGTAAATCAGGAAAAGAGATGTGGGACAAATTGAAGAAAACATATGAAGGAGATAATAAGGTCAAGTTGGAAAAACTACAAAACCACAAGAAAATGTTTGAATATTTGAAGATGGAATATGAGGAAGATATTGCTAAATACTTACTTCATGTGGATGAGGTTTTTAATACCATGCGTGGACTTGGATTCAAAATTGAAGACTCCAATGTTGCTCAAAAAGTATTAAGATCACTCCCTATAAGGTATGGCACAAGGTTTCAACTATAGAAGAGATGAGAGATATTGATAAGTTGACTATGGATGAGTTACATGGAATTCTCACAGCTTATGAGATGAGAATAGTAAAGGATCACAATTCCAAGAAAGAGGCAACTTTCAAAGCTTCAAAGAAGATAAAAGATAAGAAACCATAATCAAGTGATGAGTCAAGCAGTAATGAAGAAGCTAACTATGTGAGAAGAAATAATAAGGGCTCAAGAAAACACAAAGATATAAAGACTATGAAATGCTTTAATTGTGGTGATTTTGGTCACTATACATCAAATTTTCCACAATCTGGAAGCAGTAGCAGTGAAGAGAAACATGATTATAAGAAGAAGGAAGAAAGAAATTTTAGGCATGAAAAGAAAAATAGGTATGGTCAAGGTAAGCATGAAAATAATTTCTTTCAAAGGCACAAGAAGAGTTTCTATATTAACAAGGCAAGCAATGCTTCAAGTGACAGTGATGAAAGACTCTCAGATAGTGAAGAAGAAGAGATTCTATTCTTGGAAATAGAAGAGGAAGAAAACACTCCTATTAAAAACCAAGTAGAGGATGCTCCTATAAAGGGAGACCTAGAGAAAGAATTAGAAAAAGAAGAAGAAGGCACATTTGATCTATAAGAAGAACTTATTGTTGCTCTTAGAGATTTGAAAAGAGTTAGAAAGCATAATTCAAGACTTGAGGCTCAAGTTCAAGAATATGAGGAAGAAAAATAAAAGCTTCTACAAAACCTCACAAACTCAAAAGCTAAGGCAAGGATATTTAAAGAGGTCATGGTTGAAAAGTTAGAAGCAAAAGAGTTAGAGTGTGAAATATTAGAACATGAAGTGGTTTCTCTAAGGATGGAAGTGAAATATTTTAAGGATAAGCTAAATAGGTTTGGGAAAATTTCAAAAACTTTGGATAAAATTATCAATGCACAAAGATCTTCATTTATCAAAACAGGACTTGGTTTTGAAGAGGGACAAGGAAAACAAGAAGGGTCAAGCTCAAGCTCAATAGAAAAGGAAGTTTTAGAGGAAGAGAGTGAAGAAGAAACTAAGACTTATGAGGATAAGTTGAAAAAGGGAAGTTTCACTAAGAAAGGAAACAATGCACAAACAAGAAATAGGGATCATCACAGAGGAGGCAAAGAAAGGGCTAAGAAACCAAAGGTTTCAAAACAAGATTTCTTCAAAGGATATTGTTTTTCATGTAATCGTTTTGGTCACAAAGCTATGCATTGCAGGATTCATGGAAATAAGGAGTATGGCCTCACTAAAAGGAATGTCAACTCATTCAAAGATGGATATTTCTTTCAAGGGTATTGCTACTCATGTAATCGCTTTGGTCATAAAGTGATCCACTGTAGGGTTCATGACAGAAAGGATTATGGCTTCACCAAGAGAAACTTCAAATCATTTACACCTTCCAAGAACTACAACATTAGGTGTTACAAGTGCAATAATATTGGGTATAAGGCCAAGTGGTGTAGAACAAAGTTTCTAGAACTACCAAAGTCAAGCAAGAATAGGGACACTCAAAAGGATCAAAATGGTATGATTACAAAGGTATCAAAAAAAAATGTTGACAAAGAAAAAGAGCATTGTATGTTGGGCGTGGAGATACTCCCACCCCAAAATTAACCACCTCAAGGAGAGGAGGTGGGATGGGGTTGAGCTAAGAGTCTTATATTTAGCCCCAAAGGAGTCCCTTTGCCATTTATGTCAAAGGGAGAGATATTTGAGTAAGGGGAGAGCATTCAATCAGGGGAGCAGTTTCTCAGGGGAGTAGATTTGTAATCCAGTGGTTGAAAAAAAAATTTTTAGAAAGGGTTGCCATAAATGACAAAGGGGGAGATTGTTGGAAATTTTGAGTATATTGTGTTGTCATTGATGTCAAAGGATTGATATCATAGGTTGATGACATTGGTTGTCATTGATGTCAAAGGAAAAATAAGTGAGAATAATCTTCAAAGGGTACATGAGGCAATGTGGAAGCAAGAAAAAGACAAGGTTCTTCATGGTTGTGTGAGCAAGAAAAAGACAAGGCATCCTTCGTGGTGGTATTTGCAAAGGAAAAATAAAAGGTTTAATTGATTTACCATGGTGGTACTTGCAAAGGAAAAATAAAAATTTTCATGGTGGTAAAGGTTAATTGATTTACCATGGTTGTACTTGAAAAGAAAAAAATAAAATGTTCCATGGTGGTAAAGACTTATTTTTAAAGAAATAGCCCAAAGGAGAAAATATAAATTATAATATTTAAATCTATTTAGATTTAAAATATTATAAAAATCAAAAGGTTAAAAAGGAAGCACCAAAGTCTTGAATTTGAATTAATTAAAATGGTGAGCACCAAAGCATAAGGTAAAATTACAACTACTCCAAGCACCGACATCCAAGTTCAAAAGGGCAAGCAAAAGTGTATAAAAAGGTTTAATTATTTGCATGGACTAAGGTTTTTAATCAAGCAAGAATCGCATCCATTCGAGCATGTTGTGGAGGTAGAGAAGAAGACAAATCATTTTGCACATTTTGAAGGTAGAGAAAAACAAAAGGGGTACACTTACTTCAAGATAGGGTAGCGAAGAGATTAAAGAGGCAGCGCACGTTTTTGTCCTAAGTGGGCGGATAGCCCAAGTGGTAGGCAGGGCTTGCAAAGAGTGTGGCAAGTGAGAGGTTACGCGTTCGAATCACGATAGATGTTTTTGTTTTGGTTGAGGAAGAAGCATCGAACGTAGCAGGTGAAAAAGGAGCGCGTGCTCCTTGGTGATCATGTGGGTGGCTAGCCCATGTGGTGTCCTAGCTAGCGCTAGGGCACGGGCCAATGAGAAGAGGTAGGATCAAGTCATGGTGGTAGCGCTTGAGGTAAGGTAAAAATATTTTGATTAAATTAAGGTATGCATAGCGCACGACTTAGGGAGATATAAGGGTTAAATTTTTGTATTTTTTGGTGTGCAATTTTCTAGGGAGACATAAGGTTGTAGCTTTGCATAATAATTATTGTGTGATATTTTAGATTTTGTGTTTAATTAAATTGAGATATATTAGGAGGTATAAGGTATATTGAAGTGGGATTTAATTTGTGATATGCACTTAGGGTTTTTGGTTGCTAATATTTAAAATCACTTAGGAGTAATAAGGTGTGATAAGTTGCTTGACATCTTATTGTAATTCTTGCATGGTGAAGAGAAAATATGAGAGTTTTTATTGAGTATTAATGCTTTATTTTTTAGAACAAAAGAAGGGACTTAGAGCATCATTTTCAGATTTCATTGTGCACATCCTTTTGAAAAATAAAGTTCATGTGGAATTTTTGAGAAAGTACCTTGCTATCTAACCCTTGAAGTGGCACAAGAAAGATTGGTTGTTTGTGAGACAGGTTCTTAAGGACATTTCTTCATCAAAGCAAATTAAGAGGTATGAGGACATTACTCACTATTTGAGGTGTTTAGTTGGGTATATCTTTTGATGTTACAAGGAGGAGATATAAGGATTAAAGTCATGTGCATTATTGGAAATATTTGAGATAGGTCTTGTGATTCATTAAATGAACTCCATTGTTGAATGAGATTAAATACACTTGAGCTAGGGTTTGTGAAACAAATTGTGCATCCTAGTTAAAATAAATTGGAAACACTTGTGTTAGGGTTTGTGAACAAATTGTGCTTCATTGTTTGAGTGGACTTGTGAAGCTCTTGGGCATTGGTTTGAGTGATATTGAAAGTGAATGTGCAAGTGTTAGAAATCATATTAGTAAATCAAAGTCATATACCAGTTTGATTTGATTTGAAAGGGGTTTTGTAAGAGGTAGAAATTGGATTAAATGAAAGCAATATTTTTTAATGTGAAAAACATATTGAGTATTTGATAGTACATATCATTCTCTATATGTTCCAGAGGTTAAACAAATTTTGAGTAGAATATGTTTGTTTGATGAAAGTATTTCTGAAAGAGATATAAGCTTTGTTTGTATGCAAGATTTGGAAATAATTGAGCAGGTTCAGTAAGCAGCATTGAGGTAGATTTGAGAAAGTATTTTGAGAAGGCTTGAAGGCATATTTGAGCAAGTCTTGTGAGAAGACTTGAAGCATTATTTAGGTAAATTTGAGCAATTCTTGTGAGAAGACTTGGGATAGAGTTGAACAAAATTGAGGAAATAATTGAAATAGATTTGTACATGTGACGTGTGCAAATTTGGATAAATTTGTGAGTAGAGTCAGATCAGATTTGTCCTAGCCTTATAACGAGGTTTAGTTCAAATTTGAGATAGAGTTGAGATCAATATTTGGAGCAGACTAGATAAGAGGGGATAGAGTTCTCCTATGGAGAGATATCCACAAAATATAGTAGATGGGATAGAGTTATCCTATGGAGAGATATCCACATACCATAGAAGAGGAGATAGAGTTCTCTTGTGGAGAGAGATCCACAAACTAGAGTAGAGGGGATAGATTTTTGTGGAGAGATATCCACAAACTAGATCAGGGGGAATACAATTCTCCTGTGGAGATAGATCCACAAAACAAAGTATATGGGATAGAGTTCTCTTGTGGAGAGAGATCCACAAACCAGAGTAGAGGGGATAGAGTTCTCCTATGGAGAGAGATCCATAAACTAGAGAAAGGGGATAGAGTTATCCTATGGAGAGAGATCCACAAATCATAGCATTGGGGATAGAGATATCCTTTGGACAAAAGTCCATAAAAATTGTAATAGGGAATTGATTCCCAAGATATTTGTTGAGAAAATTTAAAAGAAAGATTTTGTCTGTGGACGTAGCCCACATTGGGTGAACCATGTTAAATTTTTGTCTCTCATGTGTGTGATGATTTATGCATTGCTTTGATTACTGCTATTGATATTGTAATTTATAACATTGGATAATATTATTTTAGAAATAAAAGTAAAAATTGATCTTATACAGTTCACCCCTCTATCAGTATAAGCTTGTGTTCTTCAAAAATTACCTACTAAGGAGTTGCATAGTAGATTTAGGGGTTGTTGTGATAGTAATTACCAAGGATATCTATAAAAAAATGGAATTTTCCTACATAAATATTACCAAGAATCCAATTTAGATGGATGGCACTCAAGTAAATTTTGTAGGATTTTTGAAATATTGGATTATGACTATGGAAAAGCATCTTGACCTAGTGGTGGTCTAGGATGTTATAGTGGCCAACCTTCCTTTGTGTTTAGGTATGTTGTTTTCAAGATAATGAACAAGTAAGGTATTTAAGAATGGTTACCTGGCAATGGACAACACCCACATGAAGGTACCCCAGTATGGGAAGATGATCTAGGTTGAAAATGAACCCCTATGCAACTATTTGGTGCATAAGCTAGATGAATATGATGTGGTGAATTGGAATGATTTGCATGACTTTATAAGCAACGAAGTCATGGAGGATGATCCTATGTTTGAAATACATATGATTATTGACATACTTCAAGATGATGAAGGCTTAGAAGTAAGCTTTAAATAAATTGAGCTAGGGAATTACATCATATCCAAAGGATCAACTAACATCCTAGTATTGATAATCCAATAGGTATAGGGGTATTATGGAGTGTGGATTATACATTTTTATGGCATAATAACTAACAATGGAGATGGTGCAAGTATCCATATCATAAAACCTCAAAGTGTGCAAACAAAATTCACTTGTAGATTATTATTCAACTACATCAACATTGTAGTTGAATGTGAAGCATTGTGTATAGGCTTAAGAAAGACTTAAAATATGGGATCAAGAATCTCAAGATATTTGACGACTCTAAGTTGGTCATAGATTAGTTTAATTCACAATGTGCCACTAAAAACAAGCACCTAATGTTATATAAGCCAAAGGTATGAAACCTATTGAAAATTTTAACACTTATGAAATCAAAGCAATTCATTAGGAGTTAAACTCTAAGGTAGATGCACTAGTGTCTATGGAAGCAAGATTTAAACCTGCCTCCTAAATTTGAGATAAACCAAAGGACTTAGAAGTGGTTTTCAGACCAACAATCCCTAATAATTTTAACCATTGGCAAGTTTTCAACAATATAAGAAAATCAATTGAGTTTCTCATAAAAGAAGCTTAACATGATAAAAACAAAAATAAATATGGGTATGATATAAAGGATGGGGTGATTTAATTGAAAACTAAACAATTTCCAAAAGGACTAATCACACTAGAAATTTAATTCAATCTAGATGGCGATGCAATAAAATACAACTTCCAAGTAAAGGCGTCCTCCTATCACCCAATCAAAATCACCTAAGGGAAGAATTTGTTAATAGGAAACTAATGTTATGAGGAGGAAATAGGATTGTTTAAAGAGCTATGTAGAAAATACGGGGTCATCATTGCCTAGTCTTATGAATATTTAGAAGTATATAATAGAAGCATCATAAATCATAATATTAATTTGGAGCCTATTACCATGACTTTCAAGAAAAAATAAAGGCATGTGAACCCCTAAATTAAAGCAGTTATAAAAATAAAGCTTCTAAAACTCCTAGAGAACCTAATTGTATTCCCAATCAAGCACTCCACCTAGGTAGCCAACCCATCTGGTGTGTAAAAAAATAGTGACATTAGGTTATATGCCAATTTCTAGAATCTAAATAGGGCATCATTAAGGACCACTAATCTTCAACTACCATAGATCAAATTTTACAAAAGGTGGTAGGATTGTAGATTTTGTCACTTCTGCATGGCTTCTCTAGGTACAATAAAATATGGGTCAAACATGATGATTAGCACAAATAACTTTTACCACAAAACGAGGGACTTTTGCACATTAATGAATACCTTTTGGATCATCAAATGTTGGGTCCACCTTCCAACAAGTTATGGACATTGCCTTTGTAGGTCTATTAGGTGATATTATACTTATATACCTTAACAATTTAGCTATATTTTCAAAGTAAAGTAAGAAGCATGTTGCACACTTAAAATCTATCTTTCAAAGGTGTAGAGAGTATCGTATCTCACTTAATCCTAAAATTTTATTTTCATGGTCCAATAAGGATAAAATTTTGGACATGTGCATCTACATACCTTAACGATTTAAATATATTTTCAAAGTAAAAAAAGAAGCAGGTTGAACACTTAAAATCTATCTTTCAAAGGTGTAGGGAGATTGGTATCTCACTTAATCCTAAAATTTCATTTTAATGGTCCATGAAGGAAAAAATTTAGGACATGTGGTGTCTAGGGTGGCCTAGACATAGATCCCAATAGGATAAAAGTAATCTAAGAGCTCCTCTTATTCTTAAATTTCAAATTAAACCAAACCTTTCTAGGTCAAATCCAGGTTTTAACCAAATTCATAACTAATTTTGCACAACTGGTCAGGCTAATCAATAAAATGTTAAAAAATAACACAACCCTAATATGGATTGAAGATGGTAAAAAATCCTTTCAAGACATAAAGGAAGCCATTGCCAAAGCCTCAATCCTTGTCAATATTTATTTTTCCAAAGACTTCAAGCTTTATGTATTTGGTACAAATGAAAACATTATCATGGTATTGACCAAGAAAAATGATAAATATGAAGAGCATTTGATTTCCTTCATGATCCAAGTCCTCCATAACTATGAATAAAGATACACATTTAATGTAAATATACGTCTATCATAATAAAGGCCCCAAGCAATTTTAGATATTACCTATTCCAAAGTGAGACTACTATCTTCATAGTTCATCCCAATGTTTAATATGTTGTACTACAAGGTTTAATAGGAAAAAAAAGAGGATGGATAAAATTGATCTAGGAATTTGACATAGAAATAAAATCTACTAAGCTCATCAGGGGTAGAGCTCTATGTGAAATCCTTACAATATTGATACCAAGGGATTAAGTAGCATTAGTAGAGGAGATAGAGTTAGATGATAAACTACGATAGATGGGATATATTAGAAGGTATATGATAATTGGACAAGTTGCAGAAGGATTGAAACCTAAAGAAATGGCCCAATTTAGGTAGAAAGCAATACACTATGCATGGCTAAATAAAGTACTTTTCTAATAAGGATATAATGGATCCTGTTAAGGTGTGTCAAAGAGGAAAGGATATAATCCCTACTAAAATAATATCATAATGAAGAGGATACAATTCCACATAAACCACAACACAAGATTCTAAGGGAAGGATATTATTGACCTACCATCTTCTCTTATTATTTTCAATGGATCAAAAAGTGTAAGGCCTATTGTATTTTCATGGTAAGAAGAAAAACATCAATGCCCTTGAAGCCTATAATCATCACTAAACCCTTCCAAAAATGGGGTCTTGATTTCTTCAACAAGATCAATCCCTTATATAATGTAGGACATGAATGGATTTTAATTGCAACTAACTATTTCATGAAATGGGTTGAAGTAGTGTTAGTCAAATCAGTAAACCAGAAAGTGGTGATCCAAATTTTGGAGGATATTATCACCATATTTGAGGTTCCATCAAAAATAATGACTAATAATTACATTCCATTTAAAATACTCAGGATGATGAAACTCACATTAAAGTATGGGTTTGTATTGAAAATAGGCTTCAGTAACTATCCCTAGTGCAATGGTCTAGCAAAAACCACTAAGAAAATTGTGAGGATATTGAAGAAGATCATAACCAAATCATAGGATATTAGCATACCAAGTTGAGAAGAACACGCTCAATTGACCAAATGACACCTAAGACTCTACAGGATCATATCCCTACAAGTTAGTTTATAAGAAGGAATTTGTGCTACCAGACAACTTGTAACTCCCTTCTCTCCAAATATCACAACAATTAGAGCTAGAGAACATCAATATCGAACCAATACAAGAAAAACTTAATATTTTACTGGCCCTAAAAGAAGAAAGATAAAAACATTAAAAAATAATGGTCCAATATCAAAAAGAGGCTAAGAGATGGTTCAACAAAAAGACCATTGAGATGGATTACAAGGTGGTTTGGTTCAAATAGGGCGAAGATAGGGCCATACTAAGAAGCCATAAAAATTTGTATTCCCTCTGTAGTAGACCGTACCAAATTATTTGAACCGCAAGTCCAAACAACTACTAGCTCGCACCTATGGATGAAATATTGTTATCAATTTTAGTTAACTGGAAAAATTTGTGGCCCATTTAAAGAAGTGTATGAGGCTAAAATAACTATAAATATGTACATATTTCCTTTTCTTCTCAACTAATATTCCCTATTTCATTCTTCTTGGTTTTTGAAGTTTGTCGTTTGTTGAAGAACAAAAAAAAATATGAAGTGAGAAAATCAGCTTGATTTTGGGCCAACCACCCACTTGACTCCATAAATTCAAGTGTGGTTAGTAATAGGGATTATAAAATATCCATAATGCATAACTCCCACTTTAATCTTCCAAACCATGCTTACATGTCAAGGAATACCTCTAGAAAATTGCACCATCAATTGAGTTGCTCTGCTTAAGCACCTTGTCCTCACTACAACCCTTGATCTGCTCCCTTCCACTGGTCATGTTGAACCCAAACTAGCTCTCCAATTGTAATAACCAACCCCTTAAATTTTACATCATGAGCTCTCTTTTGTTGACCCACTCCACTCAAACACCCTACTGAATTTATTACACATCCCTTGAATACCATTCTCTTGCCAATCACCTTGCTTGTTCATAATGTGAAATGATCAGGTTGAACCCCACACAGGCTCCCTCATTAATCCATTTAGCATTTTAAAACTACCTTATTTCACTCCATAAACAAACAAAAAAATCCACAAGGTATCCAACTAGTGATTACCTAGTCAACCCAAGTGAATCGGCCTACATCTCAAATTACCAAACAACACCTTTCCAAATTTTCCTAAGTTTGTCTTAGGTATGAATCGCTAGGCATTCTAAGTGAGTCACTCCCCCATTTCTAAGTGATTTTCTCTAGATAATGTTTTCCAAATGTTGCATGGATATCAATTAGCTCTATATATCAAACCAATCATTCCCCTTCTCTAGACTTCACAAAAGTTTTCTTTTTTCTCAAAATTCACCCACCATCCATCCCACTCATCATGGTTACCACTTTTGTGTCTACCATTTCATCCATACCCAAGGCAAAATTGATGACCCCATGAACCATCACTATCACATATCTTGTATAAACTCTAGGAATGCTAATCCAAGTAAAATTTCCTAAGGCAAGGTCCTCCAAGGACAAGAGGAAGAAGAAACAAAGGAGAAAGAAACCTACTCCTCAACTCAAATGCTAGAAGAGTTCTTTGATGAGCCATATAGGATTGTAGAGGAGGGAAAGTTAACATACTTCCTCAAATAATTAAGGCATGAAGCCTTAAGGAGATTCAGCTTAGGCCCTAAAACAAATACATGGAGCATTAGTCGAGTTTGTAACTCGGGGCTAGCAATGAACCTAGTGCCCTAGGTCCAATATTTTTACCCATAATTGGTAAAAGAATATGTCAAAAGGTATAATTTTTATGAGAGAAGCATCAGACCGTCATAGTGGATAGAAGTATCCTATATCAGGGAGGATGATATATGAACAATGTTGAATGCAATAGATGATCAGGTTG
The DNA here is from genome assembly GCA_028583015.1 of Wollemia nobilis. NCBI lineage: Eukaryota > Viridiplantae > Streptophyta > Pinopsida > Araucariales > Araucariaceae > Wollemia > Wollemia nobilis. The sequence goes on along the minus strand of JAQPPZ010016957.1, from coordinate 25,144,476 downwards.
TGTGGGTCACTTACAATCTCAAGGTACAAAAGCATTATTATTATTGATTCAACCAATAATATTGATGAGATTTTTAATATCTCATCTTAAATACCCTAACAAATATTTGGACTTCAACATACTGATGAAGTTGGAGTGGTTCAAAGATGATGTTTGTAGAAATAAAATTAACATACATGCACACAATTCCACTTCTACTTATATAATTCTATAAATCTATAGCTATTGACAAAAACAATGCACAAAAACAACAACAACAATAGTAGATAAATAAATAAATATGAATATATTGGCATATACAATGTTAACATTGCAGTCTACAATTCTTGTATAGAATCCTCTTCATGACTGCATCCATAGCCTGACTACATCATGCCCTACGCACATATGCACCAACATTCTCTCCCTATGTACCTATGCCTATGTATGAATGAATGAATCAACGAGGGGAGGGTCTCATTTATAAAACCAAAAATTAGTTGCACTCTCCAACTACTTGACATCTTATCATTCTTCTACATTACATTTCATATGCATTTACATAATATTTCCCACTACAGGATAAACTAACTTATGACTTATGACTTTATCGACATATGACTTAACATCATATTATTACATACAATATTATATTACCACTTTATAACATTAATAAATATATGTATGTACATTTCATCAAACACTTCACATACAATTACAAAATAACACAGAATACCAAAATTGATTCACTAAATGCAGACATATCAAATTGTCTATCTACATCTATCCCCTCCTTTAAACTAGTCAGCATCTTCGATGACACATGAGCTAAACACTAGGAATAGAAGCACTAAAAAATATAACATAATCTCTTGTTCTCCTTCCATTTCCTCCTATTCCATACATATTTTACAACAAACTTCACTTCAAACTGCTTCTTGCAACACCTTATTTTGTGATTGTGCACTCAACTTGTTGTAATCAATTGTAACTCCAACTGGATCAATATGACCATTATTCTCTGATTGTTCACTTCACTTTTTGCAATCAACCACATCATCAACTTGATCAACATGACCAACATAGCCAACATGACGAATATCACCTTTATGACTAACATGATCAACATCACTAACATCATGAACATAATGGGTAATTCTCGTTGCCACTTGTGTCGGTGGTCAAGGGGGAAGAAGCCCCTTTGCAAGGTCAAGGGAAAATGTCCCTTACGATGTTGAGGGAACTTCACTTGACCCACTAAAACAACTTTCTCTCAACTCCAATTCACTATTCTCTTAATCCAACTGAGTACTTATCATCCTCTAATAGATATTACCCTCATTGAACGACAACTCCTCTGACTGCATGGCCTCAAAAAGTGGTATTTTTGATGACACTTTCTTAGACAAATTCTCTAACAACACATATGATGACAATACATCTAACGATAATATCTCAAATGATAACACCTTTGGTGATAGTATCTGTAATGACAATATGTTTGATGATAACACGTATGATGATAGGACACATGATGGCAATATCCATGACAACAAAAGGTATGATGACAATGGATCCCATGACAATAGTCTCCATGATGTTAGTGGCCATGATGATAGTTCTCATGATGGTAGTCTCCATGAAAATAGGCTCCATGACGGTAGTGTCCATGATAGCAGGCTCCATGACAACAAGCTCCATGATGGTAGGCTCCATGACGATAAGCTCCATGATGAAAATATCCATAACGACAACCTCCATAATGATAGTTTCTCAGACGACAACATTTCAAACAACATCCCTTCTAACAATAGATCCTTAGATGGCATCACTTCTTATGGAAATCCCTTTGATGACAACTCCTCATATGATGCTTTCTCAAAAGCTAATCCCTCTAATGACAACTTCTCAGATGATGCCTCTCTTATCGATGTCTATGATGACAATGATAATACTTGTGTCAGCTTCTTCCTTGTTGACATCTATGGTGACACCTTAGACAACAACTCCCTAGACGATACTTGCTCCTCCTAAGTCATATGCTTATAGTATTCAACCATCCTGTTGAGTGATAATTTTTCCCAATTGCAAAACCATCATCATAGTCAGGGTATTCTCAGAAAACCCTCTCTTGCAAAGAAATTTAAACTTCTCCAAGGTTCTTGCTTACTTAATTACTTAAAATGTGCTTGATTGCTTGTGAAAATATGAAAATGTGTTGAATACCTTAGAGGTGCAAGTAATTGTTAACAAGGGGCTTGTGGTTTGGTATTTGATTTGATTTGCGATAATTTTGTTGCTCATGTGATTATTGAAAATGTGAATTTATTGATCAACTATCTACTTTGAAATAATAATTCTTGAACGATGATTTAATTCATTTTATCTCAAATTGTTCAGTCGATTTTATCTTCTTTTGTTAACAAGTTTTATCTTGAATTGTTGATCAATTTTATCTTGAATTGTTAACCAATTTTATCTTGAATTATTAACCATTTTTTTATCTTCCTTTGTTAACGAATTTTATCTTCTTTTGTTAGAATTTGTTTGAGCATGAAATAAAATGACTAAAATCTAACTTTGCAATGTAGGAGCTTTGGAACATCACCTTAAATATTCATTTAATGAAATTTTGGAATTTATTAAAATTTCCATTTTTACATCAAATGAAATTAATTTGATTGTTTTAAAAAAATTGTGCAAAGTTTGAAATTTAGAATTCCTTTAAAAAATGTGAACTTGTGTGAAATTTGAAATTGCAAATTTCCTTTAAAAAATGTGAACTTGTGTGAAACTTGAAATTGCAAAATTTCCTTTAAAAATGTGAATTTGTGTGAAACTTGAAATTGCAAATTTTCTTTTAAAAATGTGAATTTGTGTGAAATTTGAAATTTTGAATTTCCTTTAAAAAAATGTGAAATTGTGTAAAATAAGAATTTGAAGCTTAATCTTGGAATTCACATATCTCTTTTTGGGGATTTAATTTTTTTATATTTTTATTTTATTTGATGAAGTTTAAAAAAAGTGAAAAAGGAAAGGGTTAGAGAAAATAAAATAAAAGTAAGTTGTCATAAGCTGTTGGACATTTTGAGTCCTCTAAGTCAAAGTTGTCATTGATGTCACCTGATAGAGTTATCACTCTTTTCAAAGAATTCGGCAAAAAATAAAGTCATTCAAGGTTGTCACATTCATCTATGAAAAAGCTTCATCAGTGCAAAAGTGAAAGGAAAAAGGCTCCATAATATTTTAATATTAATGAGAGCACAGGTTAAGCGATTGGTCCATAAAAACCAAAGATGGGTTATTGCAAAAGTTTAAAAGGAGGTTTAATAATTATTTATAAATTATTTAAATTCACAAGGAATTTAAATTTTATAAATAATATTTGATTTCACCAAGGTTGTGCATTAAGACAAGGCTCCAAGGTTTATTTAAACTAAAACCTAAGGTTGGTTTGTTTTAATTTATAATATTTAAATTTTAATTTTAATTTAAATATATTATAAATTAAAACCACACCGACGTCAAATTTATTCGAAGCACCGACGTGATTGTATAAGAAGACAATGGCATTATATATAATGCCATCAAATACATTAATCACTTACCCTTGCATTTTCGTTGAGCGCATGCGAAAATGCTTGTGATTCTTAAAGGCTTAACGATTTATGAAAAGTGGAAGAAGAGATCGTGCAAAGTTGTTGAGCACATAGGCCAGCGTGGCTTAGTGGTGTGTTGGCTTGGCAAAGAGATAGGAGGTCCCGCATTTGATTCGCTTGAGGTTTGCTTGCAAGGACAAAGCGCTCGAAGCGTGTTTTGATTATTTCAAAAAGCGTTGGTTTGTGAGGTATTTGATGTTGGTCGTGCATTTTTAGGCATGTGATGGTTTGTGGCCCAACAGCAGCTTGGTTGCGGCTAAGGCATTGGGAAGGAGGATGTCGGGAGATCGAATCTCTCCTAGAGGCAAAGGCAAGTTAATTTTTTTATGTTTTAGTTTTTGTTAAATAGCCTTAAGGAGAAATAAGGGTTATGTTATGCCCTAGAAAATTGGGAAATTTTTGATGGTTTTATTTTTGGAAGGGTAGCATATTATATATCGTTGGAAAGCATTTTTCAAGGGCTATTTGATTAACTTTATTAGAAGGAGAAATAAGGTGTGTGTAAAGAGATATTTATGGTTTTGTAAAAGGGGTTCAAAAGTGAGTTTGATTTATTCTTTTTCAAAGGGGATTATTTCTTTCATGAGAGGACATGGTGAATTTTATTGAGTAGGAGTAATAAGGTGTTATTGGGATATTATTTTTATTGTTGTGATATTACTCAAGTCCTCTAACCTCCTTGTGGTTGATAAGGAAATATTTGAAAGTGTGTTGATTTTGACAGATTTTGTGGACAACTACTTGGCATCAAAAAGGTATGGGCAATATTCTCCATTGACTTGATTGGGTGATTGATTTCTGAAAATATCATTGGAGAGAAAATGATTGATTGTGGTTTCCTTTTATAAAGTGGTTGGTTTAATGCTTTAAGGTTTTCTGGATTGAAATTTGTGATTAAACCTTGTTTTATAAGCATTGTTGTTGAAACCAATTGGTTATGCAAAGAACTTGAACTTGAGTTAGAAAAGAACATGAGTATCATTGTTATGTGAGATTTTTGGTTGAGCATTGTTGGAAATATTTTGAGTTGGTTGATACACGCTTGTACTAGGGTTTTTGAGAAAGGGTTGTTCCTTGAGGTGATCGATTGAGTAGAGTTGATTGATCCTAGTCAAGTATTTGTGTGAAGTGGTTGTTCAAGATCCATGAAATAAACTTTTTCTTATTCTGATTTGAGTTGAGATTGAGTATAGAATTTATTGAGTCTCTAAAAATTCTCTCTATGCTTCTATGAGATTGATTTGAGTTTAGATTGGGATTTGAGTATAGAACATATTAAGTCTTTAACAATTATCTCTATGCTTTTATGAGATTGATTTGAGTTGATATTGGGATTTGAGTATGGAACATATTGATTCTCTAACAATTCTCTTTATGCTTCTATGAGATTTATTTGAGTTGAGATTGAGCTTTGAGTATAGAACATATTGAGTCTCTAACAATTATCTTTATGATTCTATGAGATTGAACAAGTTTTGTGTGGACTTGTTAAGCAGATTTGAGGTAAGTCTTTGAGAAGGCTTGTGGACTGATTTTGTGTAAGATTTTGTGGAAGCTTGCAATGAAAATTTGAGCAAGTCCTATAGAGGACTTATTGAGTAGATTTGAGCAGGTTCTGAGTGGACCTGTTGAGCATATTTGGACAGGTTCTGTGTGGACCTGTTGAGAATATTTGGACAAGTTTCGAGTGAGCTTGTTGAGCATATTTGGATAGGTTCTGTGTGGATCTGTTGAGCAAATTTAGACAGGTTCTGAGTGGACCTATTAAGAATATTTGAGTAGGTTTTGTGTGGACATGTTGAGCAAATTTGAGCAAGTTCTAAGTGGACCTGTTGAGTAGATTTGAGCAGGTTATGAGTGAACCTATTGAGAATATTTAATAAGGTTCTGAGTGAACCTATTGACAGAGCTTTGGAGGTGATATAGTATAGATGACAGAGTCTCAGTGGATAGAGATCCAGCAGCCAGGAAAATTGAAGATATATCTTCTGAGTGAGGAGTCTTCAAGTCGAGAGAGATCCACTAGTTAGTGCAACAGAGAGACAATCTTCTAGAATATCACTAGCCAAATTTGAAGGGGAAATATTTCTCCTGTGGAAGAGATCCACGAACTTGAGATTTAGAGGATTAGCATCTCCTTTGGACAGAGGTCCATTTATTGGGAATGATTCCCAAGATATTATTTGAGAAATATTTTCTCTGTGGAGGTAGCCCACATTGGGTGAACCATGTTAAAATTTGCGTCTCTATGGTTTATGGTGTTCTATGCATTACTTTGATTATTGCTATCTATACATTGCATAATATTGAATTGAAAAGAAAATTAAAAGGTGGTCTTATACTGTTCACCCCCCCTCTCAGTATAAGCTTGTGTTCTTCAGTAACTTTCAAAATTTCACACCGACCCTGCAAACATCAATACCTTGCATTAAACCAACATTAGTGTGACCCGTCTTCACGCAGTCCAACATTTAATGAGGTGCAATATTCTAAGGAAAAAGGGTGCAATATATAAAAAAAATAGGTAAGTTCACCATCCGCATGCATAAACTCACTAAAATTTCCAATATATTTTCCAAAGAAATATTTAAAATGCAATACATTTGCAGCATAGTGTGTTTTAATGGCTTCCAATTTGAAACTTGGTGCAATCTAGCAACTTGGAAGGAGAATTTTCTTCAAACCAATGATTTCCAACCTGCAATTCTGCAAAAAAGTCTTCGACCCTTTTTCATGCGTTTGAACAGATATTTAAAAATTTCCAACAAAAACCATTTGTTTCTCTCTCCTCTTGTTTGGTTTTGTAACGTTTTATTTTCTTCATTTTGTAACGCTTTCCTCTAAGCATCCATTCATCTTTGTTTTCTTTGGTTGAGCATTGCCGCTATTTTTTTTTTAGTAGTAGCCTACAATAAAGAACACATAAATTAAACTTTCCAAAACAAAACCATTAATAAAATTAAATTAAAACAAAACTATAAATAAAATTAAATTAAACTTTCCCAAAACAAAACCATTAATAAAATTAAATTAAACTTTCCCAAAACAAAACCATTAATAAAATTAAATTAAATTTTCCAAAAAACACATTGATGGCTTTATTTTAATATATATATTTTTCATTATTATTTTTTTTTTGTTATATTTTATTTTATTTATTTATTTTTTGTTTTTATTAATGCATGGGTAATGAATAGATTGGATTCAGGAATAATTTAATATAAAATATTAAATTAATCCTAAACAAAATTCAAATCTGCTAGATAAATATTAGGAGAATGCACCATATGGTAAAGCAAGAGTGACACTAATCTTGATATTTGAAATGGGATGACTACAGTGGTAAAACATGAGGTCAATTACATGAGAACAATGAGATCAAGCACAAAAATATCCATTGCTAAGACCATGGTAAACTCCAACAATTATTCAATGCAAACCAAAACTCCAAATAAATATCAAAATTTCAAGTGGGTCCCTAGAATTGGGGTGTGTTGTGCGATAGTCACAACAAATGGCGACTCTAATGGGAAATGCTCTTGAGCATTTCGGATGAAGAACTCGATCTGAAACCAATAAAACCAAATATCAAATAAATAAACATCATCTAGTAATATCCAGAGATAGTGGGGTAAATAACTTCAAATGAAAACATATGACCCATTTGCTTCTACTAAGTGTGTGAATTGTGATCATTTGACATTCTTGAAATGATTTATATTCCATCATTTGTTTGGCATTTAGGTTATAAATTGTCACTCATAAAAATGTACCTCTGCATTGCTCCACTGCCAACCAGGCATCTATAGCCCTGATGGAGATGACCTTGATCTCTTCTAGACCTTGATATACTACCAATCGGCCATCCATAGCCCTGGTAGAGATTATTTGAATCACCCATGCATAAGATTGATTTTACATGTTCTTTTACTAATAATTTAATTGCTTTGCAAAATTTGTATTCCAACTGGGTTAGAGACCACTTAAGGCTAAATATGGAGTATATTAGATTTTTGCCTTAATTTGCAAACCAAAATGATTTTATCCTTCAATATTTCAAATAATACCCTTTAATATAGTGAGTTACATATGGAGCTTCAATGAAATGTTTCATTGTTCCAAAATCCACCATCTTAGTCCAAAATCTTAGAATGATTACTAAACAATTTCATTTCCTTTTTCTCAATTCCATTTGATTCCAAACTAGGTAATACAATCTACATGAAAAAGGAAAAACTATCAACAAAGAGACCAAAAGTTAGTAGCTATCACCAAACACTACCTCAGTCAGAGGGACAAACCCCAAAGTGTGAATATACCAAAAGTGAAAAATTCAAAATGGAAGCAAACCAAACATGTCGTGAAAGAGAATAAACAAACTTGAAAACCAAAACACCTATCCTAGCATGAATTTGCATCAACATAAAGCCTAGAAAACAAAACAAAATAATAATTTTGAAATCAGATATGACAAAACAAACAAAACAGTGTCACCACATAAACCAAAAATCATGCACCAGACAACGCAAAAAAATAAGGAACTATGTACAAAGCTATTTACAATGGAAGACTTGGGATTTTTAATATATAAAATTTTTGAGGATCCCAAACACAACCATAATTTGAGACACGCCCATAGTGATAAGCATGTTGATTTCGATGGGTATCATATCATAATAACATTAAATTTAAAAGTTCAAAAGCCTTTATTTTTCCTCCCTCACCCCACCAGTATGATTTAATTCCATTAGCACCCTCATACTTAATTTTTGACTCATTGGAATTAAATTTCCACAACTGATATTCCATTAATTTCCTTTTACTATGTGAGATGTTTGTTATTGAACTTTTATCTTCCATCATAGTTTGAACTAGTATGGTGTGAATTCCTATTTTTTATTCAATGCTCCAAATACTATCTTCATTGTTATGATTAGATATGATCCTTTCCAAGCTTGACCCTATTTCTGAAAATTTGATTGTCAACCTATCATTCATAGCTTCAGACCAATCATAACGATGCAATATTTTATAAGCATCTAGGATATCTAACATACGAGGATCATTATAACTTTGTGTCATAGATTCAATAGTCAATTTTTTATAAATTTGATTTAGTAACTCAAAAACATCTACTTATGTCTTATTCAACATAGCAACCTTATTACTAGTGTGAGTAGGAATCAACTCTAGTTCTTTGTTAACCACAAATGGCATTTCATTATCAATAACATTCGAATCCAATAGACAATTATGTAAACTTTTACTTGGAATTTGAATGGTTGAACAAAAAGGCTAAGATTCTACCAGGACTTGATGAGCCTTTGTAATTCCTTCTTTTTCCTCATGACCTTCATCATCATCATATTATAGCCCTTCATCTTTATTGATCACCTATTTTTCAAAAATAGTAAAATTAGTCATAAAATTAAAAATATGCCCATCCTTTTCAAACCATAAATATTATTGGTCAAGGGATATGTTAAATAACAAATATTCCTAATCAACTACCTGAGTCATCCCCAATAGAGCAACATTTTTATTTGGGTCATCAATGATATTGAATCCAAACCTTTCATGTTCTGAAGTTTTCTCTATCTAAGGTAGCATAGGCATTATAATATTGTTAGGTCGGAAAAGGCTTCCAATTTCTTGCACATCAAGTGGAAAAAAGGTGAGTGATTCTCCTTCTTTGTCTTGAATAGTATAATCATTATCTTTCTAAAACATTTGGTGAGATTTCATCCCTTCTTTCATGCCCTCTTCAGATTCAATGTCAATGAGGCTATAACCTTATTCAAATTCAATGTCAATGAGGCTATAATCTTCTTCAAATTCATCTTCCTCCATTCCTAAAGGTTAATATGTTTCTAAAATTGAATCAATCCCTACATTTTGATTAAGTTGATTACCATAATCCTCAGTCATGATCAATGACTCTAAAATAAACCTATCTTTATGGTCATTATTTGGGACAAGTTGGATGTCTTTACAATCAGTTTACCAAGTTCATCTAAGTCTGTAGAAGATCCTAAATTATCATATGTTTCAATGCTAGTTAGATACAAGACTCTTCCATAATATAAGAGAATATCATATTGAGTATCTTTGAAATCCATATCCTAAACACGATCTGTGGAATGATCTGGATGTGTATTTTGAGCATCTGGTTTTTGTGATTGAACCAAGTTCCTACAAATTTGCATAATTAACCTTTGCAAAATATCTATTTGAATATTGGTGTTATTAACCTAAGTTGTAGTAGCATCATGTAAAGGCATTTGGGAATTCTGAACTTGTATAGAACTTGGGAATGATGGTTGATTTTGAGTGATATATTGAGATGAATAAATCATTGGGTGGTAAGGGTGGTATTAAATAGTTGTTGATAACATGATCCAAGTTGTCCATGTGATGATATTTGACTCACACCAAAACCTTGATAAGTCAATTGTTGTTTGAATGTTATTGCTTCACTATAAGCCTTGGATAAAGATGTGATTTGAGGAATCCTTCACAAATACATGAAAATTGATGGGCCAATAGTGTTGAAATATATTTGGATAGCATCTCCCTCAATAGGAACAAAAGGTACCACTAGTTGAGTATATAACTTATGGAACCTTTCAATGAATAATTTCAAAGATTCATTTGGTTCTCTATGGGCAGTGACAAACTGATGGTATATGAGCATTTGGTTAACTAATCTTTTATTAAAACAACTAATAAATGTTACCTCCATTTGAACCCAAGAGGTGATAGAACCTGGAGGTAGGTTGGTAAACCAGTCATATGCAAACCTATCCAAAGTGCAAAGGAATATTTTACAAGCAACATCTTCATGCATTATTTGCAAATGAATCATACTATCTTTGAATGCATGAATGTTTGCTTCAGCTGACCTCGATCCATCATGCCTAAATTGGGGTAGTGTTGGTATTTTTTCCACATTAAATTTTGACAAAAATTTTCCTAAGTGTGAAACTCACTTCACCAATGAAATTATCTTTTTGGAGTTCGCTAGCGAAATCCCTTTGGAGCTTTAAATCAGCGAAACACATGCAAAAGTGTTGGTATTTAAATAGGCTCTAAAATATGATGATAAATTAGATGAAATGATATTTAGATATTTCATTATTATAGATCTTTTTTGTAAGCTTTCTAATGATATATTACAATAGGCGATCGGGTCAACGGATCAAAAGTTATGGTCCCGGGAAGCTGTACCACCAAAAATCATTTTTGGGTCAGTTTTCAAGTGCAAGGCCATTTCGGGCCAAGTAAGGGAGAAACAACCTTTGACTTTTCAACACCAATGCATCTCCCAAGGATAGAAAGGTGTTTCACTCCACTTTTCAAGTGCAAGGCAATTTTGGGCCAAGTAAGGGAGAAACAACCTTTGACTTTTCAACACCAATGCATCTCCCAAGGATAGAAAGGTGTTTCACTCCACTTTTCAAGTGCAAGGCAATTTTGTGCCAAGTAAGGGAGAAACAAAATTTGACTTTTCAACGCCAGCACATCTCCCAAGGACAACAAGGTGTTTTGCTCCAATTTTCAAGCGTAAGGTCATTTCGGGCCAAGTAAGGGAGAAACGACCTTTGAATTTTCAATGCTAGTGCATCTCCCAAGGACAATAAGGTGTTTCACTCCAATTTTCAAGCGCAAGGCCATTTTGGGTCAAGTAAGGGAGAAACGACCTTTGACTTTTCAATGCCAGTGCATCTCCCAAGGGCAACAAGGTATTTCACTCTAATTTTCAAGCGCAAGGCCATTTTAGGTCAAGAGCAAATCCTTTTTGGAGTTGGAAGGGGAGAAATGACCTTTGACTTTTCAACGCCAGCACTGCTCCTAAGGTTCCAAGGTGTTTCGCTCCAATCATAAAGCGCAAATCCTTTTCAAATTTGGAAGGGGAGAAATAACCTTTGAATTTTCAATGCCAATGCTGCTCCCAAGGTTCCAAGGTGTTTCATTCCAATTTTCCAATGCAAGGCAGTTTCGGGCCTAGGGAGGGGCGCAAGCACCTTTGACTTTTCAATGCCAGTGCTACTCCCAAGATAGCTAATTCATTTATGTTGTATTTCTTGAAGTGCAAGGCCATTTTGGGCCAAGGAATAGCTAAAAATATGTCGACCTACGTCCTTAGTGCGCTTGTTTAGTCTAGCTCTCCTCGCTTCAGCCAAAATTCCTCATAAACGTTCCACACCAACAAAGAAGAGTGTTCCTTATCCATTTAAACGCAGTCGATCTGATAAGCTTCAAAATTTGATGCCCTTAGATTTTAGAATCCAATATTTAATTGAAGTAGTTGCAGCAAGTGAGGAGGTGGCATCGACAGCTAAAACTATCAACACATTGAAGAGGTGCAGTTGCATTTCAGTGAGTCATCTGATTTTAGGTCATGCCTCATTATTGTTTGATGAGTGCTTATTTTCCAAATTCTATCCTTGTTGCCACCATGATGTTTTGTGGGTGTGCATTAAATGTCTTAAGCGGAAAAATTATCTATAAAATCCAGCAATTTCAATGTAATACGATGGACGTTTTGCTAGAATCTTATTGTAACTTGAATTTTGCTATCAATATAGAGAATATTTGGCTCTAACTCTAGACTTCTCTTTATGTGTATGTATTATATCTTACATTTCTATTAAATTCTCTGCTCTGTATGTTGGTTATAATTCTATGTCTGGATTTGACTTCCGATAGAGGGTGAACGACTAGAATGATTCTATGGATTGCATATATTAGATGCCTAGTTTTAATTTTTGTTAGTTTTCTGTGTTGAGTGCTATTTGATTCAACGTCCAGTTAATTTATCATGTTGCTAGTACATCACCCATGTTCCATATTGGCATGAGGCCAAATTTCCCATCCCTTTCAGTAATTTACTATTTCTTTCCTGTTGTTTAATCTCAAAACCCAAGTTAGAATAGAAGGGGAACTGGCCCTCTTTGTGGAATGTACACCCTGATATGACGAACATATTGCACACTGGTTTGATTTGTTTTATTTCAGTTTGCTTTTTTATCTAATTTTTTTAATTTATTAGGGTTTAATGTTGGTTTTGCTTTTGTTTCTGTTGACACCTTTTGTCACATTATACAAGGGGTAGAAGAATAGTAGAATTTTTGTATAATATTTCTTTGTTGAAAATTTTTATTTTATTCTAAGTACAGCAATTTTTGGCTCTCCCCATCGCCCCTATTATAAAATGAAGAAGAAAGAGCTTCGCTACCAAACAGGCCAAGGAAAATGGCTTCGCCGAAAGAAAAGAAGGAGAATGTGAAAAGAGCTTCGGGCCCGAAGCACTTCAAATCACCACTTCGGGCGAAAACCTTGCGAAGTAATTTTGCCGAGGAAAATACAAAGATAACGCTTCGCACCCGAAGCATTTTCAGCAGCCGCTTCGGGCGGAAGTTTTGCGAAGCGGCATCCAAACGACTTCGCCGAAGGAGGAGAGCATAATCCAAATCAGCCAAGGCAAGGGAAATACTTCGGGCCCGAAGTATTCTTGACACCTACTTCGGCCAGTTTTCACCCGAAGCAGTGGTGCCCGAGGCAAAATGACAATGTTTCGAAAACAAAGAAGCGCTTCGGGAGGATATTCCCCGAACCGTAGTTTTGAGAAAGAATCGGGCCGAAACATTTTCCAGCCGAAGCAGTTTTGCCAGCAAAGGACAAAGAGCCCCATTTCAAAGATGAAATCCGCTCGGCACTCAACATCCCCGAAGTAGTCTCTACGAAGCATTATCTTGCGAAGAACAAATCAAGGAGAATCTACTTCGGCCCAAGGCTTTGGCGAGACAGATATGTAGCGAAGCACTTTCGGGCCCACGTTCCAAGGCGAGCAGCTTCCCAAGGTGATCGAAGGCCCCTTACAAGTACCCCCTTTCTTGCCCGATAAGTCCGTTGACCATTCTTGGCAAACGAAAGGGACGTAACAGTCCTTGAAGTAAAACCCGGCGGGCGTAACGATCACTCAAGCACAGCATCCAGAAGCCAGGGACACTCGGGCGGTGCATTAAATGAATGTTTCCATGGTTGACCCGGTCACAGTTGCCGGTTTGGCAACCGATTTGAAAACTCAGTCGCAGCAGCCGCGAGGAGCCGATTTCTCAGAGCCCGAGGGTGTACTCCGCCGTTTTTGTAATAATGACTCAGAGGGTCGGGTCCTCTATAAAAACCCAGGCTTTGCAATGTAAAAATGGGGGGAACTTTCTGCTAGAAAGCTGTTGTAACTTGATGTCCTGCGTTTAATACTAAAGATCTTTTGTGCTCCATTTCTCTCTTTTATGCTGCCTTCTGTGCTTAATTCTTTTGTCTTTTCTCGTTCGCATACTGAGACTCTGAATCCTGAATCCGGTGTACGATCGGGGATCGAACCCCTAAAATTCGCCCTGAAGGATACATAGGAGAGGAAAAATGTTCTTGTTGCTTTCTTTTATGCTGCCTGGTGGATCGAGGTTTCTGTTATTCCCTCATCTTAATCGTTGTTACTCTGAACCCTGAATTCCAGCGAGAGAGAGAGGAGAACCCTGCGAACCCGTCCAGAGGATACATAGGAAGGTCGGCACTGCGTTTCTTTCATTTCATTCTTGGTATTTCTCGTTGCTATTCGAGTTGTTAGCGAGTAATCGTGCTTCCTGTTCTCTCCCACCTCAAATCATCATCTTCTAACCCTTACTCTTTTTATTTCTTTCTCTAACCCTTACCCTTTTTTATTTCTTTTTCTAACCCTTACTCCTTTTATTTCTTTCCTGCACTCTTGTCTCAAACCCCCAAAAGTAGATTAGTATAGGAGCCGGCCTTTCTCCGGAGATCGGCACGAGGGGCATCTCTTCCCCTCGGCCTTTCAATGTTGGTCACAAGTCCAGGGCGCGCAAACCCATCGAAAGTCCTTTCCTGTGCGGATTTGATGACCAACAGTTTTTGGCATGCCCGGTGGGACCCAAGGTCCCATATTTGAGAAAATTTCTAGCCCGTCTTCACCGGAGCCAGTAGTTCTAACAAGTTCCCGGTGAGATCCGGTCAGTCTCATCTTTTGAGTAGTAGTGAGAATCGATGCCCTCATTACCGAAAGACTCTTAGCATCTGGCGACTCTATTTTACCCGAGAATCTCTGAAGTCATGAAGACCAGTGCCTAAACCTGGTTTTCGTAACCAGGGCTCCCCATGTCTTAAGAAGGTCCGAGTTCGGTGAATCTCTGGCCTGTCTTCACCTGATAAAATCACTTGGCGACTCAGTTGAGCTGAAGATCCAGATTTCCTGGTCGTAGGCGCCTTTCAAATCTGAAAGAAGATATCCCGGAGGAATCAAGGTTCGGTGAGCAGCCTTGACCTCATTTGCGAAGAAAGAATGTTCACCTAACGACTCCGACTCAGCGGCGACAACCGCGATTTCCACAGGCTGCTGTCGTGATGGCTGGGAGAAGCTTTCCTAGCTGGAACGATCCAGGCCCCCTGAATATCCAAAGCTACCACGAGATTCCCAAAAGTGCCTTGAAGTCATTGACAAAATACAGCGGCACCGCGGGAATGGCCCGAGAGCACCTTGAAGATGTTGCCGATTTAGCGACCCTCCATGACATTATCCATGAAGATGTCATGATCAGACTTCTTGTTCTATCTCTGGAAGGAAGGGCGCTACGGTGGTACAGATTGCTCAGGCCCAAAAGCATCTGCTCATGGGATGACTTAGCGGGGGCATTGATCGAAACATTCGATGGCTCTCAAGACCCCTTCCATCTCTTCGCATACCTCTCCACCATCAAGAGAGCACCTTCGGAGGGTATCACGGACTTCAACGTCCGATTCTGCAGA
Organism: Wollemia nobilis; assembly: GCA_028583015.1. NCBI lineage: Eukaryota > Viridiplantae > Streptophyta > Pinopsida > Araucariales > Araucariaceae > Wollemia > Wollemia nobilis. The sequence continues at coordinate 25,129,015 of JAQPPZ010016957.1, read as the reverse complement.
AGTTGGAAGAGAATCCCATTGGAGATCCAACCGACGCCCGCCCAAGCCCATCTCTTCTATGTTCGGGCCTTCCATCCGGACGTAAGCCTCATTCTACTGCAATCAGGGGAATGAAGGTTCCCTCAAATATTTGAAGAGGCAATACGAGCGAAACAACTTCTGCTCCTATCGAGAAAGTGGCAGTGGAGAGAAACTCCGTCGCTTCTTCCGATAATTACTGCTCCTGTCCGACCGACGCAGTATTCATCTTGGGGCATTCCTCACTCTGAGTCGAGGCCCGAGATGCAGTCATTTGGAGCTCAGGAGGCAGACCTCATACTAGCCCAACAATGGGAGTACGCAAGCACGGCCCACCTAATGAACAACATGGCTGCTCGCGATCTCCATCAAGAGGTAAACCGAGGAGAGAAGCAGACTCGAGTGGTAGAACCCGAGAACAAAGAGGGCACATTTTTGCACCCTTTTTGTATCTCAAGAGATGGCATGCAAGTGTTCAACCAAAGCTCATCAAGCCTGTCCGATTCAGAGGATGAGCCCGAAGGGATTCTGGAGGACTACTCTTCGTCGGAGGAACCTTGTTACCATATCAGTGGGGTGGAAGAACCTGTACCCGACCTTTATTTCGAAGAATCTAGAGAATTCTGGCATTGGGTCTGGTATTGGTTTCGGCTATCCCTAAGACCGATGCCCCAAGAAGGCTTTCAAGTGGCGAACTTCTTCGCCAATAATCTGGGCACTGGCAGAAATGAAAATCGGCTGCGTTGCTTCCTGTTCGTAGCATGGACAACTTCAGGAAGAAATGATCCGAACTCCGAAGGTCAGCTAAAGTTCAATCTGATCTGGTCGGGTCACTGCAGGTTTACCGGATAATTCCTCGAAGCTGAGTTCATGGTGGCGGCAGGCCTATTATGCCGCAAGCTTGTGAATAGTGTAAATAGCTCGACTGATAAATAAAATGTTGCAAAAGCTCAAGTCGAGTTTTACTTTGGCAACTCTAAAAAAAAAAAAAAACTCCTTCGGGAACTTGGTTCGTGAAGTAGTGGATGCAAAGTGGTTCGTAGCGAAGTACGATTAGCCGAGCAGGGTCCCGACTAAGGTATGAAAGACGCTCGCCTAAGGAAAGTCTGAGCGAGCTGCTTTTTAAAAGGGAAACAAGCTTCGGGCCCGAAGCATAAAAGGGTTCACCATGAAGTATGTCAGCTCCGATTTCGGCTTCGCTGACCCAAAGATGCACAAGGCAGAAGCATTTATTACGTGCCTAGAGGAGCGTGCCGACAGCCACCCGCAAAAGGCATCCGAAATAGGTGAAGTAAATGAAAAGGCATCGGGTACATCCTCAGGGGATTCGACTGAGAGAAAAGTTTGCCCTCAGGTACCAGGTGGCGGTCGACTGCGTTCCCAAAGCAGTCGTAATCGTCATAACGCATGGCCCTGTGTACTACGCCACCGTGGGGCCAATCCGACGAACCGATGATCTCTCAGGTGAGAAGTGCAGGATTAATTGTGGCATAGGCCATAAATGCGGGTAGTTGTCTTTGGCGGCTATATAACGTAGACTCCAAGCAGCCGAGAGGATTACCCACTCAATGACTCATACAGACCCCACTGCCAACCTACAAATTTTTTTCCACTTCGCACTCTGAAGCTTCAGCACCAAGTTTTCTCTATACTGCAAATCTCGTCGCCCTAAGCATCAACAATGGGCAAGGAAAGTTCCAAGGAAAAGGGAAAAGAGCCAAAAGTAGTGGCCCCCAAGAAGCCAAGGGTAAAAGGCCATGAGAAGAGGCCGAAGCCAAAGCCCGTTGATTCGGGCCTCCGCCCAGATAAGCGCGTCTTGGAAGAAAGGGAGGATCCTGAGGACGAGCAGCCTCTAGAACCACCAGTCGATAGGTGGGAAAGAATCAAGGATACAGAGCTGTCCAGGAGCGTAGCTGAGCTCAGGAGCACCATCGAGCTCATGAGAAGCAGGCTCCCGACAGAGAGCATACAAGCTGCAACCTACTACTCCCAGATATACTGGTATCTGGCACCCCCCATGCACCATTGCCCTGAGCTGATCAATGCCATCGCACAGAATTACCAGCCCGCCACCCGACAGGTGTTAGATGCATCTGGCCAAAAGTTATTTTCAATTTTGAAAGAAGATGTACATGCAGCTTTTGCGCCACAACAGGGCCCACCCGAAGGATGTATGGTTCGCAACATCGTTTTGAGCGAACAAACGGAGAGGTTCATGTCTGCGGGTTACATGATCAATTTTTTGCAGCAGAGCCTCAAAAGCGGGCTTCCTTCGGGCAAACTGCCCCAAATGCCCCTTCCCTTGGAGGCTTTTAAAAATGCCGACCTCTTCTCCATCATTGCATGGGTGGCAGGCCTATCTACCGACGCTTCGGTATACCCATGGCAGGTGTCCCTGGCCGAATGCATTTCCAGAGGGGAGTTCAATGCCCCCGATAATTCGAGACCTAGTTCCAACCCAGTCTTTGTCGACTGGGCAGAATGGGTGGCCAGGGGCTTGCATGCGCAACTCACCAGCATGAAGAATGCTGGGACCAGCCAGCACTTCGCGCCCTGCTCCTTTCTTGTTTGGTTACTTTTCTTTCATGTACATAATAGTTTTCCTCATGTTGCCATTACGGCAAGTGGCAAGGATGGAAGTCCTTTGCCCGTATATCAGTGGACTCCCCTACTGTTGAGATCAGAGTCCTACTATTCCTTTAATCAGCAATTCTTGGGACCCGCCATGCACATGTTGGCAGGATCCTCCCCGCGAGTTCCCCTTGGCTTGAGAAACAAAGTGGTCCGGGAGAAAAGGGGAGATATTTTTTGACTAACGCAGGGGCTTGTGATTCGCATCTTCGGCTTCATAGGGAAGCCCTTCTTACTGCCAGTTTACCCCTCTGAGTATCAATTCACGTTGGAAGTCGCTAGGCAGAGCGATGCGACTAATGCCATCTATGGCAAGGGTCGGAAATGGGCCCACACTTGTGACTTCCCTCTCAGGATAGGAGTTATCGAAGTGTTCGCCCTGAATCAGAACGTCTTCTTGGAAGAGAAGCTTGCCAAGTTTGGCCTTCTCCAAATTCCCCAGCAATGGCTTTATGATCCTTTGGGAGTAATGAGGGACCATATACGGGTCAAGAGCTTCCATGTTTGCCCCTATCCAAAAATTGTGAAACAAAGGAATAATCCTCGGGGAAAGGATCTAGAATGGCATCTGGAGAGGATGGAAGCCTTACCTCCCTGGCACGAATTCTACCCAATGGAGGTCGCATATGACCCAGATCGGCATTCACTCCCGAGCCCCAACTCCACCTTCTGGAGGAAAGCGAAAGATGACTTGAAGGAGGGAGTAAAGGATTGGGACGCGGCTCAACTGAGAGAATGGTGGATAATGAGGGTCCACCGGCAGAAAACGAACTCTTATGGATTCTTGGCAATGGACAAGGACTTCGCAAAAATTTATGAAGCCAACGTTGGAAAGTGGAAGCCTTTGTCCTTCGCCACCCTCATCCCTCCAGCTATCCCAGGCTCGGGCGAAAGCCCAAAAAGAGATGATACTACTTTGGGAAAGGAAAAAGAGGAAAGGGCCCAAGCTACACCTCCAAGATCACCTCAGGGGCCTGTAGGAGGCCACGACTCGGGCACTGAAGGGGCAGAACAGCCACTGGTGAGGAGGAAAAGGAAAAAGCAAGAACAGACCCTAGCACCCCCAAAGCACCCAAAGCGACCTCGCACAGGACTTGTAAGCCCCTCCACTGGGCGACTGATATCAGACCCATCCAAAGCAAGTGTCGAGGTCGCAGCCCTGCCAAGTGCCGAAACCAAGAAAGAACAAGATGCGACTGCACCAAAAGTCACCACTGCCACAATGCCAGGAGGGCACGCAGGTACGCATTCTCCACCCCTTGCCCTAGCCTCACACATTTTTGCCGTAACCACGGCTGAGAGTTCTCACCAGTCTCCCCTGCCTAGCCCATCGCTCCATCACACGTCACCTATCGCTGGTCCGGCCTCATCTCATGATCATGATGGGGGTAAGACCATTGATCCCACTTCAACGCCGAGTCCCACCCTCCAATCCCTTGTTTCATGTGAGGAAGCCCCGATTGCCAAAATTCCCACCACGTCTGTCGTCGAGCCTTCTGGTGAGGCATCCCCCACACATTCTTTATATTTGTTTACTCCCTCGGCTGGAGATCTAGCCTTGTCTAAATCAGAGATGTCCTTAATTAAGGACCGCCCCCTTGTCGAGAAGCTATTCCAAGCACGGCAAAACACTGAGCAAATACTGAAGGAGGCAAGGAAAAGAAGAGGGCGCTCGACGACATCAGTTGAAAAATGCGCCATTTTTTATTTAGAGGCCGAAAAGGTGCATAAAATCAAGAAGGTCCCCAAGGTACAAAAGCCTCTGGATGAAATGACTCCAGCAGACTACGATTATCAAGAGACACCTAAGGACCTGGAGCACCTGAATGTTGATAATGAATCGGCCTCTATGCATGTCCGAATCGAGACTTTTCGGGCACATGCAACCATTGCTAACCAGCGCAGGTTTGAAGCCGAGGCTGCTAATGTCAAGCTAGAGGAAAACCTGGCAAAGGTCCGCTCCAAATTAGCAGAGGCTGAGGAGCAATGCAAATTGATGAAGAAGGAGACGCTCGACCTAAAGCAACAGGTTCAACAGCTCCAGTCTACGGCCGAGAGCCAAGCGCAGAAACTGACCGAGAGTGATCTAAAGGCCAGAATATCTAGAAGGCAAAATTACACAAATGCAAGCCCAGCTGTATGAAAAGGAGGATCTGACGGTGTTTGACAGGAGCAGAATTAAGGAGATTCATGCCCATTTGCTCAAAAATTTTAGGTCTCGGTGTTCCAGCGCTCTCACGATATTAATCTTCATCACCGAAGCCCAGTGCGCTATTGCCGAAGGAGGGCCAATCATTGATGAGGTCACGCAGAAATCCAGGAGCCGACTCAAGCTAGCGTTCGACGTCCAGAATGCTAGATATCAGGACCTGCAGGTCACTGCAATGACCCGGACAGCTAGGGACTGGTCCACAGCCCAGGCCACGGTTCGCACCTTTTTCTCCAAGGTGCGAAAAGCTCAGAAAGCCAGAAGCCTCCAGGACATTTTTGACAATGAGCAGCGTGCCTCAATGAATTATTTTTAGGACCTTTCTTCCTTGGGTTTCCCGAGTTTCACGGACGATGACGAAAATCTTCTCAGCAAGGATGACCTCAAACCAGTCTGGCTGCAGTTCGAGAACGATGTCTCGGAGATCGATGGCTGGGAAGAACCAATCACAGAAGGGCAGGTGACAGATTTCATCTTGAGATACTGTAAGATCAAGGCTTGCCTAGACGACCTGTTCACCAGGGCCAAACATGCTGACATCGGGAAAATCGATCGGTTTCGCGTTCTGGTTAAGGCATTACAAGATCAAGAACCATTCCAAAAGAGTGCCTGGACTCATGTCCGAAGAACGATGAAGCGCATCCGTGATCGCCTCGAACCATCGCCTCAGCCAGAAGCCACGCCAGAGGAAGAAGGAGAAGAAGAAGAAGAAGAAGAAGAAGAAGAAGAAGAGGAGGGACAGACCGCAGAAGCAGGGTCCGGAGAAGACCAGTGACTCTGTAGCCCAATGGATCAGGGCTAAAGGGTTCTTTTGCCGAGACGAACTCGTCACCCCGCGAGCCGCCAAGAATGTTGACACCTTTTGTCACATTATACAAGGGGTAGAAGAATAGTAGAATTTTTGTATAATATTTCTTTGTTGAAAATTTTTATTTTATTCTAAGTACAACAATTTTTGGCTCTCCCCATCGCCCCTATTATAAAATGAAGAAGAAAGAGCTTCGCTACCAAACAGGCCAAGGAAAATAGCTTCATCGAAAGAAAAGAAGGAGAATGTGAAAAGAGCTTCGGGCCCGAAGCACTTCAAATCACCACTTCGGGCGAAAACCTTGCGAAGTAATTTTGTCGAGGAAAATACAAAGATAACGCTTCGCACCCGAAGCATTTTCAGCAGCCGCTTCGGGCGAAAGTTTTGCGAAGCGGCATCCAAACGACTTCGCCGAAGGAGGAGAGCATAATCCAAATCAGCCAAGGCAAGGGAAATACTTCGGGCCCGAAGTATTCCTGACACCTACTTCGGCCAGTTTTCACCCGAAGCAGTGGTGCCCGAGGCAAAATGACAATGTTTCGAAAACAAAGAAGCGCTTCGGGAGGATATTCCCCGAACCGTAGTTTTGAGAAAGAATCAGGCCGAAACATTTTCCAACCGAAGCAGTTTTGCCAACAAAGGACAAAGAGCCCCATTTCAAAGATGAAATCCGCTCGGCACTCAACATCCCCGAAGTAGTCTCTGCGAAGCATTATCTTGCGAAGAACAAATCAAGGAGAATCTACTTTGGCCCAAGGCTTTGGCGAGATGGATATGTAGCGAAGCACTTTCGGGCCCACGTTCCAAGGTGGGCAGCTTCCCAAGGTGATCGAAGGCCCCTTACAAGTACCCCCTTTCTTGCCCGATAAGTCCGTTGACCATTCTTGGCAAACGAAAGGGACGTAACAGTCCTTGAAGTAAAACCCGACGGGCGTAACGATCACTCAAGCACAGCATCCAGAAGCTAGGGACACTCGGGCGGCGCATTAAATGAATGTTTCCATGGTTGACCCGGTCACAGTTGCCAGTTTCGGCAACCGATTTGAAAACTCAGTCGCAGCAGCCACGAGGAGCCGATTTCTCAGAGCCCGAGGGTGTACTCCGCCATTTTTGTAATAATGACTCAGAGGGTCGGGTCCTCTATAAAAACCCAGGCTTTGCAATGTAAAAATGGGGGGAACTTTCTGCTAGAAAGCTGTTGTAACTTGATGTCCTGCGTTTAATACTAAAGATCTTTTGTGCTCCATTTCTCTCTTTTATGCTTGCCTTCTGTGCTTAATTCTTTTGTCTTTTCTCGTTCGCATACTGAGACTCTGAATCCTGAATCCGATGTACGATCGGGGACCGAACCCCTAAAATTCGCCCTGAAGGATACATAGGAGAGGAAAAACATCCTGTTGCTTTCTTTTATGCTTGCCTGGTGGATCGAGGTTTCCGTTATTCCCTCGTCTTAATCGTTGTTACTCCGAACCCTGAATTCCAGCGAGAGAGAGAGGAGAACCCTGCGAACCCGTCCAGAGGATACATAGGAAGGTCGGCACTGCATTTCTTTCATTTCATTCTTGGTATTTCCTATTGCTATTCGAGTTGTTAGTGAGTAATCGTGCTTCCTGTTCTCTCCCACCTTAAATCATCATCTTCTAACCCTTACTCTTTTTATTTCTTTCTCTAACCCTTACCCCTTTTTATTTCTTTTCCTAACCCTTACTCCTTTTATTTCTTTCCTGCACTCTTGTCTCAAACCCCAAAAGTAGATTAGTATAGGAGCCGGCCTTTCTCCGGAGATCGGCACGAGGGGCATCTCTTCCCCTCGGCCTTTCAATGTTGGTCGCAGGTCCAGGGTGCACAAACCCATCGAAAGTCCTTTCCTGTGCGGATTTGATGACCAACAGTTTCATATTGAGGGTTTATAAAGATAAATGGACTAATAATAGAATATAAAAACATAACAAATCAAATAATACTGACATAAAGTAATTTTTATTTATTCTGACCTAAAATCAGCAAATTACAAAATTCATCCGTGGCTCTGGGTGTGCCCGGATGATAAGCTAAAATAGTGAATCACTGATATCTTTACTGTTTGGTGTCCAAATCATTTATCGTCTGATGCTAACTGCTCCTGGAGGCTAGGCATACCTTTTCCAACTGATAAACTGTAGGTTGGAACCCCCAACAATTTTGGTACACTTCCTAATGTACTTATACGACCCTCTAGATGGTACGATTTGGTTTAGAAATTCGTACAAACAGATTTTAGTCTTCAAAATGCCTCTAAAATGGTCACCAAACTGAGAAATATGATGCATAAATTTTTGAAATGAAAATCTGAGGCGTTTGCAAGCAGTGATCAAAATGGCTTGAATACCAAGGCGCCCAAAATGGTACGGCCTGATCTGCAAATCATTGAAACCCTTTAGATCTATGAAATCTGACTCCTACCCAGGTGGAATATGGCCAAAATACGAAGATCCAGATGCTTCGTTTCTCGACCCAAAAAACTTCAATTTTTGGCAAACCCTTGTCTGCCCCGTGAATGCTCAAATGGGCTCTCTAATGTGAAAGCTCCAATCCCAATCAGCTAGAGGTGATCTCTCACACCTAAAACTGATAAATTCCTGCTGAGATAGTTCCCAACAAGCCCTATGATCTTCTGGTGAAAATACCTACAAAAAGCTCCCCAAAAAAACAATATCTTCCCTAAACAAAATGACCCTCAACGTGAGAATATGAGGGGAGCTCGATTAGGGTTTCCAGGGTTCCATTTTGAATTTCTTTTAATTTTTAATTTATGTCTTTCAACTCATAAAAAAGGACCACCATGTCCTAGTCGAACCACTTTATATTTTTAAGTTATAACTTTAAGTTATAACTCAACGTTAAAATATAACACTAAAAAGTATCTCCCTTTTCCTAACGACCGTCGGCCTTAGTCAACACTTGCAACTTGATAAAATAAGCTCTCTAGATGATGTGAATGCTTGAAATAAGGTAATTCTAGCTCACTAGATCACATATTATTTTCTATCATGGAGTTGTGCACAAAATCCTCACCAAATGAGTCCCTAACCACACTAACTAGCCTAGGGAAACTTGTGTCTAAGCTGACAAACCTCTGCACTGAACTAGTATTGAGTTGGGACATTACAGTCCGCCCTCATCGAAATTGCTTGTCCTTAAGCAATTGGAGACTTGGGTGTTGTAATATATGTTCCCCCTCCCAAGTGGAATCCTCATCCATTAGATTCTGACATTTGATCAAATACTCCCTAATATACTGCAACACATCTTCTTTAAGACCCCTCCAAGAGAATCACTCTATGATCTGCGTATAGGTCTTAAAGTATCCCAGGTGGCCCGCCATAGGTGTGTCATGAAATGTTTGAAATATTTGCTCCTTCAGCTTGGATTCAACTGCAATCCATATCCGGCCCTTGTAATATATAACATCATCCCTGACCTCATATATGTCATCATATTGGTCACCCTCCAAAATCCTACTAGCAAAGGTACCCTTTGCATAGTCTGCAGTAATATGGTGTATCCAATCCTCTGATATCTCGGTGAGTGAGCACAAATGGGGTCTCCTAGATAGTGCATCCGCAACTATGTTCCTCTTCCCATTGATGTACTCAATATCGAAGTCATATACCTAAATATTACTCACCCACTTCATCTACCTGTCATTGAGGTCCTTCTAGTTCAGGAAGTACCTCAAGCTATTGTGATTAGTCCTAACCACAAATATCCTACCCACCAGATACTATCTAAACTTAGCCAGTGCATGCATAATGGCTAGCATCTCTCTGTCATAAATCGAGTAACTTATCTCACCCCCTCGAAGCTTTTGGCTCTCATAAGAAATTGGGTACTTTGACTGCATCAACACCACAACAATCCCATCTCCTAATGCATCACACTCCACCTTGAATGGTTTGGTGAAGTCTGGAATGGCCAAGATTGGGCAACTGCTCATCACTTGCTTGAATCTGTCTAAAGTCTGTTGAGTTGTGTCTGACCACTGGAATACATCTTTCTTGGTCAAGTTTGTCAAGGGTGCAACCAACTGAGAAAATCCATTGACGAATCGTTGGTAAAAACCACATAGCCCAAATAATCCCTTAAGCTATGTGAGGGTAGATGGAGGTGGCCAATCCAAAATAGCTTGTATCTTCTCAAGGTCCATCCTGACTCCCTGAGCACTGATGATATGACCCAAGTATAATAGCTTGGTCATCCCGAACTCACACTTAGTCTCTTTGGTATAAAGAGACTCTACCTCCATAATACTTAGCACCTCATCCAAATGCCTCAGGTGCTCCTCCCATGTGCGGCTGTATATAAGGATGTCGTCAAAGAAAACCAACACAAATATCCTCAACTACCTCTGAAACACCCTGTTCATACAAGACTGAAATGTGGTGGGTGCATTGGTTAGCCTGAATAGCATAACAAGGAACTTGAAATACCCATAGTGGCATTGAAAAGCAGTATTCTCCACATCTGACTCCCTCATATGGATCTGATGGTAGCCTGACCTCAGATCAATCTTGGTGAAGTAAACTACACCATGCAACTCATCGATCAACTCATCTATGTGCGGTATTGGGTATATGTTCTTTATGGTCTTCTTGTTCAATGCCCAATAGTCGATGCACATACGTATAGTACCATCTTTCTTCACTAATACCACAGACGAAGCAAATGGGCTCTTGCTCGGTTTGATGTGTCCCATGTCAATAAACTCTCATATGGCATTCTCTATCTCATCCTTATCCTCCTCGGGTGCCAGTACAGGGTGGTAATTATGGTAGTAGTTCCTCCCTCCAACTCTATAATGTGCTCGGTCCCTCTGTCTGGTGGTACCCCTGGTGGTATACTGCTAAAATTTTTGTTGTGTTTGATGAGCAAAGCCTGGATATCTGAAGGATAGGTTCATTTTTCCTCCTTAGTGGTGGTCGAAAGTATAATGCAGTATGCAGTCCACTCCACCATATCTCGTCTGATGAACCTCTCCATGCACCTGAAGGAAACTACTCGAGATCCCCCATTGGACATCCCTCTGAGTACCACTGGCTTCCCGTTCACCTAAAACTTCAACTCCATATTTTGGAAGTTGAAGTTCACCTCACCCAATGTCTGCAACCATTGGATGCCTAATACCACATCGAGCTTATGTGTGTTGACAACATAGAAGTCATCCTGAATCTCATGGTTCCCCAAATTCAACCTCATCTATGGGACCTTTCGGGTACAAGAAATGGATAATCCATCTGTGATCATGACCTTGAACTCATCTACCTCCTCTATCTGCAAACCCTTGTGTGCAACTAGGCCCTCATCTATGAAGTTATGGGTAGCCCCTGTGTCTATGAGTGTCACCACTCTTTGTCCCTTCAGAACACCTTGGATACACAAGGCCTATGCCCCCTGGAAACTATGGAGGTGCGTCAATGTATCTCCCCCAATCATCTTATTTTTGCTCGTCTCCCTGCTTCTTTAGGGCTAAATCATCGCTTTTGTCCTCTTTTTGTGATTGCTGATCATAATTTTTAGACTTATCATCCTCATCTGAAACGTACTCAAGGGACCATGACTTGTGACATGTGAAACTTAACCCCTTATTTTTGAGGTTGTGAAGGGTTTTAGGATCAAGTTTTTGAAAGGTACTCTTTTGCTGGTCAACATCTTTCTTAACTAGTTTTTGGTCCTTGTTCCTTTTGAAGTCCTTCCCTTTGAATTGATTTTTGGACTTAGACAAAGTAACCTCCATATCCCTCACCTATCTGATGGCGTCCTGCAAGGTAGTTGGGTTAAATGCCTTGACCCAACCTCTCAGTGGTTCTAATAACCCATCCATAAATAAAACTATCAACCGCCTCTCAAAAAAAAATTTGACCATCACTAACAATCTCTGGAACTCTGCTATGTAAGAGTCGACTGAGCTCCATTCAGATGTGTCAACTCTTTCAACTCCAACTCCTGCTTTCTTCTGTCAAATATCTGCATAAGTCTCTCAGTGAACTCTACATAAGTGCTCACCCTATCATGTCTGATATTATGCGCTCCATGGTGCCACCAATCATGAGCAACACCATCTAGATTCAAGGTACAATATTTGATGGCCTCATCCTATGTCATTGGGTTCAACTACAAATATGTGTCCATTTTTTGGACCCATGCCTTGGTTGTCATTCTGTCATAAGCATCAAATAATGGTATGTGTATTTTCTCAATTCTCTTTTGAATCTCAGGATGACCCTATGATGTGGCTTGTATATGATCACCCTGTCCCTCTAGAATTTGTGCCTGATTAACAGGTCTCCCCTATTTCTAGGAGTTTATCTATTTTGGGTGTCCATAAAGTCCCAAAAAGACATGAGAGTCTAGAATTCTGGCCTGAGTGCATCCCATTCTACTCTATACTGCTGATACTGTTCAACCACAGTAGGCTCTAGTTCCTCCTCAACCGGTGGAACTACTATAGGCTCAAGGCAAGCAATAAATTTAGGCATGAACGATCTAGAGCTATTGGTAGCTCTCTCTGCTCTAGTGTGTGTGTCAACTCTATTGGCCATCGACTCCTCATTTCCAATTCCCTATGCAACATTAGGTGATTGATTTTGTGTGCCTTATGCATTATTCACCAGAATGTCTATCCCATGCAATGTTGTGTCATCAACCCAACCAGATATTCCAAACTATGTTGCATCCTATGTTGGGTCTGTCTAATATCATCGAACATCTACCTATCCATATCATCTTGTGCATTCCTATCACCCATGGCTATAGATTGTTATGTGGCTAAGTCTGTGGATATGCCCAAAATATGAGATACCCTCTATCCCTCAAGTACCTTATAATATTGGTACTGTGTATGACCTTGATGATATGTTATGGGTTGATTCTTCTTCTTCTCCCGCTCAAGGTATCTAATCTCCCTATCATTCATGAACTATCACCCACTAGCTGGTAGTAAAAATATGAGCTCTGATACCACTAGAATGTATACCTCGATCTGACGAACAGATTGCACACTAGTCTGATCTGTTTTATTTTAGTTTGCTTTTTTATTTGATTTTTCTGATTTCTAAGGGTTTAATGCTAGTTTTGCTCGTGTTTCATATTGAGGGTTTATAAATATAAATGGACTGAAAATAGAATGTAAAAACACAATAAATCAAATAATACTGACATAAACTAATTTTTATTTATTCTAACCTAAAATCAACAAATTACAAAATTCGTCCGTGGCTCTAGGTGTGCCTGGATGATAAGCTGAAATAGTGAATCACTGATATCTTCAACGTTTGGTGTTTAAATCACGTTTCATTTGATGCTAACTACTCCTGGATGCTAGGCACATATTTTCCAACTGATAAACTACATGTTGAAATCCTCAACAATTTTGGTATGCTTCCCAATGCACTTGTACGACCTCTAGATGGTACAATTTGGTTTATAAATTCATACAAATAGGTTTTGCTCTTTAAAATGCCTTTGAAATGGTCGCCTAGAATAAGAAATGTGAAGGACAAATTTTTGGAATGGAAATCTGAGGCGTTTGCAAGCAGTGATCAAAATGGCTCGAATCCCAAGGCACCCAAAATGGTACGACTTGATCTACAAATCAATGAAACCCTTCAGATATATGAAATCTGACTCCTACCCAGGTGGAATATGGTTAAAATACGAAGATCCAGATGCTTCGTTTCTTGACCCAAAAAACTTCATTTTTTGGTAAACCCTTGTCTTCCCCGTGAATGCTCAAATAAACTCTCTGATGTGAAAGCTCCAATCCCGATCAGCTAGAGGTGATCTCTCACACCTGAAACTGATAAATTCATGCTGATATAGCTCCCAATAAGCCCTGTGATCTTCTGGTGAAAATCCTTGCAAAAATCTCCACAAAAAAACAATATCTTCCATAACCAAAATGACCCTCAACATGAGAATATGAGGGGAGGTCGATTAGGGTTTCCAGGGCTCCATTTTGAATTTCTTTTAATTTTTAATTTATGTCTTTCAACTCATAAAAAGGGACCACCATGTCCTAATAGAACCACTTTATGTTTTTAAGTTATAACTTTAAGTTATAACTCAACGTTAAAATATAACACTAAAAAGTGTCCCCCTTTTCCTAACGACCGTCGACCTTGGTCAACACTTGCAACTTGATAAAATAAGCTCTTCGGATGATGCAAATACCCATAACAAGGTAATTCTGGCTCACTGGATCACATCTGAGTCTCTGTCATGGATTTCTGCACAAAATCCTCATCAACTGAGTCTCTAACCACACTGACTAGCCTAGGGGACCCTGTGTCTAGGCTAACAGACCTCTGCACTGAGCTAGTGCTGAGTTGGGGACATTACAGTCTGGAGATTGGCATGGGAGGCATTTCTTTTTTTTGGCCTTTCAATGTTGGCCAGGTCTAGGGCGCATGAATGAGACATTTCATACCAAAGGTGGATTCTTGACCAACAGGTAGATAACATGTAAAATCTATAGGCACATCTTGTGAAGGTCCATGTATGTTTAAAGGGTTGCCTATCATCATTAGAGCTAACATTGCCATTTTTAAAGAAAATTGTGACTTGTGGTTCCAGGTTTATTATTATTATTATTATTATTATTATTTTTGAATTTACATGGTGGAATCGATAGTCGCCACGAATTTGGGCAGGATTTTCAGCTTTTATGGCCGCCATAGTATTCTGCGTTGTCTGCCCCGGAAGCCGCCATACAGATCTTCGCGTAGTCCACCCCTATAACCACCATGCCACAATAATTTAAAACCTTTTACGCCACTGAAAGCACCAAGAAAGGGACAAGCGTTCAGTCCGACGAGGCTCGAGATTTGAACCTTGGACCTCCACCCCCTTACGGGGTTTGGTCGAACCAATTGGTCTACACCTCGGACCTATTATTATTATTATTATTTTAATCATATAAAATCATTATGTTGAACACCTGCATTAAAATAAAGCCTAACAATCAGTGAAAGCAGATGAAACTCATGCATTAATATCAAAATTAGACAACTTAAATAAATAAATCAAAGCAAATACCTCAAATCAGGCCCTCCTTCTAGCACCAATTCTATTGAATGAAATTTTACCCAATTGCAAAACCATCATCACAGCTAGGGTATTCTCATAAAACCATCTCTTGCAAAGAAATTTAAAAACTTCTCCAAGGTTCTTGCTTACTTAATTACTTAAAATGTGCTTGATTGCTTGTGAAAATATGAAAATGTGCTGAGTACCTTAGAGGTGCAAGTAACTATTAACAAGAGGCCTGTGGTTTGATATTTGATTTGATTTACGATAATTTTGTTGCTCATGTGATTATTGAAAATATGAATTTATTGATCAACTATCTACTTTGAAATAATAATTCTTGAATGGTGATTTAATCCATTTTATCTCAAATTGTTAAGTAGATTTTATCTTCTTTTGTTAACAAGTTTTATCTTGAATTGTTAATCAATTTTATTTTGAATTGTTAACCAATTTTATCTTGAATTGTTAACCAATTTTTTTATATTCCTTTGTTAACGAATTTTATCTTCTTTTGTTAAGATTTTTGTTTGAGCATGAAATAAAATGACTAAAATCTAACTTTGCAATGTAGGAGCTTTGGAACATCACCTTAAATATTCATTTAATGAAAATTTGAAATTTATTAAAATTCTCATTTTTACATTTGTTTTAAAAAAAATTGTGCAAATTTTGAAATTTTGAATTCCTTTAAAAAAATGTGAACTTGTGTGAAATTTGAAATTGCAAACTTCCTCTAAAAAATGTAAACTTGTGTGAAACTTGAAATTGCAAATTATCCTTTAAAAATGTGAATTTGTGTGAAATTTCAAATTTCAAATTTCCTTTAAAAAATGTGAAATTATGTAAAATGAGAATTTGAAGCTTAATCTTGGAATTCATGTATCTCTTTTTGGGGTTTTAATTTTTTTATATTTTTATTTTATTTGAAGTTAAAAAAATGAAAAAGGAAAGGGTTAGAGAAAATAAAATAAAAGCAAGTTGTCATAACTCAAAAATTCACACCAACCCTGCAAACATCAATATCTTGCATTAAATCAGCATTAGTGTGACCTGTATTCATGTAGTCTAATATTTAATGAGGTGCAATATTCTAAGGAAAAATGGTGCAATATATCAAAAAAAATAGATAAGTTCACCATTTGCATGCATAAACTCACTGAAATTTTCAATATATTGTCCAAAGAAATATTTTAAATGAAATACATTTACAACATAGTGTGTTTTAATGGCTTCCAATGTGAAACTTGGTGCAATCCAGCAAGTTGGGAGGAAAAGTTTCTTCAAACCAATGATTTCCAACTTGCAATTCTGCCAAAAATTCTCCTACCCTTTTTCATGCGTTTGAACGGATATTTAAAATTTCCAAAAAAAACCATTTGTTTCTCTCTTCCTCTTGTTTGGTTTCATAACGTTTTCTTTTCTTCATTTTGTAACGCTTTCTTCTAAACGTGTGTACATCTTTATTTTTTTTGGTTGAGCGCTACCGCTTTTTTTTAGTAGTAGCCTATAATAAAGAACACAAATTAAACTTTCCAAAACAAAACCATTAATGAAATTAAATTAAAATAAACTATAAATTAAATTAAATTAAACTTTCCCAAAACAAAACTATTAATACCAAATAAACAGACCCAAACAGGGGCAGTTGATGGTATTTCTTCCTCAGCTTTGAACTTGGTATGCCAGGGCTTCATGAAGAGCTCTGCCCTACCAAAAAACCATGGCCCCCCTTGAAAAATTTCCTCCCTATCCTATTCATGAAATAAATAAGAAAGTAGCCTTTTGGGTAAGTAAAAATTTGGAACTCACCTTTAATGCTCCAGTTTTTGGTAGCCCATTGCTTGAAGGTAGCAAGAGTCGGTTGAAATCCCCCTAGAGATCCGTTATTTCCAACTTCACTAATGGAGATCCATTAGTTGCTTGCATGCAACCCATCTCTATTTTCCTTGAATCAACCCTTGGAATTCTTAGTGGTTTTCTTGGCAATCGTTGATTGTGTTCCCCTCTTGTTTGAGGTGGTCCTCCACGGATTGTTTCTTTAAAATTTATTTTTGGCCCAATGCATGCATCTTTGTTGAAACCCTTCATCCTGGAATAAAATAAACCCTACTTTCATACAAGCAAACAAACCCTAATTTTATTCAATTAGGAGCCTCACACCAATGGTCGTATGAAACCCCATCCCAAACAAGCAGATTTGGAAGAACAGTGGTTTGCATAGAATCTAAATGCAAAAAACCCTAGATCCGCATAGCTTATTTTATTTGTGACAAGAGCTATCGAATCAGTTTGCACATTCTTAGCTATCGAATCGGTTCACACATTCTCAGCTATCCGAACGAAACTTCACATTATTAAAAATTTACTCAAAAATCGGTGAGCTTACTAGAGCTGCGGCGCACATGCATATTGGGCAAATCTTCACAAAATCGAAATCATCGTCGAGTCACTATCGTTTCATATTACCTTAGACCCCAGAATTATGCATACCTATTTGACATCCATAATTGCAGTCTCTAGGTTTATTCATGATGATTTCTCATAGCACCCAACACTTCGAGCATATGATTTATGCAAGAATTTGTGTGAGAAACCACTTCTATAGAATATTACTTTACAATATAGGGAAGAAATATGGGAGCAAGTAGTAGATTATAAAAATATTCCATTTAGATGCATAATTTGTCATGAATATGGCCATCTAGCCAAGGATTGTCCACATAAGGTCCCTAAAAAAGAGAAAGAGGATGGGGACTTGGTAGGGTTTCAAATCCCTAAACAAAAAAACACAAAGAAAAAATAGCAACAAAAGAGAAAATAGTAATTTCACCTAATACCTTTGAAATTCTCTCCACGGATGAGCAAGTAGATGATGAGGATGGTCAAATGGAAACAGTTATTATGGAAACACAGTTTGATGAAGAGAAGAAACAGGAAGGATTGCATGATGAGAAATCACTAAAAAAACTTGCCTTGATGCTGAGAAATAACAATAAAGTTCAAAAAAGTGCAATGTAGAAAACCAACCCAAGTGCAAAACAAAAGGGCATATTCAAACTACAAACGAAATGGATCCTCAAAAAGACCATATAAATTCCAATAGTAGTATCATGGTTGTAAGTAACTAGCCTATAATCCCAGTTGGAATGAAGCAAGAAACAAACAAAAGGATAAGGATGCCATAATCCTAAGGTTTATAGTCGGTCTCTTTATGGCAATGTTGGAAGCTTTGGCTATTTTGCTAAGCAATTGCTGATATTTTTCGTAATTTGTTAAGCTTTGGTTAATTTTTAGTGTTACCGTATTTTGTTTGATTTGTCGTTAGCTCTTTTGGCTTAGTTTTTTTTGTATTTGTTTTTTCTGTTTTTTTTTGTGGTGTATTTTTTGTTGTTTCTATTATGGATCGATTTTGTTATGTTGATTTTGTGGTTTTTTTCTATGTTTCGTGTTCTGTGGTTTTTTGTTTGTGGTGTATTTGTTTCTTTTTGTTATTTTTATTATGGTAGTGTTTTGTTATGTTGTGTTTGTGGTTTTTTCTATGTGTTTTGTGTTTTCCAAAAAAAAAAAAAAATATTAATAAAATTAAATTAAACATTCCAAAAAACACATTGATGGTTTTATTTTGATATATATATATTTCATTATTATTATTTTTTTTGTTATATTTTCATTATTATTATTTCATTTTATTTTTATTTTTTTATTATTAATGCATGGGTAATGAATAGATTGGATTCAGGAATAATTTAATATAAAATATTAAATTAATCCTAAACAAAATTCAAATCTACTAGATAAATATTAGGAGAATGCACCATATGGTAAAGCAAGAGTGACACTAATCTTGATATTCGAAATGGGATGACTACAGTGGTAAAAACATGAGGTCAATTACATGAGAACAATGAGATCAAGCACAAAAATATCCACTGCTAAGACCATGGCAAACTCTAGCAATTATTCAATGCAAACCAAAACTCCAAATAAATATCAAAATTTCAAGTGGGTCCCCAAAATTGGGGTGTGTTGTGCAATAGTCACAACAAATGGCGACTCTATTGGAAAATGCTCCTGAGCATTTTGGATGAAGAACCCGATCTGAAACCAAGAAAACCAAATATCAGAGAAATAAACATCATCTAGCAATATCCAGAGAAAGTGGGGTAAATAGCTTCAAATGAAAACAGATGAACCATTTGCTTCTGCTCAGTGTGTGAATTGTGATTCATTTTGCATTCTTGAAATAATTCAGATTCCATCATTTGTTTTGCATTTAGGCTATAAAATGTCACTCATAAAAATGTGCCTCTACATTGCTCCACTGCCAGCCAAGCGTCTATAGCCCTGGTGGAGATGACCTTGATCTCTTCTAGACCTTGCTCTACTACCAATCGAGCGTCTATAGCCCCGGTAGAGATTATCTGAATCACCCAGGCATAAGATTGATTTTGCATGTTTTTTTTATTTATTAAGCATTTAATTGCTTTGCAAAATTTGTATGCCAACTGGGTTAGAGACCACTTAAGGCTAAATATGGAGTGTATTAGATTTTTGCCTTAATTTGCAAACCAAAATGACTTTATCCTTCAATATTTCAAAGAATACCCTTTAATATAGTGAGTTACATGTGGAGCTTCAACGAAATGTCTCATTGTTCCAAAATCCACCATCTTAGTCCAAAATCTAAGAATGATTACTAAACAATTTTATTTCCTTTTCCTCAATTCCACCTGATTCCAAACTAGGCAATCCATCCTACATGACAAAGGAACAACTATCAACAAAGAGACCAAAAGTTAGTAGCTATCACCAAACACTACCTCAATCAGAGGAACAAACCCAAAAGTGTGAAAATGCCAAAAGTAAAAAATTCAAAATGGAAGCAAACCAAACATGTTGTGAAAGAGAAGAAACAAAACTTGAAAACCAAAACACCTATCCTAACATGAATTTGCATCAACATAAAGCCTAGAAAACAAAACAAAAAAAAAATTCAAAATCAAAGATGACAAAACAAATGAAACTGTGTCACCACACAAACAAGAAATCATGCACCAAACAACACAAAAAAAACAAGGAACTATGTACAAAGCTATTTACAATGCAAGACTTGGGATTTTCCATATATGAAATTTTCCAGGATCCCAAACATGATTACCATAATTTGAGAGATGCCCATAATGATAGGCATGCTGATTTTGATGGGTATCATCCCATAATAGCATTAAATTTGAAAGCTCAAAAGCCTTTATTTTTCCTCTCTCACCCCACTAGTTTGATTTAATTCCATTAGCACCCTCATACTTAGTTTTTGATTCATTGGACTTAAAGGTCCATGACTGATCTTCAATTAATTTCCTTTTACTATGTGAGATGTTTATTATTGAACTTTTATCTTCAATCATAGTTTCAACTAGCATGGTGTGAATTCCCATTTTTGATTCAGTGCTCAAAATACTATCTTCATTGTTATGATTAGACATGATCCTTTCCAAGCTTGACCCTATTTCTAAAAATTTGATTGTCAAACCATCATTCATAGTTTCAGACCAATCATAACGATGCAACATTTTACAAGCATCTAGGATATCTAACATATGAGGATCATTATAACTTTGTATCCTAGATTCAATTGTCAATTGTTGATGAACTTGATTTAGTAACTCAAAAACATCTACTTCTGTCTTGTTCAACATAGCAACCTTATTACTGGTGTGAGTAGGAATCAACTCTAATTCTTTGTTAACCACAAATGGCATTTCATTATCAACAATATTTGAATCCAACAAACAATTATGCAAACTTTTACCTGGAATTCGAATGGTTGAACAGAAAGGTTGAGATTCTACCTTTTGTACATTTCCATTTACTAGGACTTGAGGAGCCTTTGTAATTCCTTCTTTTTCCTCATGATCTTCATCATCATCATCTTGTAGCCCTTCATCTTCATCAATTACCTATTTTTCAAAAACACTAAAATTAGTCACAAAATTAAAAATATGCCCATCCTTTTCAAACCATAAATCTTGTTGGTCAAGGGATGTGTTAAATAACAAATCTTCCTGATCAACTACCTGAGTCATCTCAAATAGAGCAACATTTTCCTTTGGATCATCAATGATATCAAATCCAAACCATTCATGTTCTGGAGTTTTCTCTATCTGAGGTAGCATAGGCATTATAGGATTATTAGGTGGGACAAGGCTTTCAATTTCTTGCACATCAAGTGGGAAAAAAGTGAGTGATTCCCCTTCTTTGTCTTGAATAATATAATCATTATATTTCTGAAATATTTGGTGAGATTCCATCCCTTCTTTCATGCCCTCTTCAGATTCAATGTCGATGAGGCTATAACCTTCTTCATATTCAATGTCATTGAGGCTATAACCTTCTTCAAATTCATCTTCCTCCATTTCTGAAGGTTCATATGTTTCTAAAATTGAATCAATCTCTGCATTTTGATTAACTTGATTACCACAATCCTCATTTATGATTAATGACTCTAAAATTTTCTTTTCTTTCTGGTCATTATTTGGAACAAGTTGGATTTCTTGACAATCAGTTTTACCAAGTTCATCTGAGTCTATAGAAGGTCCTGAATTATCATATGTTTCAATGCTAGTTAGATCTAGGACTCTTCCATCATTTGAGAGAATATCATATTGAGTATCGTTGAAATCCATATCCTGAACACGATCTGTGGAATGATCTGGATGTGTATTTTGAGCATCTTGTTTTTGTGATTGAACCAAGTTCCTACCAATTTGAACAATTAACCTTTGCAAAATATCTATTTGAAGATTGGTGTTATTAACCTGAGTTGTAGTAGCATCATGTAAAGGCATTTGGGTATTCTGAACTTGTGTAGAACTTGGGAATGATGGTTGATTCTGAGTGATATATTGAGATGAAGAAATGGTTGGGTGGGTAAGGGTGGTATTAAATGGTTGTTGATAACATGATCCAAGTTGTCCATGTGATGATATTTGACTCACACCAAAACCTTGAAAAGTCAATTGTTGTTCGAATGCTATTGCTTCACTATAAGCCTTGGACAAAGATGTGATTTGAGGAATCCTTCGCAAATACATGGAAATTGATGGGTCAAGAGTGTTGAAATATATTTGGATAGCCTCTCCCTCAGTAGGAACAAAAGGTACCACCAGTTGAGTATATAACTTATGGAACCTTTCAGTGAATAACTTCAAAGATTCATTTGGTTCTCTATGAGCAGTGACAAACTGATGGTATATGAGCATTTGGTTAACTAGGATTTTATTTAAAATGACTGAGAAATGTTACCTCTAGTTGAACCCAAGAGGTGATAGAACCTGAAGGTAGGTTGGTAAACCAATCATATGCAAACCTATCCAAAGTGCAAAGGAACATTTTACAAGCAACATCTTCATGCATTATTTGCAAATGAATCATACTATCTTTGAATGCATGAATGTGTGCTTCAGTTGACCTCGTTCCATCATGCCTAAACTGGGGTAGATAACATGTAAAATCTATAGGCACATCATGTGAAGGCCTAGGTATGTTTAAAGGGATGCCTATCATCATTGGAGCAAACATTACCATTTTTAAAGAAAATTGTGACTTGTGGTTCCAGGCTTATTATTATTATTATTATTATTTAACATCATTATGTTGAACACCTGCATCAAAATAAAGCCTAACAATCAATGAAAGTAGATGAAACTCATGCATTAATATCAAATTTGAACAACTTAAATAAATAAATCAAAGTAAATACCTCAAATCAAGCCCTCCTTCTAGCACCAATTCTGTTGAGTGATAATTTTTCCCAATTGCAAAACCACCATCACAATCAAGGTATTATCAGAAAACCCTCTCTTGCAAAGAAATTTAAAACTTCTCCAAGGTTCTTGTTTGCTTAATTACTTAAAATGTGCTTGATTGCTTGTGAAAATATGAAAATGTGCTGAATACCTTAGAGGTGCAAGTAATTGTTAACAAGGGGCCTATGGTTTGGTATTGATTTGATTTGCTATGTTCTTTGTTGTTCATGAAATTTGTGAAAAATGTAACATTATTGATCATCTATCTACTTTGAAATTTAATCCTTGAACGGTGATTTAATCCATTTTATCTCAAATTGTTAAGTATATTTTATCTTTTGTTAACAAATTTTATCTTGAATTGTTAATCAATTTTATCTTGAATTGTTAACCAATTTTATCTTCCTTTGTTAACAAATTTTATCTTCCTTTGTTAAGCTTTGTTTGAGCATGAAAGAAAATGACTAAAATCTAACTTTGCAATGTAGGAGCTTTGGAATATCACCTTAATTATTCATTTAATGAAAATTTGAAATTTATTAAAATTTCAATTTTTACATAAAATGAAATTAATTTGATTGCTTGAAAAAAATGTGCAAAGTTTGAAATTTTGAATTTCCTTTAAAAATGTGAATTTGTGTGAAATTTGAAATTGCAAACTTCCTCAATGTAACTTTTAAACTTGAAATTGCAAAATTTTAATGTGTGAAACTTGAAATTGCAAATTTTCCTTTAAAAATGTGAATTTGTGTGAAATTTGAAATTTCGAATTTCCTTTAAAAAAAATGTGAAATTGTGTAAAATGAGAATTTGAAGCTTAATCTTGGAATTCATGTATCTCTTTTTGGGGTTTTAATTTTTTTATATTTTTTATTTTATTTGATGAAGTTAAAAAAAAAGTGAAAAAGGAAAGGGTTAGAGAAAATAAAATAAAAGCAAGTTGTCGTAACTTTCAAAATTTCACACCGACCCTGCAAACATCAATATCCTGCATTAAACCAGCATTAGTTTGACCCATCTTCACGCAATCCAACATTAATGTGGTGCAATATTCTAAGGAAAAAGGGTGCAATATATTAAAAAAAATAGGTAAGTTTACCATCCGCATGCATAAAACTCACTAAAATTTCCAATATATTGCCAAAAGAAAGATTTTTAAATGAAATACATTTGCAGAATACCGTGTTCCAATGGCTTCCAATGGTGAAATTGGTGCAAATCCAACAACTTGGGAGGAGAAGTTTCTTCAAACCAACGATTTCCAACCTGCAATTCTGCCAAAAAGTCTCCGACCCTTTTTCATGCATTTGAATGGATATTTAAAATTTTCAACAAAAACCATTCGTTTCTCTCTTCCTCTTGTTTGGTTTCGTAACGTTTTATTTTCTTCATTTTGTAACACTTTCTTCTAAGCATCCGTTCGCCTTTGTTTTCTTTGGTTGAGTGTTGCCACTTTTTTTTTAGTAGTAGCCTACAATAAAGAACACATAAATTAAACTTTCCAAAACAAAACCATTAATAAAATTAAATTAAAACAAAACTATAGATAAAATTAAATTAAACTTTCCAAAAAACACATTGATGGCTTTATTTTGATATATATATATATATATATATAATTTGTTATATTTTATTTTGTTTTTATTATTATTATTATTATTATTATTTTAATGCATGGGTAATGAATAGATTGGATTCAGGAATAATTTAATATAAAATATTAAATTAATCCTAAACAAAATTTAAATCTGCTAGATAAATATTAGGAGAATGCACAATATGGTAAAGCAAGAGTGACACTAATCTTGATATTCGAAATGGGATGACTACAGTGATAAAAACATGAGGTCAATTACATGAAAACAATGAAATCAAGCACAAAAATATCCACTGCTAAGACCATGGCAAACTCCAACAATCAAATGCAAACCAAAACTCCAAATAAATATCAAAATTTCAAGTGGGTCCCCAGAATTGGTGTGTTGTGTGACAGTCACAACACGTCCTAACCTCATCCATCTTGACAAAGCCCTATCATCTAGCCTTCGTCTTGATGACACTTTGTCGTCTTGTCTTCTTCTTGGTGACACCTTGTTGTCTAGTCCCCCTGTTGACTACACTTTGTTGTTTACTGGCCTTGTTGATTGCATTCTACCATCCTACCACCCTCTTGACAACACTTTGTCATATGACCATTATTCCTAATGACATTATATTGTCCTATCATCCTTTGGATAGTCTTCTTATAGATTGCACTCTACCGACAAACCAACCTCCTGACGACACTCTACAACTCCTTGCACAGTTTCAATGACTTGCAAGATTCCTACTTCCACAATTGAGATCAAATTTACTTATGCAATTTAAATGAAGCTCATAAAGTCCACCATATCAAGCAAGTTAACTTCCTCTAATGCAATTGGCTTCACCACCTCAACTTCTTGGTAATGGTTGTAACTCTTCTTCGTATCTGAATGAATCATTGGTTCGTCTTGCTTTGCAGCACTTGGACAATCACAAGAAAAGTCCCCCATAATTGGCATTGCCAACATTGCACAATAGGTCTACCATTATTTATCTGAGTTCTCTGACATTTGTCATAGATTGTTTTACCAGTGATATCCCTCCTTTGTACAATCTCCCTTGGTGTTGCATATACCTATAGTGATGATCTTGCATTCTCTAATTCATACTTGTCCTCAAAATCATCATTCGTCTCTTGGAAGTCGCTTCCTTGACTACTCGACCCCAACACTTGAACGATGAACTACTCTTTTTTCCAAAACCATCACTCTCAACATCTGAATCATTCTCAATATCCAAATCACTTTCATTTTCAGGGTCACTTTCATCTATATTATCATGATGTCCATACATCGGTGATGTTTTTGCATCACTTTCCCAAATCAAGGCGTATTTTAGAACCTCTTGTATGACATCGGAGGGAGCATTCTCATTTTCTTATGGTATGTTGGAAGAAGTCTATCTATGAACAATCTCCTCTTCAATGCATTGGATTGGTCTTTCTCAAAATGGTTAAGCAACCCACTCAACTTTCGGTTGTATGAATGAACAAACTCGTTCTCACCTTGTTTTAGCCTATAGATTTCAGCAATGACTGCATCATCATTGTCAAACAACCAAAATTCTTGCACAAATGCATCGCAAAACTCTTCCCATGTCTAGTACTTATCCTTTGGGAATTTCATATACTAATCCATTATGAATCCACAAAATGTCGTAGGAAACAACCACCTCCAAACTACCTCATTATTCTATCCAATGGCTTTCCACATCATGTTACAAATTCTCCAATGCCTTATTGGATCTTTTGTTGAGTCTCCATGAAATAATGGGCACTTAGATGATATGCCCAAATTGGTCATCGATTGCACATATTGACTTGACCTCGATAGTGGTTCGTTGCGTATTGCTCGCCTATATACAACATTAAACGCACATCCTTGCAAGTGCTCTTCCATTATTCTCCCATTATTCTCACTAGACAACGTTCCAACTTGTAATTGCTCCGATGTTGAACTCCCATCCTGCTCACCATCAAGTAACTAATTTTCAGTTTCCCTAGTGTCAGACTCCCTTCTCACGCATTATTGAACATCTTTTATTTTCATCGATGTCAGACTCTCATCATATACACCATCAAACTCCACTTGCCATTAGTTCAACGCCAAACATTTCTCATCAACATGCAACTTCTCATCGTCATCATTCGCCAACTCTTGTTGTACCAGGCTTCTACCATTCATCCCCTTATTTGGACAACCATCTCTTTAAATGGAAATTTTATTAATACTATAGATGGTTCTCCCTCTGATTGCAGACGTTGCTCTATAGATGATGTTGCCTCTGACTACATACAACACTCTACAAGTGGTGGGTTGCTTCAGATGGCAAATTACAAATGACGGTTGCTTTAGACGACAGACTACATATGGCACTTCCTTCAAATGATAAACTGTAGACGATAGACTATAGACGACAGTTGCTTCTCTATCGTCATCTTGACAGGCAACTTCATTGCCTATTTTATCGGCATATTGACAGTAACTTGGTCTCTCGGCATCTTGATGGTAACTTGGTTTGTCGTCATCCTGATAGTTGATTGCTCCTTTGCTTGTTCTATCGTCATCCTGATGACAAACTTCAATATTTTTTATTTCAAATTCTCCTTGTGTAGTTTTTTCTACTACAATTCCTCCATTTGCAATTTCTGCATTGGTAATATTTGTGTCTACAAATCCTCCGTCTACAACATTTATGTCTGCAGTTACTGCATCGACAATGTCCCTGTCTACAACATCCGTGTCTGCTATTTTTGTGACTATAGTTTTTGCAATCGTAGTTGTTGTGACTGCAATGTCTGTGATTGCAGCTTTTGCATCTGCAGATCCTATGTCTACAATGTTTGCATCTGCAAATCCTATGTTTTTAATTCTTTTGTTGGTAGATTCGTCATCTGCACTTGGACGATAGTCTGCCCTCCATCTCGTCTATGCATTTGTTGTGCATATTTTATTAGATGGTCCTTCATTTGCTTCAACAAACAAATTTACTACATCCTCACCTACTTTTTTGTTTGAATTCCATTGCTCTCGTTGTGCATCTTCCCTAGGGTTTAGCTTCTCAAAACTCCATGTCACCAAATTGGACCCAATTTTTGTACAGGCAACGACACCAAAATGTAGAAATGAAATTTAACATACATGCACACAATTCCATTTCTACTTAAATAATTCTATAGATTTGCAGCCATTAACAATAACAATACACAGAAAAAACAATACCACTAGCAGATAAATAAATAAGCATGAGTAGATTTATATTAACAATGGTATATACAGTTTCAACATTACAGTTTGCAACCCTTATGGAGAATCCTCTTCATGAATGCATCATGACCTATGCACATATGCACCAGCATTGTCTCCCTATGTACCTATGCCTATGAATGAATGAATGAGGGGAGGGTCTTATTTATACAACCAAAAATTAATTGCACTCTCCAACTACCTGACACCTCATCATTCTTCTACATTACATTTCATATACACTTAATCTTGCATTGACATGACATTTCCCACTACAGGACAAACTAACTTATACTTACGACTTTAACAATATACATGACTTAACATCCTATTATTATATACAATATTACATTGCCACTTTATAACATTATTAAATATATGTACACACATTTCGTCAAACACTTTGCGTACAATTACAAAATAACATAGAATACCAAAATTGATTCACTAAATGCAGACGTATCAAATTGCCTATCTATAATTTTTGACTGGGCTTACAAGGATTACAATAGTCTTTGGTGAAAAAATAGATGCCAGAGTTTACAAGGAGCACATCGCTTTTTTGCATGTGATAGAGAACTATCCAAGTCGCTTGGAGATGATAGATTATGTATGGTATAGCATTGACCAAATGAATTGATAGCTAAAGGAATTCAAGGAAAAAAGGAAGTTCACCTATACTTCATATTTGGTTTGGCTAATACTTTATCAAAATAAAGTGTGGTTCCCCTCTTTGTAAATCAACCAGACTAGAGCAGATGGCAAGCCACACCTGATAGTGGACTGTACAAATTTCTTGCCAAGAAGAAAGAAAGATCATCTACCACTTTTATGACGCAACCTATCTCCTCATAATGGAAAATCTCAAGGGGAGGATGCCCAGATTGTCATAGGAGGCCCCACACCTACTAATGTTTGAGTGGTCAAACAAAGACTTCTATTTGGACAATTTTAGATTTTCCTACTATTTTTTTGACATCTCGACCATACCTTCTGTTGAGTGGTATTTTCACCCAGTTGTGAAAGTACACTCTCCTTTAGGATTTGGGTTCCAAATCCCCTCTTGCAAAGAAGTTAAACAAACAACTTCTCCAAGGTCTCCGCTGTATTAGCATTTGCATATGTGTATTAGTAATCTCAAATAAAGATATTCAATTTAAATGCTTGGAACACCTTAGTGATTGCAAGTAATTGTAAACAAGGGGCAATGTTGGTTTATTTCATCATGAAACTTTAGTGATTGTTCATTGTTTTTTTTTGGATTTTGATATTTTTTAAATGTTTATTTTAATGCCTTGAAAAGTTAAAATTTCTGGAAAAATATAAAATGCAGAAAAATGAAAATGAAATGCAAAAACTGAAAATAAAATGCACTCGGTATGATGCTATCCTATTTCGACAAAACCGAAGATGTGAGGTCTCCATGCATGCAACCTAACCTATTGGACTTGCAAAACAAGCACAATCCCCATAGACTAAGTGTTGGTTCCTAGGGTACGAAATAAAATTCAGATTTCAAATATTCGCCTAATGTAACCCAAAAAAATGGCATTAACATTATCTATAAATTCAAAATCTAAAAAAATGAAAGAATAAACATTAAATCCATAGCATGCAAAGAAAATCTCCTTCTTTCTTGCCCACAAGATGCAAATTTCTGAAAACTTCTGCATTAAAAATATGTCATTTTACAATAGCAGAATTTCTGGTTTTCCCAAACCAGTCTATGGAAGAAAAACAACTCAAACAGGTCTAGAATGGCCTTCTCGCCTTCAAATCTGCAACTCTGCTCGTAACAATTTCTGACCCTTTCTGGCCTCTTTGAATGGCGTATTTAAACTTCTGAAAAAATTGTTTCTCCTTCCATGACGGTTCGTTTCATTTTTCGATGGCTATTCGTTTCACCTTCCCTGACTACGTGTGCTTTGGTTTCCATTTTGTGGCCCTTCGCTGCGTTTTCTCCACATGGGCTTGCGTCCGTTTCCCTCCGTGTGTAACGACCATCTTAAATGATTTCAAATCATTAAATATTCCTTATGTAACGCTTTGTCTTATTCATTAGATTTTGTCCTTATGTCCACGTCACTATGCAGGTCCGTTACCTTGGCGAAAATGGAACATGTCGCGATATCGCGACACTTTTGCCTCCTTGCTCTCCTTTGTTGCTTTGAATCACGAAAATGTAACATGTCGCGATATCGTGACACTTTTGGCCCCTTTCGTCTTTTGTTGCTTTGAATGCGAAAATGCAACATGTCGCGATATCGCGACACTTTTTTCTCTCTTTGCTTTGAATCGTGAAAATGCAACATGTCGCGATATCGCGACACTTTTTCTTTCTTTCTTTTTGCTTTGGCGCGAAAATGCAACATGTCGCGATATCGTGACACTTTTTTTTCTTGTTCTTTCTTTCTTTTGGTCGCGAAAATGCAACATGTCGCGATATCGTGACACTTTTCTTTCTTCTCTTTTCCTTTTTTTGGCCACGATGGTGCAACATGTCGCGATATCGTGACACTTTTTCTTTTTGGCCGTGATGGTGCAACATGTCGCGATATCGTGACACTTTTTCTTTTTGGCCGCGATGGTGCAACATGTCACGATATCGTGACACTTTTTCTCTTTTGGCCGTGATGGTGCAACATGTCGCGATATCGCGACACTTTTCTCCTTGTGGTATTTTGCTTTTTTTCTTTGATCTTTAGCCTATGGGCCACTTCGGTCTTCTTGGAACACATGCAAAAAGGTGGGTCCCCAATTTTGGGGTACGTTGTGGATCAGCCACAACAAATGGCGACTCTATTGGGAAATGCTCCTGAGCATTTCGGTGAGAACTCAACCTGAAAAAACACACAGACTCAAATACAAGCGTCAGCAAATATCCCAAGAATGAAACTAGATGAGAAATACATGAAGCATTAGAATTATTAAGCATCAGCTCGGTGTGTGCAATGTGCTTCATTCCCTATCGTTTGAAATTCGTTCAACTTTCCATTGTCAGTTTCACTTATGATTCGTATGCAAGGCTATGAATGATTTGTGTAGGATTTGATGTATGATGAATATGCTAGAGATATAACAACCTGCTTTGCAAAGGCTCAGACCTTCTAGTATCATGAACAAACATATTAAAACTGTCAAACCCTCTTAGGACCAAATATATGTATATTGAATTAATTTATTAGATCCCAAAGTTGGTTATGTGTCACTACCATCTTGAACCCATGTGCAAGTGTAAGTGAAATCGGAGCTTTGGGGAATAGGATTCCCAACCTAAGCGAGATGGGAATTTAACCCTATCCTTACTACTCTGATCTGGAGTTCATTACCTCATCTTGAACAAAATGATTTAACCTGTTATGGATGAAACTGTCAGGCTAGCCTGTCCGTTTGAGCAGTCAATGGTCTTGCTTTTAGACAAGACATGTTGCCACGCATGAGCATACTCCACTGCCAGCCAGGCGTCTATAGCCCCGGTGGAGATCAACCCCATAATCCAGGATTTGGCTCTACTTTTGATTTCTTGGACCTTGGGGATGACTACCCATCCTTGCAAGGGACATGTAGTACGATCCTTCCAATCCAATATTAATAAAGAAATGAAAAATATTTTCTTTGGAATTTCAAGTTCTTGAATGGGCAAAATAGAAGCTTTGGGGAATCGGATTCTCAACCTAAGCGAGATGAGAATTAGACCCTATCCTTACTACTCCATGAAGGTCAAATCAGAGCTTTGGGGAATTGGATCCTCAACCTAAGTTCGATGAGGATTTAACCCTATCCTTACTACTCTGATTTTAGGCTTTAAGCACTATGGGAGTGGTAAAAACCATTGTTTTAAGGATTATGTTGCATGATAGGACAGACACGAAATACTCCTTTCGCCTCACCTTTTCTTCCAAGTATGGTTTTGACCATTTTGCTCAAGATCCTCTTTAATATGTGTAGAACGTGCTTGGTTCAAGATAGTTCGGGCATCAGTTCCCAACCTTAGGATCCTTTTAATATATGTTATGTAATAACCCTAAGAGGATTCGACACCTTTTCAATGATTGTACATGAAATGAAGATGCAACTGAGATGAAATGTATATGCAATGCGGAATGTAACATGAGATATGAATGCATTGCTCCTTTTGAAATGCGGATGGAGTATATCACCTACTTTACCATAATTTATAAAACTGACAACTTCATGCATCACAAGTTCCAAACGATATTCTTTAATGTGTTTGCGATATTCATGGAGCTTTCTGCAATACAATTCCGATGTTTCATATTCTCCTAGTCTTAGTCAACATTCATAAGGACCTAAGTTAACAAACAAAAATGTCCAAAGGACCAACACACAAAACTTAAAACCAAAATGAAATCCAATCCAAAACCAAAACATGAAAACCAAAAGTATATACAAATGTACAATATAATACAAATCTCACATGATTTAAGGGCTAAAATAATGCTTTAGAACTTGCCCGTTAACCGGTAACGTCAAATATTTCCCATCCAAAGTTCTTAGTCTGAAAGTACTCTCCCCTAGGATTTCAAAAATTTGATAAGGACCTAACCAAAGACAATCAAACTTTTTGTGATCCCCTTTCTCATCATGTTTTTTATCCCACAATAAAACCAAGTCCGAGATCCTAAAAGACTTAATTTTGGCTCTTTTATCAAACCATATTTTGACCACATCTTGATGTTTGCTCATGTGGAGCATGGCTTCTTCTCTTTTTTCATCAAGGTGCATTAGATGACTTAATCTAGCCTCAATGTGATTATCAGTTCCAAGGTATTCTTGTGTGAAACGAAGGGTTTGAAGCTTCAAATTTGCAGGAAAAATTGGATCTTGCCCATAAACTAGATGATAAGGTGTATTCCCTATTGATTCTTTTTCTCTAGTCCTATCTGCCCAAAGAGCAAATTTTAATTGGTTGTGCCAATCCCGAGAATTCTTTTCCAATAACTTCTTAATGATGGCTAACAAATTTTTATTTGAAGATTCTGCCAAACCATTGCCTTGAGGGTAATAGTTAGACGAAAACTTTAAACTCACCTTATTATCATATGCCCAATTTGCAAATTGAGTGGAAACAAAAGCCTTACCATTATCACTTACAATAGAATCGGGCATTCCAAACCTTGTTACGATATGATCTTCGAGGAATTTTATTACCACATCCGTAGTAGCATGCTTCGTAGGAATTGCTTCTGCCCACCTAGTGCAATAATCTGTAGCTGTGAGTATGAATTTATGGGAATCTGAAGAATTTGGGTTAATAACCCCAATGAAGTCTAATCCCCATTGTGCAAATGGTCTCATCTCAACTACAAGTTGCAATGGCATAGCTGCATTCCTTTCTCTATTGGCAACCACTTGACAAATATGGCAAGATCGCACGTGTGCATGTGCATCTTTAAAAATGTGGGGCCAATAATATCCCACTCTTAGGATTTGATGTGCTATTGAATTTTTCGAACCATGGCCAGTTCCGTGTTTACCATGAAACTCTTGCAAAACATTGGTAGCTTCTTCTTGATTTAAGCATCGTAGGTAAATTCCCTCATGATTTTTCCTGTAAAGAGCACCAGACCTAATATGATAATTGGCAGATTTAAGTCTCAAGGCTCTTCTTTGAGTAGAATTAAGATGTGATGGACACTTACCATTTAACAGAAAATACACAATATCAACATACCAATCATCTTTGGAAATGTGCTCTCCACTTGAATATTGGCATGTGACTTGGGGATTGTTCTCAGCAATTGTTTTCACAAGTCCTTGTCCACGAACTAATTTCATGGGTTGAATTTCAAGGTCAAATTCTTGGATGGTAGAAATCCATTTACCTCTTCTCTCACCTAGCTCGTTTTGCACAAACATGGTTTTGACAGCAGGGTCAAGCACAATGGCAAAGACCCTACTATGCACAATGTAATGTCTAAATTTTTTTACTGTTTTGAAAAGTGCATACATTTGCTTATCGAGGATGGAATACCTCAATTGAGCATCCTTCAAAGGAGCGCTTAGAAAAGCTATGGGATTTTCTGTGTTATCTTCACCTTTCTGAGTCAAGACACTCGCAAAAGAGTGTTCAGATGCGAAAGCATAAATAAAGAAAGGCTTAGAATAATTTGGACTTATAAGGATAGGGGCTCTAGAAATAGCATCCTTGATGCTTTGAAAGGCAACCCTACTTTCTTCGTTCCATTTGACATTCACATCCTTTTTGAGCATCTCATTCAGTGGTTTAGCTATCTCAACGAAGCCAAAAATAAACTTCCTCATGAAATTGATTTTCCCAAAGAAAGATCTCAATTCCTTTTTGCTACCTGGGAGAGGCAAGTTTTGGATAGCTTCTATCCTTTCCGGATCAATGGAGATACCTTCTTTTGAAATGATATGGCCAAGCAATCTTCCTTCTGTCACTCCAAAGATGCATTTTTTTGGATTTAAAGAAATTTCGTGCTCTTTACACCTTTGGAGAACTTTCCTCAAATCTTTCACATGGTCTTCTCTTTCCTTTGAAAACATAGGAATGTCATCCACATACACAATGATACATTTACCTATGAGCCCTTTGAACGCATAATCCATGGCACGTTGAAATGTTGCGCCTGCATTTAATAATCCGAAAGGCATTCTTCTATAGGCAAATGTTCCCCATTTGGTTGTGAAGGCCATCTTCATCCTGTCATTGGGATGAATAAGAATCTGATTGTATCCGGAATACCCATCGAGAAAAGACATCATTTCAGACCCATTCACCATTTGCAAGATTTCATCAATTGATGGTAATGGGTAATTATCCTTTTGTGAGGCTTTGTTGAGATTTCTAAAATCTATGCATAGCCTTATCTCCCCATTCTTCTTTCTCACCGAAACAAGATTAGCGACCCAAGTTGAGTGCCTAACGGGAAATATTATCTTTGCGTCCAACAATCGTTTGACCTCTTTCTCTATCAAGGGCTCAAGTAATGGGTTAACAGGTCGTTGTCTTTGTCTGAAGGGTTTGGAATCCGGTTTTAGAGGGATGGTGTGCATAATAACATTTTGATCATACGTTTTCAACTCATTGTAACTCCAAGCAATGCAATCCATGTAATACTTTAGTGTACGTATTATATTTTCCCTCTCATCAGCCGTACATGCCTTTGCAATATACACTTCACGCGGATTATCCACACTCCCTATATTGATCAGGTCACATGCATCTTTAGGAGGTGGAACCCTTTTTCCTTTTCTAGCTTTATATCCCATATCAAACATCTTCTCCAATGAAACGATGTTCTTAGGTATCTTGTTGGATTGAAATGTAGCTTCGCTTTCTCCTTCTGTTTCTTCTTGCCACCTTTGATCTTCATCAATCACTTGGTTCTCAAAAATACCTGAATTGGTGACAAATTTGAAAATGTGTCTATCATTCTCAAAAACTTGCAAGTTTCTGACGTTATCAGGTATCGATGGGCAAGGGACCAACTCAATGGAAAACTTCTTGCATTTTTTTATGTCAACCGGATTTAGCATGCCTGCAACGACCGCCAGAGAATCAGCTATACGATTTCCTTTCCTAGAAATAAGGGATATATTAAAAGCATCAAATTCCTCAATGAGGTCCCTCACCCTAGTTCTATAAAGGCTCAATCTCTTATCGCGACAGGTATATTGTCCTTTAACTTGTTTGACAACCAACTCCGAATCTCCCAAT
Organism: Wollemia nobilis; assembly: GCA_028583015.1. Taxonomy (NCBI): domain Eukaryota; kingdom Viridiplantae; phylum Streptophyta; class Pinopsida; order Araucariales; family Araucariaceae; genus Wollemia; species Wollemia nobilis. The sequence continues at coordinate 25,093,944 of JAQPPZ010016957.1, read as the reverse complement.
ACTTTCAAACACTTAACCTTCTTGCTCAAAGCCAATTGTAATCCAAAGATAAGAGCTTCATATTCTGCCACGTTGTTAGTGCAAGGAAATTGCAATCTATAGGCAGCAAACAATGGTTTACTTCTCGGACAAGTGAGTTCAACTCCAGCTCCTGCCCCTTGTTTTGACTTAGATCCATCAAACTTGAGTAACCACACGAGATTATCTTCTTCAGAAGAGCTACAAGAAACTGTTTCTTTTTGAGGTTCTTCGGTAGCTCTTTCAACATCAAAAGCATAGACTCCTAACTCAGGTTCAAAAAATTGAACTTCATTTGGCTTGTTGAATTCTGTGATGATTTCCTTAAGCCTTGGCTCATTTTCCACTCTAATTTGATTAGCAATCCCTCTCCAGGGTAGCCACATGTGCGAGCAATCAGTGGAGAAATAACCATTCAAACTTTTCATCCAATCCCTAGCAAGTAGCATTCCATATCGACTTGGGATATTGACAACCAAAATATCAACTACCTGTTGGACCCTAGGTTCAGAATTGAGTTGGATCTTAACATCGTAGAGGGTCCCTACCACGTTTACCTCGGACCGATCCAATTGCAAAACCTTGCATTTAGAAGAAACAAGCTCTAGGCCTAGCATTTGACAAATTTTTGAAGGCATGAGGTTACTTGTGGCACCCGTGTCCACCAAACAATTGTGCAAATTTTTGCCAGCAATCCTCACAGTCAATAAAAAAGGAGGGACATCTCGTCTTTCCTTTCGTAAAACCATGTGAGATTCAACTTCCTTTCCTTCCTGTATTTGACTAGGTGAGCCCAAAGCCTTTATCAATGCTTCCTTTTGGCCAGGCAACCTAGCCGCCTCTAAAAATGAAAGGCTAGACTTGGACTTCCTTAAATCCTCCACTATGTCATAAGTTGACTTCTTAGGCTTCAATGTTTTTTGCGTGTCCTTAGACGTTTCTCTTCCCGATGGAGGAGGGGGATTATTATCAGCCTTAGCATCGGGAGGAAGAATAGAATTGTTTGGTGGAGTTGAGGATGTTTTAGGGGTTTTGGACTTACTCCTCAAATGGTATCCATGGTTCCCCTTTCTAAATTCTCTAAAAGCCTGCACTTCCTGTTCCAAGATCTCATCCACTTCTTCCTCATTCTCACTCTCTTGACGATATAGAGTTTCCACCACCAAAATGTTGTCCTCTCCTTGTTGATGTTGGGGTGGACCCTCATTTGGCACAAGTTCCAAATCATCCACTTGAGCTTGGAGACAATGGGTATACCTAGCAATTTCGGGACAATTCCTTTCATTATGCTCCTTTGTATTATGCAATCTACACCCCTTTTCCCATGCAAAATCAGAAATATTAAGAATGGAACTAGAGTGACTTGGTCCTGCAGAAGTATCTATCTGATTAGCAATAGGGGAAGGCACACCCCCATTGTTTGGCTTCGTATTCCATTGTCTCCCTCTATTGTTGAAATTTTGATTTGGGTGAGGGGCATGGGATTCATACTTCTATTTTTGAACCAAATCATTACTCAATTTGTGAACTATCTTTTTGAGTTCTTCAACCTCTGAATAAATCTCTTTTGGTTGAGCTATGTTATTGCTAGTTCCAATAGGATTTGCGTAATTGGTGAGATCTTGACTTAACATTTGAGTTGGATTTTGAGCCCCTTGATTTGCGTAGGGATTCACACTTTGAATCGAAATTGGATTGGGGAAAGGAACTATAGCCTGAGAATTAATCGGACTAGCTCCTTGCATAGTCTGTTGACTAGTTTGCAAAAATGAAGGAATGGGGGGAATGGATGTGATTGGTTGAATTGGAATGGGTGCGTAAGCGGGTGTTGATGAATATGGTTGTTGATAAGGCAAAGCATTTATGCCTGATATTTGTGGTGCCATGATCTGATTCATCATAGGAGCTTGACCATATGGACCATATTGTCCTACCATAGGCATCTGGGAAAACCCATAACTCTGTGGTGTCATTTGTTGTTCAATGGTCATAGCTTCATTGTAGGCTAGAGCAAGCGTGGTAACTTGAGGATTTCGCCTTGCAAACATTGTCATCATAGGATCCAATGCCCCAAAATATATTTGCAAAGCTACTGCGGGATCAATGGCAAAATGTCGAATTGCTCTATTATAGCACTTCTGAAATCTCTGATTAAAAGTTTGGATTGGCTCACCTCGGCCTCTTTTGCATGTAATGAACTGATTATAGATGATTGTGGGATCTAATGGTGACCTGAATTGGTTGACAAAAGCATCCTCCATTTGCATCCATGACGTAATGGAACCAATAGGTAAGCAAATATACCATTCGTAAGCCACTTGGTCTAGGCTCATGGGGAAGAGTCTACAAGCCACATCTTCATGTTGAACTTGCAATCTTATCAAAACATCCCTATAGGCCTGAATATGTTCTTCTGCGGTCCTTGGGCCATCCGGTTTGTATTTGGGCAAAAATCTCTCTATATTCTTAGGGATCTCGTGAATATCCCCTACAATATTCAAAGGAATGTTATTGGCTCCGTACCAAGGAGGTGGTGGAGGTTGGGCCATTTGATTCAAAATCGATGATGATAACCCTACAAGAACCATGGAAATGGTACTGATAATTGGTACACTAGTGGCAAATGACACCACCGGTGCAAGTCCGCTAGATGCACCTAAAATTGAAGGATCTTCTGTAACAAGAATATCTGGTGGGACCACAATTTGTTCGGTTTTATTCCTTGGATTCCTATGAGTGAGTGAGAGGCTTTGGAATATGGTTTCCTCGGTTGTTTTGGACCTAGTTGCGATGCGATGTGGTGGGTCCAACTTGTAAATGAAACTACCCTACAAAACCTGACAAAACTCTCAATACCTCAAAGAAAACCTACGACACACAAAAAATCCTGCAATTAATGAAATTCAAAGAAAAATCAATTTGTTAGTCGTGAATGAAAGAAGGAACCATGACAAAGCAATATTCTAAAAATATAATTTTATGATTCACCAGATCGCATATGCGCAAGTGAAGAGCATACTCCTAGTGTTGTAGGCTTTCTGATTCACAAGATCGCATTACACGCAAGTGAAGAGCATAATACCGACAACAAATACATTTTAGACAAAAAATAATTCCTTACAAATAAGCATGAAATTGACTAGCAAATATCAAACCAAATTTTTAAAAATCAAATCAAAACACATTATTCTTGTATGAACAATCAAAAGCGTTAGAACAATGCATAGCAATTCATGTCCTCCTTTTAACACTACAAGGTTGTATTGTTAAAAGAGGGCTAAAGATAATAATCAATAGGGCATGAAATATTCAAAATTTAAATCCCTATAGCATTTAAATCACTCTGAAATAAAACAATTCAGGCCCTCCTTCTAGCGCCAATCTGTTGAGTGGTATTTTCACCCGATTGTGAAAGTACACTCTCCTTTAGGATTTGGGTTCCAAATCCCCTCTTGCAAAGAAGTTAAACAAACAACTTCTCCAAGGTCTCCATTGTATTAGCATTTGCATATGTGTATTAGTAATCTCAAATAAAGATATTCAATTTAAATGCTTGGAACACCTTAGTGATTGCAAGTAATTGTAAACAAGGGGCAATGTTGGTTTATTTCATCATGAAACTTTAGTGATTGTTCATTGTTTTTTTGGATTTTGAAATTTTTTAAATGTTTATTTTAATGCCTTGAAAAGTTAAAATTTCTGGAAAAATATAAAATGCAGAAAAATGAAAATGAAATGCAAAAAACTGAAAATAAAATGCACTCAGTATGATGCTATCCTATTTCGACAAAACCGAAGATGTGAGGTCTCCATGCATGCAACCTAACCTATTGGACTTGCAAAACAAGCACAATCCCCATAGACTAAGTTCTGGTTCCTAGGGTACGAAATAAAATTCAGATTTCAAATATTCGCCTAATGTAACCCAAAAAAATGGCATTAACATTATCTATAAATTCGAAATCTGAAAAAATGAAAGAATAAACATTAAATCCATAGCATGCAAAGAAAATCTCCTTCTTTCTTGCCCACAAGATGCAAATTTCTGAAAACTTCTGCATTAAAAATATGTCATTTTACAATAGCAGAATTTTTGGTTTTCCCAAACCAGTCTATGGAAGAAAAACAACTTAAACAAGTCCAGAATGGCCTTCTCGCCTTCAAATCTGCAACTCTGCTCGCAACAATTTCCGACCCTTTCTGGCCTCTTTGAATGGCGTATTTAAACTTCTGAAAAAATTGTTTCTCCTTCCATGACGGTTCGTTTCATTTTCTGATGGCTGTTCGTTTCACCTTCCCTGACTGTCCGTGTGCTTTGGTTTCCATTTTGTGGCCCTTCGCTGCGTTTTCTCCACATGGGCTTGCATCCGTTTCCCTCCGTGTGTAACGACCATCTTAAATGATTTCAAATCATTAAATATTCCTTATGTAACGCTTTGTCTTATTCATTAGATTTTGTCCTTATGTCCACGTCACTATGCAGGTCCGTTACCTTGGCAAAAATGGAACATGTCGCGATATCGCGACACTTCTTGCCTCCTTGCTCTCCTTTTTTTCTTTGAATCATGAAAATGTAACATGTCACGATATCGTGACACTTTTCTCCTTCGTCTTTTGTTGCTTTAATCGCGAAAATGTAACATGTCACGATATCGCGACACTTTTCTTTCTTTGTCGTGAAACTGCAACATGTCGCGATATCGCGACACTTTTCTTTCTTTTTCGTGAAAATGCAACATGTCGCGATATCGCGACACTTTTTTTTCTTGTTCTTTCTTTCCTGTTTGGATCGCGAAAATGCAACATGTCGCGATATCGCGACACTTTTTCTTTTCTGGCCGCGATGGAGCAACATGTCGCGATATCGCGACACTTTTTCTTTTTGCCGCGATGGAGCAACATGTCGCGATATCGCGACACTTTTTCCTTTTTGGCCGCGATGGAGCAACATGTCGCGATATCGCGACACTTTTTCTTTTTGGCCGCGATGGAGCAACATGTCGCGATATCGCGACACTTTTTCTCCTTTTGGTGTTTTGCTTTTTTCTTTGATCTTTAGCCTATGGGCCACTTCGGTCTTCTTGGAACACATGCAAAAAGGTGGGTCCCCAATTTTGGGGTACGTTGTGGAGCAGCCACAACACCTTCCAAGATACCTACATATGTGTCTAACTAACTATCCAACCTAAATTACGTTAGATAGACTATGTGGGCCTCAAGTACTTTCGAGGCAAAAGAAGGTGACATTTTATGTAATCAATGTTAGGATTAGTAGTTGAATCAATTCAAACAACAAATCATGCAAATAACCCCAAAATTGCGAGATTTCCATCGTGTAATTGAAGACAAACTGAGGAGCATAGGGCTTGAGTAGTTGAAGGATGCATGGTCCTATGATCCTGAATGATACTTCTGATGACAACAGAAGCTAAGGGTTTGCACATTTTTTATGTGTATAAGAGGAGGTATAAACCTTTAAAAGAAATAGCCCAAGCCACTCTAGGGAGCGAGTAAGAATATAAAGATGAAATCTAGTAGTGGTATGCTCATCCTCCAAAGTGGTTTGTCTTCTATTCTGAGGCCAAATTTAGAGATGACTTTGTCCTTGCATGCAAGTTAAACCATCAAGAATTGAAGGTCCTAGAGGACCTTCAATAATCTTGAAATAAGATCCTTGCTTGACAAAGAATGAGGTATGAAACTAGAACCACAAAGAAGCTAGTGTTTAGTGGTCCCTTTAACAAGCAATTCTTGACAATCTAGGATAGAAAACATAGGAGATGACTAAAGAGGCAAAGAACAATAAACAAGTCCCTAGAAGGAAGTCCACCTACTCCGTCTTCCACCGTTGCACTAGAAATCACAATATCTACAATGTTAGGTACCCAAGATAGGTACTTAATCATATAATATTGCATTGTATATTTGTATGAGCCATAAATGAAATATTGGCTAATGTATGATGTTAACGTTACTTATGTAATCGTTATTCATTAGTAAAGAATGCCACATGTCAAGTTAGAAATAGGTAGGAGAATAATGTCATAGAATCATATATGTAATTGTCAAGGAATATTGTCATAGAATCATGTATGTAATCATCAAGGAATATTATCATAGAAATATGATTGTGAGCATTGGGAATGGAAGTCATATGAAGTATTCTTGTAGAAGTCTTGGCTCGTGGAGTTGGAGATCTTGTGGAGTGGCTTTCTTCCAATAAGGAGCATTGTATGGTGTTTCCCTACCTCAAGGGTATTATCAATCTCTATTTTATTGTGTGGATGGCTATTGTGGAATTTATTTGTAGATACATGTTTGATATTTCGGCATATTGATGAATGGTTATTGTTAATAAGAAGAGAGGTTCATAACATGCAATGCCAACAACATTGGCAATAGTAAACATTGTAGTACAAGAAATGGCAAGAGGTATGCAAGACAGAAGAGAGACCCGCATGGGTCATTTTGAAAAGATCGTAGTGCAAGAAGCAAGCCCACAACTTGTTGAAGGACAAGGGCCACCCCCGAGGAGAGGGAAATACCTCAAGGAGGAACTCCTCTTGAGTTGGAAGCAACTAAGGCCCAAATCACGATCATTGCCTCTTTCAATACTTCTTCCCTTTCCCTTTCTTTTGTCATCACTTCTTTCTCCCATTCTCTTTCTTCTCTTCTCACTTTTATCCCCTCCTTTTCTTTTGCACACACCCCTCACCATCAATAGGTGTGGCCATACATTCTCTTTAAGGCATCTTGCCTCCCACCATAGCTCATGTCACTGGAACTACCCACATCACTTCATTCCCCTCACCTGACATGGAAATCACCACATCACAACCATTAGCCATCATAACTAGTCTCCCCACTAGCTAAAACCTTGGCTCAAATGGAGTCAGGGGCATTGACTTCCATCTCCACGCAACTTGGTTGGCCCACTGTATCATCCCATCACGTAAGACAAATAACTCCTACTTAAGGTGATGACATCGCCCACTCTTACTCATGCAACAAAACTTGCAAAAGCAGCCCTAAAACCTAGTGCAACTATAAGGCCTAGCCTGGCCTTCGTTTGGAATATCACTAATGACCACGAGGCAACCAATGTTCAAGATGGAGAGAATGACATCATTGCAAAAGTGAACCCCAATAACGCTTCTAAACCCACCATCGTACTTGACTTCACTATCAAGGTGTCAGCTAGATCTAACTAGGAAATATCTATATCAAATAATCCAGTTCATATTCCAACTCTCCATAGGGACAACCATGCAATATGGCCAACTTGAAGTGGAGAACAACACCATAAGAAGGAAAGCAGCAATGCACGAATCAACAATGATCCAACTAAAAACAATAAATTACAACTACAACGAGAAAATGAAGTCCTCATGAAGCATACCATAGAAAGAGCTAAGCTGCAACAACAGGTTTAGGACCTAAAATCTCAAATTGGTAAAAGCAACAACTTGAAGATCTTTCACAACCATTTACATAAGGGCAGGACCAGCTGAAGTAGTTTGAACAAGAAAAATCACTCAAGAAACAAGTGAAGCAATTGTAAGTGGCTTAGCAAGAGAAAGACCAGAAGATATCTAAGCTCCAAGATGAAAATGCAAAGCTGAAAAATGGATCAACGATTGACCTAAGGTATGCCTTGAAAATAGAAACAATGAAATCTCTATGGGACAACATAAAAATTGAGGTCACAAGTTTTAAGAGGTATTTTAATTTTGTAGTCAACATTGACAATATCCTCAACCAAGTGGTGGGGATTATCAAATAAAAAGAAGACAAGTTTGTCGCGAAGGAGAGGCACCAAGAAGTGCTTAAACAATTAATCACCATGATGACATCACAGGCACAACATATGGGGATAGATAGATAAGGATATTGTCTAAAAATTGAATACCCCCGATGTCCAAAGAGACAAAACCTACAAAGACAATGGTCTCTTTGGAAACCCTAGTGCTTGTAATGGATAAAAAGGTTCAGGGGCTAGTCAACATTGGATGATCAGAGGTATTCGATCATAAAAATTCTCTTCAATGGTGATGACATTAATTCAATCATTGAAGAGGAAAAGGTCAATGCTAAAGCTAATACATGACCAAAAAAAGTCCAACAATTGGGAATAGTACTTGGTAAGTTGTAGGATATGGAAAAACAAAAGGGGTTGTCTGAAAACCCATATGAGGACCTGGCAGGAGACGTGGAAGATCTTGCAGATATCAAGCTACCAAGAACCAACACTTTTAAATTTCGTGATAGAGAAGTAGGGTCAAGATGATTAGTCCTCACCTACACGACACTACAGCTCCTAAGCCTCACTTAGGCAGCATGGACTACACCTTCCAAGTGTTCAAACCTACACAAGCCAACAAATAGACAAGCCAAACAATATATGTATATATAGCGAAAGCAAAGCAACACAAGGTTAGCACAATACTGCAATGCACAAGATAAACATCCATAAGATGGCCAACACAAGAGTTGCCAGAAGCAAAAGCTTTATTTATGTTATATGTCATAAAACGGATTACAAAGCAAACTGGCACAACGGCCTGGCACTATCGGCCCAGTTACAAAAGAGGTGGCTCAACGGCACACATTAATCGACCACCGCCCACTGATGGACTCAACGGAACGTTGAACGTTGAACGTCTCCTAATACTTCGCCTGGTGAGTCTCGGTACGCGTCCACTTGTATCACTCACAACCACAGGTAGCTTCCCTAGACTTGCTCAACAACACGGAGGCAACAACACAGCACTTGGCAACACAACAACTTGACAACAACTTACAACAGCATACAATAGCAATAAGCTTCGGCAAAAATCATTTGGACGTGGGGCTTCCAATTTTAAAGACTTTATGCTCAAGGATGAAGGCAAGAATTGGCATCTATTGCCAATCAAGCTTGACACCCCATAGTGTCACCAAATTTCTAGTAATAGGTTACTACCTTGGAATTTCACTCGTTTTGGAGATGCACAAAACCTTTCAAATCGATCAAGGCCTCAAAAAAACAAAATTTGCTAAATGAGGACCACAAGACCAAGTTCCTTAAAAATATATCATTGGCTCTTAAGAGTGAAGCGCTAGTAAACTAGATGTGATTGGTTCGTAAGAGCGAAGTGTTGACAAACTAGAGCGAAGTGTTGACAAACTAGAGCGAAGTGCTCCCAATCCAAAGCGATTCACTCACCACCTAGAGCAAATTGCTTTTGGATAGGCAAAAAGGTAAAAAGAAGGCACACCAATTCCGATGAAGATATTTGAGAAACCAACATTTTGGCATTAGTGGTGTCACCAATCACTTTAGAGGCCTTCTAACTAATTTAGCATTTGGAGGTGCATCATTTTGCTAAAGATGCCCTCAAGTTTGACTTTTATTAGGTAGTAAATATAATTCACCCAAGGTAACTCTTGGGTGAATTCTTCCTATAAATAGGAGCCACAGGCTCTATTGTAAACATCTTTTGGCATGAGGAAGTCAGAGCTACACTTTGTAAGACATATATTAAACTTGTTTCTTCTTGAAATTTATGAGAAATTTATGAGACTTTTTGCTTTGCATAAGTGGCACTACCCTCCTAAATTGTGGAATTCATGATGATTGTCACATTGCCCTTTTGTACTCTTGTCATTCCTTGTTAATTTCATTTCATACACATGGGATTCTATTGTGATTTAATTTCCTCATGAATTGAATGATTGCAACTCCTTACTACGATTATGGTTTTATTTACTTCTAATCTCTCGTATCCTAAATTTCCAAATTTATTTTTCATGTATTTTAATTTCCACATTTACTTTTACGCACTTTAGTTTCATGCAATTCGATTAGATCAGTTAGATTTTAGCAAGGATAGTGGGGAGTCGACCTAAATCTAGAGGTTGGATGAGGCATTGCCCCTTCCTTGAATGTTGAAACAGAATTGAAATCAAATATTGTCGAAATGGAATTGCATGAAACAGAATTGTGGGCGCATAAGAAGTTGGACATTTCCACAATTCAATAGTTACATGCCAATTTTCTCAAAGAAATATGGTTTATGAAAAAATTGTTTTTAACAAAAAAAAATTCTATCAACATTTTTCTAATTTTAATGTTTTTAACAATAAATTTGTGTCCAACAGCATTTATTTCATATCTCAATTAATTTAAATATCAATGGGTGACAACTCTATAACAATGTTAATTAGTTGGAATGTAAGATTTGGCAATATTTTAATTGAACAAACAAGTTCTTGTGTATATGATAATATGGTCTTATTCTAAAGATCTTTTCAGATTTAAGGACACTTCTCTCATGCTAAGTGTAAGCAATTACCATTACAAATGTTTGGTCTTCTCTCATAATACACTGAAAGAATCACCCAGTTTTCATAGCATGTTTAAACATTTGTGACAGAAAAGAGCATATATTGAGGCCAGGGTTATTTTTTTAATTTAATGGCTTAAAGAGAAGATATGCATGGATTGATTTATCATTCTGAAATTCGCTCATGCAAAAAAAAAAATACCAGAGTAAGAATAAATTAGAATGATAGTTGTTCAGGGATAGCAGATCCACTTGAGTTGATTATTGACCTAAAGTATGGATTCATGAAAACCAAAATGGAGATGAAAGGTTGTGCAATCTCTACAAATACAACCGGATCTCATCACTTGAACTTACGGAAACCTTCTTTACTTTCATCCTTCATAAGATAAAGCAACAAAAGTTGCATAATAAGGCAACCTGGCGGCAGCTGCCTTGTTTAGGGAAAACACAACTTAAAATTATTTGAGCTGCTGAGGCATGCCAGTCATGAAAATGTTGAACATACATAATGTGCATCATGTCCCCACATCAAGGACATATTACAAGGTAATTTTTATGGATAACTGCCATACACATTTCATATGCCCCAAAACCATCTCTGCAGCTGGAAGTCGGGCACAGGTAAGTAAATTGAAATTATACCATATATGTTTGTATAGAAATTAGACACTGTTTCCTCTAATCAAGATCCCCTGTCTTGCATGTAAACAGGGCAATGGCCAGGCATCACATAATACAGCATCAATCATACAAACCAAATTTGCCAGTGGAAAACCAAGATATACTTTACTGTTTAGAGGGTTTGGAAGACACTATCAAAATTTATAAAATTGATTAATGGCTTCAAGAAAAAAAAGAGATGGTCAATTTCAAACTTCAATGGGCATTGGCTTTCAATAAATAGGTCTACCTCTGTTCATACACACAAGTTGTCAATCATGTGATGTATCACATCAGCACCTTCTGAATGCATCCAAATTGACTGCACCTGCAAATTGTAATTGAGATATAAAGCATTAGAACAATCCTATATTAATAGTGCTTCTAAGGAAATACAGTCATGATTGCTCTAGGGGTGATAGCACAAGAAGCATGCCACAAAAGGGTCAAGTACTGAATAGGAATAGAACAAACAACTGGCTCAGTTTCTATTTAATGGATGCCTAATGAATTTGAAAATATAACGAGTCTCTTAAAAACAAACTTTTTGTTACACATTCACTTAAAGTCCAATGGTTGACAGGGTTGGCAGTCTGAGAACGGAGTGAGTATACAGTTCACACATCAAAACACATTTGATTTAACAGCAAGACATGTATCGTTTTTTACTGCTGCGAACAAATTTCATGGAAGCTGATCACCAAGGAGGTGGGCTTAATATAATACTTGAATTTCATTTCAGCATTTAAGGCCACATTGTATGAGTCCATGGATGGTTTCTCTTCGCTATGTCTCCTCCAAGTTGACCATAAAGAACAACCACTGGAAAGAAAGGCTGATGTAAACTCAAAGGCCATTTGACCCAGCAGTTGGACTGTTTGACAGTCTAAAACTAGCTAATCCTAACATTGATTACATAAAATTCATTACAATAATCTTCTGTGGACTTTATTGTTATTCCATAGCTTCACAGTGATCAAACCTTCAAAGATATGAAAATAAGTTGGGAGTGAGTAATGTCCAGTCACATACCATGTTTTACATGTTAACTATATCTTATTTTAGGCAAAGTTGTTTTCCAATAAATTGAATATGCATTATTTCCTGTGAAGTTTTTCATTTCCAGTATCCCAGGACCTTGTCATATGTGAAGATTTAGACCAAACAAAAACAGCATTTCCTCGTGTACATTCCAAAAGTTGTCCTGTTCATCTGTTCAAAGACTTCATTCTGCTGAGTGTATAAGAAGTAATGAACTGCCTTCAATTTCATGTGCATCACACAATGCTTGGAAAATAATCTTCTGTGCATGACTTTAGTGTTTATCCATAAAATTCACAGGTCACACCTTCACAGATCTACACAAAGGGTTGCATCTGCCCCCAATTGAACCAAATTGGAGGGCCAACCTCCTCTATAGCATTCTTTGATATCTAAAATTGGAAATCTACATCATTGTACATTTTGGAACAATCAATGGCTCTAAGAAAGGGAGGCTCTACTTTGCATTTAACAATTACGTTCATGAGTCATCATATGATGGAGCAACTCGATCCCACTGTTGCTATTAATTGCTTCATCAAGAAGTTAACCCTACAGTAGCGTTCTTAGAAAGAAGAGTCGTTTGCATCCTTGTCTCTCCCCACGGCACATAAGAAGTACAAGCCTAACAAGCTTTCTTGAATGCCACCTTAGAAAAAGAACAGATCATATTGAATGGTATGATATTGCCAAAGAACAATTGGCCAATAGTATCAAATTATCAACTACCTCCTCACATGCTCTCACTTTATACATTTCTCTTATACATGCTGTTTGTTTCCAGTGGCATATTCCTATGATGGAATTTCGTTCCACATTAATACCTCCTCTCTAATTGTGTTGGCCTTTCTTTTTTTTAGCTCTACAATAGCTGTTGGGGCATAGGCTAATGAATGTGGTGACTAATTGGGGATCCAATGCTAATGCACTTCCAGAGAAGATATGGAAGTAGTTGGGGTCACCAACACCATGGCCACCCAAGTTCAATTTCTTGGAAGTGGACTATAACATCAACATAAAAATAGTACTCGGAGAATGCAAGGTAAGAATTGTCTAGCAATTGTTTGTTTTGACTTTGTAATGATCACTTTGCAAAAGACAACCTACAATGCCTTCGTTGTGGGTGGTTATGGTGAAAGCAGACCACATTAGGGAGAACAACTGCCTAAAACTCAAGAACAGTCACTAAGAGTACATGATGAGATTTAGGAATCAGCCAATTAGTGAGGATATTGCATCCTCTAATGAATCGGATTGTTCCGAGTCAAAGGATGATGACACAGTCCATGACAAAGGAACCACATACACGGCTCGCATAGAGCCATGAGAAGATGGAATACTTGAATCAAAGGAGTGTTTTAAAGACAAGAAATTCAGATAGCAATCTCCATTGGCATAAGCAGGACCATAAGATATTCCATCTGAGGTGTCTTTGTTTGGACATCAAGGATGAGGACAATGAAGACAATGGAAAGGATAAGATGAGCAATATATCCTTCAAATTAGGCAAGACTAGTAAGTCATCTTTTGAGAAGGGTGAAACTAGTAACTTGGCCTTGGGTGTAGAGAAGGACAAACAAAGAATTTCCCTCCTAATTTTTCAGAATATATTGTGGGAGATGCACACAACTCAACTTTAAGCCAATGCACAAACTTGGGAAAATAATTTGCAGAGCAGCCTAATGCAATTAAGCACAAAGCAATATAACTCAATTGTTTTAATATTGAGTAATATGGAGTAACAAAAGAAGATTCTTACCTGGATTGTATTATGAGCAGCATATTTCTGAAAACTGACATCAACTCGTTTCCAAGGTACCTGTGTGAGTCCTGCAATCATTTCCTCTGCAAAAGCGAAGTGTAGTGAATGCCCACTCAAAAATCAGTCATGAAATAAGTCAAGAAAATATTCTATTATTTATAGACATCAACTAGTTTTCCAAAACAACACTCAATTATCTTCTTTCCATGTATTCCAAATGCATTGTTAATATTGTACACGAAGATGCAAAACAGTTTCTGTATTTGTGTTCCGAGATACTATAAATGCAGTTATATGTTGAAGGATACCATGCTATGAATTACAACAACTAGGAATTTATCATCTAGGTCTATTTCTGTAAGTCCACAAATTCCAGAGTGCCTTGTGGACTATCCTGCCCTTTGACATTTTATAACTTCTTTCAAAATATACATGAACCAAATGATATTGTAATATACAATAGAGTAAAATAGCTGATTGTTCAGGATACACATCATTATTAGCTTTCAAGAATCGCCTCAGATGAAGCATCAACTTGAGTATTTTGCTAGAATGTGAAGCCAATTCAGAACCCCTTTTGTTCTTTTCATGACTTCCTAAGCCAATGGAAATATTTGCAATTAAATATTGATAACCAAAAAAATGCCAAGAGAGCAAAATGATTCTTAGAACTTATTAAGCTTCCTCATGTGAAGCAGAAAAATTGCCATACCTGATACAATAATAATTTATAACCTTGTTTATCCTAGATATGTAGTGCATTATCCTTGTTTATCAGCCTCACACACAGGTCAATTTAGAAAAGTGGAGGTACACAAAAATAAAAATGAAAAAAAATAACGGTTATAAATACGTCTGTAATAATCCTGCATACTATATTATCTACCTATCTGTCTATATGTTGGCTTACTTCTCTACTGGCATACCATTAATAAAGACTATATTACTATTGAATGTCTAGGAATTTATCATCTTCAGGTTATTTTAGTGTGAGGTAACAAACTCTTTACCATCTTATGAACTATCCTGTTCTTTGACATTTCATTAACTTCATCGTCTATACCATCAACTGAATAATGCTGTACACATAATGAAGTCAACTACATGCTTGTTCAGAGCAGACATGATTGCTACCTTTTCAGAATCACCTCTGCATGAAGCATCAATTCAAGGGTATTTAGAAGAGCCAATTGAACCCACCTTTTGTTCTTCTCATGATTTCCTGATTTGCTGGAAGGAAAATGCAATGAATACCCATAATGAAAAAAATATCAATAGAATAATAAATAAAAACTTATTAAGCTTTCTAAAGGGAAATAGGAAAAGTGTTATACCTAATACAACAATACTGAAGATCCTTGTTCATCGCTAGAATCAACTTAGGAAAAGTGGAATCATGCAGAGAAAACTGGACAAATACAATGGTTACTGATGCATGTCATGATTCTGCATAGTATCAACTATCAACTACCTATCCATATCTTATCTATATGTTAGGTTACTGGGATGTTGGCATACCCTAGAAAAACAACTACATAGAATCAAGTATAAAATTCCCCTCTTATAATGATTTATCCCTAAAGTATATGTAGAGCATTTGTTGAGACCAATTTGTTTCTCCATGAAGCTACTCATACTTAGCAATTTGTCTTCAACTTAGGGATTTATTACATGTGTCAACAATTCACTCAATTTCAAGAAAAAGTCTCTATTATGGTAAAAGCGAAAACCTTTATGGGCTTCTATGTTGAAAGTGTAATCTGATTCATGGCCAAGGCCGACATTGTATAATAGAATCTTGGATAGGCCGAAGGGCAATCACTGTACAATGTATTTAATTTATTTTAATATTTTATTATGTAAGCCCTATGGGCCACGTAGTTAACCTTGCTATCGTTAACCCCACCTTATAAACTTGTAATTAACCTTGAAGCCCTCTTGTTATGTCAGCTTAAATAAAACTTATTTATGTAATTTGGGGATTAGGTATTGGTATAAAGACCCACCATCTATTCCATCCATTGCATCGAAGTGTTGTGATTCTTATCCACGGATAGTACAATGATTATTTATGATGCCTATGGGCACCCCATAATTTATGTGTCTCTTATTTCTTTCTTTCATCCTTTTATGCTTTCTGTATAAAATTTAAGTGGATGGATCACTTCTATTCATTTCTGGAAAGTATTATGAATTTCAACATAGTATCAGAGTGATTATGGAGCTTCATTGCTTGGTCATGCAAAAATATTATACATAAAGCACAAAGGAGGACGGAAAAGAAAAATATATAATGGGCACCCATAGGCACCATAAATAATCACTATACTATCCATAGATAAGAAAACACAACACTATGATAATCAAAATGAGGAGTGGTAGGGGTATTTATACTAATACCAAAACCCCAATTACATAATAGAGTTTAACCTAAGCCGACATAACAAGAGGGTTCAAGGTTAATTACAAGGTATAAAGTAGGTTTAACTATAACATGGTTAATCGCGGCCCATAGGGCTTACATAATAAAATATTTCAATAAATTCGATACATTGCACAATGAATACTCTTAGGGCTATCCAATATTACATCATATAGTATTGGCCTTGGCTATGAATTAGATTACACTTTCTGAACTAAGGGGCCAAGGAAATAAGACATTAGTAACAATAATATCTCCCCCCTATAATGGATGCTCTAGTGGGCTTCCGCATTTTGAGGTAGACTCATCTAGATCCCTCCCATCATCTGAAATATTTTGCTCCAAAATGTTTCCTGCACAAGAGTCTCCTTAGGCTGGACCGTAGTCATCACTGTCATTATTAGATACTACTGCACACATCCAAAAAACACTTTCGCTAGAACTTTAAATGAAGAAGAGATGTCAAGATCACCACCTCCTTTAAGGATAAGCTCCTTCAATCTTCTATAGTTGCATAAAGTATGTTTTGAAGGCACAACTTTTCCTCTTACAACATACATCACCCTCAGCGAGCTCGTAGGAACCGAAGACGTCGTCAAGAACCTCAACGAGCTCGTAGGAACCGAAGACGTCGTCAAGAACCTCAGCGAGCTCGTAGGAACCGAAGACGTCGTCAAGAACCTCAGTGAGCTCGTAGGAACCGAAGACGTCGTCAAGAACCTCAACGAGCTCGTAGGAACCGAAGACGTCGTCAAGAACCTCAACGAGCTCGTAGGAACCGAAGACGTCGTCAAGAACGACTGAGGGACCTACTGAATCTCAGGCAACTGGGAGTACGGCAACCCCACATCAGGGAGATTCGACTGGCAAGGGGAAGAGGACGAGACACACCAGTTCGAGGAAGACATGGGTCTCGAAACAAGAATGTTAATCAAGCACGGATAGACCAAGGATGGGAAGTCGTCCATTGTTAGATCGATAGACTTCAAGGCAGAGGCCAAGGGACAGGAAGGACCTATCGAAACATTGGGCAAAGAGGAAACCATCATTCCAGCGGTAGGCCGACTAACTATCAGCAGCCAGACAGGACTGTATTCCATTATCTTGACGATTGCATGATAATTCAACGAGGTGACGGAAGAACAGAACGAACTCGTTTTGAAGACGAACCTTACCCATCTCGATGAGGAGCCAACCCGTCTAGACCCTGACAGCACCCGTCTGAACGATGCAGTTACACGTCTAGACGATAGAGGAACCCGTCTGGCAGGAACGCACATGTGTGGTGGCTGAGATAAGTCAGAATGACGTCAATAGAAGTAGACGTTAAGCAAAAAAATATCAAATGTCTAGGCAAGAGACACGTCACCAGCCAGAAGAAGTCGAGCACGCAGATTGGCATATTATTCCACGGAGAATTGCAAGACGTGAAGGACAACCTCAGACGAAAACTCCTCGTATTCACAAAAATCGACGAAATTGCCAACAGGATGAAGAACAGGTAGACAACGATGATTTCAGCAATTTTGGGATAGGTAGTCAACACCAAGAAGATAACACGTCGGGCACTTGGAAGTACGCATAGGTCACCCGACGACGTTAAAAAGGGAAAGCATAGTTTTGAAAAAAATATATATAATAAAAATAAAATAGAAAAAAGAAAAAGACAAAAACAGGGAAAAAGACGAAATAAGTAAAAAGACAGAATAAGACACTAGACGTCTTGTGCATGCAAAGACTAGCGACGTGGCACACATGCAGACAACGGGGTGTTAGGTGAAAATTAAGCAGGCAGTTGCATGGGCGGCAGGTTTCCTATAAATTGGGAAGTGCTTGGGCATTCTTGCTCATTCGTTTTCAGCATTGTGCAGGTGAAACGCAAGAGCGCGAGAGGATTTGGAACAGAAGTAGGGTTGATGGCACAACACGATTTATTCAAGATGGAGCTAGACGCCTAGCAGTTGTACGCTTTGTGGAGGATTTTCTTGTTTCTGTGCAAGTGCAGCGATCCTATCTTCAGACATAGACGCGGCATTTGTGTTGGCCATTGTTTGACTGTGAGGCGTCCAAGTCTACACAGTTGAAGGAGCGCGACCTGCAAAAAAACCACCTAAGGCATCTGTTTGTGTATTCACCCGTCAAAACCGCAAAACCAGAAGACGTCTAGATGGAGAAATAGACGTCCGAGGAGGAGACATCTAGCCGACAAACCTAGACGTCTAGGACGAAGATGTCTAGCAGGGAGACTTAGATGTCTGAGAGGCAGGTGTCTGACTGGAAGGCGTAAGACGTTTAAATGAAGAACTGAGAAGTCTGGTAGGATAGATGTCTGGCAAAACTAAGACGTCTGGAGCAGTGTGATGTCTAAGTACAGAACCCATCCGAGAGGGGAAGCCATGAATCGCCAAAAATCTGGACAAGTTCTAACCCGACCAGAAGCGGTACCCGAGTCGAGTGTGGCCAAGCAACTTCGTCATCATCAAGAGCATGATATGATGCACAGACAAGTGCCGAGCCCAGACAAGGGGCAGACTTGAGGAAGACGTGAAGTTGTGCAGACAGAGGTACCCACTCAAAAAACCAGAGAGGACCAACCAAGCAGTAAGGATCAGATCTCGATTGGAGAGATCACTTGGATTTGCCCTACAGGAGATTTTTGTCGGCAATGGTGGGCATAGACACCAGCAGATAATTCAGTGAAGACAAAAATCAAAGATGCAAGAGTAAATTTTTTTTAGCAGGTTCCGAGTTTTGACAAGGAATTTTTCAAGGAATACTTGGTGCAGATGTTGCAAACTTATAACGCACCTCGGAATACTAGCACAGTACGTGTTGGTGATCGGAACTTGGTGGTTGAATTTTCTCCTGATGCATTCAGGCGTACTTTTGGACTTCCAAGGAAGGGCAAGCCGGTGATCAATGAGAGGGTGGATCCCAAGAAAACTCCACAGTTGATTTTGGGTATCACTACTTTGACAGAGGAGGAAGTGAATACCATGTTAGCCACTCACGGCGGCAGAGGAGTGAAGTAGCCACACATATGGAATAAGAGTTTGGAATGCATCATGAATATCCTGATGGCTAGATTGTTAGGCGAACAGCGAAGCTCCGATCTTCCCATATGGCTGATTCCGTATTTACAGGGGATTGAGCAGGGAGTGGCACATGACTTGGCAACTCATCTGGCACTTCGCATTCAGAATTTTCTAAGAACTACAAAGAATTTTTCAATGGCATTTCACGCCAATGGACTACTTTTGGATGTCGCTTCTAGGGCAAGAGTGCAGATTCTAGGTTTTGACCCAACTCAACAAATTCCGGACTTGGCCCCGACCATCTTGCGGTGGATGAATGCCAAATCACAGGTGAAGAAGCAGACGTAGGTAAAGAAGCCACAGGTCAAACAGATCTCCTACAAACCGTCACGCCAGGAGAGGCTAGTGACTGATTCAGAAGCGGAGGATACTGCAGCACCTTCGGTTGAGATGAAAGGGCCCAATAAGCAAGTTGTTGCATCATCACCAGAAGTGCCCAAATCGATGAAGAAGATACGACGATTTGACTTACCACCCCCATCAGTATCCCCAGATTCGATGCGCAACATAATAACGGAGAAGATTGCTTGTAGTCGCAAGATAGCTCGAAGCTTGGAGCAACAAATGAAGTTACGACGGGAAGAAGTTGACTTTGAAATCCACTCAGTTCTGTAAAACGTTCCAGCTGGAACTGGTACTACTGGGCAATTTGGACCTAAGGAATATTTCGCTGAAGCTCATGTTCGGGCTCGGGCGATGTCACCAGAAGCACCTCCTGAATCCGACTTTACAGCCACCTTCTTTGTTGCCTCCCTGCGGGCTGTTTCTTTTGAAAATATTCTCGCAGCAGAAACAGCCACAACAGCCATACCCACAAATATTCTAGCTGAATCCATAATTGAGATGGTAGAGGAGGGCCGACCACCCCCAAGTGTTGGAAATCCAACACCTGGGACAATACAACATCCCATCTCATTAGATGACGAGGTCTCTTTGGGACAGAAGGTGACAGCAGCCAGACTACAGTACCTCCAAAACAGTCTGTAATGACAGAATGGAAAGCAACCAAGAAGGCTATCAACCTCTCCGGGAAGGGGAAAGCGACAGTGCAAGAAGAAGAGGAGGAACATGAGGATGCATGGTCCAAATGTGTTTTGGTACAGCTTTCCAACCTCATAGATCCATCGGATAATATGGATCAGCAGATAGTAAAATGTTTTTCCAAGCTAACAGAGATAATGAAAAACTTACGATTGCAGTTTGACGTAGCTTGTGTTGGCCAATGGAAGAAGTGGTAGTTCATGGCAAAAGAAGAGCTGGACAGATTGGTGAAATGGGCCACATAGGGTCCTTGGCGAGAAGAGATTTCCAGCATCTATCCGGCACAACCTTGGACGCTGCCCATTGCACACTTGTCAACAATAGAGGGAATGGAACAACTGCCAAAGAAAATGCCCACCCTCTACTTAGAGTAGGCACAAATGTATGTTTGTAGCCATGCCACTAATCCTCCTTCTCAGCACCCCAGAGAATGCGGATGACAGGTGGAGCTAGCACCCGAATTACTGCCCATGTATCGACAATATAACTTTTTAGCCCACTTGTTGTGTTGGCTAGCAGAAGGAATCAAATACTTGCATTCAGCCAAGCAGACGGTCGACAGTGAGTTGCAAGTGGTACAGGACGCATTGCAACGGAAGGAGCAACTTCTGGAAGAAGGAATTGCTCGAATGAATGATGTCACACAGTAGATTCAGACACTGCAACAGGACTTGTTGACAATTTTGTCACATTTTGTCCAAGGGGTAAAATTTTGAAATATTGCTTGTTTTTCATGTTTAAATTCTCCTTCTCCTCCGTATATAGTTTTCTTCGCTCTTCTGGCATTTCCATGGCGCTCCGGCGCAACAAGTACCCGCCTTTCGCTTGCCCCCATGCCCATTTCAGGTATAAGGCAGCTTCGCTAGCAAAAGAAGGCAAAAGAGGACAGCTTCGCTCAAAGAAGAGGTTAATAGGCAGCTTCGCTGAGAAAATAGGCAAAAAGTCCACTTCGGGCTTGGAAAATCAGCTAAGGCATGAGAAGCGCTTCGCTCTCAAGGTCAGCGAACTGCAGCTTCGGGTTATTCAACTGCCGAACCTCAACTTCGGCCCCGATTCCAGCGAACTCCCATCCCGGCGATGAAGAAAAGTCTAAGGCAACTTGGCCTCACTTCGCCCAGAAAGTTGTCGAAGTTGCACTTCGGCCAGTGTTTTCAGCGAACCATCTCCAGCGGAGTGCCAGTTCGGACTTAGGCTTGGCGAAGCATGCACTTCGGGCAGCAAGGTGGCCGAACTTCCACTTCGGGGCCCATTTCCGACGAAGCAACCATCCATAGCGAAGTGCCAGTTTGGTCAAATAGTTCTTCAAGGCAAAAGAGTTAGGATCTTCTTCGCTCCTCAACACTGCGAACTTGCAGTTCGGCCCAAAACTCTAGCGAACCTCCCCTTCGGGTTCAATCCAAGCGAACCACGCCCAACGAAGTTTGTTTTAAACTTAGGCAAACTGATGCAGTCAAGGTCCAATCTCCCCCCACCCCAGCCACAACGAACCGCCAGTTCGGCCAAAATCCCCAGCAAAGTTGCATTTTTAGTGCATTTCTGGCCCAGGTGCGATCCGGGTCAAAACCTCAGCAAAGCTCCCCCTAAGCGTTTTCTGACACCGGTGCTACTCTAAGAGGGTGGGTATAAATCCAAGGCGTCTTCATGGCGCACGAAGCAAATCTTCTACCCGTCCCGTCAAAGTGGCAATGCAACGCCCAAAGAGACCCCCTTACCAACTGCAGTAATGAGAGGGGAAGTCTCAACTACAAATCTCATCAGAGGTCGGGTCTCATAATGGCTGATGTGAGCTCCCAGCGACAAAATTCAAAATGCACCATGTCTGCGCACTTCCCCAGAAGGCCCTCGATCCGCACTACACTTCGTGAAGCGCCCGGCAGGGGTCAAATCCCAGCTACCCCAACGACCTTGTGTGCTTTGTCATTAATGTTTCAGAGGTGAGGTCCTCTATAAAAACCCACGCATTGTAATGAAAAAAGGGGGGGAACATATTGCTAGAAAGTTGTTGTATTCAAACTTTTGCATCAATACTAAGAATTCTTGGCTCTGACTCTGTATCTTCTTTGTATGACGCCTTTGGCAAGCATTTCTGCTAATTTCATTTATTTTTCTGATTGCTATAATTTTTTTATCTGGATCTAAGCATTAGAAGATATGTGAACCTGGAATTTTTCCAAAGGATACATAGGGAAGTAAGCACAGTGTTAGTTTATGTTTCATTCTCTGTGTTGATTGTTACTCCAATCTCTTTCCAGTTCCCTAATCTAAAACCCCAAGTAGTGTAGTATAGGAGCCAGCCTTCTCTGGAGATTGGCACGGAAGGCATCTCTTCCTTCCGGCCTTTCAAAGTGTTGGGCGGGTCTAGGGCGCAAAAAACAGACCAAATCCCTCCTATGGCAGATTCGTAACCAACAGGACGTATAGAACCTTAGCACTCAGCTGGAAGAACGGGCCCAGACAATTCTCAAACTCGAGGCTGAAGTGTTGAAGCAAAGGCAGGCTAAGGAACTGCTGGTCAAGCAGACGGAAACATTAGCAGCTCAAAAGAACCAGAGTGAGCTAGCTTGGCAACAGAAAATGAAACAACAAGAAGAGACTTGGCAGAAGGAGCAGGTAGCCTTGCGGGAGGAATTGCTACAAGCACAACAATGCGAGGCAACTCTTAAAAAATAATTGGCATAGAAAGCTTCATCTTCTTCCACAGTGTCCGAACAGCGGATGAAGGAGCTTTTCTTACAGCTGGAGGTTGAATAGTTGTCTAGGCTCCAGGAAACAGAAGATCATGCCAATACCTTGGGTGTCGAATGGGGCAAGTATTACAATTATGCCAAGCGGGTTCGGGATGAACGTGATGCTCTTCAATTACAAGTACAAGAATTGGGGGAGGCACTTCAAGCTGCAACTCACAAAGATGCTAAGACCCCTCAGAGCGAGCAGAGAAAGTCGCTGAGGACATCAAATTTTTCGAAGGGGAGGATAGATGTAGACAGCAATTTGAAGCAGAAATAAATTTCCGAACTGTCTGACAAAAATGTCCTATGGAGAATCACAATTTCGGATATGTAAATCAATTTTGATAAAGTATAAGTCATTTAATGTCATGTTTTGCAATGTATAATCAACCGACCAAATGAGTACGGACTGATTAGTTAAACTGCACAAAAGGACAAACGCAACTGTCATTGTGTTACACGTCCTGACGTCTGATTAGTTAGACGTCTAGTCCAGTTAGTTAGACGTCTGACTAGCTGTGTTAGATGTCTAAGCCAGTTTGTTACGCTGGAAATGAATTGTTAAGCATAGGCGGTTGGGACGGTTGAGACAGGTTAGTTGCAGTAACTACCTGGGCTTACCTATAAATACCCCCCCTATTTCATTTTGTATCTATCCATACTTGTCTATAATGCAGATCTATTGTGCAGCAACCATTGTTCTCGATTGCGTGTTATGTGTGATTGCATCTGGGTAATAGTGGTGTTGCAGGTATTGATCATTGCTTGGTACGAGAAGAAGCTCCGTCGTATGTGTTGTTTTGTTGTTGCAGGAACTAGCGGAAGCCTTGAAGACTGAATGATGAATGCCCCGACTGCAGACGTCTAGACTTGTCCGTCTCAATCTACCCGTCACACGTCCAAGCCTAGCCATTTGACTTATTGACAAACTTGTCCTAGACATCCAATCTGGTTCCTCTAGGCGTCCGTCCTGTGTGTCCTAGACGTCTACCCCCCTAGACGTCTAACCCGTGTATCCTAGACCTCTACCCCCTAGACGTCTAACCCATCTGACCTAAACGTCTATCTAAATGTCTATTGAGTTCGCCCTAGATGTCTATTGCCTAGATGTCTCAACCCCCTGTCCTAGACGTCTGATGCCTAGACATCTACCCCTTAGACGTTTACTGTCTTAGACGTCTACAAGTCTGTCTTAGACGTCTACAAGTCTGTTTTAGACGTCTACTGTTCGAGTCGTCTACTGAACTTATCCGTCTACAACAGAATAGTATGTTAAGCACTATACCAAAACCCATCACTTCTTCTTGATTCTTGTCATTCCCTCGTCTCGGGAAAGCACTCACGCTTGTCTACATGGATTCCATTGCTTCTATGGTGAGGAGGGATGATGAGGACCACCTTTGATGTATTAGATAGGCTTAGGATTTTCTAGGCTTGTTCATGTTTTAGTTTCTTCTATGTTATGCATGAAGCTTCTTCCAGCTCACGTTTGTTAGCTTATAGTTAGCTTAGATTCTTGTTAGCTCATATTTGTTATTCCAATGTGATATGTTTAGTTTCTTCTATGTTATGCATGAAGCTTCTTCCAGCTCACGTTTGTTAGCTTATAGTTAGCTTAGATTCTTGTTAGCTCATATTTGTTATTCCAATGTGATATGTTTGTTGGCTGGCTAGTTTGTTAGCTATCCTATCCAAATTGTTATGCTATGTTTAGCTAGTTGTTGGATGGCTGGTTGTTATCCATATTTTGTAAATTATATGTGCTTATTTAAGCACCTCAATTAATGCAATCTCCAGCTTCTTTGATCCACATCTATATTCATCCTTAGTCCAGTCTTAGACGATCATGTTCATAGTTATGTTCATAAAGTGTGGTTGTATTCTTGTCCATGCTTGTTATGCTTATGTTGTTTGAGATAGCATTGTATGAATGTTGCTGCCATACAAGACCAGTTCATTGATGCATTGTTCTTGAGAACAATGAAATATCTTTGTTGCTTTGAGTTATTCTAAATGTTGTACACTTACATTATCTTTCATATTCTTGTTATTCTCTGCTTTTCTGTTTTGAAATACATAATCTCTGTACTACAATCCTTCACACTACCCACTGTGGAGAACATGAACAGTAACTTCATGATCCTGTGTAGAGCCAACCTTTGACTAATGATTGAACAAAATATTCCTAACAGTCTCCTTGACATTCTTGAGGATATTATCTACGTTTGTGCCACAACAATCCTATGGTTTGTAGATAAAAGCCTTCTATGTTTCCCAAGGAGCTTGTTGTGACAAGGCCAAAACAACTCCTACAAGAATCTGCTTCCTACAAACCGTTAGCTGCAAGCACGTTGGAATGCCTTACCTTTGAAAAGATGACAACTTTATCTCAGATATCTTCTCAAATCTTCTGCTCAGCCCCACATCGCTCCCTCTCAACTTCAATAGGCCAACAAAACTAACCGTGACCCTGAAGACTCATGGTGAGGCAAGTGTGCAACATCCTTATACTCAGAAATCTGATAATAAAAACACAACAAACCTTACAAAGATTATGATCCCTAAGTCTTCACAACCTAACATCCAAACCAATATTCAACACAATGATGTTCATGCCAAATCCCTTGTGTCTAGTGCCACTAAAATAGCTCAAATGCAAGCCAAACTTGATCAACCCTAAAACTCCCAATCCAACCTCTCTACTCACAGTAAAATGACGTAGATCCTAATCAAGATCAACTTCCTGAGTATCACTATATATTATGCTCCCAATCAAGATCCACCTCTCCCCTCACAGCAAAATGATGTAGATTGTAATAAAAATCAACTTCCAAGTGGTTTTGCTCTATAGCAAACACCACCAATATTTTTTGGATGTCAATCAATCAACTAATTCTGTAACTTCTGTGAACCCAACCCCAGTGAACTTGTTCAAGTATCCTCTCTCACAGTGGAAGGACTCTAGGTCCAAAATCATTGTTTTCAGTCCAAGTCCAAATATTTTCAATCATTAAGATCAGTTCCCTCCATACTTATCAACATGAAGACACAAAATAAGTTGAAATAAATTCTAAGTCCACTTGTAAGTTTAGTTTGGATAAAGAACCAAATCTCGAGTGTTGTAAGTCTGATATACTAACGTTACGAACAGCAAAACAGCAAAATAGATGAAGTATAAATAGATAAACACATTTTCATCCATATCTTCCACATTAAACATGTTATTGACCTGGCTAATTCAGGTTTCACTACCAAGTAGAAGGACAAACCTTCTTCGGGATCAATAGCATGTTCATTTGAGGAAGATGCACTTGGCTTATGACTGTCATCATTTTCATTTTCCACATTTACAATATGTGCATATCTCTCATCTAAAGGATCCTGCAACTGTAACCATGAATATTCAATCAATTACCCTTTCAAGCAGCAATAAAAACAACAAACATGACATGGTTAGAAATTATACGATCAGTAGTTCAGAATAATAAAAAAATAATACCTCTGGTAACTCGCTTTCACGTCTAATTGAAGCAGTTCGCCAACCTACCATTTCTTTTTTACAAATTAAGGGTAAAATGATAATCCAAGCCAGAGAAAATGACTTTTCTTAGGGAACAATAACCTATAAATGACTTGAATTTGAAAGGTCAATAAAAAATTGTTGGAATATAGGATACGGTCATACACGACATTTGCATAGGCAATGCGATGTTTAAATGCTCGCAAACCAGATCTTCCATCACAAAACAAGAATTGTTGTTTATTAGTTGCCAGAAAATTCACATGGATAAACAGTACAATGATATGAGACATCATAAGTGCTATAACATACAAGAAGGTGCTTCAAGTAATTTAACAAACTCCAAAAACCGAAATAAAATACACACATGAAATAAAGATCATCACAATCCTTCACCATACGACGAAGCAATGGTAACTTTCCCTCATCGTTGTCAGTGAGAAAGAGGTGTCTACCAGTTCTCCCAATAACTAAATGAGCGCCTAAACATGCAACTTTCTCCAAAAACGGGAAACCAAAAAGAAATGGAACCTGTCATGTAAACACATATCAGTGATTTCGATATAATGACACTTGTCGTACTAGCAATATAACCATTTCGAGAAAGAAAAAATATGCAGATCAATTTATTGCATGATAGATCTTACATTTTACCTAAAAAATAAAAATAAGGATACAGAAACTGTTTTACAAAAGAAATTCTCTCTATAATATTTAAGGATAATGCTAAGCAATCTTTGAGGAACCATTACAACTTTTCATCAATATGTTGTGCTAATAAAAGAAAACAAATACATGCTATAAATATCCATTTTTCCCATTCAATAAGGCCACGACATTATGTACAGCTAATAAAAAACAGCGGCTCGTAATTACAACTGCCAATCCTTGTTTATGTACTGAATATTGAGATCTTCAGAGAGATGGATAAGGAACTCTTTTTGATATTCTTCCTGCAATATCCTACAGATGCATCCTTTTCTTCAAGCTCATAGATAAAGTCTATGCAAGCTTTGTTAGATGACATTATTTCCCGAACTCTCAAACAGGCTAGTTCAACACACAAGAAAACTAAAAATAAGACTCCCACAAATGCATTATAGGATAACAAGAAAAGAAACAACAAAATTTTCGGTAATATCCAAAGGTAACCAACGCTATGATAGCGGGGGGCACAAGGAGCGGGGCTCCTGCTCGGGGTAAGCCTAGTTCGAAAGCACTCACTCAAAGGGTGCCCTGTTCTTAAGGCACCCCGCTCCTTGTCTATTTTTAGCAATGGGATGCGGATGATGTGTCACTTCGTAATTATCACTGAGGTACATTGTATGTAGTCCATTTCGTGGCTACAAGTTCAAGTATAAATAAAAGTTGAATGCTCATTGTAAGGGTCTTTTGGCCTTTGAAGCAATACTAGAGCTACTCTTCAGAGTAAGATTGTAAACATTTGAAATTGCGAAATCAATAAAGAGTTGTGCGTGGCATTCCAATTCAATTGTCTTTGACCTTTTGTTTATGAATGTGTGGAATCAGTGGCTCTGCCCTCCTTTCCCCTATTAGTCCTCTTTGTTTGATATTGCAAGTTATTTAAAAAATATTACATGCTATAGTTATTCAGTCTTTGCTAAAGAAGTCATTTGTACCAAACCTTGAACCTTGTTGCAGCATCGGCTGTAATTTTCTGTTTTTTTCTCTTGCACCCTTACTCCTCCAGCAAAGTAGATTAAATTTGTTTTCTGCATTCTTAGATTAGATTGCTTGTTTTTTGTATAGTTTCTTTCTTTATTTTTAGCATTAGATACAAGGGAAAAGAGAATCGGCCTAAGATCATGCGGTTGGGGAGAGTAGAAACATCCCCATCTGTTTGTTGAACTGCAATCCTAGGTGCAAATCGCACATGCCAATTTCTGTGTTCAACACTAACACACTCGGAGTTTGTCGCATCAAGACTCACCTGAACAATTCGAGGTCCCTTATATTGGATAGTTTCACGTTCCTTTATTGCCTTACATGTGTCGAACTAGTGTGTTGGTTTCTCATCAAGTTGTGCATCGCCCTAACTATATTCAACAAAACCTGAGCCTCAAAGCTCGTTGATCCTACTTTACTGCCACACTTGTCACTCGATTAAGCTCTTGCACTTGCAACATTGCTCGATTCTCCAACCTATAGCACGGTAGAGGTATTCCACCCTTGGAGTAACAATTTAGATTGATAGATTAACAGTTCACACCTTTAAAAGATGCAGTTGTACAGCCTACATCATCTCATTATCTCTAACGGCCTTGCTCAATGATTTAGATGACCCAGTCTGAAAATCAAATGGCATGCACTTCCTTTCAAATGGCTTGGCACTCCCCCAAACAGCTTGCCTTCAATCTTGATGGCCTGACACATGCAATCGAACGACTTGGTAATTGCCCAGATGGCCCTATACAAACATAATTAGGGAAAGAACACAGGATAAGATGATTTGATTCCAAATTTACTATAGTAATCAATCAATAGAAAGACACATAGATATCAAAAAATGAACAATAGCGAAATGATGAACAAGTGTGAACAAGATATTGCATTAATGATAAAAGCCTATATGGTCAACTATGTACTACATCTCCTTACATACACAACATTTGCTCTTGTGCAAGATATCTCCAATGCGCTCCACAATATCTACTCCTGACCTATACAAATGCAATGTCTGTGTGAATGAATGTACCATGTACCATCTATCCAATGTGTGTGTACTTGCTCAGATGAATGAGGGGGTCTATTTAAACTAGGGGTGAGGTAGCTATAGGCAACTACCACCCTCAACACCTCACCTTTAATTTGTTTTGTATTTCATTTCATTTTTCTCTTAACTACAAGACAACTAGGTGATAACTACCCTTGCATGATATCCGCATATATCTTCTATTTGACTTATTAATTTTTTCCATATAAGTATTACAATGTTACAATTTATTTAAAATACAAAACTTTAGTATATGCATACTTGACTTCCACGCATATTTTATTTCCAACTCTTTATTTCCTATGTTGAGGTGGCATGTCAAAACTAGCACCTACATCTGCCCTCCCCTCTAGATTGGTCGACGTCCTCGTCAACAACAGTTGTTGCTCCTAGGGACTCTGGCTCTGTTGAGGTTAAGGTGATGGAATAGGTACTCCTCCAAGCTCCTGGATTTGCAGCTTTAAAGCTTTGTTCTCTTCTTTGAGTCTTTTGGCATAGGACTGGTTACTGTTGACAATTTTGTCACATTGCTTGAAGGGGTAGAAAAGATCAAAATTTTGTAAAGTATTTTCTTATTTTTTCATGAATTTGTTCCCTTGCTTTTTAGTGTATTTCCAAGTATTACAGCAATTTTGGCTTCCATTTTTGCCCCCCTTGTATATAATCCATGTATGTAAGAACTTCGCCAACAGAACAGGATAGGAGAAGGACAGCTTCGCAAAGAAGAAACAGGAGAGTCTAGGCTCGAGCCCGAAAAATTTCTAAGGCATGGAAGGAGCTTCGCTGGCGAAGCTACCAAAACATCTACTTCGGGCAGAAAAGTAGCGAAGCTGCAGATGCAAGTTGCCGAAATTTTCTAAGTCTGCAGACGCACTTCGCTAAAATTTTGGCGAAGCATTCACTTCGGCCCCCTTATCTGGCGAACCATTTCACTGGCGGGAGCTACTTCGCTCCAGACCATAGCGAAGCATCAGCTTCGGCCATCCCCTCAGCGAAGCTCCCCAACCGAATCCTTGCTTCGCCAAAAAACCAAGAAAATATCCTAAGGCAAGGAGCCAGCTTCGGCCGAAATCTTTCCGAACTGTCGTCTTTCAGATGGTTCGCGGCGAAGTAATTCCATAGCCCGTTGCCAGCAATCCGCCACTTCGGGCAAAATCCCTAGCGAAGCGGCATTTGACCCACACTCCAGGCGAAGCAATGTAGCTGGAGGCCATGCCTTTCACAGGAAACATCCACTTCGGCCTAAACACCTAGCGAAGCCATTCTCGGGGACACCTTCGGGCGAACCATCAACACCTTCTCATCACTCTTGCTTCGGCCCAAACCCGCTGCGAAGTGACGCTCCGATTTAGAATCCGGCGAAGCTCTTCCCAGGGCTCGATTAGCGGTGGCGCTCCCTTCAAAGAACACACGTCCCTAGGCTGGGTATTCGTTCGAGGCATTCGAGTGTTTCATAAATGCATTTTTTCTTGCCCGAAAGACCCGGTATCCATTTGAGGCAATAGGATGTGAATTATCAGTTGCAGAGGAGGGCCAGAGCAACTTGTGAAGCCACTCGAGCACCCCACCTCGGAGCAACCCAGGACAGGTCAGCGGCTCATAAATGCGGCTTTCCCCGTTAAACGCGGCCCTGTAACCAGATATAGAAATGGGATGTGAGTTTTCATTTTGCATGAGAAGGCGAGCGCGATTTCTTCGGCCGCCAGAGCGTCCTTGCAAACCCAGTGCATTAATGGCTCAGAGGGTCGGGTCCTCTATAAAAACCCAGGCATTGTAATGAGAAAAGGGGGGAACATTTGCTTGAAAGCTGTTGTATCTTGATTTTTGCAATCAATATTAAAGAACTTTGGGCTTCGGGGAAAAGCTGTTGTTATTCTTGTATGCTGCCTGTGGTTAGTGTTTCTGCTATATTCATGTATTTTCCCAACTGCTGTAATTCTGAAATCTGGATTTAGGCGTAGGAAGATAGGTGGATCCTGGAGCTCTTCCAGAGGATACATAGGGAAGCTATACGTGTGTTCATTTATGTTTTATTCTTTGTATTTATTGCTGCTACTTCAAGGTATTAGTTAGTGATCGTGCTGCTTGTTCTTGCCCACTGTAATATCAAGTTATTTCCATTTCTTTCTGCACCTTTTATCTCTTTCCTGCACTCTTAGCTCAAAAACCCAGTAGTTTAGTAAAGGAGCCGGCCTTTCTCCGGAGATTGGCACGGAGGGCATCTCTTCCCTCCGGCCTTTCAATGTTGGTCCA
Source organism: Wollemia nobilis (assembly GCA_028583015.1). Classification (NCBI taxonomy): domain Eukaryota; kingdom Viridiplantae; phylum Streptophyta; class Pinopsida; order Araucariales; family Araucariaceae; genus Wollemia; species Wollemia nobilis. The sequence continues at coordinate 25,062,341 of JAQPPZ010016957.1, read as the reverse complement.
GGTCTAGGGCGCGTATATACATACAAAATCCTTTCCTGTGGCAGATTTGTGACCAACAGTTTCTGGCACGCCCGGTGGGACCTGGTCAGTCTCACCTTATGAGTGGTATTGAGAGTTGATGCTCATCTCATTACTGTAAGACTCGAGCATCTGGCGACTCTGTTCAATCTGAAAATCTCAAAGCCTTAGAGACCAGTACTAATCATTTGAACCTTCATGCATACAAGATGGAGAGTTAGGAATAGTGGAGAAGAGACCGAGTTTTTTGAACTCGACATTAACGCCTTCGGGGAACGCCCTAGACTAGTCACACCCGAATCACTCTTACGCGAAGGGTCCTCGCAAGAGGCTATCTTTGACGAACAAGGTCTAACCTCGGACAGCACAGCGGCCAGTCTCCCCCCTAATCCCCCTAACTCCCCAGGAGCGCCTCCGTTCCACCTATTCACCAATCAGGAACTTCGGGAGTTTCGGTTTTGCCGAACCAACCGAATCAGAGCGCAAGTATGGCACACCAGCAACATCAACAACAAATGCAGCAGCAGCAATAGCAGCCGCCGCCGCCGCCGAGACTGTTCCCGGCATGGAACTCTATTGGACCATTGAATCTAGCGGGACAGGGGCAAGTTCCGCCTGCTGCTATGAAGAAAATCCCCACGTTCGATGGCACGGGGAAGACAACTTACGATCATATCCAAGACATCGCTTCCCTGGCCTCGATACATAATATCACGGAGGAAGCAGTTATGGTTAAGCTCTTGATTTTGTCTCTCAGAGGGAAACTCCTATACTGGTACAGAACTCTACCACCTGGCACAATAACAGGATGGGACCAGTTAGCCGGACAACTGATGAGAGGGTTCAACGAATCTGCCGATCCATCTTCCCTCTTGCACCAGTTTACAACAATCCAAAGGCACCCTCAAGAGGAGATAGCCGATTTCAATGTGAGGTTCGCCCGAACCTGGCAAAGAGTACCCACTGGACTTCGGCCAACTAGCGAAGCTGCAGCCTATTACTACCTCAGGGCTTTTAACGCCGACATTAGTATGATGGTAAGATTTTCGAATGTTAATACTTTCCCTGAATTATATGAGTTGGCCCAGAAGGCGGAAATGGATTTGATCGCCATCGGCAAACTCCCTCCGAGGATGCCGATGCCCATTTTCCCAGAATTTCCCCAATCTCAGTACCCCAGTGCAGCTGCTTCGCAAACTTCTGCATCTCCGATGTGCCCAATTCCACCTTGGAATCCCAACCCTATAGTATCTCCGTTTTCCGCTCCACAGATACATTTCCCCACAACTTCGCCACCACAACCCACTATTCCTTCGCCATTTCCGGCTTTACCAGCGCCACCGCAATACCCTGCCTTGCCCTCAGTACCAGCAATAGCCCCATTGCCAGCTCCAGTAGCACCAGCTCCCGCAGCCGGAGACATACAGGCTAAAATATTGCAGGAGGTTTCATCTTTGAACTCTACTGTGCGAACCTTGTCTAATGACATGGCTGTCATGAAGAAGAAGCAGGCACAACAAGAATTCCTGCCAAGAAGATCGTATCCTCCACCAGCGCTCACTAAGGACCAGGTGGCACAGCCAGGCAGACCTCCAGCAAGGAATGTCGCGATCGATGAGGAGCCAAGCACTTCTGATTACGTGCATTGGTGCTCCACCTGCAATGACCCACATGAAGAGGGCACTTGCATGTTACATCAGCATTACGTGCAAACGCTAGCTGGCAGCGCCTCCAGTGGTCAGGTCAATATGATAAGGCAAACAGATCACAATCTGGTGATCGCTGGAGAAGAACAAGTTTCGGTCCTTACCAAGGAAGGAAAGAGACCGATGGAGGTAGACGCAGCTCAAATGGCCCCCTTAAAGGTGTATACCCGCCGCGAAAAGGAGCAACAACCTGTTAAGGCTCCAGACAAAGCTCCTCATCCTCCGCCGGCAAAAGAGAAATCCCAACAGGCCGCCGCAGCCCCGCCTCAGGCCGAAACTAAAGAGCAGGCTAGAGAAAAACTCAAATTCCCTTCACTAACGAAGCGGCAAAGAGTCGAAGCCACACAACAATATCGTACCAAATATGAGGCGACGAAGGAGCCAGAGGCACCCGCTATCACGGCATATAACATCGTGGACGAGCTGAAGAAAACCCCCGCCAAGATCAGCCTTTATGATGCCCTGCAATTACCAGGACAAGTGGACTTGCTGCAAGAGTCCCTGAAATCGGCAAAGGCGGGAAAATCAACACAGCCCGCTCTGGTTCAAACCCTATCTACTTCCATCACGGGAAAAAACAGGCCTCCTCCGTTCTACCTGTCCCTACAAATGGAAGGACATATCGTTCACAACTGCATGATTGACTCCGGTGCCGCAACAACAGTTATGCCGAAGGCGGTCTGCGAAGAGATAGGGATGGAGTATACGCGAAGCAGTCACGGCGTGCTCCAGCTGGACGGTACCCCTGTAAAGACCGTCGGCGTCATCAAGGATATACCCATCCGGTTACACAAGGTACCCCAAATTGTGGTGATACAGGAGGTGGTAGTTGTTGATCTTGAGCCCTATTTTAGCATGTGTCTCTCAAGGGAATTCACGGCTAAGCTAGGCGGATATCTTTCCATGGACTATTCACACTTAGAAGTCCCATTCAAGGGAAGAAAGGTCAAAATCTACAATGAGAAACCCTCCACGTTTCTCGTAGAAAAGATGACCGAAGAAGGAGAAAATGATGATTCAGTCCACGCGATAGCTGAAGGGATGGAACAGGTGGACTTAGTGGAAGAATCTTTAGAGCAGTTGTGTACCGAAGACGAATTTTCACTAACAGACTTCAATGCAATGATAGAAACAGAAGTGGGATGCTACTCCATCGCCAGACCCGAAGAGTCCACGAAGTCGATGCAGGAGAATAAGAAAGCTGCCCGAGATGAATTATGGAAATTATTTTTTGATGGCGCCAGGTGCAGAAACGGCGTTGGGGCAGGGATACTCCTAGTATCGCCATCTGGCGAGCAAAAGGATTATTGCTACCGGCTGGCCTGGAGCTGCACCAACAACGCAGCCGAATACGAAGCTCTATGCCTAGGACTGAAGAAGGCCGAAAAGTTAGGCATCAAACATCTCCAGATTTTCGGCGACTCAGAACTGGTATGTAATCAGGTCACCAATAAATGTATTTCCAAAAAGCATTATCTCAAGGCATATCGCAACAGGGTATGGGACCTGTTCGAGCAGTTTGAATCACTTAATGTGCGGTCCATCCCACGGGAGAAAAATAGGCATGCTGATATCTTGGCTTCTATCGGGGCCAGATACTCTCCAGCCGATGACATGGTACACAAGCCCAAAGCCGTGAGGACCATTTACAGGCCCTCCGTGCCGGACAAAGACACTCATTGGCAGGTCTTTGACAGTGATGAACAAATCATCAATTTCCTAGTTCAAGAGGCGGCCACTGTTGAGGGGAGAAACCCCGAAGAAGAAGATTATGAAGGGTTAATTCAGCTGAAAAACAACCATGTTCCAAAGGGGTTGATCACTCTAGAAAGCCTATTCGACCAGAATGATAGGGCAATTTCCCACAGAATCAAGGTTGATGCGAGGCAATACCAAGATCTGGAGCTCGAATCTGGGAAGGCGATAAAAGTCGGGACGGATTGCACTCCAGCAGAACTGGAACAGATCCGATCTCTATGCAGAAGATATCCAGACATAGTGGCATGGTCTTATCAAGACCTGAAAGGCTACGACCGACAAATGATCCAACATACAATCGAGCTGCAAGAAGGGGTCAAACCTTTCAGACAGAGGCAAAGGCCAGTCAACCCAAAGATCGAGGTCCTCATGAAGGCCGAACTTCTGAAAATGCTTGAAGCTAAAATCATTTATTCGATAAAGCATTCTTCTTGGGTTGCGAACCTCGTCCCTGTCAGGAAGAAAAATGGGGATATCCGCCTGTGTGTGGATTTTCGTAACTTAAATCAGGCTTCATTGAAAGATCACTACCCTCTCCCGCAGATCGATCAAATCTTGCATTCTGTAGCTGGAGCCCAGCGTTTTTCATTGCTCGACGGTTTCTCAGGGTATAATCAGATCTGGGTTAGAAATGAGGACCAACACAAGACGACATTCACCACTAAGTGGGGAACGTTCGCTTATCAGCGAATGTCGTTCGGCCTTTCAAACGCGGGAGCCACATTCCAGAGGGCTATGGATTTAGCATTCAGCGAACTGCTGAATAAAATCATCGTCATCTATTTAGATGACATGACTGTCTTTTCTCGAAAAAGAGAGGATCACGCTTCGCATCTGCAACAGATATTTGAGAAGTGCAGAGAATTCGGCATCTCGATCAACCCGAAGAAATCTATCTTCGCGGTGAGGGAAGGAAAGCTACTGGGACATGTCATATCAGAAAAGGGACTCGCCGTCGACCCCGACAGGGCTGAAGCCCTCCTAAAGCTTCCACTCCCAATGAATAAGAAAGGGCTGCAGTCATTCTTCGGTCAAATCAACTTCGTGAGGAAGTTCGTCCCAGACTTCGCCCAAGTCATCAAGCCGATGTCCGAACTCCTGAAAAAGGATGCTGAGTTTGTCTGGACAGATGACAGAAAAAGAGCATTCGAGGAGATCAAAGCTCGGATCGCCCAGGCCCCCGTGCTGATCAACCCTGATTACAACAAAGACTTCATTCTTTATGCAGTTGGGGAACCTGAAAGTTACGCAGCGGTCTTGACACAGAAGGGAGATGATGGCGAGGAGCGCCCTATCGCATTCCTAAGTCAGGTGATACAGCCCCATGAAGAAAAATACAACTTCATAGAGCGCCAGGTACATGCGGTCATGAGATCCCTGAGGAAGTTCAAACACTTTGTCTCCCAAAGCCGAGTCACGGTGTTCGTTGTCCACCCAGACGTGCGAAGTTTCATTATCCAGGGTGAAATGGGCAGCAAGAGGGCCGGTTGGGTGAACAAAATACAAGAGTTTGATGTTGAAATTCGGCCCACAAAACTGGTTCGCGGTCGCGCATTGTGCCAGGAGCTTGCAAGGAGCATCGCTGCCGAAGTAACAACCTGCCAATGGGATGACCCAATAGCAGAAGGGAGCTTCGCTAATCAGGTAGCTGATGAAGGGGACTGGGTTAGTGAGATAGTCAAATATTTCAACACCGGGAGGTGCCCCCAACACTTGAATGCTTCGCAGCGAAGACGCTTCAGGATGCGATCCCTCCGTTATGTCTTACGCCCCGAAGGGCTATTTTTTAGAAATCTTGATGGTGTTCTCTTAAAATGCATCAGAAAGGATGAAAAGGAAAAGGTCTTAAACGATTTCCATTACGGGATGTCAGGAGGACACTCTTCAGGAAGGCCAATGGCCTTAAGAATAATCAGGGCAGGCTATTATTGGCCCACAGTCTTCGCCGACGCCTTTGCAGTCTGCCGAAAGTGCGAGCAATGTCAGAAGTTCGCCGGCCGAAGCAAGAACGCCCCTATGCCTCTCCAACCAATACAGGTCGAAGCGCCTTTCCAGCAATGGGGGCTAGATTTTGTTGGAGTCATATCTCCAAATTCTTCGGCGGGACACAAGTTCATCTTGACTGCGACAGACTACTTCACCAGATGGGCCGAAGCAATACCCACAAAACACGCTGATCAAGAAACAGTCATCACGTTCCTAGAAAGTTTGATCACCCGTTTCGGCGTACCTGAAGCAATAGTGACAGATAATGGTCCCGGGTTCATAGGCGCCAGGATCAATGAATTCGCCTGTAAGTATGGGATATATCTCAAAGCCACTTCCAATTATTATCCACAGGGTAATGGGTTAGCAGAATCAACAAATAAAAATCTGTTGAAATTACTGAGAAAGCTTGTAGAAAAGAACAAGAGGACTTGGCACCTCCTCCTGGATCAAGCCCTATGGGCTGATCGGATCTCTATCAAAAGGTCAATCAAGACCTCACCCTATGCCCTGGTTTACGGCAAAGAAGTTGTCTTACCGACTCACATAGAAATTCCTGCATTATGGATGCTAGATGATGAGAAAAGGGAATTTGATCCCATGGAGGCTAGGCTAGCTCAATTGCTCCAGCTAGAGGAGGACCGAGAAAAGGCTTACGAGGACTTCGCGAGGCATGCACAAATTACCCGAGACTGGTTCAAAAGAAAGTCTTCTGCCCGCACCTTCAAAGTTGGAGACCTAGTGTGGAAGTGGGACTCCTGGAAGACTAAGCCAGGCAACCACGATAAGTTCGACGCGTTCTGGGGAGGGCCATTTGAAATTGTGCAAGTGAATCAGGCTAACTCCTTTATCCTTAAGGATGCGTCCGGCCAGACCCTACCGATCCCTGTTAATGGTCTTCATCTGAAGGCCTTTCACCATTAAAAGGTACCCCAAAACTTTTGCCCTTGTATATAGCATTTTGTTGTTTACACCTGTATATACTCTATTTCAGAGCCTTTTAGAATTAGAAATGGATTTAGAATAGGATCGCAGCCTTTTGCTGCAAGGCTGACCGATTCCAGCCCAAAATCATTAAGTCCGACTTACCTAAGCCTAGCAAACACTTCGGAAATTTTTCGCGCGAAGTAGTTGTCACCAGTTGGTTCGCTGCGAAGCTTCTCAACATCAATGTATGGAATGGTGTAAAGAAGTTTCCTCCGGAGCAGAACGGCGTCAAAGGATGGTTCAGGGCATGTGTACAGCGCTTCGTCAATATACCAACGTCAAGAGACGACTCATATAGCCCAGGACCAAAGAAAGAGAGAAGAGATGAATAACTTCGCTCAGAAACAGCTTCGCTAAAAGAAACAAGCAGAAGGCGCCTTCGAGCTTAAAATTGGCTAAGGCACGAAGGATACTTCGGCTAGGAAGGCCTAGCGAAGCTACACTTCAGCGACAATCTAGCGAACCACTTCCCGTTCCCATAAAGACAATGAGGTTGAAGAAACGCGCGAAGTAAATGCTTCGCTCAAAAGGAAGCCGAACCTCCACTTCGGGGCTGATTCCACGCGAAGTAGTCATCCACCAAAATGGCAAAGTAATCACGACAACGTGGAGGAAGCAACTTCGGGCCCGAGACATAGCGAACCTATGGATCGCTCCGGATTTCAGCGAAGTACCATTCGAAAGAAGGCAACGAGGAGTTGAAACTGGTTCGGCAAAGATCTACTTCGCTAAACCTCAGGCATAAAATCGACTTCGGGAAAAAGGTTTGCCGAACTCCTAGATCGCTCCCAACCTCAGCGAAGCAACAAAATAAAAGGGAGAGCGCATTTAAAACGTGCCTTGAAGCGCGTGCCAATTGGCGGCATAGGAAAGCGTTCGAAGCGTGTGGAGTTAATGCAAAGGTGGCGGAGCACACCCCAAGAGAATTTAGTTATGCTAAAAGATCGTGCCCAGGTACGAGGTAACAAAAAGTTAAGTTTTCGAGACAGGGCCAGATCTTCAAAGTACAATAGCCCTCGTGAACGGCGCCGCAGAACCAATTGAAGGACAAAGCGATCTCCTCGGCCCGATTTGCACATTTAATTTTAGCAGGTGCCATTAATGGAAGCAGCTTCAACTACCATCTATAAAAGCCGAGCTCCATTAGCAAAAGGCTATTTACCTACTGGAGAATTTCGAGCGAGAGCTTGAAGCCTTAAGAACCCTAACCAGAGCTCTGTTGTGTTCTCGCCACTCTGCCTTAAAACCCTGCTACATTCTTTGAGCTAAGATGGGGAAGAGAGCTTCGAAAGAGAAGAAGGGGCCTGAAGAGGCGGGTACGGAGAAAACCAAGAAGACAAAAGAGGAAAGGAAGCATAAACCTAAGAAGGTCGACCTCAACCTCCGCCCTGAAAAGCAGGTCGTGGAAGAAGGGGAGGATTCTGAGGAAGAGCAGCCCGTCGAGCCGCCCATTGATGGGTGGGAACATATCAGAGATACCGAGCTTTCAAAGAGCATTGCTGAGCTCCGACAAATAATTGACTTCATGAGGAGCCGGCTTTCTGCAGAAAATAAGCAGGCTGCTGCTTATTATTCCCACATATACTGGTATTTGACTCCGTCGGTGCATCATTGCCCTGAATTGGTCCATGCAATTGCGCAGAACTACCAACCCTCAACCAGGCAGGTCCTGGATGCGGCAGGCAACAAGCTATTTACAATCTTCACGGAGGATGTACAAGATGCCTTCGCTCCCCGACAAGGGCCACCTAAGGGGTATACCGTTCGCAATGTCAGCCTGAGCGAACAGATGGGGAGATTCACCCCCTCCGACCACATCATTAAGTTCTTGAGCGATAATTTGAAGGATGGGCTCCCTTCAGGCAAATTGCCGCAGATGCCTCGTCCCCTTGATGATTTTAAGTATCCTGACATCTTCTCCATCATTGCATGGGTGGCGGGCTTGTCTACTGACGCTGTTGTACACCCCTGGCAAGTGGCGCTTGCGGAATGTATTTCGCGCGGAGAGTTCTATGCTCCAGATCCTTCGAGGCCAAACACCAACCCAGTATTTTTTGACTGGGCGGAGTGGGTGGCTCGAACCCTGCACACGCGGCTGGCCAATTTAAAAAATTCTGGGACAGACCAGTATTTCGGGCCATGCTCCTTCCTGATTTGGCTCTTCTTCTACCATACTCAGGAGCGTTTCCCCCACATTGTTGTCAATCACATCGGCAAAGATGGAGTTCCCCAGCCTATATACCAGTGGACTTCTCTCCTGGCGAGGTCGGAGTCATATTATGTTTTTAATCAACAGTTCTTGGGACCCGCCATGCAGCTCATGCGAGGCTCCTGTCCTCGGGTGCCCGCGATTCTCAGGGATAAGGTCGTCGTCGAGAGAAAGGGCGATGTTTTCCAACTAACGCAGGGGCTCGTCGTTCGTTTGTTTGGGTTTACAGGAAAGCCCTTCCTGTTACCATTTTATACTTCAGAATACCAATTTGCACTGGAGGTCGCTCGCCAGAGCGACATGACTAATGTAGTCTACGGCCATGGCCGAAAATGGGCACCGACCTGCGATTTCCCCTTCAAGATGGGGGTCGTTGAGGTTTTCGCCCTCAAGCAGTACATTCACTTGGAAGAGAAACTTGCCGACTTCGGCCTGCTGCGAATCCCGCAACGGTGGTTCTATGACCCTTTGGGAGTGATGAGGGATCACCTCCGATTTAAGAACTTCCACATTTGCCCTCACTCGGAGATAGTAGAGCAGCGTAACAACCCGAACGGGAGGGATCTGGAGTGGCACGTCGAGAGGATGCGAATGTTGCCCCCGTGGCATGATTTTTATGCCATTGAGGCCGAATTCGACCCCACCCGGCACCCTTTTCCGGAACCAGACTCGGCATTCTGGAGAAATATGAAGGATGATTTGAGAGGAGAACTGAAGGGTTGGCGAGAAGAACAACTGAGGGAATGGTGGATAATGAGAGTCCACCGCCGAAAACAAAAATCACACGGCCTCCTCCAGATGGATACAGATTTCGGCATTTTTTATGAAGCCAACGTTGGGTCCTGGCAACCCATCTCCTTCGCCGACTTTGTCCCTCCTAGTGCCCCGGGCTCGGGTGAAAGCCCAAGGAGAATTGAAGATATCTCTGAGCAAGAAGAAGAAGAGGAGACGGCGATAACACAACAAGAGCTGCCAAATGAGCCTGCTGAAGGTTCTGATCCAGACACTGGGAAGGAGGCACAACAGCAGGAAAAGGAGGAAAAGAAAAAGAGAAAGAAGCTTGACAGAGTTCAGATGCCTCCCCCGCATCCAAAGCGACCTCGCACAAGACCCTCCGGTGCTTCTGGCGAGCAACTTGCGGCAAGCTCAGATGAGGTGAATGTTGGAGAAGCGGCACCTGAACCTCCGCCGCAAGAAGAAAAGGAAATTATTGAAGTCGATGTTATTGATGTGGAGGAACACCTCCAAGAAAAAGAAAATGTAGGGGAGAAGGAAGCAGAGGATGTTGAAGGAGCAGAAAAGGAGAGTGGACGCGAGCCCGACACGCAGGATTTCACTACTACTGCTCTATCATCAGAGCACGCAGGTACGCGCCCCCCTTCCCTCTCTCTTGCATCCCAGATCGCATCTATAGTAGCCCCGACCGAAAGGCCCTCAGAGTCTTCTGTCCCTTCAAACAAATCCCCCCGAAGCACCTTTCCCACTGTACAGTCACCAATTCACACTGTCTCATTCGCTGCTACCGCCCCGTTTACCCAAGCCGTGTCTCGCAACCCCGCCGGTTCCCCAAACGTTTCCACACCATCCGAGTCACTTGGCCGGGACGCATCCACCAGCAAGACACCGCCCATCCACTCCAACCCCATATCATCTAAACAGTCCGGGGGTGACACTTCACTCCCGAATCCTGACACCCGTGCTACAGTAGCACAACCTATCGCTTCACCCACTGGATCCCCCACCACGCCTATCACCAACCCCATTGGTGAAATGTCATCTCTGCAGTCACTATATTTGTTCACACCCCTGGCTGGTAACCCGGCCTCACTAGAAAATGAATTGGCATTGATCAAAGAGCGCCCTCTGGCGGAGAAGCTGCTCCAAGCCAGACAGAACACTGACAAGCTTCTCAGGGAGGCCAGAAAGAAAAGAGGGCGGACCCTGGCGAAGGAGGAGAAGTGCGATGTTTTTTATTTGAAAAATAAAAAACTATATAAAGTGAAGAAAGTGCCCAAGGTCCAGAAGCCAATAGATGAAATGACCCCTGCAGATTATGAATATCAGGAGAGGGTCAAGGACCTGGAGCACTTGGATGTAGATGATGAGTCTGAGTCCATGCATGTGAGGGTAGAGTCAGTTCGCGCGCATGCAAAGATAGCTAATGAGCGCCGCTATGAAGCGGAAAACGCGAACATCAAGCTAGAAGAAGACCTGGCCAAGACTCGCTCACAGCTTGAAGATGCTCAGAAACAGTGTGAGCAGATGAAGGAAGAAGTGGATGCCCTAAAACAGCAAGTAGTTCAACTGCAGGTTGCGGCAGGAAGTCAAAGCAAGATACAAGCCGAGGCTGAAGTGAAGGCTAAGGAATTTGAAGCGCGAATCTTGCAGATGCAGCTGCAGTTGTATGAAAAGGAAAATTTATAGCAGTTCGATAGGGACAGGATTAAGAGCATCCGTTCACACTTGCTGCAAAACTTTAGATCCCGGGCCTCCAACGCCCTGTCAGTACTGTCTTACATCACAGAAGCCCAGAGTGCTGCTTCACAAAAAGGACCAATAGTTGATGAGATAATACAGGAGATAAGGAGTCGACTCAATTTGGCCTTTGAGGTACAGAGCACCAAGTACCAGGATTTACAGGTAGCTGCCATGAGTCGGACAGCAAGAGATTGGTCCACTGCTCAGGCCACGGTTCGCGCCTTCTTCTCAAAATTGAGGAAAGCTCAGAAGGCCAAACATCTCATGGACGTGTTCGAGCAGGAGCAGCGCACTTCACTGGGATATTTCCAAGATCTCTCAGGATTGGGTTTCCCGAGCTTCACCGATGATGATGGGAACCTCTTGACCAAAGAAGAACTCAAGCCAGCATGGCTCCAGTTTGAAAATGATGTTTCAGAGATAGATAACTGGAAGGAGCCAGTTACAGAGAAGCAGATCACGGATTTCATCCTTAAGTATTGTCAAATCGCGGCTTGCTTGAATGATTTGAGCAAAAGGGCCAAGCATGCTGACATAGAACAAATTGATCGGTTCCATATTTTAGTCAAGGCGCTGCAAGATCGCGAACCCTTTCAGAAGGGTGCATGGGCCCATGTTCGCCGGACTATGGAACGCATCCGTGATCGCCTTCCCCCGCCGCCTCAACAGGAGCAGACACCTGGTGAAGAAGAGAAAGAAAAAGGAAAAAAGATAGTTGCAGAAGCGCCCTCGGAAGAAGAAGAGCAGAGAGAAGAAGGGACCGGAGGAAACTCTGGCCCAATGGATCAAGGCTGAGGGTTCGTGCACCGAGGCGAGCTCGTTACCCCGCGAGCCGCCAGGAATGTTGACAATTTTGTCACATTGCTTGAAGGGGTAGAAAAGATCAAAATTTTGTAAAGTATTTTCTTATTTTTTCATGAATTTGTTCCCTTGCTTTTTAATGTATTTCCAAGTATTACAGCAATTTTGGCTTCCATTTTTGCCCCCTTGTATATAATCCATGTATATAAGAACTTCGCCAACAGAGCAGGATAGGATAAGAAGCTTCGCAGAAGAAAGAGAAGGAGAAGGACAGCTTCGCAAAGAAGAAACAGGAGAGTCTAGGCTCGAGCCCGAAAAATTTCTAAGGCATGGAAGGAGCTTCGCTGGCGAAGCTACCAAAACATCTACTTCGGGCAGAAAAGTAGCGAAGCTGCAGATGCAAGTTGCTGAAATTTTCTAAGTCCGCAGAGGCACTTCGCTAAAATTTTGGCGAAGCATTCACTTCGGCCCCCTTATCTGGCGAACCATTTCACTGGCGGGAGCTACTTCGCTCCAGACCATAGCGAAGCATCAGCTTCGGCCATCCCCTCAGTGAAGCTCCCCAACCGAATCCTTGCTTCGCCAAAAAACCAAGAAAATGTCCTAAGGCAAGGAGCTAGCTTCGGCCGAAATCTTTCCGAACTGTCGTCTTTCAGATGGTTCGCGGCGAAGTAATTCCATAGCCCGTCGCCAACAATCCGCCACTTCGGGCAAAATCCCTAGCGAAGCGGCATTTGGCCCACACCCCTGGCGAAGTAATGTAGCTAGAGGCCATGCTTTTCACAGGAAACATCCACTTCGGCCTAAACACCTAGCGAAGCCATTTTTGAGGACACCTTCGGGCGAACCATCAACACCTTCTCATCACTCTTGCTTCGGCCCAAACCCGCTGCGAAGTGACGCTCCGATTTAGAATCCGGCGAAGCTCTTTCCAGGGCTCGAATGACGGTGGCGCTTCCTTCAAGGAACACACAGCCCTAGGCTGGGTATTTGTCCAAAGCATTCGAGTGCTTCATAAATGCAATTTTTCTTGCCCGAAAGACCCGGTATCCATTTGAAGCAATAGGATGTGAATTATCAGTTGCAGAGAAGGGCCAGAGCAACTTGTGGAGCCACTCGAGCACCCCACCTCGGAGCGACCCAGGACAGGTCAGCGGCTCATAAATGCGGCTTTCCCCGTTAAACGCGGCCCTGTAACCAGATATAGAAATGGGATGTGAGTTTTCATTTTGCATGAGAAGGCGAGCGCGATTTTTTCGGCCGCCAAAGCGTCCTTGTAAACCCAGTGCATTAATGGCTCAGAGGGTCGGGTCCTCTATAAAAACCCACGCATTGTAATGAGAAAAGGGGGGGAACATATTGCTAAAGAGGTTGTTGTAGCTAAACATCCTGCATCAATATAAAAGATCTTTGGCTCCGAACCTGTGCTTTCTTTTATGCTGCCTGTAGCAAGTATTTCTGCTTTCATTTGACTTTCTGGTTGCTGCAATTCTGATATCTGGATTTTAGCATTAGAAAGTAAATGTGTCTGGAATTCTGTTAGAGGATACATAGGAAAGCATATACAGTTTCGGTTTCTGTTACATCTTCTATATTATTTGCTGCTGGTTTAGATATAAGTTGGTTATTGTGCTGCTTGTTCTTTCCCACTGTGATGTCAAGCTATTTATATTTCTTTCCAGCACCTTTACTCTTTTTTATCTCTTTCCTGCACTCTTAGCTCAAAAACCCAGTAGTTTAGTAAAGGAGCCGGCCTTTCTCCGGAGATTGGCACGGAGGGCATCTCTTCCCTCCGGCCTTTCAATGTTGGTCCAGGTCTAGGGCGCGTATATACATACAAAATCCTTTCCTGTGGCAGATTTGTGACCAACGATTACGAGCCCACTAGAAGCCATAATGATGTGACTTCTGCTCGACTTCTGCCAGCCTAGCCTTCAACTCAACCTCCCACTTCACTCTTGCTTCCTTCCTTGCAGCTACTACCAGCTACTCATCCCATTCCACGATGAGTTGATTTTTACGGGCAAAGCTCATTCGTATTCCCTTCTAGAGATTGCTCCCTTACTACACATTCAAACTTTAACAATTCCTTCAGTTTGTACGTTTGCTTCATAGCCTCTATCTCATTTTTCATCCCAGCTAGTTTTGTTTTGGCATCCTGCTGCACTTGTCAAAGTTGCCTTTCCACCATCTACACTTGGTTAGTTAGCTCTTCCTCCTTCAACTTCAAGCTACAAGCCATCTGCCGAAACGTTTCCAATCTTGCTACTAACCACAAAATCAGATTTGCCAAAAAAATCATCCTGGCATATGATTTGACTAACTCAAGTGCAACTCACATCCTTAACACCTAGGATTTCAGGATAATGTGTCGTATTTCCTTCCTCAATGTACACTCGCGATGGATATCAGTAGAGTACTTGAGTTTTTCTGGTAGCTTTATAATTTCCAACATCAAATTGACACTACTACTACCAACTCCTAGCTCCCATGGCTAGATCCAATAAATTTATGCAAACTTCTTTATACACATCATCACGAGCCCAATGGACTAGTTTGCTCAACTCACTTTCCATTCTCAATTGCCATTGTCGCCAATCCCTGACACATCCAACTCTGAACTCACTTCGAACTCTATCAAACAGTCCACTCACCTTCTCAAGGGATGTGTCAACCTATTCATTGATATTTTCTCCAAAAACTGGTGGTCTCCTCAAATTTGGCACTTCTATAATAAAATGTTGACTTGTCTCCTTCTCTACCAGTTCTATATTTGTGTCATCCTCGATGGTAGTCTCCTTCACATCTTTCCCATTGTGACCTGTCCAATTGATCTTCTGTTTGGTTGCCTTCCCTTCCTAAATCTCCTTAATCTTCTCTCCATCTGCATAAATCCTCTTCTCCGTTTTTTTTGTTGTCTCCTTACACTTCTCGGGTTCTTCCTTCGATAGTTGACTACTTTGGCCTTCCTTCCATAGCCTATACTCTAATGCAAGCTTTTTACCTTTCTCCCGACTCTCCTCCAATACACTTGGTGTCATAATTTGCGTTATTGTAGATGTAAACTCCATCAGTGGTCCCTCATCCAACAAACGCAATCCACATCTACCCACAACATCTACTTATTGTCTAAGCGGTGTTGTGTTGTAACTCTCTAGTGTATCAACATTGTCCTATACCGAAACATCATCAACAAAGTCTCCTCCTCCTAGTTCTCCATCCAATGGTGTTGATGCTTCCAATACATCAACAATAGTCTAGACTTCCTCATTTACATCTATAATTACCATCGTCTCCTGCACAGTTCTACTATCAATCTATTGCATTTTCAAAGTTGTGCACTGAACATTTTGCACAACAAACTCATTCAACTTTAGTTGTTGTCCATCCATGGCAACCTTACTCGAAGTCACTCTGGTACCTCCAATGGCACCTATAGTGCCTTATCACACAGCCTAGCTTCCTAGTTGTGCTAGAGTTCCCCTTTAAACTGCCTGCTACAACATTTCACGCTCTTGGCTTTGTTGGCCCACCACCACTATCTGCACACTACCACCATTTGTCTTCTTTGTTGTGACCTGTTATAAGGGTCCTTGAGTCTCTGGCTGTTGTTGGTGTTGTCGAGGTTGTTGTTGCTGCAGTTGCACTCCCATCTATTGTAGTTGCTACTCCAACTATCTATGCTTCTCCTTTTTGACCAACTCCTCGGTATTTGGCAGCTACTCCTCAACTCCATTAGATTCCTCACTTCGCTCAACTACAACATCCATCTCATCACTTGATGCATCCTGTGCTTTTCAACTCTTTGATGCACTTTTCTTCTTCTTCCCTAGATTACTAGCTTTCATCAAAGGGGCCACATGTACCCATCTAAAAATTGTAAGTCCATGCTCCAAAATAGTAAGAGGATTCAGCCCTAGAAATTGAATCTTCTCCTGAAAAACTAAATACAAAATTAGAGCAATGGAATGGAAATCCATTGAAAAATTTCTAGTATATTGCATCAAGAAATCCTTAATACGGTCTGACAGAAATGTAGCCCAATCATATTGCTCTCCGACCATGATTCCTTCCATGTAGGGTATGAGCCAAGTGGGCATCTCTAAGGCTATTTGCTTGCCGAATAGTCTAGACATGATTACATTCATTGTACACCGCAACTCATTGGACTTCAAATACTGAATTTTCAATCCATGGCTCCTATGCTTTATTAGCTTAGCCACTTCCTCCAGGCTCAGATTGGCAACCTTGTTGACAAACTTCGTAACCAATAGGGCTCCACTCTCTTCTTCACCTATCTTGTGGAATTCAGCAATCCAAAGATTCTCCAAAAATTGATTTGGGAAAATAACACTCGAACCTTCTTGTCACCAGTCGTTACTCTAGTTTTAATTTGCTCAGTATCATGTTTGCAATAATCCTAACAGGTATGGCTTAAAAAAATCTTTGTCAAAACCAGGAACTTGTAGAAAAATTGCACTCCTCCATTCCGAAATGCAATCTTCAGCGAGTGATCCATTAGGTGCTCCAACCACCAAGTTTTGTAGAATTCTCCCACTGGTGTTGTCCAAGTCATCTCTTCCAAGGGGATCTACATCCTTTCATTCCGCTTATTCTTCACCTTGGGTGAAGTTGTTGGCTCCTTGTTGTGACGTTCATCAAGAGTGCTAGTTTGTGATCTCAATCTCAATTCCATCTCGTGTTGTCTCATTCTCCCACATTTTGCATCCATATCGTCTTCTCTCTCTCTCTTCTATGCATGCAATTTGCTAGGCCTGTCCCAAATCCAAATCTGATGCTTCCCCCACGAGTGCGAGGTCCTGCCTACAACATAGCCTTGTTGGAACAAAATCTGCCTTCGGTTAATAGTGTTGCGCCTCAGACTTTGCCAACATTGAATAGACAGATCTTGCTTGAGATCATCTGTCTAGTCTCCAGAGAAGGCTGGTTCCTTTGAGTTTTTTAGAGAAAAGGGGAACAAGAGATCAGAGAAATATAGCCTAAGCTAGAACTTTTATATGGTGCAGATTAGACAACAACAAAGACAGATTTACTTACTTCTATCCAAAGCATTTAAACACATTTCCATGCAGAAATTATATAATTTCATATATGATTTCTAATATTTCGTTTAACATGCGTATATATTAGATTCTTATTCCAACAATATGATTTATGTATTGCGAAAGTTCAGATATAAGAACAAACTCAATTTACAATTCAATATTGTAAGCAGAAATAAAGAACATTAATACATACACTTGCACGATATGAACCAGAAGCCAATGGGAGATGTGATTTTATTGCTTGTATTCGAAGTACATGCATTCAGTCTTGCAAACGTCCAAGAGCCGACCTTTTTTCTGGAGTCGCTCACACCTATATATACCCTAAAAGAGTATCTTTTTCTAAGTACATCTTACTATTTTACAAGCAATCATCTGCAGTTTTTAAGACACGATATCGCGACATGTTGCTTTGTCGCCGCCAAAAGGGAAAAAGTGTCGTGATATCGCGACATGTTGCTTTGTCGCCGCAAGAAGGGAAAAAGTGACATTTTCGCGAGCAAAAAGAAAGAGAAAGAGCAAGGGGGAAAAAGTGTCGCGATCTCGCGACACTTTTTCCTCCTCGCTCTTTCACTTTGCTTTGGACCGCGAAAATGTAACATGTCGCGATATCGCGACACTTTTTCCTCCTTGCTCTTTCTCTTTGCTTTGGACCGCGAAAACGCAACATGTCGCGATATCGCGACACTTTTTCCTCCTTGCGGTGTTTTGCTTTTTCTTTGATCTTTAGCATATGGGCCACTTCGGTCTTCTTGGAAAATATGCAAAAAGGTGCATCAGCTGTTTTTCTGTAGTTAGTCACTTTTTGACTAACATTCTTGGCGCCTTCCGGGGGATTTTTTGCTTGCAAAAATTTTGAACCAGGCCTTCATCCATTGGGAAACGGAGTCAACAACGCAGTTGTAAAAAAAATCTTTCAGAGAAAGACAAAGAACACAGGAAAATGCACTTAGATTAAACGTGAACATTACCTCGTCAAAACTCCCTTTATACCTTAGTATCTCTATTAAAAAAAAATGTCGACTTCTGATTGGCTGCGACTGAAATTTTTTGTTAAGGCCGAAAAACGGTAATATTTACAAATATTGTCTGAATATACTTATATTATACTATACATATAATTCCTTTTCTGCTTTCTCAATGGAAATATAACTTTAGGTGAAATGCATTCACCGTGATGGGAAAAACCAATCCATCTTGATCTTTCAACTCGAAAGCATTGAACTGTTTCTCTGAAACAATTTCAAATGGTCCCTCCCAGAAAGCATCGAATTTATCATGGTTACCCGGCTTAGCTTTCTTTACATTCCATTTCAAAACCAAGTCTCCCACTCTAAATTTTCTGGCAGTTGTCTTTTTGTTGAACCATCCTTCAGTATCTGCCATATGCTTCTGATTGTGATTGTATGATTGCTCTCTTTGTTCTTCTAACTGTAAGAGCTGCATTACTCCTGCAACTGTGTGTAGCATTTGGTCAATCTGAGGTAGCGGGTAATGATCTTTGAGTGATGCTCTGTTCAGATTTCTGAAATCCACACACAATCTGATATCTCCATTTTTCTTCCTGACTGGTACCAAGTTTGCCACCCGGGTGGAGTGTTTAACAGGGTATACTATTTTAGCTTGAAGGAGTTTTAGCAGTTCTTGTTTCATCAAAGATTCTATCTTCGGATTCATCTGGTCTTTGCTTTTGCCTAAAAGGCTTAGCTCCTTCTTCTGATTCTATGGTATGTTGAATAACATCTTTATTGTACACTTTTAGATCACTATATACCCAAGCTATGATGTCGGGGAATTTTTTACACAATTCTCCCGATCCGGTTCACTTCCTCTTCCGTACAACTGATTCCAACCTTAATCATTTTGCCCGGCTCCAACTCTACATCTTTGTATCTTCGTTTATCGACCTTGATTTTCCGGCCAATTGCTCTATCATTGTTATCAAACAGGATTTCAAGGGTGATGAGACCCTTAGGAATATGATTGTTTTTTAACTGAATAATACCCTCTTCCTCTTCATCCCGCAGATCTCGGTTGGCTGAGCAATTCATTTCATGGATTAAGAAATCCAGATATCTGTTCATCATTTTCAAAAACTTGCCGGAAAATATTTTTATCGAGCATTCGAAGGCACGTATATAAGTCTAACAGTTTTAGACTTCGAATAACATTACTTACAGGACAAAAATTAGCTCCCACTGAAGCTAACAAATCTGCATGGGTATTCTGTTCTCTAGGGATAAACTTTATATTTAGGGCCTCAAAGGCCTCTAAGAGATCCCACACTTTGTTCCTGTAAGCCTTCAAATAATGTTGTTTACTTATATATTTTTTGGTGACTTGATTCACAATAAGTTCCGAATCTCCATAGATGAGTAACTGTTTGATTCCCAATTTCTCAGCCTTTCTTAACCCTAAGCACAGGGCCTCATATTCTGCTGCGTTATTGGAGCAACTCCAAGTCAACCTGTAAGAGAAAACCTTTTCCTCTCCGGTGGGAGAAATCAAAACTATTCCGGCACCAACTCCATTCTTGCACCTAGCCCCATCAAAGAAAAGCTTCCACAATTGATTCACAGAACCATCCTTTTCTAGGGAGGGTATCAATTTTCTTTTTGGTTTCTCAATAGAATAGTTTCCTATTTTTGTTTCTATCATGGCATTAAAATTCTGTAGAGAAAACTCGTCCTCATCTTGGAGCTCTTCTAATGTTTCTTCCATTAGATCTTCTTCTATTGTTTCTTCAGTCATCATATTTACACGGTCAGTTTCACCAATCTTTTCTACATGAAACGTCGATGGTTTCTCATTAAAAATCTTGACCCTTCTACCTTTGAAAGGTATCTCCAAATGAGAATAATCTAAGGATAAGTATCCTCCTATCTTTGTTGTGAACTCTCTGGATAGACACATACCAAAATAGGGCTCCAAGTCTACGACTACTACCTCTTGTATGACTGTCATCTGAGGCATTTTATGCAACCGTATGGGAATATCCTTTATCACTCCTACAGTTTTTATTGGAGTACCATCTAACTGTAGGACGCCTGCGCTGCTCCTAGTGTACTCTATTCCCATAATATCACATACTGCTTTGGGTATCACAGTGGTAGCAACGCTCGAATCTATCATGCGGTTGTGGACAACCCATCCTTCCATTTGAAGGGACAAATAAAAGGGTGGTGGCCTGTTCTTACCAATGGCAGACGTCAAGTTCGTTAGAACCATTTTTGAAGATGATGCAGTCCCACCTCCATTTTTCATTGTTCTTAGGGATTCCTGTAGGAGATCGATTTGACTCTGGGATTTGAAGAGTATCATACATACTTGCCTTAGAAGGAGTCTTTTTCATTTCCTCTACTATACTGAATGTAGGTGAATCAACTATCCTTTCTCTTTCTTTGGCAAAAGTTTCATATTTATTTTTGTATCCCTGGGTAGCTTTAGTTCTTTGCCTTTTTGTCAGCGAGGGGAAACTCAACCTTTCCCTAGCTTGTTCTTGGGTTTCATTTTCCCCCCGAGGAATAAATTCTTTGTGTGTTTCTTGCCCTTGACTTTTGGCTGGAAACTGATATTTTCTTTCCTGAGGGAGGCTTCCCTTAGGAGTTTCTTTGGGAACTTCCTTGGGAGCAGGGGAAACATTCAATGGTTGAAGCTCTTTAGGGTCTACTTGCAGTGGTTTCTTACCTGATCTTGTCAAAACTGAAACCTGTTCTACTGTAGGCATCATGAAGTTGTGGTCCTTCTCTCTAATTATATTTACATGGCCTTTCATTTTTTCTTTACTCTTTTCAACTGCTATACTTTGTACATAATGCTGGTGTATCATACACGAACTTTCCCCATGTGGATCGTTACATGTAGTACACCAAAAGTTAGAATCGGTGGGAGGCTCCTCGGCCTCCACTGTCTCATTTGTATATACCGTGCTCGGTCTCTCTTGTCCCCTATTGCTTGATTGTGTTGCATCTCTTGTTACCCGAGGGAACCTCCTTGGCAAAAAATTCCTTTTAGCCTCTCTCTTTTTCATGGATGCCATTTCATTTGACAATGTCTTCATTGTATCAATTATGGTCGTGTATTGATCACTTGGGGAGCTGATGCAAGGGGTGTAGTTGGTAATGCAAGGAATGTAGGAGGTGCGGCTATAGTTGGGAGGGCCTGCGTTGATGGGAGTACAGGCAGTTTAGAAATTGATGCTTGGGAAAGCTCCGGTAAAATTGGCAATAGACTCTTTGATGGATATCTTTTTGTAGCAATGAGATCAGCTTCGCCCTTTGCTGCCTCTAGATAGATCCCAGGAAAAGTGGTTACACGGGATTGCCTTATTATCATACTTGAGATCTGAATCAAAAGCCCTTAAATAATAGCATATAGCTTGTTCTTCCGTGGGCTTTAGGCCTTGCGGTACTCTATCACGAGTTCTGGTAAATCTGATGTTGAAATCTTGGATTTCTTCTTGTGGATGCCTCTCAATGACAGTGAATTGATTCAGCAATGTGAAAGGATCCGCATGTATATTAAATTCATCGACCATACGGTCGGCCAGTACTGCCTAAGAAGTAATGGATCCAGCGGGAAGCGCTCTGTACCAATAGAGCATCTTTCCTTTCAAAGATATAATCAACAATCTGACCATTACATCTTCCTGAGTGATGTTGTAAACAGATGCTAGCGATGATACATCTAAACAGTGCTCATCTGCTGTTTTGCCTATTCCGTCAAAGGTCGGTAATGCTTTTAGTGCAGCTTGTGGAATTTGGTGGTGTGTTCCCAAGTTCAAAGGGCCAGTTTGATTCCACACAAGATGCACTAGGGCAAGGGCGGCTGCCATGATTGCTAAAGGAGTTACAACCGCTATGGGATTGCTTGCAGATGCTCCTACAATGGGTGTTAAAGAGGTGCTAATGGTGTCGGGCGGATTTGATCGTGCGGCTAGCACAGGGTGTGCTTTTAGGCTTTCGAGATGTAGTTCAAAGAACTCGATAGGTTCTTCAGAGTTTCTAGCTCGGGATCTGGTTATCATATGGCTATATAACCAGAAGGTTTTTAGACAAGGTCTTTCTTTTATGGTCTAAATTGCAACGGAGTCGCCGGGTGGTTTTTCTTGAGATTTTTAAACAAAAAGGCTCTTAAGGTAAAACACCAAAACTTATACAATATTGTGGGATTGTTGGTCCCACCGGGCGTGCCAAAAACTGTTGGAACAAAATCTGCCTTCGGTTAATAGTGTTGCGCCTTAGACTTTGCCAACATTGAATAGACAGATCTTGCTTGAGATCATCTGTCTAGTCTCCAGAGAAGGCTGGTTCCTTTGAGTTTTTTAGAGAAAAGGGGAACAAGAGATAAGGGAAATATAGCCTAAGCTAGAACTTTTATATGGTGCAGATTAGACAACAACAAAGACAGATTTACTTACTTCTATCCAAAGCATTTAAACACATTTCCATGCAGAAATTATATAATTTCAGATATGATTTCTAATATTTCGTTTAACATGCGTATATATTAGATTCTTATTCCAGAAATATGATTTATGTATTGCGAAAGTTCAGATATAAGAATAAACTCAATTTACAATTCAATATTGTAAGAAGAAATAAAGAACATTAATGCATACACTTGCACGATATGAACCGGAAGCCAATGGGAGATGTGATTTTATTGCTTGTATTCGAAGTACATGCATTCAGTCTTGTAAACGTCCAAGAGCCGACCTTTTTTCTGGAGTCGCTCACCCCTATATATACCCTAAAAGAGTATCTTTTTCTAAGTACATCTTACTATTTTACAAGCAATCATCTGCAGTTTCTAATAATACACAACAAGTCTTCTATGAATTAGATATCTCCTCTGCTAATTAAATTCTAGACGAGCTCTGTCACATTTTCAATCATCCGGCAAGCTCTGCTCTATCCTAGATTTCCGATAATCATGTCAGAAAATCACTTCTTGGTGTCAGTGCATGCCTTTGATTGCCAAAAATACATTTTATTCCTTTACAGCTGGCGTGTCGCGAAATCGTGACATTCTTTCCTTGCTTTGCTCTTTTGCCGCCTCCAGCCGCGAAAATGAGACATGTCGCGAAATCGCGACATTCTTTCCTTGCTTTGCTCTTCTGCCGCTTCCAGCCACGAAAATGAGACATGTCACGAAATCATGACATTCTCCTTGCTTTGCTTTTCTGCCGCTTCCAGCCGCGAAAATGAGACATGTCGCGAAATCGCGACATTCGTCTCTTGCTTTGCTCTTTTGCCGCTTCCAGCCGCGAAAATGAGACATGTCGCGAAATCGTGACATTCTTTCCTTGCTTTGCTCTTCTGCCGCCTCCAGCTGCGAAAATGAGACATGTCGCGAAATCGTGACATTCGTCTCTTGTTTTGCTCCTCTGCCGCTTCCAGCCGCGAAAATGAGACATGTCGCGAAATCGCGACATTCGTCTCTTACTTTGCTCTTTTGCTGCCTCCCGCCGCGAAAATGCAACATGTCGCGATATCGCGACACTTTTCTTCTCTTTTGGCCGCGACAATGCAACATGTCGCGATATCGCGACACTTTTTCTCTTTTGGCCGCGACAAATGCAACATGTCGCGATATCGCGACACTTTTTCTCTTTTGGCCGCGACAAAGCAACATGTCGCGATATCGCGACACTTTTTCTCTTTTGGCCGCGACAATGCAACATGTCGCGATATCGCGACACTTTTTCCCTTTTGGCCGCGACAATGCAACATGTCGCGATATCGCGACACTTTTTCCCCTTGCTCTTTCTCTTTGCTTTGGCCGCGAAAATGCAACATGTCGCGATATCGCGACACTTTTTCCTCCTCGCTCTTTCTCTTTGCTTTGGACCGCGAAAATGCAACATGTCGCGATATCGCGACACTTTTTCCTCCTTGCTCTTTCTCTTTGCTTTGGACCGCGAAAATGCAACATGTCGCGATATCGCGACACTTTTTCCTCCTTGCGGTGTTTTGCTTTTTCTTTGATCTTTAGCATATGGGCCACTTCGGTCTTCTTGGAAAATATGCAAAAAGGTGCATCAACTGTTTTTCTGTAGTTAGTCACTTTTTGACTAACAAGCCTCAGGTGGAAATATCCTATGCACCTCCACCCATTCAATCCACTCTAAAATTCATGGCCTTCTCTGCATCACTTTTGTAGTCAAGCCCTTTGGCTTTGAATTTTGCCATCTCCCGGCAACAACAATCCGCAACCGTCTTCTTAATGTTGTGTCTTTGTTCTGCAGCTCCATGTGGCACGTGATCTCACTCTATTTCTCGTGCCTCTACTCAACTATTGTTGTATGACCTTGATTGTCCATACTCTACAACTACAGACGTCCTGCCTCCAGAAAATATTGTCTTTGCCAGCCTCCTGCCAGACAACTCAGCCTTAGACGGCCCAATCTCAGACAACCAGGCTATAGACAGCCTAGTCTACGATGGCTTTGTCCTTGACGGCTTGTTTCTAGACGACATCCTTTCAATTTGTATAGTAGTGTCGACAACACCTCAAACAATCCCTACACTTGCTTTCAACTTTGATTTTCCTCCTCCGTTGACAATGTGTATGGCGTAGGCCTTTGAAATAACCCACAACTTTCATGGTTTGGGGAGTAGTAATATCAGCAAGCACATGAACAGAAATTTCAGCCTGTGGTTCGTCTTGGTTTTCTTCCTTCGTCTTGGGTGGTTCCTCTATTGATTCCGTGTCATCATCACTGTGGTCGCTGGTGTCAGGCTCATCAGCATCTATGAGGAACAACTTCTTTTGGGCGCACCTATGCCCGCGAGAAAACTTTTCATCACAATTGTAGCACAACCCTTGTGCGCGTCGCACATCCATTTCGGCAGTGGTTAGATGTTTGGGTGCAGCCG
The DNA here is from genome assembly GCA_028583015.1 of Wollemia nobilis. Classification (NCBI taxonomy): domain Eukaryota; kingdom Viridiplantae; phylum Streptophyta; class Pinopsida; order Araucariales; family Araucariaceae; genus Wollemia; species Wollemia nobilis. The sequence continues at coordinate 25,037,452 of JAQPPZ010016957.1, read as the reverse complement.
TTTTTTGCTCATGTTGATTTTGGAATCGAGGAAAAGAGGGTTTAGCCTGTGGAAATTTAGATATCTGCTTCTGTGCTGCAAATTTGGATTCGTCCAAACGAGCCAATTTGATAGCCTTCATCATGGATTGTGGTTTAAACATCGTGACCTCAACTTGGAGATCTTCCCTCAAACCGCTAACAAAACAACTCATAAAAAAGCTTTCATTCATTCCCATAGTTTTGTTGGCCAATTTCTCAAATTGTATTTGGTAAGGTTACCAAGTGCGCGGGTGCGGGTGTGGTCCCTGCCAAAATTAGGGTTCGTCGGGTTCGGGTGCGGCTAATTTTATATATATATATATATATTTATGTATTTTTTATCCAAAATAATAAAATAAATTATAAATCATACACATTACAAAATAAATAAATAAATCATACACATTGGCATCATAAAAGCATATATGATATTCAACAGGATGTCAAAGTCATAAAAAGATAACAATATATAGGCCCTCCTCAAATAGTACATGTATAATATATAGTAGTGCATGTACAAAAATAACAACCCTAATAGAATGGTTTATATAGGAGAAGTGGACTCCAATTCACTTTACATTGAATTGGAGTCCACTTTATACATTATAATTTAATATTTATAATTTTATTATAAAAAACTAAAAAGTTTAACGTATAAAGTTTAAACTATAAACTTTTAAAAATAAAAAAAAATTAAATTAAAATGTTTTAACTTTTAGACTTTTAGTTTTAAGTTTTATTTTTTATTTTCTTTTAAAGCCCGTATGGGCTGCGTGGGCCCATGGCTGGGCCCACCTAAACACTAAATAGTAAAAAACTTTAAAATATAAAATTAATTTAATTAAAAAGTAAAAAACTTTAAAATTTTAAAATTTAAAATATTAACTTTTTTAAAAATTAATTTTTTTTTCAATTTTTTTAAAGCCAGGGCCCACCTAATAACTAAAAAAAATTAATAAAAAAAAATTATTCATTTCAATGCCCAAATAGGGCAGGGTTCGACTGGCCGAACCCTAACTGGCCACAGGGTTCGGCTGAGCCGAACCCTGTCAGATAGGGTGCGGCTAGGGTTCGGCCCAACCGCACCCGTTCCCGCACCCGCGCACCCGGTGCGGATGCAAGAGCAGGTTCGCGCACCCAGCCAACCAGGTGCGCGAACCCTGTTTTCTTGGTATTTGGTAATCTCCCACTGACGACGTTTGTCTCAACTTTGTCAATTGTCCTGTAAAATCATCATTACTCACTAGGCCCAAAGCGAGTGAGTAATTGAGATTCAAGGTCTTCCAAGAAGGATTTGGGGTAGTTTTCTGCAACCATTGGTACCACTGTAAAGCTTCAAATTCCAAGTTGAAAGAAGCCATTTGAACTCGATAATATATAGGGACATCGTGGAGTCTAAAGAATTGAGCAACACAACATAACCACCCATCCACATCCTTCCCATTAAACTTAGGAAAGTCTAATTAGGGCATCTAAAAAGTAGGATCATGATCATAGTGAGGATGAGAGTTATATGTTGTCCATCCTTTACCTTTGTCAAAATGTGAGTGTTCAGTACGGTACTCAGTCTTGCTTGGACCACCTTGCAATTTGCACTCAACTTCTGCAAGTTGTTCTTCTATGCGGTCTTTGAAGGCAGCATGATCAGTTCTAAGATTTGAAGCTCTATCATCAGTCATCACGGTTTGATTTGAAAGTTGCATGTTTTCAACGGTGCTGTGGAGTTTTTCCAACAATGAGGTGACATGATCTATCTCTTTTTGTTGTCCATAAGTGCCACCAGCCATTTTGGAGAACCTTGAACCTCTTTTACTGAGTTACTAAAAATAGAAGTGTGGTTTTAGGAGTTACTATTTTTAGTAAGGGTCCAAAAAAGTGCTTGGGTGTTATATATCAAAATGATCAATGTGACAAGCTGATCACAATGGGCTGGGACTCAAAAAAGTGTTTTCGGGATCAAATTTTTTATTTGTGAAATATTTGGCCAAAAAGGGCTAGTGGAAAAATGACAAATTTGAGGGATTTTGAGAAAATAAGGAGTTTGGACTCAAAAATTCTGTTAGAGGTGCAGAAGGGGCTAACTAAGATAATAAAACAAATTTGAGGAATTTTGGGGTTGTCTAGGGCTTTTTATGACTTTTTTAGTGCTATTTTCCCCTATTTTTGGTTTAAAAATTACTCAAAATAGAGTAATGATAAAACCACTACAACTTCTTCATTATAGCTTCGATTTGCACGATTTTTTATTTTTTGAGTGCAAAATAAAAAAGTAACAAAATACTCTGTTTTTTTTTTTAATCCTCTGTTTTGACAAGTCTACTGGTGTGGTTGGTTTTTGATTTGGAGCTACGGTTCAAAAGTTGGGTACCGGATCAACTATCTCTGACCTGTGCAATCTATCGACTAACCACCATATCTCTGCCCCTGTCACCTGAACTACAGTTGCTGACACTGTGCACGTCACTGACCCTGGGATCCTCTGTACTGTGCAGTTACTGACACTGACAGTTCTGCTTTTTACCCTGACCACCTATGATTTCTGACAATTATAGATGATTGTTATTGTCACTGATCGACTTGATCGGTACACATCCTTGACCCAGTATTACTATCGCTGTCCACGGCTCATTATAGTCATTGACCCGATTGTTACTGGAATATTTCAGATTGTGATAGACACTTGCAGGCTTTGTCTTGACTGTGTGGTGCATGCAAGTTTGTTCTTCTGTAATAGGGAAGTCTTTCTCCGTATGCTCACTTTTGGGGTTCGTGAATGCAGGTTTAGCAGAACAAGGAGATGTTTGTTTGCAGGTTGAAGTGTTTGACAGAACCAGGGTGTGCTAGGTAGAGGAGTATGTAACACCCATAGGCCCTCTGTTATACCGCAGTGACGAACAATAGTGCTCAAACCAATATTTCAGGCCACTACCCAAGGAGGATTCCACACATACCCTTGAGCACACTATCTACCTCTCTGACAGTACGGGAGGGTAATCGGCCGGGATGCTATGTCCCGTGGACTATGGATGATACAAGGCCGAAAAACTTCCCACTGGATAAAATTTTGTTACTAGAATGGTCTCCTGATACACCTGAATATGCGTAGGAGCTCGATTCCGTGCGCGAATGTTGTCTAAGGCTTGGGTATTGGAGCCTAATCGCCCCTCACTTCACTAGACGCTTTATGGGCTATCTAGCTTAGCCAATAACGACAACTCCTTCGCGACATGTTAAAACCCTCGGCACAGAGTTTCTAGCCTACGCAACTACTGAAAACAAAGACTACTTTTTTTTTTGGTTTTTCTGGTTTTTGCAATTTTTTTTTTTTGGTTTTTAAAATGAAGGAAAACAGAATGAAAAAACATGGGAAATTTATACCTAACAGGCCAAAATGGTTGAGCAAGAATCGTCGCAGTCGCAGCAGAACTCAGCCCAGGAAAGCGCTCTGATACCAATTGTTAGGAACCTACTATTAAACTAAAGCTCACTCACACGAAGTACTGAAAAATAACTGAAATACATCAAATGACAAAATAACACTATGCAGAAAGTAATTGCAAAATTGAAACAATCTCACAAATAACTTAGAATCGCAGGCCTCTTTGAGGAGGCAACCTCCTTCAATATTTCATTAGCTTGCAAAAAGATACATTTGTACATGGCTTCATGTCTTTTAAAGAGAAAGCTACATGCAACCCTACCTAAAGGCTCAAGAGTTGGCTTACATGCAAAATGCCACTCGATCTAGAATCTTCTACCAAACATCGGTTACAATCTTGATAACGATTACATGAGATGGCACCACTTGGCTAGGTGCCTTACTTGCCACATACATTACAAAGTATTACAAAATAACATTATGATAGAATCCCCCACGTTGGAAGTGGGTCATTACAAAATAACATAATGATATATGAAGTGACTGGAATAGAACAAATATATAGCAAAGAGGGTTATCAGTCAGCAGTTGGCAACTACACAACTACCTACCCACCTACCCAATACCTATATACAAACATAAACAATAAGAAGTAACCCATATAAGACATACTTATCACAAACACTTACATTGCCATGTACACTAAGGCTACAAACCAAGTTGCAAGGGAAAAAGGAAGCAACAAGACATTACAGTATTAGCTACAAATTACTCTTTGCTCACTTTTCACCTGCTAGTTTACGTTGATGCAATTCTCCATGTCTGTTCTCCATGTGCATGGAGCATATTTCTATTCTTTTCAGTTTTCTAAGGGAAGATCAATCCCTTACTGCCTCAACAGACATATCAAAACACAAAGCAATAGCATTTTTCCTGACCTGTTAGATGCATTTTAAATGATATGTTAATGCTTAAAAATGCAAGAGTGCAATTGATATAGCAGTTGGTCAGTTATGAACCTTTCCTTCTCAAAAATATTAAAGCATCCATAATATGCTAAATATTAAATAAATCAACCACAGTAATTAATCCACACAAGACAAAATGTGATAATACCCATTAGGTAGGGCAACACCAATATTATTCCTCAAGGAAGGAACCACTCACAATATCTCCCAAGATGAGAGTTGCTCCACAAGCCAAGACTGCCACAAGAGAATACTCCATATGATTGATGATCATTACAATGACAACATCCCTTATTTATATACCCATCTTCTAATGCTACTTTGGGGAGCCGACTCCTAAACCCTTATCCCACTCATTATTATAATATAATCAACCTTAGGTTATATGTGGCCCATGCCACCTATCCATAATACCCACACATGATATAATATCATATCCTCATATTCCTATCCATAGGTCCCATAACAATCACTGATTTATTACAGTATTTATAAATTGCATTTTCAACATGACATTCAATAAGATTTATATTTGCATTAGTATTGGTTTCCGGGGTAGATCTTAATGCCTCTCCTCTTGTGAATGAAATGATCCTTTGTGATGTATCTACATAAAATGCTGTATTATTTTTATGCATGTATAGATATAGATATGCAATGTATATATATTCAGGCAAATATCCATCTGAAGGCTAATAGAATCAATCAAATCACCAACTTCCCAAATTATTTATCAACCAAGTTTTTGTGGTTCAACAAACACTACCCTTAAACAAACTCTACATATTGACTCTAACTCACCCCATTTCCTAGATTATGTATGACACAAGCCATCACACATCAACCATCACTCAATCCTAACGTGTACACCACTAACCACCACAACAGTCTTAAATAAAGTAATGTTATACGCTCAATTTCTTTCATTCTATATGTGTGTGTGTGCATGCAAATAAACATATGCTTGTGGACATGTTGGTTACGAATCTGCCATGAGGAAAGGATTTGTTGTTAATGCGCCCAGATTCGCCCACCAGATTGAAAGGCCGGGAGGAAGGAATGCCTTCCGTGCCAATCTCCGGAGAAGGCCGGCTCCTATGGGGGTTGTGATAAGATAAGAGTGCAGGAAAGAGATAAAAAGATAAGAGTGCAGGAAAGAGATAAAAAGAGATAAGAGTGCAGGAAAGAGATTCCAAATGTGATTGGAGTTGGGTGGGGGGAATAAGCAGCACGGCGACGAATCAATCACCACTACTAACAGCATTCATCTACAAACATACATCGAAACTACAGCTATCAGCGATCCCATGTATCCTCTATCTATGCATTCCAGGAATACCTGGCCATCAAATGCTGGAGTCCAGAGTTCAGTACAACAACAAGCAATGACACAAGAAACATGAGGCAGAAATGACAAGGAGAGGCAGCATGCAAGATAAAAGACAGTAAGCAGAGCCAAGTATATGTCTGTATTTGAGGCAAACGCACGGCTACAATTGTCCCCTAGCAATATATTCCCCTTCCACCACTTACATTGAAAATGTGGTGGGTATTTATACCCCAAAACTTCCCCCTGATTACATTCATGGGCACAAAGTCCCAGACAAGACAGTAGCCGACACGAGCGGCTGAGGAGCTGCTGATGCTGACTTCCGTCGGGCCGGACTGTCCTTGCAGCATGGTGTCCCCGAAGGCGGTACAGCTACGTGGCAGCGCGTTGGGACAAGTCTTCAGTCAACAGGAATGCGGGTAGGTGCGGCAGGTGGTACTTCACATCGGCTTTAAATGTTGACAACTGGCGCCGGTAGTGAAGCCCATACTCTGTCCTTGCGCGGTCAAATCTTGGCTCGAATCCCGAAGGTGGATACTTGTCGGATGCTGAAGCGTGACACGTGTCTGCCTTGAAAGGCAGTTTATCCAACTTCGCCAGGAATTCGGGCGCCATCGGGTTGCGCGGGAGGAAGACAGCGCGGTTGGAAGGCCTTCTTGCCTTGGCATTTTCTGAGTTGGTTTCACCGAACTGCGCACCGGTCAAGGGCGCACTCCGACTTCGCTGCGAAGTCGGGTTGCGCCCGGTGCTTGGCTGTCTCCATCCTTGTCGGATCGCTGGAACAGGGCGCACTCCGACTGCTGCGAAGTCGGGTTGCGCCCGACACTTGGCACTTCCGATAGGCCATTCCCCTAGTGCGCCCGGGAAGAAGGGCGCACTCCGACTCTCTGCGAAGTCGGGTTGCGCCCTGACACTTAGTCAAATTTTCAATGTTTCTGTCTGTGCGCACGGGTTACCCTCTGCGCTCCAAGCGAGGCGCACTCCGACTTGCTGCGAAGTCGGGTGTCGCCTTAACACTTAGAAACTTTTCAAGGTCACTGAAGTTTCTGGGGGAAGAAAGGGGAAAGAAGAAGAGGGAATGAAGGCGTGAGGGAGAGGAAGAAAGGGAGAGAAGAAGAAAGGGAAATGAGGAGAAGGAAAGGAAAAGAGCAGCTTACATGCGAAAACCAAAAACATGGCACCCCTGTGCAAAATGTGGCAACATTCTTGGCGGCTCGCGGGGTGTCGAGCTCGCCTCGGCGCAAAGAACCATGCCTTTATCCTTTGGGTGCAGAGGAACTTCCTTCCCCTGTCTTCTGCTGCTCTGGTCGCTTCCCTTGGGGCAACTGTTCTTCTTCGTTTTCACTTTCACCAGTTGCCTCCTCAGTCTCGCCTTCTGAATCAGAAGGCTCTCCGCTTCCGGCCTCTCGCTTGCTGATGCGTTCGACCACAGTCTTAGCTTGGTCCCAGACTGCGGCTTGGAAAGGAGAGGGGTCGCTGATTTCTCTAAGTACTGCATGGAATGCAGCGACCGCGTGCAGGTCAATGGTGTGAAATCTTTTGCCCAACTCCCCAAGAGAAGAGTTGATTTTGCAGTACTTAGCCACCATTTGAGTGACCTGCGCTTCTTGAACTGGCTCTGTCCAGCTATCGATTTCTGCTGTATCTGCCTCAAAGGACAGCCAGTTCTCTTTTACCTGTTCAAGGGTGAGGAGCTCGTCATCTTTGACATAGCTCGGACACCCATGCTCGGACAAAATACGAAAAGGAGCCAGGAGAATTTGTCTTTCCTGTTCTAAGGCGTCCAGCGCCTGCCTGGCTGCTCTGATCCTTTCCGTCCGGGCGAAGTAAGTGTGCAAGGTTACCCTTGCATTTGCCCACTCTGAGGCAAGACAGGACGTAGGGGAGATTCGGAAGCCATCGTGCTCTATCTTCTCAAGTTTCATAGCCAGGTCTAGCGGTTGCCTCGCCTGGTGTTCGGCTTCCTCTACCACAGGCTTGCCCTGGGCAGATATTTCTTCAATTCTGGATAAGAAATCCAGAACTGTCAAGGACTTGACAAGGTTGGGCTTGCAACCTTGTAGCAGACTTGCGCGCATCTCCTTCGCCTTGCTCTTTGAAAAGGCCGCCGCTTGTAATGCTTGCTCTGCTAGCTGCGACTGCGCCTGTTTCAGTGAACCCTGCAGTTGCGAAATCTGCTCCAGCGCTTCTTTCCTCTCTTGTTCGGCTGTCTGCTGAGCGGCGGCCAGCTGGGCCTTGAGGTCTTCAACTTCTTGCTGTGCTGACCCCAGCTGCGTAGCCCTCGCCAAGTCTTCTTCAAGCTGCCTGGAAGTATTCTGCAGCTGGAAAAGCGCCTCCTGGGTTTCGAGATGCTTGACAAGGAGGTTGTCTATTCTGCGGCGAATACCGCGGATCTCATACTCTTCGTTGATATCATCGAAGTTCTTCTCCTTTGTCTGAAGCTCGTAGTCTGCCTCGGTCATATCACGGAGAGGCTTTTCACCTTAGGAATCAGCTTTTCTGTCGTAAGCACTCTCCGATTCAGGTCAAACTTTGTGCGTTTGACCGGGGCAGCTATCCCTTCGGCCCTTCTGCGCTTAACTCCTTGAAGAAAGGAGGCAGATCCCCCTGCGGCTCTTACTGCCAGAGGCTGGTCCTCAGTGATGCTCATGAAATCAAGATCTTCCAGCTCCTGGGCCTGCTGCGGCATCTTTCCCGTGAACAATGAAGTAGGTGGGATACCAGAGGGGTAGTAACCTTCGAGGGTGACCGGGTCCTAGGAGTGACAGGGGTTTGGCTAGACGGCGTTGGTAGGGTTTCAGTTGGCTGGGGCGAAGGATGTGGAGATGAGGTAGCGGCTTCAGCACTAACCGCGGGTGAAGGCTCTTGGGTTTGTCCCAGGGATTGGAAAGCATTGGGGTCCTGGGCAAACTGGTCAAAGGAGTGAAAGTCGCTGGACGGCGGGGTGGCTTGAGATGCGGAGGATGCGGCTACGGCTTGCCCTGATGAAGTGGGAGTCGGGGTTTTTGCAGGGCCGACATGGACTTGGGCAAATGGCACAGAGGACGTACCTGCGGGCTCTGCCTGAGCCGACGCTGAAGGAATGGTTGCGGCCTGGATGTCCGCTACTGGTTCGGGGCTGTCTAAAGAGACAACCTCCGGCGCTGCTGCTTGTGGCTGTTCTGCAGGTGTCTGCTGTACTGGCTCCAGGGGTCGTTTGGTCCTTTCGACCTTTTTCTTTTTCTTTTCTCCCGACGCCGTGGCTGGTTCAGAAGGGAGCGGCAATAGAAGGGCGGCAGGCGCTGATGTCCCCACGGTAAATTTGTACCTGGGTCGTGCTGGTAGAATACCTGCCGCACTTGGCCCGCTGGCTGGCGGTGTGAGCGTCTTCTCTGTCGATGGAGGGGCCGGCTCAGGAGTTGACCGCTCTGAACCTTGCGCCACTTCGGGCGCTGCCACAGAAGCAACAGGCTGCATTGGGCCCACCTGACTGCTGGATGGAGTCGCGCTGGAAGTCGCCGGGGTTGACGATGAGGGGGGTAGCCCTCCTTTTATACCTTATGTTCGCGCCTCGGGGAACGCAAACGCGAAATTCGAAGGGCTGCCACGTGTCGACGTGTTGATCATATAATGCCGAAAACTCATCATCAACGGCAAGATTCCTCCGGCTTGACTTGTCGTGTTGCGTGCGACACCTCATTTTCCAGCATTCGAGGATTTTGTCCTTATGCCAGTTAAGCGGCGCCACCTTAGCGAGGAACTTCTTGAATCCCGCTGACTCCATTCGGTGGTCCGGGTTCCGTTCAGGATCGTAAGCGACCTCTTCGCAGTAAAATTCATGCCATGGTGGCCATGACTGCATCAAATGAATGCGCCAGTGGAGATCTGCACCTGTCAAGTTCCTTCTTTCTTTCATGATCTCAGGTCTCGGACAGATGTGCGTAAACTTTCCCCGGACCCCGATTGGGTCATATTTCCAGCGTTGGGGCAGCATTATCAGGCCCATCTCTAGCAGCTCCTGCTCAAGGTAAATGTGCTGCCCGATTTCGAAGACCTGAATATTGGCCCAGGTCATAGGATATTTGAATATGTGACCTCTCTTCTTCCCTTGGCCAAATTCCTCTTCGACGTAGTCCATTTGCCGCGCCACCTCCATTCCAAACTGATGGTCCGTGCAGAAGTAGGGCAGCAGACATGGTTTCCCCTTGAATCCGTAGATTCGGACGACAATGCCCTGAGTCAGCCGAAAGGTATCACCAAGCTTGTTGTCTGTCAGATGCTTTGTCATAGCCGCTGGTGGGCGAGTCGCGCCACGGCTGAACAGTCCCATTGCCTGGCCCAGAAAACCAACATTAAACTCGTAGAACGAGCCCTTCCGGTACAGGGCCTCAGTCCATTCGTACACGGGGAGTGGCTCTCCTTGCTCGTTCGCTTTCCTCAGGTTAGGGACGTTCATCCGGTAATGCATATGGTACAGGCATAGCCATGTGAGGAATGAGCAAAACCGGAAGTCCGTCGACTGCCTTTGCTGCAGTCTTACTAGGCTCGCATGAATCGCGTAGGCCAACCAGTCCGCCCAATCGTAGAAGATTGGGCGCTTCCCCTCTTCTGCGCCGTGGAGTCGTAGAACTCCCCGTGCAGGATGCACTCGGCCATCGCCAGCTGAAACGGCCGCACCACTCTGTCTGAATCGCAGCCAAGGACCCATGCCAGAATGATATAAATATATTTGTTCTCAAATCGGTCCAGCGGTATGGGGCCAGTCGGCCACTGTCCAGGATTTAGCGGAGTCTTCAGCTCTGAGTTAAGGAACTCTCTCATCCGCTTCGTCTGCGAAAATCTGCCGGTCTGCTCTTCGATGCTCACCCTTCTGACAATTGCGTCTGGGCTGTATTGGAGCCCTGGGGCGAACGCCGGCTGGACGCTCTCTCGGAAGAGAGTGAACAGCACCCTTCCTTTGTTATCGCAGACTTGCCGCGCAGCTGGTTTGTAATATTCAGCAATCACTTCAACCAGCTCCGGGCACCAGTGTGTCGGAGGGCACAGGAAATAGTGAAGATTTGAATTATATGCGGCTCCGAGGTGGTGAGAAGGCGGAACCTTACCCACCCACTTTGCGATGGTCAGACGCAGCTTCGTGATACTGATGGAGAATGCGCCATCTTTATACCCGGACAGACGATTGATTGGTGGCGGCGGAGTCTGACCAGCTACGTGCCTCTTCGTTTTGGATTTTGCTTTCTTGCCCTTCTGAGGCGCTGCGCTCTCATGGTCACTGGACTCTGGAGACTTGTCAGCTTCGCGCGGTTCTACACTTGATTGCGCCTGTACGGGCGCTTTTCCCTTGTCCATCCTTGTTGAAACAATCAGAGACAGGGACAAATACTTCAGAGCTTGTCAGGCTTATTCTCTGCAGTCCGGAGTCAGCTTCGAACATTATAAATTTTCGGTGGCGCCAGGGTCTTTTGTAGACGGTGATGCTCATTAATGGCGCGAGGGAGGAAGTTAAAGCAGTTAACTCTGGGTTGGTGGCGACGTTATGATCTTGGCGGCTACGCAGGGGCCCGTTTCTTGAAAAACGTGCTTTGTTGGCCCAAGGCGCACCTTACCCTTTAAATGCGTCACCCTTGGTTATTGCGCAAGGTTATCCTTTTAAATGTGTTATCCTTGGTTACCGCGCAATCATTTAAAGCCCTCCCTTGGACGTTGTGCCGTTGCTGACGTTGCTGCCACCATTGGGCACACTTTTCAAAGAGCTTTGCAATTAATTAACCACACCTTGCCATGTGTCGGGCTTTGCAACGGGCCCATACTTGGCGCCGTCCGTGATGAGACGTTCGTGCTTCGCCCGGAATCCGGGGCGCGGTCCGACTTCGCCCGAAAAGGGCGCAAGTCGGACTTCGCCCGTTCTTTGGGCGCAACCTGAACTTCGCCAAAAAACGGGCGCGGCACGGACTTTACACTGTCTTTTTCGCCTTACCATCGGACTTCGGGCTTCGCCGAAGATGGGCGCAGTTCGAGGTTCGCCCAAAAAGGGCGAGGCGGACTTCGCCGAAAAAGGGGATAAACGCCAGCCAAATGGGCGCGATCCTTTGGCATTTCCTTGTAGTCTGCTACCCAACTGCGCTCTTTGGAGAGGGCGCAGCCCGACTTCGCTGCGAAGTCGGGTTGGGCAGCCAGACTTAGACATTTTTAGCTCCTTTTAACTGCTTTCTTCCCTTCTTCGCCCCATTTGATGAGCGCTGCCTGACTTCGCTGCGAAGTCAGGCATTTGCCTCGGACTTACTTGGGCTACTTGGAAAACTGAAAAACTTAAAATAATTACATGCTGAAAACTTTTAAAATGCAAAAAGGGAAATCTGTACAAAGAAGGGCCCTTTCGGGCGCCTTCAGTGGTGGTACAATTTGAGGTGGAACCCGTTGACGGGAATGGGGAGAGGATGTCCCTCCATGTCCTGGAGCACATATGCATTGAATTGATTAACCCGGGCAATCTGATAGGGGCCCTCCCAGAGGGCATCAAACTTTCCATGGTTGCCGGGTTTGGCCTTGAACGAGTCCCACTTCAGCACCAGGTCCCCGATTTTGAAAACTCGGGCTGTGGTACCTTTTGCGAACCAGCCTTGGGTTGATTCAGCGTGTTTTGTGAAGGCCTGGTACGCTTTCTCTCTGTCTTCCTCCAACTGCAGCAGTTGGCAAAGTCTGTCTTCTACCGGATCCCCGCTGCTTCTTTCCTCGTCAAGCATCCAGAGAGCGGGTATCTCAATGTGCGTTGGCAAGACAGCTTCTTTGCCATACACGAGCGCATAAGGGGATGTTTTGATGGACTTCTTGAATGAAATTCTGTCCGCCCATAGCGCCCGATTCAGGAGTAGGTGCCAAGTCCTCTTGTTATTCTCCACCGTCCTTCGAATGATCTTCAGTAGATTCTTGTTGGTGGACTCGGCGAGACCGTTCCCCTGCGGGTAGTAGTTGGAAGACATCTTGTGATAGATGCCAAATTTGCTGGTGTACTCCGTGAGTACTGCGCCTGCGAACCCCGGACCATTGTCCGTTACTATTGACTCGGGGACCCCGAAACGGGTGATCAAGCTTTCGAGGAACCTGATGACCGTCTCTTGGTCGGCGTTCTTTGTAGGGATCGCCTCTGCCCACCGTGTGAAGTAATCGGTGGCGGTTAAGATAAACTTGTGGCCCGCTGTAGAGTTCGGCGAAATCACCCCGATGAAGTCCGGACCCCATTGCTGAAACGGAGTCTCGGCTTGGATCGGTTGAAGGGGCAGGGGTGCTTTTACTTTCTGCCCGACAAATCTCGGCATTGATCACATTTGCTACAGACAGCATGAGCGTCTGTAAACAGAGTGGGCCAGTAGTACCCAGCTCTGATTATTTTCAAGGCCGTGGGCCTTGCAGAATGGTGACCTCCAGGCATCCCGGAATGAAATTCTCCGAGGACCCTGGACTGGTCTGCTTTTCTGACGCACCGCAACAGGATGCCGTCAATGTTTTTAAAGTAAAGCCCCTCGGGGCGAAGAGTGTACTTCAATGCACCTAGCCGAAACCTCCTTCTTTGTGAGGCATTCATGTGGTCTGGACATCTCCCGGTGCAGAAGTATCTCACCAGTTCATCTGTCCAGTCGCACTCCTCGGGTAAAGAGTTGGCTAGGTTGATGCGTGTTGCTGGGTCCTCCCACTCGCAGGCGGATATCTCGGCTGCCGCACTTCGGGCTAGCTCCTGGCACAAGGCTCGGCCTCTGACTAGCTTGGTTGGCCGCACTTCGATGTCGAACTCCTGGATTTTGGCAATCCATCCTGCCCTCTTGTGACCCGGTTCTCCTTGTATGATAAAGCTTCGAACGTCCGGGTGGATCACGAAGACGGTGATCTTGCTCTGGGAGACAAAGTGCCTGAACTTACGGAGAGATTTCATGACAGCATGTACCTGCCGCTCTATAAAGTTGTACTTCTCTTCGTGCGGCTGGATCACTTGGCTCAGGAACGCTATGGGGCGCTCCTCGCCATCTTCTCCCTTTTGGGTCAGGACTGCGGCGTAACTCTCTGGTTCTCCCACCGCGTACAGGATGAAATCCTTGGAGTAGTCCGGGTTTATCAACACCGGTGCTTGTGCAATGCGAGCTTTGATCTCCTCGAAGGCTTGCTCCCTCTCTTCAGTCCACAGAAATTCTGTGTTCTTCTTCAGCAACTCGGACATAGGCTTGATTACTTGTGCGAAGTCCGGTATGAACTTCCGCACGAAGTTGATTTGGCCGAAGAAGGACTGTAGCCCTTTCTTGTCGATTGGGGCGGGCAAGCGGAGGAGAGCCTCTGCTCTGTCAGGATCTATAGCCAGGCCTTTCTCGGAGATGACATGCCCCAGCAGCTTTCCTTCTTTCACCGCGAAGACAGACTTCTTCGGGTTTATGGAGATGCCGAATTCACGACACCTTTCGAATATTTGCCGCAGGTGGGGAACATGATCTTCTCGCTTGTGAGAGAAAACAGTCATGTCATCCAAGTAGATGACGATCACTTTGTTGAGCGGCTCTCGGAAGGCCGGGTCCATGGCTCTTTGGAATGTGGCGCCCGGCATTGGATAAGCCGAACGGCATGCGCTGATAGGCGAACGTCCCCCACTTGGTAGTGAACGTCGTCTTGTGCTGGTCCTCATCCTTGACCCATATCTGGTTGTAGCCGGAAAAGCCGTCTAAGAGGGAAAATCTCTGGGCTCCAGCAACTATATGGAGGATCTGATCGATCTGGGGAAGCGGGTAATGGTCCTTGAGGGAGGCTTGGTTTAGATTTCTGAAATCCACGCAAGAGACGAATGTCTCCGTTCTTCTTCCTCCACAGGAACCAAGTTCGCAACCCGGGATGAATGCTTGATGGGGTAGATGATCTTGGCCTCCAGCATCTTCAAGAGCTCGGCTTTCATCATGGCCTCGATTTTTGGATTGACGGCCCTCTGCTTTTGCTTGAATGGCTTGGCGCCATCTTCTAGCTCAATGGTATGCTGGATTATTTCTCTGTCATACCCCTTCAAGTCTTGGTAGCTCCAGGCTACTATGTCAGGGAACTCTTGACATAATGATCTGATCTGCTCGAGTTCCTCTGTGGTGCAGTCTGTCCCGACCTTGATTGATTTACCAGGTTCCAGCTCTAGGTCGGCATACTGCTTCGGGTCTACTTTGATCCGATGAGATATGGCTCTGTCATTCTGATCAAATAGACTCTCTAAGGTAATCAGTCCTTTCGGGACATGATTATTTTTCAGTTGTATCAACCCCTCATATTGCTCGTCATCAGGGTCTCTACCTTCGATTGCACGGACTTCATTTACCAAAAATGTGACGATCTCCTCGTCACAGCTAAACACCTGCCAGTGGGTGTCCTTATCAGGCACAGAAGGCCTGTAAATGGTACGGACCGGCTCGGCTTACGGACGGTGTCATCGGCCGGAACGTACCTGGCTCCAACGGACGCCAGAATGTCAGCATGCTTGTTTTTCTCTCGTGAAATAGCCTTGACATTCAACGAGTCAAAAGACTCCATCAGATCCCAGACCCGATTTCGGTACGCCTTGAGATAGTGCTTTTTGGAGGCGCACTTATTCGTGATCTGGTGGCACACCAACTCCGAATCTCCGTAGATCTGCAGATGTTTGATTCCCAACCTCTCCGCCTTTCGCAATCCCAAGCACAGGGCTTCGTACTCCGCCGCGTTGTTGGTACAGCTCCAAGCCGGCCTGTAGGTGTAATCCTTCTGGATCCCGGTTGGGGAAACCAAAAGAACTCCAGCACCGGCGCCATTTTTGCATCGTGCGCCGTCAAAGAAAAGCTTCCACAGCTTCTCAGGTGCTGGTCCCACTTCTCTCTTTGCTGACTTGTCAACTCTCTCAGGCTGAACAATGGTGTAACAGCCTTGCTCTGTTTCAATCACGGCGTTGAAGTCCCGCAAGGAGAATTCATCTTCTACTTGCAGTTGCTCGAGAGCTTGCTCCGTCATGTCCACTGTCACCAGTTCTTCCTCTGCCAGCTGAACCATGCAATCCTCAGGCTCTTCTCCGGGTATCTTCTCTACTAGGTAGGTGGAAGGCTTTTCATTGAAGATTTTCAGTCTCCTTCCTTTGAAGGGCACTTCCATGTGCGAGTAGTCCAGAGAGAGATATCCTCCCAACTTCGCAGTGAACTCCCTGGAGAGACACATGCCGAAGTAGGGTTCCAAGTCGACGACCACAACCTCCTGGATGACCACGATGTCGAGGGCTTTGTGCAGCCGAATGGGGATGTCTTTTATGACACCGATTGTCTTGACAGGGGTGCCGTCTAGTTGCGGCACGCCTTGGCTGCTCCTTGTGTACTCCATCCCGATTTCATCGCGGACGGCTCTCGGCATTACGGTCGTGGAAGCACCAGAGTCCACCATGCAGTTGTGTACTATATACCCTTGCATCCGTAATGACGGATAGAAGGGAGGTGGTCTGTTCTTCCCAGTGGCTGAGACTGTCAGGGGTTGCACCAGGACAGCGGGTTGTATCTGCTTGCCGTTCTTCATGATTTTCAGGGATTCTTGCGGCAGATCAACCTTGGCACAGGAGCTGAAGAGCATCATACATGCTGATTCTTGCGGGAGTTCTCTTCAGCTCGTCTACTATACTGTAGCCCGAAGTGCTTGCTCCTTCCGCTTCTTTCGCCGGCTCGTACTTTGTCCGGTATTGTTGAGTGGCCTCAACTCTCTGTCTCTTGGTCAGAGACGGATACCTCAGCCTCTCCTGAGCTTGTTCTTTTGTTTCAGCTAGAGGCTGGGCAGCGGGAGCTTTAGCCGGAAGAGCTTTGGCTATGGGCGGCTTGACTGCGGGAGTCTTCGCCGGAGGAGTTTTATCTTTGGCTGTGTAGGGCCACAGCCTCTTGTACGGTGGTATCTCCTCGGGTTGCGCCTTGTCTCTTCTGGCGTACACCTTTAGGGGTTTGGCTGCAGCTTCGGCAGACTTCTTGTTTTCCTTGGCGGGAGGCGGCATTGGAACTTCGTCTGAAACGGCGAAATTGCTTTCGTCGCCCAGGATCATGTAAAGCTCTTCGTCCTCAATGGCGTTGCCGGCCAAGGTCTGGAGGTAGTGCTGATGCAGTGTACAGTCATCCTCGGCATGCGGGTCGTTGCACGTGGTGCACCAGTTGACCTGGTCGGAAGTACCAGGTTCATCCTCTATGGCAGCATTCCTCGGAGGGGCCGCCGTTGCAAATGTTGCTCGGGGGCCGATCCTTTGTCAATGCCGGGGCGGATATGGCCTCCTTGGAGCTAGGTCCATCCGGGCTGCTTCTTTTCGAGACAGTCATGTCGTTAGACATGGTATGATAGCCAGAGGCCAGAGCCCGTACCTCCTGTAGGATTTGATTACTGAATATCGTGGCCGGGAGGTGGCGGCAATTGAGCTGGGGGAGGCAATGCAGCCAATGGAGGAGTGGAATATTGTGCATGTTGGGGAGGAGCAGGAAGTGTTGGAAAACGTGGAGGACGAGGAGGCGGATAATGAATTTGCGGCGGGCCGTAAGGGTTCACGGCCGGCGCCGGGTTCCATTGTTCTTGGGGTTGCTGTCCTGAAGTGGACGGCTCTGAACTAGAAGCTGAAGGATACTGCGATCGGGGAAAGTCGGGGTAGATGGGCGGTTGCACTCCGTGGGAAGCTGCCGATGGAGATGATGTCCATTTCAGCTTGTGGGCAGCTTCGTACGGAGCGGGGAATGTGTTGATTACGAGCAACCTTCGGCGACCAGGCAAATGTACGAGTTGAAAGATCTCAGGTAGTAGTAGGCGGCCTGACCTGCTGACGGTCGGAGTTCACGAGGCACTCGTTTCCAAGACCTCGCAAACCTGATGTTGAAGTCTGACACCTCCTCTTGGGGGTGTCTCTGAATACTTTGGAACTGATGCAGCAAAGAAGAGGGATCAACGGACTCGTTGCATCCTTTCACGAGCCTGCCGGCTAACTGTCGCCACCCTGTGATGGATCCCTCTGGCAGCGATCTCCACCAGTAGAGAAGCTTTCCCCTTAGGGAAAGGGCTAGCAGACGGGTCTTCACACTTTCGTCAGTGATGGAGTGTAGCGCAGCCAGGGCAAGAATGTCCTGGATGTGTTCATACGCCGTCTTGCCGTAGCCGTCGTATGTAGGGATAGACTTTAAGGCAGCAGGGGGCACAGCTTGCTGTCCGACTAGGGCCAAGGGCCCCGTAGAATCCACCGCCGGGAAGAGGTCGTCTTCATCCAGATGATCAGCCATTTCTGCTTCTGATCCGGTAGTGTATTCAGTATCGGAACTATCCGAAGATGTAGATTCTTCTTCGGCCTCAACTTGTTCAATCTCAGCTTCGGCTTCTTGGATTTCGGCCTCGGCTTCTTGGATTTCTTCTTCGCGAGCTTGGTAATCAGCCAGCCTGACGCGCTCGCCTGGAGCGTCAAGGTCAAGTTCGTAAAAGTCAGGCTGGTTCTCCGGATTCCTTGCTCGCCACCTTCTTGTTTGCATGAAGGCGTTAGGACCGGTCTTCACGGACTCAGAGTATGTTCAGATAATTTGCAGAGTCGCCTTGTGCTCTGATTTTGAACAGCAATGAAGTGAGCACTAGTACTTCGATTCTGTTTGGGGGCGGGAAACTACCATGTCCCACCGGTTAAGACCAAGCAACTGCTGGTGCCAGGTGGAGACGGGTTAGAAATTCACTCTTGAAATATGGGACCTTGGTCCCACCGGGCGTGCCAGAGAAACTGTTGGTTACGAATCTGCCATGAGGAAAGGATTTGTTGTTAATGCGCCCAGATTCGCCCACCAGATTGAAAGGCCGGGAGGAAGGGATGCCTTCCGTGCCAATCTCCGGAGAAGGCCGGCTCCTATGGGGGTTGTGATAAGATAAGAGTGCGAGGAAAGAGATAAAAAGATAGAGTGCGGAAAGAGATAAAAAGGGATAAGAGGTGCGGAAAGAGATTCCAAATGTGATTGGAGTTGGGTGGGGGGAATAAGCAGCACGGCGACGAATCAATCACCACTACTAACAACATTCATCTACAAACATACATCGAAACTACAGCTATCAGCGATCCCATGTATCCTCTATCTATGCATTCCAGGAATACCTGGCCATCAAATCTTGGAGTCCGAGTTCGGTACAACAACAAGCAATGACACAAGAAACATGAGGCAGAAATGACAAGGAGAGACAGCATGCAAGATAAAAGACAGCAAAGCGAGCCAAGTATATGTACGTATTTGAGGCAAACGCACAGCTACAATTGTCCCCTAGCAATATATTCCCCTTCCACCACTTACATTGAAAATGTGGTGGGTATTTATAGCCCAAAACTCCCCCGATTACATTCATGGGCACAAAGTCCCGAGACAAGACGATGGCGACACGAGCGGGCGAGGAGCTGCGATGCTTGACTTCGTCGGGCCGGCTGTCCTTGCGGCATGGTGTCCCTGAAGGCGGTACAGCTACGTGGCAGCGCGTTGGGACAAGTCTTCAGTCAACAGGAATGCGGGTAGGTGCGGCAGGTGGCACTTCACATCGGCTTTAAATGTTGACAGCTGGCGCCGGTAGTGAAGCCCATGCTCTGTCCTTGCGCGGTCAAGTCTTGGCTCGAATCCCGAAGGTGGATACTTGTCGGATGCTGAAGCGTGACACGTGTCTGCCTTGAAAGGCAGTTTATCCAACTTCGCCAGGAATTCGGGCGCCATCGGGTTGCGCAGGAGGAAGACAGCGCAGTTGGAAGGCCTCCTTGCCTTGGCATTTTCTGAGTTGACTTCACCGAACTGCGCACCGGTCAAAGGGCGCACTCCGACTTCGCTGCGAAGTCGGGTTGCGCACCGGTGCTTGGCTGTCTCCATCCGCTGTACAGACTGCGCCTTTGGAACAGGGGCGCACTCCGACTTCGCTGCGAAGTCGGGTTGCGCCCCAGCACTTAGCCATTTTCCTGATAGGCCATTCCCCTAGTGCGCCCAGGAAGAAGGGCGCACTCCGACTTCGCTGCGAAGTCGGGTTGCGCCCCTGACACTTAGTCAGATTTTCAATCGTTTCCTGTCCTGCTGCGCACGGGTTACCTACTGCGCTCCAACTGAGGGGCGCACTCCGACTTCGCTGCGAAGTCGGGTGTCGCCCCAACACTTAGAAACTTTTCAAGGTACACCTGCTGAAGTTTTTGGGGGGAAGAAAGGGGGAAAGAAGAAGAGGGAATGAAGCTGCGAGGGAGAGGAAGAAAGGGAGAGAAGAAGAAAGGGAAAATGAGGAGAAGGAAAGGAAAAGAGCAGCTTACATGCAGAAACCAAAAACATGGCACCCCTGTGCAAAATGTGGCAACAGGACATTTGCATACATTTGTGAAATCAAAGATGTAAATTCATCTCTGCATCCATTGTGTATGGAAAAAAGATAGCACCACACATCATTTCATTGACCGGAACAAGTAACTGAAGCACGATATTGCCAATTATTTGCTATGAAAACATACTACAATCTATACCCAATATTTTACTATGAACAAGCATTGAGAGACAATTACACAACTATTGTCTAAAACCTGCCAAAATATTGCATATATAACATGCTTGCAACTAATTAGAAAACAATGGTAACTGTCAAAACTTGTCACAGAAGAAAACTGAAACGATGATGACTTAGTTGAACATAGTTGCACAACATAGAGATGTCATTTAAAAAAACATCAACTGAAACAAGAGACTTTGAAACCACAATCTCCTGTTAAGAGAGAATTTACATGTGTTCAACATGTACTGATTTCTTCACTATAGAATACCAAATAGACATTTCCTTAATACAAGCCAAGCAACACGTAGATTTTTTAGTCCAGGATGTTTGCAGCATTGTTAATGCATATAAGAATATCCAAGGCTTACATGACTGCTTCTGAACTTATTAAAAATTAGTTACCTGCTTTCTTCCTTTAGATCCCAGATGAGGTGTTGCAACCGTGATAAAGTTGACTGGTTCCAAGCCAGCAATCTTGCCACTTGATTGTTCCTTGTCATAAGCAAATAGATTTCTATTCATTAACTCCCCTGTGTGTTCCAATGCAATTTTACCACCTGAAGGAGGCTCATATAGTCGCCCAATGGCATACCTTGCTACTAAGCCACCCACTGAGTGAGCAATGAATGAAATTTTTTTAACTCCTGGGTTGCGCTTTATTACCGTCTCTACCTGCACTTTGGGAAGAAAACTCAAACACCAATATATACAGAATAAAATTTTCAACAATAATTAGGATAGGCAGGCCCTCTCAGTAGAATTCATAGTAATCCCTCTTTTAGAAAGGAATTACTGAACCACGACTCTTGCTTACAACTGTAGAAATAAACAATTTTATTTACAATCTTTATAAACCAGAAATAATATAAGAGAATGTCGTATAGATGAGCAAAGAAGACACAGATAAATGCACTACCTACAAGAAAGAGAACGTATCAAAGAATGTTATTCACCTCAACCGCTAGCCGCTCCCCCATCACATCAACCCCATCAAAAGTCAATTTTGATACATTGCATTCACTACCTGCAAGTAGTTTCAAAACTCAGTCTTCCATTTGTGACATGAATACATAACTACTCAGACGATTATCCCATTGTATGTGTCATCCAGATTCTGACAGATTACACACTAGTTTATTAATTTACTTCTGCAAAGAACTTTGGAACTGTTTTCCTATTATAAATCTCGTGAAAAATGGAAATTAGATATTCATATGTTCAAACACACATTAACTAATTAGACATTCCTTTCCGAACATTGTGCATTTTGTTTTATGTTTCACAAAGTATTTCTTTCACTGGCTATGTCAATTTTATGCATATGCATAAGTTTTATGTGGTCAGATAGGCTTTGGACAAAATTAAAGTAAAGCTTCGGACAAGATTGAGGTCCACCTCAATCTCAAAGTATAAACGTTTACCTATCAGTCAACCTCTTTAAGAAGCAGCCTGACTTCAAGCAACAACAAATTCAGCTACACAACAACAATTCAGTTATAATCAGTTGTACTTCTAATGTGTAAAAACTTATTGAACAAGGTGTTTTCAGAAAGAATGATTTGCAAAAATCTACCCACTGTATAAGCCACATGTGGATCAGCTTTACCACTATTTCTATATCTATGTTGCAGGAAACTCCTAGAGTGCCCTCGTTTCCCGTTTGAAAACTTTCGAAAACTTACAATTCTGACTTCCATTGTTTGCTGACATTTCTAAGAGACGTTTCCAAGGGTGTTTCCAACATTTCTTGTCATTTTGAACCAAACAAAAAGTACAAGGATGAGGTTTTAGAGGTTTCATGGGTATTGCATAACACCCATATGGGACACACATGACCCACTTTATTAAAAATCAAGTCACAATGGAGGGATACCATAGTGGTAAGTCCTTAGGTTTTCATCCAGGAGACCCAAGTTCAAACCCTAGTACGAGGGGCCAAGGAACCCTCATAAAAACCCGTGTAAACTCAAATTTTTATACCTGTGAGGGATACCATAGTGGTAAGTCGTTGGGTTTCATCCAGGAGACCCAAGTTCAAACCCCAGTACGAGGGGACCGGGACCCCTCATAAAAACTCGTGTAAACTCCATTTTTGTCAAATGGTATTAGCTCAACTGGTTAGATTCCTCAAGATTCAAGGAGGAGACCAAAGTTCGAATCTTGCCAAGCGATACATGGATAATATCCAGCTTTGTTTTAATAACTATGCGGTGATGATGTAATACAGGTTGGGCCCGTTTCAATCCTGTATAACTAATTGGAGAAAAAAAAAAAAAAAGCTCTAAGAAGAGGATAAAGGGAACAAAGTTAATAATAACTGGAAAAAAATATAGGTTGGAATTAATGAAGTCAAAGAATCCAGAACAAGTGGCAAGATCTTTAGCAACAAAGTTAATAATAGCTGGAAAAAAATATAGGTTGGAATTAATGAAGTCAAAGAATCCAGAACAAGTGGCAAGATCTTTAGCAACAAAGAGAATTCGAAGCACATAAGTGTTAATTCACTTGGTGAAGCAAACAAAAACAAGTAGAGGATAAAGTTTTTTTTCTTTTTTTAGCATTCTAATCTTTGTCTTGTATCTTGCAAAAAAGAGTAGCGCAAACAGAAGATTGGGATATGGATCCTAAAAATCCTTGACGTAGATATTTCCATGGCTGCACCTGATCTTGAGGATGATAAAAGTCTTCATCATACACCTATTATTGAAGCAACAAGAGTCAGGTCTTCTAACAGTTTTGGTATTTATTTTGATGATTTTGAAATTTAAGAACTAAGTTTATGGTGTATCCCATGCAGTTAAGTTTTGGATGACATGTATAGCATGATCTATAAAGGTTGACTTTGCAAATTAACAAAGTTTATAGTGCATCCCATGTAGTTAAATTTTGGATAACGTGTATGGCCTGATCTATAAAGGTTGAACTTTGACATTAAACATTGTACTCTATATGAGATTTAATAATTACACATGTTCATCCATTTGTGATTTCTTCAATTCAATTTTATCTATAAATTTTAAAATATTTCATATTCTTTAAACATGTTTCTTTTGTTGTTTCCGTGTTTCGAAAGGGTTTGAGGAGTCATGTTTCCTGAGGCGTTTCCATTTTGGAAACTTTACCCATTTCCAAGTTTCATGCAACTTGGTTCTAAACTGTCACGTCGTACTGTTCCCAATAGCAATCTAAATATTAGGATGTATCTTGCAACTTATTTTTACAAAGGATAACATACAAGAATCCTGATAAATCAAAAAGA
This sequence comes from Wollemia nobilis, assembly GCA_028583015.1. Classification (NCBI taxonomy): domain Eukaryota; kingdom Viridiplantae; phylum Streptophyta; class Pinopsida; order Araucariales; family Araucariaceae; genus Wollemia; species Wollemia nobilis. The sequence goes on along the minus strand of JAQPPZ010016957.1, from coordinate 25,013,988 downwards.
ACAAACACCAAGAAGTGCTTCAGCCCATAAGAACGTCTGTGGAAATGATAACAAGTATTCTTGTTAAACAGTAAGCAAGTTTTGATCTTTTGACTTCAATGAGGGAAAAATTCCCAATAAAACTAAAATAAAAGCAGTATCATAGATTGAATGAAATTTCATCCCCTATATATCTAGAATGAAAAAATCCTTACTGTCTAAACCAACACAGATTTTAGTTAGAATTGACGTGATAACATTCAAATTGGCTGTTGCACTTTTGGGATCTATACTAAAATAAGCAGAGGAAGTTCCAGTCCTACAGGACACAAAATTGAAGAAATGCTTTTAACCTTTTTCAAAGTGGCAAGACCTAGGGGTGTAGACTAGCAGCGTCAACATAGTAAATGTACTTCCTTTTTCACAAGATGTTGGAATTATTTTCAAATCAAATCTAAACTAATGTAAACTAATATGCGTGTCCATCCATCTTTCTAAGCCTACATGTTAGCTTCTCTGGAGGCTTATTTGCATGCATCCTCTGCAAAATTGTATTATAAATGCAATTAATGTATGTCACCATTGATATGACAAAGTCAAGATATAAAGGACCATAATATGCCAAGTACTCAGTCTCAGTAAGCACTTGTAATTTTCTCTTTGGCCCAGTTGTCGGGTTTCATCTTGTATTTATCTTAGTTCTTTTCTTTGTTGGGCTTATTTTAGCCTGCTAGCTGGCAGCCATTGTTATCCTTCTTATAGTCCCTTGGGTCTTATTTTGGCCCACCGAGGACATTAATAATATTTCATATCATTTTTTCATTTTTCTAAGATTTCAGTATGTGTCATCTCATGAACACAACAAACTAGAACGATATAAATTTGATATACAACACTTCTGGAGTTGACCTGTCTCAATCACCACTACTGAAATCAACATTTCCAGACAACTCCTGGTGTCATCATCAGGATATTCAATTTGTTTAACGATTACTATCATGAGCTCCCTATAAATGACACTAAAGTAGGACCAAGAATATACCATGATTCCTATGTACCTAGGAATCAATCAATAAATTAATTATGACAATATAAAAATCATAAATACAAGACCAAAAGCAGGGGAAAATCTTACGGTGTACAATAACCTTGTCAGAAAACGCCTTCACAAGTTGATCTGCAGCAAACCTCCAGTTGTCTGCTCTGTACATACACAAACTAAGAATCAAGATTCTCTCAGATTTAAAAAAAAAAAAAAAAGCAACTGTTGTGAAACCTAAACAGTACAGGATTATTTTAATTAGGGGAAGGAAGGGAGGGAGGGAGGGAGAGAGAGATAAGCTAAGCTAATTCTATTAATGTCACATATGGCCAAAGGAGGCCAATGCGATTCACTGAAAAGAGCTGTTACAAATAACAATGCACTGTAATACCCAAAAATTACTACGAAAATAAGCTAAACTAGAGTAAAGAAACTAGTGTAAACTCATAAACTACTCTAAACAGAGAGAGTTTAGAGTAAAGAAACTAGTGTAAACTCATAAACTACTCTAAACAGAGAGAGAGAGGGGGGGAGGTTCAACCTTCAACATATTCATGTCAAATAGTCTCCAAATAGACAATTTTATATCAAACAATTCAGAATAATTAAACTGCAATAAATGACATTAAGGCATGTAGGCTTTATATATAATTACATACAATGTAGGTTTAATATTTGTGTTGACCACTTTTACTACCTTTGAAGTTGTAATGGGACTTGCAATTCCTCATATTTCACTACAGCGCATCACTCATTATATTATTTTCAATTGGGTATACGAAGTTGAAATAGGCCCCACCTATATTACATCCTGATTACATTGTTTTGGTATTTCAATGAACCACATTGTAGTACTACAACAAAGTGTATTATCATGGGCTGCCTTATCGGGGGAGTCCCCATCACAAGGCATGGATTTGAACTCGATTAAGCTCATAAGATTGCATCCCATTTACAGTTGCTCCACAATGCCTTGGATATACATCACTCATTATTATTAATAGAGTAATTATTAATAAATAATGATATCGTTCCATTATATTAGCACATTGAACCTGGTCTAATATGATGTGTGACTTACCCATTCTCACAAAAAAAAAAAAATCTAATAGCAAGGACAAAATCATAATAATGCTTTTAGATGACTAAAGTAGGTCAATGAGACTTAAAAGTAAAGCAAATAGCAGTACTAAAAAGGAACTCTAAAAACTAGAAATAAGTATCTAAAACTAAAACAACGAAATTCTTAACAAAATTCCCTCATGGACAAGGGGTTGTAAGGTTTTCCGAGCAATATGTGATTCGGGAACTGTTGGCAATTTTGCCACATTAAAATTTTGGCTTAAGTATGGAGCTTTCAAGCGGCAAAGAGCATGCTGAGGTGTTCAGGTTTTCGCGGGCCATAAACGGGGGCGATAAAATGGACAAAATGAGCCCTGGATATTTTATTATTGCAGATCTTCTCGCCAGCTTTCCAACGATATATCATAATAGGCGATCGGGTCAGCGGATCAAAAGTTATGGCCCCGGGAAGCTGAACCAGGAAACCCAGTTTTTTGTGCGAAGTCGGTCCGACTTCGCCCAGTTTTGGTGCGAAGTTCGTACTTCGCCCAGTTTTGGTGCGAAGTCCAACTTCGCCCAGTTTTGGTGCGAAGTCCGACTTCGCCCTTCTTCCTGAGCGCACTTGGAAACAGTCTGGCAGAGGAATTGACTAAGTGTTGGAGCGCAACCCGACTTCGCAGCGAAGTCGGACTGCGCTCCCTTGTCTGTGCGAAGTCAGAACGGCGGTGAGAATCAGCAAGTGTCGGTGCGTAACCCGACTTCGCAGCGAAGTCGGACTGCGCCCTTTGACCGGTGCACAGTAGGGAAATAGTGCAACCCGACTGCGTTGTTTTTCACCTATGCTACCCGATTGCACTCTAATCCCGGGCGAAGTTGGATAGACTGCCTTTCAAGGCAGACACGTGTCAAGCATTATCATCCGACAAGTGTCCAACTTTGGGATCCGAGCCAAGATATGCCGAGAAAAAGGACAAGCATGGGCTGCACTACCTATGCCAGTTGCCTCATTTAATGCTGATGTGAGTTTCCACCTGCCTCAGCTACCCGCATTCCTATCAATATAAAGTTCTACCCAACGCGCTGCCACGTGGCTGTTCAACCTTCAGGGAGACCATGCCGAGGGTACAGTCCAGCCCGACAGAAGTCAGCATCAGCAGTTCCGCGGCTGCTTTTGTCAGCTAATGTTTGACTGGGACTTTGTGCCCATTAATGTAACGGGGGGAACTTTGGGCTATAAATAGCCACCACGTTTTCATTGTAAGGTGGTGGAAGGGGAATGTCTGTTAGGGAACCATTGTAACCGTGCTTCTGCTTATAAATATAAATTGTATGCCTGGTTCTGTTCTACTTTGCTTTTATTTTTTATGCTGCCTCTCCTTTATATTTCTGCTTTACGTTTTCCTGTGTCACGGCTCGTTGATTCGTTTCAGCATTTGGTGATCAGGTGCCTAAAGCATTGCTTGTGTCATGGCTTGTTGATTCATTTCGGCATTTGGTGGCCAAGTACTTTTGAACTTCATAGATTAGAGGATACATAGAATAGATGTGGTAGCAGTTCCATCAGTTGTGTGTTACGTTGCTGTCCGTAGTGGTGATTGATGCGTTGTCGTGCTGTTAGTTCTCCTTGTAGGGAGAATGTTTGCTAGGGGACCATTGTAGTTGTGCGTATAAATTCTCTGCATAACACATATACTTGGATCTGACATCTCTTGGTTGCTTTCCGTTTGAGTTACCGTACGTAGTGGTGATTGATGCATTGTCGTGCTGTTAGTTCTCCTTGTAGGGAGAATGTTTGCTAGGGGACCATTGTAGCTGTGCGTACACCGCTCTATACAGAAAGTATACTAGACTTTGCAGTTTCTGGCTATGCTTTGTACTTATAATGCAGTAAGTAGTGGTGATTGGTGTGTTGCTGTACTGTTAGTTCCCCCCACCCAACTCCACTCTCATTTGTAAATTCTTTCCGCATTTTTATCTCTTTCCTGCACTCTCATCTTACTAACCCCCGAAAGGAGCCGGCCTTCTCCGGAGATTGGCCCGGAAGGCATCCCTTCCTTCCGGCCTTTCAATGTTGGTTCGCGGGTCCAGGGCGCAATAACGACAAAATCCTTTCCTCGTGGCAGATTCGTGACCAACAGGAACCTTATCTTAGCTAGGATCTACCACCTGTTTATATAGCCTATTCTGATGCTTATATTCAGCCTCCAGTCAGACCAATTAAAAGATTGCAAGCAAGGGAGGCTGCATATGGAATATCTTCGTCTGAACCTAACAAAGAGAAGCAGATTGAAAATCCAAACTTAACGGAACAGGGACTAGAACAACGTCTGCATCATCTTCTCCACTGTGCTCTTAATCTGCTTGCTCTCAGATGTCTTTAAAGTCTATGGAAAAAAACCACTGGTTGAGATACAGGCTACCACCACAGATAACATTGTTCCTTTGAGTCTTTGTTCAATGATGTGTCTGTAGAGTAAATTAGACTGTGGTCAATTGGTAGATCTTGTTGTAACAGATCTGCCTTACTTGAATTTGAAATAAGTTCCAAAAAGTTAAGTCTTCTTATGTCTGTGTATGCTAAGTTAAAAATGTATCATGATCGTGTGTCTAAAAAACTGTTAGACGAGTCTGATTTTGTTGATGATCAGAGTTGCAGTGGCGCAAAGATGAGCATTTCTTCTAAAGCCTCAGTCTGATTTTGTGTCATGAGAGCATGCAATTTGATGTGTCAAAAGTTGAGTTTTTTTTTTATTTTCCAAGTTTCAAAAAATTTGTGTTTTGTTGGATGGTGCATCAGTTGATTGTAAGATTGAGTATAGTTTGGTTAATAAAAGTCATTTATTTCTTGTGTTTCAGCTTCAGCTATTCAGTTATTTGTCACAGATTGGTTTCATGAAAACATTAGTCCTTTTTACATGCACAACTTATCCAGAAGACTAAACCCAAATAAGTAAATGCTATGGGAGTAAGAAGAGAAAGTAAGAAAGGAGTGAGCCTCACCTTTGGGGTTCTGCTCTAAGATTTTTAAGAAAATCGTAAAACAGGAAACTCTCATGAGGACAAGCTAGGTAAATGAAAATTATTTAAAGAAGACCTAGCTGTAAGTATGGATGTTCTAGTTAGAGGATGTAATCTTTCACTGGCAAAGAGAAAGAAAGGAGTCTATGGCAAACCCTATCGAGGCAATAGATGCTTCACCAGAAGCGATTATTAAGGATGAGATAATTAAGCATGATTATGTGGCAGAAAATTGTACAGATCTTTGTCCTCCAACAATTAGTTACAAACAATGTATTCAATCTTTACAGATCATAGTTGGAAAACACGCAACTCATGATAAACTCAGCAGCCCAATTTTGGAGATTTTATCAGCAACTCAGGAAAACTCGGCAAAAACTAAACCAAAGAAATTTTTTCAATAAAAAAAAAAACATTTTAAACAACAATTGGAGAGCCAAAAAGTTGATTTTCTATTAGATATTCATTAACAAGAGTACAATTAAAGTTCATGAATCAGCAAATCCAACCAAATACACTGCAACATTTCAAAATATGAAGCAATTTTTAAACTGCTTTTTGTTTTCCCTTCCTTCCCCTCGCACTAGATGGTTGGCCTTGGCTCTAAACTGGTGGACGAATTGGAGGCTCCTCAAGTATAGTATTATCATGGTATATCTCCTTCAATTCTCTTAAATGTTTTGCTTCCTCCTCAAGTGCCTCAATGTCCTTTGCAGTAAACTCGATATCCACACGACTCTCGACAATCCAATTACATAGTGGATCCAACTCATCCAACTCAGATGCCTCATAGGATTCAGTAGCATCCGCTTGTCTTGTGCAAATCCTAAGATTGTATTGCAAAAACACAAGATCATTAAGGCGCTCCTGGGTCAGCCTATTGCGCTTCTTGGTGTGTACGGTCTCAAATGGAGACCAATTGCGCTCAACCTAGAAGCGCTACAAGGATGACTCAAGATGCGGACAGCCATCCTCTATAGAGTAGGTGTTTTAGAATCATAGTCCTCCCACCATAAATCTAAAAAAAATATAATTTTCAAAGTATTAATTTACATTCATAAGCTACATTAAAAAATTTTAAAAATTTTAAACTTTAAAAGTTTAAAAGCTTTACCTAGTCGTAAGCTTGACCTTGCTTCTTTAGCGAAGGAGGACGTAAACAAACTCCCTCCCACAGCCTTATACAGTGTTGCCATTTCTGCAACATGGTGAATAATTAGCCTTCCAAAAAATCTTCCCCTGTGCGGCCATGGAGTTTTGCATCAGGTGCCTTGGCACATTTCATCCTCAGAAACCAAGGAGGAACCCAACACTTCGCTCCGAGATTTTGGAACAGTAGTGCGCCCAAGGCTGGGCGCACCTTCAGCAGTGCACCTATGGTTGGGCGCACCTTCAGCAATGCGCCCCAGGTCGGGCACACCTTCAGCAGTGCGCCCAGGCCGGACGCACCTAGGTCGTGCGCCCAAGGCGAGGCATACACAGGGAGTGCGCCAGTTGACTCTTTTGACCGTCGTGCCATCACCTTCCGGAGGCTCTCCACATCAGCAATCTGAAGAACATCCTTATCCGGTCAGGTGCAGCCCTTCTGAGAAGCTTCCAGACGGGGCGTTCCGGGATTTCAAGCATATCTTCCACAGAAGCGGTCCCCGCGAGTAAGGAGACAGCGCCAGCGACCTGGATCTGTCAGAGCATTGAAGGGGTTCAACGCTATTTCTGAGGAGTCGCTAGTCTCTGCCATGCCTTGTTAATACATTGTGATTGTACCTTCTTGTAATCCTTATCTTGGCTTCCACCGCCATATTTTGTTAATCAGCATTTATTGTTCAAGCGGCAAAATTCTCTATATAAGCCCGCTCTTTTATTGTAAAATGGATGGATGTTTGCTAGAGGCTAAATGAAAACCTAAATTTTGCTATCAATACAGCTGATGTTTGGCTCTAGACCTGGACTTCTATTTTCATGTGTATGTCTTCTATTGCTTATCTTCTATTATTCCATGCTTTAACTGTAAACTTGAATTCTATTATCTGGATTTAGTTTCTGATAAGGTAGGGACTCTGGAGTAGCCCTGGAGATTATGCATGCTAGTTGTTCTAGTTTAATTTCTGTTAGTTATCTATATTTGAGGGCTATTTGGTTCAGAATGCAATAGAGTTTTCATGTTGTTAGTCCATCACCCCTGTTCTATCTAGCCTGTGGCCATATTTCCCATCCCTTTCAATCATTTCCCATTTCTTTCCTGTTCCTTTATCTCAAAACCCCCAGTTATAATAGCAAGGGAACTAGCCCATCTCTGGAGATTGGCACGAGAGGCATTTCTTCCTCTTGGCCGTTCAATGTTAGTCGGGTCTAAGGCGCACTAAAATACCAAATCCTTACCTAAGGCATATCTCTGACCAACAGTTTCTGGCATGCCCGGTGGGACGCAAACGTTCCACTACATAAGCAGTACTAAGAAGTTGATGTTCGTCTTAATACTAACAAAACCTGAACATCCGGCAACTCATACGAACTCCGGTATCTCCAAGCCTCGTAGACCAGCTTAAAAGACCACGCCTTCATGTGTACAAGGTGGCAGGTTAGAAACTCAGAAGAAGAAGCCAAGTTCTACGAACTTGACATTGATGCTCTAGGAGAGCATCCTAGAGTGGTCAGCCCAAACATTCCACTAGACGGGACATCCTCGCAAGAAGCTACTGTGGCTACACGGCATCCAACTCCAAACAGCACAGCAACTAGCTTGCCCCCAGTCCCGCCTAATTCTCCGGATCACCAACATACTGAAGTTCCACCTAGTGTTGATTTGGGTGCCCCAAGTGTGCTCGTTGTTCCGGCTCAACCACTCTAGCAAACACTCCAAGCAAATCCGCCACCCCAAATGACACAGCCAGCTCCCGCCATGCAATTTGTAACTTGGGATCATACAGGCCCCCTGAATTTAAGGGCTCAGCATAGAGTACCACCCGTGGCCTTTAAAGCTCTGCCCACCTATGACGGTACGGGGAAGACAGCGGTCGAGCACATTCAAGACGTCGCCGGGCTGGCAACTATTCACGAGATTATCAATGAAGATGTCTTGGTGAAGTTGTTGGTTTTCTCGCTGAGAGGTAAGCTCCTCTATTGGTACCGGTCGCTTTCGGTCGGAACTATCACTTCATGGGATCAACTGGCAGAGCAGTTGGTAAAGGGCTTTAATGAACAAGCAAACCCTTTCTCTGTTGCACCAATTCACCTCCATGCAGAGGCATCCGCAAGAAGAAATAGCTGACTTCAACGTCAGGTTTGCTCGAACCTGGCTAAGAGTCACTGATGGCCTTCGGCCCACCCCAGAGCAGGCAGCCTTCTATTACTTAAGGTCATTTCATTCAGACATTAGTATGGCCATCCGACAATCCAATGTCAGAACGTTCCCAGCGTTGTACCAACAGGTGCAACAGTCAAAAGCTGACCTGATAGCTATTGGGAGGATGCCTCCTAAGTCATCAACTCCTATCTACCCGAATTTCCCTCGGAACATGTACCCGAGTGCATCTGATTCATCTGCACCTCCGGCGTACCCTAGTCAGTCGTGGGATCACAACCCACAAAGTCAGGTAGTGCCCACTCCGCAACCTCAGGCACCAATGTCGCGGTATCCGACTCCTATCGTCCCGCAGTTGCCGGCGTCTCCTCAGTACCTTGCATTACCCTCGCCAATGGTACCGTTACCATTACCAGCGCCTTCGGCTCATGCAATGCTAAATCAGGAGCAGGCTAAGGAGCTAAAAGATATATACGGGTTTATGAAGAATATGGCGAATGACATGGCTATCATGAAGAAAAGCCAATTCCGAGATCAGAACTATCCACCGCGAAGGCCTCCGCCCCAAATCACAAGATACCAAGCTACTCCTGCAGGGAGACCTCATGAAAGAAACTCTGCAGTATTGGAGTACGATGAGGCCGGTACATCTGGTAGGGCCAACTGGTATTCCACCTACAATGACCCGCATAATGAAGCGGCCTGCATAGTCCATCAGAACTATGAACAAACGCTCTCAGACAATGGATCTGACGGACAGGTAAATATGATAAGAGAAGCTTACCGCAATTATGACTCCCCTTGTTGAACAGGTTCCAGTTCTAACGAAGGCGGGCAAAAAGCCGATTGAAGTCGATCCGGTTCAGATGGAACCACTTAGAGTGTCGACCGATCCTAAGCGGCCAAGTAATAAAATTGCCTTGCCATCAGGGAGAGAGCCAGTTCCGGCCAGAGAGCCAGTTTCGGCCAGAGAGCCTGCGGACAATGCCTGGTTGAAAGGCTACTTGCCTCCAAGAGCAAGAACAGGGGCTCCTCAGCCACAAGCTTCTACCTCTCAGCCCGTAGCGGAAACAAGAGACCAGGAGAGGGAGAAGTTACGGTATCCCTCAATTACCAAGCGCTAGAGAGTGGAGGCTACTCATTTGTACCGGACATGGTACAAAGCCACCAAAGATGGAGGGGAGTCCGACGGTGGAGCATACAACGTTGTCAAAGAACTGAGGAAGATTTCGGCTAAGGTAAGCCTCTTTGACGCGCTACAATTACCTGGCCAAGTTGACTTGCTGCAGGAATCCCTCAAGTCCGTCAAGGACAAGGGGAAACTGACTCAGACCATCTTGACACAACCATTGACTACCTCTGCCACGGGAAAGAACAGGCCGCCGCCGTTTTATCTCTCTCAGAATGGAAGGATGGGTAGTGCACAATTGTATGGTTGACTCTGGTGCTGCCACCACTATAATGCCCAAGGCTGTATGTGAATTTATGGGCATGGAGTACACAAGGAGCAGTCCTGGGGTGCTCCAGTTGGATGGAACTCTAGTCAGAACAGTCGGAGTTATAAAGGATATCCCGATAGTGCTGCACAAGATGTCGCAGATCACAATAATCCAAGAAGTTGTGGTAGTTGACTTGGAGCCCTATTTTAGCATGTGCTTATCTAGGGAATTCACTGCCAAACTTGGGGACTATCTGTCCCTTGATTATTCTCATCTGGAAGTCCCCTTCAGGGGGAAGAGGGTAAATATTTTTAATGAGAAACCCTCTACCTTTCTCATCGAAAGAATCCAGGATGTGGAGAAACCCATAGACTCTGTCAATATCATCGATGGAGCGAAAGAAGTAGATGAAGAGGTGGAGCTGATGGAGGAAGCTTTGGATGAGCTGCGTGTAGAAGATGAGTTCTCTATGCATGATTTTAATGCTATGATAGAATCAGACGTTGGGTGTTACTCGATAACTAAGCCCGAAAAGGCTAAGTTGTCGAGTGATGCAGACCCCATGGATGACCAATTATGGAAACTCTTCTTTGACGGCGCCCGATCCAAGAATGGCGCTGGAGTTGTCCTCATCTCCCCATCTGGAATCTAGAAAACCTTCTCGTACAGGCTCGTTTGGAGTTGTACAAACAACGTCGCCGAGTATGAAGCCCTGTGTTTCGGGTTACGAAAGGCGGAAAAGCTAGGAATAAAGCAGTTACAGATATTCGGGGATTTTGAATTAATCTGTAACCAGGTGACGAATAAATGTGTTGCTAAGCAGCACTACCTGAAAGCATACCGTAACAAGGTATGGGATCTGCTAGAATCCTTCTCGACTCTTAACATTCAGTCTATTTTGCGAGAGCGGAATAAGCATGCGGACGTTTTGGCGTCCATCGGAGCAAGATACTCCCCAACCGAGAATCTAATGCAAAGGCCGAAGACAGTTAGGGTTATTTATAGACCCTCAATCCCAGACAAGAATATCCACTGGAAAGTCTTCAACAATGACGAGCGGATCGTCAATTTTTGGATTAATGAGGCTGGGAACATTGAAGAAAAAACCCTCGATGATGAGGAGTACGAGGATCTCATCCAGCTGAAAAACAACCACCTCCTCAAGGGTTTGATAACCCTTGAAAGCTTGTTTGATCAAGATGACAGGGCCCTGCCCCACAAAATAAAAGTGGATGCAAAAGAATATCAAGAGTTAGACCTGGAATCCGAGAAGACAATTAAAGTGGGAACTGATTGCACATTGCAGTAAATTGAACAGATCAGGGCCCTCTGCAGAGAACACCCAAATATTGTTGCGTGGAGTTACCATGATTTAAAAGGATATAACCCAGACATTCTCCAGCATACTATTGAACTCCAGGAGGGAGTCAAGCCCGTGCGACAGAAGCAAAGGCCTGTAAACCCAAAAATTGAGGTACTGATGAAGGCTGAGCTTCTCAAGATGCTGGAAGCTAAGATAATCTACCCTGTCAAGCATTCATCCTGGGTGGTGTTGTCACATTTTGCACGGGGTGCAATGTTTTCAATTTTGTAACAGTGCTGCTCTTCTTTTTCCCTCTTCCTCTATTTTCCTTCCTTCTTCTCTCCCTTTCTCTTTCTTTCCCACATTCTCTTTCTTCCCCCCTTTCTTGGAGCCCCTCAGTTGAATTTTAAACTTTCCAGCAAGTTACCTGAAAAATGGCTAAGTGTTGGTGCGAAGTTCGCACTTCGCCCAGTTTTGGTGCGAAGTCCGACTTCGCCCCTCTTCTGGGCGCACCTTGTAACTGGCGGTCGACAAAAGAGTGATAAGTGCTGGGGCAAAGTCCGTACGGCGGCAGATATCAATTTTCACTGTGCGCGATCCGACTTCGCAGCGAAGCGGAGTGCGCCCTTGACGAGTGCTTGCGATGGGAAACAAACTCGGAAATACACCTAAGGCATGAAGGCCTTCCCATTGCTTGTTTTCTGCCCGCGCAACCCGAGACGCTCTGATCCCAAGCGAAGTTGGACAAACTGCCTTTCAAGGCAGACACGTGTCAAACAGCATCATCCATCATCTGACAAGTGTCCAGCTTCGGGATTTGAGCCAAGACGTGCCGAGCAAAAGGACGAGCATGGGCTGCATTACCTGTGCCAGTGACCTCATTTAAAGCCGATTGGAGGTTCTACCTGCTCCAGCTACCCGCATTCCTGCCAAGGAGAAGTTCTGCCCAACACACTGCCACGTAGCTGTCCAGCTTCCAGGAAGACCATGCTGCGGGTACAGTCCGGTCCGACAAAGGTTAGCATTTGCAGCTCCTTCGCCGCTTTTGTCAGCTAATGTTTGAGTGGGACTTTGTGCCCATTAATGTAACGGGAGGGACTCGGGCTATAAAAACCCACCATGAATTCATTGTAAAGGGTGGAAGGGGAATGTACGTTAGGGAACCAATGTAACCGTGCTTACGCTTATAAATATAATTTGTATGCACGGTTGCATTCTGCTTGCTTTTATTTCTTTCGCTTTATGCTTTACGCTTCCTGTGTCATGGCTCGTTGATTCGTTTCAGCATTTGATGATCAGGCGCCTTTAGCATTGTTTGTGCCATGGCTTGTTAATTTATTTTAGCATTTGATGGTCAAGCACTTCTGAACTTCATAGACTAGATGTGGTAGCAGTTCCATCAGTTGTGTGTTACGTTGTTGTCCGTAGTGGTGATTGATGCGCTGCCGTGCTGTTAGTTCTCCTTGTAGGGAGAATGTTTGCTAGGGGGCCATTGTAGCTGTGCGGTTAAAATCTCTGCATGACACATATACCTGGTTCTGACATCTCTTAGTTACTTTATGTTTTGAGTTTCCGTACGTAGTGGTGATTGATGCATTGCCGTGCTGTTAGTTCTCCTTGTAGGGAGAATGTTTGCTAGGGGACCATTGTAGCTGTGCGTATATTGCTTAGTACAGAAAGTACACTTAGATTTTGCAGTTCTCAGTCATGCTTTGTATTTATAATGCGGTAAGTATTGGTGATTCCTTGGTTGCCGTACTGTTAGTTCCCCCCCACCAACTCCAAGTATATTTGTATATTCTTTCTGTTCATTTATCTCTTTCCTGCACTCTTAGCTTGAACATTAAACCCCCCAAAAGGAGCCGGCCTTCTCCGGAGATTGGCACGGAAGGCATCTCTTCCTTCCGGCCTTTCATCTTCGGTGGGCGAATACGGGCGCATTAACCCAAAATCCTTTCCTCATGGCAGATTCGTAACCAACGGTTTCTACGGCACGCCGGTGGGACACGGGTCCCACATTTGAAGAGAGATTTTCTGATCAGTCTCCACAGGCGGCGACAGTGGTTTACGAGCACTTGGTGAGACAAGGAAGTTTCTCACCCCCAACGGAATTGAAGCACCGGTGTTCGCTTCATTGCTGTTCCAAATCTGAACACCTGGCGACTCTGCACGAACAAATCCTCCGAGTCCGAAAGACCGGTCCCAGCACCTTCATGCAAACAAGAAGGTGGCGAGCAAGGGATCCGAGAAGCCCGCCTGACTTTTACGAACTGGACATCAACGCTCGAGGCGAAGTTCCCGAGTGGCTGATCCGCGAGCTCGTGTCGACGAAGCCGAGGCTGAAATCAAGAAGAAGCCGAAGCCGAAGTCGGAGGAGGCGAGTACGAAATAGAAGAGGCCGAGGAAGAAGAAGATACTGCATCCTCGGAAAGTACCGACACCGAGTACACAACCGACGGAGGAGAAGAAGAAGAAATGGCTGCTCAACAGCGGAATGACGATGATCTCTTCCCGGCGGTGGACTCTACGGGGCCCTTGGCCCTGGTCGGACAGCAAGCTGTGCCCCCTGCTGCTTTAAAGTCTATTCCCACATACGACGGCTACGGCAAGACGGCGTACGAGCACATCCAGGACATCCTTGCCCTGGCCGCATTACATACCATTACCGATGAGAGTGTGAAGACCCGTCTGCTGGCCCTTTCCCTGAGGGGAAAGCTTCTCTACTGGTGGAGATCGCTGCCAGAGGGATCCATCACAGGGTGGCCCCAGCTTGCCAGAAGGCTCGTGAAAGGATGCAACGAGTCTGCTGACCCTACTTCTTTGTTGCATCAGTTCCAAGCTATCCAGAGACATCCTCAAGAGGAGGTGTCTGATTTTAACATCAGGTTTGCGAGATCCTGGAAACGGGTACCTCGCGAACTTCGGCCTTCGGCCGGCATGGCTGCTCACTACTATACGAGATCCTTTAACTCAGACATATGACTGCTGCTGAAGATTGCCAGAATAGAAGAGTTTCTGCTGGCTGTACGAGGCTGCCCGACAAGCTGAAGGCGACATTATTTCCATCGGCGAGACTCCGTCCAGGGTGCAGGAACCCATTCATCCCGACTTCCCCAGATCCCAGTATCCTTCTGCTTCTGGTGGTGCGCCGTCCACATCAGGGCAGCAACCCCAGCAGCAGTGGAATCCGGCGCCGGTCGTAACTCCTTACGGCCCGCCTCAGTTGCATTATCCTCACCCGCCTCCTCCTGCTCCGCATTTTCCAGCACTTCCTGCTCCCCCGCAGTACGCACCTTATTCTAACCCTCCTCCATTAGCCGCATTGCCTCCACCGGCACAGTTGCCGCCTCCTGACAGTAGCATTCAGAACACAATTCTCCAGGAGGTGCGGGCTTTGGCCTCGGGATATCATGCCATGTCCAATGACATGACCGCTCTGAAGAAGAAGCAGGCCCAGATGGACCTTGCTCCTAGGAGGCCATATGCGCCCCCGGCGCTGACGAAAGACAAGCCCCCGGAGCACCAGCCGCAGAGGCGTCCGCCTCCGAGAAATGCTTCTATAGAAGACCCGCTTGGTCCTTCCGACCAGGTCAATTGGTGCACTACGTGCAATGACCCGCATTCGGAGGAAGACCGCACTTTGCACCAGCACTACATCCAGACCTTGGCCGGCAGCGCCATAGAGGACGATGAACTGTACATGATCTTGGACGGCGAAGCCAACTTTGCCCTCCCAGAAGAGAATCTAGTGCCGCCCGCCAAGGAAGAAAAGAAAGCTGCGGATGCGGCCAAGCCTTTGCAAGTTTACGCAAGAAGAGAAAAACCGCAGCCGGTGGGCTGCCACCGTACAAGCGGCTGTGGCCTTACACAGCCCAGGAGAAGGCATCCAAAGATAAAGCTCCAGCCAAGCCTTCTCCGGCAAAGGCTGCCCCTGTTCCAGCCAAGCCTCCTCCAGCAAAGGCCCCAACTCCGGCTAAAGCTCCCGTACCTCAGCCTCCAGCTGAAACCAAAGAACAAGCCCAGGAGAAGCTGAAGTACCCGTCTCTGACCAAGAGACGGCGAGTTGAGGCTACCCGGCGATGCCGGACGAAGTATGAGCCGGCAAAACAAGCGAAGGAGCTAGTACCTCGGGCTACGACATTGTAGACGAGTTGAAAAGAACACCTGCTAGAATCGGCATGTACGATGCTCTTCCGCTCCCCGAGGCCGAGGTGGATCTGCTGCCAAGAATCAGCGAAGAACATGAAGAGCGGCAAGCGGATACGGCCCGCTGTCCTGGTTCAACCTTTGGAGAGTCTCGGCCATTGGGAAGAGCAGGACCGCCACCCTTTTATCTGTCTTTACGGATGCAAGGGCACATAGTTCACAACTGCATGGTGGATTATGGTGCTTCCTCGACTGTGATGCCGAAGGCCGTCTGCGATGAGATCGGGATGGAATACACACGGAGCAGCCAAGGCGTGCTGCAATTAGACGGCACCCCTGTCAAGACAGTTGGTGTCATAAAGGACATCCCTATCCGGCTGCACAAGGCTCTCGACATCGTGGTCATCCAAGAGGTCGTGGTTGTTGACCTGGAACCTTACTTCGGCATGTGTCTCTCTCGGGAGTTCACTGCGAAGTTGGGCGGGTACCTGTCTCTAGACTACTCACACATGGAAGTGCCCTTCAAAGGAAGGAGACCGAAAATTTTCAATGAGAAGCCTTCCACCTTCCTAGTAGAGAAGATACCGGAGGAGAGTTGGGCTGCATGGTCCGGTTGTCGGAAGGAAGAGCTGGTGACGGTGGAGGTGACGAGCAAGCCTTCGAAGTGCTACAGCTTGAAGATGAGTTCTCGTTGCGGGACTTCAATGCCGTAATTGGGACAGAGCAGGGCTGTTACTCCATTGTACAGCCCGAGAGGCTTGACATGTCAGCTGCAAAAGAAGTAGGACCTGCACCGGAGAAGCTGTGGAAGCTTTTCTTTGACGGCGCGCGATGCAAGAATGGCGCCGGTGCAGGGGTACTCCTGGTTTCTCCAACCGGAATCCAGAAGGACTATACCTACAGGTTGGCCTGGAGCTGCACTAACAACTCGGCGGAATACGAAGCCCTGTGCTTGGGTTTGCGAAAGGCGGAGAGGCTCGGAATCAAACACCTGCAGATTTTGGAGATTCAGAGCTGGTGTGTCACCAAGTTACGAAGAAGTGCGCCTCCAAACAGCACTATCTTAGAGCGTACCGCAACCGGGTGTGGGACCTGATGGAGTCATTCGACTCATTGAATGTCAAGGCAATATCGCGTGAGAAAAACAAACACGCTGATATTCTGGCGTCTGTTGGAGCCAGGTACGTTCCGGTCGACGACGTCGTCCGAAACCGAAGCCGGTTCGCACTATTTACGGGCCTTACGTGCACGATAAGGACACCAACTGGCAGGTGTTCAGTTGTGACGAGGAGATCGTCACATTCCTGGTTAACGAAGTGTGTGTAATCGAAGGTAGAGACCCTGATGACGAGCAATATGAGGGGTTGATACAGTTAAGGAATAATCATGTCCCAAAAGGACTGATTACATTGGAGAGTCTCTTTGATCAGAATGACGAGCAATATCTCACAGGATCAAAGTAGACCCGAGGCAGTATGCTGACACTGGAACTTGAACACTGGTAAAACTATCAAGGTCGGAGCAGGCTGCACGTCGGAGGAACTTGAGCGAGATCGGATCAATGTGCCAGGAGTTCCCCGACATCGTGGACTGGTGCTACGAGGATTTGAAGGGTATGTGAGGCTGTCATCCAGCATACTATTGAGCTAGAGGATGGCGCCAAGCCATTCCGACAGAAACAGAGGGTTGTGAATCCGAAGATTGAGGCCATGATGAAGGCCGAGCTCTTGAAGATTTTGGAGGCCAAGATCATCTACCCCATCAAACATTCATCCTGGGTCGCGAATTTGGTGCCGTGAGGAAAAAGAATGGCGACATTCGTCTCTGTGTCGACTTCAGAAACCTAAATCAGGCTTCCCTCAGGGACCACTATCCGCTTCCCCAAATCGACCAGATTCTACATATCGTTGCTGGAGCCCAGAGATTTTCACTTTTAGATGGATTTTCCGGCTACAACCAGATTTGGGTCAAAGACGAGGACCAGCATAAGACGGCGTTTACCACCAAGTGGGGGACGTTCGCCTATCAGCGCATGCCGTTTGGCTTATCCAATGCTTGGTGCCACATTCCAAAGGGCCATGGACCTGGCCTTCCGAGAGCTGCTCAATAAGATTATTGTCATCTACCTTGATGACATGACTGTTTTCTCTCACCAACGAGGGGATCATGTTTCGCACCTACGGCAAATATTTGAGAGGTGTCGAGAATTCGGCATTTCTATAAACCCGAAGAAGTCTGTCTTCGCGGTAAAGGAAGGAAAGCTGCTGGGACATGTCATCTCCGAGGAAGGCCTCGCCATTGACCCTGACAGAGCAGAAGCCCTCGTTCGCTTGCCAGCCCCCATTGATAAAAAAGGGCTGCAGTCCTTCTTCGGTCGGATTAACTTCGTGCGGAAGTTCATTCCGGACTTCGCACGAGTGATCAAGCCTATGGCCGAGCTGCTGAAAAAAGATACAATTTACGAATGGGCTGATGAGAGAGAGCAAGCCTTCGAGGAAATCAAGGCTCGAATTGCGCAAGCTCCGGTGTTGACAAACCCGGACTACTCCAAGGACTTCATCCTGTATGCAGTGGGAGAACCCGAAAGTTACGCTGCAGTCCTAACTCAGAAGGGAGACGATGGTGAGGAGCGCCCCATAGCGTTCCTGAGCCAAGTGATTCAGCCGCATGAGGAAAAGTACAACTTTATAGAGCGGCAGGTTCACGCTGTTATGAAATCCCTCCGAAAGTTCAGGCATTTTGTCTCCCAGGGCAAAACTACTGTCTTTGTGATTCACCGGACGTTCGAAGCTTCATCTTACAAGGAGAACCGGGTCACAAAAGAGCGGGATGGATTGCAAAAATCTAGGAGTTCGACATCGAAGTGCGGCCCACCAAGCTTATCGGAGGCCGAGCCTTGTGTCGGGAATTGGCCCGAAGCGGCTGTAGCCGGCATCTCCGCCTGTAAGTGGGAGGACACAGCGACACGCATCTACCTAGCCGACTCCTTATCAGAGGGGAGTGATTGGACAGATGAACTGGTGAGATTTTTCTGCACCGGAAGATGTCCCGATCACCTGAACGCCTCACAACGAAGGAGATTTCGGCTAGGTGCACTTAAGTACACTCTTCGCCCCGAGGGGCTTTACTTCAAAAACATCGACGGCATCCTGTTGCGGTGCGTCAGAAAATCGGACCAGCCTAGGGTCCTCGGAGATTTTCATTCCGAGATGCACAGGGGTCACCATTCTTCAAGGCCAACGGCCTTAAAAATAATTAGAGTGGGTACTATTGGCCCACTCTATTTACAGACGCTCATGCGGTCTGTTCAAAATGTGATCAATGCCAGAGGTTTGCTGGCAGAAACAGAAAAGCACCCCTGCCCCTTCAGCCGATTCGAGCCGAGACTCCGTTCCAGCAATGGGGTCTAGACTTCATTGGGGTGATTTCGCCTAATTCCTCTGCCGGACACAAGTTTATTCTTACGACCACCGATTATTTCACACGGTGGGCAGAGGCAATCCCGACCAAGAACGCGAGACCAAGAAACGGTCATCGGGTTCATTGAGAGCACGATTACCCGCTTCGGGGTTCCGAGTCAATTGTGACGGACAACGGTCCGGGATTCGCGAGCGCTGTACTCACGGAGTACAGCGGCAAACTTGGCATCTATCACAAGATGTCTTCTAATTACTACCCGCGAGAGAATGGCCTTGCCGAGTCTACTAACAAGAACCTCCTCGAAGATCATCCGGAGGACCATTGTGAGAAACAAGCGGACTTGGCACTTACTCCTGAACCGGGCGCGTGGGCGGACGGAGTTGCGTTCAAGAAATCCATCGAACGTCCCCCTATGCGCTCGTCTATGGCAAAAAGGCTGTCATGCCATCCCACATTGAGATCCCTGCCCTATGGATGTTGGACGAAGACAGGAGCGGCGGAGACCCGGTGGACGACAGGTGTGCCAACTCCTGCCAGTTGGAAGAAGACAGAGAAAGTGCATACCAGGCCTTCACTGATCATATTGCTGCCACTCAAGGCTGGTTTGCCAAAGGCACCACTGCCCGAGTTTTTGAAATCGGGGACCTGGTGCTGAAGTGGGACTCATATAAGGCAAAGCCGGGCAATCACGGGAAGTTTGATGCCCTCTGGGAGGGCCCTTATCAGATTGCCCGGGTGAACCAGTTCAATGCCTATGTACTTCGGGATATGGAGGGTCAGCTCCTGCCTATCCTTGTTAACGGGTTCCACTTAAAAATTTACCGCTGCTGAAGGTGCCCGAGTGGCCCTTCTTTGTAAAAATTTCCCTTATGCATTTTTGTTTTCCAGCATGTACAGTTTCCAGCTTTCAGCTTTTAATTTTTTATTTTTTGAGCTTAACTGCGACATGGGAGAGAAAACAGACTTCGCAGCGAAGTCTGTCGTCGCCCCTCAGAAGGGGCGAAGTTCGGGCTGCTTGGTTAAGTGAAGAAAAAAAGAAAAAGGCAAAAAAATGGCTAAGTGTTGGCCGCAGCCCGACTTCGCAGCGAAGTCGGGCTGCGCGCCAGCCGAAATGCGAAGCTTGAACGAAGAGAAAAATGCAAGGCACAAAGAAGAACGGACTGCGCCCAACTTTGGGCGAAGTCCGACTTCGCGCGCGAAGTCCGACTACGGCCGGCTTGCGCGCGAAGTTCGAACTGCGCACAACCTCCGCGCGAAGTGCGAACTTCGCCCGAACTTCGGGCGAAGTCCGAACGCGCTACATTTCCAAAGCGCAGCTCGAACAGTCCGGTCCGAAGGAGGCAGTAAAGTTCTAAGGTTTGCCTCTCCTCCGAAGGTTGCGAAGGGCCGGACTGCGCTCAACCCTTGGGCGCGTGAAGAAAAAAGAAAGCGGAACAGTTTCGATGCGAACTTCGCGCGAAGTTCGGACTGCGCCAGATTTTCTGGCGAAGTCCGACTTCGCCGGCGAAGTCGGATCGCGCCCAACTTTGGGCGAAGTCCGGCTGCGCCTCGTTTTCTGGGCCAGCTTGGACAATGGTTTAAAAAATGAATAAAATATTCAAAAAGGTTCCAAGCTGGGCCCAAGGCGCATTGTGACCGTTTCAAAGTGGGTTTCCGCACCAAGGGTTCTTTCTTGAGCAGTGTGCCCGGATTGCGGCAGTGACGTCAGCCATGGCGCAGCGTTCAAGGAAAAGTTAATGATTGCACAGTCCTCAAGGAAAAGTGCAATAAAAAGAGCATGGCACGGCTGTCGGGGTACCTTTTTCAAGCATTCTCCTGCGCAGCCACCCAAGAAACTTAACTCCAGCCGACCTACCCCCTCCTGCGCGGCATTAATGACGCTGTCATTATCTAGAAAAGGGGGTCAGATGCATTCAAACATGCCAGACTGCGCAGATTATTCCTTAGGTCGTGCAGATTATTCTGTGACAGCGAAATCTTCTGCAGACGCCACTGAACTTGTAATTATTGCTGATTCGGAGAGATGGACAGAGGAAAGATGCCAATGTCAGCGCAATCCAGCGAAAGGTGCGAGCACGAGGATTTACCACGGCCAGGTGTTTTCAGAAGTGAAACACCGCCGGAGCGAAAGTCAAAGTCCCGGCCTAAAAAAGTACAGCGTGGGCAAGCCCCACCACCTCCGGTAAATTACTTGGCGGGATACGTGGACGGCTCGTTTTCTATGAGCACGACTAAGCTGCGGACAAATGTGGAGAGCTGGGTGACAAGGTTTCGCCCTCTCACCATTTCGGAGCGGCGTACAAGTCCAACCTTTTCAGATTCTTGTGCCCTCCTGTCCATCAATGCCCGGAGCTGGTAGACCTGATTGTCAGACACTACAGACCAGTTACCCGGCAGATTTGCAGCTCCAGCGGTAAACCCTTGTTCGCGCTGCGCAGGGAGAGCTATCCGGCCGGCTTTCGCCCCAGGGTTGGAGTATGACTCCAGCACAATTGTCAGAAAGATAAATCTGGGCGAGCAAGCGGGACGCTTCACGCAAACAAAAAGGATGAGGGATTTCCTCAATTCAGAGCTGAACGCCCCGCTTGCAGCTGGACAGTGGCCAACCGGCCCCATGCCCTTGGCGAGGTTTCAGAGCAAATATTTATACACCATTTTGGCATGGATCCTCGAGCTGCGACTACGATGAGTGAGTACAGCCGTACCAGCTAGCGCTGGCAGAATGTCTCCTGTGTGGAGAATCCTACGAACCG
Organism: Wollemia nobilis; assembly: GCA_028583015.1. Taxonomy (NCBI): domain Eukaryota; kingdom Viridiplantae; phylum Streptophyta; class Pinopsida; order Araucariales; family Araucariaceae; genus Wollemia; species Wollemia nobilis. Next base: position 24,992,525 of record JAQPPZ010016957.1, on the reverse strand, counting down.
GCAGCGCAGAGAAGTGGAAAGCGTCCCATCTTTTTCGACTGGGCGGACTGGCTGGCATACGCCATTCACTCCAGCCTGGTCAAGATCCAGAAGAAGCAGTCCACCGAATTTCGTTTCAGTTCTGTTCTAGCTTGGCTTTGTTTGTATCATTTGCACTCCCGGATGCCGATCCCGAACCTGAAGAAGGTCAACGAGAAGGGAGAGCCACAGCCCGTCTATGATTGGACGGATGACCTATACCGGAAAGGGTCCTACTACAAGTTTAACTTCAACTTTTTGGGATTGGTCATGTCAGTCTTCAGCGAAAGCGAAATCCCCCGCCCCGCGAGAAATGACGAACTCTTTCTTTGAATCAGAAGCTCGGGGACGTTTTTGAGCCGACGCAAGGGATTGTGGTCAGAATCTACGGATTCAAGGGCAAACCCCATTTGCTGCCCTACTGGTGCACGGAGCATCTGTTTGGGATGGAGGTTGCCCGACAGATGGACTATGTTGAGGAGGAGTTCGGCCTAGGAAAGAAAAGAGGACAGATTTTTCAATATCCTCTTTCCTGGGCGAACGTTGAGATTTCTGAGGTAGGACAGCATGTCTACCTCGAGCAAGAGTTTTCCCGTATTGGCCTGGTTCTATTGCCGCAGCGCTGGAAGTACGACCCGTACGGGATAAGGGGAAAGTTCACACATCTCTGCCCCCGGGCGGATATAACCGAAGATAGATGCGATGTGGTCCATGTGGACCTTGATTGGGAAATTGAATTGATGGAAGCTTCTCCTCCCTGGCAGGATTTTTACTGCGAGGAGGTGACATATGACCCCAAGCGAAACCCGGACCACCACTTCTCATCTCCAGGGTTTAAAAAATTCCTATCCAAGATAGCAGGCCTTAACTGGCCAAAAGAAAAGATTATTGAATGTTGGAAGATGAGGTGCCGCACGCAGCACGACAAATCCACGAGGAGAAATCTGGCCGTGGATGACGACTTTTCAGTTCTCTATGACCAGCATCATGACAGCTGGCGGCCGTTCGCATATCAAGGTTACGTTCCCCGAGGCCCCTTTGAGGGTTATAAAGGAGGGTCTTCCTCCCAACAGTTGTACACTTCGGCAACTGCCAGCGCGGGCCCAACAGACATCCAGGTGGATCCAATGCAGCCCGTGGCTTCCAAGGCGGCGCTCGAGAAGGCGAAGAAATTAGTCAAGGCAACGCCCGAGGTGATTCCTCAGGCACAAAAGACGCCAGCGCCGCCGGAGAGGCAGACCGGTTGCGGCAGACCTTCTGCAAGTCAAACCCCGGTACAAGTTTACCGTGGGAGCATCAGCGCCTGCTGCACCTGCTTCATCTCCTTCCCCCGATCCGACCATTGTTCCAGAAGAGAAGAAGAGGAAGAGAGTTGAAAAAATCAGGCGACCTAGCCTGACAGTGCAGCAGCCAGTCGCAGAGCCGCAGCCGCGTTCAGCCGCTCCTGGGACAGTTTCTCTGGGCAGTCCCGAGCCAGCCGCCGGAATCAGAAGCGCAGACATCCACCCAGCATCGGCTCAGGCGGAGCCCGCAGGTACGTTTGCTGCCCCAGTCTCTTTGGTCTCATCCAGTCCTACCCCTACTCCATCTCCCGCTCAATCCGAGCAAGTCATGGCCGCATCTTCCTCCCCGTCTCCACACCCTTCTAGCGGCCCCCATTCTTTTGATCAGTTTGCTCAGAACCCCAACGTTTCCCTATCTCTGAGTCAAACTCCAAACCCTTCGCCTGAAGCTAGTGCTGAAGCCATGCATTCACCGTTACATCCACCGCCTCAGCCGCTTCAAACCCTTTCAGCGTCAGCCGCTCCCATCTCCACTTCCCGGTCGCCCCCAGAAGCGGCCGATCCTTCCAAGGTCCGTCCGGTTCCTCCTGATCCCATTCCCGCAGGAGAGACGTCTCAGCAGAACCCTAGGCTGGGGGAACCAGACTTCATGGACGACCTCCAGAATACAGACGACTTGCCCCTGGCAACAAGAGCTGTAGAGTACTCTATCTCTTTCCTCCAAAACCTGAAGCGGAGGAGACCTGAAGAGATAGCCGCCCCGGTAAAGCGCACCAAGTATAATTTCGAGAGGAGAGTGCTTACAACAGAGAAGATAATCCCAAAAGTGAAGAAGCCTCTCCGGGAAATGACCAGGGCGGACTACGAGCTCCAGACAAAGGAGAAGAGCTTTGATGATATTGACAAGCGATACGAGATTCGGGGAATCATTCGTAAAGGCGACAATCTCCTTGTCAAGAGTCCGGAGGAATAGGGAAGAACTTTTCGGGTTGCGAGGATAAGACAAGACAGCTTGAAGAGGACCTGTCCGGGTCCACTAAGCGGCTGGAAGCGGCGCGGCAAGAAATAGATGAACTTAAAGCCCAAGCGGCCGCTTCTCGGCAACAAGCCGCAACCGAAAGCGAGGCAGCCTTGGAGCAGATTTCTCGGCTCCAAGAGTCTTTGAAACGAGCGTGAGTCGCAATCCGCGGAGAGAGCATCTCAAGCGACGGTCTTTTCGAAGAAGAAAGTTAAGGAGATGAGGGCTGGTTTGCTGCGGGGATGCAAGCCCCACACCTATAAGGCGATGTCAGTTCTGGATTTCGCATCCAAAATTCAAGAAGTTTCTGCCCAGGGAAAGCCTATGGTAGAGGAGGCCGAACGCCAGGCGAAGCAATGGCTAGACCTGGCAATAAATCTTCAGGAGCGTGAGCGCGATGGCCTCCAATTCTCCCCCATGTCCTCATTCCTCCTGATCCCATTCCCACAGGACAGACGTCTCAGCAGAACCCTAGGTTGGGGGAACCAGACTTCATTGACGACCTCCAGAACACAAACGACTTGCCCCTACCAACAAGAGCTGTAGAGTACTCTATCTCTTTCCTCCAAAACCTAAAGCGAAGGAGACCTGAAGAGATAGCCGCCCCGGTAAAGCGCACCAAGTATAATTTCGAGAGGAGGGTGCTTACAACAGAGAAGATAATCCCAAAAGTGAAGAAGCCTCTCCGGGAAATGACCAGGGCGGACTACGAGCTCCAGACAAAGGAGAAGAGCTTTGATGATATTGACAAGCGATACGAGATTCAGGGAATCATTCGTAAAGCTGACAATCTCCTTGTCAAGAGTCTGGAGGAACAGGAAGAACTTTTCGGGTTGCAGGATAAGACAAGACAGCTTGAAGAGGACCTGTCCAGGTCCACTAAGCAGCTGGAAGCGGCGCGGCAAGAAATAGATGAACTTAAAGCCCAACTGGCCGCTTCTCAGCAACAAGCCGCAACCGAAAAGCAGGCAGCCTTGGAGCAGATTTCTCAGCTCCAAGAGTCTTTGAAACAGGCGCAGTCGCAATCCGCAGAGAGAGCATCTCAAGCGACGGTCTTTTCGAAGAAGAAAGTTAAGGAGATGAGGGCTGGTTTGCTGCGGGGATGCAAGCCCCACACCTATAAGGCGATGTCAGTTCTGGATTTCGCATCCAAAATTCAAGAAGTTTCTGCCCAGGGAAAGCCTATGGTAGAGGAGGCCGAACGCCAGGCGAAGCAATGGCTAGACCTGGCAATAAATCTTCAGGAGCGTGAGCGCGATGGCCTCCAATTCTCCCCCATGTCCTCATTCGCTGCAGAATGGGCAGATGCAAGGGTAACCTAGCATAAATATTTCAAAAAAGTAGAAGAGGTGAGAGTTGCCAGACGAATGTTAGACGCATTTGAACATGAAAGAAACATTTGTATGGCTCCCTTTCGCGCTCTTTCTGAACTAGGGTGCCCAGGTTTTGTTGAGAATGGCGAGTTTCTCACCCTAGATCAGGTGAAAAAGAATTGGCAGTCCTTTGAAGCAGATACAGCTGAAATAGATAGCTGGACTGAGCCAATTCAGGAGAGTCAGGTCACCCAGATGGTGTCCAAATGTTGCAAGATCAGCTCCTACTTCCAGGAGCTAGGAATAAGATACTACACCATCGACCTGCACGCGGTCTCGGCTTTCCACGCAGCATTAGAAGAAGTTGCTGACCGCCGGCCATTCGCAGCAGAAGCCTGGGGCCAAGCCCAGGCCGCATACACTCGCATCTGCGAGGCAGAAGCAAAAGTTGGAGAGCCTTCAGAAGGCGATTCTGAGGGGGCAAATGACAAAAGTGAATCTGAAGAACAGTTGCCGTGAGGAGAACAGCTAGAGCAGCAAAAGGCAGGGGAGGCAAGTTCCTCTGCACCCAATGGATGAAGGCATGGATTCTTTGCGCCGAGGCGAGCTCGACACCCCGCGAGCCGCCAAAAATGTTGTCACATTTTGCACGGGGTGCAATGTTTTCAATTTTGTAACAGTGCTGCTCTTCTTTTTCCCTCTTCCTCTATTTTCCTTCCTTCTTCTCTCCCTTTCTTTTTTTCCCACATTCTCTTTCTTCCCCCCTTTCTTGGAGCCCCTCACTTGAATTTTAAACTTTCCAGCAAGTTACCTGAAAAATGGCTAAGTGTTGGTGCGAAGTTCGCACTTCGCCCAGTTTTGGTGCGAAGTCCGCACTTCGCCCAGTTTTGGTGCTAAGTGCGCACTTCGCCCAGTTTTGGTGCGAAGTCCGACTTCGCCCCTCTTCTGGGCGCACCTTGTAACTGGCAGGCTGGCAGGCTGACAGAAGAATGATAAGTGCTGGGGCAAAGTCCGTACGGCGGCAGATACCAGTTTTCACCTGTGCGCAGTCCGACTTCGCAACGAAGCCGGAGTGCGCCCTTGACAGGTGCGCAGTAGGGAAACAAACTCAGAAATACACCTAAGGCATGAAGGCCTTCCCGACTGCGCTGTTTTCTGCCCGCGCAACCCGAGACGCTCTGATCCCAAGCGAAGTTGGACAAACTGCCTTTCAAGGCAGACACGTGTCAAACAGCATCATCCATCATCTGACAAGTGTCCAGCTTCGGGATTTGAGCCAAGACGTGCCGAGCAAAAGGACGAGCATGGGTTGCACTACCTGTGCCAGTGACCTCATTTAAAGCCGATTGGAGGTTCTACCTGCTCCAGCTACCCGCATACCTGCCAAGAAGAAGTTCTGCCCAACACACTGCCACGTAGCTATCCAGCTTCTAGGAAGACCATGCTGCAGGTACAGTCCGATCCGACAAAGGTTAGCATTTGCAGCTCCTTCGCCGCTTTTGTCAGCTAATGTTTGGCTGGGACTTTGTGCCCATTAATGTAACGGGAGGGACTCGGGCTATAAAAACCCACCATGATTTCATTGTAAAGGGTGGAAGGGGAATGTCTGTTAGGGAACCAATGTAACCGTGCTTCTGCTTATAAATATAATTTGTATGCCTGGTTCTGTTCTGCTGCTTCTATTTCTTTATGCTTCTGCTTTACGCTTCCCTGTGTCACGGCTCGTTGATTCGTTTCAGCATTTGGTGATCAGGCGCCTTTAGCATTGTTTGTGCCATGGCTTGTTAATTTTAGCATTTGATGGTCAAGCACTTCTGAACTTCATAGACTAGATGTGGTAGCAGTTCCATCAGTTGTGTGTTACGTTGTTGTCCGTAGTGGTGATTGATGCGCTGCCGTGCTGTTAGTTCTCCTTGTAGGGAGAATGTTTGCTAGGGGGCCATTGTAGCTGTGCGGTTAAAATCTCTGCATGACACATATACCTGGTTCTGACATCTCTCAGTTACTTTCTGTCTTGAGTTTCCGTACGTAGTGGTGATTGATGCATTGCCGTGCTGTTAGTTCTCCTTGTAGGGAGAATGTTTGCTAGGGGACCATTGTAGCTGTGCGTATATTGCTTAGTACAGAAAGTACACTTAGATTTTGCAGTTCTCAGTCATGCTTTGTATTTATAATGCAGTAAGTATTGGTGATTGCTGGTTGCCGTACTGTTAGTTCCCCCCCACCAACTCCAAGTACATTTGTAAATTCTTTCTGTTCATTTATCTCTTTCCTGCACCCTTAGCTTAAACAAAACCCCCCAAAAGGAGCCGGCCTTCTCCGGAGATTGGCACGGAAGGCATCTCTTCCTTCCGGCCTTTCATGCTGGTGGGCGAATCTGGGCGCATTAACCCAAAATCCTTTCCTAATGGCAGATTCGTAACCAACAGGTGGCAAACTTAGTCCCAGTCCGAAAGAAGAACGGGGATATTCGCCTCTGCGTGGACTTCCGGAATCTCAATCAGGCATCCCTGAAGGATCACTACCCACTGCCTCAAATAGATCAGATTCTTCATGTGGTGGCAGGAGCCCAGAGATTTTCCCTCCTGGATGGTTTCTCCGGGTAAAATCAAATCTGGGTCAGGAAGGAAGACCAGTATAAAACTGCCTTCACCACCAAGTGGGGCACCTTTGCTTACCAACGCATGTCATTCGATCTCTCCAACGTTGGAGCGACATTCCAAAGGGCGATGGACTTAGCTTTTGGAGAGTTGCTCAACCGCGTCATTGTGATATACTTGGATGATATGACTGTATTCTCCCACAGGAGGGAGGAGCATGGTGCTCATCTACGACGGGTCTTTGGAAAGTGTCGGGAGTTCGAGATATCAATAAACCCGAAAAAATCAGTTTTCGCGGTCAAAGAAGGCAAACTCCTAGGCCACCTGATATCGGAAAAGGGTCTTGCGATCGACCCCACTAGGGGCAAAGCCCTGCTCAAGCTGCCTCTACCAGCAAATAAGAAGGGCCTCCAATCCTTCTTCGGGCAAATAAATTTCGTCAGTAAGTTCATCTCTAATTTTTCCCAATCAGTAAAACCCATGACTCAGCTCTTAAAAAAGGATGTGCAATTCCTGTGGACTGATGAAAGGAGACAGGCGTTTAGAGACATAAAACGCCGAATTGCCCAGGCTCCTGTTCTGGTTAACCCTAATTATTCCAAAGACTTCATTTTATATGCGATCGGGGAACCAGAAAGCTATGCGGCCGTGCTCACCCAGAAGAATGAAGGATACGAGCGGCCTATACAATTTCTTAGCCAGGTGATCCTACCGCATGAGGAAAAGCACAATTTTATTGAAATTCATGTGCGTGCCGTGATGCGAGCGCTACAGAAGTTCCGACATTTCGTCTCGCAAAACAATACAATAGTGTACATTGTGCACCCAGATGTTCGGACCTTCATCAGTCAAGGCGACCTTGGTAATAATAGGGCAGGCTGGATTTCAAAGATCCAAGGGTTTGATATAGATGTCCGGCCCACAAAGCTAGTCCGTGGTCGGGCTCTATGCCTAGAGCTTTCCAGGAGCGCCGCAGCTAAGGTAACAGCTTGCTAGTGGGAAGATTCGCTACCACAGTAACCAGTCAGCAGACGGCAAACATTGGACTAAAGACTTGGTAGAGTACTTCAGTACTGGACAGTGCCCTCTCGGCCTTGAATCTTCACAGAGAAGGCGTTTCAGGCTTCAGGCCTGCAAATATGCATTACTCCCCGAGGGATTGTTTTACCGAAATATCGATGGCCTCCTCCTGAGGTGTGTCAGGCGGACAAAAAAAAAAAAAATCCTAGATGAATTCCATTTTGGGATCTCCGGGGGCAATCTTGCCGGAAGGCCGATGGGTTTAAAAATAATCGAGGCAGGCTATTATTGGCCTACCATTTTTGCGGATTCCTTCAGTGTAAGTCGGACATGTGATAAGTGTCAAAAATATGCTGGCCGTGTCAAGAACGCCTCGTTGCCTCTGCACCCGATTCAGGTTGAGGCCTCATTTTAGCAATGGGGTTTAGACTTCATCGGGATAATTGAGCCTAATTCTTCGGCAGGGCACAAATATATTTTGACAGCTACGGATTACTTCACCCTGTGGGCGGAAGCAGTGCCAACCAAGCGGGCGAATCAGGATGTGGTTATTGCTTTTCTGTAAGGACTTATAACCCGTTTTGGAATACAGGACATCATAATGACAAATAATGGTACCCATTTCATTGGGGCCAAGATGTCTGTGTTCGCTAGCAAGTATGGTGTTTATCTGAAGACTTCATCAAATTATTACCCGCAAGGCAATGGTTTGGCGAAGTCTACTAATAAAAACTTTCTCCGGATACTCACAAAGACGCTGGAAGACAATATGCGGACTTGGCACCTGCACTTAGATTTTGCGCTATGGGCTGACCGAATTTCTATCAAGAAGTCCATAAAGACATCAATATGTGCTTCCTGCGCATATTGAGTTGCCAGCACTTCAGTCTCTGCGGTCTCTGGACGGCGAGGGCGAAGAGTTCGATCCAGTTAGAGTCAGAATTGCCCAGCTGTTCCAGTTGGAAGAGGAAAGGGAGAAAGCCTATGAGGCTTTCACGAAGCACGTCGTTGCCAGAAAGAAATGGTTCGGCAAAAGAACCTTTAATCGCACTTTTCAGGCAGGGGACTTAGTGTTAAAATGGAATGAGAAAAGTCCAAGCCTGGCAATCATGATAAGTTTGATGCGTTTTGGGAGGGTCCGTTTCTGATTTCTCAGGTCCACCCAGTAAACTCTTTTACGCTGCAAGACTTAAATGGGTTTACCTTGCCATTATCAGTTAATGGCATACACTTGAAGGCGTACTATGAGTAAAGGGGTAGTACAATATTTTCCTGTACAGTTGTATATATTCTTTGTTTTTTTCCCTTATGCATTCCAGTTTTCCTGTACAGTTGTAAGAGTGTCCTTTCGCTCCTTCCTGCACCGGCAGAATTGCAGTTCTTTCAGGGCCGGGGCCCTAACCGGCAGGAGGAAGCCGATGGGTGCACTCCCTTTATTTTTGTTTCAATTCTAGTTGTGTACAACAGGGCAAATGATGGTTCCAAGCAGGCTAAGTAGGACCCCGCTGCGAGGGCAAGACCACTCCCTATCAGACGCCAAGAGAGTTAAAAGGGGGTGGGGAGCATTGACTTTGGTCGTGCACCCAAGTTTTGGTTGTGCGCCCCAAACTGGGCGCACATTGGCCGTGTGCCCGGCACGGCCAAGGCCGGGCACACGGGAGCCGTGCGCCCAAGGCCGGGCGCACCGGAGCAGTGCGCCCCAGCTGGACACACGCTCAGCAGCATGCACCCCAAAGATGATTGCGCCCATTTCGAGGAGGTTAATAGATGCAATTTAAAAACCTCTAATGGGCACACTGACCAAGGCATTGCACAAAGTAGAATTAAGTACACAGGTCGTCGCGCTTCATGCTCTTCAAGGATGATTGCTCCCAACTTTGGTGGTTAAGATTGGGATCCGCACCCTGCCATTGTTTACCGTACCGAAGATCTTTTGCGGCACCCCCAAAATTATCCCTGGCATTAACTCTACGCAGGCGACTTTAATGCAGATGGGTGTATGCCAGGTCTATAAGAGATCGGACTCTTCAATGGATACATCTTTTAAAACCTTGAATCTATTGCACACTCCACCATTGTTGAACGCTAGAGAAGCACTGTTTTGTCTGCACACTTGCCAATTATTTATGAAACACTCTCAGGGCAAGCTGTACTTGAACTTGGTCGTCCACAGGGCGCTCGAGGGTTTCACCACAAAAAAATGGACAAGAAGGGAGAGCCCAAGCAGAAAAAGGAGAGGGCCTCAAAATCTACAGAGGCCGAACAAGGAGCGGTGAAAGAAAAAAAAGTAAAGCCACCGTCATCCTCACACGAAGATATACTAAGCAAGGTTCGGGATTGTGTCCTCACCAGGACCAGTATAGAGAAGATGTGCATGGACGTTGAGCAGATGAAAGCTAAAGTATCCGAAGTGCACAATCGGGCGGTCGCTTATCACTCCCTTCTATACTGGTACCTGTGCACACCTGTGCATCCCTGCCCGGAGTTGGTCTCTGCAATCGCCAAGGCCTACAATCCTCAGACTCGGTCTATTAAATATCCAGCAGGAAACAGATTGTTCACCATTTCTACTGATAAACTTCGCACAGCCTTTGCCTGTGGGCGGCAACCTCCTGATCAGGTCATCGTCCGAAAAATTGATACCAAGGAGCAGGCGGAAAGATACACCAATACGGCACAGATGAGGCGTTTTATGGAGGCCCATTGCGAAGAAACACTTGCACCCGGAGCCTTGCCACAGCTCCCTATGCCCTTACGAAAATTCAAGAACTTCGAACTTTTCTTCATGCTGGCATGGATTACTGGCCAGGCCTCAGACGCCCAGGTAAATGCTTGGCAGGCAGCTATTGCTGAATGCATGTCCCATGGGGAATTTTACGTTGTTGATGCTGTATCACGAGATATAAGGCCCATCTTCTTCGACTGGGCCGATTGGGTGTCCCGACAACTGCACCTCCAGCTGTGCGCAATGCAAAAGGGAGCCGTGGCATTCCGAAGTTGCTCTTTTCTGGTGTGGTACTTCTTCCACCAGCTACATACACACCCGCGCTTTGCCTTCATCGACAAGAATTGTACCAACAAGAAGGACGAGACACTCCCGGTGTATTAGTGGACTTCAGCCCTGTCAAAGCGAGTCTTATTACCATTTCAACCAAGTTTTTCTAGGTCCAGCGTTGCAGATCATTACTGGCAACTGTGAGCGAGTGCCAAAAGAAATAAAATATTATGTGATAGATCAACAACTCGGAGACATTTTTCGGCTAACACAAGGGCTCGTGATACGGATTTTTGGGTTTTCTGGTAAACCCTTTCTGTTACCATATTACGCTACTGAATACCTTTTTGCCCTTGAGGTTGCTCGCCAATGCGACTACGCAGACGATATGTATGGCAAGGGGAGAAAAAGGCAGCACACCTGCCCCTGGCCTATCGAGCTTGGCCCTATCAAAGTAACGAACAATAAACAAAATGTTCATCTGTCGGTCACCTTGTATGATTTTGGTCTGATAGACCTGCCCCAACGGTGGAAATATGACCCAGATGGTGTCTTCAAAAAAAAATTGGTAAAGAAAAATTCCACCGTTGTCCTTGCCCGAAAATCAAGCAGCAACGTAATAACCCTTTTGGGCGGGACCTAGAATGGCACATCGAAAAGATGTTCTCCTTCCCACCGTGGCACGATTTCTATATTATGGAGGTTGAGTACAACCCTAGGCGGTTTCCGGAGCAGGACCCTGATGACCTAACATTCAAATTCATGAAAGATAAAGCGCCCCAGTGGTCGGAAGAGAAGATTACAAACTGGTGGGTGATGAGGTGTCATAACAAGAAAAAGCTATTTGAACCGACGCTACAGATAGATCAGAAATTTTCTGATATATTTGACGATAGTTATGACTCCTACCGGCCCTTATTCTTCGGCGATCGTGTGCCCAGAAGTTTGGAAAGTCCCAACAAAGTGGATGACCTATACGCACTACAAGAGCAACATGCTAGTCAGGCGCCACCTGTCAAAGGAAAGGGTAAGCAGCCTATCCAAGAAGAAAAGGCTGCTCCAAAGAAGAGAAGTGCGCCCGATGCGCCCGCACCCCAGAGTGTCGTGAAGAAGCCTCGACTTTCAAATTTAAGGTCTCTGGCGCAGTCAAAGAAGGGAGCGCTTCAGAGGTCACCGTTCCGACGCAGCAAGTACGGCGAGCCCAACCAACGTTGTAGTTGCAGCAGGCGCCGCAGGTACAGCAGGTACAGCAGCCGTTGCAGGCTGAAGTGCCACTTATTGACATGGAAAATGAAGCAAAAGGCGGAGAGAGAGAGGCCAGCCCAATTACACAGTAGTTCAACGCGTCGGCTCTGCAGACGTCCAAGCCCGCAGGTGCGTCTTCTACTCCTCTCTTTTTCTCAACTGCCCCTGTAGAAACCTTGCTTCTCAGTGCCAAGACCTTAGTGCCCACCCACCTTTCATTCGGCGCCCCTGTTGAGATTTTTACCAACCCCCTCTTACAGACGCAGCTCCATACTCCCCTACCGGAAGTTTCTGAGTCATTTGAGACTTATGCAAAAGTCTCCAACGCCTTCTCCTTCCCGACAACTTTTGTAATCACTTCTCAAAGTTCAGTGGTTTCTGTTACAACTTTTGTAACCCATTGTAAGTCTTGGCCAGCCTTCTTTCGTCCCCGCTCTTTGAGTTATTTCGACAATACCCACCATGGGGACAACTCCTCCTGAACCTAGCACCCCGGCTTCAGTCGTGCAAACCCTAGAGCCCCCCATAGTCTCTGCAGTCGTAACTCAAGCCCTTCCAGAAATACCTGTCCAATCGAGCCCTCAGCGGGCTCTGTTCCCCCTTACCCCATTCTTTGGCATACAAGAACCTGAGCCCGAGGAGCTGGATTTTTATGAAGGACCCATGGCCGAAAGCATCTGGAAGGCACAGCAGAACTCCTCAGCCTGGTTAATAGCCAGAAAAGGAAAAGTGCGCAGGAGATTGCTCGGCCGGAGAAGAGGGTAGTCTTTGACCCTCAAAATATGCAGCTCCACCGGATGGAAAATGCTCCCAAAGTACAAAAGTCGTTGAGTGAAATGACACCGGCGGATTATTCTTATCGGCAGACGATGGACCTGAAGACTACTGACCCTGCGAAGAAAGCGGGGAATATTCATATTGAGGCAACGTCCCTCTATTTCCAGGTGGATTATTTCAAGGATCGTTGCTATAACGCTGAGGCCAAGAATACGCAACTTGAGGAAACCCTGGCACTCACGCGAGGGCAGCTCGAGGACGAGCAATCAAAAGTAAAACAGTTGCAGCAACAAGTGATTAACCTGGAGCAGGCATTGGAGGACACCAAGAAGGATTATGAGGAGCGCCTCAGCATACAGGCAGAAGCTAAGGACCAGTTGCAGGTATTAGATGCTGAGATTCGGCAACTAAAGACCAGGTTGGAGAGTAGGCCAGAACCCGCTGCAATCGTATCCAAGGACCGTACCAAGGAGGCGCGCGCTCACTTCTTAACTCACTTCAGGAACAGGGCACGCCGGGCAGTCGTCGTTCTGACGTTCATTTGGGAAGCCAAGCAGGTTGTTTCCCACGGCACCTCCATTGTCGAAGAGGTCGAGGCAGAGGTCAACGAATGGCTGGAGCTGGCCGTGAAGGCACGAGCCCTAGGACGGTCAGTTAAACTTGCACCAATGTCTAACCTGGCTCGCTCATGGGCAGCCGTTGATTCAACTCTTAGATCTTTCTTCAAGAAGGTCAAGGCGGCCCAAAAGGCTCGGGATCTCATAGACATGCTCGAGAGGGAGATAAAAATCACTCATGTACTTCGAGACTCTGGCAAATAACGGTTTTCCGGGTTTCACTGATGAGCAGGACCATCTCCTAACTGAGGAAGAGCTACAACCAGCGTGGGACTCTTTAGAAAACGACACCCTGGAAATCGACAGTTGGGAAGAGCCCGTTACTGAACTCCAAGTAATGCAGTATACCTCCAAATTTGCGATAATCCAAGCCTGTCTCGTGGATCTCAGTGAGAGGCTCAATTTTGCCGAAGTCCGCCATTTAGAAAATTTTGGGTATCTTGTCCGAGAGCTCCAGAAGCGTAATGATATCCATGACAATGATTGGGCCTTGGTCCAGGCAACCTACAACACCATTCAAAAGGAGCTTGCACCACCCGAGTACCCTCAACAGCAGGGAGAAAACCAAGCACAGGGCGATATTCATACAGTGGAGGTTCCCACTCACCAAGAGGGCCAAGGCAAAAACCTTGGGCCCCAACAGGACAAGGGTCAAGTGCCTCAAGATGAAGCGCCTCAGAGCGAAAGAGATAGACCGCAAGAGGAAGTCAAAGCGCAAGGAACAGATGAGGCGCATAAAGAAGTTCATGCTGAGAAAATTGTTAATACTCAAGAGGCAGCCCAGGACCCGCAAGGTAACGAAGAGGATGAGCCCCTAGATGAGGTGCCAGGCCGGGACAAAGAGCAGCACAACGAAACTCATGAGGGAGAAGAGTCCGCTGCTACCAACGGGCAATCGGAGAGCGATGATGATTATGATGAATATGATGACTCTGAGCCCAGTGGATAAGGCCTGGGATGTCGACATTGAGGCGAGCTCAATTTCCCCGCGAGCCGCCAGAGATGTTGCCATTTCTGCAACATGGTGTATAATTAGCCTTCCGGAAAATCTTCCCTTGCGCGGCCATGGAGTTTTGCATCAGGTGCCCTGGCACATTTCATCCTCAGAAACCAAGGAGGAACCCAACAATTCGCTCCGATATTTTGGAACAGTAGTGCGCCCAAGGCTGGGCGCACCTTCAGCAGTGCGCCCAAGGCAGGGCGCACCTTCAGGTCGTGCGCCCAAGCCGGGCGCACCCAGGCAGTGCGCCCAAGGCGAGGCGTACACAGGGAGTGCGCCAATTGTCTCTTTTGACCGTCATGCCATCACCTTCCGGAGGCTCTCCACATCAGCAATCTGAAGAACATCCTTATCCGATCAAGTGCAGCCCTTCTGAGAAGCTTCCAGACGGGACGTTTCGGGATTTCAAGCATATCTTCCACGGAAGCGGTCCCCGCGAATAAGGAGACAGCGCCAGCGACCTGGATCTGTCAGAGCATTGAAGGGGTTCAACGGTATTTCTGAGGAGTCACTAGTCTCTGCCATGCCTGGTTAATACATTGTGACTGTACCTCCTTGTAATCCTTATCTTGGCTTCCACCGCCATATTTTGTTAATCAGCATTTATTGTTCAAGCGGCAGAATTCTCTATATAAGCCCGCTCTTTTATTGTAAAATGGATGGATGTTTGCTAGAGGCTAAATGAAGACCTGAATTATGCTATCAATACAGCTGATGTTTGGCTCTAAACCTGGACTTCTATTTTCATGTGTATGTCTTCTATTGCTTATCTTCTATTATTAAATGCTTTAACTCTAAACTTGAATTCTATTATCTGGATTTAGTTTCTGATAAGGTAGGGACTCTAGAGTAGCCCTAGAGATTATGCATGCTAGTTGTTCTGGTTTAATTTTTGTTAGTTATCTGTATTTGAGGGCTATTTGGTTCAGAATGCAATAGAGTTTTCGTGTTGTTAGTCCATCACCCCTGTTCTATCTGGCTTGTGGCCATATTTCCCATCCCTTTCAGTCATTTCCCATTTCTTTCCTATTCCTTTATCTCAAAACCCCCAGTTAGAATAGCAAGGGAACCAGCCCATCTCTGGAGATTGGCACGAGAGGCATTTCTTCCTCTTGGTCTTTCAATGTTGGTCGGGTCTAAGGCGCACTAAAATACCAAATCCTTACCTAAGGCAGATCTCTGACCAACATACAGTTGCAACTCAACAAGGATAAGGTGATGTTTGGAAGGGTTATCCATCATCCCGTCTACACAAGTATAGAACCCGGCCTAGACCTCTTCATCACCACTAAGACTACTAGTGTAAAAGAATTTGGACTTAAGAAGCACCCTTTGGCATGAATAGGTTGATGGAGTTACTGTTGGTTACGAATCTGCCATTTAGGAAAGGATTTTGGTCTTTTGCGCCCTAGATTCACCCAACAGATTGAAAGGCCGGAAGGAAGGGATGCCTTCCGTGCCAATCTCCGAAGAAGGCCGACTCCTATACTAATCTACTTGAAATTTGAGATAAGGGAACTGGAAAGAGATTGTAAAATGCAGAAAGAAATGTAAATAGCATGTGGTTATGGTGGGAAAGAACAAGCAGCACGATCACTAGCTAATACCCAAACCAACAGCAATCAAAATAAAACATGTAACAGAAACCAACACCCTTATTCCTTCCTATGTATCCTTCATTCAGCATTCCAGATTCACTTAATTGCCAATGCTTTAATCCAAAGTTCAGAATTACAGCAATCAGAAAAATAAATGAACGCGGAGTAGAAATACTTGCCGAAGGCAGCACAAAAGAAAGAGACAAATGTCAGATCCAAGGATGTTTTGTATTAGAAGCAAGAGTTTGTTTACAACAGAGCTTTCTTAGCAATATGTTCCCCCCCTTTTACAATGAAAGCACGCTGCTATTTGTAGCAGGAATTCCCCCCCTCCCAATTACAATGATGCACGAAACCCAAATACTGCAAA
This sequence comes from Wollemia nobilis, assembly GCA_028583015.1. Lineage (NCBI taxonomy): Eukaryota > Viridiplantae > Streptophyta > Pinopsida > Araucariales > Araucariaceae > Wollemia > Wollemia nobilis. The sequence goes on along the minus strand of JAQPPZ010016957.1, from coordinate 24,976,671 downwards.
AGCTGTCGAGATTTGACCCCTGCTGGCCGTGAGCGTACCTACAACAAGATTCACCTGAATTTGGTACGACTCCTGACAGATATGGTGGTTGAGAAGGCACGTCTGATTAATGCGGTAGGTGCAATACAATTTGCCTCTGAAGACACTCCATAAATGCTCACCTACCAATCTTTGAAGTACACCTTCAACTCTGATAAGACTGGTTCAAATCCCGAAATCTGCATGCTTTTGGCCTAAGTCTGAGGTTCGCTGAATAGGGGTGGTTGACAAGAGTCGCTCAAAAGAAACAGCGACTCCGGGAGTCGCTCCAGAATGGAGCGAACCCGGGACGCACTTTGCCTTAGAAAAATCACGCGACTTGTCCTTTTCTGCTTGCGGTTGATTAATGGGAGGGGCGACGATGGGAGTCGCCAGGAGACAGCAGCGACGATGGGAGTCGCTCAACAACCGAGCGACCGACGACAACATGCACCCGAATGCCTTAGAATAATTTTGAGACTCCTCGCCCGCGATCGCTGGAAGGGGCAGCGACAACGGGAGTCGCTGCCAAAGTCGGGCGACGACGGGAGTCGCTCCAAAATGGAGCGACCGGCATCAACTTTTTAAACCTGCAGCTGCTGGAGATCGCTGGAAAAATGGGCGACGACGGGAGTCGCTGCCAAAGTTGGGCGACGACGGGAGTCGCTGCCAAATGGAGCGACCGGCGTCAACCAACACTTAGAAACTTTTTCAGTTTTTTCCCCACTTCCCCTAGTCGCTGGAAATTGAAGCGACGACGGACGTCGTTGGAAAAGTGGAGCGACCACGGGGTTCGCTCCAAAATGGAGCGAACCTCGTCAACAGCATTTGCCTTAGAAATTTTTCGTATCGTCTGTCTGTTGCTGATGACAATGAGGGTCGCTGAGGGAGGTCGGCGAGGACGGGAGTCGCTCCAAAGTGGAGCGACTTGCGAGAGATCTACACTTAGACATTTTTTGACCCTTTTCTCCACTGTTTAGTGTCGTCGTCGATCGCCGGAGGGAGGGGCAAAGCTGGGAATCGCCGAAAAGAGGGAGCGACTCCCGGAATCGCTCAAGAAGAGAGTGACCACGGGAGTGCCCCTGCCTTAGAAAAAATCTGGGCTTTTCCCAAGCTTTGTCGGAACTTGCTGAATGCTGGGAAACTGAACCTGAAAACTGAAAACCTGAAGACTGCCTGGACAAAGCTGGAAAGGAAGGAGGAAGGGAAGAATCTGATCCGAAAAATTGCAGCAGTATTTTTTCAAATTTTTCAAAACTTTTACCCCTTAGCAAAATGTGGCAACAGTTACCTTGTCCATCACCTATCAATAATGCACCAAATTGGTTCAAAATTGTGTTGGTTGCCACCGTAATAATGTTCAATGGCCTCTTTGGCTCTATTCATTGCCTCATATAGATAGCCCATTGTCAATTTTTCACCATATACAAGGCAAAGAACCCTTACCAAGGGTTTTTTCACCTACAATTAAACATTAAATACTAAAAGTTTAGAAAAAGTAATACCCAAATATAAAATAAGATTTTAAATTTAAATTTGAACTCAACAAAGCAAATTGTAATTACCTTGAGAATTTTCTGAACATTCACCCAAAATGAATCGTTAAACACTTACCTCCATATCTGTTGCCTCTCCTTTTTTGAATGAAACAATGAGGCATACCATTCCTTGCTCACAAACATCCGCTATGAAGTGGGTGATGCCATTACAAGGCGATGCAATTAAATGCAATTCAAGTGATCCTTGGGTGAAGAATGTCCCTCCCATCATTGTGCTCCTTCATCAAGCTAAGCACTCATTATAGATAAACCATGTAATGTTCTTCACCTCTTCTACCATGGTCTTCACCCATGACATTTTACCAATGTCCTCAAGCATGAGGTCAATGCAATGGGCAACACATGGGCTCTAGAAAATGAACGTGTACTTCTCCTCGATAAGTCTTCCTGCAGATACATATGCTACTGCATTGTTAGTCACTACTTGGACAACATTTTCCACTCCTATTTCTAGCACGACCTTTTCCAACAAATAAAATAACAATTGTGCATTTTTTACCTTTCGCGAGGCATCAACCAACTTCAGGAAGACAATGGATCCACCCAAAGCCACCATGAAGTTTAGGAGCGTGGCATTCGTCCATCCATTAAAAAGAATCTTGCAGCCTTTTTTCCTCCATGTATTTTTTTTCTCTTCTACAAGAGCACATGTTTTGATGACACTCTCCTCCAACAATGGTCTACTTAAATCTTTTGTCGAAGGTGTCTTAACTCCTTTGCTAGACTCACTCAATGTCCCCACTAGGGCATCCCAATAGGGGTTGTTCACACAATTGAAGGAAATGTTGCGGTAATTCCAAAAATTGGTTGTAGCTATCCTTTACATCCTTCGCCTTGTTCCTTCCCCATGCGATATTATGAATTGTGGTTTGTCTTGTATTAGAGCCTCGTCCTGCACTTCTCCCACTCCCAGTAGCCCTACCTTGTCGAATTCGAGGGCTAAGAACAAATTCTTCAGCCGTAGCATCAACATCAACTAGTTTGGCCTCATCCCCATAAAAAGATCCCCAAGGCCCCACTCAATATCCCATAGCAACTCTTGCCCTTTTGTGCTCGATTTGTTTGGCCTCTTGATGCACAACCAAGCCTTCACCTTATATCTAATCATATTATCTTCTCTAGGGCAGGGGTCCACATCATGCCCCAGTTCCCAAGCAGATGGAATTTAAGGCGGTGGATGCCTCCTCGCATGTCCTTGCCGCAGTGTTTACAAGACACTTGATTCGGAAAGTTTCCCTTAACCCTATGCTTCCACATTGGGTCTCTTCCTGGGCTTGGACTTGGAGCTTCAAATGGAGTCTATTGGGTTCCACTTGAAGGATGACCACTGCTGCCCACGGCCGTTCCAGGGACCTCACCTCAAGAATACATCTATATTTCCTAATAAGAGGGAAAAATTTTAAAAAATAATAATTAATCAAATGCCCTAGCCTACATGCTTGAAAAGAACAAAAAAAATTGAAAAAATAACTAACAAAACCTTAGTTTTTCTCTTTTTTTTTTGGGTGGGGAAGGGGGCGAAACAAACAAAAGAAAATAGGGCCTAACCTACATGCTTGAAAAGAACCCAAAAAATGAAAAAAAAAACACCCTCGATTTTTTTTTTTTTTTTTTTTTTGGGGGGGGGGGGAATACCTCAAAAACAACTGTAGAAACAGTCTCTCTCCTTAAAACGGTGTTGAATCTTCAATTCGCTCCGGAAAAGTGGTTTAAGATTATCGTTTTCACCTCTTAGAAGAATTTACACATAGTTGGAGAGAAGAAAAAATAGCAAATGAGAAGAAATGGGTTTTTAAAACAAATTTCTGCATTTCTCTTCTGTTTTTGCACTGCAACCGAAATTCTCGCAAGAAATCGGCAAGCTTTTGGCAGAAATCTCGACATGAGTCAACGAGTTTCTCGACGCCAAGAAATTTAAAAAAAAATCACGAGCTGCGATTTCTCACGAGTTTTGTGAGAAATCGTGAGTTTCCAACAATTTTTCTAACTATGTTTCAGATATTCTCTTAAGAGAGTGGTCAAAGCACAAGCCAATTCTTTTAAGATGTTGACCTTAATGACGATCATCCAAAGCCATTTTATTTTCAGTTCATGTGGCTTTAGGACTTGGACTTCTTCCAAATGAATATGTTGTGGTGGGATGAAGCAAAATTTGAAGGATCCTCTGTGTCAAAGGGGATAGATAAAGATCTAGAATATAAAATCCTTTTGTAACATGTTTAAGAGAAATGAAAAAATTAGATCCAAGCTTAAGGATTTACAAGAGATGGTAAAAATCAATGGAATGGACTAGCAAACAATGTTTCACAAAAAAACAATTACTACCAGATTATCATAACTTATTACAAAAGGAAGAGACATATTGGGCTTAAAAATCTCGACAAAGATGGGTTAAGAAGGGTGACATGGGTTAAGAAGGGTGAGAGGAATACTAAATTTTTAAAGGGACTACAAAAACAGATGTACTTTTTCCAAATCAAAAATATTTCTCTACTACAAATGGAAGGCAAATTGAGGAAGAAGAGGAGATCAGGCAGGAAGCGATAGATTATTTCAACGATATCCTACCTGAAGATGCTCTGGATAAGGAAGATCAAGTTGATATTGTGTAAAACATTCCAATCCCCATGCAAAGACTAAATGAAAACAATAAGGAAGATTTCAATGGAAGAGCTACAAGAAGCAATTTTCTCTTTCCATGTTGAGGAGGCACCTGGTCCTAATGGATTCCCCACAATTTTCTTTCAAAATTTTGGGAAATTATGAAGAGTGACATATTGTCCATGATAGAAGAGGCTAGGAAAAGGAAGGCAACAATACATGAGATTAACTCCACTTTCATTGCATTGGTTCCCAAAAAAGGAGAAATATTTTAATAATTTTTGTCCAATAAGCCTATGTAACATAGTATATAAGATAATTTCAAAAATTATGGCAAATACATTGAAATACTGACAAAATTTGTGTTATCTTAAAAGACCAAAGTGGTTTTCTTCGTGGTAAGCAAATCCTTGATGATATTATCATTGCCCAAAAGGCCATACGTTTTCTTTAATCCTTGAAAGAACCAAGTATGCACATAAAAATTGGATATTGACAAAGCATATCAAAAACAAATGTTGGATTTTTCTGTATGATGTCTTTAGAAAATTTGGTTTTGGTCAAAGATGATGTGAATGGATTAGTTGTTGTTAGAATACTCCAAAATATTATATTTTGATTAATGGATCCCTAGCTGGATACTTTGAGCCATCCTAAAGGCAATAGAAGAAAAAATTGTGGCAAGAACTTGCTTTTTATCACAAATTTTGCATGTAGGAGAGAAAACAAAGGGCTTTTCTCGATGTCAGGAAATAACCAACAAAATTGCAAGAAACTTGTCGATTTCTCTGAAATTTGGCTGACAGCCAAAATGTTGAAAATGGAGTTATAAAGGGGGAAACTCCCTTTCTGCATTTTTTCCCCTTTTGTTGCTCATGATTGAAACTTTTTAGAGACCTTGCGGAGATTGTAGAAAGAATTTGAAGGACAATTCAAGGGATTTAACAATGACAATCCTACAACTGAGAAGCCTCCAATTCAACCACCTATCCTAGCATCCAGTTCAAGGGGAAGGAAGGGATAGCAAAGAGCAGTTTAAAACTGCTTAAGTTCAAGATGTTGTATTTTGTTAGATTTTGATGATCATTCATGGTCATGAATTGTAATTGAACTCTTGTATGAAAATCTCATAGAAAATCAATTTCCTGGCTCTCTAATTTTCGTTTTAAATATTCTTTTTTTTTTTGTGAATTAAATTATTTTCTTTGTAGGTGAGTTGGAGAGGAGAGGGCAATCCTCCAAAGGAGGTCCCAGGTTCAAATCTCCACCCTACCAAAAAGCTGAATTGGGTATCCAAAATCCAATTGATAATGTTGGTGCGGGCAGGGTCGGGTGCGACTCCGGGTGACTTTGACGGTGTAGAACCCCCTGTTCGTGGTCTCTCAGACCAAGGCGGCCCCGCAAAGGGTTTTTCGCTTAAAAAAAAAAAAAAAAAAAAAAAAAAATTATTTTCTTTGCTACCTTTTTTTCCGAATTTTCCCAAGTTACTGAGAAACTCTCCAAAACCATAGTGTAGAGTTTTTGCCGAGTTGCAAGTTTTCTTGCTATGCTATAGGCTTCACCAAGGTCACCTATTATCTTATTATCTCTTTGTAATTGTTATTGAGGCATTGGGTACAGCTCTCTCGAAGGCAAAAGAGGAAGGCAAAACCAAATATATTCAAGTTCCCACAAATGGTCCATTTGAATCTCATTGCAACTTGTTAATGACACTCTTCTTTTGGGTCGTCCCTTGATCAATAAGGTCATTGAACTTAAATCAATTCTGTCTTGCTATGAGAAGGCCACTAGACTATTGGTTAATACAACAAAATCTAGGATCTTCTTTTATCAACACTGCCCTTGATTTGTAATGGATTATTGCAAAGATTTTGGGATTCAAAGTGGGAAATCTACCATCAAAATATTTACGTATCCCCTTATCTGATTGCAGAAAGAAGGAACTTTGCGAGTTAGTTTTGAATAGAGCCAAATCTTGTTTGGCTGGGTGGAAGGTTAAGTTCTTAACCATGGCTCAAAAATTCCAATTCATTTAAGGCTACATTGCAATGCATCACAATACTTACGGCATCACTTCTGAGATTACAAGCAGGTATCATATTACTGAGACTCTCCCCAAGTCCACTAGTACCAGCAAGTCCATGAGATAGGGGATGTCAATAGAATCATTTTAACCCAAGCTGAATCTTTCTGTAAAATCTACCATATGTAGCTACAGTGAATATTTTTCTTATTTGCCAAGTCATTCTGAGTTTTCACCAAGTTTCCCGACCAAATCAACAATGGGCTTGTCGAGTTCAAGATAAGTCAGAGTATCCATATTATAAATTTAATATGGGCAGGTATAGCCTCCAAATTTAACAAAATTCATAAAGATATAAGAAGTCTGTAGAGGAAAGAATATGGGAAGGGCAAATTTGCAAAATTTCAAATTTATGTTGGCAGTACAAGTAAAATTTAATAGCAATTATTCAAAAAAACAAGGAAAATCTGTCAAAAATGTTATTTGAAATGAAAGCATATAGGCTCTATGGAAGCAAAGCATAATATTTTAAAGGAAAAAAAAACGCTCTACCTATGGATTTGTAACATAGAACTTCATATCAAAGAGTTTGCAATTAATTAGAAAACATCTTAGATGATATGTCAATTGGAGAGATTCGCAAACTTCTAGTCCGATGCTTAGTTGGAGCCTCCTCCTTTATTTCTGATCCAAAGTTGGAGCCTCCTCCTTTATTTCTGATCCAAAATGGCGACCATTGACCCGGGCCTCTTTGGCTTGTAAAAGTTCAAAAGTCAAGTATTATATGGCAGTGGCAGCAACTTCAGATCCTGGATTTCTGTCAACAATTTCGTTGAAGGGGAAGACTCAAGCAAGCAACAAAAAGCTCCAAAAGATGCTACTAGAATTCTATTTGCTTATTTTTCCTACATTAGGATGAGTTGGTCTGGAATCTATTACGAGATGATGGAAACTCTTTGAAGTTGTGATAGATGGCTTTGAAGCAATTGAAGTTCCTGCTGCTCCCAAGTATTTCCCTTGGAAGAAGATTTTGTCAACGCCCTCCCCAAAGCCTCATATTCCTTTGGGCTTCAAACCTTCCACCTGTGTCATTCTGCATCCACCATCAATGGAACAGGTGTAGTGTGTTCTTCAAGGAGACACCTGCGTCCAAGTTACAAAGCATTACGCTACTGCAATGGTCAATTGAAGAGTGTTCGAAGTGGTAGATCATGTGTTCAAATTCCACTATTGAACTTTTGTTGTTCCGAAAAGGATAAAAGGAAGTGTATGTGCCTCATGTCTTAATAGGGAATGTGGCATCCCGATTAGCGTGAAGGTCCTTGATCCTGGTTGATCTAGGGTCAAATCCCTCTTTTGTAAATGGGAGAGAAAAGAGATGGCCTTAGAGTTAATGTGGCAGCCTTGGCCGACGTGGCTATTATCGTGGCGCTCCTGTATGCCACATTTAACATATTTTTATATACTAAACCTTCTTTATCCAATTGTATTGCTCCAGTTGTCAAAGTCGCACATGCTAAAACACACTGAGGTGGCAAAATATCAGTGGAAGAAAACAACAAACCACAAAGTGCCAAGTAGCAGCAAGCGACTAGCGTCTAATTTTCAAAGTTTGTGCATTTATTTTTTAATTCTTTAAGGGCTGTTTGGGCAAAACTTCAGGAGGCCATAACTTTTTCATACGGAAGCGTTTTGAGCCCCTTTTTTTTCAAATCACACAATTTTTTTACCTCTATGCATTGGTGACATCAATTTATGTACTTGTTCTAGTGTTAGGGTTCGAATTGTGTGGAATAGTCCTCAAGTCCTATTGCCCTATTTTGAAAGGGCGGATTTATCATATTGTATGTAATCAAAATCTTTGACCTGCTTTTGTGGGAGATATAGATGAATTTGTGGTAGTTGCAGCAGATTTTGAGTCTTTTGCATGCTTGCAAAAAGGATTCAGGATATGCTTCAGTCAATCCTTCCTCCTTTGGGTGATTGGTTCAACTTATTCATGAAAATTTAATCTTTCATGATCTCTTTCTTCTATTTCTTGTCCAAGTACTCTTGGAAGTTTGTTACAGCTCTTCTTTTAAGCAGGTTCATGCAAAGCCTCTTTTGGTGACTGAAATCAGGTGGCCCAAGAGCAAGAGGAAGTCTTCAAATAGGGTAATGTATACCATAAAAGGAAAATTTGTGCCTTCAAGACTATGATGACCCACCTTGGCAGGACTCATTTATGAGATGGACTATGTATTGATGTGATGTTTCAATGCTTAGTATTAATTGCATTATGGATGTTTAATTGCAATTGTTGTTTTTCTTATATTATATGTTGTGTGTTTGTAGGACCAAGTACTCTCGTTGATGGACGAGGAAGTTGGCCACCCACCGGGAACGAGAGACTGTAATAAAGGGAAATGATGGTCAGATATATTGACAATAGCTCCAAAGTAAAATTTATGTTTACCCTCATATAGTTGCATCTCATATTGCATGTGTGTTTTAAGTTAGACCATCAACTGGGAAATTGTTGATGCAAGGGAGCAGTTCTTAGTGAGCAGGCGATGACAGGTCATCATAAAGCTTGCCACTAAGAACAAGGGGTGGTATGACGTAATTCTATATTTTGCTTATGAGCATTTGAAAAGTTTTTATCTGAGTGCTTTTATTTTAGATATAGCATGTAACCACCAAGGGAAAGAATTATTAAGAATGAAACCTTAATAATAATCTCAAGCTAATATTAAGGTTATTTATAAATATTGGTTTATGTGTTTTATAAAATGTTTTAGGAAGCATTAAATTTATTCCAATTACTTTGATTATGAGAAAGGGATTGGTTGTTTCGATTATTAATGTTTAGCCTTGGGAAAATTACTAATTTTTAAGAAAAGGTCAAACATTGAAGTCTTTGTTTTTAAAAGTGGTAAGAAAATGTAATAAGCTCTATAGTTTTAAGAGAAAGGGAGTTTCTTTTTCTTTAGAATTAAAATTATAAGTTCATTTCTTTTAAAATTAAAGAAGGAAGCGTGGGCAGTTATGGAGTAGGTTGGAAAGATCCTTTTCTTGTTCTTGGTTTTCTTTGGGAACGAAGGCGGAAAAGATGGGGTGATGGAGGGACAAACAAAGGGGCCAGTTTCTGGTTGTTTTCTTGAATAGAGGAAGAGAAGGGAAATAAAACAAAAAACAAAAAACAAAAAAAAAAGTGAAGGGGATGCACAAACAGAGAGGAGAGACTTGGAAACACACGCAATGTAGGTAGTGAACCAAAGGCTTGAGGGTAGAAGGAAGGAGAAGAACGTACACCTATTTGTTTTTTGCAGTTGATTTTGTTTCAGCCTCGGAAACCTTAGTACGTCAGCATGCTTGGTTGATTTTTGTTTGAGGTTTCTTGTTAGACGTCTCCCTGGAATAGCTTTGAGATGATAGATGTTCTTTTCTTCTAAACCAAAGTCCTGTACCAGTTTTGTGGAAATAAACTGTGAGTTGAACCTTCGTTTTAATCTTAAGACTAGCCCAAGTTTGCCTTGTTATGGTCGGGTGGCTGGTGTTATCATGTGCTTAAGCTTATGAGTCGAAGGTTTGAGTGTGCCTTGTGTTGCTTCTTTATTTCCTTACTCCAAGCTTTAATCTGAAAGCCTGTACCTCTTTGTTGACCCGAGCGTAGAGTAATGCCGAACGTCTTCTTAATAGGTCAAGCTTTACTTTCAAGTGCTTGATTTATTAAAGCTTTGTAAAACCCTGAATCAATTGTTTAGCTTAGGGAAAATAATGGAATGGTTTTATTTTGCATTAATGGTTTTTCAAACCAAACATTGCCTTCCATCTGAGTTGATAATAAGAAGTATGTCGTCTTAGATTCAAGGTAAATAAACCTTAGTTTTTAAATTTTTTAATGTGGCAGTTTATTTCCATACTTAGTTTAATGATTTGAACCTTTGTTTAAGCTAAAGAATATTCGGGTTTCTGAAACTGTGCATTCATGGCCGCTTGTAGAAAACGTTAGCTTGACATAATCTTTGAATGATTTACCTTCTTATGGTTTTATTTTAAATTAAGAAGGAAAGAAAGAAACGGATTGCCATTTTGACTATATTATGATTTGGTTGTAGCTTATATTACTGTAAATTAAAATGAATTGGCTGTAGCTTATCTTTTCAATATGAATTGGCTGTAGCTTATATTGTTTTAACAGATTTGGTTGTAGCTTATACTGTAAATTAAAATGAATTGGCTGTAGCTTATCTTTTCAATATGAATTGGCTGTAGCTTATCTCTTTAGTAGATATGTTTTCCCTTTAAGTGTTTTTTGCTTTGTAAATAAGAAGAAGAACTTATTACTTTATTCGGTTCAATTGGGAAATATAAATTTTATGTACCTAAGATGGAAAAGAAGAATTCATTTAAAAGAAATAAACCTTTGCTACTGATACTGGATATAGTAAATTTGAATATTTTTAGTCGTTCAATGTTCTTTTGAATTATTTAAAAGAGATTATGGATTTGATATCGAGCTGGGTATATATATTGATTTCTAGGGCTTATAAGGATAAGGGAAATCAATGTGGAGGGAATTATGGGGTTCCCTCAAAAATTTATAATGTTATGCTTTGCGAAAAAGAAAACACAAAATGGTTAAGTATTACTTGTTGGGTAATGTACTTGGATAATGAAAAGTGATGGGGAAAGACGTACAGGCTTATTTTATGAATGGATTGCTTGTTATGAAATTTGCATTATCGAAAGGACTCGTATAGAAATGCATACATATTCATATATGGAGCTGTCCTGATCCTATTTCCCAATCATTTTGCCATGAAGAGCAAGGAGGATACTGAAGAATGATATGAACAGATTATTCTTTCTTATATTGTAAAAATAGTTTCTGCCCTATTTAAGTAATTTCCTAAGGAGGGATTATGAAATGAATTCCTCTTTGAATAAGAGGATTAAAATGTAAGAAACTGATTTGAATATTTGAAATTTGGTATTTAGATTGAGATAGTTATTAAAAAGAAAGGTTTGTTATTGAAAATATTCATTATGAGGAAAGAATATGTAGTTGGATGTTTTTATTAAGCTTTAACCAATTAAGGAAAGAATACCACAGTTTCTATTAACAGTAGATATATGTGTATGTTCCATATTTATCACTATGGACATGATATTAATAATTGGTATAGTAGTTACATATGCGAGATTAACCATGTTAACAGTTAAAAGTGTATTCTCTAGAAAGGTTTCATGCTTTTGCTAGACAAATTAGAAAGGGTTTACTGGTATCTAATTTTCAAATAATCAAGTTAAGCATGAATTATTCATGTAAGAGAGAGAGAGAGTTAGTTAAGGTAATTTGATGTTTTTACTGTTTGAGTTTGAGGGTTTGAAAAGGGTATCACTTTGAGAAACCTTGTTCAAAATCCTTATAAGATAAAACCAAACCTGAGGGAGCTGTGGGGAGGTAACACCTAGGTTTCTTTTGCATTGGGCATATTTTGAGTGGGGAACTCGAGTGTGATTCAAATATGGGGAGTCTTTGGATAAGATTCTAAGTAGTGTAGCTTGAATCTTATTTGCAACCACGGAGGTTTGGGACCCATGTGCAAGGGATTAAATGATGACACTTTGAGCGGGACAACTTAGGTGTCCATGCGAGAACTACCATGTAGAGTGATAGTCACCTTAACTAAACCCATCACGGAGATGAGGTAGTCAAGCACTGAAGTTCTAGTAGTTCCACCACGGAGGTGCAATTGACTAAACTTAAAGGCATTACACCCAAAAGAACCAACATAGACTGACATATGATCGGAAGGAATTGGTGTCCCCCTTCTCTAAAGATTGAGATGGGATAATCCTAACGCTATGGTCAAGACATCTTACATTCATGGAGAATGTAAGAAAAGTGGGGTGACCATTTGAGGCGTCCTTTATGCCGCGGAAGTATATAAGGTAAACCCCATATTCTAGAAGAGATTGGCCTCTCCTGTCCACTCAGGAAACATCTGCAGCGTTATGATCTCGAAATATGGTAATGCCTTGTCAACTTTAATCCTAATGGAAAACATCTTTAGAGATCCTGGATTGTGAACTTTACATGAGGTTTTAAAAAAAAAATTCTCTCTCGGGTTGGTCAGATTTTGGGTCAATACAAAGACATACCTTATGCGACTATGGAAGATTGAAGGAGCTTATGTTTAAAGGAGGTGGTGATCTTGACTTCTCTTCTTCATTTAAAGTCCTAGCGAAAGTGTTATTTGGATGTGTGTGGGAGTATCTAATAGTGGCAATGATGATTATGGTCCAGCCTAAAAAGACTCTTGTGCAGGAAACATTTTTGCAGCAACAAATTTCAGATGCTGGGAGGGATACAGATGAGTCTACCTCAAATTGCGAAGGCCCACTAGAGCATCCATTATGGGAAAGATATATTATTATTACTAATTGATGCGGACATCTGCATGGAAAAGAAAACGACTAGACTTGTCAACTAAGACGAGAGGAAGGAAAAATAATCGGACAAATGAAAATATAAAAGGCCACAGTGTGCTTCTATGCTGGGGGCTTTTGGATGGGATATGGAACAAATGCCTAAGAAGGAAGTGCATGTGAGAGGCACTCAAGGATGTGTTTGTAATACAATCAATTCATCCATATTTAAACCTTATTAATCATTCCTAGTATTCCAACGTTGTATATCTGAAAAATTATATTTGCAGACTGTATGTGTGTTATTGTTGAGTCTGTGTGTTGGTTCCAGGGGAGAATGCCTGAGTCAAGGGGAAACCATTCCAGAGCACACCATTGAGTTTGTCCAATTGTCCAAAGATTTGCCAACACAAGATCACAATCCAACCTTGCCCCGGGTGAGATTTTAGTTTGAGAACTGAAGAATAACCGCTGACAGGAGATCCATCCATGAATGTCAATCTGCTGTGTCCGTCACAATGGAAGTTATCATCAATTGAAAGGATTGAGCCTGCCATCTATAATTGAACTGCCCTCCAACCAACTTGCCATCCCAGGAAAAACATCTGTGTGCATCTTGTCGTCATCCGTCTCGAAAGAACCTGTCATCACAGGAGCATTTGTCATCCATCTTGCCATATCCGTCTTGGAAGGAACCGCCATCACGAGGAGCAATTTGCCATCCGTCTTAATAATCCATCTTGGAAATACCTGTCGTCACGAGGAATGATTATCATCCGTCTTGCCTAACCAAGTTGCCCTATCCATCTTGGAAGGACCTGCCATCACGAGGAGCAATTATCATCCGTCTTGCCTATCCGTCTAGGAAGAACTTGCCGTCACAAGGAGCAGTTGGTCATCAAAATTTGTTGTCTCCACCGTCATCTACGATATCTGCCAACATTAGTGATTGAAGGGAACCGGATTGCTGCATCATTTTTGGTATCAAAGCCAAAAGATCTTTGAGGCATAACGCATGCAAAGGAATGATGGCACAATGGGGAAGAAGAAGACCACAAGGCCCTCGAGTTGTAGATATAGCTGAGATGTTGAGAGGAATTACTGCCCAATTGGAGGCGATCGAAACTACCCAAAGAAGAGGCATTCATCTTGAGGAGATTAGTGATAGTGAAGAAGAGGAGGTTGGTCATGTAGAAGCTCGAGATGAAGAGCAAGGGGAAGAGGTAGAAGAGTGGTTGATCCGGGCAATCTCCAATATGGGTCAAAAACCAAAGATAAAAACCCCATCATACAATGGAAGCTTGAATCCAGAGGAGCTCATAGACTGGATTACCAAAATGGAGAAGTACTTTGATTTTGAATCAATAGAAGACCCCAAAAGGGTGAAATTTTCCTGCACAAAGTTGAAAGGGCATGCGTCCTTGTGGTGGGACCATGTTCAAGCTGAAAGGCAAAGAAAAGGAAAAGAAAGGATTAGGACATGGGAGAAAATGGTGACCAAGCTGAAGGCCAAATTCCTTCCGTTTGACTATCAATTGAGTCTTTTCAGGAAATTACAAAACCTAAGACAGAAGGATACGAGTGTGAAGGAGTACACGAAGGAATTCTATAGGCTTACCATTTGGGTTGGTCACGTGGAAGATGATGAAGAGAAAGTGTCAAAGTACATCAATGGACTATGGATGTCTATACAAGATGAAATTAGTATGATAAGGACAATAGAGGAAGCCTACCAAAATGCCCTAAAGGTAGAGGAGAAGTTGCGGAGGCAACAAAATAATCAAAAAGGAAGAGGACGATTCTCGCGTGGATGAGGACAAACAAGCAGTGGAAGGGGACAACAAAAACAGGAAGGAGAAGCTAGTACTTCTCATAGTGATGCCAGCCAAAACACTAGAGGAGATGGAGACTTCTCACAAGGAAGAGGTGGTTTTGGTCAAGGAAGAGGTAGAGGATTCTCTGGAAGATGTTATAGGTGTGGAGAAGATGGTCATTGGGCGTTTGAATGTCCAATCGCACAACAAAGCAACAATAAAGGAAAGGAGGTTAGGAACCATATTGCACAAGTTGAAGAAGAAAGTGTTGCTTCCCCAAGGTATGTGGAGGAGCCCAAGCAAGGAGAATCTCTCATGATGAAGAGAGTGCTTTTGAAGCCAGAGAAGAAGGAATGTGAACCTGTCCAAAGGAGAAATCTTTTCAGAACTGTGTGCAAATCTGGTGGCAAATGTTGCAAGGTTATCGTAGACAGTGGAAGCATGGATAATTTAGTATCTACTGAGATGGTAGAGAAGTTGGGGTTGAAGAAGGAAGAACACCCTAGTCCATACAAGGTCTCTTGGCTACAAAAGGGACACCAGATTCTAGTAAGTGAATAGTGTAAGGTAAATTTTTAGATAGGATCATACAAGGACGAGGTCATATGTGACATTATGCCCATGGATGCTTGCCATGTGTTGTTGGGAAGACCTTGGCAATTTGATAGGAAGGCAGTACATGATGGTAGGGAAAACACCTACACCATTATGAAAGATGGTAAGAAGTTTGTGTTGAGTCCATTGAAGGATAGGGATGAAAGAGAGGACATTGGTCCTAAAATATGTTTGGTTTTAGGAAAACAATTTTTGAAAGAGATGACAAAGAAGAAGGTATGTTTTGCCTTGATTGTTAAACCCACAAAGGGTGACATTACAGGCAAGAAGGAGGAGATTCCAAGTGAGGTGAAGGATTTGCTAGATGAGTATGCAGAAATTTTGTTAGAAGCATTGCCAGATGGGTTACCGCCAACAAGAAGTATTAGCCATCACATCGATTTCATTCTTGGATCGAGTTTGCCCAATAAGGCAGCATATAGGTTGATGCCAATGGAGAATGAGGAAATAAATAGACAGGTTCAGGAGTTGTTGGATAAAGGACTGATCTGGGAGAGCTTGAGCCCATGTGCAGTACCAACAATGCTTACACCAAAGAAGGGCGGAGAATGGTGCATGTGTACGAATTCCAAGGCTATCAATAAGATAACTATCAAGTATCGATTCCCATTGCCTCACATGGACAATTTGATGGATTGCTTGAGTGGAGCAAAGTACTTCACGAAGATAGATTTGAAGAGTGGTTATCATCAGATCCGGATTAGGGAAGGAGATGAGTGGAAGACCGCATTCAAGACAAAGGATGGATTATATGAGTGGTTGGTTATGCCATTCGGATTGACAAATGCACCCAGTACCTTTATGCGGTTGATGAACG
Source organism: Wollemia nobilis (assembly GCA_028583015.1). Classification (NCBI taxonomy): domain Eukaryota; kingdom Viridiplantae; phylum Streptophyta; class Pinopsida; order Araucariales; family Araucariaceae; genus Wollemia; species Wollemia nobilis. The sequence goes on along the minus strand of JAQPPZ010016957.1, from coordinate 24,960,807 downwards.
AAGTGTTAAAGCCATTTCTTGGCAAGTTTGTGGTTGTCTACCTGGATGACATTTTGATATTCAGTAAGAGCAAGGAAGACCATTTGACACATTTGAGATTGGTCTTACAAAGATTGAAGGAAGAGAAGTTGCTAGTCAACTTGAAGAAATGCAGTTTTATGAAGGAGGAATTGGTGTACTTGGGCTTTGTGATATCCCAAGAAGGGTTACGGATGGACCTTGAAAAGGTCAAGGCCATTGCGAGTTGGCCGTCACCTAGAAGTATGTTTGAGGCTAGGAGTTTCCATGGTCTTGCAAGTTTTTATAGGAAGTTCATCAAGAACTTCAGTGGAATTTGTGCCCCAATCACAAAAACAATGAAAGGAGGAAGGCATGAATTTAAGTGGACAACTACAGCAGAAAGAAGTTTTCAAATCCTGAAGGAGAAGATAATAGAACAACCCGTTCTAGCTTTGCCAGACTTCAACAAGGTCTTTCAGGTAGATTGTGATGCAAGTGGAAAGGCGATAGGAGGATTCTTGAGCCAGGAAGGCAAGCCCATTGCCTATTTCAGCAAGAAGCTAAATGAGGCAAAGAGGAAATACTCGGTCTATGACCAGGAGTTTTACGCCATAGTTCAAGCCTTGAAGAAATGGAGGCATTATTTGTTGCCAAAAGAATTTGTCTTGTTCACAGATAATCATGCTCTATAGTTTATCAACAACTAGAGTAAGCTAAATCAAAGACATATGAAGTGGGTGGAATTTTTGCAAGGATATTCATTTGTCTTGAAGCATAGAAGTGGTCGTTCAAATCGAGTAGTTGATGCCTTGAGTAGAATAAATCTACTGTTAAACACGATGCAGGTTGAAGTCGTGGGTTTCGATGCTATGAAGGAGCTTTATGCTAAGGATGTGGACTTCAGGGAAGCTTGGATAGCATGCAGTAATCCTACTGTAGGGGACAGAACACCATGGTTGGAGTACTTCATCCAAGAGGGACTATTGTTCAAAGGATGACAATTGTGCATACCACGGGGTTCAATGAGGGAGAACCTGATAAGAGAGAAACATAGTGGAGGACTAGTTGGACATTTTGGAGTAGATAAAATGATGGGACAACTTTGTGCCAATTATTATTGGCCCGGAATGAATGCAAATGTCAGAAGGTTTGTGCAGGGTTGTCGAGTTTGTCAACATGCAAAGGGGAGGAGTCAAAATACTGGGTTGTATCAACCATTACCAATACCAAAGAGACCATGGGAAGACATGAGCATGGATTTTGTTCTCGGGTTGCCAAGGACACAAAAGGGTAATGACTCTATTTTTGTTGTCGTTGACAGATTCTCGAAGATGGCACATTTCATACCTTGTAAGAAAACAAACGATGCTACCCATATTGCTGATTTGTTCTTTTGAGAAGTTGTGAGATTGCATGGTTTGCCAAAGAGCATTGTGTCGGATAGGGATGCAAAGTTTGTGGGTCACTTTTGGCATACCTTGTGGAAGAAGTTGGGTACTAAATTAAGCTTTAGTTCAGCCTATCACCCTCAAACGGATGGACAAACCGAAGTAGTGAACAAAAGCTTGGGAAATTTGCTGCGATGTCTAGTTGGTAAGAAGCCAAAGTTGTGGGATACTGTGTTAGCATAGGCAGAATTTGCATACAACAATTCAGTAAATAGAAGCACGACCAAAATTCCATTCCAGATTGTGTATGGAACTCATCCTCGAGGAGTAGATGAGTTGCGGAGCATAGCTGAATTGCAGAAACCTAGTGCTATGGCAAAGGATTTTTCTGAGTATATGCAAGATTTACATCGTGAAGTGAAGGCTGATTTGGAAAGGAATGCCATGAAATACAAGCAACATGCTGACCTCAAGCATCGGATACAGGAATTCCAAGTTGGAGATTTGGTTTTGGCATACTTACGGAAGGAAAGGTTTCCCAAAGGCACTTACAACAAACTAAATTGGAAGAAGATTGGACCCGTTGGTCATCAAATCTGCCCAAGAAAGGATTTGGGTAAGTGTATGCACCCTAGACCTGGACCAACATTGAAAGGCCGAAGGGAAGAGATGCCCCTCATGCCAATCTCCGGAGAAAGGCCGGCTCCTATACTAAACTACTTTGATGTTTAAGATAAGGGTGCAGGAAAGAGATAAACAGAGTAAGGGTGCAGGAAAGAAATAAAAGAGTAAGGGAAGAAATTTTAGTAGTTTAATGGTGGGAAAGAACCAGAAGCACGATTACTAGCCAATAGCTTAAAAGAGCAGCAAAGAACACCAAGAATAAATGAAATGAACACGATATTAATCCTCCTATGTATCCTCTGGATGAGTTCCAGGATTCTCCTTCCCTTTCATCGAAATTCAGAGTTCAGAGTAACGACGATTAGGAAAAAATGAATATAACAGAAACACTATCCACAGGCGGCATAAAAGAAAACTAATACAACGTTTTCCTCCCCTATGTATCCTTCGAGAAAATTTCAGGGTTCTACTCCAATCACACACCTAAATCCAGAGTTCAGAATTACAGTATGCAAATGAAGAAAAGATAAAAGAAATAATCACAGAAGGCAGCATAAAAGAGAGAAATAGAGTCCAAAGCTCTTTAGTATTAATCGTAGGAATCTAAGTTACAGCAGCTTTCTAGCAGAAAGTTCCCCCCTTTTTACATTACAATGCCTGGGTTTTTATAGAGGACCCGACCCTCTGAGCCATAAATGCACAAAATGGAGGAGTACACCCTCGAAACCTGAGAAGTCGGCTCTTCGCAGCTCTCATGACTGAGCTCTCAAATCTATTACCAAAACTGGCAACTATGACCGGGTCAGCCATGGAAACATGCATTAATGAGCCATCTGAGCATCCTTGGCTTCTGGGTACAGTGCTCGAGTGGCCGCCATGCTCGTCGGGCTCTTCTTCAGGGACTGATACTTCATTTCCAATTGCTAAAAATGAGCAGCGAGCTTACCGGGCACGTAAAAATGCATTTATGAGGCACTTGATCACCTCAAGAAAATACTCGGCTTGGAGCGCGTGCCCTTGAAGCGCTTCGCTGAATTTTCATCCGCAACTCCGCTTCGCAATGGACTTGAGCTGAAGCAGATCCTCCTTGATTTGTACTTTGCATGGTGGAGCTTCGCAAAATTGCTTCGGGGATGGTGGGTGCCGAAGCATATTTCCTTCGCAAGATGGGCTCTTCACTTCTCGCTTCGCTGGAGAGACGTGCCAAAACTGCTTCATTGATGAACTGTTAAAATGCTTCATCGTGATCTTCCTTCAAAATTGTGGTTCGGGAGGATTTTGGCCGAAGCGCATTCTTGCCTTCAAAAATGCTTTGACTGCTTCCACTTCGGGTGAAAGTACTTCGCACGAAGGTTTGCCGAAGCAGATGCTTCGCAATGACTTTTGGCGAAGTAGAAATGGTTCGCTGGCGGGAAGGCCCGAAGTAGGTGCTTCGGCGATTTCTTGGCGAAGTATTTTTAACGTTGCGCTCCTTCAAATCCCGCTTCGCAAGTTTCTTGCCCGAAGTAACCTTTTGAAATGCTTTGGGTGCGAAGTAGTTTTCATTCCTCTTCCCTTGTATTTTTCTTGCAACATTTCGGTAGTTTTGAAGTGCTTCGGGCCGAAGTAGTTTTCTCTGCCTTAGCAAATTCGGACCATGATTTTCTTCGGTGAAGCTATTCTTTTGAAATGCCACTTCGCAAAACTTTTTCCCGAAGTAGTTGCTGGAAATGCTTTGGGTGTGAAGCTCTTTTACGCCTTCTTTGAATTCCTTCTTCGGCAACGCCGCTTCGCAAGATTTTCGCCCGAAGTAGTTGTTTGAGGGACTTCGGGCCCGAAGTAGTTTTCATCCTTCATTTCTTCCCTTGAGGCTATCTTCCTTAGCTTGTTCATCAGTGAAGCTCCTTCATCTTCATTTTATGTACAAGGGGAATGGCAGGGAAAGCCAAAATTGCTGCAACACTTGAAAATGTTGTTTCTAAAAGCAAGGGAACAAATTCATGAAATTGAAAGAAATACTTTACAAAAAATTTGATTTTTCTACCCCATTGTGCAATGTGACAAAATTGTCAACATTCTTGGCGGCTCACGGGGCAACGAGCTCGTCTCGGTGGGAGAACCCTCAGCTTTGATCCATTGGGCCAGAGTTACCTCCAGACCCTTCTCCTTTTTCTATCTCCTGGGGTGCTTCCACAACTTGTTCTTCTTCTTCTTCTTCTCCTTCTTCTGCTTCCTCTGGCGCGGCTTCCTACTGTGGCGATGGGGCAAGGCGATCGCGGATGCGCTTCATGGTTCGACGGACATGAGCCTAGGCACCCTTCGAGAAAGGCTCTTGATCTTGCAATGCCTTAACCAAAATGTGGAACCGATCAATCTGCCCGATATCAGCATGTTTGGCTCTGATGTATAGATCGTTCAGGCAGGCTGCAATCTTGCAGTGTCTCAGAATGAAATCTGTGACCTGCCCTTCTGTTATCGGCTCCGCCCATTCATCTATCTCCGAGACGTCACCTTCAAAATGAAGCCATGCCGGCTTAAGCTCTTCCTTGGTCAGAAGGTTCCCATCATCATCCGTGAAGCTCGGGAAACCTAAGGAAGAGAGATCCTGGAAATAGCCTAGCGATGCGCGCTGCTCATTCTCAAACATGTCCAGGAGGTCTTTCACCTTTTGTGCCTTCCTCACCTTGGAAAAGAAGGCATGAACTGTGGCTTGGGCCGTGGACCAATCCCTAGCCGTCCGACTCATTGCAGCAACCTGCAAGTCTTGATATTTAGTGCTTTGGACATCAAAGGCTAATTTGAGTCGGCCTCTAGCTTTCTGAGTGACCTCATCTATGATTGGTCCTCCTTCGGTAGCGGCACGCTGTGCTTCGGTGATATAGGTTAAAATTGATAGGGCACTGGAGGCCCGAGACCTAAAATTCCTGAGCAAGTGCGAGCGGATTTCTTTGATTCTACCTCTGTCAAATAGTTCTAGGCTTTCTTTTTCATGCAATTGCTGCTGCAACTGCAAGATCTTGCTTTCAAATTCTTTGGCCCTCAGATCAGCTTCGGCCTGTATTTGGCTTTGACTTTTGGTTGCATTCTGCAGTTGTCTTATTTGTCGTTTCAGAGCGTCTGCTTCTTTCTTTATCTGCTCACATTGCTTCTCTGAATCCTCCAGCTTGGAGCGGATTCTAGCTAACTCTTCTTCCAACTTGATGTTGGCATTTTCTGCTTCAAACCTGCGTTGATTAGCGATGTTTGCATGCGCACAAAAAGTTTCAATCCTGACGTGCATAGATGCAGATTCATTATCCACATTTAAATGCTCCAGGTCCTTGGATTTATCTTGATAATCATAGTCCGCTGGAGTCATTTCATCCAGGGGCTTTTGGACCTTCGGAATATTTTTTACCTTGTGCAACTTTTCGGCCTTCAAATCGAAGACAACGCACTTTTCCACCTGGGCCACGGAGCGCCCTCTCTTCTTCCTCGCCTCCTTCAGTATTTTCTCTATGTTTTGTCGGGCTAGGAGTAGCTTCTCGGCTAGAGGGCGTTCCTTAATTAAGGACATCTCTGATTCAAATGAGGTTGGATCTCCAGCCAAAGGGGTGAACAAGTATAAAGAATGAACAAGGGATGCCTCACCAGTAGGTTCGGCGACGGGTGTAGCGGGAGCTTCGGTGAGTGGAACAATGCCATGTGAGGTAGGGGAATAAGGAATGGGGTTCGGCGTTGGGGTACTACCTTCGCCCTGCCTGGGAACTGAGGGAATGGTGGCATAGGTGGGCGAAGTAGTGTCAACAGACTTGTCCCGGCCTGATGACTCGAGTGGAGTGGGGCTAACGGGATCGGTGGCAAGGGGCAACGCGCGAAGAGGTGATTGACTTTGTGAGGGAGGGAGAGACTGATGAGAATCTTTGGCCGGGACCACAGTGGACATGTGAGAGACCAAGGCAAAGGGTGGAGAGTGCGTACCTGCATGCCCTTCTGGCAGAGCGGCCGTGGTGACTTCTTGTGTAATAGGCTCCTGCTCTTTTTGGACTTCGGCACTCCCGACTTCCATGACTTCTACTTCGGGGTCTCCCTCTTGTTGGAGGAGTTCCTCCACATCAATGATGTCTATACCTGGACTGTCTCGGCACTTGGTGGCACCGCATCTTCAACATTTGCTTCGGTCGGGCCTGATGCAGGTTGTCCGGCAGGAGCACTTGGGAGCTTCGTGCGGGGTCACTTTGGGTGGCTCGGAGGCACTTGAATTTGCTCTTGCCTCTTTCTTTTCTTCCTCTCCAATGGTTGCTCCGACTCTTCGGCACTTGTGTCTTGGCTTTCCGACGGTCCCTGTGGTAGTGCCTCTGGTGTAGCTTCGGCTTCTTCCTCTTCTTCCTACTCCGAGGCATCATCAGCTCCTCTTGGGCTTTCGCCCGATCCTGGGGTAGCTGGAGGAACAAAGTCGGCGAAGGATATGGACTTCCAAGTCCCAACATTGGCTTCATAAACAATTGCGAAGTCTTTATCCATTGTCAAGAGTCCATAGGAATTCATCTTTTGGCGATGGACTCTCATTATCCACCACTCCCTTAGTTTTTCCTCGCCCCAATTCTTCAATTCTTCTTTCAAATCATCTTTCGCCTTTCTCCAAAACGTGGAGTCTGGAGTTGGGAAGGGATGCTGGTCCGGGTCAAACTCGATCTCCATAGGGTAAAATTCATGCCAGGGAGGCAATGTCCTCATCCTCTCTAAATGCCACTCTAGATCCTTCCCATTGGGATTATTTCTTTGCTCCACAATTTCAGGGTGGGGGCAGATATGAAAGTTCTTGAATTTTAGGTGATCCCTCATCACTCCCAAGGGATCATAGAGCCATTGTTGAGGAATTTGGAGTAGGCCAAAATTGGCAAGCTTTTCCTCCAGGAATACATTCTGCTTCAAGGCAAATACTTCAATTACCCCCATCTTGAAGGGGAAGTCATAGGTATGTGCCCATTTTCGATCGTGGCCGTAGACGACGTTTGTTACATCGCTCTGTCGAGCGACCTCCAATGCGAATTGGTACTCGGAGGGGAAGACAGGCAGCAGGAAGGGTTTCCCTATGAAGCCGAATAGGCGAATCACCAGTCCCTGTGTTAATTGAAAGACGTCTCCCTTCTTCTCCATTACTACTCTATCTCTCAAACTGAGGGGCACCCGAGGGCAAGAACCCTTCAACAAATGCATAGCAGGTCCCAAGAATTGTTGATTAAAAGAATAATAAGACTCTGTCCTCAATAGGAGGGGAGTCCATTGGTACACAAGCAGAGGATTTCCATCCTTGCCGCTCGGAGAAATGGCAATGTGGGGGAATTGCTTATGTACATGGTAGAAAAACAACCAAACAAGGAAAGAACAGGGTGCGAAGTACTGGCCCGTCATCGAATTCTTCATGTTGGTGAGCCGCGTATGCAAGGTTCGGGCCACCCATTCTGCCCAATCAAAGAAAACTGGGTTGGTGTTTGGTCTTGAAGCATCAAGGGCATAGAATTCCCCTCTCGAAATACATTCGGCCAAAGACACCTGCCAGGGTTGCACCGAAGCATCTGTCGACAGGCCCGCCACCCATGCAATGATAGAAAAAATATCGATGTTCTTGAAGGCCGCCAAGGGTAAGGGCATTTGGGGCAGCTTGCCTGAAGGGAGCCCACTTTTGAGGTTCTCACGCAAAAATTTCAATATGTAGTTGTTGGAGGTGAACCTCTCCATCTGTTCGCTCAGAATGACGTTGCGAACGGAATAGCCCTTGGGCGGACCTTGCTGTGGCGCGAAGGCTGCTTGCACATCTTCCTTCAGAATTGAAAACAACTTATGGCCCGCAGCATCCAACACTTGCCTGGAGGCGGGCTGGTAGTTCTGTGCGATAGCACAGATTAATTCGGGACAGTGGTGAGCAGGCGGGGTCAAATACCAGTAAATCTGAGAATAATATGCAGCAGCTCTCTTGTTCTCTGGGGTGAGTCTGCTTGTCATAAATTCAATAGTGCGTCGGAGGTCAGCCACACCCTTTGAGAGCTCTGTGTCTCTAATTTTCTCCCACCCATCAATTGGTGGTTCTTCAAGTTGTTCCTCTTCAGAGTCCTCTCTTTCTTCCATCGGCTGCTTTTCTGGGCGAGGGGTGAGATTGATCTTCTTAGGTGTATGCTTTTTCTCTTCCTTGCCCTTCTTTGTTTTTTTGGGGCCTGTTACTTCTGGTTCCTTTCCTTTCTCCTTAGAGTTTTTCTTTCCCATTATGAAAATGGTAGTGGCAGAGTCCTTGATACAGAGGGCTTCGACGCAAAGGTCTTCGATGCAAAGGGCAGGAGAATTGCAAAGTAACCGAAGGCTCTTAGTCTTGCATGAACTGATGGATGAATAACCTTCTCTCTGCTAGGGCCTCACATTTTATAGCCTTAAAAGGCAACCACCTAAATTTATGGCACCTACCAAAATTAAATTTACACCTCGGATGGAGGAAGTTGTCGTGCCCTTTGATTGGCTCTACGGTAGCGTAGTACGCGGGGCCACGCGCTTCGATGATTATGCCTTGCATTGGAAATGCAACCTACTGCCACCTCATACCTGGGCATGAGCTTTTCTCTTAACCGAATCCTCTCGGGATGCACTCCGCCACCTTTGCATTAAATTCATCCACTTCGAACTCCCCTAGGTTGTCATCGACGTGTCCCCCAAGACACGTTTTAAATGCTCCCGATTCGGCGAAGTTGAAATCAACATTGAAAATGCTTCATGGTGAACCTTTGGTGCGGGCTGTTTTTCAATGCTTCGGGCCCGAAGTAGTTCTTCCTCATCGTGCTGCCACTTTGTTTCGTGAAGGCTGCACACCGAAGCTTGTCTTCTTTGGAAACTGCTTCGCAAGGCTTCTTTTGAAATCTGCTTCGCAAAACTTCTGCCCAAAGTCGCCTTTTGAAATGCTTCGGGTGCGAAGCTCTTTCGTTCCTACTTTTCCCTTTTGATAACGCCTTCGGTCTTTCGAAGACCTTTTGGAAGCCAAAGTGCTTCGCTGTGAAGCATATTACATCAGTTACTTCGCACACAAAATCCTCGAAGGAGATCCTTGCTAGGTCTAGCGAAGCTAGAATTTATCATGGTGTGATACTTATCCTCTTGTAATCTTGGAACAGAGTATATACAAAGATACAATTTTACATACAAAAGTAAAACTTGATACACATTTTTTTTTTTTGCCTCAACGATGAAAAGTCTTCAGATGAAGACCATTGACAGAAATTGGTAATACCTAGCCATCTGCATCCTTGAGGATGAAAGAGTTGGCCGAGTTCACCTTTACGATTTCGAACGGCCCATCCCAGAAAGCATCCAGCTTGTCATGATTCCCAGGCTTGGCCTTCCAAGAGTCCCACTTCCATACCAGATCTCCCACTTTGAATGTGCGATCGGATGATTTCTTCTTGAACCAATCTCGGGTGACTTGAGCATGCTTAGCGAAGCTCTGATAGGCTTTCTCGTGATCTTCCTCTAGCTGTAACAGCTGAGCCAGTCTATTTTCCATAGGATTAACTCCTTCTCCTTCTAACAGTTGCAATGCAGGGATCTCTATGTGGGTAGGTAAGATGGCCTCCTTGCCGTAGACCAGGGCATAAGGTGAAGTCTTGATTGACTTCTTGATAGAAATTCGATCGGCCCACAAGGCACGATCTAGAAGGAGATGCCAAGTCCTTTTGTTCATCTCTATGAGCTTTCTTAGCACCCTTAACAAGGTCTTGTTGGTGGATTCTGCCAATCCGTTGCCCTGTGGATAGTAGTTGGAGGATACTTTATGATATATCCCATATTTGTAAAGGAATCCATTGATTTTGGCGCCTGTGAAGCCAGGACCATTGTCCGTGATGATTGCTTCTGGAATGCCGAACCGGGTGATCAATCCCTCTAGGAAAGCGATGACGGTCTCTTGATCTGCATTCTTCGTGGGAACTGCTTCGGCCCATCTGGTAAAGTAATCAGTTGCGGTCAGGATGAACTTATGCCCAACGGAGGAGTTCGGCGATATGACCCCTATGAAATCCAGCCCCCATTGTTGAAAGGGCTTCTCTACTTGTATCGGTTGGAGAGGCATTGAAGCATTTCTGCTTCGGTCGATGAACTTCTGACACTGCTCGCATTTGCGACAAACTACGAAGGCATCAACGAAGAGTGTAGGCCAGTAATAACCCGCCTTGATTATCTTTAATGCCGTTGTTCTCCCTGCGAAGTGACCTCCAGATAATCCTGAATGGAATTCTCCCAGGACTCTCCTTTTATCATCATCTTTTATACACCTAAGAAGGACGCCATCAATGTTTCTAAAAAATAGGCCTTCGGGGCGCAAGGTATATCGGGAGGACCGCATCCTGAAATGCCTTCGCTGTGAAGCATTTAGATGTGAAGGACATCTGCCGGTGTTGAAGTATTCGACTATCTCATTGACCCAGTCTTTCTCGTCCTCTTCCTGGTTTGCGAAGCATTCTTCTGCTGGCGAGTCATCCCACTGAGATTCTGTAGCTTCGGCCGCTACGCTCTTCGCCAGTTCTTGACACAATGCACGACCGCGAACCAGTTTTGTGGGTTTGATCTCGATGTCGAATTCTTGTATCTTGCTGACCCAACCGGCTCTTTTACTACCCAATTCTCCTTGGATGATGAAATTGCGCACATCAGGGTGAATGACAAAGACTGTAACCCGACTTTGGGAGATGAATTGTTTGAATTTCCTAAGAGACTTCATTACTGCATGCACCTGCCTTTCTATGAAATTATATTTTTCTTCATGAGGGTTTATCACTTGGCTTAGAAACGCGATGGGGCGCTCTTCGCCATCTTCCCCCTTTTGTGTCAGGACCACAACATAGCTCTCGGGTTCTCCTATAGCATATAGGATGAAGTCCCGATTGTAGTCAGGGTTGGTCAGGACCGGTGCTTGAGCAATTCGGGCTTTTATTTCTTTGAATGCTTCTTTTCTCTCCTTCGTCCAGATGAATTCTGCACCTTTCTTCAAAAGTTCGGACATCGGCTTGATGACCTGGGCAAAATCTGGGACAAACTTCCTCACGAAGTTGATCTGGCCGAAGAAATATTGAAGTCCTTTCTTGTCTACTGGGAGTGGGAGCTTCATTAGAGCCTCAGCTCTGTCAGGATCTACAGCGAGACCCTTCTCTGATATCGCATGTCCCAACAACTTCCCTTCGCTGACTGCGAATATGGACTTCTTCGGATTGATTGAAATGCCAAATTCTCGGCATTTTTTGAAAATCTATTGTAAGTGTAAGGGGTGATCCTCCCTTCTTCGGGAGAAGACGGTCATGTCATCTAGATAGATAACAATAACCTTATTCAAGAGCTCACCAAAAGCTAAATCCATTGCCCTCTGAAAAGTGGCTCCCGCATTCGAAAGGCCGAATGGCATTCGTTGGTAAGCAAATGTTCCCCACTTGGTAGTGAATGCGGTTTTATGCTGGTCTTCATCCCTGACCCAGATTTGATTGTATCCAGAGAAACCATCGAGTAGGGAGAAGCGTTGAGCCCCAACCATCGAATGCAAGATCTGATCGATCTACGGGAGAGGGTAGTGATCTCTGAGAGAAGCCTGGTTCAGGTTGCGAAAATCCACGCACAATCGTATATCTCCATTCTTCTTTCTAACTGGGACTAGATTCGCTACCCAAGAAGAATGCTTGATGGGATAAATTATCTTCGCCTCGAGCATTTTTAGGAGTTCGGCCTTCATCAAGACTTCGATCTTTGGATTGACAGGCCTTTGCTTCTATCGGAAAGGTTTGATCCCTTCCTGCAACTCAATTGTATGCTGGATCAGTTGCCGATCATATCCCTTTAGATCTTGATAAGACCAAGCCACTGTGTCGGGATACTTTCTGCATAGAGATCGGATCTGCTCTAGCTCTTCCGAAGTGCAATCTGTTCCAACTTTTATTGCTTTCCCAGGTTCAAGTTCTAAATCTTGATATTGCTTTGCATTAACTTTGATCCTGTGAGAAACTGCTCGATCATTCTGATCAAAGAGGCTTTCAAGAGTAATTAATCCCTTAGGAACATGATTATTCTTCAATTGAACTAGCCCTTCATATTCTTCTTCATCAGGGCTTCTGCTCTCAACTGTGGCTACTTCTTGAATCATAAAATTCACAATCTGCTCATCATTGTCAAAAACTTGCCAATGCAGATCTCTGTCTGGGATAGAGGGCCTATAAATCATCCTCATAGCTTTAGGCTTATGCACCATGTCTTCTGCTGGAGAATACTTGGCTGCGATGGATGCTAGAACATCGGCATGTCGGTTCTTTTCTCTTGGAATAGACTACAGATTGAGAGATTCGAATTGGTCGAACAAGTCCCATACCCTATTTTGGTATGACTTGAGATAGTGCTTCTTTGAAGTGCACTTGTTTGTGACTTGATTGCATACCAATTTGGAATCTCCAAATATTTGGAGATGCTTTATGCCTAACTTTTCTGCTTTCTTGAGTCCTAGGCATAATGCTTCATATTCTGTTGCATTGTTGGTGCAACTCCACACCAACCGGTAACAATATTCCTTCTGCTCTCCAGAAGGTGATACTAAAAGAATCCCCACCTCGACACCATTTTTGCATCGGGCGCCATCGAAGAATAATTTCCATAATCCTTGGGTGAAGACCTTATCTTCTGACTTGATGTGTTTCTCAAGCTTGGCGATGGCATAACATCCCATCTCGGTTTCTATCATGGCATTAAAGTCTGCTAATGAAAACTCATCTTCACAACTTAACTGTGCGAGGGATTCCTCGACCAGGTCCACTTGCTCTATCCCTTCCACTATCGCATGCATGGGATCACTGCTCTCTCCTTCGGACATCTTTTCTATGAGGAAGGTGGAAGGCTTCTCATTGTAGATTTTTATCTTCTTCCCTTTGAATGGAATCTCCAAGTGCGAGTAATCCATAGATAGATATCCTCCCAGCTTCATCGTAAATTCTCTCGACAAGCACATACTGAAGTAGGGCTCAAGGTCAACGACTACCACCTCTTGTATAACTATGATCTGAGGCATTTTGTGTAGTCGGATAGGAATATCTTTAATCACTCCTATAGTCTTCATAGGAGTACCATCCAACTGTAGCACGCCATGACTACTTCACGTATATTCCATCCCTATCTCTTCGCACACTGCTTTGGGCATGACTATTGTCGCGGCTCCAGAGTCAATCATACAATTATGTACAACATACCCTTCCATCTGTAGAGACATGTAGAATGGTGGTGGCCTATTCTTCCTCGTAATGGATGTGGACAGGGTCTGCACTAGGGCAAGCGGTGCTGCCTTTCTTGCTTTGGTTATCTTCAATGATTCTTGCAATAGGTCCACTTGTCCAGGTAGTTGCAGTGCATCGTATAGACTGATTTTGGTTGGAATCCTCTTCAACTCATCTACAATGTTGTACGCTAGGGAATTGGGCACCTCAGGTTCCTTTCTCGGCTCATATCTGGTGCGATACTATTTCGTAGCTTCGACCCTTTGTCGCTTGGTCAGCGAAGGAAGCTTGAGCTTCTCTCTAGCTTGTTCCTTAGTTTCCACCTGCGGTGGATTTGCAGGGGCCTGTTGGGCCTTCTCTTTGACTGGTGTAGGCTGTCGAGCTTCGTTCGGGGTCGGAGGAGGTTGTTGTCCTTTCTCATGATGAGCATGCACCTTTAAGGGAGCCATTTGAGTAGCATCCACCTCTATCGACCTCTTTCCTCCTCTGGTAAGGACTACAACTGGCTCTTCTTCACCAATTACCAGGTTCTGATCCAATTGCCTGATGACATTGACTTGACCACCATGACTACTGCTCGCCAATGTTTGTACATAGTGTTGGTGCAGCATGCAGGTATTCTCTTCATGAGGGTCATTACACGTGGAGCACCAATGTATATAATCGAAAGTGCTCGGGGCTTCGTCTATTGCAACATTTCTTGTCGAAGCTCTTCCTTGCTGGACCGCTTGATCTTTAGTAAGCGCAGGTGTAGGATAAGATCTTCTTGGTAGAAACTCTTGTTGCGCTTGCTTCTTCTTCATAATGGTCATGTCATTAGATAGGGTCTGCACTGTGGAGTTCAGGGACTGAACTTCTTGCAGTATTTTGGCTTGCATGTCATCGATTTTAGGAATAGGTGGCAATGGAGCCATTGTTGGTATTGGAGGTAGGGCGGGGTGTTGAAGTGGTGCTGGCAGTACAGGGAATGCCGAAGTGACCATGGGCTACGGAGTCAAAAAAGTGGGAAAATGAATTTGTGGAGCAATGATTTGGGATACAATGGGATTCGGGTTCCAAGATGAGATCGGGTATGCAGGGGTTGCAGAGATCTACGAAGCGGCTGCGCTCGCATACTAGGATTGATAGAAATCGGGAAGTATGGGCATCGACATCCTTTGGGGAAGCTTACCCATAGCTATTAGATCCATCTCCACTTTCTGGGCTAACTCATATAACTCTGGGAAGGTATTGATATTCGAATACCTCACCATGACGCTGATATCAAGATTGAAAGCCCGAAGGAAATAGTACGTTGCAGCTTCGTCAGTTGGCCGAAGTCCAACTGGTATTCTTTGCCAGGTTCGAGCGAACCTAACATTGAAGTCTGTGATCTCTTCTTGTGGATGTCTCTGGATCATTGTGAACTGGTGCAGGAGAGAGGTCGGATCGACGGACTCATTGAAGCTTCGCATCAACTGTCCGGCTAACTGGTCCCATCCCGTAATGGTACCGGGTGGTAAAGATCTATACCAGTAGAGGAGTTTTCCTCTAAGAGATAGAACTAGAAGCTTTACCATAACCCGCTCTTCTATGATGTCATGGATCACCGCCAGAGAAACTATATCCTGGATGTGCTCCAGAGCAGTCTTCCCAGTTCCATCGAACGTTGGGATCTTCTTTATAGCAGCAGGCGACACTTGCCCTTGTCCCGCTAGATTTAGCGGTCTCGAAGAATTCCATGTTGGGAATAATCTGGGCGGTGGTTGTTGCTGCATTTGTTGTTGTTGTTGTTGTTGTTGTGCCATATTTACTCTTGGATTTTGAGAAACAGGAATTCTCGAAGCTCCTCCTTGATTGCTAACAGGACGACCAATAGGAATGGAGGCACTAGGATGCTTCGGTGAGTTGGGAGGATTAGGAGGAAAGCTAGCCACTGTGCTATCAGAAGTTAGGCCTTGTTCATCAACAGCGGCCTCTTGCGAGGATGTTCCACGTAACAGAGACTCGGGGGTGACCAACCTAGATCGTTCCCCAAAGGCTTCAATATCTAGCTCAAAGAACTCAGTTTCCTCTCCTCTATTCCTAACTCTCCATCTTGTTTGCATGAAGGCACGAACTTTGGTACCGGTCTTTACGACTTAAATATTCTTGGGTAAGACAGAGTCGCTAGATGCTAAGAGTCTTTCGGTAATGAGAGCATCGGTTCTCACTACTACTCACAAGGTGAGACTGATCGGGTCCCACCGGGCGTGCCAGAAACTGTTGGTCATCAAATCTGCCCAAGAAAGGATTTGGGTAAGTGTATGCACCCTAGACCTGGACCAACATTGAAAGGCCGAAGGGAAGAGATGCCCCTCATGCCAATATCCGGAGAAAGGCCGGCTCCTATACTAAACTACTTTGATGTTTAAGATAAGGGTGCAGGAAAGAGATAAATAGAGTAAGGGTGTAGGAAAGAAATAAAAGAGTAAGGGAAGAAATTTTAGTAGTTTAATGGTGGGAAAGAACTGGAAGCACGATTGCTAGCCAATAGCTTGAAATAGTAGCAAAGAACACCAAGAATAAATGAAATGAACGGAATATTAATCCTCCTATGTATCCTCTGGACGAGTTCCAGGATTACCCTTCCCCTTTCATCGAAATTCAGAGTTCAGAGTAACGACGATTAGGGAAAAATGAATATAACAGAAACACTATCCACAGGCGGCATAAAAGAGAACTAATACAACGTTTTCCTCCCCTATGTATCCTTCAAGAAAATTTTAGAGTTCTACTCCAATCACACACCTAAATCCAGAGTTCAGAATTACAGTATGCAAATGAAAGAAGATGAAAGAAATAATCATAGAAGGCAGCATAAAAGAGAGAAATAGAGTCCAAAGCTCTTTAGTATTAATCACAGGAATCTAAGTTACAACAGCTTTCTAGCAAAAAGTTCCCCCCTTTTACATTACAATGCCTGGGTTTTTATAGAGGACCCGACCCTCTGAGCCATAAATGCACAAAATGGAGGAGTACACCCTCGAAACCTGAGAAGTCGGCTCTTCGCAGCTCTCGTGACTGAGCTCTCAAATCTGTTACCAAAATTGGCAACTATGACCGGGTCAGCCGTGGAAACATGCATTAATGAGCCGTCTGAGCATCCTTGGCTTCTGGGTACAGTGCTCGAGTGGCCGCCATGCTCGTCGGGCTCTTCTTCAGGGACTGATACTTCATTTCCAATTGCTAAAAATGAGCAACGAGCTTATCGGGCACGTAAAAATGCATTTATGAGGCACTTGATCACCTCGAGAAAATACCCGGCTTGGAGCACGTGCCCTTGAAGTGCTTCGCTAAATTTTGTCCGCAACTCCACTTCGCAATGGACTTGTGCCGAAGCAGATCCTCCTTCTTGATTTGTACTTCGCATGGTGGAGCTTCGCAAAATTGCTTCGGGGATGGTGGGTGCCGAAGCATATTTCCTTCGCAAGATGGGCTCTTCACTTCTCGCTGCTTCGCTGGAGAGACGTGCCAAAACTGCTTCGCTGATGAACTGTTAAAATGCTTCGCCGCGATCTTCCTTCAAAATTGTGGTTCGGGAGGATTTTGGCCGAAGCGCATTCTTGCCTTCAAAAATGCTTTGACTGCTTCCACTTCGGGTGAAAGTACTTCGCACGAAGGTTTGCCGAAGCAGATGCTTCGCAATGACTTTCGGCGAAGTAGAAATGGTTCGCTGGTGGGGAGGCCCGAAGTGGGTGCTTCGACGATTTCTTGGCGAAGTATTTTCAACGTTGCGCTCCTTCAAATCCCGCTTCGCAAGTTTCTTGCCCGAAGTAACCTTTTGAAATGCTTCGGGTGCGAAGTAGTTTTCATTCTTCTTCCCTTGTATTTTTCTTCGGCAACACCGCTTCGCAAAATTCTTGCCCGAAGTAGTTGTTTGAAGTGCTTCGGGCCCGAAGTAGTTTTCTCTGCCTTAGCAAATTCGGACCGCGATTTTCTTCGACGAAGCTATTCTCTTGAAATGCCGCTTCGCAAAACTTTCGCCCGAAGTAGCTGCTGGAAATGCTTCGGGTGCGAAGCTCTTTTTACGCCTTCTTTGAATTCCTTCTTCGGCAACGCCGCTTCGCAAGATTTTTGCCCGAAGTAGCTGTTTGAGGGACTTCGGGCCCGAAGTAGTTTTCATCCTTCATTTCTTCCCTTGAGGCTATCTTCCTTAGCTTGTTCATCAGCGAAGCTCCTTCATCTTCATTTTATGTACAAGGGGAATAGCATATGAAATTGACAACAGGACCCTATAATATCCTGAAGAATTTTGTCGCCAATGCATATGAAATTGAGCTTCCAAAAGGCATCGACATTTCGCCAATCTTTAATGTCATTGATTTATATTCGTACTATGATCCACCTAGGGATACGGATGAAAGACCAAACAGTTGATGTTTCAGAAGAACAATGGATAACACAGTTGCCAGAGAAGGAACGAGACAAAATTGAAGCAATCATAGACTCGAGAATATCAAGAAAAACGAGAAGCAGGGTCTACCATGAGTAGTTGGACAAGTGGAAGAAACAGCGAACTTAAGGGGAAACGTGGATGAGCGCTTCCGAAATAACTAAGTATGGAATCATGGTTGTGGAATTTAAAAATGTTCATGAGCTAGGTCCGAGGTGTAGACCAATTGGTGAGGCAAAACCCCGTAAGGGGGACGGACGCACAGGGTTCAAATCTTAAGCCTTGCCAGACTGAACACTTGTCCCTTTCTTGGTGCTTTCAGTGGCGTAAAAGGTTTAAAACGAATGCGACGTGGTGGTTATAGGGGCGGACTGCGTGGAGGACTATGTGGCAGTCTCTGGGGCGGACGTGCGAAATACCGTGATGGCTATAAAGGCGGATAGTGTGCTCAGATCATCGTGGTGGCTACCAATTCCACTATGTAAATCAACTCATGAACATTTTCTCTTACCCAACGAGTATGATGCAGACATCTGCATGGAAAAGGAAATGACACAACTTGTCAACTAAGACGAGAGCAAGGCAAAACGATCAAACAAAGGAAAATATAAAAGGCCACAATGTGCGTCTAGGGGGGGCGGGCTTTTGGATGGGATATGGAATGAATGCCTAAGAAGGGAGTGCATGTGAGAGGCACTCAGGGATGCGTTTTTAATCTGATCAATTCATCGATAATAAAACTTTGTTATTCATCCCTAGTCTTCCAACATTGTATATCTTAAAATCTATATTTGTAGATTGTATGTGTTCTATTGTTGAGTCTATGTGTGTAGGTTGCAGGGGAGAACGCCTGAGTCAAGGGGAAACCATTCCAGAGCATACCGTTGAGTTTGTCCAGTTGTTTAGAGATTTGCCAACACAAGATCGCAGTCCGACCTTGCCCGGGTGAGATTTTAGTTCGAGAACTGAAGAATAACCGCTGACAGGAGATCCATTCGTGAATGTCGATTTGTTGTGTTCATCACAATGGAAGTCGTCATCTATCGAAAGGATTGAGCTTGTTGTCTATGACTTAGCCCTTTTCCAACTTGTCGTCCAAGGAAAAACATTCGCGTGCATCTTGTCATCATCCGTCTCGAAAGATCCTGCTATCACAAGAGCATTTGTCATCCATCTTACCATATCCATCTTGAAAGGACCCGCCGTCACGAGGATCGATTTGCCATCCGTCTTGCCTATCTGTCTTGCCATATCCGTTTTGGAAAGACATACCGTCACGAGGAGCGATTATCATCCGTCTTGCCTAGCCATCTTGAAAGGACCTGCCATCACAAGGAGCAATTTCCGTCTAGCCCTATCCGTCTTGCAAGGACCAGCTGTCACGAGGAGTGATTATCATCTGTCTTGCCTATATGTCTAGGAAGAACTTGTCATCACAAGGAATAGTTAGTCATCAAAATTTGTTGTCTGTGCAGTCATCTGCGATATCCGCTGACATTAATGACTGAAGGGGAACTGAATTGTTGTATCACTAATGTCTTCTCTCTTTGGCCCCTTAGTTCAGATTATAGGGGGTGTTGAAAGTGTAATCTAATTCATGGCCAAGGCCAACATTGTATGATGTAATATTAGATAGGCCTAAGGGCATTCATTGTACAATGTATTGAATTTATTGTAATATTTTATTATGTAAGCCCTATGGTTCGTGGTTAACCTTGTTATGGTTAAACCTACTTTATAACTTGTAATTAACCTAAATCCCTCTTGTTATGTTGTCTTAGGTTAAACTTTATTATGTATTTGGGGCTTTGGAATTGGTATAAATAACCCCTCCCACTCCTCATTCTTTAATTGAAGTGTTGTAAATGTGATCTACAAATTGTACAGTGATAATTTATAGTGCCTACGAGCGCCCCCACATCTCTATGTCTTCATTTTCTTTTTTGTCCTTTTAACGCTTTTTGTATAAGATTTGAGTGGATGGTTTTTTTTGTTTGTTTCTAGAAAATATTGTAAATTCCAACAGAGATTGCCTACAAAGAAGGAAGTTTCATAGACCTTTCAGGTGTGCTATATGCGAGGAAAAGATCAAAATATCAAATCATCTATATCTTCATTGTCCCTTTGCTTCCGCTGTTTGAGGTTGCTTTTTTAATAGAATGAAGATCTGATGGGTTGCTTCATTAACATTCAAAGAAATAATGAAATGTTGGATTGATTGTTTGTAAGAAAAACCAATAGGTATTCTTTGGAGTATTGGCCCTTGTAATCATTTGCTAGAATCTCTAACTAGAAAGGAACAATAGAACCTTCAAATACAAGTCATGAAATCCTATCCAAGTTCTGATTCATATTTTTGCCTCTCTTGCAGAGTTATACAAGCATGGTGCTTAATGTGCCAACGTCTTGGTTATAGGATTTGAACATACATGTGAAAGTGATCTATGATAATGGAGCTAGCACAAAGGATTTCCACAGACAAATGATAAGACTAACATGTCTGGAAGTTGTATTTATCAAACTTAATTTTGATGGTGCTCCCAAAGGAAACCCTATGAAAGAACAAGGGATGGTGTTTTCCCAAATGTTTTTGAAAAGAGCACTTACCACAAGGGCTCTCAAGGAAGAAACCCTTTATTTGTCTCAGCATGCAAGGCTTCACCACATTTGAGTTCCAAGTCGCTGCAAATGACACTCAGTGGACAGGAAGGGCCAACTTCTGTAATTTTTTGGGGTTCACCTTACTAAACCTACACGTTTAGCAGGACGCCAAAAGTGGTTCCCCCACCTTTCCCATACCATCATCGGCTAGGGACCATTCAACCAAGGCGTAGGGATTATCCTTTAAGGTCCATAACACTTAAAGTGGGACACTTATTCCCTAACCATACTCTAAGCTCATCTAGGTAGGTTAATCAAGCGTAGAGCCTTGGTGCTTAGTTACCACACCTCCATGGGCTAACTAAGGTCATTGCCACTTCGACAACAATTGACATGATCACCTGTTCCTACTCGATCAAGGGATCACCACTATTGTCTTGTGAATGGTCTTCCCAACATTTATATGGGACACACCCGATCCTACGCATTCAGGGTGCGACAATTCACAAATATCCTGGTTATTGTATTCACACAACTCCTTCCAGGTTCATGAGTTCTTAGCTATTACATCCTCGTAACTCCTTCTAAGACTCATATCTACCTGGTTATTGCATTCACACAACTCCTCCCAGGTTCATGAGTTCTTAGCTATTGCATTCTTGCAACTCCTAAGACTCATATCTACCTGGTTATTGCATCCATGCAACTCCTCCTAGGATTGGGTTTTATGGTTTACAAGAGGAATATTCTACCCACCCCAAGGATAGATAATCATTACAACATTTACCATAAAATTAAACAATGCACTTAGCATAATAACAAGCAGTACATAATCCATCAAATTTGAAATGCGCAACAAATATTCCTCTTAACCATAAGCCAACTATGCATAAATCAAGTGCTTGAATTTAAATACTTTCTAACCACATAAATGCATAGACAAGATAATCTATATCTCTAACATAATATGCATTTTCCGCAGTTGATAGAACTCAATAATAACTATCCAAGAAGATTACTCAAAATCGCATAAAGTACAAAAACCCAAGTTGTCATTAAGCAACATAATCTTTCAGTTTGTACAATAATCAAATATACAAAACTTATTGATCAACTCAATCATTACAAAACCTTTGCCTTTCCACATCATCTATCTAATCAACTCCCTATGAAGCCATCCGCCAAAGATCTTCAAACCATCCAAGCATCTGCAAGCTTCTTCATGATGGGGAATCCACCACAACTTATGAGGTATACTTAGGGATCAGAACAGCCCTATATGCAATGCAACTTAAAACATGCCTTACTCTATTATGCAAACAACCATGCACAAAACATAAGCAAGTTGTAAGAAGAGAATCCTACTTCTCTTTATAATGATCCCTTAACCCACAAAAGTCTCAAGAATCATTATATTAGTTTCTCTTTCAAAACCAAATTAACATTCAATAACAATACAAGAGAATCTCATACTTCTCTTAAAATAATTCTTTAACTATCACAAGTCTCAAGAATCAAAGATAGTTTCTCTTTCAAAACCAAAATCAAACATTCAAAATCAATACAAGAGAATATCATACTTCTCTTAAAATGATTCTTTAACTATCACAAGTCTCAAGAATCAAAGATAGTTTCTCTTTCAAAACCAACAAACAATAATCCATTGATTCTTTAACTATCACAAGGATCATTATAATAGTTTCTCTTTCAAAACCAAAATCAAACAATAATCCATTGATTCTTAATCCACAAAGATCATTATATTAGTTTCTCTTTCAAAACCAAAATCAAACATTCAAAATCAATACAAGAGAATCTCATACTTCTCTTTATAATGATTCTCTAACTCACAAGAGTCTCGGAAAATATTATATTAGTTTCTCTTTCAAAACCAAAATATTACTTTATTAAAACAACTATAATCAAAGTAATTAAATATAAGCAAGTACTTTGACAAAATTTTGCTTACCCACTCAAAATTATGTGGAACTTCAACAAATAAGTATATAGAAGCTAGGGCACTTCTTACAAGGATCAATATTGCCATTGAAAAACAGTAGAGATATATTTCAATTGAGGGCATTTGCAGATTATTATTAATGTTAGTAAGAGGAATGGATATGGAGATTGAATCAACAATGACATTATTTATGACATTCGTCAATTATTAAAGGGTGTAGTATATTGGAAATGTCCACGTCCACAAGGAAGAAAAAAGAATGGCAAATAATTTGCCCAATTATAGTGTTAGCTTGGAGAAATTCTATACTGG
Organism: Wollemia nobilis; assembly: GCA_028583015.1. Lineage (NCBI taxonomy): Eukaryota > Viridiplantae > Streptophyta > Pinopsida > Araucariales > Araucariaceae > Wollemia > Wollemia nobilis. The sequence goes on along the minus strand of JAQPPZ010016957.1, from coordinate 24,938,271 downwards.
AAAATATTAACTAAGAGAGATTGTATCTTTCAATGAAAATGATATCAAAGAATTAACAAAGGAAAAGTAATAGATCGAGGAAAAATAGAAAGAAAAGGGAGCTGGAAAAAATTTTAAATGGAAAGGTGTGCTTGATACAAATCATGAAATTTTTGCTTCTACATGATATATTTACCTCACAGTAAATATAATATTTTGATCTATTTTATTTTGATAGAAGTGACCTTCTATAAAAATCTGGCATGACTTATTTAATTGTTGAGGAAGTGGCCCTTTATAAAAGCCACATATATGAAGAAGTGGCCCTTTATAAAAGCCACATATGACTTTTATATGTATAATAACTTATTTAATTGTAAAGGCAGTGGCCCTTTATTAAAGCCACATATGACTTTTATATGTATATATAGATATGACTTATATATATGGCTCTTTATATATATATATATATATAGTCTGCAACGAAGGCTCCTCCTGCGCCAAAAGGAACAGTGAATAGAAGCAAAAAAAGGTCGCTGATGTAGATCAAGACTTTGGCCTCCATTAGAGTCTTACGAAAGTCAATATAAATCCTGATCATTTCCTCGACATAATGGCAGGAATGAGCAGAAGGATCTCGAAAGACTTTTCAAAGACTCTTCTAGCATGAACTGCAGACAATTCTCTCTGAATGGAGAGAAATTTAGTAATGTGTATCTGCCCCAATAGTCTGGGACTTTGGAATATTAACTTGTCCTCTGTGCCCGATCGTAGCTAAGCCTTGTGCTAGTCCAAGGATAAGTGTACTTCTCAAATGGATTCACATTTTTATGTCATTGCATATATACATACAACAATTTCACCTTCTCCAGTCGTGACATATTCATACAGTGAATTCTGTGTAACTGCGAACTACATGAAGAAAAATACAGCTGAGAGCAGCTTCAGACAATTGCATATGAACATTTTGATAGAGGTAAATGGAACCTACAACTGTAAATTTATTTTTTGCTCGATTAGTTATTCCCTTTCTAGGGCACTCTCAGCGTTTGCCTGTGTTGAATGTACTCCACTTCCATCCGACCACTGTGGGCAGTAGTGGACACTATTATGTTTTAAGTTTCGATTCCAAATAGCCAAGGAAGCTCCATATTCATTTCAGCAGCTAACAACCCCGTCCACAACCTTACATATCGATACCTACAAACGCCGAATTCCTAAAAACCGAAAAGTCATCGTTTATCTCTCTTATTTATACTTTATACCGAAAAGTCAAAAGAGGATAGCACCACGTTACAGACAGAGATTGCATACAGAATCCGCAATCTCTTTCTTTTTGCAAACAATTATTTGAAAAGCCTACAAATTCACAGCTCAATTTCTCGAGGTAAAGTTAAATTGATGAGCAATAATCCACAACTACAACAGGCAAAAAATGTAACGAACATCAGAGCAAGGAGATGACAGACTCGAATTGGGAAGGGTTCGAATCTCACAACAATGAAGCTTGAATTCATTCAAATTGACTTCAATCTTTCCACGAAGAGAACAGAAGAACCAAGTAGCCAATGATCTACTGGACTAGCTCTAGGGAGACCAATACTTCACTAAGATCAACCCGCAGTCAATGGGAATCACAAAACTTATATTAATAACTCAAGCAGCGCGCCCGTGATTATATTTGTAAATGAAACCCTTGCAGAAACAACGTCGCATTGTTCGATATTGAAAACAAAATACAAAATCGAACCTTCCGTAGATGCCATTCACCATAATTATCAGGTGATCTCGAGCTTTGTTCTCTAGGTTTCCATCGCCTGTCTTGGCCATCCACACATCTTGCCCGCCGTCTTGAGTTTCGCAGCATTCGCCGTTTTGAGCTTCGCTGGATTCGGAGTCGAAAGCCATATGCATAATAAAAATATTAATGCATAGTAAATTGGAACACAGTGCAGGATGTGAGGAAAGTCGCGAGGCAAATGCTGCAAATGCATTAGATGACTGTATCTGTGAATTTATATACAGATCGGCCCGCAGTTCCGACAAACCTGCGTAAAGAAATTCCTGCTCTTAAGATTTATCCGCGTGGAGGACGGCGCTTGACGCGTGGCTTGAAAAAAACCGACTAGGTATGAGCCTAACTACCAAAGCAACGGCCGACAGGCCTTTTTCGTTCACTTGTCACGTGCGTGCAGACCTCCTCCCTCGTTAAAAGTTATGCATAATTTTTATATAGAAATTCCATAAGGTCTATTTTATTTGATTTATGCTCTGTAGAATAATATTTAATTCGATTTATGTTCTACAGTATAATATTTAATTCGATTTATGTTGTATAGAATAATCAGACTTAGATTTGGTGAGATATCCTCATTCTGGCAACAAATAAACAAATAAGGTTGTATTTATTTCAAAATGATTAAATATAAATTAAACAAAACAATATCCTAATTAATCTTTATGTAAGTTAAATAAAAAAAATGTACCTACCAAAATGATAGGCTTTTACCGTCACTTTGCAATTGAACGGCACGATTAACATGGACGTTATAATTCATTTGATAAACAACCGGTCAAAAAGCTGGAGGGAGAGTTTTGAATGAATGAATGAAAGATTTTAATTACGTCCGCGAGACCCAAATATGGTCTATGGGACCTTAAATATGGAAGTACAATTACTCAAATCATATTATATGATCTTTAATATCTTTGAGAAGGTTGTTCCTTCTCCTCGCTGATTTGTGTTAGCAATTCTCCAACTTTTTTTATTTTACTGTCTTCAAATAAATCCGTAATACACTCGTTCTCAAGTGTTTCTTTGTATTTGTCACGGATATCTGAAAAACTCAGGCATTTATAGATGAAGTGTTCCTCTGTCTCTACCGCCCCTGTGTTGCATAGAGTACATATCCTTTCTTTCCATTGTTCTTTGGGCGTTGTCCATCTCCCCGTTTCACATCAAAGCCTATGAGAGCTAGTCCTTATCCGAGCAATGAGTATTTTTTCCTTCCACTTGATTTCGGCGCCTATATACGCTTTTTCCTTGTGGTCATACGTTGGGTTAAAATTTGCAATATAATATTGTCTTTTCCTCGCTTGCATTTTTCCACATTCCACTTCTGAACTTTTCATTCACATAATTTTTAATGTCTTTGTTGACATTTGGGCATTCATTTATGTTGATTTCCCAACGTTTCATCCATTTCTGATTTTGTTTCATCCATGTTGATTTTGTTCCATATGCAAATGCACATGTGAAAATCCACGGTCTACCGCCCCATATATGTACCCTATCTTTAAACGGTCTAAGTATGGTGTTACAAGTGGATGGTTTGTCGTACCCTGTCAGTCGGTGACTTTCATGTGATGGTATTTAAGGTTAGTGGATTGGTAGGTGTTTATTTAGTAAAGCATTTATTAAAAAGAGATTTGTAGTTTATTTTGAATTATTTGAGTGCACTTCAACGAATCTCGAGCGACTAGTGGTCTCTTTCTCAAGTCTGATCAACAACAACCAGTTGGAATAGGCTTGTTGGAAGCAACCAGTGGTCTGAGCCCTGCGCTTGTCGTTACTAAAAATAGTGTGGCTATAACTAAGTCCCCTGTGTATCTCAAAGAAAATAATAACTTTGATGCTACTCATATTTAACAAAAGTGGGGTGTTTTTTTTAAAGGTCAAAAAGTTGGGCATATTAGAAGCTACCTTTCTCGTGAATTGAATTTGAATCTTTATTAAGAAAGCTTAACGACTTTTACCATTATAATGTTGGGGACATAAAAGTGGGATGTTGGTTAAAGAATATTTAACAATAATTTCTTATACTTTTATTTAGAGAGTTTAAAAAACTATTATTTTTAAGATAAATATAAAATATTTATTATTTAATTTTAAAGAAAAAAATTTCAAGTAATACATTCTAATTTTTGTTAATAAGTTGTTGTAATATGATTATACAAACCATGATATAATAAAATGATAAACCCTATTTCCTTTTGAATTCAAACCTTGAATCTCCTATTGAAAGTTTCAAAGTTTAACAACATTCAAGAAATAAAGAAAGAAATGAAAAAAATGTTTAACAAAGTTCAAAAGTTCAACATTCTCTTATCATCTTTTGGAGTGTGTTTCTTTGTTGTTGATTTTGATGAGAGGTTTCTCTATTTTCCTATTTTGGATTTTTCAAAAAATTTCTTTAGTGAGTTTACGTTTAGAGTGTCCTCATATGGAATCATGATATCCTTGTAGGTTTCACATTCTATGACAAAAGCTCTTTGGTCTCCACCACTCTATTGTGCAAAAGACATACATTCTAATCATGCCTCTTGAAGTATTATCCATCTCCTAGTTTTGCATCTAAGATGGTGTGAACTAGATCTTAGTTGGGCTATAAGCATTTTTCTTTCTATTTGATATTTTGGCTATGTTTGTAGTTTGGGTTGAACTCATTGGTGTATAACTATTTTTTCCTTCCTAAATTTTCAATCCACATGACAAGTCTAAATTTTTCCCTCATATGTTGTTTAATTTCTTTGTTGAAGTTTGGGATTTCATGAAATTTAATGCTCCATTTTCTATCTATTTGTTGCTTTGTTTCATCCATGTGTCTTCTTCTATTCAGTATTTCTTTAATTATTTGTTTTAGCAACTTGTTGTCTTGCATTATTTTTATTTTCTTTAGGTACCCCAATAGTCTTACCATAGCTTCTACTTCTAGTGCAAAAAGTCCTTTCAACAAGTAAATTCTCATATGGGACTAATGATTTAATTATGAAATTATTTACAATCAATTGCTTTTGAAGTCTTTTTATTTGTCTCTATTTAAAATTTGATGTATTGCTAGTCCATACCTCACACCCATATAGCACCACTAGAATAACAATTACCCAAAAAGGACGTTAATGGTTTTCCAATCCCCCAACTCTACTTTGTTGCCCCTATTTAGCAATTAGTAGAGTGCCCTCCATTCTCGCTTGTATTCATTTCATCCTACATATTTCCCAATTGAGTTTGCTTTGAAAATCTAACCTAAGGTATTTGTATTTTGTTACTACCTCTAAGGAATTTCCTTCAAATAACATATATGGTTGTTTTTTCTCTCTCCGAGTAGAGAAGACCATAATTTTAATTTTGCTAGTATTTATCTACATCCTAACTTCTTTACAAAAATATCTAAAGCTTTTAGATATTCTTTTAAACTTTCAAGTGTCTTGCCAATGAAGATGAGGTCATTGGCATAAAGGAGAAGTTTCACTATATAATTAGCCAGTTATATTCCCTCTCCTCCCATCCTTTCTACCCATTCCTCTAGTGTGTCAATATAAAGGCTAAATAAAGTAGGTGACAATGAACAACCTTGTTTTATCCTTAATATCACTTCCAAAACACTTTAATAGTCTTTCTAGAGTTTTGACTTTTGCTACCACCTGCTCATGAAGTTTGTGTACAACTACTCTATAATTAGTTGGCACACCAAGTTCTTCCGTTATTTTTCATAATTTACCCCTAGGTATTGTGTCAAAAGCCTTTTTAAAGTCCATTAAACAATAATAAAAAAATTCCATTTTCATGTCGTATCTCTCTATTAGGTGCCTTAAAGTAATATAGTGATCTATTGTTGAGTACTTTGGTCTAAACCCTACTTGCCCTATTGCCCTCTTTCCTTGATTTTTTGTCCATTGATTGATTTTGCTTTTTACTATGTTGCTAAACAATTTTGCAAAAATAGGATTAATCATGATGATGCAATAATTTGAAGGATTGTTGGTGTCTCCATTTTTATGCAATGGTATGACTAGGTTGGTTATTCATTCTAATGGAAAGACTAATTTAATGATGCCATTAAAAGTATTTTGGATGTGTGGTGCTAATATGTCAATCCCACTTGAGATGTTCAACTTGCAAACCATCTATATCCTAAGTTTTACCTATTATTGTTTTCTTAATACCCTCCTTCACATCTTTCAAAGAAAAAAAATTCTCAGATGAGTTAATTATGGGAGGGGTATATCTTTCTTTGTTTCTCTCATATAATTGCTTAGCACACTACAGTCATTTTTCACTTATGATATTGTTTTTTGTGTACCTTTTGTTTTTTTGTAGTTATTTTCATAATTATCTTAGGTTATGCTTTGCAATATATATCAACTCTTTTTGTCTTGCTCTTGTATATGTTTTTTTTTTGTTTTCATCAGTTGTTTATGTAGTTCTTTCAAGGTTCTTAATGTTTTGCATTCTTCATCATACCATGGATTTACGAGGAAGCTTTCATGTTCTTTTTTCCTGGTTTTTAACTTTTTGCATGATTCCAAGGCTTGTTTGATTATATCCATTAGTTTACTACTATAAAAAATATAGGTTTAAAAAAATATGTGTTCTATTTATTTCCTCTTTTTGCATAATTTGCTTGAGTGATGTTTTAAACATTCTTTTATTTTTCTTTGTTATAGGGATGTTTCTTGTTTTCTTTCCTTTTACTTTAAGATTATCTTCTTATCCACTTCTTGCATTTGGATCTTTATGTACATTGGGTTGTGATCAAATTTTAGCTTAATGGAAAAATTTTCAATTTCTAGATCTTTAATCTTTGAAATAAAGTATGTTGAATAGATAACATAATCAACTATAGTGTATTCATTATGTGTTTGGCAAGTATATTTTCCATATTTTTCATATGTTTATGCCATTATAAATTATCAATCCCTCTATGCTACATAGTTTAAGAATCTCTTCTCCATGATGTGTGATGGGTCCTTGACTATCATCTGAGGATCTTAACCAACAATGATCCACCTCTTATTCTAGCCATATCAGATTATCATTTATGCCTTCATTGATCTTTAAAGAGTTTGCTTGTCTATTTGTTGTCCTTACATTAAAGTCTCCCACTAAAACCACCTCTCCAAGATTGTTATATTATGTGATGTCTTTTGCCAATGCCATTTATGGATCCTCATGATTTAAGCTATGTTTCTTATAAAAAAATTATTATTGTGGCCAAAATGACAAACTACAATGCTAATCAATTTGTCATTGTCTATGATTTTAATCTGTATATTGTTTATTTGGTTCTTCTTTCTCAACCTGTATGAGTCTACCCTAAGATTATTTTACTAGTATTGTTACTCCTCCATGTATTTTTCTATTTTTTGCTACTTTATCCAATATTTACATATTTTTGTATCCTTCATAGTTTAGAACCTTACATCCATCATGTTCATGTGCATATATTACTATAATTACATCACTTCCTTTAGCTATGGGCTCTAGATCAAGACCTCTTATCCATGGATATCCACGATAATTCCAACTCACCAATATTAAGTGTTATTGGCAGGTCCAAGTTCCTATTTATTTCGATGTGTTCCTTTTGTAATGAATGTTTTTCCATTTTTCAACCTTACCTCTTTACCCTCACTCCTTGTTATTTTTACCTTTTTCCATTATGTCATTTTCTTGTCTTGTTGCATAAAAGTAAGATCATCATCCCCGTAAAAATGTGACCCTCATAGCAATCCTCTATTTTAGAAAACTTACATTTCATCTCATATATTGAACATTGTGACTCAGATTGGCCTAGCTCTAATTTCTTCCCTTACTTTTTCTAGTCTACATGATTGATGAATTTGTTTGCTCTAATGAAGTTTATAAAAAAAATAACTTATTTAGTTGGTTGTCTTTTTATTACTCTACTAAGATGTAATGCATAAATAGTAGAGGTGAAATTTCGGTATTGTGAAGACTGTTATAGGAAAATGTCAAGAAGGATGTTGAATTATAGAATATTTGTATTCACACAAAAAAAAAAAAAAAAAATCCAAAAAAAAAAAATCAAGAATTCAAACATATGTAAAATGATGGAGGTTTCTAGTTATAACACCTCAATTGAAATGAGAAGTGAATCTATCTATAAAATCTCAAGCTCTAAAGAAGAGAGTTATGATTTTTCAAGGGTGGGGGACCCAAGTACAACCCCTTGTTCTCCAGCAAAAAAAAATGGTTATATTTTCTTATTCTCCATGCTTTTATATTCCCTTGATGATAATGTCTATTGACATATTGTGTCTTGCTTTCTCTTCCAACAATTGCATTCCAATTTGTTTCTCTATTAAATATCTTTATTTCTTTATCTTGATCATTAGGTCTCTTACCACTTGTGCCCATGATCTAGTCTTCTCTAATTTATTTCGCAGATCTTGTTCTTTTGTCATCATGTTTGTAATTTCTACCTAAATTTCTTTTATTTGTAACCAATTGTTTTTATTTTCTTTTCTTTTTTTCTAACCTATAATTTAATTTGAATATGGGATCCATTTATAACATCATTATTACTACACAAGCCTACGGTAGTAGAGGATTGATGTCTCTAATAGATTGGTTTGAATATCTTGTTCTTAAATCATTCCTTGTTCCATAATGAGGCTTTGTTATTCCCTCGTTCCTATGATCAATTACAACATATCATATTGCAAGGACCCTATGTGTTCTATAATTGTTAGTTTATCATGAGATTGCTAGCCATGGTATAAGTTGACAAGTTAATCTCATGTATTTTCACTTTATCTCCTTTGTGTTGTAGGTTTGCCATTACCTTATGCAAGTTTTCCTAAGCAACATATAGTTAGTTTTTCAAGCCCTAGACTTGGCCCCACCAAATAAATTTATTGGGATTTCATATTTTTGGACCATAAAATAAAAATAACAAGAGAAGAAAAACAACAATGTATTTGGGTATTAAGGCTTTCCAGGTTTTGTCTGTCTTTTTTATACACTTGCCTTAATTTGCACTATGATATTTCCATGAAGAACCTTTTCACATGCACCCAAATTATAATATAAAACTCGACAAAAAATTAAAATATGAGTCCATTTCAATCTCATATACTTGATTTTAAAAATAAAAAATAAGATGTTTTAGTTTTAAAAAATTAAACCACATTTAATAAAGTACAAATCTTTGTCAATAAATGCTTCACCAAAAGCGATTATTAAGGATGGGATAATTAAGCATGATTATGTGGTAGAAAATTGTACAGATTTTTGTCCTCCAACAATTAGCTATAAACAATGTATTCAATATTTACAGATCATAGTTGGAAAACTTGCAACTCACAATAAACTCACTAGCCCAATTTTGGAGATTTTATCAACAACTTAGGAAAACTCGCCAAAACTAAATCGAAAAACAAATTCCAATAAAAAAAATATTTTAAACAATGCCAAAAAGATAATTTTCTGTTAGATATTCATTAACAATAGTACAATTACAGTTCATGAATCAACAAATCCAACCAAATACATCATAGAAATGCAACATTTCAAAATATGAAGCAGTTTTTAAACTGCATTTTGTTTTCCCTTCCTTCCCCTCGCACTACATGGTTGGCCTTGACTCTAAAATGGTGGATTAATTGGAGGCTCCTCAAGTATAGTATCATCATGGTATATCTCCTCCATTCCTCTTAAATGTTTTGCTTCCTCCTCAAGTGCCTCAATGTCCTTTGCATTAAACTCAATATACACACGACTCTTGACAATCCAATTACATAGTGGATCCAACTCATCCAACTCAGATGCCTCATAGGATTTAGTAGCCTCCACTTATCTTGTGTGAATCCTAAGATTGTATTGCAAAAACACAAGGTCATTGAGGCGCTCTTAGGTCAACCTATTATGCTTCTTAGTGTGTACGGCCTCAAATGGAGACCAATTGCGCTCAAACCTAGAAGCGCTACAAGGATGACTCAAGATGCAGACAACCATCCTCTATAGAGTAGGTGTTTTGGAACCATAGTCCTCCCACCATAAATCTAAAAAAAATATAATTTTCAAAGTATTAATTTACATTCATAAACTACATTAAAAACTTCTAAAAATTTTAAACTTTAACAGTTTAAATGCTTTACCTAGTCGTAAGCTTGACCTTGCTTCTTTAGCGAAGGAGAACATAAACAAGCTCCCTCCCACAACCTTATATAGTTGCAACTCAATAGGGATAAGGTGTTGTTTGGAAGGGTTATCTATCATCCTCTCTACACAAATATAAAACCTTGCCTAGACCTCTTCATCACCGCTAAAACTACTAGTGTAAAAGAATTTGGAGATCAAGAAGCACCTTTGGCATGAATAGGTTGATGGAGTTACCTTGTCCATCACCTATCAATAATATGCCAAATTGGTTCAAAATTACGATGGTTGCGACAAAACATAATGTTCAATGGCCTCTTTGGCTCTATTCATTACCTCATATAGATAGCCCTTTGCCAAATTTTCACCATATACAAGGCAAATAACCCTTACCAAGGGATTTGTCACCTACAATTAAACAATAAATACTAAAAGTTTAGAAAAAGTAATACTCAAATATAAAATATTTTAAAATTTAAATTTGAACTCAACAAGCAAGTTGTAATTACCTTGAGGATTTTATGAACATTCACCCAAAATGAATCATTAAAAACTTGCCTCCATATGTAATGTCCAACCCCCATTTGAACACCAAATTTCTGCCCTTGTTTTGAGTTTTTTTGGTTTTTTGTATTGTTTGTGATTTTATGTGTTTTAACAACTTCAGAGGTGCCAACTTTAAACTTGTACAACTTTTAATATATGCACCCAAAAAATCTACAAACTTGGGAATAGCAAGATAACACCTTAATCTTCAATTTTACCAAAGGAATTTGTAAGATTCAATCATATCCAAAAACTATGAATTTTTGAAGTTGGCTGGATTAACACTGGTTACCAACAAATTACAGCTAACTGGAAATGAGAATGATTTTTAAAATACTTATCCAAATGACATGAAATTTGGGCACAAGATATTACAAACATAAATCTCAAAACCCTTTTAACAAAATTGCATAAAAGTGAAAGTACCAGGAGATTCGCAAATATGAAATTTTTTGGAATTTGCAACAACAACACTGGAACTCTATTATTTCATTCACTTCATAAAAAATATAACATTCTCTAGCAAGATAATACAAAGTATGGCGAATACAATGCTAGGCGCCAATGATAGAAGCCATAAAGGTGACCAAAGAAGAGGTGTTTTTTGCACAAAGAAATCCCATGTACTTCCTTCATTGGTACAACCAACAGGTTGTAAAGTACGGTTGCCTAAGGATTGTCTCAAAGTACCACGAAATCTGCTAGAGTTCCACACTGGTATGATTGGGAAAAATGGCCAATGTCTCTAAATCATCAATGAAACCCTAGCCCAAATCACTATGTAAATGCATAAAAATATCTGCAATTGGGGCGGCTAAGCTAGAATAGATGGTAGGAAATGAATACCACAACAAACTCTTACAAATCTTGTCAATATCCTCAAAACCCCAACTGAAATCTGCAAAAATTAAGCACAAAATGCAACCTCTGATATAAGATTTCCCTAGAGCACCCTGAGAGTGTCTTCCAACTCCGAAAGTGTTGATCCTAAAGGTGGTTTTCGTCACCTACAAGCAAAATCTGCAAAGATAACCCTCTGTAAATCCTTCTTCTCTCCAAACAAGAATACTCAAATGCCAAAGATGCATAAATGAAGCTCTCTTTCTCTTTTTATTTCACCCCCCAAAAAGGTCGGCCAAATAGAGGAGGTATTTATTTATTTTTTAATTTTAATTCATTTCATTTTCCTTATGTCCACAAGGGGTCGTACCACCTCATGACCCACTTAATTTAATTCTTTATTTAGCTCCCTTTCTTTTAAGTGGCTATAAGGCCCCTTTAACATTGAAATATGAATTTTATAAAGTAAAACTATGTTATATCAGTTAAATATAACATATTAAACTTTACACATTAAAATATTGGGCCTCCACTGATCAAACCATCAAACAAAAATAGAAACGAATACCCATTCAGCCATACTGCTTAGATGTAACATTCATTTTTCCAAGAAACTGCTCCTGATTGACTTACTAAAAATAGTAAGTCCCCTAAATTACTGCTAGAAACGGTCCTGTAAGATGACAACTGGAAATGTAGAACGTCCAACAGTAATATCTCATCACCTGGTGGTCCCTAAACACATGACATTGCCTATGAAACCCCATGAATAGGCAAGTCCACTCTGCACTCTAAAGCTGACTAAGATGGGGATATTACAGTCCTCCCTCCTTGAAATTGCTTGTCCTCAAGCAATGTCATCTCAACATAAAATTTTTCCAACTGAACCAAGCTGAAACCAGATGTGATCCCAGGGTCCCATAACAACCTCAAAAAAATTCCACCACGCTCATGCTGCACCACTCTGATCACAACAAAAAAAATATTGTGCTCATATTGCACTCCCTGCTCCTATAACCCAATAATAAACTCGTCCTCATAATCTAAACTGATATGCCTGTAAGGACTGAGCTCAATATCGTGATAAGTCTCATGCCCCAACATCACCGAGTGAAGAACTCACGTAATCCTTCCAATCAACCACATTTTGCGCACTTGAGAATATAATCTGCTCAACAAAGCAGAACTCACCACAATGATCCAACAAAGATGTTGATCAATCATCCATAGGTGGCTGATATAGAAGAGGACAGTAGTATTAATTTTATAAATGATCAACCGGGAAATGCATCTGCCATCGAAATCAACAAACACCATATTTACACTCAATCTCCCAGTATCAAGTGAATGAACCAAAATAGCCCAACACTCCCAATCAACAATAATCAAATGAGTAATATCAGAAGAAATAGCAATCATCAACATGAAGTGGATGCAACCACACTCACAAGATTTCCAAAAATGAAGATATATCCCACTTTCCAAAGCTAAAATAAGCATCTCAAAGTCTGATTTTAGAAAAATCAACGTACCACACGAGTAACCACTGCTGCAAATAAGAAATATGTCATCTAAAGTGCAAAACCCAATCATATTCTAAACTGAAATTACCTTTGAATAAGTCACTAACTCCACAAGTCGCCAATTTTTTTTGATACTTCGCTCCAATCCACTTGCATTATCACAAATAGATTCATAAGGTGGCTGATCAAAAGTGTAGCAGCAACATACTTCTTATTCATTTGGTCAACCATCTCCTAAGGCACACACCTTCCATCGTCCTCGATGCCCAGAAACATAAGCATGCAATCCTGGGTGTAGAAGCTCATATTCCCAAAAGCTTTGTCAAACTGTGGGAGCACCATACCATACATCATATGAATGTTAACTATGGAAGATGTAGGAATATATGTTGGTACAACACAAGGCCTCTCCATCCCATAAGTTGTTGAATCATTATTAATCTCCTCTCCTTATGGTGTGTCCACAATATCCATCACCATGTCACAACGATCAATGCCATCATGATTCGTCATAAGAAGCAAGCCAACCTCATGCATCTTGAAGAGTGGGTTATCAAATGATGTCTCACTATCCATTTCAAACAATGTATTGCCGACACACTGGAAATTGTCATTATCCTTATATTCATCCCAATTAACCTACTGATCCAAATTTACACAATCTGATTTTATTGGACAATGGATTAACTCAAAGTCCTCCTGAATGCTATCAAGCTCATCAACCAACTACCCAATCTCCATGGCTCTATCATTATTCTCTTGTTCTCTAGTTTTTATAATAGCAGCAAGTTTCCTTACAGTTTCATGCAATGTCATGTGAGCATCTGATAATGAGACTCTAGTTGACTCAAGCTCAAGAGTGAGCCTATCAACTTCTTCCTCTTTACCCTTTAATGCACCAAGGGTCTCTTCAACAAGCTTGATAGAATAATCCATGTCTGTAAGTATATTTATAAAATATGATTTCATGGTTTCCAAGGCTACTTTCAATGTTTGTAAATCAACAATAGAGATTATCCCTTCAACACCCTTTTGCCTCCTCTCAATATGAGCCTTCCAATAAAGCTCTTCAAAAAAATTATGAGTGTGATCAACACGGGATAGGGCTGCAACAATTGTGTCTTCACTAGTCCTTGAATTAAAATCAAATTTTTGCATTAAAATTTTAGAATTATATACCTGGCAATGATCTTCAAAAAAATCATTTGCCTTGGCTTCCTCTTTGCTTATCATTCGCTCTAATGATAGTTCATCACTTGAGGCAAGAGGAATTTCATTCCCAAGTGGTTCTTCGTCAAACTTAGGTGCCAAGCATTGAATGTTTGAAGGAAAGAAATGTCCTCCGTGACGATCTCCAGTAGGGATGGTTCCAAAAATAAAATGGGGTTTTGAGATAAGGGTTAGGAAAATGCTGAAAGGAATTAAATGACTGAAAGGAATGGGAAAAGGCTAAAAGCTATAAATACAAGGTGATGGACAGGAAGCACGATAGTCAGCCTGTATACTTGAACCAACAACAATCAAAACAATAAACTTTTAACAGAAACCAACATTAAATCTTTGAAACTGCATAAACTCCAGGGGTATTCCAAGGATTCATCCTTTACTAATAGCTAAATCTAGATAAAAGAATTAGGCTATATGGTAAAGAGGCTAATTTAATAGAAATAACATGATAGAAGTCATACACAAAGATAGAAGTTTCAAAGCCGAAGCCAGAAGTCTGTATTGCGAAAGCAAATTTCAAAGTACAAAGCTGCTTCTCTAGCAGAGATTGTCCATTCTTATTTACAGAGAAAAGAACAACTTTTATAGGGAATTCTACTTCCTAAAACACTATTGTCGAACCACTCACCCAACGATGATAGGTAGACTCAATCTAGAATCGATTTACAGCATTTAATTCATCCTTGTAGATAACTGAGTATTGAAGGTAGAAGATTCTGACGAGATAACTTAGCCCTGAAGATAGAAGGTTTCAACAATATACCATAATAAAATGGCTTAGAGCACATATTTGGGTTAGTTTAATCAGTCAATGGTGGATTTACAACATCCCTTGATAATTCTGGGCACCTTCAAGGCAGTTATGGGTAGTTTACATCGTGTTTGGAGTCCATCGAGAGTTTCGCTCCATAATTAGAGCAACAACAGTTAATTCCATGCCTTAGAAACTTTCTTATCTCTATTTTGGATGTCACTTATTGGGTGGAGCAACAAATCCTTTCCCTCCACAAGTGGAGTGACTGCAATTTTTATCACCTTTGAATCTCTTTGTGCTTACTTAGCTATATTCGCTCATCTTCAAGCCCTTTTGGCCGTTCGCTCCACTAATGGAGCGATAGGGCCTATCGCTCCACTAATGGAGGGATAGGGCCTTTGAATGGAAGGTTGAATTTACCTTGTGCTTATTATAACTTTCGCTCCACTGGTGGAGCGCTTGGGATATTCACTTCACTAGTGGAGCGCTTGTTGCCTTGACCAAATCTTGACTTGCCTTAGTGCACACTTAGATATATTTTCCTGCCCTACACCCTATTGGCCTTTCGCTCCTCTGGTGGAGTGACTGGGCCTTTCACTCCACTAGTGGAGCGACAGGGCTTTTGACCCAAAAGTTTAACCTTTTGGGACTTGCCTTCACCAAACCTTTAATCGTGCGCCTTTATGGAGTGTCGCTCCACTGGTGGAGCGATAGGGGGCTTCGCTCCATAGGTGGAGCAACTGCAACGCTGACCACTTTGACCTTCTGCACTTAGATTTCCAACCTGATTTTCTTTTGAAGAGTCACTCCATAGGTGGAGAGAAAGGGGGATTCGCTCCATGGGTGGAGCGCTCAGCCCTTTGACCCTACTTTGACTTCCTTTGCACTTAGCTATATCTATTCATTATCATTTTTTCTAATCTCTTTTTTGGCCTTTCACTCCGAGCGACTAGAAGGTTCGCTCCATTGGTGGAGCGAAAACATATTTTAACATAAAAGCATGTTCTAAAAACAACTAAGTTTTGGAAACCATTTCCATATGCACAAATATGAAAAGAACATAACTTGCAGAAAAATAGTAAGAAAAATAACAAATTCAGAACATCGCCCATGCTAAAACGTCTTACAATTTTGCATGCGACATGACAGGAAAAAGCGCAGGAAAATTAGAGAAACCAAAAAAATGAAAGAATACAGTCCTAAGCTTAAAGAGATAGCTGGTGAAAGCACAACAACATAACATCATCTTAACCATTTTTTATGGAACAGGAGAAGTTTTTACAATGATTGTCTCAAAATTGTATACAACATAAAATCCAACAAAATATGGTAAAATTGGCAACATCTCTGGCGGCTCACGGGGTATTGAGCCTGCCTCAATGCAAAGATCCCAGGCCTTATCCTTGGGTTTTAAAGTCTTCTCCACTCTGAGGATCTTCGAACTGTTCTTTCGATTGCTCCTCGTTTTTGCTTGATACTTCCCCGAGTTTTTCTTTCTCTTCTTCTTCCTCCGTCTCTGAATCTTCTCCATGCTCCTCTAATTCTTATTTATGCTCCTATAATTCTTCTTTATGCTCATCTGATTCTTATTCATGCTCCTCTGATTCTTCTTCATGCTCCTCTGATTCTTGCACCTTGGAATCCGGCTCACTTTTTGTCTCTTTTTTCTTCTCCTGCTTGTGCGGTTGGGGAAGGAAACTGTCCAAGGATTTCTTAAACACATGCTTGTATATTATGGAAGCATCAATCTAGCATTCAAGAGAGAAAGTTGACTGCTTCTAGAGCTCTTATATCAGGCCACGGTAGGTCTCAATGCGCTCAATATCAACAAACTCCAGTCTTCGATCGAACTCCTACAAGCAAGATTCGATCTGAGCGTACTTAGCCATGAACAGAATCACCTGCACGTCCGAACTCGGATCCTCCCAAGTATCGATGTCGAAAGGGTTGTCAACAAATGTTGACCATATGGGCTCTAACTCCTCGATCGATGGAATGGGTCCTTCAGGGTCTATGAAATCGGGGATGCCAATTTTAGCAAGGGTATTGAAGTATCACAGTGAAACCTCCCTTTCTTGCTTGAGGGTGTCGAAAAGCTAACAAGTTCTTTTGGCTAAGTCTACATTCACAAATAAAGAGCATATAGTCATCTTTTTTGTCACCCATGATCGATCCAGAAGGCTCTTAGGAGTTAGGGGGAAAGATAAAAAGGTAAATATGGGTGCGTGCCTTTGGGATCTATGATCAAGGGAGCCGAGGAATATGGATGTTGCATCTGCGATTCTTCTTTCTCCTCTACTTCTGGCACTTTTGCCATGTTTACATCGACAAAATCTGTCTTTTACCTGTTGCTTATTTGACTGCGCCACCATAGGAATTTTGGGAGATGATGGGCGTTCAGTGGGTGACACGCGCACTATGTCTATGTCAATAAATTTGATGTCTTCAGGCGTCACCTAGGAACTCGTCTTGGTAGGCTTTTGGGTGCTAGTACATGGCTTCTTCACTGCTTACTGCAAGATTGGTGCCTCTTCAACCTTACTTTTCAAAAATATGCTCTTATTTTTATGTGTCTTGCCAACATACAATGGGTCACCCAAAACTGCCTTGCCCTTGCCTTCTACATATCTCGAAGTTGTTATGTCATTTACCTCATCAGGGTTGCACCCAATTTGGGGTACAATGTCAGCAAATGAAAATACCCGATAGGTATTTACGTTCTCATCGTAGAGCTTGGAGAACTGGTCGTCAATCGTCCGTAGATAGTTTGAGGACGTCTTGTCATTATGAACTCGCATGATCCACCATTCTTTGATTTTGTGGTTGGACCAGTGCTTCAGCTTCGCCTTCATTTCCACAAGAAGCTTCTTGGGTAGCTTCTACTCCAGATTGATTGTTGGGTCATACTCGCTCTCCATGGTGTAAAAATCATGCCAGGGGGACAAAGGTATCATTTTATCAATATGCCACTCCAACTTGAGTCCCTTAGGATTGTTCCTCTGTTCAACCATGTCATGGCAGGGGCTGCTATGAAATGACTTTGCTCCGAGGTGCTCTTGGAAAATGCCACGCGGGTCATACTTCCAGTGTTAAGGAAGCTCGATCAATTTGTAGTCAAAAAGCATCACCATGAGCACAACATACTAACCACATTGCGTGACTTTAATGTCCCTAAACTGAAAAGGTAAAGGGCAACAAGTCTTCTTCTTTTTTCCCTTCTCGTATACTTCATTGGTATGATCATGTTGTCGGGTGACCTCTAGGGTGAACAAATAGGGTGTGGCGTAATAGGTAAACATAAAAGGCTTTTCTATAAACCCATAGATTCTGATGATCATGCCTTGAGTAAGTAGAAAAATGTCCCCCCAGTTCTCTTCCACCACTTGATCTCGTATTTTCATGGGGAGTCGATCATAGTGACCGTAGAGCAGCTCCAATGCTGGCCCCAAGAAAACCTGATTAAAGACATAGTATGGTTCCTCTCTGGACAAGCAATGTGTCTAGAGATAAACCGGCAATGCCTTGCCTTGGTTGTCAATTTGATTCTTGGGGATATAGGGGAACTTATCATGAAGGTGGTAAAAAAATACCACACTAAGGTGGAACACATCCTGAATTGGTTGTCTCTTTTGGTCTACAAGTAGGCCAATTATCCGTGCAACTACCGTGACAGGTATTCTACCTAGTCAAAGAAAACTAGGATGATGTCGAGGTTCATCTTTGCGGGGAAATAGATTTCATTTTCAAAGATTGGCTGCACCATGCACACTTTCCAGTCATAGACTACCTCATCGGTAGAAAGCCCCATCACCTAAGCCATAATTGAATATATTTCTTGGTGCATAAAATCTATTAGGCGCTTGGGTAGCTGAGGGAACTCCTTAGATGAGGTTGCCTCTCCCAGATGCTCCCTCATAAATTGGTGCATTTTGGGCATAGGCAAATATTTGGCACTCTACTCGGAAGTATTAATTTTCTAAGGGAAAAATCCTTCAAGGGCTTCTCTCCATAGGCGAAGGCTTCTCAAACAGTGTTATCTGTGATGGCGAATAACGTCTCTCCCTTAGCATTGCACATTGTTCTAGTCTAGGCATTGTAAAAATGCATCACCACTTGTACAAACTCTGAGCAATGGTGTACAGGTGCGCACATGAAGAAGAATAAGTGCGAATGGTAAACCACGATCAGTGGATTTCTAGTTGAGCCCTCTTCATGCACCTTCCCAACATCTTGACACAATTGTTCCATGTCCTTGTTTGTCATCATGCAGTCCTAAAAATAGAAGAGAGCGTCTTCTGGAACTGTAAACTTCTCAAGTTTCTTTTCCCATTTTTGTGGCTTCTTCAGCTTTTTTGAACTGCTCTCTTTTCAAAGACATCACTTTCTCCTTGGGCACCTTCTGCTTTGGCTCCCCACTCTTCTTGTCCATGGCTACTAAACAAACCGATACAACTCGAATTTGAATCAGAGAGGCACTTGTAAAGAATATCGGTTGCTAGGGTAGCAGTAAAATAGCAATGCAACTGAGTGATGGAAATTATCTTGGTAAACTCTTCACCTTATATCTCCAGCTTCAAACTTGCCACCTTAAATGTGCACGTTAGAAATTAATGCTAGTGAAGATCGTGGGGGTGATCGTACGCTTCTAATTGGCTTACGTGCGGGTGAAGATCGTCTTGGAAATGATAAAAATGGGTAGCATCGAAGAAACTTCCTCGGGGCACGTGCATCTCGAGAGGAACGCTTCACTTGAATTTACCAGGGGATGCATTTTAGATGCTTTGAAGTAGAAAATGCTTTGATTTGATGGGGTGGAGGGGTCCCACTTTATAGCACAGCGCTAGGGCTAGAAACGCCCTTCAATTCCATGCTTGCTCGACACTTGGCGTGTTTTTCTTATTGGACATTTTTTTAGAAAAAGCAATTTTTTTAGGAAAGAGGGGAGACTTTCGCTCCACTAGTGGAGCGAAAGCCAGTTTATTTATTTTCTTTTGGAATGGAACAGGGGGGGAGCAGTCGCTCCAACAGTGGGGCGACTGGGACTTTCGCTCCACTGGTGGAGCAAAAGAGGCTATCGCTCCACTAGTGGAGCGATAGGGGCTTTCGCTTTGCTAGTGGAGCGAAAGTCACTTTTTTTTTTTTGAAGCTCAAGGGGAGGTTGTCACTCCACTAGTGGAGCGACAGGGGCTATCGCTCCACAAGTGGAGCGACAGGGGCTATCGCTCCACAAGTGGAGCGAAGGAGGATCCCCAAGAAAATTTAACTTTATTCCTCCTAGCTTCGCTCCACTGCTGGAGCGACAACCAACTATGTACACTTGAAACACATATATACACAAGAAATACCTGGTGGATCAATGACCTTCTTCGAAGCTCGATGGGTGATAAGCTTTTAGGAGAAATTCGTTTATAGAAATTGGGAGAGTGAAACCCTCCATAGTTTTCAAGATGAAAGAGTTGATTTGTTTAACCCTAGAGACTCGAAATGGGCCTTCCCAAAAGGCATCAAACTTCTCATGGTTCCCTGGCTTGGACTTGTTCTCATCTCACTTCAAGACCAAGTCTCCAATGCTGAAAGTTCTATCGAAAGTCTTTTTGCTGATCCAGCTCTTGGTGGATCTGGCATGCTTGACGAAAGCTTCATAATATTTCTCTCTTTCTTCTTCCAACTGCAGCAGCTAGGCTATCCTTACCTCTAATGGGTCGAATTTGCCTCCTTCGCTGTCGAGCCACTTAAGTAACTGCAATACGAGCAACTCGATATGCGTAGGTAATATTGCGTCTTTCCCGTACACTAGTGAATAGGGTGATGTCTTGATCAATCAGTTGATGGAAATGTAGTCGGCCCAAAGCGAATGGTCCAAGAGTACGTTCCAACTTCATTTATTTTTTTACAAAGACCTCTTCAAGATCTACAACAGGTTTTTGTTTGTAGACTCTGCCAATCCATTACCCTACAGGTAATAGTTAGATGAGGTTTTCAAATAGATACCATAACTGAATGCAAATTCACAAATCCTCATGTTGGTGAAAGGAGAGCTGTTATCAAACACGATGGCCTCAGGTACACAAAATTGAGTGATCAACCCTTCAAGGAAGGAGATAACCACGTCTTAGTTAGCTTGCTTGGTTGAAATTGCTTCTAACCACTGAGTGAAGTAGTATGTAGCGGTAAAAATGTACTTGTGGTCGAAAAAGGAGTTGGGATTGATGATCTCGATGAAGTCTAGGCCCCACTACTAGAATGGAGCTTCTGTAGACACTAAAATCATGTCAATACGATTAGGAAATCTAAAGCACTGGTTAATTGGCATCATATGGCCCCCTTGGGCAACCCTCAAAGGTTTTATAGTGGTCCTAACCACTCTTGGAAGGCTCTACCCCACTTTTAGGAGGTTTTGGGCCACATAGGTATGACCATCGCACCCTAGTACGATCACAGTTCATGGTCGTCCCACCCAAGGACAGTGGCAAAGTGGTCGTCCTTGGGTGGGACGACCATAAGGTTTGACTCCCAAAAAGTCAAATTTGGACAAATGGCACCCAAAAACTACCATTTATCTCGCCTATTTGAGCATGCAAGTCTTGAGGGCATAAAATCCTTATGACATACTGTAGAATGGAGGCCAAAATGGGAGATTCTCTTCCCCCTCCAATGCATGCTTAGTTTTAGACAAGTGGCACCTCTTGCCCTGTATGCCCTTGCATGCCTATTTTCCCAAAGGTTCCCTTTGGCTATAAAGTGGATCCATTTTCCACACAAAATATCGAGAGGATTTTTGAGACATAGCAACGGAGTGCTGCCAAGATTTCCCCTTACCCTTTTGTACCTTTTCCCTCAAAATCTCTACCTAGCGAAGGAGGTTTACGAGTGATCTAGGAGGCATAATTTATTTAAAAAACCGAATCATCTGAGTGAATTTCACCACAAAATTTAACGAAAACACTATTGAGAAGGTTCCTGTTGCTCATCAAATTCACACAGGAAAGGACTTTTGGTGGGTTTGCGCGCCCTGGACCTGCGACCAACATTGAAAGGCCGAGGGGAAGAGATGCCCCTCGTGCCAATCTCCGGAGAAAGGTCGGCTCCTATACTAATCTACTTTTGGGGTTTGAGATAAGAGTGCAAGAAAGAGATAAAAGGAGTTCGGGTTAGAGAAAGAAATAAAAAGGGGTAAGGGTTAGAGATTGATGATTCAAGGTGGGGAAGAACAGGAAGCACGATCACTCACTAATAACTCGAATAGCAACAAAGAACACCAAGAATAGACAAAAGAAACGCAGTGTCGACCTTCCTATGTATCCTCTGGACGGGTTCGCAGGGTTCTCCTCTCTCTCTCGCTGGAATTCAGGGTTCAGAGTAACAACGATTAAGATGAGGGAATAACAGAAACCTCGATCCACCAGACAGCATAAAAGAAAGCAACAGGGACGTTTTTCCTCTCCTATGTATCCTTCAGGGCAAATTTTAGGGTACAGTCCCCAATCGCACACCGGATTCAAGATTCAGAGTCTCAGTATACGAGTGCAGACAGACAAAAGAATTAAGCATAGAAGGTAGCATAAAAGAGAGAAATGGAGTACAAAAATCTTTAGTATTAGACGCAGGACATCAAGTTACAGCAACTTTCTAGCAAAAAGTTCCCCCCCTTTTACATTGCAAAGCCTGGGTTTTTATAGAGGACCCGGCCCTCTGAATCATTATTACAAAAAATGACGGAGTACGCCCTCGGGCCTGAGAAATCGGCTCCTCGTTGCTGCTGCGGATGATATCTCAAATCGGCTACCAAAACTGGTAATGGTGACCGAGTCAACTGGGGAAAGATGCATTAAATGAGCCACCTGGGTGTCCTCGGATTGCAGGTGCGGTGCTCGAGTGGCAGCCATGCTTGCCGGGCTCTCCTTCTCGGACTGATACTTCGCATCTAATTGCCAAAAATGAGCAGCTGGCTTATCGAACAAGAAAATATGCATCTATGAGGCTCTCTAACTGCCTCGGGAAATGCCCAACTTGGGAAGCGTTCCTGGAAAGTGCCTCGTTGATTTTCGCTTTGCAAAACTACTTCGAGGGCGCGGAGTGCCGAAGCCGATCTCCCTCTATTCTTCGCTGCTTCGTCGACAAAACTGCTTCGCCGATGGGTCGGGACAAACGCTTCGGGCCGATCTTCTTTTAAAATGGCAGTTCGGGGGAGTTTTGGCCGAAACACTTTCTCGACTTATATTGCTTCGGGAGAAATCTGGCCGAAGTGGATTTTAGAAATACTTCGGGCCCGAAGTATTTTCTTTGCCTTAGCCGATTCGGGCTATCTTTTCTTCTTCGGCGAACTTGCTTGGATGCCGCTTCGCAAACTCTTCACCCGAAGTAGTCGTTGGGAATGCTTCGGGTGCGAAGTGTTTCCTTCGTCCCCTCTTCGACAAAGTTCTCGCTCGAAGTGATGATTTGAAGCGCTTCGGGCCCGAAGTTCTTTTCTTTTCATTTTGTCCACCAGGGGGCGATAGGGAAAACCAAAATTGCTATAACTTGTAAACAAAGAAAAACTTTCAATAAAACAAATATCATACAAAGTTTTAAATTTTCTGCCCCTTGGTGGAATGTGACAATATTGTCAACATTCTTGGCGGCTCACGGGGCAACGAGCTCGTCTCGGTGGTAGAACCCTCAGCTTTTATCCATTGGGCCAGAGTCACCTCCAGACCCTTCTCCTTGTTCTTTTTTTGGGGGTGCTTCCACAGCTTGTCCTTCTTCTTCCTCTTCTTCTCCAGGCGCCATTGCTTCTGCTACATCTTTAGCCGTTGGCAGTGGGGCCAGGTGGACGCGGATATTCTTCAAGGTTCGACGAACCTGAGACCAGACGCTTTTCATGAACAGCTCTTGATTCTCCTAGGGATTTGACCAAAGCGCGAAACCTATCGATCTGCCCAATTTTTGCATGCTGGGACCTAGTATACAGATCGTTTAGGGAAGCGACGATTCTACAATATTTCAATATGTAATCAAAAACTTGCTTCTCTGTTATTGGTTTGGCCCACTCGTCTATCTCTGAAACGTTGCCTTCAAACTGCTGCCACTTTGGCATGATATCTTCCTTGGCTAATGGCTTCCCATCATCATCCATGAAACTCAAGAAGCCTAAGGAGAAGAGGTCCTCGAAGTAGCCCATTGACGCGCGCCTCTCGCTTTCGAATGCGTCCAGTAGGATTTTTGCCTTCTGAGCTTTCTTGGCTATGGAGAAAAATGCGTGGACTGTGGCTTGGGTCGTTGACCAATCCCTTGCTGTTCGACTCATCGCTGCGAGCTTCAAATCTTGATACCTTGCATCTTGGACCTTGAGGGCCAGCTTGATTCGGGCTCTGACATTTTGAATGACCTCTTCGACGATTGGTCCTCCTTCGACGGTGGCAACCTGGGCTTCTATGGTGTAGACTAAAACTGAAAGGGCACTGACAGCCCGAGACCTGAAATTCTTGAGCAGATGTGAGCGAATCTCTTTGATTTTGCTCCTGTCAAATAGCCTTAGGCTTTCCTTCTCATGCAGCTGGATCTGAGCCTGCAAGATCCTACTTTCAAGCTCCTTGGCCCTCAAATCATTTTCGGCCTGCCTTTGTGCCTGATTCTTGGCTGTGCACTCCAGCTGTGCTATCTGCAGCTTTAGGGCGTGTGCTTCTTTTCGCATCAACTTGCACTGCTCCTCGGCCTCTGCCAATTTGGAGCGAGTCCTTGCTAGCTCCTCCTCCAGCTTGATGTTAGCACTCTCGGCTTCGAACCTGCGCTTGTTGGCAATGTTGGCATGTGCCTTGAAGGTCTCGATTCCAATGTGCATAGAGGCGAACTCCTTGTCCACATTCAGGTGTTCCAAGTCCTTTTCCTTATCCTGATATTCATAGTCCATTGGAGTCATTTCATCCAGGGGCTTCTGGAATTTGGGTATCTTCTTCACTTTATGCACCTTTCCCACCTCGAAATCGAAGATGGCACATTTCTCAACTTGAGCGAGCGAGCGCTCTCTCCTTTTTCTTGCCTCTTTCAACATTCTCTCTGTGTTCTGTCGGGCTTGGAGAAGTTTTTTGGCCAAGGGGGACACCCGTATCGAGGACAGCTCAGAGTCGAATGCGGCTGGGTCTACAACCGAGGGATTGAACAAATATAAGGAGGCCAAGGGGATAGCCTCACTCGAAGGTTCGACAACAGGGGTGATAGGGGCTTCGACGAGGGGGAACACGTTATGTACAATGGAGGAATGAGCCTCGGGGTTCGGAATTGAGCTATTGGCTTCGCCCTGGTTGATGACTGAAGGATTGGCGGCGTGGTTGGGCGAAGTAACTTTGACAGGTTTGTCCAGGCTGGAATGCTCGGGGGGAGTAGTTAGGGACAAGGCGTGAGAAGGTGATTGACCTTGTGGAGGCAGGGTGGATAGGTGAGAGCTTTCGGCCAGGGCCGGGGTGGACTTACGAGCAACCAGAGCATAAGGTGAAGAAAACGTACCTGCGTGCCCTCCCCGGCGGAGCGGCCATGGTGATCTCCTGGGTGATCGGCCCTGGTTCCTCTTGGGCCTCGGTACTCTCAGCTTCCATGAATTCCACGAGTTCCTCCATGTTGATGATATCTACGTTTGGGATCGCTTCGGCATTTGGTGGAGCTTCTCCATCGTTTACTTCGGCCGAGCCCGATACTGATCTTTCGGTAGGGGCGCTCGGCGTGCCTGTATGCGGTCATTTTGGGAAGTTCGGGGGTGCCTGTGCAGGTTCCCACTCCTTTCTTTTCTTCCTCTTGAGGGGTTGCTCTGATTCCTCTATTGCTGTCTCGAGATCTTCGGATGGACCCTATAGTAAAGCTTTTGGTGCGGCCCTGGCTGCTTTTTCCTTGGGGACATTATCAGTCTTCTCAAGGCCTTTATCTGTACTTGAGGTGGCCGGTGGAATGAAATCGATGAAGGACAAGGGTTTCCAAGACCCAATATTGGTCTGATACACAATTGCAAATTCCCTGTCCATCGTTAGAAGCCCGTAAGAATTCATCTTCTAGCAATGGACTCTTATAATCCACCATTCTCTTAACTGCTCCTCGTCCCAGTCCTTTAACTCCTCTTTTAAATCGTCCCTTGCTTTTCTCCAGAAAGTGGAGTCGGGAGTTGGGAATGGGTACTGGTCTGGGTCGAATTCGACCTCCATAGGATAGAAGTCATGCCAAGGAGGCAACGTCCTCATCTCCTCTAAGTGCCACTCCAGGTCCGTACCATTGGGGTTGTTCCTCTGCTCCAGAACTTCGGGGCGAGGACAGACATGGAAGTTTTTGCTTTTCAAATGGTCTCTCATCACTCCCAACGGGTCGTAGAGCCACCTCTATGGTATTTGAAGCAGACCAAAATCGACGAGCTTCTCCTCCAGGTATATGTTCTGTTTTAAGGCAAAGACCTCGATAACTCCCATCTTGAAGGGGAAGTCGCAGGTGTGTGCCCACTTTCGCCCGTGACCGTAAGTTTCGTCGGTCGCGTCACTTTGTCGAGCAACTTCTAGGGCAAATTGGTACTCCGAAGGGAAAAATGGTAGCAAGAAGGGCTTCCCTGTGAAGCCGAAGAGGCGGATCACAAGCCCTTGTGTCAATTGAAACACATCCCCTCTTCGCTCCAGTACCACTTTATTTCTAAGGCAGAGAGGCACCCGAGGGCTAGACCCTGTCAGAATGTGCATCGCAGGTCCCAAAAACTGTTGATTGAAAGGGTAATAGGACTCCGACCTCAGCAGGAGACGGGTCCACTGATATACAGGCAAAGGGATCCCATCCTTGTCGATTGGTGAAATATCACAATGGGGAAGGGTTTTATGTACATGGAAGAAAAAGAGCCAAACCAAGAAGGAACAAGGCTGGAAGTACGGCTCCTTGCTAGCATCCTTCATGGATGACAACCGCATATGCAGATTTTGGGCCACCCATTCTGCCCAATCGAAGAAAACTGGGTTAGTGTTCGGTCGCGAAGCGTCGGGAGCGTAGAACTCTCCTCTGGAAATGCATTCGGCTAGCGACACCTGCCATGGGCATACCAAAGTATCGCTTGACAAGCCCCCTACCCATGCAATGATAGAGAATATATCTGTGTTCTTGAAGGCCTCCAAGGGCAGGGGCATCTGGGGTCGCTTACCGGAAGGAAGTCCGCTCTTGAGATTTTCATGCAAAAAGCTCAGAATGAAGGGATTAGAGGTGAACTTATCCGTTTGTTCACTCAGGCTGACATTGCGAACGGTATAGCCTTTTGGTGGCCTTTGCTGTGGTGCGAACGCTGCCTGCACGTCCTCCTTCAGAATGGAAAACAACTTTTTACCCGAGGCATCTAACACCTGCCTTGTTTGCGGTGGATAGTTTCGAGCAATGGCGTATATGAGCTCGAGGCAGTGATGTGTAGGAAGGACCAGATACCAGTATATGTGGGAATAATACGCCATGGCCCTCTTGTTCTCCGCTGAGAGCCTGCTTTTCATGAAGTCGATGGTATACCGAAGCTCGGCCACGGTTCTTGAGAGTTATGGGTCTCTAATTTTTGCCCACTTATCAACAGGTGGTTCTACACTGGGCTCATCATCGGAATCTTCCCTTCCTTCCATCACCTATTTTCCTGCGCGTGGGGGAGGATTGGCCCTCCTAGGTGTCTGCTTCTTTTCTTCCGTGGCTCTCGCCTTCTCTGGAGTTGTCGCCTCTGGTTCTTTTCCCTTCCGCGTGGGGTTCCTCCTTCCCATTGTGAACGATTGCAGCCGAATAACTTGTGATGTAGCAGAGTTTGGCACCTCAAAACAGAGGATGGGGTAATCACGGCGAACGGCGGAACCTTTGATGCAGAAGCTTTTCAAGGTGGCAGAATGCAGACTCAACTCTCACGCTTGCAAATGGTTTGTTCTTAATGGGTATCTACATTTTATAGCTTCAAAGGGCAACTTTCGGCATTTATGGCAACCACCGTAATTACTTCGTGGGCCTAGCTCAAAAGTATCGCTACGACATCTGATTGGCTATATGGCGACGTCATACGCGGGGCCATGCAATTCGACGGTTTGATTTTGTATCGAGAGCGTGAATCGCTACCACCTGGTACTTTAGCATGGCTTTTGAGCTGACAAACTTCCTTGGGATGAGTGCCACTTCTTTCGTATTGAGTTCATCTACTTCGGTCCCCTTTTGAGGCTGTTGTCGGCATGTTCCCCGAGGCACAACTTAAATGTGTCCGCTCCGAAGCGGGGTTTGGTGAAAATGCTTCGTCGCGAAGTTCTTCTTTGGGCTGATTTTCTTCATTTCGGGCCCGAAGTTCCCCTTTGCTACGCTGTTGCTTCGGTTCATGAATACCGTCGATCGAAACCCATTTCATCGAGGAGGGCTTCGCCAAGAATTACTTCGGACAACGCCTTCGATACATTTCTTTAGCGAAGCGTTTTCCACGTCCTTGGTTTGCATGTGGTTTGGTTCTCCAAGGATGAACTGCTTCACGACGAACTTCCCTTTGTCGGCTACTTCGGACCGAAACCTCCCAAAGGCGATTCCGATCGTGCTTTGTGAAGCCGAAACCAGGAATCTAGCTTTTGCGATTGAAGAGGCGCTTGCTCTCCATGATATTTTGAACAGAGTATATACAAAGCATTGAAGTCCTATATACAAAATATATGCAAGATTTTTTTTTTTTTTGAGTGAGGCATACCTCAGCGATTGAAGGTCTTCAGGTGAAGACCATTGACGGAGATTGGTAAAACTTGGCCATTCGCATCTTTGAGGATGAAGGAATTGGCCGAATTCACTTTTACTATTTCAAACGGTCCGTCCTAGAACGCATCCATTTTGTCATGATTCCCAGGCTTGGCCTTCCATGAATCCCACCTCCATACCAGGTCTCCTGCTTTGAATGTGCGGTCGGATGATTTTCGTTTGAACCATTCTTGGGTGACCTCAGCATGCCGTGCGAAGTTCTGGTAGGCCTTTTCTCGTTCCTCTTCTAGTTGTAGTAGCTGGACCAGGTGTTCCTCCATCGGGTTAGCTTCATCTTCTTCTAGCAACTGTAACGTAGGGATCTCGATGTGAGTGGGCAGGATGGCCTCCTTGCCGTAGACCAGAGCATACGACGAAGTCTTGATTGACCTTTTGACAGAAACCCGATCGGCCCACAAGGCCCGATCTAGAAGGAGGTGCCAAGTTCTTTTGTTTTGATCAATCAGCTTTCTCAGTATCCTCAACAGGGTTTTGTTGGTGGATTCTACCAATCCATTGCCTTGGGGGTAATAATTGGAAGACACCTTGTGATATATCCCATACTTGTATAGGAACTCGTTGATCTTTGCGCCTGTGAAACCAGGACCGTTATCTGTAATAATTGCTTCGGGGATGCCGAAGCGGGTAATCAATCCTTCCAGGAAGGTGACCACAGTATCTTGATCGACATGTTTTGTGGGGACTGCCTCGGCCCACCTGGTGAAGTAATCGGTCGCAGTCAGAATGAATTTGTGCCCAGCGGAGGAGTTTGGCGATATGGCCCCTATGAAATCTAGTCCCCATTGCTGAAAGGGGGCTTCTACTTGTATCGGTCGGAGTGGCATCGAAGCATTTCTGTTTCGATCGACGAATCTCTGGCATTGCTCACATCTTCGACAAACGGAGAAGGCATCGACAAAGAGTGTGGGCCAATAGTAACCCGCCTTGATTATCTTTAGTGTCGTCGCTCTTCCAGCAAAGTGTCCTCCAGATAATCCTGAATGAAATTCACCCAAGATTCTTCTCTTATCATCGTCTTTTATGCATCTGAGGAGGACGTCGTCGATGTTCTTGAAAAACAGGCCTTCTGGGCGCATAGTGTATCGGGCGGACCGCATCCTGAAATGTCTTCGCTGCGAAGCATTCAAATGTGAGGGGCATCTGCCGGTGTTGAAATATTCCACTATTTCATCGACCCAATCTTTGTCAGCCTCTTCCTGATTAGCGAGGCATTCTCCTATTGGCAAGTCATCCAACTGACAGTCTATTTTTTTGGTCGTTGCGTTCTTCGCCAGCTCTTGACATAGTGCGCGACCACGAACTAGTTTGGTAGGTTTGATCTCAATATCAAACTCTTGGATTTTGCTCACCCAACCAGCTCTCTTGCTTCCCAGTTCCCCTTGGATAATGAAACTACGCACATCGGGGTGAATGACAAAGACCGTCGTGCGACTTTGAGAAATGAACTGTTTGAATTTCCTAAGAGACTTCATTACTGCATGCACTTGATGCTCGATGAAATTGTACTTTTCTTCATGGGGATTGATTATCTGGCCGAGGAACGCGATGGGACGTTCCTCTCCATCTTCCTCCTTTTGCATCAAGACCGCGGTGTAGCTTTCAGGTTCTCCTATTGCATACAGGATAAAATCTCGACTGTAGTCGGGGTTGATCAAGACTGGTGCCTAAACAATTCGGGCCTTGATTTCTTTGAATGCTTTCCTCCTCTCTTCTATCTAGACAAATTTTATGCCCTTCTTTAAAAGCTCAGACATTGGCTTAATGACCTGGGCGAAGTCTGGGACAAACTTCCTTACGAAGTTAATCTAACCGAAGAAAGATTGAAGGCCCTTTTTATCTGCTGGGATTGGGAGCTTCATCAGAGCTTCGGCTCTATTAGGATCCACGAGGAGACCCTTTTCTGAAATTGCATGTCCCAATAGCTTTTCTTCGCTGACTGCAAAGATTGACTTCTTTGGATTGATTGAGATGCCAAATTCTCGGCATTTTTCAAAAATTTGTTGAAGATGTTCTGGTGGTTTTCTCTCCTTCGGGAGAAGACGGTCATGTCATCCAAATAGATAACAATAACCTTGTTCAGAAGCTCACCAAAAGCTAGGTCCATCGCCCTCTAGAAAGTAGCTCCCGCATTCGAGAGGCCAAAAGGCATTCGTTGGTAGGCTAATGTGCCCCACTTGGTTGTGAACGCGGTCTTATGCTGGTCTTCGTCCCTGACCCAGATTTGATTATATCCGAAGAAACCATCGAGCAGGGAGAATCGTTGAGCTCTAGCCATCGAATGCAAGATCTGATCGATCTGCGGGAGAGGATAGTGGTCCTTGAGGGAAGCATGATTCAGGTTACAAAATTCCACGCATAACCGGATGTCTCCATTCTTTTTTTTGATAGGGACCAAGTTCGCTACCTAGGAAGAATGCTTGATGGGATAAATGATCTTTGCTTCGAGCATTTTTAGCAATTCGACCTTCATTAGGACCTCGATCTTTGGATTAACCGGCCTTTGCTTCTATCGAAAAGGTTTGGCCCCTTCTTGTAATTTGATTGTATGTTGGATCAGCTGCCGATCGTATCCCTTGAGGTCGTGATAAGACCATGCCACGATATCTGGGTACTTCTTACACAAACATCGTATTCGCTCTATTTCTTCCAAAGTACAATCAATCCCGACCTTTATTACTTTCCTAGGTTCTAGTTCTAAGTCTTGATATTGTTGCGGGCTGATCTGGATCCTACGGGAGAGCGATCGATCATTTTGATCGAAAAGGCTCTCAAGCGTGATCAATCCCTTGGGAACGTGGTTGTTCTTCAACTGGACCAATCCTTCGTATTCTTCCTCATCAAAGCTTCGGTCTTCGACTGTAGCGGCTTCTTGGATCATGAAATTAACAATCTGCTCGTCATTGTCAAAAACTTGCCAGTGTAAATCTCTCGTCCGGGACAGAGGGTCTATAGATCATCCTTACAGCCTTCGGCTTATGCACCATATCATCCACTCGGAGAATATCGGGCTGCGATGGATGCTAAGACATCTGCATGTCGATTCTTTTCTCGTGGAATAGACTATAGATTGAGGGATTCAAACTTGTTGAACAGGTCCCATACCCTATTGCGGTATGATTTAAGATAGTGCTTCTTTGAAGAGCATCTGTTGGTGACCTGGTTGCAAACTAGTTCGAAATCTCCAAAGATTTGAAGATGCCTTATGCCTAACTTGTCAGCTTTCTTGAGTCCTAAGCACAAGGCTTCATACTCTGCTGCATTGTTGGTGCAGCTCCATGTCAATCGGTAGCAATATTCCTTTTGCTCACCGAACGGTGAAATCAGAAGGATTCCTGCCCCAGCGTCGTTCTTGCATCGGGCACCATCGAAGAACAATTTCCATAGTCCTTCTTGAGCAGAAACCTTTCCTTCCATTTTGGCTGGTTTCTCGGACTTGGCGATGGTGTAGCACCCCACCTCAGTCTCTATCATGGCATTGAAATCTGCCAATAAAAATTCATCTTCACAACATAATCGTGCGAGAGATTCCTAGACCAGCATCCACTTGCTCTAGCTCCTCCGCGATCGTATGCATAGGGCCACCGCTCTCTTCCTCGAACATCTTCTCGAACCAGGAACATAGAAGGCTTTTCATTATAGATCTTCACCTTCTTCCCTTTGAAGGGGATCTCCGGATGAGTGTAGTCCATGGACGGATATCCGCCCGACTTTGCCGTGAATTCCCTTGACAGGCACATGCTGAAGTAGGGCTCCAGGTCCACGACTACCACCTCTTGTATGACTACGATTTGAGGTGTCTTATGTAGCCGAATAGGAATGTCTTTGATGACACCTACAGTCTTCACTAGGGTACCATCCAGCTGGAGGACTCCATGACTGCTTCGCGTGTATTCCATGCCTATTTCATCGCATACCATGCCTATTTCATCGCAGTTATGCACGATATATCCTTCCATTTGTAAAGATAAGTAGAACGGTGGTGGTCTATTTTTTCCTGTAATGGACGCGGACAAGGTCTGCACCAGGGCGAGCGGCTCTGCCTTCTTTGTATTGATCCTTTTCAATGATTCTTGCAGCAGGTCCACTTGTCAAGGAAGTTGCAGAGCATCATACAAACTGATCTTGGCTGGAATTCTCTTTAATTCTTCTACAATGTTGTAGGTTGGGGAGCTATGCACCTCAGGTTCCTTTCTCGGTTCGTACTTGGTGCGATATTGCTCTGTCGCTTCGACCCTTTGTCGCTTGGTGAGCGAGGGAAACTTGAGCTTTTCCTTAGCCTGTTCTTTGGTCTCCACCTGAGGTGGTTCGGTAGTGGCCTTTTGGGCCTTTTCTTTGACTGGAGCTGGCGGAGGAGCTTTGCTCGAGGCCGAAGAGGACGTTTGTCCCTTTTCAAATCGAGTGTGTACCTTCAAAGGAGCCATCTGAGTAGCATCCACCTCTATCGACCTTTTACCTCCCCTAGTAAGGACTGCGACTGGCTCTTCCTCGCCGATGGACAAATTCTGATCCAATTGTCGGATGACGTTGACTTGACCGCCCTGATTGCCGCTTGTTAGCGTCTGCACGTAGTGTTGATGCAACATGCATGTATTCTCCTCGTGAGGATCATTACATGTAGAGCACTAGTATACATGATCGAAGTGCTTGGGACTTCATCTATCGCAACATTTCTCGTCGAAGCTTTTCCTTGATGGACAACTTGATCTTTGGTAAGTGCAGGCATGGGATAAGACCTTCTTGGTAGAAACTCTTGTTGTGCTTGCTTCTTCTTGACAACGGTCATGTCGTTGGACAAGGTCTGCACTATGGCATTTAACGATTGCATTTCTTGAAATATCTTGGCTTGCATATCATCGGCCTTGGGAACTGATGGTAAAGAAGCCATAGTTGGTATTGGAGGCAGGGCAGGATGTTGGAGGGGTGCTGGCAACATTGGAAATGTTGGAGTAATAGTGGGCGACGTAGTTGAAAGTGTGGGGAAATGTATCTGTGGAGCGGTGATCTGCGAGACAACGGGATTCGAGTTCCAGGATGAGATCGGGTATGCAGGGATTGCAAAAATCTGCGAAGTGACTGCGCTCGCATACTGGGCTTGAAGGAACTCAAGGAGTATGGGCATTGGCATTCTTTGAGGGAGTTTACCCATGGCTATGAGGTCCGTTTATGCTTTCTTGGCTAACCCATACAACTCTGGAAAAGTATTGACATTTGAGTACCTTATCATAAGGTCGATATCAGGGTTGAAGGCCCGAAGGAAGTAGTATGTCACGGCTTCGTCAGTTGGGCGAAGCCCAATTGGGACTCTTTGCCAGGTTCGAGTGAACCTAACATTGAAGTCTGCAATCTCTTCTTGTGGATGCCTTTGGATCGAAGTGAATTGCTGCAGAAGAGAAGTTGGATCGACGGACTTGTTGAAGCCTTGCATCAACTATCCGACTAACTGGTCCCATCCCGTAATAGTGTCCGATGGCAGAGATCTATACCAATAGAGGAGTTTTCCTCTAAGGGAGAGAACCAGGAGCTTCACCATCACTAGTTCTTCTGTGATATCATGGATTGCCGCCAAGAAAATGATGTCCTGGATATGCTCCAGAGCAGTCTTTCCGGCTCCGTCGAACGTCGGGAGCTTTTTGATTGGAGCAGGTGGAACTTGCCCTTGGCCCGCGAGATTCAACGGTGACGAAGAATTCCATGCTGGAAATAATTTGGGTGGCGGTTGCTGCTGTATTTGTTGTTGTTGGGCCATATTTGTGCCTGGGTTCTATGGAATAGAAGTCCCCGAAGTCCCTCTTGGGTTGCTTGTCGGAAGGGCAATGGGAACGGAGGCACTAGGATGCTTCGGTGAGTTGGGAGGATTCGGAGGAAAACTAGCCGCTGTGCTATCAGTTGGGCCTTGCTCGTCAACAGCAGCCTCTTGCGAGGATGTCCCACGTAAGAGATATTCGGGGGTAACTAACCTAGAGCATTCCCCAAAGGTGTCAATATCAAGCTCAAAGAACTCGGTTTCCTCTCCTCTATTCCTAACTCTCCATCTTGTTTGCATGAAGGCACAAGCTTTAGTACTGGTCTTTACGACTTAAAGATTCTCGGGTAAAACAAAGTCGCCAGATGCTAAGAGTCCTTTAGTAATGAGAGCATCGATTCTCACTACTACTCAGGGAATGAGACTGACCGGATCTCACCGAGAACTTTGTTAGAACTTACTGGCTCCGGTGAAGACGGGCTAGAAATTTTCTCAAATATGGGACCTTGGGTCCCATCGGGCGTGCCAAAAACTGTTGGTCATCAAATCCGCACAGGAAAGGACTTTCGGTGGGTTTGCGCGCCTTGGACCTGCGACCAACATTGAAATGCCGAGGGGAAGAGATGCCCCTTGTGCCAATCTCCGAAGAAAGGTCGGCTCCTATACTAATCTACTTTTGGGGTTTGAGATAAGAGTGCAGGAAAGAGATAAAAGGAGTTCGGGTTAGAGAAAGAAATAAAAAGGGGTAAGGGTTAGAGATTGATGATTCAAGGTGGGGAAGAATAGGAAGCACGATCACTCACTAATAACTCGAATAGCAACAAAGAACACCAAGAATAGATGAAAGAAACACAGTGCCGACCTTCCTATGTATCCTCTGGACGGGTTCGCAGGGTTCTCCTCTCTCTCTCGCTGGAATTCAGGGTTCAGAGTAACAACGATTAAGACGAGGGAATAATAGAAACCTCGATCCACCAGGCAACATAAAAGAAAGCAATAGGGACGTTTTTCCTCTCCTATGTATCCTTCAGGGCGAATTTTAGGGTACAGTCCCCAATCGCACACCGGATTCAGGATTCGTAGTCTTAGTATACGAGTGCAGATAGACAAAAGAATTAAGCACAGAAGGCAGCATAAAAGAGAGAAATGGAGTACAAAAATATTTAGTATTAGACGCAGGACATCAAGTTACAGCAGCTTTCTAGCAGAAAGTTCCCCCCCTTTTACATTGCAAAGCCTGGGTTTTTATAGAGGACCCGGCCCTCTGAATCATTATTACAAAAAACGACGGAGTACGCCCTCGGGCCCTGAGAAATCGGCTCCTCGCTGCTGCTGCGGATGATATCTCAAATCGGCTACCAAAACTGGTAATGGTGACCGAGTCAACCGAGGAAAGATGCATTAAATGAGCCACCTGGGTGTCCTCGGATTGCAGGTGCGATGCTCGAGTGGCGGCCATGCTTGTCGGGCTCTCCTTCTCGGACTGATACTTCGCATCCAATTGCCAAAAATGAGCAGCGGGCTTATCGGACAAGAAAATATGCATTTATGAGGCTCTCTCATTGCCTTGGGAAATGCCCAACTTGGGAAGCGTTCTTGGAAAGCGCCTCGCTGATTTTCGCTTTGCAAAACTACTTTGAGGGCGCGGAGTGCCGAAGCCGATCTCCCTCTATTCTTCGCTGCTTCGCCGGCAAAATTGCTTCGCCGATGGGTCGGGACAAACGCTTTGGGCCGATCTTCTTTTAAAACGGCAGTTCGGGGAGTTTTGGCCGAAACACTTTCTCGACTTATATTGCTTCGGGAGAAATCTGGTCGAAGTGGATTTTAGAAATACTTCGGGCCACCTTTCTCTTTTTCTCGAGAAATCTGGTCGAAGTGGATTTTAGAAATACTTCGGGCCCGAAGTATTTTCTTTGCCTTAGCCGATTCGGGCTATCTTTTCTTCTTCGACGAACTTGCTTGGATGCCGCTTCGCAAACTCTTCACCCGAAGTAGTCACTGGGAATGCTTCGGGTGCGAAGTGTTTCCTTCGTCCCCTCTTCGACAAAGTTCTCGCCCGAAGTGATGATTTGAAGCGCTTCGGGCCCGAAGTTCTTTTCTTTTCATTTTGTCCACCAGGGGGTGATAGGGAAAACCAAAATTGCTATAACTTGTAAACAAAGAAAAACTTTCAATAAAACAAATATCATACAAAGTTTTAGATTTTCTGCCCCTTGGTGGAATGTGACAATATTGTCAACAGTTCCTAACCAATTCATAGAGAAACTTATGACAAAATGGTGGTCGTCCCACCCTAGGATGGTCCCTAATCTATGATAGTCACCACCGTCCTACCCAAGGAAGATGGTAGACCTATGCATGATTTCTTTATTTTTCCTTTTTAGACATATTCTAGGGTATCATATGAACCTCCTGTCCAAATGTCATGCCATTTGGAGCTATATTGAGTGAGCTATTACATTTTTAGTATTTTTACAAGCTTGTAGGGTCCATTAGAAGGTGCACAAGTATATGTGCCTGATTTCACAAATCTAACCACATGGATCCTCTTAAAATATCATTTTATGTATTTTTTCCAAGTTTCATGTATTTTGGATATGTTTAGGCCCATAAATTGTTTGTTTTGGATTTTGCAGGTTTGAGAAGCGCACTGCGGAAATGCCACATCATCGGATGCAATTTCTATTTTTTTTTGGTGAAATATTCCCAAAACCATATATTTTACATACCTCTATAATTTCAAGTCATTTGGATTTGTTTTAGATAGGCATATTTCATATTCATGTTTTCTAGCTTTTTAGTGTTTGTGGGGTTTACATGTTTTCAATATATGCACTTCCTATTTAACAAATATGGTTTCCTTGTGTGTAGGTGTAGGTATTATAGTGTAGAAGGAATACAAGATTGAAACATTGAATAACAAAGTGGTGGCATCATAAGTTTTCCCACCTCAATTGTGGGTACGAGGAAGAACATTGAAAGTACACACGAGCTATTGAAAGGACTTGATCCTTTGGGCACCTCCATTTTGTAACAATTGTATCAATACAGAGCCCTCAAGGGGACATTTATGTAACCTTGGTTTTGATCAATAAAAATAATATAAGAAAGCTTCATTTCACTTCATTTCGTGCGTTTTGGTTATCTTTCCATGCTTACTTGAATGCTTCCATTTTGATGCTCATCACTCATTAGCGATAGATGCATATTTTTTAGCTGCATTAGGTGCACATTTTTTTCTCTACTTCAATGGATATCATGGTGTAAGCCTGTCCCTATTGCTTAATTGAAGGTTTAACCTTGCTTTTTGCTTGGTTTTTGTTGTAGGTACTGGCCATTATGGCCTGAGACGGCCTCTGGACTACTCCTCATGCCACCCTAGGATGGCCACACAACCATACCACCCTGGAATGGCCATCAAACTGGAAGCTATCCCACCCTAGGATGGCCATAAAAAAAAGCCTTTTTTGCTCAAATTTCTATAAATAGCAGGTTCCTAGGCTGATAAGGTAAGTGCCTGAACTCTTTGTTTTCTGTTACACAGTCAAAAGTTGTCCAAATCTGGTTTTTCTTGCATTCTTTGTTTTCTAAAAAGGTAGAAATATAGGTTTCCTTTTCTTATAAACACAAAATAACAAATAAAAAGAAGAAAAATAAAAAATAAATTAAGTAGAGATGCATCTCTATGGTTTGTTTGCTTGTAGCCTACCCAATGGGTAGGTTCTCATTTAGGATTTGCATCTTCTAGATTACTTTTTTATCTAACCTTTTCTTAAAATAAAATGTTATTTCTTTGCAATTAGTGAAAGATCATTGAATGCTTCATTGTTTACTTTATTTTGGCTTAAAAAGAACCTCGCACATCACAATTCACTTAAACGCTAGTGAGGTGGATTTCATCACCATCCACTAGTAGAGTTCAACGAGGTGGCTTTCATCTCCACCCATTGTCTCAAATCCCATGAACCTTTTATTTTGGCCAATACCGGTTTTCAAGATCCATCATAGCCCATGGGATATAGCACGTATCTCTCTTCAAAGAGGTATATCACCGACTATGGGCAAACTGGGTGAGGATCGAGAGGACCTGTACTCCCTGATCGTGTGTGGACTTCATCGCCACACATTATAGGTTGGATAACGTGACCAGACTTTCATTACTGGTTGTCGAGCTATGAGTATACAGGTGAAATCCAATTAAACACAATATTATCATCCAATGAAATTCAAACACGTGATACAAGGTCATATTTTACAAACAACACATCTGAAACACATAAAACAATTTAGGGATTCACATCTAAGACTTAAAAGAGATAATCACTTGTTTTATCGAGTGTTTCCTTTCTTGTGTGCTATTTCATTAAAAAATTGTAAATGAGATAATCATCTAGGGTTTGGTAGAGGGTAATAATGGTGCACCCTAAGTGACGAGTACCATACTCGTCCTATTGTATAGGTTGTTGAAACCTATCAAGGCAATGTAGAGGCAAGGTATGATCAACCTGCTCTGCCCAGTGTGTGAAGTCATGCTCTAGCCCATGAATGGGTGTATTAGACTTATCAGACATGTGGATGCATGGCACCGCTCCATATACTTGCACACTAGTGTGTTGTTGCCTTTCATAAAATAAGGTATGTGATGTATCTACATACTAAGAACACTCTCCTATGTAATATCCATCACCCATAGGGGTGTCCCGCATAGGGCTCCCTTATAGGTGTGGTTCATGTCCCGTTATTTTGGTACTAGGGTGAGTAGAGGCTCACCAAGCATGTTTGATAATGTACGAAACTAGTGATTACCTTTCGAGAAGATGAGCTTAAACTAGTATCAAATGATATGGTAGATCCTCACTTGTACATCGTTGCATGTGTAAATGGAACACCCTACAAGAGAGTGTTGATAGACACTGGGTCTTCTAGAAACATAATCACTACAACATCTCTCAAGCATCTGAAGCTCCTAGTATCCCATATTGTCGCATCTACCTACACCCTTCAAGCATTTAATGATGTCATATGCTCGATAGTTGGTACAATAGTCCTACCCATCCAGGTAGGACAAAAGACCATACCGACACTGTGCCACATCTTGGAGGGTGAGATGATGTACAACATCTTGTTAGAAAGACCTTGGATTAGGGACATGAAGTTTATACCCTCGATCGCTCACCAGTGCCTCAAGTACACATATGAATGGCAATTTCATGTTGTCTTTGCAGACCTTGAGCCCTTTAAGTACTGCAACATGGTGTAGTAGCTCCTTGAATTGACCTTGCCATCAACCCATATGGATTTCCTGTCGAATACATCTAGCTAAGGTCCAACTCCGTTGCCATCATCTTCATTCAATCCATCATCATATTATGCCATGCCATCCTCATCTTTGGAACTCCTAGACATACCTTCATCATCGGTGAATCCTCCATCGAGGGACATGAGGAAGAGGTATGTTTATGACATCCCTCTGACCATATCCACCATCTCCACAAGCAAGATTCCTAGCCTAGTAGACGAGGAGCTACCTCATGAGGGAAACATTGAATTAATTCAAACCTCACTCCCGTATCCTCCTTCTCCGTAGCCATAGGTCACAGTGTATCTAGATTCTACCAAATTAGGAGATTACATGGTTATGAATGTCACATCCACCCCTGCTATCAAGTCAATGCAAGATATGGGTCGACCTCGTCTTCTCATAGGTACTATCGTGCTCCTTGGGCTTCCCCCTAATTAGATGAATTTTATAATGGGGATCTCGACTATGGCATTGAGCCTTATCAATAGCAGGAAGAAGATGAAGAGCCCTTTCTTGAGTATATAAACTACATGTCCAACCCTAACTTTGCCATCAAGTATCTTCATCTCTGTAATTGGCACGATTACGGATTGGGCTTGTATGAGCAAGGCACCTAAGTTCCTTACCAATCGCAGTATCAAATACCTTACGATAAGTCTGGTTTGGGACACAACAAGCTTGTGCCCCTCGACATCCTCATGGATAGTTTAGAGTGCATGAATATAAAATTTAGGGATAAACTCATGCGTGATCCCTTCGCCAATATCAATCGCGTCTACTCACTAGGAAACTACTTTATTGTGCCCTTGAGCAATCAAGAGATACCCTGCGAGGCCAACCAATATTACGAGAGAGGTGAAATTTTGCATACCCTTCCACACAACAGTGAGGAAGAAGGTCAAGGATATCCCTATGAGTGGACATCTGACGATGAGTCAAATTATGAAGTGGTGTCCATAGACTCTTCTAGTTCGCATGTCGAGTATGCACGGATTGTTCCATTGGACGATGAGCATGAGGGTTATCTACGTATGTTCCCCTTGAACAACCCTATCTGGCACCAGTTTCTCTCTATAGAAGGGCCAATCCACTCGTAGCCACATCGACCACCT
Source organism: Wollemia nobilis (assembly GCA_028583015.1). Lineage (NCBI taxonomy): Eukaryota > Viridiplantae > Streptophyta > Pinopsida > Araucariales > Araucariaceae > Wollemia > Wollemia nobilis. The sequence continues at coordinate 24,897,598 of JAQPPZ010016957.1, read as the reverse complement.
CCTGTCATTCAGCCTTTGTCGTAACCACCTACTTAGGTCTTACGACATACCAATGTCGATAGACACCATTAGATGCCTAGGGGAAATTATCTATCCATAAACAAGATTTCCATAGACCTTTTTGAGCCCATGCGAGATCTGAATAACCCATCAAAGCCGCTACACCTCGACCTAGGGGAAATTGACTTCAATCAGGGAGATTCCCCCCATCGCCCTTTGAGTACGGGCCTTGCGATGAGATGCTACAACTATTTTATTTCTCTCTAAGGCCAACTCACGATGTCTTCCATGTTGAGTAGGAACCCGAGGTTCTCATTGATGATCTAAATCCTGTTGATGACATTCACCTGATCCCTACTCCCCACTAGTTGTAGGAGGGGTCGCATATGTCAATTGAGCCAATGATTGACAAAAACATTAGCTTAGATCCTGAGAATCCATAGTATATCAAGCTAGGGGAAAGCTTGTCCCCCATCGAGCCAACCGATTACATAGCCCTTCTCATAGAGAAGAAGAAAGCCTTTGAATGGTCCTATGGTGGCATGGCAAGAATGGGTACACCACCTATCAGTTGTCATCCAGCTCCCTCAATAGCCATCTCATCATCGCTTATGCTGCTCACATAGTATATCTTGGATAGGCTACACAACCTGGAGTCACAAGTGAGTCAACAACACAATGCTTTACAATAGATCTTGGATAGACTCACAAACATCGAGTTATGGTTATGTCATTCGAAACCTCAAACTCTTGATTATCAGGACCAACCCCCTCCCATGTATTCCATGGTGAAACATCAGTAGAGCCTTAGGCAGAGGCACCATGGCCATCAACCGCAGTGACAATATACCCATTTTTCAGAACCCTTAGCATCGATATTTAATCGACTATATGTAGCACAAGCAATCATGCTTCCCCCAATTCATTTGTTGAACCCTAATAGGCATATATCAAAGTGACACAGGCAACACCTGTATTGTCTTTATCACTGAAAAATAGGCCATGATATCCAGACATGCTACGTCTTTTGAAATCTAGTCCAGGATATGATCGATAGGTAAGGACTTCAGATAGGAGTCTTCCAAGACTCTTTACCTTTACATGAAGTAAACACTACACCTGGCCATCCAATAGAACAACCTAATCAAGTGCACATTACTCCACCTTCCCATGACTTTGTGGGTATGATTGATCCTATAACAGAGTGGCAGGAACACCACAGTAAATATACGCAACCCACGATATCCTCCAATGCTTCACCTTAGTTCAAATCACTCTAGAGGGATGCTGGCACTGCATAAAATTACACCTCACAATAGGGGGGTCACTTTCACCATCCCCTTTTTCCAGGTCAATCACAATGCATCAAATACATGGTGCACTGGGGGTACCACACCTTCCTCCTAGACCAAACTGCTTGGTCAATCCAAAACACTCCTAGGTGGTCTATGATCATCTAGGTCACCCCAAAAGACTCCAATGGTATCTACATATTTCTTGGTTAACCGAAAACCCTCCTAGGTGATCTACGACCATCTAGGTCACCCCAAAATGCTCCAAGGGTATCTACGTACCATTTGGTTAACCCAAATCCCTCCTAGGAGGTCTATATCCGTCTAGGTCACCCCAAAAGGCTCCAAGGGTATTTACATACCTTTTGGTCAACCCAAAACACTCCTAGGTGGTCTATGACCATCTAGGTCACCCCAAAAGGCTCCAAGGGTATCTATGTACCGCTTGGTCAACCCAAAACCCTCCTAGGGAGTCTATGACCATCTAGGTCACCCCAAAATGCTCCAAGGGTATCTACATACCGCTTGGTCAACCTAAAACTCTCCTAGGTGGTATTTGACCATCTAGGTCACCCCAAAACATTCCAAGGGTATGTACATACTGCTTGGTTAACCCAAAACTCCCTAGGTGGTCTACGATCATCTAGGTCACCCCAAAATGCTCCAAGGGTATTTATGTACCGCTTGGTCAACCCAAAACTCTCCTAGGCGGTCTATGATCATCTAGGTCACCCCAAAATGCTCCAAGGGTATCTATGTATCGCTTGGTCAACCCAAAACCCTCCTAGGCGGTCTATGATTGTCTAGGTCACCCCAAAATGCTCCAAAGGTTTCTACAAACTGCTTGGTCAATCCAAAACCCTCCTGGGTGGTCTATGACTATTTAGGTCACCCCAAAATTCTCTAAGGGTATCTACATACCGCTTAGTCAACCCATAATACCCCTAGGTGATCTACGACCATCTAGGTCACCCCAAAATGCTCCAAGGGTATCTACGTATCGCTTGGTCAACCCAAAATGCCCCAAAGGTATATATAAGCCCTTTGGTCACCCAAAAAGCCCTAATGGCATTCCCTAAGCCCATTGGTCAAACTGTACATACACATATATCAAAATCCAAAAACATTATCAAAACATAAAAAATATAAAAATATTGCATTACATCACATTGCATTACATTGCATCCCATTGCATTTTATCATCACTTGCATTAGGTATACTCATCATTGCACTTCACATTTTAGAGTTGCTCATACATGGCTAGCACTGAGACTGTAAACTAGTCATCATTCAAAATCAATATTGTTGAGGTCATCATACACATCATTTTATATTACACTTATCATGTCCACCTACATTTCCCACTTTTCATATTTGTGTCCATTCCCTTCATCTAGCCATTTGTTCTAGGATGTCATTAGGGTTTTTTGCCACTCAGCCATCTCTAGTTTTCTTTTCAAATTTTGTAGAAAGCTATCCTGATTTTTAGGAGTTATAATCTTTGCTTATATTGTACCTTGTATACGTCAGAATCCCATCACATTTACACACAAATAAATCCAAGTTTGCACAAGGAAAGATAAAACCTACAAAGTGGTCTAGGTTACTCGTTGGTCATCAAATCTGCCTAGGAAAGGATTTTGAGTAAATGTATGCGCCCTAGACCTGGACCAACATTGAAAGGCCGAAGGGAAGAGATGCCCCTCGTGCCAATCTCCGGAGAAAGGCCGGCTCCTATGCTAAACTACTTGGGGGTTTTAAGATAAGAGTGCAGGAAAGGAATAAAAGGAGTAGAGTTAGAGAAATAAATAAAAAGGGTTAAGGGAAGAGAGATTGGTGATTTAAGGTGGGAAAGAACAGGAAGCACGATCACTAACTAGCAACTTGAATAGAAGCAAAGAACACCAAGAGTAACGAAAGAAATGCGATATCAACCTTCCTATGTATCCTTCAGGCGAGTTTCAGGGTACATTCCCTGATCGCACATCGGACGCAGGGTTCAACATCCAACATACAAACGAAGAAAGACAAAAGAATCAAGCATAGAAGGCAGCATAAAAGAAAGCCAACACGACGTCTTTCAACTCCTATGTATCCTTCGAAACGAGTTTCAAGGTACATTCCCCGATCACACATCGGACGCAGGGTTCAACATCTCGATATACAAACGAAGAAAGACAAAAGAATCAAGCACATAAGGCAGCATAAAAGAGAAGAATTGAGCTCAAAGTTCTTTAGTATTAATCGCAGGACATCAAGTTACAGCAACTTTCTAGCAGATAGTTCCCCCCCTTTTCTTATTACAATGCCCGGGTTTTTATAGAGGACCCGGGCCTCCGAGTCATAATTACATAGCAAAGAAGAGTACGCCCTCGAGCCCCGAGAATTCGGCTCCCCGAGGCTCTCGTGACCGAGCTTTCAAATCTGTTACCAAAACTAGCAACTGCAACTCGGGTCAACCATGGAAAGGTGCATTGATGAGCCGTCTGGACGTCCTTGGTCTCCGGGTGCGGTGCTCGAGTGGCCGCCATGCTCGTCGGGCTCTCCATCATGGCTTGATACTTCATTTTTGATTGCCAAAAATGAGCAACGAGCTTACCGGGCATAAAAAATTGCATTTATGAGGCACTTGATCACCTCGAGAAAATACCTAGCTTGGAACGCGTGCTCGTGAAGCGCTTCGCTAAGTTTTCATTCACAACTTCGCTTCGCAATGGTTCTGGGCCGAAGCAAAAACTCCTCTTTGGTTTGTACTTTACAAAATTGAGCTTCGCAAAACTGCTTCGGGGTGGGGAGTGCCGAAGCATATTCACTTCACAAAATGGGCCTCTTCGTCTTTGCCGCTTCGCTGACTAAATTGCTTCGTCGACGCCTTAGAGAAATACTTCGCTGCGATCCTCTTTCGAAACTGTGGTTTGGGAAGATTTCGGCCGAAGCAATTGTCTTCAAAAGACATTGCATCCTTTCACTTCGGGCAGAAGTACTTCGCATAAAATTAGCTGAAGCAAATGCTTCGCAATGAGCTTTTGGCGAAGTAAAAATGGTTCGCTGATGGAGGGGCCCGAAGTGAGTACTTCGACAACTTTCTGGCGAAGTACTTTCAATGCTCCTTGAGTTTCACTTCACAATTCTCGAGCGAAGTGCTGGAAATACTTCGGGTGCGAAGTAGTTTCATTCCTTTTCTTTGTATTTCTCTTCAGCGCACCGCTTTGCAGAAATCTTTCCCGAAGTAGCTTCGAAAATGCTTCGGGCCCGAAGTAGATTTCTTGCCTTTGCTTTTAAGTTGTTCTTATTCTTTTGTATTCTACTTCGGTGATATTACTTCGCAAAAACTCCACCCGAAGCAGTGTTGAAAATGCTTCGGGTGCGAAGCTTTCTTTTCTTCTGAACGCCGCTTCGCTCAACTTTCGCCCGAAGTAGCTGCTAGAAACGCTTCGGGCGCGAAGTAGTTTCATTCTCTTTCCCTTGTATTTTACTTCGATGAAAACTACTTCGCAAAACTTTTACCCGAAGTAGTGTTGGAAATGCTTCGGGTGCGAAGCTCTTTTCATTTTCCTTCGACGAAGCTCTTTTCTCTAGCTTGTTTGGCAGCGAAGTTCTTTCTTTTCTACTTTATATACAAAGGGGTGGCATTGGAAGCCAAAATTGCTGCAACTTTTCAAAATAAAAAACAAAGCAAAAAACTTTACACAACACTGTACAAAATTTGTTTTCCTTTTCTACCCCTTAAGAAATTTGACAAAATTGTCAACATTCTTGGCGGCTCACGGGGCAACGAGCTCGTCTCGATGGGAGGACCCTTTAACTTTGATCCATTGGGCCAGAGTCTTTTCCCGATCCTTCTCCTCCTTCTTCTTGGAGCGCTTCTGCAGCTGGTTCTTGTTCTCCCTCTTCTTCTGCTTCTTCTTCCTCCTCTGCTCCTTCGTCTGCTGGCGTGGCCTCCTGCTATGGTGATGGGACAAGACGGTCATGGATTCTCTTCATTGTTCGGCGAACATGGGCCCAGACCCCTTTCTGAAATGGTTCTTGATCTTCGAGTGCCTTGATCAGAACATGGAACCGATCAATCTGCCCTATGTCGACGTGTTTGATTCTTGCACCTAGATCATTCAGACAAGCTACGATTTTGCAATGTCTCAGGATGAAGTCGATGACTTGTCCCTCCGTGACTGGCTCTTCCCACTCATCAATTTTGGAGACGTCACTTTCAAAATGGAGCCATGCCGGCTTAAGTTCTTCCCTGGTGAGAAGGTTCCCATCATCGTCTGTGAAACTCGGGAAACCCAAAGAAGAAAGGTCTTCAAAGTAACTCATTGATGTGCGTTGCTCCTGCTCAAATATATCAAGGAGGTCTTTCGCCTTTTGCGCTTTCTTCACCTTGGAGAAGAAAGCGCGAACAGTGGCTTGGGCAGTAGACCAATCCCTAGCCGTTCGACTCATAGCAGCGACTTGTAGGTCTTGATATCTGATGCTTTGAACCTCAAAGGCAAGCTTGAGTCGCCTCTTGATTTTTTGGATCACCTCATCTACTATTGGTCCCTTCTTAGCGATGGCATGCTGAGCTTCGATGACATAAATTAAAATCGACAGGGCACTTGGAGGCCCGAGATCTGAAACCTTTGAGTAGGTGAGAGCGGATCTCCTTGATCCTACCTTTGTCGAACAGCTCCAGGTTTGCCTTTTCGTACAATTGCTGCTGGGCCCGCAAGATCTTGCTCTCGAGCTCTTTGGCTTTTAGCTCATTTTTGGCCTATTTTTGTGCTTGTTGCTCGACCGAAGTCTGCAATTGTAGAATTTGTTGTTTGAGGGCATGTGTTTCCCTTTTGAGCAATTTGCACTGCTTCTGCGAATCCTCCAGCTCAGAGCGAATCCTAGCCAGCTCTTCTTCCAACTTGATGTTGGCATTTTCTGCTTCAAACCTGCGTTGGTTGGCAATGTTTGCATGTGCTCGAAAAGTTTCAACCCTGACATGCATGGATGCGGATTCGTCATCTATATTTAAATGCTCCAGGTCCTTGGTCTTCTCCTGGTAGTCGTAGTCAGCTGGAGTCATTTCATCCAGAGGCTTCTGGACCTTAGGGACCTTCCTCACCTTATGCAACTTTCCACCCTTCAAGTCAAAAACTGCACATTTTTCAACTTGAGCTAGAGATTTCCCTCTTTTCTTTCTTGCCTCCTTTAGCATCTTCTCTGTATTCTGTCGAGCTAGGAGTAGCTTTTCAGCTAGGGGGCGCTCCTTTATTGAAGATAAATCTATTTCAGAGAAGGCCGAATCTCCAGCCAAAGGTGTGAACAAATATAAAGAACTAACAGGGAAAGATTCCCCTGACGGCTCGGAAACTGGTGTGGCAGGGACTTCGATGAGCGGGACTATGCTTTGAGCTATGGGAGAGTGGGTTACGGGGCTTGGTGTTGGTAGGCGAAGTGGTTTCAACGGGCTTATCCTGGTCAGATGACTCGGGAGGAGTGGGGCTATGCAGGATTGGACTGGCAATGGGCAGTTTTTGAGTGGGGGATTGACCCTATGGGGGATGGAGAGATTGATGAGGGCTTCCACTCGAGACTACCATGGATGTGTCAGAGACCAAAGCGAAGGGAAGAGAGTGCGTACCTACGTGCCCTCCTGGCAAAGCGGCTGTGGTAACTTCTTGCATGGTTGGCTCTTGGCCCTTTTGGGCTTCAACACTCCCGACCTCCACAACTTCTACTCCGGGGTCTTTCTCTTGTTGGAGGAGTTCCTCCACATCAATGATATCTATTTTGGGGACCATCTCAACACTTGGTGCCCCTACATCTTCAATATTTGCTTCAACCGGGCCTGATGCAGGGGATCCAACAGAAGTACTTGTAGGCTTTGTGCGAGGGCGCTTTGGGTGGCTCGGAGGCACTTGAATTTGCTCCTGCCTTTTCCTTTTCTTTCTCTCCAATGGTTGCTCTACTTCTTCGATGCTTGCTTCCTTTTCTTCCTTCGAAGCATCCTTAGCTCCACCTGGGCTTTCGCCTGATCCTGGGGTAGCTGGGGGAATAAAATCCGCAAAGGATATAGACTTCCAGGTTTCGACATTGGTGTCATAAAGAATTGCGAAGTCTTTATCCGATGCTAAGAGTCCATAGGAGTTCACTTTTTGATGATGGACTCTCATTATCCACCATTCCCGAAGCTTTTCCTCGCTCCAGTCTTTTACCTCCTCCTTCAAATCGTCCCTTGCTTTCTTCCAAAATGTGGAGCTTGGAGTCGGGAGGGGATACTGATCAGGGTCGAACTCGACCTCCATAGGATAGAACTCATGCCATGGAGGCAATGTCCTCATCCTTTCTAAATGCCACTCGAGATCTTTTCCATTGGGGTTATTCCTTTGTTCCACAACTTCGGGGTGAGGGCAGATGTGGAAGTTCTTGAATTTTAAATGATCCCTCATCACGCCCAAAGGATCATAGAGCCATTCGCTGAGGAATCTAGAGTAGGCCAAAATAGGCAAGCTTTTCCTCCAGGAAAACACCCTGTTTAAGGGCAAAGACTTCGATTACACCCATCCTAAAGGGGAAGTCACAGGTATGTGCCCACTTTCGACCATGACCGTATATTGCATTTGTAGAGTCGCTCTGCCGAGCGACTTCCAATGCGAACTGATATTCAGAGGGGTAGACTGGTAACAGGAAGGGCTTCCCTATGAAGCCGAACAGGTGAATCACCAGTCCTTGTGTCAATTGGAAGACGTCCCCCTTTTTCCCAAGCACCACTCTATCTCTCAAACTGAGTGGTACCCGAGGACAAGAACCTTTCAACAGATGCATGGCGGGTCCCAAAAATTGTTGATTAAAAGGATAATAGGACTCTTCCTTCAATAAGAGGGGAGTCCATTGATACACTGGCAGAGGATTTCCATCCTTGCCGCTTGGAGAGATGGCGATATGGGGAAACCGCTTATGAACTTGGTAGAAGTACAACCAGACAAGAAAGGAATAGGGTGCGAAGTACTGGCCTGCTGCTGAATTCTTCATGCTAGCGAGCCTTGTATGCAGGGTTCGGGCCACCCATTCCGCCCAGTCAAAGAAAACTGGGTTGGTGTTCGGCCTTGAAGCGTCAGGGGCATAAAACTCCCCTCTTGAAATGCATTCGGCCAAAGACACCTGCCAGGGCTGTACTGAAGCATCTATTGACAAGCCCGCCACCCATGCAATGATGGAGAAAATATCGATGTTTTTGAAGGCCTCCAAGGGTAAGGGCATCTGGGGCAGCTTGTTTGAAGGTAGCCCGCTCTTGAGATTCTCACGCAGGAATTTCAATATGTAGCTGTTGGAGGTGAATCTCTCCATTTGTTCGCTTAGGATGACATTGCGAACAGAATAGCCCTTGGGCGGGCCCTACTGTGGTGCGAAGGCTGCTTGTACATCTTCCTTCAAGATGGAAAATAGTTTGTGTCCCGAAGCATCTAACACCTTCCTGGATGCAGGTTGGTAATTATGTGCAATAGCGTAGATCAGCTCAGGACAATGGTGAGCAAATGGGGTTAAAAACTAGTAAATCTGGGAGTAATATGCGATAGCTCTCTTATTTTCTGGTGTGAGCCTGCTTGTCATGAACTCTATGGTGCGTCGAAGATCGGATACACCCTTAGAGAGCTGTGTGTCTCGGATCTTCTCCCACCCATCAATTGGTGGCTCCACAAGTTGTTCTTCCTTCGAGTCGTCCCCCTCTTCCATTGGCTGCTTTTCGGGTCGAAGGGGAAGATTTAGCTTCTTCGGAGTACGCTTTTTCTCTTCCTTCCCCTTCTTTGTCTTTTTGGGGCCTGCAACTTCGGGCTCTTTCCCCTTCTCCTTAGAGTTTTTCTTTCCCATGTTGCTAGTGATAGCGGCAGAGTTCTTGATACAGAGAGCTTTAATGTGAATGGCCAGATGCAAAGGACGGGAGGGTTGCAGAGTATCTGAAGGTTCTTAGTCTAGCTCTAACTGATGGACAAATAACTTCCCTCTTGCCAGGAATTCACTTTTATAGCCTAAAAAGGCAACCACCTGAATTTATGGCACCTACTAAAATTAAATTTGTACTTCGGATGAAAGAGGCTGCCGTATTCTCAAATTGACTTCTGCAGCGACGTGGTACACAGGGCTGCATGCTTCGATGATTACCCTTTTGTACTGGAGATGCCACCCGCTGCCACCTCGTACCTTGGTGCGAGCTTTTCCTTTCCCTTTTTCTGACTCGATCATCTCGGGAAGTGCTCCACCACCCTTTTTCCTTAAATTCATCCACTTTGTACTCCTTTCAAGGCCATTGTTGGCATGTTCTTCGAGGCACATTTTGAATTCTCCACCTCGCGCGTGTTTGGCTCGACGAAGAGGAACTTGATGCTGAAAAATGCTTCATGGTGAACCTTTGGTTCGGACTACTTTTCGATGCTTCGGGCCCGAAGTACTTTTCCTTCGACCCGATGTCGTTCTATCTTGCGAATGTCGCCGAAGCTTTCCCTTTTGAAAACTGCTTCGCAAAATTTTTTCCCGAAGTAGCTACTAAAAATACTTCGGGTGCGAAGCTCTTTTCATGCCTTTGTTCAAATTTTGGTTCGGCTTCCTTTTGGGTAACATGCTTCGCAGCGAACCTCCTTGCAACTGCTCCTTCGTGTAAAAGGTCTCCGAAGGAGATTTTGAAGTGTAGTACTTGGCTTTTGTGATCTTGGAAGAGGATGTATACACAAATGCAAACTATATACAAAAGTATATATACACTCATTTTTTTTTTTTTTAAGAGAAGAAATTGTACTTTAGTGGTGAAAAGTCTTCAGATGAAGACCATTGACGGAGATCGGCAGAACTTGACCATCTGCATCTTTGAGGATGAATGAATTGGCCGAGTTCACCTTCATAATTTCGAATGGCCCATCCCAAAAGGCATCCATCTTGTCGTGATTCCCAGGCTTGGCCTTCCAAGAGTCCCACTTCAATACCAGATCTCCCACGTTGAATGTGCGATCGGATGACTTTTTCTTGAACCAGTCTCGGGTGACCTGAGTATGCTTGGCGAAGTTTCGGTATGCTTCTTCATGATCTTCCTCTAGTCGCAGCAGCTGAGCTAACCTGCTTTCCATCGGACTAATTCCATCTTCTGCTTCTAACAGCTACAGTGCAGGGATCTCCACATGGATGGGTAAGATGGCCTCCTTGCCGTAGACCAGGGCATAAGGCGAAGTCTTGATTGACCTTTTGATAGAGATTCGATCGGCCCACAAGGCCCGATCTAGAAGGAGATGCCAAGTCCTTTTGTTTGTCTCTATGAGCTTTCTTAGCATCCTCAAAAGAGTCTTATTGGTGGATTCTGCCAAGCCGTTGCCTTGTGGATAATAGTTGGAGGATACTTTATGGTATATCCCATATCTGTAGAAGAATTCATTAATTTTGGCACCTGTGAAGCCAGGGCCATTGTCTGTGATGATTGCTTCGGGGATGCCGAACCTGGTGATCAATCCTTCTAGGAAGGTGACTACAGTCTCTTGATCTGCATGCTTGGTGGGAATCGCTTCGGCCCACCTGGTGAAGTAGTCAGTTGCGGTCAGGATGAACTTATGTCCCGCGGAGGAGTTCGGTGATACGACCCCTATAAAATCCAACCCCCATTGCTAAAAGGGAGTTTCTACCTGTATCGGGTGAAGGGGCATCGAAGCATTTCTGCTTCGATCGGTGAACTTCTGACACTGCTCGCATTTGCGACAAACGACGAAGGCATCAACGAAGAGTGTGGGCCAATAATAACCCGCTTTGATAATCTTTAGTGCCATTGTTCTTCCTGCGAAGTGACCTCCAGATAGCCCCGAATGGAACTCTCCTAGGACTTTTCTTTTATCATCGTCTTTGATGCATTTGAGAAGGACTCCATCAATATTCTTGAAAAATAGGCCTTCGGGGCGTAGAGTGTAGCGGGAGGACCGCATCCCCGAAATGTCTTCACCGTGAAGCATTTAGATGCGAAGGACAACTCGCCGGTGTTGAAATATTCAACTATTTCACCGACCCAACCTTTCTCGTCCTCCTCCTGGTTAGCGAAGCATCCTTCAGTCGGTAAGTCATCCCACTGAGATTCTACAGCTTCGGCCGCTGCGCTCTTTGCTAATTCTTGACACAATGCACGATCGCGAACCAATTTGGTGGGCTTGATCTCAATGTCAAACTCCTGTATCTTGTTCACCCAACCAGCCCTTTTGCTTCCCAATTCTCCTTGGATGATGAAATTGCGCACGTCGGGGTGAATGACAAAGACTGTGACCCGACTTTGAGAGATGAACTGTTTGAATTTTCTGAGGGATTTCATTACCGCATGCACCTGACGTTCTATGAAATTATATTTCTCTTCATGGGGATTGATCACTTGGCTCAGAAACGCGATGGGGCGCTCCTCGCCATCTTCCCCCTTTTGTGTCAGGACAACAACATAGCTTTCGGGCTCCCCTATAGCATATAGGATAAAATCCCGATTGTAATCTGGATTGATCAAGACCGGCGCCTGAGCGATTCGAGCCTTAATCTCTTCAAATGCTTCCTTTCTTTCTTCCGTCCAGCTAAATTCGGTGCCCTTCTTCAGGAGTTGGGACATTGGCTTGATGACTTGGGCGAAGTCGGGGACGAACTTCCTTACGAAGTTAATCTGGCCGAAGAAATATTGAAGTCCTTTCTTGTCTGCTGGGAGTGGGAGCTTCATTAGAGCCTCGGCTCTATCAGGATCTACAACGAGGCCTTTTTTTGATATCGCATGTCCCAACAACTTTCCTTCGCTGACTGCGAATATGGACTTCTTTGGATTGATCGAGATGCCGAACTCTCGACATTTTTTGAAAACTTGTTGTATATGTGTGGGGTGATCTTCCCTTCTTTGGGAGAAAATGGTCATGTCATCCAGATAGATGACGATAACCTTATTTAGAAGCTCGCCAAAAGCAAGATCCATCGCTCTCTGGAAAGTGGCACCAGCATTCGAAAGGCCAAATGGCATTCGCTGGTAAGCAAATGTCCCCCACTTGGTGGTGAATGTTGTTTTGTGTTGGTCTTCGTCCCTGACCCAGATCTGATTGTATCCAGAAAAACCATCGAGCAGAGAGAAGCGTTGAGCTCCAGCCACTGAGTGCAAAATTTGATCGATTTGTGGGAGAGGATAGTGGTCCTTGAGGGACGCCTGGTTTAGATTGCGAAAGTCCACGCATAACCTGATATCTCCGTTCTTTTTTCTGACTGGGACCAGGTTCGCTACCCATGAAGAGTGCTTGATGGGATATATGATCTTTGCCTCGAGCATCTTCAAGAGTTCGGCCTTCATTAGGACCTCGATCTTGGGATTAACCGGTCTTTGCTTTTGTCGAAAGGGTTTGACCCCCTCCTGCAATTCGATTGTGTGTTGAACCAGCTGCCGATTGTATCCCCGGAGATCTTGATAAGACCAAGCAATTATATCGAAAAACTTTCTGCACAGATTCTGTATCTGTTCTATCTCCTCTGAAGTGCAGTCGGTCCCAACCTTTATTGCTTTTCCAGGTTCAAGCTCTAAATCCTGATACTATTTTTCATTGACTTTGATCATGTGAGAGAGAGCTCGGTCATTCCGATCAAAGAGGCTTTCAAGGGTGATTAGTCCCTTGGGAACATGGTTATTCTTCAATTGAATCAGCCCTTCATATTCTCCTTCATCATAGCTTCGGTCTTCGACTGTGGCGGCTTCTTGGATCATGAAATTTACAATCTGCTCATCGTTGTCAAACACTTGCCAATGCAGATCTTTGTCTGGGATAGAGGGTCTATAGATCATCCTCACAGCTCTAGGCTTGTGCACCATGTCTTCTGCTGGAGAGTACTTGGTTGCGATGGATGCCAGAACATCGGCATGTCGGTTCTTTTCTCGTGGGATTGACTACAGATTGAGAGATTCGAACTGGTCGAACAGGTCCCATACCCTATTGCGGTATGATTTTAGATAATGCTTCTTTGAAGTACACTTATTTGTGACTTGGTTGCAAACCAGTTCGAAATCTCCGAAGATTTGGAGATGCTTTATGCCTAACTTGTCAACTTTCTTGAGTCCTAGGCACAATGCTTCGTATTCTGCTGCATTGTTAGTGCAGCTCCATGTCAACCGGTAGCAATATTCCTTTTGCTCTCCGGAGGGTGAAATTAGAAGAATCCCTACCCCAACGCCATTTTTACATCGGGCACCGTCGAAGAACAACTTCCATAGTTCTTCCCGGGCACTTGTTCTATTCCCTGGTTGGGAGTGATTTTTAGGCTTGGCGATCGCATAACATCCTATCTCGGTCTCCACCATGGCGTTGAAGTCTGCCAATGAAAACTCATCTTCATAACTTAATTGCGCAAGAGACTCCTCGACCAGGTCTACCTGCTCTATCTCCTCCACCATTGCATTCATTGGTTCGCTACTTTCTTCTTCGGACATCTTTTGTACAAGAAAGGAAGAAGGCTTTTCATTGTAGATCTTCACCTTCTTTCCTTTGAATGGAATCTCTAGATGGGAGTAATCCATAGACAGATATCCGCCCAGCTTTGCCATGAATTCCCTTGACAAGCACATACTGAAATATGGCTCCAAGTCGACTACCACTACCTCTTGTATGACCGTGATCTGAGGCATCTTATGTAGTCGGATAGGAATGTCCTTGATCACCCCTACAGTCTTCACTGGAGTACCATCCAACTGGAGTACACCTTGGCTACTTCGCGTATATTCCATCCCTATTTCTTCGTAGACTGCTCTCGGCATTACTGTTGTAGCGGCCCCAGAGTCGATCATGCAATTATGCACAATATACCCTTCCATTTGTAGGGATAAGTAGAATGGAGGTGGTCTATTCTTCCCCGTGATGGATGTGGATAAGGTCTGTACAAGAGCAAGCGGTGCCACCTTTTTTGCTTTAATTGTCTTCAATGATTCTTGCAACAGGTCCACTTGTCCAGGTAGTTGCAGTGCATCGTACAGGCTGATCTTGGCCAGAATCTTCTTCAACTCTTCTACAATGTTGTACGCCAAGGATTTGAGTGCTTCGGGCTCCTTTCTAGGCTCATATCTTGTGCGATACTGCTCTGTAGCTTCCACTCTTTGTCGCTTAGTCAGCGAAGGAAACTTGAGCTTTTCCTTAGCCTGTTCCTTAGTTTCTACCTGAGGTGGTTCGATAGAGGCCTTTTGAGCCTTTTCTTTGATTGGTGCAGGCGGAGGAGCTTCGCTCGAGGCCGAAGTAGATGATTGTCCTTTCTCGGGTCGAACTTGCTCTTTTGAAGGAGCCAGCTGAGTAGCATCTACTTCTATTGTCTTCTTTCCTCCTCGGGTAAGTACTGCAACCGGCTCCTCCTCGCCAATTGCTAGGTTCTGACTCATCTGCCTAATGACGTTGACTTGACCGCTATGACTACTATTTTCCAACGTTTGTACATAGTGTTGGTGCAGGGTGCAGGTATTCTCTTCATGCGGATCATTGCACGTAGAGCACCAATATACATAATCGAAAGTGCTCGGAGCTTCATCAATTGCAGCATTTCTCGTCGAAGCCTTCCCTTGCTTGGATCGCTTGGTCCTTGGTAAGCGCAGGTGTAGGATAAGATCTTCTCGGTAGGAATTCCTGTTGTGCTTGCTTCTTCTTTACAATGGTCATGTCATTGGACAACATCTGAATTGTAGAGTTCAGAGACTGCATCTCTTGTAGAATTTTAGTTTGTATATCATCGGCTTTTGGAACGAGTGGTAATGAAGCCATCGTCGGTATTGGAGGAAGGGCGGGGTGTTGAGGTGGTGCTGGTAGTACAGGAAATGTCGAAGAGATAGTGGGTTGTGGAGTTGAAAATGTAGGGAAATGAATTTGTGGAGTAATGATTTGAGACACGATAGGATTCGGATTCCAAGATGAAATCGAGAGTGCAGGGGTTGTGGAGATTTGCGAAGCGGCTACGCTTGCATACTGGAATTGTAAGAATTCGGGAAGTATGGGCATCGACATCCTTTGGGGAAGCTTGCCCACAGCTATCAAATCCATTTCTGCTCTCTTGGCTAACTCATACAACTCGAGAAAAGTATTAACGTTAGAATATCTTACCATGAGATTGATATCGGGATTGAAAGCCCGAAGGAAATAGAGTGTTGCAGCTTCGTCGGTTGGCCGAAGTCCAACTGGTACTCTGCCAGGTTCGAGCGAACCTAACATTGAAATCTATGATTTCTTCTTGTGGATGTCTCTTGATCGAAGTGAACTGATGCAGAAGAGAAGTAGGATCGGAAGACTCATTGAAGTTTCCCATCATTTGCCCAGCTAACTGGTCCCATCCCGTAATGCTACCGGGTGGTAGAGATCTGTACCAGTAGAGGAGTTTTCCTCTAAGGGAAAGAACCAGAAGCTTTACCATAATTTGTTCTTCTGTAATGTCATGGATCACCGCCAGAGATATTATGTCCTGGATATGCTCTAGAGCAGTCTTCCCAGTTCCATCGAACGTTGGGATCTTCTTTATGGCAATAGGCGACACTTGCCCTTGTCCCGCTAGATTCAGTGGTGACAAGGAATCCCATGCTGGGCACAACCTGGGTGGTCGTGGCTACTGCATTTGTTGTTGTTGTTGTTGTTGTGCCATACTTGCTCCTGGATTTTGAGAAATAGGAATTCCCGAAGCTCCCCCTTGATTGCTAATAGGACAACTAATAGGAATGGAGGGACTAGGATGCTTCGAAGAGTTGGGAGGATTGGGAGGAAAACTAGATGTTGTACTATCAAAAGTTGAGCCTTGTCTGCCAACAGAGGATGTTCCTTGTAATAGTGACTCGGGGGTGACCAACCTTGATTGTTCCCCGAAGGCATCAATATCTAGCTCAAAGAACTCGGTTTCCTCTCCTCTATTCTTAACTCTCCATCTTGTTTGCATGAAGGCACAGAATTTTGGTACTGGTCTTTACGACTTAAAGATTCTTGGGTAAACAGAGTCGCCAGATGCTAAGAGTCTTTCAGTAATGAGGGCATCGGTCCTCACTACCACTAGTCAGGTGAGACTGACCGGGTCACACCGAGAACTGGTTAGAACTATGGGCCCCGGTGAAGATGGGTTTTGCATTAAAATATGGGACCTTGACTGGTTATGGATCTTTCTAAGACAGACACAGTCGGTCCCACCGGGCGTGCCAAAAACTGTTGGTCATCAAATCTGCCTAGGAAAGGATTTTGAGTAAATGTATGCGCCCTAGACCTGGACCAACATTGAAATGCCGAAGGGAAGAGATGCCCCTCATGCCAATCTCCGGAGAAAGGCCGGCTCCTATGCTAAACTACTTGGGTGTTTGAAGATAAGAGTGCAGGAAAGAGATAAAAGGAGTAGAGTTAGAGAAATAAATAAAAGGTTAAGGGAAGAGAGATTGGTGATTTAAGGTGGGAGAGAACAGGAAGCACGATCACTAACTAACAACTTGAATAGAAGCAAAGAACACCAAAGATAAATGGAAGAAATGCAATATCAATTTTCCTATGTATCCTTCAGGCGAGTTTCAGGGTACATTCCCCGATCGCACATCGGACGCAGGGTTCAGCATCCAATATACAAATGAAGAAAGACAAAAGAATCAAGCACATAAGGCAGCATAAAAGAAAGCCAATACGACGTCTTTCAACTCCTATGTATCCTTCAGAACGAGTTTCAGGGTACAGTCCCCGATCACACACCGGACGCAGGGTTCAGCATCTCGATATATAAACGAAGAAAGACAAAAGAATCAAGCATAGAAGGCAACATAAAAGAGAAGAATTGAGCTCAAAGTTCTTTAGTATTAATCGTAGGACATCAAGTTACAACAGCTTTCTAGCAGATAGTTCCCCCCTTTTCTTATTACAATGCCTGGGTTTTTATAGAGGACCCGGGCCTCTGAGTCATAATTACATAGCAAAGAAGAGTACGCCCTCGAGCCCTGAGAATTCGGCTCCCCGAGGCTCTCATGACCGAGCTTTCAAATCTGTTACCAAAACTGGCAACTGCAACCGGGTCAACCATGGAAAGGTGCATTGATGAGCCGTCTGGACGTCCTTGGTCTCCGGGTGCGGTGCTCGAGTGGCCGCCATGCTCGCCGGGCTCTCCATCATGGCTTGATACTTCATTTTTGATTGCCAAAAATGAGCAACGAGCTTATCGGGCACGAAAAATTGCATTTATGAGGCACTTGATCACCTCGAGAAAATACCCAACTTGGAACGCGTGCCCGTGAAGCACTTCGCTAAGTTTTCATTCACAACTTCGCTTCGCAATGGTTCTAGGCCGAAGCAAAAACTCCTCTTTGGTATGTACTTCACAAAATTGAGCTTCGCAAAACTGCTTCGGGGTGGGGAGTGCCGAAGCATATTCACTTCACAAAATGGGCCTCTTCGTCTTTGCCGCTTCACTGACTAAATTGCTTCACCGACGCCTTAGAGAAATACTTCGCTGCGATCCTCTTTCGAAACTGTGGTTCGGGAAGATTTCGGCCGAAGCAATTGTCTTCAAAAGATATTGCATCCTTTCACTTCGGGTAGAAGTACTTCGCATAAAATTAGCCAAAGCAAATGCTTCGCAATGAGCTTTTGGCGAAGTAAAAATGGTTCACTGATGGAGGGGCCCGAAGTGAGTACTTCGGCAACTTTCTGGCGAAGTACTTTCAATGCTCCTTGAGTTCCGCTTCGCTGATATCCCTTCCGAAGTGACTGATGGAAATACTTCGGATGCGAAGTAGTTTCATTCTGTTTCTTTGTATTTCTCTTCGGCACACCGCTTCATAGAAATCTTACCCGAAGTAGCTTCTAAAAATGCTTCGGGCCCGAAGTAGATTTCTTGCCTTTGCTTTTCAAGTTGTTCTTTGAAGTGCTTTTGTATTCTACTTCGGTGATACTACTTCGCAAAAACTCCACCCGAAGCAGTGTTGAAAATGCTTCGGGTGCGAAGCTCTCTTTTCTTCTGAACGCCGCTTCGCTCAACTTTCACCCGAAGTAGCTGCTGGAAATGCTTCGGGCGCGAAGTAGTTTCATTCTCTTTTCCTTGTATTTTACTTCGACGAAAACTACTTCGCAAAACTTTTACCCGAAGTAGTGCTGGAAATGCTTCGGGTGCGAAGCTCTTTTCATTTTCCTTCGGCGAAGCTCTTTTCTCTAGCTTGTTTGGCAACGAAGTTCTTTCTTTTCTACTTTTATATACAAAGGGGTGGCATTGGAAGCCAAAATTGCTGCAACTTTTCAAAATAAAAACAAAGCAAAAAACTTTACACAACACTGTACAAAATTTGTTTTCCTTTTCTACCCCTTAAGAAATTTGACAAAATTGTCAACAGTTACCTGAAGTGAAAATTTTATCTTGCTCATCCTCCTATGCGAATGGTTCAAGAATGCTAAGAATTGGCAAAAGGACAAGCTCCTCCTTACCCAATTCCCAAAAATAAACAGTGGTTTTCACCACTATCAATAAGCAAAATCCCACAAAATAAAAAATCAAAAGTAAAATACACAGTGGTTTTCACCACTCCCCGAATCCCTTGCTCAAAGAAAATAAAATACAAAAATAAACAATGATTATCATCACTAAGTATGAGCAAACATCCCTGAAATCAAATAAAAAAGAAGAAGGGAGTATTGAACTTGAATTCCTAGAATTCTCAGCATTTGATAAACCATTAGGTGATCCTCATTACAGGTTTGGTGGCATCAAGCCTTCCTAGCAATGGCGGTATCCTTATGCATGACGACATGTCTATCACATTAGCATCTTGTGTGTGTACAAACCAATGTTTGCATGTGTATGAGCTAGATTTTGGTAGCCTATACTACCTAGTGGTCTAATCCAACTACGTACAAACCTAGGATCATGCTACTCATAGGGTGATCTTCATTACATATGGGTTGCATCAATCCTATTTGGCACTAGGGTAACTTTATGTGTATCACAAAATGAACTCACTTGCACACACAGGGATATTGAGTATCTGGGTCATCCTAGCAGATTCGTACCTTGTCAAAAAATATTGCATGGTTAGTATATAACTTTTGACCAGTTGACTAGAGTGTTTGAGTCTCATGAAAACCTCATAGACATTCTATAACATTCATTCCATTTTATCACATGTATGTCAGTTTACATTTTTCATAAATTCATTACATAGTCTCATGACAACATCACACATGAACTGATGAATTCTATATAGTCTATGGTGCTAATATAGTATGTCCTATAGTATACATTTCATCATCTAGATCAATACATCATCCATCTCATCATACATCCATGCATATACATATCATCAAATTAAATCACATTACAACATATGCATACATGATAAACATCTATCATCATATCATAAAGCAAATAAATGCATTGCATACATCTCATAAAGCAGCACAAAACTCAATGATGACAAACATAGAAAAATCATATATATATATATATATATATATATATATATATGTATATGTATATGTATGGGGTAAAAAGATACATCATAATCCTCGAACTTCCCGTAGGCTACAATAAAGTGAGTCCTCATACTTCACACTACCAAAAATCCAAAATACCAAAAAGAGCCATCAGAGTCTCAATAACCATGGTCACATAAGACCGGTACTATGAATCCCAAACTTGCTACCCCCTGACATGTCCATCCTCTATGCAGAGCTAGGTGCCTCCATCCTCATCGAAGACTATCCTGTACCACTCCATCGACTCTAGTGTGACCCACTAGCAGATGGATGGGCTGGTATGTACCCCCTAAGATGCACTATCTCATCCTCCAACTCATCAGTAAAAGCTTGATCCTGTTGGCATATCACCTGGTATGTCTCCACTAAGCCCTGGAGTTGTATCACCTCCTCCCATAACCTGGCCATCTTCCCACTGCTAGGTCCCTCCCGACTAGGGATCTAGGATCTCAACTATGCCAGTAGAGTCACTATATCTGCCTGGGCATCCTATACATGTGTTAGAAGGAGATCTCTCTTCTGCCTAACCCTATCAAATCCTCCTATAGCTCTATATCTATGTCACCTCGTGCAACCTATTATACCTACACCCCCTAATCCCTAGTGTCATCATCCCCAAAGCCACCTTGATCTCCTAAGTCCAGGAGGTCTGCCTGCTCATATGCCATGTGACCAAACCCATACCACTCACCTATCTCTACCTCATCCTCCTCAGGAGCATCCTACTGAGCCCTCATTATTGCCCCTACCGCATATTCCCTAGTGGTCCCTCACCCTACCACTGGTGCATCACCCACCAGGAGTCATACTCCTCTATAGTCCCAACATCATCCAAGTTTGGAATTTCTACTATAGGATCCGCCTCCCCTCCTACCACCTCCACTATTGGCCACCTCAGTGTCCTCTCATCCCCGCGGTACCTATAGACCACTAGCTCACTGGGAAATCCTTGTCGTAGCCCAAACTATTGCATAACTTGAGCATAAGGGAAGAACTCTCGCTCCATCACATGTCGGCCAACCAACCACCTACCTCACCTCACTCGATGGAGCTGCACCTCTGCATTAGACCATGCTAGGAAAACCTTGTAAGGTCTCCAGAGTACATTCACTTCTCTAAGTCCTGTAAAATACTGGCTATAATGACCCACATCTCTTGCCCAGTGTCGACTCTGCCCTACCTCCTAGACCCGCTACCATAGGATCCCATAGCCAATCTCTCGATCAACTAGTTATGCCCATGATGTCCAAGGAAATCCCTATGGCCGATCCATAACTATGTGCTGCCACCCCCACACCTATAGTAGAAAGCTACATCCCAAGCCCTTCTTCCCTCGAGATTGGATCTCGTACAACTTATCGTACAACTATTTAAGTAGTGTCATCCCCCATGCCATCACTAGTGGTTGCTCCACAGTGCACCCTACCAGAGTAAACACTAACTCCAAAAGGTTCTAGGGAAACCTGGCACCCGACGAGTCTGGTAGTAGCATATTCAATATCAGTGTCATCAGCAAAACATGCCTCACACCCAATATCCTGGCCTTATACCAGTACCCAACCAATATGCCTTCACTGAGAGAGTCACATATCGCCTCCTCTGTAGCCCTACAAAAGTTCCTCTCCATCATCACGTCTCTTCGATCTCGACGGGTAGAATCGATCGACCACCCCTGTATCAGAATGTGTAATATCCAATAAATGTCCTCCAACATCATCATCATCTCCCCCGTTGGTAGGTGGAAGGTGTTGGTGCGTGGATCCCACAAGTCAATAAGCGCAATCAAGTAGGCATGGTCGCCCACCATGGGATCTAACCACATCACATGCTTGAGGCCAATGACATCAAGCCATTCCCTATTTTCTTAAGTAAATAATTCTCTCATGGTCTCAAAGAGTGTCGAAATTCGATACCGACTCTTAACCACTTAGCAGAGATAGGTCAGTCAATAATAAGCATCAAATAGGCTTTAAAATGACCCAAAAATACCAAAAAAGACCAAAAATATCCCCATTTTCAGGTCAGTTTGTGACCGTCCAATCCAAGGATGGCCCCCAAATATGTGACCATCCCACCCAGGGATGGCCACTAAGTAGCCTAGGCTGGCTTTCCCACCCAGATATGACCCCCCCAAATTGGGCCAAAATGGGCCTTTCAGACCACCAAAAATAGCAAAAAAATAGCAAAATTAAGCAATCAAAAAGCCCTAAAAAGCAATAAAATTGCATAAAAATACAAAAAAAGTATAAAATATTGTAGGGCATCCCTAATTAGGTTCAATTACCGAGGATTTAGTGTGCTCTACCAAAAATCAAAAACAAGCAATATTTCCACTTTTAAAACTAGCATAGTGCAATAAGAAATTCAACTCTTACTCGTCTTGCACCGGCTCCATCGTTGGATGAGTTTGCATGCTGGCTCATGGTGACTATAGGATGATTTTAGTCCTCCACTACATATAATCCTTCTCCTCCTCCTCACCTCTCAAGCTGCAAAGTTGCAAATGCACAAATGAGCCCAAATGACCCATTTTTGGCTTAAATAACCCTCCTAGGGCCCTGACCATCCCTGGGTGGGATGACCGGCTAATTGGCTGGCCATACCACCCTAGGATGGTCATAAAATGTGCCACCATACCACCCTAGGATGGCCACCAAAAATTTTCATCAAAACAACTTAAAATGCACCAAAATGGGTCCAAAACCCACCAAAAATAGCTCAAATTTGGTCAAAATTCAATTGGCAACAAGGAGAACCCAAATTGCTCATGGAGAAATGGAAAATTCCTTACTTTACTCCCTAATAAGGCCATTGTGGCTAGACCACCCCATGGGAATGAAGTTTTTGACCCCTTTCTTCCATGAAACCTCAACAAAGTCTCCAAAATCCTCTCAAAAATGCTCCATTTTTCAATGGGTAAAACCGAAGGAAACCCTAACTAAGTCATATTGGTCAAGTGACTCATTGCTTTTATCACTAGTCATTCCCTCATCAACTTATCGCTTGAGGGGGTAGTCATACTTAACAAATTCATAATCAACAATCAACAATCAAACACTCAATCATGCAAATTGCGTTCGTTCAACGAATCATTGACAAAGATAATCATGCCCCTGCTTGGGGTAGCAAACAAGCATAAATTTAAATTAAAAAAATGGTTGAAATTAATTAAGCATGAAGGATAATAGGCCCTGCATCCTTATGAAATTATTAATGTCCAAGGTCAAGCCAGCCTTACCCGAAAGGTTATACTTGAAGCAAGTTCCTTAGCTTATTAGAAGCAAGGATTCAAGAACGCATGCTCTTTCCATGATTAGGGCATCTAAATTTGGTTAGGTTATTGAATAACCCTAATAATTCAATATTTTAGTCATCTATTTTTGCTCAACACTATGTTGCACACAACGCATCTAAAAAAGGGGCATCTATAGACACTAAAATCATATCAATACAATTAGGCAATCGAAAGCACTGGTTAATTGACATTATATGGTCCCCTTGGGCAACACTCAAAGGTTTTATAGTGGTCCTAACCACTATTGTAAGGCTCTACCCCACCTTTAGGAGGTTTTGGGCCACATAGGCATGACCGTCCCACCCTGGGACGATCACAGTTCATGGTCGTCCCACCTAGGGACGGTGGTAAAGCGACCATCCTTGGGTGAGACGACCACAAGGTTTAACTCCCAAAAAGTCAAATTTGGACAAATGGCACCCATAAATTGCCATTTATCCTACGTATTTGAGCATGCAAGGCTTGAGGGCATAAAATCCTTATGACATGCTACAGAATGGAGGCCAAAATGGGAGATTCTCTTCCCCCTCCAATGCATGCTCAGTTTTAGACAAGTGACACCTCTTGCCCTGCATGCCCATTTTCCCAAAGGCTCCCTTTGGCTATAAAGTGGATCCATTTTCCACACAAAATATAGAGAGGAGTTTTAAGACATAGCGATGGAGTGCTACCAAGATTTCCCCTCACCTTTTTGTGTCGTTTTTCCCTCGGAATATCTACCTAGCGAAGGAGGTTTGCGAGTGATATAGGAGGTGTAATTTGTCTACAAAACTAAATTATATAAGTTAATTTCACCACCAAATTTTATGAGATAACACTATTGAGAAGGTTCCTAACCAATTCATAGAGGAATTGATGACAAAATAAGTGCAGAATTGGTGGTCGTCCCACCCCAGGATGGTCCCCAATCTATGATAGTCACTACCATCCTACCCAGTGGTGGTGGTAGATTTGTGCATGATTTCTTTACTATTATTTTTTAGGCATATTATAGGTTAGAATATGAACCCCCTGTCCAAATTTCATGCCATTTGGAGCTATATTGAGTGAGATATTGTATTTTTAGTGTTTTTGCAGGCTTGTAGGGTCCATCAAAAGGTGCACAAGGATTTGTACCTGATTTTGCAAATCTAACCACATGGGTCCTCTTAAAATCTCATTTTATGTATTCTTTCCAAGTTTCATGCATTTTGGATATGTTTAGGCCCAAAAATTGTTTATTTTGGGTTTTGTAGGTTTGAGAAGCGCACTGCAGAAATGCCACGTCATCGGATGCAATTTCTATTCTATTTTTGGTGAAATCTTCCCAAAACCATCTATTTTACATACCTATGTAATTTCAAGTCATTTGGAGTTGTTTTAGATAGGCATATTGCATATTCATGTTTTCTAGCCTTTTAGTGCCTGTGGGGTTTACATGTTTTCAATATACACACTTGCTATTTAACAAATATGGTTTCCTTGTGTGTAGGTGTAGTTCTTACAACATAGAAGGAAGGAATACAAGATTGGAATATCGAATAACAAAGTGGCGGTATCATAGGTTTGCCCACCTCAATTGTGGGTACGAGGAAGAACATTGGAAGTGCACATGAGCTATTGAAAGGACTTGATCCTTTGGGCACCCCATTTTTGTAACAATTGTATCAATCTAGAGCCCTCAAGGGAAATTTATGTAATTGTGGTTTTGATCAATTAAAATAATATAAGAAAGCTTCATTTCACTTCATTTCGTGCATTTTGGTTATCTTTCCATGCTTACTTGAATGCTTCCATTTTGATGCTCATCACTCATTAACGATAGATACATATTTTTTAGTTGCATTAGGTGCATCATTTTTTGCCTACTTCAACTTCTACTTGGATGGGGTGGAGAGAAAGTGAGGCATTTCGAGTCCTTCCTGAGTAGCATTGGCAATTGTCACAACACTGGTTGACCTTGAAGGTGTCAATGAAAAGGATGGGCCAATAGTAGCTCACTTTGATTATATTTAGAGCCATCGATCTACCCATGAAATGGCCTCTCAAAATCCTAGAGTGAAACTCCTCTAATATTTTTGCATTTTTTGACTCTTTGATACATCTCAGGAGAACTCCGTCGATGTTCTGATAAAACAGTCTGTTAGGAGTCGGGACATACCTGCCAACCTGCAAGCGAAATATCCTTCTTTGTGAAGCATTGAAGTGAAAAGCACATATTCCTATGTCAAATTATATTACCAGGTCATCTATCCAATCTGGAATATCAACCGATAGGTTAGCGAGGTTACTTTCGGGTGCAGGGTTTTCCGACTCGGGCTTCACAGTTTTAGCTGCAACATTCTTAGCCAACTCCTGATAGAGCACTTTACCTCAAACCAACTTGGTGGGGTACACTTCGATGTCAAATTCCTAGATATTAGTAACCCATCCAGATCTCCTATTGCCAAACTCCCATTGGATTATGAAATTCTGGACGTCAAGGTGTATCACGTACACTATCGTCTTACTTTGAGAAACGAAATTTCAAAATTTTTAGAGTGACTTCATCACCGCATGCACTTGTCATTCAATAAAATTAAACTTATCTTCATGCGGTTGGATGATTTGGTTGAGGAAAACTATCGGGCGCTCATCTCCATATGCTCCCTTCTGTGTTAGAACAACAACGTAGCTCTGGCTCCCCGACGACGTATAAGATAAAATATTTTGAATAGTCGGGATTGACGAGGACTAGAGCTTGAGCGATCCGCTCTTTGATTTCTTGGAAAGCCTGCCTTCTTTCATTGGTCCACTTGAATTTAGCATCCTTCTTCAGGAGATCGATCATCGACTTTACTACCTGGGAAAATTCGACGATGCACTTCTTAACGAAGTTTATTTTTCTGAAAAAGGACTGCAAGGTTTTTTTATTTGCTTGCGGTGGAAGGTGGAGAAGTGTTTCATCTCAGGCAGGATCAATAGTTAACCCCTTTTCAGAGATAAGGTGCCCAAGTAGCTTTCCTTCCTTCACTACAAATATTGATTTCTTGGGGTTGATGGAGACCTCGAACTCTTGGCATTTCTCAAAAACTTTGTCGCAAATGTAGGTCGTGCTCCTCCCACTTATGGGAGAATATTTTTATGTCATCCAAGTAGATCACAATGACATGATTTAAAAGTTCACCGAAGGTGAGGTCCATCACCCTTTGAAAAGTTGCTCCAACATTTGAAAGGCCGAAGGGCATACGTTGGTAGGCGAATGTTCCCCACTTGGTGGTAAACACAGTCTTGTTCTAGTATTCATCCTTGATCCAAATATGGTTGTAGCCGAAAAAGCCATCCAACAAGGAGAACCTCTATGCTCCTGTCACTACGTGTAAAATATGGTCGATCTATGATAGAGGGTAGTGGTCCTTTAATGACTCTTGGTTGAGATTTCAAAAATTGATACACAAGCGAATGTCACCATTTTTCTTTCACACTGGAACAAGGTTCACCACCTAGGAGGAATGCTTAATTGGATAAATGATCCTTGCTTCAAGCATTTTTAGAAGCTCGGTCCTCATCAACATTTTGATTTTTGGATTGACGGGCTACTGCTTCTACCTGAAAGGTTTGATCCCTTCCTCCAACTCGATGGTGTGTTGAATGATGTTCTTATTGTACCCCCTTAAATCTTGGTAGCACCCAACGATGATATCGGGATACTCCTTGTAGAGGGTGCGGATTTGCTGAAGCTCTTTGGTTGTGTAGTCAACCCCTACTTTGATAACTTTTCCCAGCTCTAATTCCAGGTCCACGAACTCTTTCTGGTCCACTTTGATCTTCTGGTCGACAGACCTATCATTTTGGTTGAATAGACTTTCTAGCATGATAAGACCCTTCGAGATGTTGTTATTTTTAGCTGAATTAATCCCTCGTGGTCTTCTTCATTCAGAGTCCACTCTTCAATGGAAGATGCTTCATTCAGCAAAAAATTGACAAGTTGCTTGTCATTGTCGAACATCTACCAGTGGAGTTTTTTTTTAGGCACATAAGACCTGTAAATCAACCTCACCGTATTCGACTTATACATCATATCATCTGCTAGTGAAAACCTAGCATCGATGGAGGCTAAGATGTTTGTAAGCTTGTTTTATTCTCACAAAATGAACTTGATGTTGCGTGGTGAAGGATTCGATTAAATCCCACACCTTATTGTGGTATGCCTTTAAATAGTGCTGCTTGAAGATGCACTTACTCGTAACCTGGTTACAGATTAACTCAGAATCCTTGAATATTTGCAACTGCTTGATATTGAGATTTTTGAATTTCTTGAGTCTGAGGCACAAAGCCTCATACTCTACTACATTATTTGTACAACTCCATGCAAGCTTGTACAAATAAGTTTTCTATTCATATGATGGGAAAAAGAGAGCGATGGTAGCTCTTGCATCGTTATTGCAACTTGCACCATCGAAGAATAGCTTCAATAGTTGATCAGGTATCGGAGGCTCTTCGATGGATGCCTTCATTTTAGCATTTTCAAGTTTTTCGAGTGAGTAGAATCCCAAATTAGTCTTGATAACAACATTGAAATCTGTCATGGAGAATTTGTCCTCGAGTCAGAGCTCACCGAGAGTTTCCTCCATCAGGTCTACTTGTATTTCTTCTGCCATCAGGTTGACAGAGACCGAGCCCTTCTCGTCTTCAAGTTTCTCAACATGAAAACCGGTAGGCTTCTCATTGCAGAGTTTAAATTTGTTCCCTTTGAAAGGGATCTCCAAGTGTGAATTTTCGAGGGAGATATAACCTCCCAACTTAGTTGTAAATTCTCGTGAGAGGCACATAATGAAGTATGTCTCCAAGTCGACCACCACGATCTCTTGGATGACTGTGATCTACAATATTTTATGGAGTTGGATCAGAACATATTTAATAACTCCTACTGTCTTCATGGGAGTCTCGTCTAACTGTAACACTCTAGGGCTGCTCTGGGTATACTCCATGCCCATGATTTCACACACTGCTTTGGACATGATGGTTTTCGTAGCACATGAGTTGATCATACAGTTATACATGATCCATCCTTCCAACTGAAGTGAAAGGTAGAATGGCAGTGATCGATTATTACATGTGGTTGAAGTCATCAGTGATGATGCAAATATCATCTGGGAGCTAGAGAGCATCATAAAGGCTTACCTTGGCTAGGGAATTTTTCATTTTTTCAACTATATTGTATGTCAAAGTGCTTGGTTCTCCTGCTTCCTTTGGAGATTCATACATTTTTCGGTACTATTGTGTGGTTTCTACCCATTGGTGCTTGGTCAGTGAGGGGTATTTGAGCTTCTCCCTAACTTGGTCTTGCATCTCGACTTGCGACTGAGAAGTCGAAGCTTTAGGCTGGAGCACCCTTTCTCTAGCATGAGGTAGTAGGTAGTATTTTAACAAGTCAGACTGCTTTGAGGCTATTGCTAAATTTGGATCTTTCACCGATGACTAAGCCTTTTGGCTCCATGGCTTGGGTGGAGCAGGCACCTTCAATGGACCTATCTGAACTGGATCCACCTCAATAGGCTTCTTCCTAGACTTGGTGAGGATTGAGACTTGCTTAGTGGAATACATCATAAAATTATGAACTTCCCTAATCATATTGACTACTCGTAGACACCACCAGATAGTGTCTGAACATAATTAAGGTGCACCATGCAGGTTTCTTTGTTGTGCGGATCATTACACATGGTGCACCAATATGTTAGATCCAAAGCACTGGCCTCTTTGCTGCTTATCATAGCTGAGTTCCTTTCAGGAGGCCTATGAGCACTGGTAGATGCTTATTCTCTCGTGATCGGGGGACGAGGGAATCTCCTCTACTAGAAACCTTGGTCATCTTACCTCCTCCTCATGATGGTCATTTGATTCACCATTGTCTTCATGTATGCCTTCACCTCTTGTATCTTCTTAGCCTGAGCTTCATTTACAATTTCCTGATTAGCGGTTGCTTGACTTGCGACTACCTGGATTGTGGATAATGGCAATGGAGCTAACAATGCAGGTAGTGCTGGATATTGGATGGGAGCTGGGAGCTGAGGGATGGCAAGCGCTTGATATGGTGTTACAATTGTTGTTTGATACTTAGGGGTTGGATTCCATGGTTGGCTGGGATACATCTAGGATGTAGGTAGAGCGAATGCACTTGGGTACATATTTTACAAGAATTTTGGGTAAATCAGAGTCGTCACCTTGGGAGGTAACTTCTCGATAGCTATCAAGTCATCTTTTGCCTTTTGTGCTTGCTCGTACAAGCGAAGAAATATATTGACATTGGCATGCTAGATGGTCATACTAATATCTAAATGAAAAGCCCTCAGGTAATAGAATGTGTTTGTTCTAGGATGAGCCAAAGGCAAGGAGTGACTCTCTGCTAGGTTTGGGCGAACCTGACATTGAAGTTAGTTATCTCCTCTTGGGGGTGCCTCTAGATAGTGGTGAAGTGGTGTAACAGAGATAAGGGGTCGACTTGTTCATTGAAGCCCCTTATTAATTATTTTGCCAGTTGATCCCAATAAGTGATGGTGTCGTTGAGAGTGACTGGTACCAATAGAGGAGCTTACCTCTCAAGGAAAGAACCAACAACTTCACCATGATGTCTTTTTTGGTGATCTGATGAATTGTTGCTAGCCCCGCGATGTCTTGGATATGCTTGTGCGTCATCTTTCCTGTACCATCGTACATAGGTAGAGCCTTTAGCATTGCGACATGTACTTGGTGTTGCACTTGTAGGGCAAGCGGTCCTGTATGATTCCAAGCTGGGAACTGCCTGGGTGAAGCTGGCTGCACCATATGGGGTGGTGGATTTGTGTGGAGCGGTGGAGTTGGTAGAACTTGTTGAGTTGAAACAGTCAAAACACTCATAGCAGCTAATTGAACGTTCGAAGAAGCCAAAGTATTCTTATGATCTAAGGAATTCGAAATATTAGGGGTAAGCTAGTCGTTGTGCTGTTAGGAGTTGGAGTTCATGTAACAACAACAACTTCATATGAATATGTCCCATCTAGCGGGATATTCGGCCTGACCACCCTAGTATGTTCTCCCAAAGCATCAATTTCAAGCTCGTAGAACTCGATTTCTTCTTCTTCTAGTTCTCCATCTCATACGCATGAAGGCATGATTTTTAGACTGGTCTTCGAGACTTGGAGGTATCCGAGTTCAGAAAAGTTGGCAGATATTTAGATTTGTTAGCACTAATATGAACATCACTTCTTAATACTGCTTTAACTTGGAACGATTGCATCCCACCGGGTGTGCCAAAAATTGTTGGCGATCGAATCAGCCTAGATGCAGAGTTTCTACTTCTACAGTGCCCTAGACCTGCTGCCAAGCATTGAATGTTCGAAGGAAAGAAATGTCCTCCGTGATGATCTCTAGTAGGGCTAGTTCCAAAAATAAAATGGGGTTTTGAGATAAGGGTTAGGAAAGTGCTGAAAGGAATTAAATGATTGAAAGGAATGGAAAAAGGCTAAAAGCCAAAAATACGGGGTGATGGATAGGAAGCACGATAGACAACATGTATACTTGAAATAACAACAATAAAAAAATAAACTTTTAACAGAAACCAACATTAAATCTTTGAAACTACATAAACTCCAGGGGTATTCCAGGGATTCGTCCTTTACTAATAGCTAAATCCAGATAACAGAATTAGGCTATATGGCAAAGAGGCTAATTTAATAGAAATAACATGATAGAAGTCATACACTGAGATAGAAGTTTCAAAGATGAGTCCAAAAGTCTGTATTTTGAAAGCAGATTTCAAAGTACAAAGCTGCTTCTCTAGCAGATATTATCCATTATTAGTTACAAAGAAAAGAACAACTTTTATAGGGAATTCTACTTCCTAAAACACTAATGCCTAACCACTTGCCCAATGATGATAGGTATGCTCAGTATAGAACTGACTTACAGTATTTAATTCATCCTTGTAGATAAATCAGTAGTAAAGGTAGAAGATTCCAATGAGATAACTTAGCCCTAAATATAGAAGGTTTCGACAATCTACCACAATCAGACGACTTAGAGTGAAGCTTCAGGTCGGTGTAATCAGTCAAAGGCGGATTTATAGCAACCCCTAATAGTTTTGGGAACCTTCATGGCAATTTTGGGTAGTTTGCATTATGTTTAGAGTCTGTCGAGAGTTTCGCTCCATAATTGGAGCGACAATAGTTCATTCCATGCCTTAGAAACTTTCTTATCTCTATTTTGGATGTCGCTCCCTAGGTGGAGCGACAGAGCCTTTCACTCCATAAGTGGAGCGACTGCAAGTTTGACCGCCTTTGACTCTCTTTGTGCTTACTTAGCTATATTCGCTCATATTCAACCCCTTTTGGCCCTTCGCTCCACTAGTGGAGTGATAGGGCCTGTCGTTCCACTAATTGAGTGACAGGGCCTTTGATTGAAAGGTTGACTTCACCTTGTGTTCGCTCCACTGGTGGAGCGCTTGGGAGATTTGCTCCACTAGTGGAGCACTTGTTGCCTTGACTAGATCTTGACTTGCCTTGGTGCACACTTAGATATATTTTCTTGCCCCTACACCCTTCTGGTATTTCACTCCATTGGTGGAGCAATCGGGCCTTTCGCTCCACTAGTGGAGTGACAAGGCTTTTGACCCAAAAGTTTGACCTTTTGGGACTTGCCTTCGCCAAACCTTTAACCGTGCACCTTTCTGGAGTGTCGCTCCATTGGTGGAGTGACAGGGAGCTTCGCTCCACGGGTGGAGCGACTGCAACGCTGACCACTTTGACCTTCTACACTTAGCTTTCCAACCTACTTTTCATTTGGAGAGTCGCTCCATAGGTGGAGCGAAAGGGAGATTTGCTCCATGGGTGGAGCGCTCGGTCCTTTGACCCTGCTTTGACTTCCTTTGCACTTAGCTATATTTTTTTTGTTGGAAATTTTAATTAGTTGAGTTGTCATTGATGTCAAGAGTGAGTGGTCATTGATGTCAAAAGTCAGTTTCAGTGAGCAGGGCAAGAAGAAGCAGTTTCGTAATCAATGCAAAAAGGAGAGTCCGCTTCCAGATGGTCAGATTCGGTTCCAGGTGGTCATATGTGGTCCAAAGTGCAAAGAAGAGGCCCAAGAAAATAATATTATAATATTAAAAAGGAAATTTAAATTAATTATAAATTAATTAATATAATTTTATTATAAATTAATTTATTAATTAATTTAATTAACTTCCAAAGTTTTTTTTATTTGTGGAAAACATCCCAAAAGGGATGCCACTTTCGGGTAAGACCCAAGGAGGCAGGGGTATCCATTCCGCCAAAAATGCCCAGGACTCGGACCTGGCCTACCACCTTTGACATACTCAAGGAGCAAACAAACACACAAAACCAATTTAAAAATAAGTAAATAACAACAAAAATAATAAAATAAAATAAAAAACATGCTCCTTGAGTGTGTCAAAAACAAAAGCACAACCAAACACGCACAATAAGATAAAAGAAATCACAACACGAACCACATAGAAAAACACAAGAACCACATAACAAAACACAAACAAGACAAAAACAACAGAACACTACAAAGACATAACCCAAAAAAAAACATGAAAAATAAACACAACCAAAACCTAAAAAATAAAAAAAATAAAAATAAAAAACAACCAACAACATACAATAAACAAAAACAAAAAACATAGAAAACACTCACACATAAAAACACGAATTAACACAAACAAAGAGAAACCCAAGAACAAGAACGAAAAAAACACAAGAACAATAACAAAAAAACAAAAAAACACAAAACAACAAAAACACAAGAACAACAAAAAACAACACAAAGAACACAAAAACAAAACAAAACAAAAGAACCCACCCACCTTAAAAAACTAAACAAAAAAAGAAAAAAGAAAAAAAAATTGAACATAACAATGACCTATCTAGACCAGAAGACTATTAAGGCAAGAATCAACAGAGGAAACAAAAGAAAGAATAGAATGAGCTAGGGAACTAAAAAAAACTGAATGAACCAAAGAGAAGCAAAAAAAAAAAAAAACAAGAAGAAACTAGGTACCTTCGTAATCTGGAGCCATCCAAAGAAATGATAGAAAGAAGAGCTTCCCTAATTTGAGAAGCCCACCATCTAGGAGGGTGGCCATAACAAGTAAGATCACCTTTGTCCAAAGCCCAATTAGCTAAAGCATCAACACTCTTGTTTTGATCTCTGACCACATGATTGTAATCAACTTTCAAAAATCCCATCTGGATTAATTGAATCTTCTCAATAATTCTTTTTATTCTCCAATCCACCTTATGATTCTTAGAAGGAGTCTTCAAGAGATTAATCATAAGTTGAGAGTCGACTCAACTAACACCTTTTCCCATCCAACCTTAGTAGCCTCCTCGAAGGCCTCTCGAGGATACCATACCCCTCAACGAAGGTTATTGGAAAGAATACCCAAATTCTCAAGAAAAGTAAAAACCAGGGAGCCATCCGAAAGTCTACCAATTCCTCCCACATCGGCTTTTCCAGGGTTCCCTCTAGAGGCTCCATCAGTATTGACTTTTCCAAAATCCTTAGGAGGAGGTTGCCAATTTCTTGTCCTATCCATCTTACTAATACTCACATTCCCTTTAAGTTGGTTGCCCTTAGAAGATTTAATCTTCAATCTTTGCATCACTTGATCCCATCTTTGGTGGGAGTTTTGGGGGTGATTAAGGAGTTGATGGACCGATTCAACTAAGTTGGCTATGGTCTTTTGCCAAATATAGTGAATATCCTTCCTATCTTGATTAAAAATTCGGTTGTTCCTTTCATTCCAAATATTCCAAAGAAGAATGGTAGAACCCATCCAAACTAATAGCCTAATAAAATGATCAACACCCTCTTGATTAGGCCAATCCCTCCAAAGTCTGTTCAAAAGTAAAAAAATTGGACCACTGTAAGCCAAGTAAAGTGGCCATTCTCCTCCATAGCTCGAGGCTAAAGTACACTCAATAAAAATATGGTTGAGAGTTTCTACATTCTCTTCACACATTTCACATCTAAAAGGGCCATGAAAACCATGCTTCATAAGTTGCTCACCAATAAGCACCCTACGATGCAATAAAAGCCAATTAAAGAACCTCACCTTAGGCTAGAGCTTTTGAGCCCACAATCGAGAAAATATGTCGAAGAATGGTTGGGATTATTATGGCATAAGGTCAAATAACCTTGAGCAACCGAATACTCACCCTTAGTAGTGTTGTTCCATCCAAAACAATATTTTTCATGGGACCAAGAGAGGGATCTCATATGAAGGATGCCTTGGATATCTTGTCTTTGCCTTTCTGGGATTTGAATAGGCCACTCCTCAATAGGGATCCAATATCTACCAACCTTTGAATTACCAGTATGGTACCGATAGTAATTAGCCACCTTTATCCAATTAGCTCTGTGAAGCTCCTCCATCCAAGGCCTCCAATCGGGAAACTGAGTTATCAAAGGCTTGTGACCATCCCAAGAATCTATCCAAAAATTTGCCTGTTGACCATTATGAATGATCCAAAATAAATTTTTCTTTATCAAATCCTCACCAGCATTAAGAACTCGCTAAAATGGGAGAACCTTTGGTAGGAAGTTGATAGCGAACAAGGTCTTCAGGACTTTTGTTCTCAAGCATATTTAGCACGGAGATTATTGGCCCAAAGAGCATTGGGGTTATGCAACATCCTCCAATATAATTTAGCAACTAAAGCTTTGTTGTTATTAATAGAAGACCGGAATCCTAACCCCCCTTCATTCTTAGGAAGACATAAAGTATCCCATTTCACCAAGGCCCATTTTCTTTTCTCCTTAGTACCACTCCAAAGGAAACGATGACCGATTTGATCCAATTCTCGAAGAACAACCTTTGGGATATTCAAAATGGAAGAAACATAAATAGGAATAGCTTGAAGGACTGATTTTACCAAGGTGATTCTACCCCCAGAAGAAAGCCACCTGTTGGTCCACTTTCCAATTTTCTTCTTGACTTTGTCCAACAACCAATTCCAATATTTATTTTTCTGCCTTTGAATATTTATGGGAATACCTAAATAAGTGATTGGAAGGGAGGTCTTCTTATATCTTAATTTATCCAAGACCATGGATTCCTGTCTAGCAGAAGCAGTGAAAGAAAATAACTTTAGATTTGTCTTCATTGATCAACTGCCCAATAGCCTTAGAAAAACAGCTAATGATTTGCTTAATATTAGAAGCTTCCTTAATTGTAGCTTTACCTAAAAGAGTAGAGTCATCCACAAATTGAAGATGAGAGATAGGTCTAGCTCCATGAGCAATGGTAACTCCCTCAAGGGTTTTGTTTTCCCTCTTTTTGGTTATAGTCCTACCCAAGCATTCAACAAGAATGATGAATAAATAAGGGGATAGCGGGTCACCTTGCCTAATACCTCTGGAAGCTGGGAATGACCGAGAAGGCCTGCCATTGATAAGAACTAAGTAGGAAACTGAAGAGATACATCCCATAATCCAATCCATCCAATCCTTAGAGAAACCAAATTGCCTCAAAACTTTGATAAGGAAGTGCCAATCCACTCTGTCATAAGCTTTGGATAAGTCTAACCGAATGAACATGGAAGGAGATTTTTGCATATCCATGGAATGGATGGCTTCCTGAGCAAGAACTATCTCATCTACTATTTGACGTCCTTCCACATAACCCCCTTGCTCGGGGAAATAATCTTATGAAAAAGAGGCTTCAACCTTTCTCGCCATGATTTTAGTAATGATTTTGAGAAGAACATTACATAAAGCAATAGGTCTAAAAGCTGAGATATGATCAACCTCTTGAGCTTTTGGAACAAGAGTAATATAAGTTTTATTGATAACCTTCAAAATTTCTTTGGCTTTCCCGGCTTCTTCCACCACCTCTAATAAATCAACATGAAGGATATCCCAAAACTCTTGGTAGAACTCAATGGGAAAACCATCAGGACCTGGGGTTTTCCTTTTTGCATTTTAAAAACTACTTGTTGAAGCTCATTGATAGTAACAGGAGCAGTCAAAATAGAGTTCTCCTTAGAAGTGATAAGAGAAGGGATTGCTTGAAGAACATTTTTTTGTGAAGCTGAGTCAAGAGGAGTAGCAAAAAAAATATTGGAAAAGTAATCAACAACAATAGAGTTCATGCCATCCCAAGTATAAACAACATCTCCAGAATCTGATTTTAAGGAAGAAATAAAGTTGTGAGATCTTCGAGCTAGAAGATATTTGTGGAATAAATTTGTGTTTCGATCTCCTTCTTTGAGCCATTGAATTCTAGATTTTTGCTTCCATAATATTTCTTCTCTTTTTTCCCATTCCTCTAACTGAGTTGTGAGTTTAATTTCATCTGCACTTCTCTTCTCTCGTGAGGCCATCTAAACGGATTTTCTTATTCAAATTTTCAAGATGAGCAATAACTTCATGTTTTTTTTAACATCCCCAAACTCTTTCCAGTTCCAAGTCTTGATTTTGGATTTAATGTATTACAGTATTTTGGCAAAACATAACATCTTAGTCCCACGCCTAGGTTTACCTTCCTTCCATCATTGTTGCACACGAGGTCTGAAGGAAATGTCTCTAATCCACATTAATTGAAAACAAAAAGGAGAGAAACTCACATTGGTTTTCCACATTTCCACCATGACTGGCCAATGATCCGAACCAACATTATTAAGAGTCTTCACTTTAGCTATATTTGACTTCCTTTGCACTTAGATATATTTGTTTTGTTGGACATTTTGAGTAGATGAGTTGTCATTGATGTCAAGAGTGAGTGGTCATTGATGTCAAAAGTCAGTTTCAATGAGCAGTGCAAGAAGAAGCAGTTCCACAATCAATGCAAAAAGGAGAGTCCACTTCCAGATGGTCAGATCCGGTTCCAGGTGGTCAGATGTGGTCCAAAGTGCAAAGAAGAGGCCCAAGCAAATAATATTATAATATTAAAAAGGGAAATTTAAATTAATTATAAATTAATTAATATAATTTTATTATAAATTAATTTATTAATTAATTTAATTAACTTCCAAAGTTATTTAAGTTAATTATAACTTAATTTTAATTTAATTATAAATTAATTTATATTAATTTAAATAACCCTAAAGTGGGTTATAAGGTTTAAATTAAAATCGAATTCGAAATTCGATTTAGCGTCGACGTTTTATGGCATGAGGTCTTCGTGTATAAAAGGAGGGCAAATCCTAAGTCAAAGTCCCCCAATGCATTCGATTTAATTAATGCCTCCAAAATTCATGCGCAAAGAAGAGTGTAAAGTTTTTGCGTTTAAAGGTTTTTGGCGATAGAGGATAGGACAAATAGGAGCGGGGCTCCTTTGTCCTCACACAGTATTGTGTAGCATAGTTGGCGATGACAGGTTGTGTTAAGGCTTGTGGTAGGTTGGGAGAACAAGGTTTGAAACCCACCACGTTTGTTTTGCAAGGAAGAAGGGCATTTTCATTTTTACGTGCATCGATCGAAAGGAAAGAAGAGGAAGGCTTGAGCCTTCCCCTTCGCATGAGGGCTTGTAGCCCATGTGGTGGGCTAGCACCTCGATAAGGCGCTCGATAGGAGGAAGCCTCACGTTCGAAACCCATCGAGGCCCTTTTTGGCTAGTGTTAAAGGTATGCGCTGATGTTAATTGCCTTGGTCACTTGATTATTTTGGATTTGCTAAGGTTGGAAAAATAAAATATTTTTGATGGTTTATAAAGTTTATTTTTGCCTAAATTAATTTGGATATTGAGTATTTGAGGGAGATAAAAGGGTAGGCAATATTATTTTGAAAGTTTAATTTTTGGAGGATGTTAATTTAATTGTTGGAGATTATAAGGTGTAATTGAGTAATTATTTTTATGTATGATTTGATGATTGCTAATTTCAAAGAAGGAGTAATAAGGTGTATTTGAGTTTGATTATTTTTGTAATTGAGAAATATTTTGAGAGAGTGTTAGTGTGATATTTTATCATCTAACCATTGAAATTGGCAAAGAAGAAAATTGTGTTTAAGATAGGTTTTTAAGGGCACTTCTTCATCAAACAAAAAGGTATGGGCACATCTTCCTAGTGAGTGATTGTTGGATGTTGTGAATGCTAAGTTGGAGTGAAAAGGATTGTTTGATAAGCATTGTTGAGTTTGATTTGAAGTTTTTTCGAATGAGATTTGATTATAGAAACCTTGTTTGATAAGCATTGTTGGAAATATTGAGTAAAGCTTTCATATGCTTGAACTAGGGTTTGTGAAAAGATCATGAGTATCATTGTTATGTGAAGTTGTGAACTATATTGAACTAGGGTTTGTGAAAGATCATGAGTATCATTGTTATGTGAGATTGGTTGGAAATAATTGAGTGAGTGTTCATATGCTTGGACTAGGGTTTGTGAGCAAGGATTATTTCATTGAGTGATTGATTGAGTGGAGTTGGTTGAGCCTAGTCAAGTGGATGTGTTGAAGTGATAGTTCAAGTTCTGTGAAATAAATTGTTCCATATTCTAAATTGATTTGAGAAAGAGGTTGAGTGTTTGTGAGTGTGAAACATATTGAGTCTCTAACAATTCTCTATATGTTTCTATGGTAAAAAGAGAATTGAAAGTGATTGAGAATTGTTGTGAATGTGAAGCATATTGAGTCTCTAACAATTCTCTATATGTTTTATGAGATTGGACAAGTTCTAGTGAGGACTTGTTGAGCAGATTTGAGGTAAGTCTTAGAGAAGACTTGTGGATAGATTGGTGTGAGCTTTTGTGGAAGCTTACAATACATATTTGAGGATAGATATTATTGAGAGATTGGACAAGTTCTAGAGAGGACTTGTGGATATATTAGTGTGAGATTTTGTGGAAGCTTACAAGGTATATTTGAGATAAGTATTTGAGAAGACTTGTGAGCAGAGTTGATTGATTGATTTGTTCAAACCTTGAGTTAAGGTTTGGGGTAGATCTAGTAGAGTTGATTTGTGATTAAGTCAAGATTTGTGTTAAGGCTTGAGGATAGATATTGAGGATATATTTGTGCTAGATCGAAGGACTATGTTTAGTGTATATTTGAGGATAGATTTTGGTGTATATTTGAGGATAGGTTTGTGCTAGACTAG
This sequence comes from Wollemia nobilis, assembly GCA_028583015.1. Taxonomy (NCBI): domain Eukaryota; kingdom Viridiplantae; phylum Streptophyta; class Pinopsida; order Araucariales; family Araucariaceae; genus Wollemia; species Wollemia nobilis. Next base: position 24,858,507 of record JAQPPZ010016957.1, on the reverse strand, counting down.
AGATAGATATTGAGCAGATTTGTGCTAGATCGAAGGACTATGTTTAGTGCAGATTTGAGATAGATCTAAGAGCAAGCTTTGGAGGTGATAGAGTATAGAGGATGATAGTCTCTAGTGGATAGAGATCCATTAGCTAGGGTAGTGAGGATAGGTCTTCTGAGTGAGGATAGGAGTCTTCAGTGGATAGAGATCCATTAGCCAGTGTAGTGGAGGTAGCAGTTCTTCTAGAAGATCACCATCCAGAGCAGAGGAGAAAGGAGTTCTCCTATGGATAGAGATCCATGAACTTGATTAGGGGATTGGTGTCTCCTTTGGATAGAGGTCCATAAACATTGTAATAGGGAAAGGATTCCCAAGAGATTTATTGAGAAAATATTAGTGAAATATTTTCTCCGTGGAGTAGCCCACATTGGGTGAACCACGTTAAATTGGTGTCTCTATTGTGTGTGGTGATTTGTGCATTGCTTTGATTACTATTGTTGATATTGCTATTGATACATTGCATAATATTGATTGGGAAAGAAAAGTAAAAAGTGGTCTTATATTGTTCACCCCCCTCTCAGTATAAGCTTGTGTTCTTCAATTGGTATCAGAGCGGGTTCCTTCGAAAGAGTTTAACAACTTGAAGGAAAATCTTACAAGAACACAATGGATTCTAAGAATGGATCCTCAGATAATTCAACACCAGTATTTGATGGAAGTGATTATATATTTTGGAGTATGAGAATGAAGATTCACCTGATGGCACTTGGAAATGAAATATGGGAAGCAGTTGAAAATGGATACACACCACCAACTACTCCACCTACAGATAAATATGGTAAGCTTCTACATCATTACAATTCAAAAGCAATGAATGCAATTTTGAAAGGTTTGCATAGAACAGAGTTCATAAAGGTTATGCATTGCAAATCAACAAAAGGAATTTGGGATAAGTTGCAAAGCATATATGAAGGAGATAAAAGTGTCAAAAAGGTAAAGATACAAAATCTCAAAGGACAATTTGAAGAATTAAGAATGAAGGATGAGGAAAACATTAGTGCTTATCTACTTCGTGTAGATGAGGTTGTTAACGCCATGCAAGGACTTGGACTTGAGGTTCAAGAATCTGATGTTTGTGATAAGATCTTAAGATCTCTCCCAAAAAGGTTTAGTGAAAATATTTCTGCTATAGAGGAATCAAAATATGGTGATATTTTGACAAGAGATGAATTACTTGGTATTCTTACAGCTTTTGAGATGAGAACAAAAGAGGAACCTAATCTCTAGAAGGAAGCAACCTTCAAAGCTACTAAGAAGACAAAGGGTAAGAAGTCAGATTCAAGCAATGAGTCATCCAGTGATGAAGAAGCAAATTATGGTAGAAGGAATAAGGATCCAAGAAGATTTAAAGATGCAAAATCTGTTAGATGTTTCAATTGTGGAAAGTATGGTCACTATGCAACTGATTGTCAAGAAGCTAGAAATAGCAATGATGAAGAAAAATAGGATCATAAGAACAGGGAATCAAAAAAATATAGGTACCAAAAGAAAGGCAAGGATGGACAAGGCAAACAAGGAAAGAAGTTCTTTCAAATATAGAAGAGGAGTTACTATGCAGACAAGGCAAGTAAGTACTCAAGTGATAGTGATAATAGTTTCTCAGATAATGATAAAGATGAAGTTCTATTTCTGATAGAAGAAAAAGAAGAAGTTAAGAAAAGGTCACCAATAATTCTCAAGTGTTTTAGATGTGGTAACTTTGGTCATCTTGAAGATAGTTGTACAAAGAGTGGTTTCAGTTTCAGTGATGATGAATATGAAGATACACTTGAAGGACCAGAAGAGAATATTCTAATGGCACTAGAAGAAGAAGGAGGTGATCCTATAGAAGACAAGTCAGAAAAGAATGAAGATGTTTTCAAAGGTAAACAAATAGAGGAAGAATCAGAGAAAGGAGAAGTTGATCTTGAGGGAGAGCTTATTTATGCTCTTAACACATTAAAGAAGGTAAGAAAGCAAAATTCCCAACTTAAGCTTCAGTTTCAAGAATGTGATGAAGAGAGAGGAAAGCTTATAGAGGATCTAAATAAGTCAATGGCTAAGACAAAGAAGTTCAAGGATAAGTTAGAAGCAAAGGTCTTAGAATGTGAAAGGTTAGAACATGAAGTAGCTCTACTAAGGGAAGAAGTAGAAGAGTCTAAGGATAAGTTACACAAGTTTGGAAAGAGCTCAAAGATCGTAGATAAGATGATCAAGGTACAAAGATGGTCAACAAATAAAATAGGTCTTGGTTTTGAATAGGTACAAAAGAAACAAGAAGAGGAGTCAACCTCAAGTTCTGAAGAAGAAGAAACTTCAGAAGAAGACAGTGTAAGAGAAAGTGAGACTTCTGAGGATGAGTTGGACAATAGAAAGTTCAACAAGGAAAGGAACAATGCACAAAGGAGGAACAGATGGAATAAGAACCAACACAGGGTAAAAGAGACTAAGAGACCAATGAGGTCAAGGCAAGGAAATTTCAATGGATGATGTTTCTCATGTCATAGATTTGGGCACAAGGCTTCACAGTGCAGGACACATGAAAGACAGGAATATGGAAACTTCAAAAACAGGCAACTTTTTCATGGGTATTGCTACTCATGTAATCAGTTTGGTCACAAGGCAATGAATTGCAGGGTTCATGATAGGAATAGATATGGCTTCACCAGGAGAAATCCCAAGATATTTGCACCTCCAAGGAATAACAATATTAAGTGTTACAAGTGCAATAATGATGGACATACAACAAAGTGGTGTAGAGCAAAAATTCTAGAGACAAGCAGGAACAGGAACAGTCAGAGGAATCAGAAGGATCAGATGAGAAGGAAAGTGGACAAAGGTAAAGATCAGTGCATGCTGGGAGTAGAAATACTCCCACCCCAGAATTAACCACCTCAAGAGGAGGTGGGGGAGGGGCTAAGCTAAGAGACTCATTCTTAGCCCCGAGCCCCAAAGGTGACCCTTTGCCATTGATGTCAAAGGGGAGAGATTTGAGTAAGGGGGAGAGATTTGATTTAAGGAGAGAGCATTGAGTCAGGGGGAGCAGTTTCCCAGGGGGAGTAGAACAGAAAAAGGTTAAGGAAATTGGAAAAGATAATTGGGTTGCCATCAATGACAAAGGGGGAGATTGTTGGACATTTTGAGTAGATGAGTTGTCATTGATGTCAAGAGTGAGTGGTCATTGATGTCAAAAGTCAGTTTTAGTGAGCAGTGCAAGAAGAAGCAGTTCCGTAATCAGTGCAAAAAGGAGAGTCCGCTTCCAGATGGTCAGATCCGGTTCCAGGTGGTCAGATGTGGTCCAAAGTGCAAAGAAGAGGCCCAAGAAAATAATATTATAATATTTTATTATAATATTAAAAATGGAAATTTAAATTAATTAATATAATTTTATTATAAATTAATTTATTAATTAATTTAATTAACTTCCAAAGTTATTTAAGTTAATTATAACTTAATTTTAATTTAATTATAAATTAATTTATATTAATTTAAATAACCCTAAAGTGGGTTATAAGGTTTAAATTAAAATCAAATTCGAAATTCGATTTAGCATCGACGTTTTATGGCATGAGGTCTTCATGTATAAAAGGAGGGCAAATCCTAAGTCAAATTCTCCCAATGCATTCGATTAATCAAGGCTCCAAAACTCATGTGCAAAAGAGTGTAAAGTTTTTATGTTTAAAGGTTTTCGATGATAGAGGATAGGACAAATAGGAGCAGGGCTCCTTGTCCTCACACAATGTTGTGTAGCGCAGTTGGTGACGACAGGTTGTGTTAAGGCTTGTGGTAGGCTGGGAGAGCAGGGTTCGAAACCCATCGTGTTTATTTTGCAAGGAAGAAGGGCATTTTCATTTTATGTGCACCGATCAGAAGGAAAGAAGAGGAAGGCTTGAGCCTTCCCCTTCGCATGGAGGCTTATAGCCCACATGGTGGACTAGCGCCTCGATAAGACACTCGATAGGAGGAAGCCTCGCATTCGAAACCCACTAAGGCCCTTTTTGGCTAGTTTTAAAGGTATGTGCTGATGTTAATTGCCTTGGTCGCTTGATTATTTCGGATTTGCTAAGGTTGGAAAAATAAAATATTTTTGATGGTTTATAAAGTTTATTTTTGCCTAAATTAATTTGGATATTGAGTATTTGAGGGAGATAAAAGGGTAGGCAATATTATTTTGAAAGTTTAATTTTTGGAGGATGTTAATTTAATTTTTGGAGATTATAAGGTGTAATTGAGTAATTATTTTTATGTATGATTTGATGATTGCTAATTTCAAAGGAGTAATAAGGTGTATTTGAGTTTGATTATTTTTGTAATTGAGAAATATTTTGAGAGAGTGTTAGTGTGATATTTTATCATCTAACCATTGAAATTGGCAAAGAAGGAAATTGTGTTTAAGATAGGTTTTTAAGAGCACTTCTTCATCAAACAAAAAGGTATGGGCACATCTTCCTAGTGAGTGATTGTTGGATGTTGTGAATGCTAAGTTGGAGTGAAAAGGATTGTTTGATAAGCATTGTTGAGTTTGGTTTTTATGGAATGAAAGTTGATTATAGAAACCTTGTTTGATAAGCATTGTTGGAAATATTGAGTAAAGCTTTCATATGCTTGAACTAGGGTTTGTGCAAAGAACATGAGTATATTTGAAGTTTGTGAAAGATCATGAGTATCATTGTTATGTGAAGTTGTGAACTATCTTGAACTAGGGTTTGTGAAAGAACATGAGTATCATTGTTATGTGAGATTGGTTGGAAATAATTGAGTGAGTGTTCATATGCTTGGACTAGGGTTTGTGAGCAAGGATTGTTTCATTGAGTGATTGATTGAGTAGAGTTGGTTGAGCCTAGTCAAGTGGATGTGTTGAAGTGATAGTTCAAGTTCTGTGAAATAAATTGTTCCATATTCTAAATTGATTTGAGAAAGAGGTTGAGTGTTTGTGAGTGTGAAACATATTGAGTCTCTAACAATTCTCTATATGTTTCTATGGTAAAAAGAGAGATTGAAAGTGATTGAGCATTATTGTGAATGTGAAGCATATTGAGTCTCTAACAATTCTCTATATGTTTCTATGAGATTGGACAAGTTCTAGTGAGGACTTGTTGAGCAGATTTGAGGTAAGTCTTAGAGAAGACTTGTGGATAGATTGGTGTGAGATTTTGTGGAAGCTTACAATATAGATTTGAGGATAAATATTATTGAGAAGATTGGACAAGTTCTAGAGAGGACTTGTGGATAGATTAGTGTGAGCTTTTGTGGAAGCTTACAAGGTAGATTTGAGACAAGTCTTTGAGAAGACTTGTGAGCAGAGTTGATTGATTGATTTGTTCAAACCTTGAGTTAAGGTTTGGGGCAGATCTAGCAGAGTTGATTTGTGATTAAGTCAAGCTTTGTGTTAAGGCTTGAGGATAGATATTGAGGATAGATTTGTGCTAGACCGAAGGACTATGTTTAGTGCAGATTTGAGGATAGAGTTTGGTGCAGATTTGAGGATAGGTTTGTGCCAAACCAGAGACAGAGATTGAGCAGATTTGTGCTAGACCGAAGGACTATGTTTAGTGCAGATTTGAGATAGAGCTAAGAGCAAGCTTTGGAGGTGATAGAGTATAGAGGATGATAGTCTCTAGTGGATAGAGATCCATTAGCCAGGGTAGTGAGGATAGGTCTTCTGAGTGAGGACAAGAGTCTTCAGTGGATAGAGATCCATTAGCCTAGTGTAGTGGAGGCAGTAGTTCTTCTAGAAGATCACCAACTAGAGAGGAGAAAGGAGTTCTCCTGTGGATAGAGATCCACGAACTTGATTAGGGGATTGGTGTCTCCTTTGGATAGAGGTCCATAAACATTGTAATAGGGAAAGGATTCCCAAGAGATTTATTGAGAAAATATTAGTGAAATATTTTCTCCGTGGAGTAGCCCACATTGGGTGAACCACGTTAAATTGGTGTCTCTATTGTGTGTGGTGATTTGTGCATTGCTTTGATTACTGTTGTTGATATTGCTATTGATACATTGTGAAAGCACGAGATTCCGGAAGAAAAAGGAAAGACTAAACAAAATTGCATTAAAAGGAAAGAACACAAATGAATGAACACAAGATATAAAAGCAATATAAAATACGGCCCTTTTTATTGATATTCTTTCCAAAATTGTGTTACAATACGTCTCCTTCCTTTTTAGGGGATAGGAGAGCGTTAAATGTTGGTCTTTTACAACTTGTTTCAGAATTCCTCCTTCCGCGTGCCCACATATAAGATGGGCGAACCAAAACGTTGCCGTCGCTTGTGTTGGTAAAAGTAGATTCCTCGTTGCTCCTCTAATGCTGAAAATCTGCGTTCAAAGAAACAAACAAAGAATCGGTAGCACTTGTGTATGAAAAATAAAAGAACGAATATGAAAGGTTACCGTAAAAGATAAATGTAATGATGGTTAAAATGAGTCCAAATAAACTGAAAACTTGATAGAAGCATAAATACGTAACTAATAAAATGCTGCAAAAGAAACAATCACCAAGTTCGACGCAGATCGGTATTCGTTTCGGGGAAGGACGAATAAACCTGCAACAGACTGGTATTCGTCCCAGGGTGAAACGAGTAAACCTGCAGAAACTGGTATTCGTTCCTGGGTGAAACGAGTAAACCTGCAATAAGGCAGGGGATGCCCGAAGGCAAACCACCCGCCGGTTGAGATTTTGTTTCGACACCAATCCGCTTGGGATGAGTCCAAAACCTGTTGTGATGCGTTGTCGACGAATTGATAGGATAATGTAGTCAGAAAATCGGGTGTATGAAATGTAAGTCGGTAAAACAGCAGCACTTCGTTGCTCAAAATGCTCCTTTTTCTGTCCTTTCTTTTGGGTGAAGAAATTCACCATTTTATAGACCCAAGGGGTCTCTTGAATTAACATGCAAAAGTGCTAGTTTGCATGAATGCTTTTTCCTGTGAAGAGAAGACTTCTCCTTGATCAAGGCTTTCATAACTGCTTCTGCATGCTCAAAAGAACCTACTCACACTCCCATGCAATGAAGGGCGAGTTAAGTAGCTAATTTGAGTTGTCATGAAAAAGCCCACTCTCACTCCCATGCAATGAATGGAGAGTCAAGTGGCAGATCCGAGTTGTCCTGAAAAACTCACTCTCATTCCCATGCGGTGAATGGAGAGTCAAGTGGCAGATCCGAGTTGTCAAAAGAACTCACTCTCACTCCCATGCGGTGAATGGAGAGTCAAGTGGCAGATCCGAGTTGTCCTGTGCCGAGGCTTGACTTTCTGCCAGTCAAACCTGGTATTCGTCCCACCCCAAAACGAGCGCTGGAATTCGTTCCTGGGTAGAACGAGTACCAGTCTGTACTCGTTTCGGGGTGGAGCGAATAACTAGCAAAGTACCTAAAAGGTGCCAAATTGATTTTTGACTTGCAAAACTATTGTGCGAGTGGTTAAAACCACTGTTTAACCTCTGTGGGCTGCCCTGGGGGCTGTTTGTGTCAATGCGATCAGCGCTTGTTGTCACGTAATCGGATTGGTGCTGTTTTGGTGTCTACAGATGCCCCTTTTTGGGAAGCGCTGTGCAAGGCGCAGCGTCGAGCAAAAATAAATAACCAAAGCACTAATGATTAGGGTCTCTTAGTAACCTAACCAACTCTTGATGCCCCAAGTATGGAAAGGGCATGCATTCTTGAATCCTTGCTTCTGACGAGCTAAGGAACTTAAATCAAGTATTAACCTAGTTCGGTGAGGTGTTACTTGAGCTTGGACATTGATCAGTCATGAATAGGCAAAGGGCGCAACCTTTTGTCTGTGGGAACCTTGAGTTCATGATTCATGAATGCCAAGTGTTTGATCAGTTTGTGATGATTGCTTGTTTGCTGCCCCAAGCAGGAGCGTGATTGTCTTTGTCAATGATCCTTTGAATGCGTGTCATTACCATGATTGGGTATATTGTTGTTGATTGGCAACTAAGTGTGACTACCCCCTCAAGCGACGAATCGATGAGGGAGTGACCGACATGAGAAAAGCGACGAGTCGCTTGACCCAAGATGACTTAGGTAAGGGTGCCTTCAGTTGTTTAGCATTGAATGCTTGAGCAGTTTCTCGATTTTTGAACCAGTTTTTGGTGGGGGTAAACCCATTTTGCGATGCCATAAGGAGAAAACATTGTCAAAAATCCGATCTCCCGGGGAGCGGTCCGGCCATGGTAGCCTTCTTAGGGATAGAGATAAGGATAATGTAAACCCCGACATCTGTTTTTTTTATGCCAAGAGATTAAGTACAAGAGCACTTTTGTCTGGCAATTTTTAGTGGTTTTGTTGTGGTGCATTTTTCAATTTTTATATTTTTGTTGTTTTTGTGATTTTTTGTGTAATTTGGTATTCGTTCCGGGGTGGAACGAACTCAATGCTGGTATTCGTTCTGGGGTGGGACGAGCGCTCTTTCGAGGAAAAAGCGCTCGTCCCAGGCAAGAACGAATTCCAACGGATAAAAAATATAAAAGCGCGAAAATGACGGGTTGGGTTCATTTGTGCTGCGACTTCGATTGCGATTTGGAGCTCTGAGGAGGAGGAGGGAGATTTTTTGACGCGAAGCGCTGCCGAACTTTCTAGCCACCATGAGTGCACAGACCGGGTCGCCAAGCGGTGGAGCCGAGGCGAGACCAGTAAGTGCACTATCTCCTCGAGTTTTAATTTGGAAAAAGTGCAATTTGTTTTTATTGTGTTTTTCTGTTGTTTAAGACATGGAACCCTAATTAATTAATTAAAAGGTGAATGAACCGATTTAAAGACCATGAAACAAAATAAAACGTGTATGCCAACCGATGGAAACCTAGATGGAAAACCGTAAAATAAACCTAAATGAAACTTAGAGTAACACCTTAGGGTAACCATGATTACAAAAATGTTTTTTTATGTGAATGGTAAAACTTAGGTCGAAACCGTAGGTAACCCATGTCCCTTTTGTTTTTTTTTAGGAAAGTGAAACTGAAACCGAATGACTTTTTTGTTTGAATGGTAAAACGTAGGTCAAAACCGTAGGTAAACCATCTCAAATTTTTGTTGGTTTTATGAAATGCAAGATGAAAACTGAGATTAAAATTGATGAATTTTTTTTTTTTTTTTGAATGGTAAACTTGGGTCGAAACCGTAGGTAGACCATGTCAATTTTTTTTTTTGGAAATGATGAAAAAGGAAACCCTAGGGTAAAAATTGATGAATTTGTCTTGTTTGGAATGGTGAACTTTGGGTAAAAACCGTATGTAACCATGGCAAATTTTTTATTTTGTTTTTAAACTGAAACCCTAGATTAAAAATTGCTGAATTTTTTTTTTTGTTGAATGGTTTAAACTTAAGTTAAACTGTCAGTAAACCATTGCAGTTTTTATGTTGTTTTTGTAAGAACAGAAAATTTTTTTTGGTTGAATGGTTTAAACTGAAGTTAAACTTTCAGTAAACCATTGCAGTTTTTGTGTTGTGTTAGTTTTTGTTAGTACAAAGTACAACTTTGTTTTTGTCAGTTAATACTAGAATTAAAAACTCTAGAAAACTGTGATTATGTGTTTTTTTATTGTTTTAAAGTACAACTTTGTTTTTGTCAGTTAACACTAGAATTAAAAACTCTAGAAAACTATTTTTGTTTTGTTGTTGTTTATATACATGTTGATGAATGGTGTTGCTGTATATTGATGCAGTTTTGTACATGTGATGGTGATTTGATGCATGTTTTTGATGTTTTTATTTTCTGTAATGTGCAGGTGGTGAAGAGTCGATACCGGGTACCGACTATTTTTTTGTCGCCCGAGAGGCGTTGACGGTGGAGGACTGGGAGTGGCTTGATGCCTTAGGGCTCAAGCATGTGACGCGATTGGAGGCAGTTGTTGGGGATCGGGCGTACTTGACAGCTTTGATCGGCCTATGGGATGTTCGGACGAACACCTTCCATCTTTCGACAGGGGAGATGACAGTCACCTTAGAGGATGTGTATCGAATTCTTCGGATTTCGATAGACGGGGTTCCCATCCGGACGACGCCACGAGGCCAGAGGACGGCTGTACTGACCCGATGTTTTGGACACGGGGAGGATGTGGATGGGATGAGCTCAGTGGAGAAGGCTGAGGAGGATTGTCAGATTGGTGGGATCCTAGTGCGGTGGTGGTATGAGAGGAGGGTGTTGGGAGTGAGGCATGCACTACTTATGAGCCTCATTTCCAACATGTTGTTGCCCGACTCCTCGGGGGCGAGGTTCCCATGGAACCTACTGGAGGTGGTGTGGTAGTTAGTGGATTGTCCTGTGACAGAGCCGGTGATCATGAGATGGGGCCAGACGTTGTTGGCTCAACTATATGATGAGTTGTATGAGGTCCGTTGTCGAAAGCGAAAGGGGATTGGCTGCAGTTACTTATTGCAGTGCTGGGCCTGGCAGCATATAGCCGTAGAGCGACCACGAGGGCTACCCTGGACTACACGGGTTGACATGGTGGATAGAGACATTGGTTATGGTGCTTTATGGTATCGATCTGAGGAGCGGGGGTAGAGTCGACGGTTCGCGGGAGACGTGGACCATTACGTAGATGCATTGGCATGACTGACTCCAGGAGATGTGGTGTGGAGGCCATATCGGGATTGTCCCGCATGGCCGAAGGCTGATGAGTGGCTTCGACGGGTCCGAAGGGGGAGGTGGGTCATTGGACGACACGGGACAGAGCAGGAGTACTTCCATTATCTTCGAGTGACACGACAGTTTGGGGTACGCCAGGGGTTGCCTAGGGAGCCCGTAGTCTATCGACGTCGGAGCGATGAGAGGACTCTAGCTACGTCGATCCTCGAGCCGCTAGGTGAGGAGGCGGATACAGTACTGGACACTCCGGACATGGATGACGTCGGAGTTACTATCGAGTACGAGGAGTGGTGGACGCTCCGACGATGGCGAGGGGAGGGGCCATTGGGAGGGGATGAGGCAACGGTAGGCGGAGAGGATGCAGAGGCACCAGGAGGGGGTTGGGGAGCTCTTGTTGATGTGGAGATGGTGGAGGTGGCAGATGCGGGAGAGGACTTTGGTGAGGAGCAGCCAGAGATGCAGGATGCTCTGGAGCAGGTCGGTGCACCAGAGAGGCCGACGCAGCCGGCCGTGCCAGGGGATACAGAGGCGGGGTTGCACGCGGAGGTAGCATGATTGACGGAGGTAGTGCGGAGGTGAGATCAGGAGCTTGGGGAAATGGTGAGGGAGAGGGATCTCCTATGGACGAGCGTTGCGACCTATCGTCAACGGGAGAGGGATTGGTTGCGACAGCGGTATGAGCTAGAGGATGAGATTACCCACCTTGGTGGGCAAGTGCCTGCATTCTCTGGAGGTGGATCATCGTGACGCTCGAGAGGGAGCGACATGGAGCAGACAACATCCTCTCAGCGGAGGCGACGGGATGAGGGAGAGGCCAGCGGGCATGGTGCAGGGGCGAGCAGTAGCCACCCTGAGAGGTCTCAGAGGTCCCGCACCATGGGGGGTAGTTCCCGTCGCACCGATCCTACATGATCATGGTGGACGACGCCCTAGACTTGGGGATTTTGTTGTTTTTGGATTTTTGGGGTGAGGTCCGAGGACCGGTTCAGTGTAGCCTACGGGCAATTTTGTTATGATATATATATACAGATGACTCTTTTTGGTGTTTATGCACTTTTCATGGTTTATGTTTATGTACATGTTTTTACATTAATGTATGCATATGCGATTATGAATGCAATGGTTCTAATTTGTATGATGAATGCCAATGGAATAAATGAAATGAGTTGTTTATGTTTTGTCATTGGCACCATAGACTGTGCAAGATTTGACTGACTTGCTATATGAATGGGATGACTTTATGGAATGATTGTGCATGTGAAAACTTTGTTTTTGTATTTTGCATATTTTTGTGATGATGATGTATGGAATAAAATGTACTAGTTGTTATAATGTAGTTAAGCTTTTCTGAGATTCAGATATTTTAACTAACTAGCCAAGATTGTACATTTATCTCGCAAGACTTTTGAACAAGGTCTAAATCCGACTTGAATTTAACCAAGTTATTTCACATCCCTGTGTGTGCAATTGAGTTCGTTTATGTGGTATTTGTCAGGATACCGCCAATGCTAGATAGGCTATCAACCAAACCTATACTGAGGATCACCTAATTAGCTCCACTAACTCCGTTGTTGTATTTAGCAAGATTAATCCACGTGACAATCTAAGGTACCATAAGCTAGCTCATCCACATGCAAACATTGGTCTATGCACACGCAAAGCTAATGTGACAGACATATCGTCATGCGGGTAGGATACCACCATTGCCAGGTAGGCTATCAACCAAACCTGTAATGAGGATCACCTAGATGGTTTTCGAATGCTGAGAATTCCAGGGATTCAAGTTCAGGTTATTTGTTGGCTGAATGATTTGGGAGACTTGCTCGTCTATATAGTGATGAAAATCACTGTTTATTTTTCATTTATTTATTTTTTTTTTTTGAGCAAGGATTTTGAATAGTGGTGATAACCACTATTATTTGATTTTGTATTTTGAGCTTTGTAAGTTTGAGCTTGTGAATGACCTTGATCCTGTTGGCCTTGGGGATGACTACCCATCCTGTTCAGGGACGTGTAGTACGAATCCTTACGACTTTGGGAACCAAGGGGAAAATGGAGATTATGAAGTAAGGGCATTGATCTTTTAGGCCTTGGGGATGACTACCCATCCTGGTTAGGGGTGGATAGTACGAATCCTTACAACTTTGAGACCAAAGGTGAATGGAAAGGGTTGTGATGATGGTTTGTTGGAATTTAGTTTGTGAATGGCATTGATCCTTTTAGGTCTTGGGGATGACTACCCATCCTTGGCAGGGACGTGTAGTACGAATCCTTACAACTTTGGGGACCAACAATGATTGGGATTTGGTAGTGGTGAAAACCACTATTTATGAAGGTGAATGGATAGGGAAGAGCTCGTCCTTTTGTCAATTCTCAGCATTCTTGAACCATTCGCACAGGGGGATGAACAGGCTAATCTTTCACCGATGGTACCCTAGGCTGCTTTGTAGGTTTCTCTTGCGTTCACACAACTTAGGAATTATTTTATGTGTGTTAATTTGTGTAGGGATGTTACGTAACAAGGCGTGATCCAAGTAAAACTTTCTCGTGTAAAAAAGTTGTTTAATTGTGTACCATGTTTGGCTAGAAATTTAAAGACAGCTGAATGACGAAAACCCTAAATACATTAGGAGACAACTGACTTAGCTAAAAATGAAGATGGGGTGATGCGGGATGTATGCAGTGAGAAAATGGATTTGATGTGGAAAATGATGGAATTGCCAAGTAATGACAGTCTATGGTGCTTTTGACTTGTATGACCAGCAACTATGCAATGTATGGATGCGATGCCTAATGCAACCTATATTTTTGTATTTTTGATGTTTTTATGAGTATGCAAGAAATGGAAATGCAATTGTTTTTGTGATTTTTGATGATTGTATTGTTTTTATGAATATGCATGGAATTGAAATGCAATTGTTTTTGTGATTTTTGATGATTGTATTGTTTTTGTTTATTTTTGAATATTTATTTTGACCAAGCAGTTATGGTAACCCTTGGAGCTTTTGGTGTTGACCAAAGGGTTTATGGATACCTTTGGAGCATTTTGGGGGTGACCAAGCGAGTATGAGAATCCTTGGAGCGTTTGGCTTGACCAAAGGGTTTATAGATACCTTTGGGGCATTTTAAGGTTGACCAAGCGATTGTGGAAATCCTTGGAGCTTTTGGCTTGACCAAAGGGTGTATAGATACCTTTGGGCATTTAGGGTTGACCAAGCGATTATGAAAATCCTTGGAGCTTTTGGCTTGACCAAAGGGTTTATGAACACCTTTGGAGCATTTTGGGTTGACCAAAGGGTTTATGGACACCTTTGGAGCATTTTGGGATTGACCAAGCGATTGTGGAAATCCTTGGAGCTTTTGGGTTGACCAAAGGGTTTATGGACACCTTTGGAGCATTTTGGGATTGACCAAGTGATTGTGGAAATCCTTGGAGCTTTTGGGTTGACCAAAGGGTTTATGGACACCTTTGGAGCATTTTGAGGTTGACCAAGCGATTGTGGAAATCCTTGGAGCTTTTGGGTTGACCAAAGGGTTTATGGACACCTTTGGAGCATTTTGGGATTGACCAAGCGATTGTGGAAATCCTTGGAGCTTTTGGGTTGACCAAAGGGTTTATGGACACCTTTGGAGCATTTTGAGGATTGACCAAGCGATTGTGGAAATCCTTGGAGCTTTTGGGTTGACCAAAGGGTTTATGGACACCTTTGGAGCATTTTGAGGTTGACCAAGCGATTGTGGAAATCCTTGGAGCTTTTGGTTGGACTATGGCTCTCTAAATGTGGAATGGCCTCAAATGAATGATGTTCAAGGGTTCAAGCTCCTTGATTCCTTCAAGGGAGGCAAGCCGGTAAGTTCCAGGTCCAATGCGACTATCAATCACATAAGGACCTAACCAGTTTGCTGCAAACTTGTCCCTCAAATGGGACGGTAAATTAGAATTCTGCTGGTTTTCTTTTAAGACCAAGTCACCAACCTGAAATTCCCTCAAGTGGACCTTCATGTTGTATGCTTTCTTAAGTCGCTCTTGATAGATACGCAAATGCTCGAGAGCATTGACGCGTCGTTCGTCAAGCAACGTAAGTTGATCTAACCGGGCCTGCCGTGCAGTGTCATCATCGATGAACTCTTGCATTGAAATGCACAGCGAAGGGATTTCCAACTCAAGAGGCATGACTGCCTCGGAGCCATACACCAACGAAAATGGAGTTGCCCCAGTGGGCGTCCGGATGCTGGTGCGATAAGCCCAGAGGGCAAGCGGGATCTGAATGTGCCAATCCTTATGATTATCTACGACAGTCTTTTTGAGGATGGCGATGAGCATTTTGTTGGACGCCTCTGCTTGCCCATTCGCCTACGGATAATAGGGTGTTGAAAAGTTGTGCTGAATTTTGTACTTTGTGGTCAAAGCACGCACATCTTTATTCTTGAATGGTGTCCCATTATCTGATAGGATCTTGGATGGAATACCAAAATGACATATGATATTATGCAAAATAAACTCCGCAATGCGGGTTCCAGTCGTAGAGGTTAACGAAATTGCTTCCACCCACTTGGTAAAATACTCTGTGGCTGTAATGATAAATGTGTGATGCCCCGACGACGCAGGGGAGATCTTTTCGATTAGATCAAAGCCCCACTATGAAAAAATGCCAAGCCGATTGGATCGGTTGCAAGGCCTGAGAAGGTACGTGTGTCAAATTGGCATGATGTTGACACTTCACGCACTTCTTCACATATGCGCAACAATCTCGCTCTAAAGATGGCCAATAATAACCCATGCGAAGAATGCGCTTTGCGATGGCCATGCCACTGAAATGGCCACCACATGTACCATCGTGGGCTTGGGTGATCGCCCAAGCGGACTCTTGCTGGTCCAAACAACGAAGGAGGATTCCTTCATAGTTCCGACGATACAAAATGTCTCCTAACAAGACATGTTTTGCCGCTTTCTGTTTGAATGATCTTTTCGTGGCTGGTGTCAATCCAAGTGGGAGAGTACCTAGCTTGAGGTAATCCCTTATGGGTGTGTACCAATCTTGCTGATCAAAAACCTCGATGGTATGAACAACCAATCCCTCTTGAAGTGCATCCCTAACAAAAGCTGAGCAGGAAAGAACTTGTAAAAATAGCGTTGTATTGCTATTAAGAGGGGTAGGGGAGAACAAGGACCCCCAATTGGCTTGAGTCAAACAATCTTGGATTCGAGAAAACCTATCCGTGGATGGTTCAATCTGGATCAAGTGGATTCCTGGCGTGAGGTCAGAGCTTGCACGCTCCATCACAGGTTGCGATAATGTCTTGACCTGAATGGTTGTCATCTCATCGAAAGGGTCTTGCGGGATTAGGGACCCCAAGGAGGCCATAGTATCCGCAAAATGATTCGATGATCGAGGGAGTGCCTCGATGTCATACCATTCAAGTTGTGCCAGGAATTTGTCCACAAGGGCTTTATAGGCCTACAAAACTGGACATTTACATTGGAATATCCCCTTTACTTGATTGACAATTAACAACGAATCACCAAAGATGTTCAATCGTTTAATGTTCATGGTGATTGCTGTCTGAAGACCTATGAGCAAGGCTTCATATTCTGCATTGTTATTGGTGCACGGGAAGTCTAATTTAAATGACAAAGGCATTGGAGCCCCTTGTGGAGTGAAGAATACAATTCCCGCACCACCCCCTTGCTCACACTTAGAACCATCGAAGAATAGGGTTATGTCAGTCTGTGACTCGGGCTCATCGAGATCTGGCGATTCTGAGACATGGAAGACCCCATCATTAGGTAGTTCGAAGGTCAGAGGCTGATCGTCTTCAAGAGGAGCCTCTGCTAGTTGATCGGCGATGACTTGACCTTTTATAGATTTTTGTCCAATGAATTCTATGTCAAACTCCGTCAACAACATGATCCATTTCGTCGTGCGGCTACTATGATAAGTACGACTCATCATGTATCGCAATGGATTCTCCTTAGACACAACATACGTCTTATTACTAAGCATGTAGTGGCGTAGCCTTTTGGTAGCAAACACCACTGCCAAGCAGAGCTTTTCAACGTATGCATAGTTAAGTTCATAACTGACCAGGGTGCGGCTAAGATAATATGTAGCCTGTTCTTTATGAAGTTCATTTTTCTGGGACAACATGGCGCCCAGTGCCACCTCAATAGTGGAGATGTATAAATAGAATGACACTCCTGGTCTAGGTGGTGCCAATACTGGCGGTGAAGCCAAGTACTATTTAATATCGTCAAAGGCTGACTGGCACTCGTCATCCCAATGGAATGCTACCCCCTTGTGCAATAATTTATTCATGGGTCGGCACTTGTCAGATAACTGCGCTATGAAGCGTTTGATCGACGCGACCTTCCCCTGTAGACTTCTGAGCTGCTTGATGGTAGTTGGGGGAAGCATTTCAAGGATTGCCTTGACTTTGTTGGGGTCCACCTCGATTCCTCGTTTGGAGACTATGAAACCCAAGAGCTTTCCAGAGGTGACGCCAAAGACGCACTTCTTGGGGTTTAGTCTGACTTTATGCTCAATGAGGCGATCAAGGACCTTGCTCAAGTCACCGAGGTGATCTGGGCGCAAAAGAGATTTGGCCAACAAATCATCCATGTAATCTTCCAAAATGTTGTGCATGTAATCATGAAAGATGTACGTCATGGCACGTTGGTAGGTGGCTCCGACATTTTTAAGGCCAAAAGGCATGACCTTATAACAAAATGTCCCCCAAGGCGTTGTGAATGCCATTTTTAGTTGGTCCTCAGGATTGATACGAATTTGATTGTATCCTGAGAAACCATCCATAAGGGAAAGCATTTCGTGGCCCGCTGTAGCGTCTACCAATGCGTCGATGCTTGGCAAGGGAAAATCATCCTTAGGACTCGCTTTGTTAAGATCTCAAAAATCGGTGCATATGCGAATCCTCCCGTCGGGCTTCTTGATGGGAACCATGTTAGACAACCATGGCGGATAATCCACACAAGATGACAAACTGTGCATCCAACAACTTTTGTAACTCGTCTTTTACCATTAAGGCCACTGTTGGGTGCATCTTACGTAGTTTTTGCTTTACGGGCTTGATTGTCGGATCAAGCGTTAAATTATGCGTGACTAGCTGTGGGTCTAGTCCCGGCATATCCTTGTATGACCATGCAAAAACCTCCTTCTTCTCCTTGAGAAGGGCAACATAATCGGCTTGCTCTTCGGGGGAGAGACTTACCCCCAACTTGAGAATCCATGGATTCATTGGATCTGTGCCGATGTCTACGTCAGTCGTTGCCTCGATCGACATGTGGGATCCGTCCTCCAACTGATGTGGAGTTGGGATAAGATGGATATCGTTTGCTGAATTAAGATCATCATTAGGAACGTCAAGTTCCTCTTCAGCATGGAAGACATCCTGAGTCTGTCCGGGAGTGAAATGAAACATCCCACCGCAAGGCCAATACTCTGATGGGGATGGTGGTGTGTTAGCGCGATCCCAATCTATAGCTTCTATGTCTAGATGCAATAACCATGTTGGGTCGGCTGGATCATGGATGGGGGCGGTCAAGTCAATGGAGATCATGTTGATGAAATGATTGTAATCTCCATTACCGCAAGTGTGATAACTCTGACACTCGAGATGTTCTTGATGTTGTGGGTCTGGCTCTGTAGGCACTGGCACAAAGGGATCGGCCCTATGCGCGGACATGCAAACAGGGTCTGCCCTAGGCACTGATGGTTTGATAGGGTCTCCAGGTGGAAGATGCTCTCTGTGTACCTAGAGTGGTGGGTGCAGTAATTGCTATAACTGCATCGGGTTGAGGTGCCACCTATGTCTTGGACCTATGTGTAAATGTTCAAACATGTCATCTACGTCCAAAGGATCTTGCTGTTGCATTTGTCGCATGTGGTTAAGATAGGCCATCTCGGTTTCATCTTCGTAATCACTGTCCGAGATCCACAGGCCTTCATTGGCTCCAATAACTACGTGAATCTCTGCTCTCGACGGGAGGACCGGATTGTCTTGAAGTGGTCTGTGCTCAACTGGAGCAGCCAATGGGAACATTGTCAGAAAGTGTTCCTGATCATCATTCATGGGATATTCTTGCGAAGGATTATACTCCGACTCATCTTCGGAAGACCCTTCTGAGTCTTGTCCATATTCCCCTTGTGGGTGAGTCCTTGAGGTTTCTCCTTGTTCGACCGAAGGGAAAAGGTTGTTGAGGTCAACAAGGTTGTTTATTTGTAATGGGAAATAATCCCCCAATGTATAAGTTGTATTTGGATTGGCATATGGATCTGATGCCAACCCATCCTTGTTGCCTATCTCTAGGCCTTGCATGTTTTCAACCAAGATGTCGAGGGGCAAAGGGTGATTAAACCCTACTCCTGACTTGTCATAAGGCATTTGGTATCTTGGTTGACACAAAACATGCACTCCTTGTTCATACCTACCCAACCCATATCCATGCCAATTGCATTGGCTAAGATATCTTAATGCGAAGTCTGGGTTAGACAGATAATTAACATCCTCCACAAAGGGCTCTTCATCTTCTTCTTCTTGTAAGGAAGGTTCAACGCCATTATCTAGGCCCCCAAAAATGAAGTTTGTCTGATTAGGTGGGTAGCCTAGAGGCACCACAGAACCGATAGGGAGTCTAGGTCTCCCCATGTCCTGCATAGACTCAAGGGTTGGCGTTGCTACAACATTGCGCACGATATACTCCCCCATGCCTGTGTTAGACATCTCAACAGTAATTGTTGGCGATTGAGGGGGAGAAAATGGAAGTCCTTCTGGAGTCCACTCCATGTCGGGTGGACTAGAGGTCTCAACTTCCTTTCTATTAGGTATCTCTTCAGTAGAAATGTTTGAAACCGAAGGTGACACTTCTTCCATGGGTTGCTTGCCCTTATCTTTCTTTGTGGCCACCATAGGTGGCACCGTTGAGGAAAGACCAGCCGATGAAGATGAACTGGGCTGAGGATCCAAGGGCTTTGACAATGGAGATGCCTGCGAAGTCGAACCCTGCTTAGATGGATTCAATTGGAAATCCACATGCGTTGATGGGAGGGTCGACTACGGCATTAATTGCATCGAGTTGCAATATTTGAAAGGTTCCAGGTCTACGGGAACCACATGCACTTCCCCTTCAAAGGTGTACTTGAGACACTGGTGCGCTATCGAAGGGACACACTTCATGTCCCTGATCCATGGGCGGCCCAACAAGATGTTGTAAGCCATCTCACCCTCCAAGATATGGCACAATGTAGGAATTGTCTTTTGTCCCACTTGAATGGGTAGGACAATTGTGCCAACGGTTGAGCATATTGCATCATTGAATGCTCGCAATGTATATGTGGAGGCTACTATGTGAGATGCAAGCAACTTCAAGTGCTTTAGCACCGCTGTTGTGATGATATTACTGGACGAACCAGTGTCTACCAACACTCTTTTGTATGGAATCCCGTTGACCCGCGCGATGACGTGCAGGGGTGGATCCGCCATATCACCAGTTACTGATTTGATCTCATCATCTCTGAAGGTGATAACTGGTTCAGTGCACCTTTGGACGTGCCCCACGAAATTGTTGAAAGCATTTGCCTCGTGGGGCTGCAACTCGATGGCTTTTAAGATATCCATTAGAGCTTCTCGATGAGGTGGCGATTGTTGTATAAGCTCATAGATGGAAAGCCTAGCTGACGTGGTCCGCAAGCTTTGGGTAAGCTTGCTCCGAATCGTGACCACTGGTCTAGGCGGAGGAGAGTGTTGTTGAGGTGGTAACATTGTTGGTACCTCTCCTGTAGCTGCCATGGGGGCAACTGTACTCGGATGCCTCTTATTCCGAGTCACTATGCTAATCATGCCAACATATCCTTGCATAGGACAATCTTGTGTGACTTCATTGACTGGGACATGTTTTGTTTGTGTATCATGGGCTGGTAGAGGATCTCTGAAAATGCCCATCTGTTGGTTGCCCGGTGCTATGGGATTGTCCACTACCAATGTTTTGTTGTCAATGAGATCTTGCACTAAACCTTTGAATGTCCAACAGGCATTAAGGTCATGCCCTTTCCATCTGTGGAACCTACAGTAGAGATCCTCTCTATACCCTTTAGGCTTTGGCGCATTAGGATCTATCGTTTTAATCTCTGGCAGATTAATCAAGTTTGCCGCTGACAAACGGTCAAACAAGGAGTCCCTGGACTCGGTGTATGGTGTAAATTTCCGCCTAGGGCGACGCTGCTGATTGTGGTCTTGTTTTTTATTGTCTCTCTCATAGTTGTTGGGAGGCACTGCCTGATAATTAGCCTTTGGAGGCTGTGTTGTTTGGGCAGGCTTAGGGACGTTGATAGCAACTTGATTGACCACGGCGGGTTTCTGTTGCGTTGTCCCTATCTTGCTGTTATTCTTAGTCCATTCTTTCTTTTTTGGCTTAGCAATTTCACCGTCTTGAATTTTGATCTCTTCGATAATCTTGGCCTGTGCCAGGGCTTCTTCTAGAGTGGCATATTGCTGCAGCTACAATAGCACAGAGATCGACCTCAAACAGCTTTTGGAGAACATTTGTGTGAGGTCGGACATAGGAGGGAGGTAAGGCAGCTTTGAAAGCAAAGCCCTCCACCGGTTCCCATAGGCCGCTATAGATTCCTCTTCATACTGCTTGAGGCTTGCTAGGTCACTAAGTGATGCCTTCTTCTTGGTGTTGAAGGCAAAGCGTTCGAGGAACGCATCCACTAACTGATCTAGATTGCAAATGCTATGCTTTGGTAAGTGGGTGAACCAGTCCGAGGCAGGGCCTACGAACGTGGTTATGAATGTTCTTAATAACAAAGCATCATTATCCTGAATGCCGAAGCATTGGCTCAGGAATCTGGTTACATGTTCTTGGGCGTCCTCCTCCCCTTTAAAGAGTGCCAACTGGGGCAGCTTAAAGTGCTCAGGGTAAGGAGGTGCTGGAACTGATGGATGCACCGGGTGGCTACGGAGTTGACGTAAGGTGGGCTTTTGGGGCCCAGAAGTTTTAATCTCCATAGACTCTAAGCGCTCTAAGAGTGCTTTATAGGCATCCGAAGACTTGATTTCTTCTTCTTGAATTGGTCTCCTCTGAGGGTTGTAGGGAGCTTGAGGCCTATAGGGAGGTGGCTGAATAGCAGCCCCCCTGTCTTGATAAGGCGTTTCAGCCCTCTCTTCCTCTTGTTCATACTCCTCATACTCTTCTTGAGGAGTTTCTGGCTGAGGTCTATGAACATAGATAGGTGCCCACGGAGGGTGCCCATAATGGTTCCTAGGGGTGGCCTCCCGTTCAACTCGAGGAGGTCTCGGGGGCCACACTTGGTATGTTCTATTATGTGCCAAAGGATCATGCCTCTCAGGCCTCTCATGTCTCTCTATCCTTTGTACTCGAGGAATTGGGACCCGCTCAAGCACATTGTTGTTGAGTAGCTCATCTGCTTGGCGCTGAATGCGCTCCTTTTTAAGGTTATACAAGTGTGCTAGTTGTTGCTGATCTTTCTTAAGCTTTGTGAGCTGCTCTTGATGAGCGACATATCTGGCGTAGGCCAGGTCATTTTGCTCTGTTGTGTTAGGTCTAGGAGGCCTAGATGCCTCACCTATGTGTCTATCCTGGTCATGATGATCCAAGGCCTCTATATGTCGTTTGCCTCTGTCGAGGTTAGCAGCATTGACTCGAGGCTCTTGCCTCAATGGGGAATCTTGATGAAATTTAGGTGTGGAAGCACATCGCTCCCGGGCTGTGTATTGTTCTTGAGGGACATAATGATCATCCTCATATCCTTCCTCATACATGTGAAAAGGGAGGGCTGAATTAATTCGCCCAAGTCTAAGAGCCTTGTGCTCTATAGGTTGCTTGTGACCTCTAACATTGATGCGCGCTAAAGGAGGGATGACAAGATCATATGACTCCTCCTTGGGGACCCTAGGCTGTTCTGGCGCTTTAGTGCACGGTGGATATTCATATCTAGCCTCTAAGGGTGTTTGCTTTTGAATGTACTCTCCTTGGAAGAGTGTGTGCTCTAAGAGGTTATCCCTTGAAGGGGTGCCTCTATGGTCTCTTTTTGTCATGTCGCGAGCGGGACAGTTTAATGGAGTTTGCCTAAAAGGCGGTATGACCAAATCTCTGGGGCTATATCGGAGGCGACTCGTGCCTCCTTGGACATTCTCCGTAGCGTCTGCCCGTGAGTGGGCTTGACTGCGGGTGAGTACCATGGTAATGACTCTCTACACGCTACGTAGATTTTTATCTTTTGTTTATGATTTTTTTGATTTTTTTTTTTGTTATACTAAGCAGAAATGAACACACACATACACAAACGGTGATTATCTCTTTTAAAGATTAATGGTGTGTCCTAGACTGGTTTTAGTGTGTTTTGATGATTTTGTTTTGTTTTTGAAAGTTTTGAAGAACGTTTAAATGCATAATGAAGGCTCATATGACTCCCATGAATGGTCGCCCCTTCGATATACCATTGCCAGGCCGATATACCAACCTCTCTATATACCCGCCCTTACGAGAGGGAGACTATAGGTACGTGAGAGCAGATGGTACGTGGTACGTAGGCGGTACAGAAGGGGGATTGTCCTGTTTATGACACCTACCATAGAAGACTTATCCTCATGCGCTAGGAATCACCCTAGCAACACTCGGTCAGCTTTCGTCAAGATTTACGTCGAGCAACAGTGACAATCGGGGTAAATGGATGCAAAAATCAAGCCAAGGTGGTGATGAAATCCACCATTGGTCTTGATCAAGGGCTGGGGTTTTACGACCAGCTCCTTGGTTTAATTTTACCACGTGATGTGTGTGGGGTTCATTTTAATTTATAAAAATGAAACAGGCAAACAAAAGGAAACTTTCCCTAAGCCATATAAAAACTGAAAACCAGAAAATAGAAAACAAAAAACAAAAATTTGACAGAAGCTTGTTAAAAACTCCTACCTCTTCTCTGCCCAAAAGGATGTTTCTGATTTACTGCTCTGAAAAATGCTCAGAACGCTATTCGTTCCTGGGTGAGGCGAATACCAGAACTGTATTCGTTCCAGGGTAAAACAAATGCCTATTCGCCCCTGGGTGAAACGAATCCCAATTCTGTAATCATCACAGACCGAAACGAATAACAGTCGAATGCCTAAAAAATAGGTACCTGTAATCAAACAAGCAATTTCAGATCAGAAATCTAACCTAAAAAAAAATAGAGGACAGGGTCCCACCGTGATCGCCATTGAAAGCACGAGATTCCGAAAGAAAAAGGAAAGACTAAACAAAATTGCATTAAAAGGAAAGAACACAAATGAATGAACACAAGATATAAAAGCAATATAAAATACGGCCCTTTTTATTGATATTCTTTTCAAAATTGTGTTACAATACGTCTCCTTCCTTTTTAGGGGATAGGAGAGCGTTAAATGTTGGTCTTTTACAACTTGTTTCAGAATTCCTCCTTCCGCGTGCCCACATATAAGATGGGCGAACCAAAACGTTGCCGCCGCTTGTGTTGGTAAAAGTAGATTCCTCGCTGCTCCTCTAATGCTGAAAATCTGCGTTCAAAGAAACAAACAAAGAATCAGTAGCACCTGTGTATGAAAAATAAAAGAACGAATATGAAAGGTTACCGTAAAAGATAAATGTAATGATGGTTAAAATGAGTCCAAATAAACTAAAAACTTGACAGAAGCATAAATACGTAACTAATAAAATGCTGCAAAAGAAACAGTCACCAAGTTTGACGCAGATCGGTATTCGTTTCGGGGAAGGACGAATAAACCTGCAACAGACTGGTATTCGTCTCGGGGTGAAACGAGTAAACCTGCAGCAACTGGTATTCGTTCCTGGGTGAAACGAGTAAACCTGCAATAAGGCAGGGGATGCCCGAAGGCAAACCACCCACCGGTTGAGATTTTGTTTCGACACCAATCCGCTTGGGATGAGTCCGAAACCTGTTGTGATGCGTTGTCGACGAATTGATAGGATAATGTAGTCAAAAAATCGGGTGTACGAATCGTAAGTCGGTAAAACAATAGCACTTCGTTGCTCAAAATGCTCCTTTTTCTGTCCTTTTTTTTGGGTGAGGAAATTCACCATTTTATAGACCCAAGGGGTCTCTTGAATTAACATGCAAAAGTGCTAGTTTGCATGAATGCTTTTTCCTGTGAAGAGAAGACTTCTCCTTGATCAAGGATTTCATAACTGCTTCTGTAACTACTTCTGCATGCTCAAACGAACCTACTCACACTCCCATGCAATGAAGGGCGAGTTAAGTAGCTAATTTGAGTTGTCATGAAAAAGCCCACTCTCACTCCCATGCAATGAATGGAGAGTCAAGTGGCAGATCCGGGTTGTCCTGAAAAACTCACTCTCATTCCCATGCGGTGAATGGAGAGTCAAGTGGCAGATCCGAGTTGTCCTGAAAAACTCACTCTCATTCCCATGCGGTGAATGGAGAGTCAAGTGGCAGATCCGAGTTGTCCTGTGCCGAGGCTTGACTTTCTGCCAGTCAAACCTGGTATTCGTCCCACCCCGAAATGAGCGCTGGAATTCGTTCCTGGGTAGAACGAGTACCAGTCTGTACTCGTTTCGGGGTGGAGCGAATAACTAGCAAAGTACCTAAAAGGTGCCAAATTGATTTCTGACTTGCAAAACTATTGTGCGAGTGGTTAAAACCACTGTTTAACCTCTGTGGGCTGCCCTGGGGGCTGTTTGTGTCAATGCGATCAGCGCTTGTTGTCACGTAATCGGATTGGTGTTGTTTTGATGTCTACACATTGCATAATATTGATTGGGAAAGAAAAGTAAAAAGTGGTACTATACTATTCACCCCCCCACTCAGTATAAGCTTGTGTTCTTCATGTTTGTTATCATTTTTTCTAATCTCTTTTCTATCCTTTTGCTCTGCTAGTGGAGCGACTAGAAGGTTCGCTCCATTGATGGAGTGATATCATATTTTAATAGAAAATAATGTTCTAAAAATGACTAAGTGCTGGAAACCATTGCCATATGCGTAGATATGAAAAGAACAGAACTTGTAAAAAATAGTAAGGAAAAGAACCAATTCAGAACATCGCCCATGCTAAAACGTCTTACAATTTTGCATGCGACATGACAGGAAAAAGAGCAGGAAAATTAGAGAAAATAGAAAAATGAAAGAATACAGTCCTAAGCTTAAAGAGATAGCTGGTGAAAGCACAGCAGCATAACATCATCTTAACCATTTTTTATGGAACAAGAGAAGTTTTTACAATGATTGTCTCAAAACTGTATACAACATAAAATCCAACAAAATGTGGCAAAATTGGCAATAGGACTTCTTCCAAATGTTTATGTTGTGGTGTGATGAAGAGAAATTTGAAGGATCCTCTATGTTAAAGGGGATAGATAAATATCTAGAATATAAAATCCTTTTGTAACATGTTTAAGAGAAATGAAAAAATTAAATCCAATCTTAAGGATTTACAAGAGATGGTGAAATTTAATGAAATGGACCAACAAACATTGTTGCATGAAAAACAATTACTACCTGATTATCATAACTTATTACAAAATGAAGAGACATATTGGGCTTAAAAATATTGATAAATATGGGTTAAGAAGGGTGACATGGGTTAAGAAGGGTGAGAGGAATACTAAATATTTAATGGGACTACAAAAATAGATATACTTTTTCCAGATAAAAAATATTTCTCTACTAAAAATGGAAGGCAAATTGAGGAAGAAGAGGAGATCAGATAGGGACCGATAGATTTTTCAACGATATCCTACCTGAAGATGCTTTAGATAAGGAAGATCAAGTTGAGATTTAGCAGAACATTCCAATCCACATGCAAAGACTAAATGAATACAATACGGAAGATTTCAATGGAAGAGCTACAAGAAGTAATTTTCTCTTTCCATGTTGAGGAGACATCTGGTCCTAATTGATTGCCCACAATTTTCTTTCAAAATTTTGGAAAATTATGAAGAGTGACATTCTGTCAATGATAGAAGAGGTTAGGAAAAGGAAGGTAACAATACATGAGATTAAATCCACTTTCATTGCATCGGTTCCTAAAAATATGAGAAATATTTTGATAAATTTTGTCCAATAAGCCTATGTAACAAAGATAATTTTAAAAATTATAGTGTACATTGAAATGCTAACAATATTTGTGTTATCTCAAAGGAACAAAGTGGTTTTTTTGGTGGTAAGCAAATCCATAATGATATTATCATTTCCCAAGAGGCCATATGTTTTATTTAGTCCTTGAAAGAACCAAGTATGCACATAAAAATTGGACATTGACAAAGCATATAAACAAAATGGTGGATTTTTCTATACGATGTCTTTAGAAAATTGGTTTTGATCAAAGATGATGTGAATGGATTAGTTGTTAGAATACTCTAAAATATTTTATTTTTATTAATGGATTCCTAGCTAGAAACTTTGAGCCATCCTAAAGGCAATAGAAGGAAAAATCATGGCAAGAACTTGTTTTTTCTTGCAAATTTTGCAGGTCGGCGAGAAAACAAAGGGCTTTTCTCGATGTCAAGAAATAACCAACAAAATTGCAAGAATATGAAATTTGGTGCTAATAGCCAAAATGTTGAAAATGAAGATACAAAGGGGGAAATCCCTTTTTGCATTTTTGTCCCTTTTGTTGCTCATGATTGAAACTTTTTAGAGACCTTGCAAAGATTGTAGAAAGAATTTGGAGGACAATTTAAAGGATTTAACAATGATAATCCTACAACAGAGAAGCCTCCAGTTCAACCACCTATCCAAACATCCATTCAAGGGGAAGGAAGGGATATCAAAGAGCAATTTAAATCTGCTTTAAGTTTAATATGTTGTATTTTTTTATATTTTGATGATCTTTCATGGTCATGAATTATCATAGAACTCTTAGATGATCTTTCATTTTTTGTGAATTAAATTTTTATTTTGATACTTTTTTTGCCGAATTTTCCCAAGTTGCTGAGAAACTCTCCAAAATTAGAGTGTGGAGTTTTTTTCGAGTTGCAAGTTTTCTTGCTATGCTATAGGTATTGGGTACAACTCTCTCTTTGTAATTGTTATTGAGGCATTGGGTACAACTCTCTCGAAGGCGAAAGAGGAAGGCCACCTATTATCTTATTATCTCTTTGTAATTTTTATTGATGTATTGGGTACAACTCTCTTGAAGGCAAAAGAGGAAGGCAAAACCAAATATATGCAAGTTCCCACAAATGGTCCATTTGAATCTCATTGCTACTTGTTGATGACACTCTACTTTTGGGTCGTCCCTTGATCAATAATGTCATTGAACTTAAATAAATTCTATCTTGACATGATAAGGCCACTAGACTATTGGCTATTAAAAAAACATCTAGGATATTATTTTATCAACATCGCCCTTGATTTTTAAAGGATTATTGCAAAAAATTTAGGATTCAGAGTGGGAAATATACCATCAACATATTTATGTATTCCCTTATTTGATTTCATAAAGAAGGAACTTTGTGAGTTAGTTTTGAATAGAGCCAAATATTTTTTGGTTGGGTGGAAGGTTAAGTTCTTAACCATGGCTCAAAAATTCTAATTTGTTAATGCTACATTGCAATGCATCCCAATATATACGACATCACTTATGAGATTACAAGCAGGTGTCATATTACTGAGGCCCTCCCCAAGTCCATGAGATAGGGGATGTCGATCAAATCATTTTAACCCAAGTTGAATCTTTCTCTAAAATCTACCATATGTAGCTATAGTGAACGTTTTTCTTATTTGCCAAGTCATTCTGATTTTTCACCAAGTTTCCCCTGACCAAATCAACAATGGGCTTGTCGAGTTCAAGATAAGTCAAAGTATCCATATTATAAATTTAATATGGGTAGGTATAGCCTCAAAATTTAACAAAATTTATAAGGATATAAGAAGTTTGCAGAGGAAAGAATATGGGAAGGGCAAATTTGCAAAATTTCAAATTTATGTTGGCATTACAAGTAAAATTTAATACCAATTATTCAAAAAAACAAGGAAAGTCTGTCAAAAAAGTTATTTGAAATGAAAGCATATAGGCTCTATGGAAGCAAAAAAAAATATTTTAAAGGAAAAAAAAACGCTCTACCTCTGGATTTGTAACATAGAACTTCATATCAAAGAGTTTGCAATTAATTAGAAAACATCTTGGATGGTATGTCAATTAGAGAAATTCTGCAAACTTCCAGTCTGATGCTTAGTTTGAGCCTCCTCCTCTAATTTTTGATCCAAAATGGTGACCATTGACCCGGGCCTCTTTGGCTTGTAAAAGTTCAAAAGTCAAGTATTATATGGTAGTGGCAGCAACTTCAGATCCTAGATTTTTGTCAATGATTTGGTTGAAGGTGAAGACTCAAGCAAGCAACAAAAAGCTCCAAAAGATGCTACTAGAATTCTATTTGCTTATAATTCCGCAGAAGGATGAGTTGGTCTAGAATCTATTACGAGATGATGGAAACTCTTTGAAGTTGTGATATATGGATTTGAAGCAATTGAAGTTCCTGCTACTCCCAAGTATTTTCCTTGGAAGAATATTTTGTCAAGGCCCTCCCTAAAGCCTCACATTCCTTTGGTTAGAAATCCAAAGCTGAATTATTATAAGAGATTGTTGAAATTGTAATATGATTCATGGCCAAGGCCGAGACATTGTATAATGTATTAGATAGGCCAAAGGGTGTTTCAATGTATAATGTATTTGTAGACACCAAATCCTAGCCACTTGTCCTTTAGCCTGGTCATTCTGCTACCCATTGGTCCACCACATTCCTTTCCTGCCATTCAATTGGCCATTCCATGCCTTTCCCGCCATCCAATGGCCTACTTTACCCATTTCCTGCTATTTTATGACCCCTATTTGACTTATTTATATTTATTTTATATTATTTATATTATATTTTAATATATTTATTATAAAAAATATATTTATAAGCCAAATTAACCTCAACTGATCGACCCGATCTAATCTCAACCATTCATATTCCTTAATCTGTGTCACACCTAAAGTTTAATATCAACCTTTGGATCCGCTTTAATATTAGCCACACGATCAAAAGTGTTAAGCTAAAACCCTAAGAAAATCCTAGGCTTGATAATAAATAGGAGTATTCTCAATGCTCAACCCCTGAACCCTCGACATTCTGAAGCTTTAGCTATTCAAACTTACTTGTGAGATCTAACCTTACCTAGAGCTAGTTTCTTGTGATTAGATTGTGCCCTAGCCTAGCCCTCCCAAAAAACCCTAGTTTGCCCTTGGATTTCCTCATTCCTGCCATCATATTCCATTTTTCAAACCCTTCACAACCCCATGATCTACTTCTGTAGATCTAACCCTAATTCGAAAGTGCTTATGGGTGCCTAGTGCATCCCACAGGCACAACAATGCACATGCTACATTCTGCAGGTGCAACATAGAGTATGTCATCCCCAAAACCATAGACAAGAACCTACAGCGTAAGATCATCAGGTGTCATCAGGGCATCCTGCCATCAATCTGCAACGGAGCAACGGAATAACATCATCAACAACAAAGTAAGTATTTCATGCATTTTTATTTGATGTTATTTGGATTATGCATGTTTTTTTTACTCAAATCCAGAGTTTTTAGTTTGCATTTCTAAGGGTTCACACTGTGGAACCCTCATTTTGTTTGCTAATAGCTTTATGTTTGTTGTATGTGCAGGATTAGGTAGCATCAACCAAGGATTTTTGAGTAGCTGTTGAAGCTAGAGTGGTCCGATTATGGATAACCAGAAGCCGACTCATCCTATTGGAAGAAAGATACACTGGAGACACTACTTGCTTTGTAGCTATGGTTTCGAAGAACCCCAACACCTGTATTTATTGTATCAAAATAAGTTATTTTGAACAAATAAATTGTAACAAAGGATTTTCTTAGCTCCCCCCCATTTATTGAATAAAATTATCTTTTGTGCAGTCTCTTGTTCATTGGAATTATTTTACTTTCATATTTGTTTTAGTGTTGTATTTTCGCTTCACAGTATTAATTAATTATATATTTTATTATGTAAGCCCTATGGGCCACAGTTAACTTTGTTATGGTTAAACCCACTTTATAACTTGTAATAAACCTAAATACCTCTTGTTATGTTGGCTTAGGTTAAATTTTATTAAGTACTTGGGGCTTGGATATTGGTACAAATACCCCCCTCCACTCCTCATTTCTTAATCAAAGTGTTGTGAATGTAATTTACGAATTGTACAATAATTATTTATGGTGCCTATGGGGGCCCCCAAATCTCTTTTTTCTTTTTCATTCTTTTTATTCTTTATGTATAAGATTTGAGTGGATGGTTTATTTTTATTCATTTTTTGAAAATATTATGAATTTGAACATGTTAATAGAGCAAGTATGAAGCAGGGTTGTTTGGTGATGGAGGGCTAGGATTCCAAAGCCCTGTAGCCCTTCGCAGCACCCCTTTCCCATGGTGAAACCAACTGCATGGGGACTACGCCTTTTTACTTAATCACAACGCACAACACATACACTCAACGTTAGTCATTATCATATTGAATATAGTTAGTCGCGAGGGGTTATATTCATTGGTCATTCACATGCATAGGAAAAATATCAAAGCACAAGCATACACGTGACATTGGGCCAAGCAAGCTTCATTGTATTAATTCACAACAAACATATACATTGCATACAACTTAACCAAGGCTCATCCATTGAACTTTACAATAGGTAAAACAGGCTTTACATATAGCACGTGGTCTAGATGGCCAACAAGTTCCAAAACAACCCATGAGCCACAAGGTAGGTGTCATCATAAATACTAAACGAGACATTAGCGGGACTTTGGCAGCATGCTTGCCAAGGCAATGCGTGGCCTACATTCAAAATGATCGACAATATTAAAGTCCTTGAGCCACTCAAGCATCTGCAGTGCATCTTAACTCAAATGGCTCTCGAGGTAATTAATCACGGTTATTAGCCAAAAAGGTCCCAATAGCAGGTGGCTTCAAGCTCAATAGTCCATTTCACATTAATATCTACAACTACTTAGTGATATACGATAGAGCAACCTTATAGGGCAAGTCACCTAGCAAGCACCTAACTTGCTTACTTTGATAAATAATAACTTGTCCAAATAACATCCCCCTTGGTAGATTCTACCTTCCTCAAAAATAGCCTTGCAACCAACTTACTATGCAGACAACTTGGAAGGCACGTTTTCAAATGCAATGAATAACACGATAGGAATATGGATGGTCATAACATGCACGATGAGGACATCGTATGTACTATAGTCCTCCCCCATTGAAATTGATGATGACCTCGACACCATGGCACTATCCGACACTGATCCTAGCAGGGTCCCTCCCTGCAATTCAAAAAACTGCATCTTCACCCAAGGACCTTCATTTCCAAAACACCTCAAGCTTAGGTCTCCACGTTCAAAGTGCTTCCTCAATTTCCCAATTGTTTGTCGCACTGCCCTTCCAGCTCACCAGATACTCTTTATGCATTCTATTCCCCCAATCCACCATGAACATATTCTTGAAAAATAACGCAACAACGACCTCTATCGGGTAAGGCTAGGGGCAGGAAATGAACATCACATACTTGGAGAATCTATTCACTACCACCATGATCGACTTAAAACCCTTCACATTTGGGAGGACCATGATGAATTCCAGGCTAATGTTGGCGCATGACCTTACAAGTACCGACAGTGGCCGCAACAAGCCACCTAGTTTTTTGTTTAGGGGTTTATCTTGCTAGAAAATCAAGCATGACTTAACAAATTCATCAACATCCTTGTCCATGTGCGACCAAAATAGGCCATGTTCAAGTAGCACCAGCATTCTTTCTTATCTCGAGTGGCCCGTCCAAATACTATCATGGCACTTCTTAATGAATTTGCGGTGTAGCCCACCCCATCTTGGGATGATAAGTCGAGTCTACC
Source organism: Wollemia nobilis (assembly GCA_028583015.1). NCBI lineage: Eukaryota > Viridiplantae > Streptophyta > Pinopsida > Araucariales > Araucariaceae > Wollemia > Wollemia nobilis. The sequence goes on along the minus strand of JAQPPZ010016957.1, from coordinate 24,825,956 downwards.
TATACCAGAGCAGTCTGTCTCTCTATTGGTAATGACTTAGCCTCCCTAAGTCCATCTACCCGCATGTCATTTCAACTAAGATAATGGTTATGGGGTCCCTTTCAAGTCCTCTTATCCATGCAAGAACTTCATCACACAACTCAAGTCTTGTTTCACCATGCATTGCGACTGCACTATTCACCACCTCTTATAAGGCAACCAATTGTAGCTTGTGACTCAGAGCATTAGCCACTATGTTAGAATTTTTGATGTGTGCATGATGTCTATATCTAACTCAATAATATAGTCCTGCCACCTTGCTTACTTGCAAGTCAGCTTAGATTGCTTCAAGAAGTATGTGTTCACCACGTTATTTATTTTTCCATAAAGTGTACCTCGAGAATATAGTGTCACCAATTCCCGAGGCAGTGGACAAGTGCAATAATTTTATTCTCATGAAAGGGGTACCACCATTCAAATTTACTTAGCTTCCAAGACTCAAAGGCAATAGGGTGCTCGTCTTGCACGAGCACACCTCTGATAGCATAATTCGAGGTATCAACTTGCAACTCGAACGACTTAGAGAAATCAGCCAAGGCGAGGACCGAGGAAGTAGTCAGCTTATCCTACAACAAATCAAATGTTAAGAAAAATAATAAAGTTGCTTGGACGGATTTAAAAGGGTTAAAAATATGTAAACAAATAAAATGGTATAAAGTATGGCTGGAAGGCGATTCTCTCATAGTAATAAATGCAATTTTAAGGAAAGCAAAGGCTCCATGGAACATACAAGAGGTAATTGTGGAAATTCAATATCTTGCTAAAGAGTTTGAAGAAATTAGGTTTACACATATATTAAGGGAAGGAAATAAAGGTGCTGATAAACTAACCAATAGAGGGGTTTTGATTGAGGATTGTGAAGTTAATTTCTCCTTTCCATGGTTAGAGGAAGTAGAAAGTTTAGTTGAAGATGATAAGAAAATGTTGATTGCCTAAATCAATTAATGATTAAGATTTACTTTAATGTTTTCCATTGATAATATTTGCTATATTTTGTAACAATAATGTGTTTTTAGTTAGACTATTTTTTATTATTTTTGTGGTTGCACTTGTGTTTTAGGAAGGAAACTAGCAATCCTGATTTGGTAAAGTGGACTATGATAGTGCAATGTTTTGAAAATATTACTCTACTAAGATGCAAGGTATAGAGAGTAGAGGTGAAGTTTTGGCATTGTGAAGGATGTTATAGAAAATATCAAGAAAGATGTTGAATTTTGGATTAATTGTATTCATACAAAAAATTGAAAAGATCCAAAAAATGAAAATCAAGAATTCAAATATTTTATGTAAAATGATGTGGGTTTCTAGCTCTAGCATTTAAATTGAGATAAGAAGTGTATATATTTATAAACTCTCAATCTCTAAATAAGATATGTAATTTGTCAAGGGTGGGGGACCCGAGTACAACTCCTTATTATTCAGCAAAAAAAAAATTCTTAATATTTTGAGTAAGGGAGGGAAATTTTGGAGATTAAAATCAAGACAACTTGGTTAAAAGGAGATACCAACACAAAGTTTTTCATAAGATGATAACAATACAAAGATCAACACCTAGAATTAGTAGAATAAAATAGTAGAAGGGGTTTGGATTGAAGACCGAAGTGAAATAAAAAAGGAGGTAAGATCTTTTTACCAAAATATTCTAGGATAGAAGGAGATTGAAGTTCTTAATGGTAAGCTACTATAAGAAGTACCTTCAATTATAACAAATAAAGACAATAGCAAACTGATGGATCCTATTACTCTGGAATAATTTCATTCAACTCTTTTATCTTTTGATAAGGATAAATCCTTAGGTCCAGATGGATTCTCTATGGCATTCTATCAACATAATTGGAAAATAGTGAAGGATAATTTATTGGTATCAATGGAACATACTAGTGTAAAATAATACATACCATATAAAATAAATGCAACATATCTTACCCTGATTCTAACAACTAAAGGATGTAGAAGTTTTTGATTCATTTAGGCCCATAAGCCTATGTAACATGGAATATAATATATTTTCCAAAGTGATGGAAAATTGGTTAAGACCACTACTAGACAAAATTATTTCAAAAGAGCAAGGAGGATTTATGAAAGGAAGATAAATTTTGGATGGGATCATAGTAGCTCATGAAGTAATGCATTTAGTAACTTCTAGAAAAGAGAGCAATGATCTTAAAACTTGATATGAATAAATACCGTAATAGGGTTAAATGAGATTTTATTTTTGTAGTATCATAAAAGTTTGGATTTGGGAAGAAATGGGTCACATAGATTAAAGCTCGTGTCTCTACAATATCATATTCAATGTTGGTAAATGGGCTAGTAACATAATCATTGGGTTGAAGGCAAACATTACCTATGCATGAAGAAATCTAGGTACAGGGCGAGTTGGAAGCGAGTTAGGGTTTGGGGCAACATTTCTCTATGGATGAAGATAGAAAGTACCTATGCATGAAGAAAGTTGGGTGTAGGGTGAGTTTGAAGGGAGCTAGAGTTTGCGATAGCATTTCTTTGTGATTGAAGATAGACATTACCTATGTATGAACAAAATTATCTATGGTTGAAGGTAGACATCCACATGAAGGAAATTTCATGCTAGCATACTTGTGCATGAATAAATATGGGCACAGGGATATTTATTAGGATTTTTTATGGTTTTGTTATAAAAAAATCACTAGTAATTAAAATATTGTTTGTTTTTCATATTTTTTAGAGTAGTTTTGTGTAAGAAGTGGAAACATTTGGTACATGGATGGGGAGAGGTTTCTAGAAGGGAGTGATAGGTGAAAGAGAGATAGGTAGAAACTAGAGGTGAAGAAGGTTTTGGAAGGGAATACCAGTGGAGAGATTGAATAAATAAGGGAGTTAAAGTTCATAATGATAGGTGGGAAGAAGAAAATAGAACAACTAAAAGCTAACAATACAACGAACAATGGCTTTAAGGAGACACAAGATGAAGAAGGGACATGCAGTGAAGATGGCAAGCAAAATAAAAATATGGACGAGATGGAGGCCAATGATAAAAAACTTATAAAGTAGTCAGATTTTTAAAAAATGTCCAAAGTGGAACACCTAAACAAGGGTAGAGCGAAGAGAATATTAGATCAAGGTATGTTGTATGGAATAGTATGGAATGAAGAAGTAGTAGTGGATCATACAAAGGGACCGAATGAACATTCAAATAAATCAATATTTTGTTCCCAAGAGGAGCTTATGGAACTTTGGAACAAAAGGATTAAGGATTTCACAAACTCGACCCTCAAAGAAGCAAAGAGAAATAGAATAGAAGCAGAGATAAAAGCAAATACCCCAAACTCAACATTGATCCAAATTCAAGAGTTTTTAAATTGAAACCCTTATCATCTAAATAAGAGAAGAGGTAAGATTATATGTTTTATTAAAAAATGAAAGGAGGTAATTAAAATGGTGGCAGGGGAAGATATGATGCTCAAACAAGTTTTGTCATTAAAAGATAAACCTCTAATGGGAAGGTTCATGGGATGATTAATGAAAACAAAAACTCTTCGTGATTACATAAATTCAACATGGTTGGAGTTGTTGGGATTTCTCCCAATATACCAAGTGATGATAAAAGGTTGGATAGCTTCTGTATTCTAGAAAGTAGAATATGCCAAAACTATAAAAAGGGAAGATGGATATGGGGTCATAGTATCCTTACTCTAAAAAATTGGACACTTGGGTTTGATCCTCACTTTAAGAGGATAACCACTTAGCCTATTTGGGTCAAGTTACCTACACTACCAATGGATGAGAAAATATTGAGGGAGATAGGGAACTCTTTGGGAGTTTTTCTCAAAGTCAACTTAAAAGTTTTAAAAGTGTATACACCTAAAACGCATCATGTCAATGGCGATTACTCATATGGACATGCTACAAAACCATATGGAGGATCTTGGATAGACTCCAAGATAGAGCAGTAGTTCTAACCACTCAATTTGGGCTCCTTGGCCTAATCAGTTTGAACCGCAACCCAGATCTATGGTCTATAGGCTGAACTACAGCTGAGACCTATGGTTTACAGTCTAGACCGTAGCTATAACCTACGGTCTTAACTAAAGTTCAGTTGGCCTTCATCCGAGCCACATCGGTTTGAATGGCCATTTTATCTAGAAGAAGGTGGTTAGAGTACGAAAACTTCCAATCCAACTGTCCTAACCACACTTCTTGATATTGGCTTCTCCAAGAAGCCACCCCTAGCCCTTGGGTAGTCCTATAAGTACCCCTAATAATTAGGGCAAAAGAGGAGAGAGAGCATTAGATATTTGAGCAGTGAAGCCCTATCGATTTGTACACTCAACTGAGTATACTGAGAGAGAGCAATTGCACCTATCCCCTACCTACTTGGCAAGATTCATGATGAATTGCATTATGGATACCCTAGGATCCTAGGAGAGCCAATAAGCACATATTTGGAAAAACAAAGGCCCCTCATAGCGAATCAACCGCAGTATGAGGACACCAAATGCGACCATTGACCATTAATTTAGACATGGAGGTCAAGCTCACTACCCTTGAAATTGAGGGCAAACATATCATATTGCTAACCGTGGATTTTAGCCATGATTTATAGTGTAGACTGCTCATTAGAGCTGCGGTTTGTAGTAGAGGTATCACCGCCTTATCGTTTTCATTTCTATCTAGCTAATTAGCTTAGTTTAGATATTTCCATGGTTCAATTATAGTTTAGCATATTTTTGACCGATAGAATTAGGTTAGACTAGTTTCTTTGTGTTAAACATCAAATAGGACATTAATGGATTATTTATGCATTTTCATGCTTAATTTCACATAATTGGTTCATGCGTAGTGTAGATGTTGTCTTAATTTATGCAATTCCATAAATCTTGATTCAATTAACATAGTTTAGAAGTATTTTTCACGCTTTCTTGATTATACATGCTTAATGGTATCTTCATGCATTTTTCCTAAAAGGGTCTCATCATGAGAGGTTGCCTATCTTTTTGACACTTTTATGTTGTTTCTTGATCGCAGGGAACAGATTCGAAGGAGATTCAACCATCTAGTTCCTTCCAAAACGTGAAGAAGATGACAACTCCACCTTGGAGCAGTTTGTGACTAGTTGAAAAGCAACATTAGTGCGCCTACCCTGTTGAGGGCTTTGACATTGTATTAATTGTATCATCATTTGGGTGACCCTAAGAGGGACATGATTGTAATCGAGATTATTTGCAATTATTAATATAAGAAACACTTATTTTGTTGAATCTATGCAATCTTGTCATTTTTATGCTTTGAATGATTGAATATGATATAATACGATAGATGGGTGCATGCTTTTTGGTTAGATCAGAAGGCGATCATGGTGGAACTCCACCTTTCGTACCCTAGAAAATTTGCATGTATTCTCTTCGGAGGGTATAACGCTGACTAGGGGAAAATGGGTGAGGATCTGGGAGGACCTGTGCTCCCTGACCGTGTGTGGGCTTCATTACCACACATTATAGGTTGGATTACGCGACTTGGAGTTCATAGCCAAGTTGTCGAGCTGCGAGTATACAGGTGAAAGCCCTTAAACTAAGTATATCATCAACTATTGAAAAACACGATGAGAGTAGTTTAAGTTTTCAACAAATTTCAAAACACACTAAACCAGTTTTAGGACACACATCTAATCCTTAAAAGAGATAATCATATTGTCTACTTTGTGTGTTTCATTATTGTTAGGGAAATCAACATAAGATCCTTGATCTAGGGCCAAACCCTAACCCTAATAATAATAATAAAAATCTACTTTTTGATTCTGCATCCAACGGTTCGAGAATCATGTAAATCGGAGCTATAACGAAGATTTTATTTTGGTTTTATGATTACTCTATTTTCGAGGCCGAAAACTGAGAAAAACTGCACTAAAATGGTCATAAAATGGTCTAGACAACTCCAAAACTTGCCAAATTTGTTTTTTTGTCTTAGTTTTAGCCCTTGTGCACCTCTCACAGAAATTTTGGGTCCTAACTCTTCATGGTTCAAAATTTCCCAAAAATTCCTAAAAGTGGTCATTTCACCACGAGCCCCGATTGGCCAAATATTCCAAAAATACTAAATTTTGACCCAAAAATCACTTTTTTGAGTTATAGCTCATTGTGATCAGCTCATCGCACTGATCATTTTGATATATAACACTTACAACCTTTTTTGGAAGTCAAAATTCATAAGGTCATGGTCAATGCACGGGGTCATCCCCGATCTAAGACTGAGGTTGCACCCAATGCACCACAGGGTCTGGATCACCCTAGAGGTAGCACACCTACCCAAAACATACTTGAACACACTTCAGGTAGTCTTAGAGGAGACAACACCACTCACAGTGGATCTCATCAAGGAACCCCGCTCAGGAGAATTAACAGCAGATCTTCTCGTGACCTAAACGAGAATACCTCCAGACCTACCACATCTCATTACATTGAGAGTTCAAATCAGTCCAATGAAGGGTGAGATAGAGGTAAGACAACCATTCACATACCTATTATAATGCCAAATCCTTTCGATCATGGAGGATGTCATTTGTCTTATCGTAGTGTTGGTGAGGAAGGTACTCCTCTTGCACAACCTTGGAAGTCTCATCACTTTGACTTCTTAGACCAAGGTGCTGGAAGATCTCAACATAGGAAATTGGAGCATAGAAGCATACATCATGATCGTTCCTCTCATGGATCTACCAGATCCATTGAGGAGTACATCATGGATGAAGGAACTATCACTCAGTTGCATCCTATCCGCACCCATAGTGAGTGTTCCCAGCGAACACGTGGCACCCCTACAACATCCTTGCATGAGGATTGCACCCCTAGGGAAGAACATAATATCAATGCAATCTTGACTCATCGAGGAAAAAGAGTTGCCAACCTTGTTGCACAGTTTGAAGCAAACAAGAACCCTCACAAGGAGTTGCAGAGTCCTAGACCTAGCACAACAAATCGATCAAATCGATCACATAGGTCAGATGCAATCCAGAGAGAACAAATGCTTCAAGACCAATTGAAGGGTTTGCGCATTGAGCGTGAGTGTTTAGAAAATCTAGAATGAGAAAGTGCAAAACAACAGTGGTTGCACCTACAATGGTTATATGAACACCGCTTAGAAGAGCAACGCCTCCTCGATTTAAAGGAGCAAGAAAGGCGATCAAATAGATTGGCTCGATCTGAATTACCTCCTCGTAGTGAGTACAGGAAGCAACACAATGAGAGACATGCTACTTCACACCTTGAGCTGCATAATAGGAGAGTAGATGATTATGTTTGCCATACTTCTCGACATGCTTCTCAGCCACGAGAGCGTTTAGTGCCAAACAGGCATGAGCACAGGCAATATGAAAGATCAGAGTCGGATGACCAGGATCAACTATATCCTGAACCATCTTCTGTAGATGTGGCCGATGAATACAATCGACCACCTCATACTCAAAGGAACTTACCTCCACTTGCACCCCAAAGATCCCTTCGGGAGGAAGAGATCATCTCTTCTCAAGCCTACAAGGTGCTTGTCGAGAAAATCAAATCTCTCGAGAAACAAGATGTGGCTAGTCAAAAGCCCACTCTAAGCAAGATACACAATCAACCATTGTGTCCATCAGTGCCAAGCCTTGCTTATCCTAAACATTTTGAAATACCTAAATGGGATAAGTTTAAAGGTGATGAAGATGCGCAAGAGCATATAATAGGCTTCATTAGTGCATGCTTCCAGATACAACATGATGATGCCTTGATGTTAAGAACTTTCGTTATGACCCTCTCAGGTGCAGCTTCTGAATGGTTTAATCAATTACCTAGGCACAACATCACCAACTTTGAATAGTTGGTGGATGCTTTCCTTGAGCGCTTCTCATTTGGCACCAAAAAGAAAGCTAATCTATCTGACTTGGCCAATCTATGTCAAAATGATGATGAGCCAGTCATGGATTATGGGGATAGGTGGCAAAAATTAATAGCAGAGTTACCATTCTCTATTCCCACTACTGAACTTACCCGAATGTTTACCAAAATTTGTGCCAAGCACATATCATTGTTGCTCCAGTTGCAACAATATACAACATTCGAAGAGGCTTTAGCACAAGCCAAGGTCATTGAAGATATCAAGCTGGAAGAAGGAGACCTAGAGCTTCGTAGCGAGAAAGAATGGAACAAGAGCACGCGATATCAACCATAGCAGGCTGAGCCTACGCATGTCAACCAGATCATGTTAAACATTCCAAAAGAAGCACAGAGCCAACAACAAGAGAACTATCAGGCTCAACCTCCTCCTGCACATCACAACTAGTGCAATAGGGATCAAGGCAAGGACAAACAGAGATGTCCACCTCGTAAATATACGCCATTGCCTGAATCTTTGGCATCAATTTTCAATCGCCTTTGCGAGGCTAAGGCCCTAATATTTCCTGAAGTACATGCCTTGGATCCTAATCACCACAAACCTAGAGGGTATAGAGAAGATCTCTATTGTGTTTATCATCGATAAAATGGCCATGATATCCAGGATTGTGTTGCATTCAAGAATGTAGTGCATAATATGTTGGATAAGAACAAATTACAAATAGATAGCCCTTTAGCTATCGATAATCAAGACATCAACATATCCAAAAACCCTCAACACAACCATGAGGATGACAACAATCAAGTTGAGCATGTTAATGAGATGCACATGGCCCCACCTGATGAGGGTTTTATCGGTATGATCAATATTGTAGCACAAAGTAAGAAATGCCTTGATCAGCCCAACATACCAAAAAATTCAACTAAAGTTGATAACCTATCATGGTCCATATCAACAATGAATTCAGTTCACTTACAAAAGGACCCTGTGATTACCTTTCATAGGTAGGAGATTAAGCTAATCTCTAAGGATGAACTCGATCCTCCGCTACACATCATAGCGAGCATCAATCAGATTCCGTACAAGAGAGTCTTGATTGATATCGGGTCATCTATCAACATCATCACAACTGCAGCTTTGAAGCATTTAAATCTTCCATCTTCGCACATTAAGGACTCAACATTCACATTAAGAGCCTTCAATGATACCACATCCCCAATGATCGGTACAATAGTCCTACCTATAAAGGTTGGGATAAATACAATTCCTACATTGTGCCATATCTTGGGGGTGAGAGGCAGTATAACATATTGCTAGGTAGACCATGGATGAGGGATATGGAATGCGTGCCTTCCATAGTGCACCAAAATCTAAAATTCATACACCAAGGACAAGTGTATGTGGTCCCCCATGATCCGGAGCCATTCAAATATTGTAAGAAATTTGATGAGCTACAAGAAACTCTAGTGGCATGCAAGCCTCAAAATATTCATTTGAATAAAATCATCAAACATTTGACTAGGGCTTGCATCAAGAAATCACTACCCTCTCCCATCACCAAAAATCATGGTATCATATTACCTGATGAGGAGAAGAAAACATCAGTTAGCATGACTGATATAGAATCATCTCGACTAGTTGATGATTTACTTACAGTTGGTCTAAAAGCTAAAGCACCTTCTCAAGAGTTCATGGGAATGGTTGACATTAAGCTAGAGGATCAAGGGATTCTAAAGCAGATAGAACAAGAGAGGGGGCAATCAGATGTTGCTTCCACATTGAAAGGGCCAGAACCTTTGAAATTAGTCACTCCTGACTCATTGCTCATGGTGCCTCTTCAAGAGAAAGAATGGGTGCCTTCCCCACATCAAACTAGGGGTACTCAGGCTTACACAGTTCAACAGTACAAAGTGAAACAAAAATATGAACTGAGTCATGAACCTGAGCATGTGGATGACACTAACAAAATGAATCATCAAGAAGCAGCCACATCAACTCAAAGGAAGGAAATTGGTGATGTGCACTTATCTAGTGGATCTTTAGCAGCCACTCTTTCACCTTCTTCAGTAGACAAGGGTATTTCAAACCAATCATTGGAAATATACATGAATTCTTTGTCAGTATTGCAATCCATTCTAAGTCGTATAGATAGAATGGAGCATCGAATGGATGATCAAGATAAGGCATTGCATAGTATCATGAACCAACTTGAAAACCTAGAATTACAAAAGCAACCCACATCTAAGGCTGAACCACTTTCTGTGCAACCATAGGAAAAGCCTCAGCAAAAGCAAGAGCCAATTCGGCTAACTCAACCATTGGGTCCTCATGACAAACCAATGCGGGTTAGGCACCCAAGATAGTCACAGTGCATTTGGACTCCTTTAAACGAGTCTATGTCTGACATTCTTCAAAATCTACAAGAATCTAAGGTCATCACCTTACCTAACATCAAACCTGTAGATCCAAATCGAGTCAAACTTGAGGGTTATAGAGAGGATCATTATTGTCTCTATCATCGAATGGAGGGTCACAACATTCACGATTGCTATGGATTCAAGCATAAGGTACAAAACCTCATAGATAGTGGGATTTATCATGTAGATGGTTCACTTATAGTGCCCCAACCTACTAAAATAGAGTCTTCCTCATCCCAATCATCACCTCAAAGGCACCCATCGCCTCGTAGGCCTAACAAGACTCTTCAACGAGTATTTTCATTTCAAATAATTGTAGTTTTATTTCAAAAATTGTACGAGGCAAGGGCATTTGTATTGCCTGAGGTTGGGCAAAAAGAATCCAAACATGGACCCATTGATGGAAGTTTCTTTTGTAGATATCATCGTATACATGGGCATGACATTTATGGTGTCTTTCATTTAGGAAAGTGGTTCAAAACCTGGTAGAACGAAATGAGATCCATGAAGATGGTTCTCTTGTTCACCTCCACCAAGACATAGGCACTCTATAGAGGTCCATGCCTAAATTGGAAGAGTTGATTTCTATCACTCTTCCTAAGCAAGTTGATTACATTTTAGTAGATAACATGCACATTGGGGGTCTTCAAGGTAGCATACCTTCCCCACCATCCATGCCAAATTCAATGAGGTAAAGTGAGGATCCTAGAGGTAGCACACCTCCTTCACTTTCATTGAGGGGCACACACACTAGGGGTACATAGGGTAGCATACCCTCCCCAAAAGGCTCCAAGGGTTCCTATTTGCTTCGGTATTATCCCAAAAGGCTCCAAGGTTTCTTGTGAAGGTTGGTTTTTATGTCCAAAGGGTTTTTAAGGTATTTCAAACCTTTGGTCAACCCCAAAAGGCTCCAAGGGTTTGCTTAAAACTGCTGGTCATCCTAAAAAGCTCCAAGGATTTTCTGAAAAATTGCTTGGTCAAGTTAAAGGCTCCAATGGCATTTCCTCATTTTTGGTCACTCCTAAAGGCTCCAGAGGCATGTATGCGTCGTTTGGTCAGATATAAAGGCTCAAAATCAATAAAAATTAAAAAATCAATAAAATCCAAAAAAATTGGTAAAGCATAAAATCCAAAAATATTTGCATTTGCATTATGCATTTTTCATTTGCATTCACACATGCATTCATTGCATCGCATTGCATATAGGCATTCTTCATCCATTGCATTCCGTAGTAGGAGGGATTATGTTTTTCAGTCTTACAAATGATACCATGTTTGTGTTTTAATCATGCACCTTTGCATTTATCATAATCCATTGCATTCATATACAACACACATGTTGCTATGAGATATGTGTGTATACCAAAGTTTTCCAGTCACTCAACCATACCTAGTGGGTTTCTCAGACGTCATAGAAAGCTTGCTTTGCTTTTGTAGATGAGGTCATTAGTTGTGATAGTTCTTGGCATATCGTGATCCTATCACTAATGGAAAAATTTAAAATCCTGCTAAAATAAGGGAGGATGAAAGCTACGAAAGTGGTCCTGGGTATTCTAGAGAGATGGGTTTTATTACCTGCTTGTCTTGCAAATAGTTTGGTCTAGAGTGGTGAACCTTGGAAAAAGGACAAGAATTTCCCCTACTCGTACATAGATACACAATTTATTTCAAATCCAAAGTTCAAAGTTCAAATCTAAAATGATATAGTGAATTAAAAGCACTATACAAATCCCTTGCTCAAGAAAAATGGGAATAAATAGTGATTTTTATCACTCAGAGTAAAATGTGAAAAATAGTGATTTTTATCACTACATATGAGCAAAAATCAAAATGGGGTGAGAACTTGAATCCCTGGATTGTTCACCATTCAAAGCCATAGAATGAACCCCGAGTGCAACAATGGGTTGAAAGAGTCCCACCTACTTTTAGAGTAGTAGTTTTATTGGGTGATCCCCAAACGCAACAATGGGTTGAAAGAGTCCCACCTATTTTTGGAGGGGTAGTCCTGATCAATTTGTGAGATGAGCTAGCTCTAGGTGCCTGGGGTTGTCTAGCATTATAGTCCAATCAAATCTAAAACAAGGATGATACGAACATATGAGGAACCCGATCTCACATATGGGTTGGAAGAGTCCCGACTGACATTTGGGGTATGCCTATGGTCTATCTTAATATACTCACGTGCACACACATGGGTAATGAATAGTTGGGTCTTTCATGATGAAAGCCTTGTACAGTTAGTATGGGATGTTTGAGAAGTCTACTAGGGTGTTTGAGTCTCATGGAAAACCTCAAAAGTTTCTCTAATAGCAACACAAACCATATAGAATAAAATCATCAAACTGCAAAGTATCGAATCCATGATACATCATTACATAAAGCACAATCAAGATATAGGATAGATACTGGATGGATATTAGAAATGATATTTAGATGACCACTGACTATATTATGCATATTTTTCAAACTTGCAAAAGAAAATAGAATGACACATTATATCATTCGCATCATACCACTTCATACCATTGCATTTCATATATGGGTGATTAATTGATTAAATTCTTGTAATGAGGATATTTCAATTACATTCATGATTTTTATACATTCTGTGGTGTCATCCATTAGATTGATAAACACATATCACATTCATTCCTTATGTTTTAAGTGATTAAAGCATACAAGTTCATTTACATTAGATTACCATCATGTAAATAATGCATTACATACATTGCATCAGCATATCATGACAGTGTCATAAAATTAAATGCATACAATAAAGCAAAATCAAATATGCATTTAAAGTAAACATCGCATCCATATGCATCCATCATATAGCACATCTAAACATCTAGATCACTGCATATCATCATCATCATAAATAAAATAGCTATCTAGTGCATGTCATCCATACATCACATCATATATGCAGTGCATCCACGTGCAACTCAAAAATGTAAAAATAACAAAAAAATCAAATAACTCAAAAGCCAAATGTGCCTCGTACCTAGTTATTTACCCTATACACTTGGTGGTTGCAGCGACTTGCGCTCCATGCAATCCGACAAGATGAGTAAATTACCATAAGGACATTTGGGGAAAATTCATCATCGTTGAATTGCTATGCTTCATTTCAATCCCTAAGAAGGCCTAGACGATTGGACTGCTCCATGGGAATGAGATATTCATGTCAATTCTTCTATGATATTTTCAGCAGATCATCGATAATATGATTCAACATATGCCTAATTGGAATTACTTTCATTTTGATTCCCTAAGAAGGCCTTCATGGCTAGACCACTCCATGGGATAGAAATAGGTAATTACTATTAATAGTTGCAATCATAGCTGATTAGGCCTTGCCAAGTATTCAAATGCTAAATCTTAATTTGTTCAAGATCATTCATAGTGGTCAAGTGACCTCGTCGCTTCATTTAATTGTCATTACCCTCATCGACTCGTCGCTTGAGGGGGTAGTCATAATATCAAATCATAAATCAAAATCAATAGAAGATCCCTTGATCTTGTCAAAATTATGTTCATCTTATGAATCATTGCCAACAATTATCATAAGCTTACCCTTTGTTGGGGAAAACAGCAAAAATGATGAGTTAAGCCTTTGTCACTCCGTCTATCGGTCCTATCCGATTATACTCAAAAATGCCAAAGCACCAAGTTGGAAGCAAATGTAAGCCTTCTATCCAGTTGGAAGCAAATTTAAGCCTTTCACCCAGTTGAAAGCAATGATTCTAGGATGCACGTCCTTTTGTAGGACCTGGGGCATCTAATGTTGATCAGACTAATGATCATCATAGAACCTTCGACATCATTTTAGGAGGTGTATTTTTGCTCAGCATTGTTCGATCTCACAATGCATCTCAAAAGGGGCATCTGTAGACACCTAAAACGCATCATGTCGATGGCGACTACTCATATGGGACATGCTACAAGACCATATGGAAGATCTTGGATAGACTCCAAGATAGAGCAGTGGTTCTAACCACTCAATTTGGGCTCCTTGGCCTAATCAGTCTAAACCATAGCTTAGACCTACGATCTACAGTCTGAACCATGACTGAGACCTATGGTTTATAGTCTAAACCGCAACTATCACCTACGGTCTTAACTAAAGTTCAGTTGGCCTTCATCCGAGCCAAATCAGTTTGAACGACCATTTGTTCTAGAAGAAGGTGGTTAAAGGATGAAAGCTTCCAATCCAACTGTCCTAACCACCCCTTCTTGATCTTGGCTTCTCCATGAAGCCACCCCTAGCCCTTGGGTAATCCTATAAGTACCCCTCGAATTAGGGAAAATAAGAGAGAGAGATTAGAGATTTGAGAAGCGAAGCCCTATCGAATTGTACACTCAATTGATGTATACTGAGAGAGAGACTTTGCACTTATCCCCTTCCTTTTTGCCAAGATTCATGATGAATTGCCATGGATGCCCTAGGAGCCTAGGAGAACCAAGAAATGCAAATTCGGGAAAACGAAGGCCCATCACAGTGAATCAACCACCAAACCTGTCAGAAGGACACCGAAGGCGACCCTTGAACATCAATTGGACAAGGAGGTCAAGCCCACTACCCTTGAAATTGAGGGTAAACCTATCATATTGCTAACCATGGCTTTCAGCCATGGTTTATAGTGCAGACCGCTCATCAGAGCTACGGTTTGCAACAGAGGTATCACCACCTTACCGTTTTCATTTTTGTTCGGTTAATTAGCTTAGTTTAGTCATTTCCATGGTTAAATGGTAGTTTTAGAGACTTTTGACCGGTAGATTAGTGTTAGAATGGTTTCTTTGTGTTAGCATCATAGTAGGTTACATGCTAATGGTTTCTTTATGCACTTTTATGCTTCATTTCGAATAATTGATCCATGCATAGTGATAGTTGCTATCTTCCTTTACGCATTTCTATAAATCTTGATACAATTTACATATGTTTAGCAGTGTTTTTCACACTTTCTTGATTATACATGCATTATTGCTATCTTCATGCTATTTTTCCTAAAAGGGCCTCATCATGAGAGGTTGCCTATCTTTTTGACATTCTTGTGTTGTTTCTTGATCGTAGGGAACAGGTTTCTAAGGAGCTTCAACCATCAATTTCCTTCCTCAACATGAAGAAGAGGGTCAACCCCACCCTAGAGTAGTTTGTGACTATTCGGAGAGCAACATTAGTGCGCCTACCCTATTGAGGGCTTTGGCATTGTATTAATTGTATCATCATTTGGGTGACCCTAAGAGGGGCATGATTGTAATCGAGATTCTTTGCAATTATTAATAAAAGAAACACTTATTTTTTTGAATCTATGCAATCTTGTCATTTTTATGCTTTGAATGATTGAATACGATATAATACAGTAGATGGGTGCACGCTTTTTGGTTAGATCAAAAATCCATCCAAAAATCAGTAGCTTGAATCTTAGTGGAGATGGACCTAAGTCTAAGATTAACCTAGAATATGAAATTTGTAATAGGAAGGTGATCTCGTGTATAGAAGTTAGACTAAACTAGAGTCCCCTTTTGATGTAGTTTCTACCATCAGTATGGTCATCTCAACGCAAATTGTAGAGTAGGAAGAAGCAACATACACGTAAAGGAGCACATAGAAGCTGAAACTCTCATTGATACAACTAATAGAGAGAAGATAAAAGTAATAGAAATTCAAGTAGATATGGGACAAACAACAATCTCAAGAGCTCCAAAAAAAAAACCATAGACATCAGCATATCAATGGAATGAATATGAAGGCTATAGAAGAGAAGATGGAGGCTTTGAATATATTCAACAAAGATCATGAAGGACTAGATTTAGGTAATCCAATAATATCTCTGCATGATGATTTGAATGATAAAAATAAAAAAATTATTTTCCTATACAAATATATCTTGAGATCGGCTTTGGAGGACCAAATTAAGAACAATCTTAAGAGAAGAAGGATAGAAGAGAGTATTTCTCCCTCAATAGGGGAAAGTAGGAAGATAATGGAGGATAAAAAAAGGGATAAAGCAAGGATTCAGTTTGGGATGAAAGAGAGAAGACTCTCTGTAAGATCAATTTAGAAAATTAAAAGGAAGAAGAAATAAACCTCATGGAGAACCTTTCCCCCTCAAAGAGAGGAAAAGGAAGTAAAGTTAGGAAATCCCCCATCAGTAGGATTTCCTCTCCTTCTCATCCCTCATCTCAATATAAAATTTTGCCTCCTATGGGAAGATATGCTTTAAGATATTCGAAAAAATGCAAAGCATATAAGAACTTTAGGCAATTTAAAAGGGGCCTAAGATTTAAAGCCAGTCAAACTCAAGGTTCCTCAATAGGTAGGATTTCCTATCTAAAAATATCTAAGAAATAAATTATATCTAGTAAAAAAATATCTATTTTTTGAGTTCTTAGAGCAGGACATCCCCTTGAGTTATGTAATCCATGATTATAATCCCTCTGAATATTAAAGGATTGGGGTACCCTCACAAAAAGATAGCCATAAAAAAACTTATTAAACTTTAGAATCCTCGTATTATCTTAATTTAGGAAACCATGTTAGTTGTAGGAAAATCAACAACTATATTTAATTCACTCCTATAAAGTTGGAAGTTTATTGGGATAGACTCAAATGGCAAATCAAGGGATTTGTCTTAGGATAGAATGATTCTTGCTAATTGATTGAAAAATCTTTCATAGAAGCAAAAGTAGTATCAGAATTCCACTCTAAGGAGTTAGGGAAAATTATCACTTTAGTAAATTTATATGGTCTATATGGAGATAGGAAGGTTTTTTGAGAGGAATTTTTTGGCCAATATCTTTTAAAAAGGGATAATTTAGTGGTGGGTGGGGATTTAAACTTCATTATAAAAAAAATTTAAATATGGGGAGAAGAGGCCAAAATAGACCCACTAGTTGATTTTTTCCTTCATAAAATTTAGAGTGTCAAACTATGTGATATACAACCAAAAAATCTTACTCCTACATGGAGGAACAATCAATTAGGAAGACATGATGATCTAGAAATGGTTTTGGATACCCCATTATTTGATGATGTTGGTTGATCTTTTTGGCTCTACTCTCTCTCCCCTTTCTTAATCTTGCTTTCTTTTTATGTTAAGTTTTAGGGTCCTCCCCTGTTTTTATTATGTTTTTTTTCACTCCCTTTAGTTCCTAGGAGTCTGCCTTGTAGGACCCTCTCCAGGGGTCTTCTTATTTTTTAATAAGGTTTGGGGATACTTTCATAACCCCTTCCATCAATCAATAAAAAAAGGAAGATACGGAATGTCCAAAAGATTAGGAAAATTTATAGTTTCATAGAATCTTGTAGCTTTCTCTATGTTGGTCAAATATCTGCCTAATTATACAAACATTCATTTGTGCACCCTAGACATGGCCAACATTGAAAGGCTAGAGAAAAGGAATGTCCTCCGTGCCAATCTCCAGAGAGGGTTGGCTCCCTTACTAAATCCTACACTAGTTAAGACTAGAGCTGCAGGAAAGAAATTGGAAATTATGGAAAGAGATGGAAAATATGGCCACAAGCCGAAGGTGTAGGATTGGGGATAGACTAGCAACAGGAATTCCACCCAAGCATTGAAGCAGCATGTAATAAAAGAAATGTGACAAAATTTACTTACAACCTTGCGTAAACAATCTTTAGTATCATATTCCAAAACTCATCCTCTCACCAGTAATGTTCAAATTCAGATGCAGAATTTAAACTTAACATCAAACAATGGAAATGAGCATAAAATAGAAATGCATAAAATAGAAGGAAACCACACACAAGATCACTTGCAAGTATAGAAGCCCAGTATCTTCTATTTATGTAGAGAACTTGAATAGTTTTTTCTACAGAATGTCTAACAACTTTTTTACGTAGAAAATGTTTAGTATTTATAGAAAATTTTACCTCTTTCATTAAATGCACATAGAGATAAAATGTTTACAAATCAAGAACCATAGCAAGAAAATTCCTTCTTGGGAATATTAAACGCTCATCCTCTTGAGACAATGATCCAGCTTCTAAGGAAATTCCTCTAGGAAATCAGCATCTCTAGGTGTCGGTGCATGGAAAACTGCAAGGCTTGGTCATTGACTTGATACGTTTGCTATCCTCGAAAATATGCTTCTACTTGGAAATCATGAAAATCACCTTGCACTTTTAATACTGTAGCTCCTTTTGCTTGAGATTCACAACCTGAGTCACTCTTCACCACAAACATTTAATGCTTTCCATTCACCTGTCTTGGGCACTCTCAAAAAATCTTTGACGTCATTGACAACAAAATTTGCCCAAACTTAGCAATAAGCGAACACACATTTACCCTTTCAATCATGTTCATTGGTGGAGAGGGTGCCTCTGTTGATTCAATAGATTCTATGTATTCCCCAATCACAACAACAATCATCATTTTACCTTAGGGTGAAAGTGCCTCTAACAACTACCTCATTTCCTTTAAAATCTACGTTCACCCCCAAAAGAGGTGAAAGGGACTGTCACCTTCCTCTTGGGGCGAACGTAGAGTTGACCATTCAAAATCGCTTCAACCTTCATGACTTTCACCCACTTTACGATTCATAGTGCGTTCACCCCAGGATAGGTGAATGAAGCTTTCGCCCCTCAACCGGAGCGAACGCGATGTTGATTTTTCAACATTGTGCTCTCAAATACATTCACACCCATTTGGGGAGAACAAAGATTTCACCCTATTTTTGGGGTGAACGCACCTCCTTTTAAAAACTGCCAATATTTTACCAAGTTGATCGTTCATAAGGTGCATCTTTTCATATTTTTGAGGACGTTCACCCCAAAGTGGGGCGAACGAAGCTTTCACCCTGACTTTGGGGAAAACGCGATTCTTTTTGCATTTTTACTTCGGGTAGCTTCACAAATTAGCCAAATTGAAACCTCATTTTAAATTTCCTCTTTTGGCCCAACGAGGGGCACAAAGGACTTTCACCCCTCAATTGGGGCGAACGCATTTTCCGAAGTTTATCTTGTTCTTTTTTCTTCTACGTTCACCCCGAAGTGGGGAAAACGAACCTTTCATTCATCATTTAGGGCGAGCACAATTTCAACCTTTAACGAAGCTTCCACATTTTATGCACTTAGTATTTAAACACCATTTCCTACAACTATTTATGAGCAATTTTTACGATCAATTCTCCCAACCATTTTTTCCTTAAAACACCCATTATTTTCAAGCCAAAAAAGATGCATGAAAACAAAGAGGAAAAATAAAATATAAACTGCAACATATTATATCGATCAAAATACTGTATCATATCATCAATATATTTTTTCGTATTACAATAAAAAATCCATCAAAAATATTTCAATGTGGCATAATACAAAACTACCAATATTTATGGCGGTTCACGGGGTATGTAGCTCGTATGGATGCAAATTATACCAGACCTTCATCCATTGGGCTTCTACTGAGTCTTCTTGTTGGCGGCTTTAGCTGACACTTTTGATGAAGACGCTTTTATTCGCACCTCCTCTTCTACCTTCTTAGCGACTTCAGCCTCTGCTGCTACTCGGAGTACTTCTACCCTTTCTGCTTCTTCCATTGTTTTTTTAGTTGCTGCCCGCTCATCCTGCTCCTTCAAGTTCTCGCAGGTAACCTCATAGACTATAATTGTCTCCTCCCAAGCATGTGTAGTAAATAAGCAAGGGACACTTAGAGACTCATACACATACCGCAGGTTCTAAACGTCCTCCAATCTGAGGCGCTTCGCTCATTGGGCTAACTCAAATAATACCAACTCCATTCGGGTGAACTTTTGCATAAGCAACAACTTGTGCTTCTATGATGGGTTCCTCCCATGTATCAATTTATGAAGTGTCCTCCACAAACTTCTTCCAGGCCACTTCCAATTGTTCCTTTGGCAGAGGTTCACCCCATTCATCAGTAAAAATGGAAAAACCTATATCAACGAGAGCATCAAAATGAACCATGGAAATAGTGTGTTATCGCTCTATGGCATTGAGGATTTTCCTACCTTCCCTCACTAGGTCCATTCTATAAAAATAACTGTGCAAGGTGACCTTGCAGCTGATCAAGCATGATCCATTTCACTCAGGGGGTGAATGTGCATGCTGGAATTAGCCAGGGCTTGAATTTTTACTACCATATCCATGTAAGGTTATAGTATCTCATTGGTGCTATCAATGAGCTACTAACCCATATGAATATGTATTCTGGCTGCCCATAGATAATGCAAAAACTGCACTGCTTTGACCACCAAATTTTTGCAACTTTGAGCCAAGTGAAGACGAGCTTCTTTGATTGTTTTTAGGGAGAAGCTCGCAGCCAATGTAGCCTTTTTAGCTAGTTGATTTTTGTATGGCCTCTAGTTACGTTATGAGTGCTTGCATCTCTATTCTTGTTGCATATCTTTCTTTCAGGTGCACTCCTACCTGTCAACACGAGTATTCATTATCTATGGTTGTCTTCTCCTCTTATGCTCTACTTGCAGCCAAGGCATTTTCGAGATCAATAATTTAATTTTCATTATCAAAATATCTTTGCTTAAAATATTTTCCATGCAAGTATACCGAACTCATATCAACCTGTATGTTGCCCATTTTATCTATGGGATCAATCTTGGTCAGGTCCTTTGTTATAGTCTCACAAACGTAATCACTCGATGTCATTTCTCCTTGTGGCTTCTGAACCAGGGGAGTGATTTTGGTTATGTGAGCCTCCATGGCAATTGGATCAAAATCAACCTTCTTGAGCGGTCGTGCTAGAGCCAATGCTTCTTTACATCTATGGCTCTTCAACCACTACAACGAATTGAGGTGTGCCCGACTGATTTTCTCTGCGTTAGGCTACTTTAGCACCACCTCAACTTTTGGCAGCACTTGTAACTCCAAAAATGGTGTGAAAGGTATCAAAAATTTTGAGTGATCGGGCTCAAAGGAAGTAGAAGATATGGCTATAAGGCGAGGAACCAAAATGATAGAATGAGTGGAGGAACCAGGTTTAGTTGCAGCTACGCTCACTCTAGGAGGAGCTTGCATACTTACAGCCTTGGTGAAAGTGGTAGAAGCAATGGAAGGGGAATGACACGAGAACAGATTTGACCCTGACACAAACAAACTGAAAGAAAGGGAGGCCTAAGAAAGGGGAATAGAAGAGGGAGCAGTAGTGACCTACAAAGGGGAAGAAGAGGGAATCGAAATGGACATGGAAGGCATACTGAAAGAGGGAGAGACTGGTGCAAGAATAGATACAAATAAACTAACAGTCATTACATGCTCTGAAGAAGAAGGGAGAAAGAAAGATGTACCTTCAAGCGCAGGCACCCTGTGTTCTAGTGATGGAAGCAACTATGAAATAATTTCTTCTTGGTGCTCCTCTGCTTCCTCCTCAACGTACACATCCTCCTCAACGTTCATGACCTCCACTTGTGGGTCCTCCACCTACTGGTTGTTCGACTGTTCATGAGTCATCGAAAATATTTGTGCAATCGTCATTGGAGAATTTATCACCAGTGGAGGGGAAATAAAAATCACCGAAGCAACTAGAAATGTGGGAATTGTAATAGCCAAAACTACAGTAGTAGAGGAGTAAGTGGCACCGATCCTTGGCTTCTTCGTAGCTTTTGGAAATGGGGGTGCATCTTGAATAGTTTGCTTCTCCATAAAATGTGCTTTATCAACTTTATGCTTCATCCATTGTGACCTCCGTTGAAACACATACTATTGTTCCTCCTCCTCGGGGGTCTCTTCTTGAACCGTTGGGCGCTCTTCTTTTGTCTCACTTTCACCACTATCAGAATGCTAAAAACTTTAGGGCAAGATCATGGTGAAAGCGATGGGTTGATAGGTGCCAACACACCTCATCATAGTTGTCTGAAAATGATTCATCCATCTTCAACCCAAAAGGTGATGTAATTTTTCCTTTGTGTACTCGCATTATCCACCAATTCATAATTTTTTTCTCGATCCATAGGGATTGACTTTCTTTTATTTTACTACATAGCCCAGGCAGAGGAATACGATTTTTATACTTCGCCAGATCGTACTCCTCCTCTTATTTGTAACTATCATGCTAGGGTTATGTTGGGCATCGAAATGTCATCAAGCTTTACTTGACACTACAATTGTCTATCTTCCAATTTTCTATCTAGGCATGCACCCGATAGTCACAGCTCAATACTCAAGTATTGGATGGATCAAATAAAACTTCAATCCAACCTCCAAAGTAGGTTGGTTCCTTTTCAACTTAAAATGGTGTTAACTCAATTATATCTCCAATAGGATTTTGATATAAGGGTTTAGAAAAGGTTTAGGGTTAGAAATATTATGAAAACAGTGGCCGGATAGGCTAACAACATAGGAAACTACAGAAAAAGGTTCCCACAAGCTCTTTCTAGTGTCCCATCACTCAAGATTAACATTACCTAAATTAATGAAACCTTCACACATTAAAGCATAAACAAATATATATTGCAGAAAGTAATTCCAACATCCAATATTGATAATCCAAATAGCATAATAGACCAATAGTTAGATTTTATAGAAATAAACTTCCTAACAATACAAATCTAATCAAGAATAGATTTCAACTACTCTCACAACTAGTAATCCAAAATTTGGAATGAACTAGCCATTCAAGTATTAAAATAAATGCAGCTCAAGACTTAGAACCTCTTGCACAAGATAATAAAGATAAAAAATTTGAGTCGAATAATCAGAGTAATGATCCTTCCATTAGCTCACAGGAATATTTATAGTAGGGCAAGCAAACGCACTAGAGCCAACCCTAAAAAATGAGGGTTCAGCCTCTATTTATAGTTTGTAAATGAAAGAATATTTTTAGGAGACATTACAAATATTATATATTTATAGCTCAACAGAGAGTTTGCTGGAATCATCTTACTAGCAGTGGAGCTCTGAAAAATCTGTTGTGAGAAGTCCACCATGGCAGCATACCTCTATAACTTACTGGTTTGTTGGTGGTAGTTGGAGTTCTAACAGTTGGACATTACATCTCATCCATTGATCATTCTTGGAAGCTCGGCTCCGTCGTAGATCTGCAACAGCATCACATTCTTGTTCTTGAAAACCCTCGATGCTTCGTCTTCCTGCCCTCCAACTAACTGTGCTCTGGTTCAGTGAGAAAATACCTTTAAATACCTTATCAATGTTAGAAATTTCTCAACCATTGATCTTCATCATGGACGGTTGCAATTAAAACCTCCCAAGATACTTTTCAAATTGGTGGGGAGCACTCAGGAACCATTTCGTACTTTAAAGTTACTAACATCATCACTATAATATTGATCCTACGGAATCACATTCCGACGTAAAATGAACTAAGAGGTGAGTGGGATGCAATCCATTCATTACCCTTCCTTTTCTTCTTCTCCAGCTTCAAAGCTTCTGAAATCCGCACCTTAAAGCGTGTTGATGTCACCCTTGCTAAAAACTTTTGCGAAATCGAGAATCCGCACTTGGGCAAGTGTAAATCATCCTTTGTCTCCAATCCACACTAGTCGCAGTGTAAAAAGACTTTTATCCTCATTCCACACCGGAGCTAGTGTAAACTTACTCTTTGTTTCCAATCCACACTTTATACAATGTAAAAGTGCTTTTATCACCAATCCGCACTTTGTCATCAGTCCGAACTAAAATACATTATAAACCCGATGGAATTTGCTTTACTAACACTTAGCCACTCGGAGCATGCAATAAATTTCTCTCGGTCTCCATTCCACACTTTATTTTGCATTGACGTCATCATTACCAAAAACTTTTGCAGAATCGGGAGCCGTCGCCAATCCGCACAATTTTACGTTATAAACCCAACGGAATAGATCAAGGCAAAAATTGCACTAAGTGTTGGCAGATTAGGAAACTAATGTAGTGGATCCGCTCCAAAATACACTAAAAAGTGTGCAGAATAGAACTTATATACCTTAGAATAAAATTTGTAATGTTTTCTGAGGATGTGGTCATTTTGGAACTACATTCTGGTGCCTCTCGGGTGGATTTGCTCACAAATCCATCGAACTCGGAGTCCTATCCATTGGGCATCGGGAGTCAAAAAATGCTTGCCTTCAAAAATTGCTTTAAAGAATAACTTCCATATGAACACTACCCTCTAAAAACTTGAACACCTTAGAGGATAAACGTTCATATCGAGACTATGCTCCATGCATCTTAGAGGATAATTGTTCATTTGGAGACTATGCCATAAACATTGTGCCATTCTAGCAAAACTGCTTCACTGCTCCATCAAAAATATAGTTATGTTCTCTTCATAAAGCCCTCTTATAATACATGATACAAATGCCTTCACACAAAACTTGCTATTTTTTGTGTCTCTCTAGACTCATGCTTTTATTGTTTCCTTCTGACTATGTCAGAGTAAAAATGAATCAGATAAAAATACAAAACTTATGACTATATATGTACAAATATAAAAAAAAATGCTAAGCTTGTGCCCCTTCAAGGTCTGCAGCATCTCTATTTGTCTCTTCTTCTTGTTGGACCACTTCCTCAACATTGTCCTCTTCTTGCTCAGCTTCTTCCTCTAGATAATATTGCTCCTTATTTCCCTCTTCAGCATTATCACCAAACAATTGCACCATCAATTTCAAGGTCTGTAGGGCTTGTTTCCAGGTTGCTTCTGAGGGGTTGGAAGTCTCTTTTAACTACTTGTAAATGTACTGGAGTTTACTAATGTCTTTATAGTAAGCAACACTTCCTTTGTTAACCAGGTCCTCCATGAGGTCTCTGATCCTGGTAAAGTCAATGAACATTTGTGAAGCCTGCCCTTGGTCAATTGGTTCCTCTAGAGCATAAATTTTAGATTCATCTTGTAAGCTCTCTCCAGTACTTTTCTTGATTTATTATATTGACAATTGGCTATGATTTTCCATCCATAACCCTCTGAAACCAATTTGGATCATTTCCTTGTTAATATCTACTACATTCTTGATTACTCCTTCAATCTTGTCATACAATAGCCAAGCCTTTTGGATTGATCTGTGCTTCTTTACGACTATTCTAGCAGCAACCCTGGCAATGTTCCACTCCTTGTTAGGAATTGGCTTAGAAAAATCACCGAGTCTACTATCCACTAGCCTATGAATTTGTTCAGCTAGAATTACCATAGGTTGTAGCTCTCCAGTGATTTTATCCAAATCCTTATGAATACTTTGGAGCAGGTGGCTAGCATCATCTAAGTAGTCAACAATAAGCTGCAACCCTAAGCATTTCTCTAGAACTTCATAAAATAATTCCTTTCTCACTTTCTTTAGTCCAACCTTAGAAAAACCATAAGATTTGGCCTTTTTAATCTGGAGTTGTTGCTTCAAACTTTGTATCTCCTTAGCCTGCTCCTCATTCTTTCTCTGGTGTTTTGCAATCGACTCCTTGAGCTTATTAGCTTCTTGAAACTTCTCTTGCCAACTTTTAGCTTCTTTTCTCAGATCTTTCTCCACTTCTTTCTGATTGCTGATAATTTTCTGAAGCTTTTCAATTTGCTTTTCCAACTTACCCACATTTTCCTTGAATATATCATTCTTTACATAGAAAGTTTCCAAGTGGGCTCTGGCCATGACCAATTCATCTTCATTAGGTAGCTTCTCAATATCTTCTGTATACTCTTCTATACGATAATATTGAGCTATCATCTCAGTTTTATGCTTGCTCACAAGGGGAATCATGGATCTGGATGTCTTTTGCCTTGAAACTGGATCAAAAAATATGCTTCTTCTCCTGGTGGCCATCCTACTAGAAGGCTTGGACAACTTTTCTTCCCAAAAATCTTTTTTTTTTTTGTGTAGCTTCCTGCTCCTTTTGTAAACTTTCCTGAATAGGGTAACTCATAGCAAGAGGAGAAGACACCATAAATGTAAGAGAAGAATCAACTGTTGATAATAGTTGTGAAGAAGAAGTCACAACAAAATATGTGATCATAGTGGAATCTGTGACCACTACCATTGTTGCAATTGGCAAACTCATGGAAATTTAAGGGAGACTTACAGATGGGTGAGTGGGTGAACTAGAGACAATTTTTTTCTCTGATGATGGTGGTGGTGGTAATGATGAAGTTGTAATTATGGGAGATGATGAAAGGGAAATCTCAGCTGATGAATGTGGAACTTCAGATGATGAAGAAGGAATTTTAGATAATGAAACAAGGACTTGGGGTGATGAAGAAGGAATTTGTGATGACCTTGGGGGAGATGGATTGGTTTGTACCTTAGTGGTGACCGATGAAGCAGGAGGTGAACTATGAGGTGGAGAGGGTACCTTTGTTACAACTTCTTGTTCAGAAAGAGAGGGATATTTCCTTAGGGAATCTAAATAAGGAAGAGGAGAAGAGGGATTAGAGACCATACCTTCACCTACTAATGTAGGGTTTTGGAGTTGTCTCTATGATTTGATACTGTTCTTATTGTATCGATTCTTCAGCAACTGGAACAACTATTTTCTCAACTACATCCTCTTTATCCAGCCTCTGCTTCTTTGAAATCTCTTTCTCAGCTCTTTCTAGGGCCATTTTGGCTTTTCTCTAAAAAACTTGAAAGGTAACCTTCTCACTTTCTATCTCTTCCTCAAAGAGCCCTTCCTATACCATTTACTCTAGCAATACCTACTCAGAAATGGGATTCAATTCCACTA
Source organism: Wollemia nobilis (assembly GCA_028583015.1). Taxonomy (NCBI): domain Eukaryota; kingdom Viridiplantae; phylum Streptophyta; class Pinopsida; order Araucariales; family Araucariaceae; genus Wollemia; species Wollemia nobilis. The sequence continues at coordinate 24,799,025 of JAQPPZ010016957.1, read as the reverse complement.
TTGCTACAGTGGTGAAACTCAAAGGTGTAAACATAAAGCTCTCATCCTTTTATTTCTAGTTTATATCTGTATCTAGAGGCTTAGCACCCAGGGCTAGGCGCTTAGGTCTATTTGATGTCTTTATAATTGGTGCACTAATAGTCCTCTCATCCGAATAGTGCATTTTACTCATCAACCATGCCCCATTTGGAAATTGTTCTATCTGCTCAGTTGAAGGCTGAAAAGGCTTTAGGAATTTGATAATTGTTAATGGAGCATCATGTTCCTCTTCTTCCTAAACTTCTTCTTCTGGAGGTGAGGATGGGGAATCAGACCCTGTTTGTGTCATTTTATATATTAACACTATATTCCTTACATCTTTGGGCCTCCAAGTTTGGAGATTATTGTCATACCTTTTAGAGAATTCAACATCCATTTTAATCCCAAATTTAGATTTTGCTTTACCAGTATCAATTCTCATCCTCCACCAATTTGATATCTTGGCCTCATTCCATTTCCATTTATGCTCTATATTTTCATCATCGGGTTCTTGAGACTGAGGGTCCTCTTTATTTTCTATTTTTTCCTCAATATCTTTAATGGTAGACTCCTTCAAATTGTGTTTTACATTGTTGTCTGGGTTGAAATCCACAATTTTCTCATAAAATTCCAACCATGGAGGGAGTTGATCCGTTTTAGAAACATTCAATTCTAAAAGATCAGTTTCTTTGTTATTTCTACCTCTTTCAAAATGAGGCCTATATCTCTTTTCAAATTTGTAGGACTTTTCTCCATTTAAGGCTATATTTCTTTTATAGAATATGTCATCTAGATCATAACTCCATCTCTGAGGAATATAGAAAAAACCCAACCTGTATAGGTATTGGTCAATTTGTTCACCCTACCGTTTCTTTGTAATAGTTATATCGCTAACATTTTGGTAGGTCAACATAGACTTTCTCTTTCTCCCAGAGCCATAGTTCAAATCAATAGATTATGCTTGCCTCAAATATTATAAGGCAAATAGCCTCTCTGTTACAAAGTGAGGCAGTAGAAAAGGCTTGCCTTGGAAGCCATACAGTCTAATGACTATGCCTTCTATTAGGAGATACCAGTCTCCTTCCTCTGCACCCTCTGCTCTCAATATTTTCTCAGCCAGAAGTGGTATCCTAGGGCAAACTCCATACATTATTTTCAATGCTGGCCCTAAGAATTCCAAATTGAATTTATAAATAGACTCAATACTTCTGAGATGCTTAATCAAGTAATAAAATGGCAGGGTTTCTCCTTCATTGATCTTGTCCTTGATTGGAATCCAAGGCATCATATCCCTTACAACAACAAAAAACAACCAGACCAGTCTTGAACAATGTCGAAAACAAGGTGCATCAGAGCTTCTTTTCAAAGTTACTAACTACTCATGTATTCTCTAGGTAAGGAAAGTCGACCAGTCAAAATAAATAACCCTAATATCATTTTTAGTTGCATCTTCCTCAAACATCCTCTCATTGGAAATGCAATATGCAATGGCTATTTGCCAACCCTGCACCATTTTATCATAATCCAGACCATCCATACAGGCTAACATGGAGTAAATATCTGGGTGTTCAAAATATTCAATAGAAATTGGGACCTGAGGTAATCATTTTTTGGGCCTACTGTCCTTGAGTTGTTTATATACCCACTTTATGAAAGACTCACCATCATTAACTCTCTTCTCCGGGGAGTAATACCCGACCTGGGTAGTTGTTCTAAACTCCTTTGGTTTTATCAGTGGTTCTGCTTCTATGGCAAAAAGCTTGTTACAGTTTGCAACCATGATGCTAAACAGAGTATTGTCTTTAGTAGTCTTTACTACTTTTGCCATTGGGTCATAAAACTTAATGATGGCTGCTATTAATTCAGGGCAAGGATGGATGAAATCACAAATATAAAAGGATAAAAATGAGAGCACAACACATATTCCTTCAACTGAAAGGGCCGCTCCTGCCTTGTATTTATTGTTGATGTTTCTCCTGAGCTTTGACCTCTCTATTATGATCAGCTCGATATCTGCTACAACTTCTACTTTGTCGATATAACGGTCCACTATATTTTTTGTTGATTTTACAACTTCTTGGGAATATTTGGAATCCATCTTCATCAACAACAAATTATATTTTCTCTGTAGACTTTGTACGTAATAATTTTGCTATCATTATGCTCTTCTCCACTCAGTGAATGTCACTCTTGTCAAATGAACATGATTCTATGCTTTGTTATTTTAACTAATGTTGTATGCATGTCTTTTGCCATTAATACGGCTACTGCATGACTTGCCCGTTGGCATGCTTCTCAACCAGAACTCTATCCTTTTGGCGGCTTAGGGGTGGTGTTCTAACCTTTGATTGGTCAAAATTTGAGTGTGCTTCAACCTTGGGGTGTCGTTTTGTCCTTTATATTTCGATTTGAGGAAAATCAATATTTATTGTGGATCTTTTACCCTTTTCCAATTGATACAACACATAATTGATGCCCCCCTCAAATGTAGACTTAAAATCGGTGAATTGGTGACACTTCTTCTATTTTCGCACAACTTAACTCTAAATTGCGGCATATTAGAAACTTCCTCATTCTACACCTTAGAAGTCTCAAAACTCGATGGATTAGAGCCCGCTCGTTACTTTCGCTGGCATCATGGTCCATTTGAGTGTGCAAAAATAGCGCACATTGCATTCCGCTAAAATGTAGCTCATTTAGGTGCAGATTGGAACCCGCTTGGCATTCTGCTGATATGATGGTTCTTTTGAATGTGGATCAGAGTTCGTGTAATGTCCCTTTTTAGGAACAACAAACCCTTACTACGAAAATGCAAAAATTAAGTACAGCAAGGAAATAACTCAGAAATTGCTCATAAAATAACACAAGTATGAGGAAAAATTAGCCAGTATCATATATTAAATATTGCCAAACAAATATAACAACTAGAATGGACAAATGGGTCCTCAAGGAACTCAAAATGCAGATACAAACTCCCGCAAGTGGGACGAACTAACCCCAAGGCTGAACAGATGCAAAAACTCCTCAAAAATGACCCCAAATACAAGCGTAGGGTTTGGGGCTGCCAACAGATCTGAAACACATGACATAAATGCTCCCAAAAATGCCACGAACTCCTCAAAGATGCCTCTTTTTCTATTTTTGATATTTTAGGTCAACAACACCTTCAATGATATTGCCAAGACCCCAACCATGCACCTCCAATGCACTATGGGAATGAGCAAGACCTGCAATCTCAACTCATGGAACCTCTAGGGTTTCAATATTCAATTCCGATATCAACATAACATGCCCAAAATGGGACGTCTCACTCCCTTATATAGGGTGAGGTTCTAATTTGGAGTTGACATCTCCCAACCCTAAAATCACTTAAAGTGCCTTATTACAACATAAAAACATAAAACATAAATAAACACAACTTAAGTTATGTCTCCTAGTCACATGAACCCCTTTTTCACTTTTATAATTAAGTGTAGGAGACATTTACAAAAAATATTTATTTTTAGGACATTACAGTTCGAAAATGTTCCACTTCACACTTAGTATATTTGAGTACAGAATAGGAACTGTTGCATCCTATGGGAACACTTAGCCAATTTTTTATAATTTTTTTTTTTTTTTTTTTTTAATTTTGCACAATATGCTGCTAAAACAAAACTTGATACAAAGTGCAGAAAGAAAGGAAATATGATACAATGTATATACATATATTACAATGAGCTTATATTTCAATAAAAGTAGAGTTTGATATGAAAACCATTAACCGGAATTGGTTGTATATTTCCTTCTAGGTATTTAAGTCGAAAAACATTGGTCTCCTTGGCTTCTACTACCTTGAAAGGGCTATCCCAGAAGGAGTCAAACTTTTGATGGTGACCTGGGTTTGCTCTTTCAACATTCCACCTGAGAACTGAATCTCCAACCTAGAATTTTCTGAATCTTACCTTTTTATCTAACCATGCCTTGATGTCCATAGAATGCTTCTTAAAATTCTCATAGGCTTGAGCTCTTTTCTCTTACAACTGTAGTAGGTGTGTTAGCCTTGTATCCACTGGATTTTCCTCTGATTCTTCTTCTGTATTTATCAGTTTGAGTGCTATAATTTCCAAATGGATAGGTAACACTGTCTCCTTGCCATATACCAAAGCATAGTGGGAAGTCTTGATGGACTTCTTGATAGTAATCATGTCTGCCCACAAAGCTTGGTCCAACATTAGGTGCAAAATTATTTTATTCTCTTCTAGTGATCTCCTCAAAATTCTTAACAGATTTTTGTTAGTAGACTCTGCAAGTCCATTCCCTTGAGGGTAATAACTTGAAGTATTCTTAATGGTTATTCCATACTTTTTGGTAAATTCAATATATTTGGCTCCTATAAAGGCTGACCCATTATCACTCACCAAGGCTTCCGGAACTCCAAACCTTGAAATTAAACTTTCCATAAAATTGATCATAACTTCCTAATCTGATTTCTTGGTAGGGATAGCTTCTACACATCTGGTGAGGTAGTCAGTGGTAGTTAGAATATACTTGTGCTCTACTAAAGAATGAGGGTTTATGAACCCTATGAAATCGAGCCCCCATTGCTGAAAAGGTTCTTCTACTTGTATTGGCCTGAGGGGGAATGAAACAATTCTTGTCCTCCCTACATGCCTTTAACATTTGTCACAGGCTCTAGTGACTTTGAAGGTGTCAGCAAATATAGTAGGCCAATAATAACCTACTCTTATGATCTTCAAAGTTGTAACTTTGCTTGATAAATGTCCTCCATATGGTCCTCCATGGAACTCCTCAATGACCTTTTGTTGTTGATCATATTTTAAGCACTTAAGGAGGACTCCATCAAGGTTCTTTTTGTATAGTCCTTCTGGTAGTAAGATATACTTCAAAGCTTGAAGTCTGTATCTTCTTCTTTGTGATGCATTGATATCAGGAGGACATACTCCAATTTGAAAGTAATTGATTATCTGGTCTACCCAATCAGAGTCGCCTAGCTATATCCCTTCAATCTAATCATCATCTATTACTTGATAAGCTATCATTTCAGTCGATGTTGCTACCTCCGTTAGGCCTTGGCATAAGTCCCTGCCTCTTACCAACTTGGTGGAGTGTATCTCCACATCATACTCCTGGATCTTGGTGATCCATCCAGCTCTCTTATCTCCTAGTTCACCTTGTAGAATAAATCTTCTTACATTCGGGTGAACAAAATATACTAGGGTCTTACTTTAAACAAAATACTGCCTGAACTTCTTCAATGACTTCATCACTGCAAATACTTGTTTCTCGATAAAATTATACTTGATCTGGTAATCATGGAGACTCTAACTCTAGAAGAATATGGGATGTTCCTCGCCTTGTTCATTCTTTTGAGTAAGTACTGAGACAAATTTCTTCAACTCCATAAGCATAAAGAATAAAATATTTACTGAAATTTGGATTTACTAGCACTGGAGCTGTGGCAATGTACTGTTTGATAATATCAAAGGCTTGTTTCCTCGCTTCAGTCCATTTGAACTCTACGTCTTTCTTCAATAGCTTAAATATAGGCCTTACCTTCTGTGCAAAGTCAGAAATGAACTTCCTAACAAAGTTTATTTGGCCAAAGAAGGACTGCAAGGCTTTCTTGTTTATAGGCAGTGGAAGGGCTAGAATGGACTGGATTCTATCTAGATCTATGGCCATACCTTCTTTTGAGGCCACATGACCTAGCAACTTTTCCTCATTTACTACAAAAAATGATTTCTTAGCATTGAGGGAAATGCCAAATTCTTTGCACTTTTGAAAAACTTACTCAAGGTGTGCTAAGTGGTCATGCTTGTTATGCGAAAACATTGTCATGTCATATAAATAAATTAGAATGACTTTATTGATAAGCTCCCCAAAGACCTAATCCATGGCTCTCTAAAATGTGGCTCTTGCATTGGATAGCCCAAAATGCATTCTTTGGTAGGCAAATGTTCTCCATTTTGTGGTGAATGTTGTTCTATACTGATCTTCATTATTCACCCAAATCTAGTTGTATTCAAAGAAGCCATCCAATAGTGAGAACCTCTCTAACCTGACCACTATATGTAATATCTGATCAATCTGTGGAAGGGGGTAGTGATCCTTAAGAGATGCTTGGTTAATATTCCTGAAATATACACACAAACAAATATCGCCATTCTTTTTTCTCATAGGTACCAAGTTGGCTACCCAGGTGGAGTGTTTTATGGGATAAATGATCTTAGCATTTAAAAAATTTAAGAGCTCTTCTCTCATTATGGATTTTATCCTTGGATTTACAGGCCTTTGCTTCTATCTAAAAGGCTTTGCATTAGGCTCTAGCTCAATGGTGTGTTGGATAATCCTTTTGTCATATACCTTAAGGTCTTCATATGACCAAGCCATAATGTCTTGGTACTTTATACATAAAGCTTTAATGTCCTCTTCTTCTTCTGGTGAACATCGAATTCTAACCTTTATCCTCTTTTATTTTTTTATTTCAACTTCTTTGTATATTTTGTCATTGACTTCCATAGATCTAATCTTTATCCTATCCTCATTGTCAAACAAGCTCTCTAGGGTGACCAACCCTCTAGGTATATGATTATTTCTAAGATAAATAACATCTCGTTGATCAATTTCCTCTGGATTTTCTTCTTGGATGATGGAGATACAAGCTTCTCTTACCAAAAGTCAATGATTTGTTCATCATTCTCAAAAACCTACCAAAAAATTTGTTTATCTAGTACTATAGGTTTGAAAATAATTTTGATTCCCTTGTCATTCTTGACTCCAATATCTGCATAAGGGTTGAAGTTAGCTCCCCTTGCTGCTAAGGAGTCTTCAAAAGTATTCTTTTCTCTGGGAATAATATTTATATTTAGGGCATCAAAGGATTCCATCAGATCCCATACCCTGTTTCTGTATGCTTTTAGGTAATGGTGCTTGCTACTGCACCTTTCTCTTAACTGATGGATTATTAACTTAGAGTAGCCATATATGTCTAGGACCTTAATGCCCATATTTTTGCTTGCATCAGTCTAAGACATAGAACCTCGTACTTTACAGTATTTTTGGTGTATGGCCATATTAACCTGTAGGTAAAACTCGTTGTCCCTTCTGATTGGGACTATAGTACCACACTGGCACTAGCTCCATTTCTACATCTAGCACCATCAAAGTGCATAGTCCATACCTCTATCTCTCTCAGAGACTAATTAGATATAGTAGGAATTTTCTTCTCTGATTCTGCATAAATACTATATGTGTCCATGTCTATCCCAAACCTACTGTAATCCTTTCTAAAAGTTAATTCATATTCTAGTTCTAGTTCCTCAAATTTATCCACAATTTTAAATTCTTCAAGAGGATTGAGGTTGCACATGTCTTCCTTAATATTTTCTATGTGATAAGATACAAGCTTTTCAGGTGTTATCCTTATCCTCTTCCCTTTGAAGGGAATGACCATGCTGGAATAATACATGTACATGCATCCACCTAATTTTGCAATGAACTCCCTCGAGAGGCATAAACTAAAGTAGGGCTCTAGATCAACCACTACTATTTCTTGTACTATTATCACCTCAAGGGCTCTAGGTAACCTCATTAAAACACCCTTTATTACTCCCACTATTTTAATAGGTGTCCCATACAATTGTAGTATTCCAAGACAAGATCGAGTATACTCCATACTCATCTCTTCACAGACTACTTTAGGCATAACTGTAGTTGATGCTCCTGAATCTATCATACAATTTTGGACTACCTAACCTTCCAGTCTTAAAGAGATATAGAAAGGAGGAGGTTTATTCTTCAAAACAGCAGGGGACATTTCTTTCTTCTATGCAAGCATACTAAGGATTTTGGTGGTTTGCCTATCTTATGGATACTTGTTGAGAGAAGCTTTGAGCAAGTCTATCTAGCCAGGACTGAAAATAGTATCATATAAACTGGTTTTTTATGGAATCCTTTTCATCTCTTCCACAATATTGTATTCAAAATTAGCTAAAGTGGTCCTCTTAGGCCTTCTTTCTGGCTCACCATATTTTATTTTACATTGTTGAGTGGCTTCTATTCTTTCTCTTTTGGTAATAGAAGGGAATCTAAGCCTCTCTTGAGCCTCATATTTAGACTTCATTCAGTCTCCTTCAGTATCTTTTTTAAATCTCTTGGGGAGACTGTCTATCTTCTCCTTCCCTTTAGCCCGGGGAATAGGAAAAGTATCACTAATTTGGGGAGTGGGTCATTCCTTTTCTAAGAAGAAACCTGGAATTGTCCCATTTTTTATGGGTCCACTTGCAAGGTTTTCTTCCCTGACCTGGTCAAAACAACAATTGGGTCATCTTCATCTAGATATTTTCCAACCATGATTTGGTCAAGCTGCTATAACATATTTACTCTTCCCTTTTGATTCCTCTAAGCTTGATCCATAGTTTGCTAAATATGGTGTTGGTACATGACACAAGACTATGAATCATGAGGATCATTACATACCAAACACCAAACATTCACTAGACTTATTTCTGAAGAACACTCAGGTTCTTCATACGTTGCATTTACTTTGACCCCAGTACTGTTACTAGGATCAGGTATTTGATATTTTTTCACATATGGAAATCTCCTCTATTGAGATCTCTCATGATCCCTTCTTTCCATTGAATTCTTTCTATTACTCAAAGTTTCCAGAGTATTTTGTATATCAAGAATGGCAAAAAAATCTTGAGATATTTGAGAAGGAAGGGGAGGGAAAGGAACTGTAGCAGATGGTGATTTTGGCTGAGGAATGGGATTCACTTGTGAATATGGAGATGATAAGGAAAGGGGATCCATGTAATATGAGTTTGTAGCTTGGCTATGGCCATTAGTGGTTTTTGAACTATAAGGTAGCACAGTTTTGGGAGGTAACCTCCCCACATAATTAGGTATTCTCTACATAAATTGTTGCATTATAAACTTAAGGAAAGGTTTCCACTCCATATTGTTGGGTTTGCAAGCCTAGCTCTGATCCAAGAGCTCTAATATAATACATATAAGCCAAGCATGCAGGTGGTCTAGCTGCAAGGGAAATTCTCTTCCATGTTATGCTAAATCTCAAATTGAAATCTGAGACAGTCTCTTACTAAGATTTTTGCATTGATGTAAACTTATTAAGAAAGGAGAAAGGGTTAACGGATTTATTAAATTCTTCCACAAAAGGCTCAATAAATTCTACCCATGAAGTTATGGTGTTTTCCTCAAGAGTCCTAAACCAATGCAAAATCTTTCCTTTGAAGGATAGGTCTAGGATTCTCACAATAACATCCTCCTCCTTTATGTTATGGATTGCTGCCAGATTCAAAATGTCCTGACAGTGCTCATATGATGTCTTTCCAAATCCATCATAAGTGGGAATGGCCTTGGACACAGCTTGGGGAATGGCATTCATATGGGCTAATCTAAGGGGGCCAACTATGTTCCAACTAGGGTATTTCTGTAATGGATGATTTTGGGGTACATTTTCCCGATTTGCTACTGAATTTCCTACCATATTTCTAGGTGTAGATCCTGCTAGAGGGGATGTTAGATTAACTACAGGATTTTCCTCAGGAAGCTCTTCTTATGAGAGGAAATCTTGATTCAAAATTCTAATAACAGTAGACCCTCTATAAGGTAAATCACAATAGAAAAAGGAGTCAGGGTTATTTCTTTTGAAAGATCTGGTATACATGAAAGTACACTGGTCTACAAGGGTAATTCTTTTGTGGATTTAAATACCAGGGAGTTGCCAGGTGAATTTGCTATTATCCGCTTAACAAGGTCAAGACAATTCACCAAATATTGATTCCTCTAGGTAGAGATAAAACAATAACTCATATGATGGGTTTTCATGTTCCTTGTGAATTGGTCCCACCAGGTGTGCCAAAAACTGTTGGGCACAAAAATGTCATCAAGCTTTACTTGACACTACAACTGTCTATCTTTAAATTTTTTGTCCAGTCATGCACCTGATAGTCGCATCTCGGCACTCAAGCATTGGATGGACCAAATAAAACTTCAATCCAACCTCTAGAGTAGGTTGGTTCCTCATCAACTTAAAATGGTGTTGACTCAATTAAAGCTCCAATAGGATTTTGAGATAAGGGTTTAGAAAAGGTTTAGGGTTAGAAATGTTATGAAAACAGTGGCCGGATAGGCTAACAACATAGGCAACTACAACAAAAGGCTCCCACAAGCTATTTCTAGTGTCCCATCACTCAATATTAACATTACCTAGATTAATAAAACCTTCACAAATTAAAACATAAACAGAGATAATCCAAATAGCAGAATAGACCAATAGTTAGATTTTATAAAAATAAACTTCCTAACAATATAGATCTAATCAAGAACATATTTCAACTACTCTCACAACTAGTAATCCAAAATATAGAATGAACTAACCATTCAAGTATTGACAGAAATGCAACTCAATACTTCGAAACTCTTGCACAAGATAATGAAGATGAAAAATTTGAGTCAAACAATCAGAGTAATGCTCCTTCCATTAGCTCACAAGAATATTTACAGTAGGACAAGCAAATGCACTAGAACAAACCTTAAAAAATGAGGGTTTGGCCTCTATTTATAGTTTGTAAATGAAATAATGTTTTTAGGATACATTACAAAGATTGTATATTTACAGCTCAACAAAGAGTTTACTGGCATCATCTTACTAGATGTGGAGCTTCGGGAAATCTACTGTGAGAAGTCTGTCATGGCAGCATACCTCTGCAACTTGTTGGTTTGTTGGTGGTAGTTAGAGTTATAACAGTTGGATATTGCATCTCATACATTGATCATTCTTGGAATCTCAGCTCCATTGTAGATATGCAAATGCATCAGGTTCTTATTCTTGAAAACCCTCGATTCTTCATATTCCTACCCTCCAACTAAATGTGCTCTGGTCTGGTGAGAAAATACCTTTAAATACCTTATCAATGTTAGCAAGTTCTCAACCGCTGATCTTCATCATGGATGGTTACGATTAAAACCTCCCAAGATACTCTGCAAATTGGGGGGGAGCACTCAGGTGTCATTCTGCACTTTAAAGTTGCTAATGTCATCACTATAACCTTGATATTGCAAAATCACATTTCGACGTAAAATGAACTAAGAGGTGAGCGGGATGCAATCCACTCATTACCCTTCATTTTCTTCTTATTAGACTTCAAAGCTTCTAAAATACGCACCTTAAAGCGCGCTGACATCATCCTTTCTAAAAAATTTTGCGGAATTAGGAATCCAAACTTGGGCAAGTGTAAATCACCCTTTGTCTCCAATCCACATTGGCCGCAATGTAAAAATACTTTTATCCTCATTCTGCACCGGAGCTTGCTCAAACTTACACTTTGTTTCCAATCCGCACTTTATACCAATCCACACTTTGTCGTCAGTCTACACTAAAATACATTATAAACCCAGTGGAATTTTCTTTACTGACACTTAGCCACTCGAAGCATGCAAAACATTTCTCTCAGTCTTCATTCCACACTTTATTTTTCGCTAACATCATCATTGCCAAAAACTTTTATGAAATCGAGAGCCATCGCCAGTCCACACCATTTTAAGTTATAAACCCAATGAAATCGCTCAAGGAAAAAATTGTACTAAGTATTGGTGGATTAGGAAACTAATGTAGCGGATCCACTCCAAAATACACTAAAAAGCATGCAGAATGGAACTTACATACCTTCAAATGAAATTTGCAATGTTTTCTAAGGATGTGGCCATTTTGGGCCTACAGGTGGTAGTGACATCATATTTTTGACATGCCACTCCAAGTTAGGTCTATCAAAATTGTTGTGCCTCTTCTATGTGTCAGGTCACGAACAACAGTGAAATGTCTTAGCCTTAATTATTTCTATAAATTTTCCTAACAGGTCATACCTCCACCGTTGCGGTAGTTCTATCAAGCCCAGGTCTTGAAGTGTCACTGTGAGTAGCCTGTTTTGCTCGACCTAGCTTACTTCTATACTGTCGAACTTGAAAGGTATATTGCAAATTATCCTTTTATCGCACCCTGCTCCATATACATCATTAGTGTAGTCTATTTGGTGCACCACCTCCATGGCGAAAACGTGTTCGATGGAAAAGTATGGGAGCACGAATGGCTTACCTGTGAAGCCGTAGATTCTTACGACCATACCTTGATTTAAAAAATATATGTTGCCCTTTTTGATCGTGGCCATTGCTTCTCTCATCTCCCGTGGTACTCTTTCACATGTACCACACAACAACTCTATTACAAGCAACAAAAATAAATGATTAAAACTATAAAATGACTCCTGGTTTTACAGAGCGAAAGTCCACATATACACTGGAAAAAGCTCATATTTCTCATACATTTCCCTTACGACGATAAATAAAAAATGCTGGTGTAGATGAAAAAATAAATACCAGACTTGAAAGGAGGTATGCTTGAATGACGTCTCTTCCCTAGTATGTAACCTTTCTAGCTGAAAATATAGTTTTTGAGATATAAAATTGGCCCAATCGAAGTAAATTGGATTGGTACCCTACTTCATGGTTTATAGAGTGTAAAACTCCCCCTATCATATGCACTACACTAGGGTTGCTTGCCACTTATGAACTGTGGAGTCTACCGGTAAACCAACAACCCATGCTAACATCGAGTAAATATTTGGGCTTTTGAACTCTATGAGCATTTGGAAAGTTTGGAAGTTGCCCTAGTTGTGGCTCTTTATTCAACTGTGTCTCCATGAACCGACGCATCGTCACAGTAGATACATATATTTCCTCCTGCTCATTAGTACGTAGCTTCTTTCTAATCACATATGAAGGAGGCTTTAAACCACTTGCAAATGCCTCCCGCACTTCATCAATGAAAATAGAAAAAAGTGCTTCTTTGTTTACCTTCTACACTTTCCTGGTAACTGAATTATAAAACTGAGCGATTATCTTCACCATCTCCAGACAAGGGTGTATGGGTGTACACAAATACCAAGATAACTGCGCATGAAACAACATAGTTAAAGGACTTTCTACTATTAATCCCTGCTTTACTATGAACTCTACATCTTGCCATAGATTCTCCATGCCCTTGTTAGTAATCACACAATCTCTAATTTTTGCCATAGTGTCAGCATACGGGTCTAAATCCACATTCTCATTCCTTCGGGCCTTCTTGGATTTTGACCCACCTTCTTTCTTTCTAGACTTTTTGGGCTCTGTAGCCTCTTGCGTCTCTTTACTCTTTTTTCCCATTATATCCCTCTGGTAGCTTCCCTAAATTTTCTCTGTAATCTCTACAACAATTTTTTTTGAAAACACCGCGGCAGTAAAATTTCAAAAATTAATCTTCGAGGCTTTTACATGTTTCTTTATATAGAGCGCCCTTCCAACCACCATTGTAAATGCTAAATTTTCCTTGGGTGATTTCGAAAGAATGTGCACTTTGTTTCACCCACCCAACACTGTTCCTGATGCGCTAACAATATCAACTATTATTCCTCAAAATATTATCCTTACCTTCCTTACCGTGTGGTTTAAAGCTTCATTGGGATAATAAATCAACGATCTACAAACCAATAAATGCTTCTTATTTCGATGGTGTGAGATTTTGCACTTTGGAACCCTCAAATCTCCTTCAACGTAAATTTGGGCACGCGTTTAAAATTAAATGCCTCATAAATGCGCCTTAGCTTGCATGCACACTTCTCAAGACTTGCCACATGTCGAAGAGCGAAATTGCTTCAATAGAGCGCTTTTAAAAATTTGATTATGCTTACGAAATCAAGGCATTTTGAGGAAAACAATGGGGGAGAAAGCGTCTTTGAGGCGCACCTGTCTTCTTTCCCTTTCTCTCCAAAAATACCCTCGACCTATTTGATTGTAATTCCATGGTGAATGTACTTTTTAAAAAAAATTGACTTTTCTTTTTCGCCTAAATTTGGAAAAAGCATGATTTTATTAATTGTTTTAGGGCTTTTTCTTTTTGGATTTTCCTTTCTTTTAAATTCACTTGCATGCCAAAGACAAAGCTATTCAATTTGTGCTTTTTGCATTTTTCCTTTTCTTTAAATAATTTCGCTCACACCTTGCATTAGCATTTTGATGCATCCATCCGAAAGGGCCAGCACGCACACCTTTCTCATTGTAAAGCACCCCTCACCAAGTGAAAACACTTTCGGTGCAAGTTATAAATGTTATCTATATCTTCGACCCAAAGAGGGGGGAATGGGAGTTTTGCCCCTCTTTCGGGGCAAAAGCTCTTTTAAATCCCCTCCAAGATGAGTCTTCGCCCCAATGAGGAGCAAATGAGAGTTTTACCCCTCATTTGGGGGGAAGCTTCCTTTGACTGCAATGTGCATTTTTTTAATATTGAATTGTGAGCTTGGGCATCTTTAGTTTTAGGATGTGTTCGCCCTAGTGGAAGGCGAACGGGGATTTCACCCTTTCTCCGAGGTGAAAGCACTTTCAACTAGTTGTTTTCCATAGTTCAAAAATTGAGCTCCACATTTAATTTTCTGATTTATTCATGTTTTTCAACATTGACACCTCGCTTCCTCAAAACATATAAACTTACAAATTCGTAAAGCAACCTATCAATACTTTTGGAGCCTTCTGAGCTTCTCATAATTTCCTGTTCTAAGTATATCAATTAATCCCACTCGCAATCACAATGTGTCTTTATTGAACCATTACGGGGCAAACTTGATCATGTAGTGGAGGTGTAACATATATACATAGATATATTTTATTTTATATATTTTTTCACATTTTTTATTAAGTAGTGAAAGATAAAAATTGCCTGAAAATAAAAATATGTACATATTTACAAACTAGTACCTCTTAAATTTTTTATTGAACATAGGTATTTAGATGAAGACCATTCACTAGAATCGGAATATCCCAACCATCCATATCCCAAAGATGATAGATGTTTGCCGAATTCACTGTTGAGATCTGAAAAGGGACTTCCCAAATTGCATCAAACTTGTGGTGCCTCCCTGGCTTGGCTTTGTTCTCGTTCCATTTGAGGACCAAATCTCCCACCTAAAACTTGCGTTTTGTTGTCTTTTTTCAAACCATTTCTGCATCACTTTTGTATGTTCAGCTAAATCTTGATACACCTTTTCTCTTTCTTCCTCCAACTGCAATAATTGACCAACCTTGCGCTCATCGGGTCATACTTATCATCTTCATATTTGAACAACTGCAAGGTCTGAAGGATAGGTAGCTCAATATGGGTGGGCAGAATTGCTTCTTTCCCATACACCAAAGAATAAGGAGAGGTTTTAATAGAAATTTTCTTGGATATGCGATCTACCCATAGAGCCTGGTTCAACAATAGGTGCCAACTTCTCTTATTATTTCCTAGCATTCTCTTGTAATAAATTTTTATTGATAGATTCGGCCAAGTTGTTCCCCTACGAGTAATAATTGGATGATATCTTGAGATAGATGCAATATTTACTCATAAATTCAATGATCTTCGCCCCAATAAATGAAGTCCCATTATCCTTTACCATAGCATCTGGAACACCGAAGCGGGTGATCAATCCCTCAAGGAAAGAGATGCCTCTAGCTCGATCTACCTTTTTGGTAGGGATGGCCTCTGCCCACATGGTGAAATAATTTGTCATAGTTAGGATGTATTTGTGCTTAGGTTAAGAGTGAGGATCTATGACTCCAATGAAGTCCAAACCCCATTGCTGAAATGACGCTTCCACTTGAATCGGGTGCAGAGGCAATGATCCTTTCCTTTTCCTACCAACATATCGTTGATAACTATCACAGTTTCAGCTCACCTTGTGTGAATTTGCAAAAAGGGTAGGCCAAAAGTAGCCAGCTCGAATGATTTTCAAGGCCATAGGCCTTCCTACATAATGGCCATCGGATATACAAGAATGAAACTCTTCTAGTATTTTCTCTTTTTCTGACCCCTTCACACACCTAAGGAGCACTCCATCTACATTTTTGTGAAATAGCCCGCTTGGAAATAGGACATATTTAAGTGCTTGCAGCCTGAACCTCTAATGCTATGAAGCATCAAGATGTGATGGACATTTCCCTGAGGTAAAATTTTTGACAAGGTCTTCTATCCAGTCATGATCACTTATAGCACGATTTGCACAAATGCTTTCACAGATATTCTCTTTCTGCACTGTAGTCAATGATTCGGATGTTGCACTTTTGGCTAATTCCTGGTAAAGAGCTCACCCACGAATTAGCTTTATTGGCCGGATCTCCACATCATACTCTTGAATCTTTGAGACCCAACCCACTCTTTTGTCACCCAACTCCCCTTGAAGAATGAAGTTTCTAACATATGGGTGTATAACGTAAACAACTATTCTGCTCCGAGACAAAGTGCCAAAATTTCTTCAGGGATTTCATCACTACGTACACCTAATTTTCAATGAAATTATACTTCTCTTGGTGCAACGCAATAACTTGGATCAAAAAGGCAATCAAATTTTCATCTCCATCCTCTTGCTTCTGTGTCAGAACGACGACATAGCTCTCTTGTTCACCTATTGCATATAGAATGAAGTCTTTTGAATAATTCGGGTTAATTAATACTGGTACTTGAGTGATTCTTTTCTTGATTTCCCAAAAATCTTGTCTTCTTTCCTCGGTCCATTTGAACTCTGCATTCTTTTTTAGGAGCTCGATCATAGGTTTCACTACCTGAGCAAAATCAACTATGAACTTTCAAATAAAATTTATCTAACTGAAGAATGATTGTAGGTCCTTCTTGTTAACTAGTAGTGGTAGTTTTAAGAGCGCTTTGGCCCTTGTAGGATTATTCGCTAGTCCTTCTTATGAGATCACATGGCCTAACAACTTTCCCTCTTTTACATCAAATATGGACTTTTTGGGGTTAATGGAAATTCCAAACTCTTGATATTTTTTGTACACCTGCCTCAAGTGAGAAACATGCTCTTCTCTACGATGCGAAAACACAGTCATATCATCAAGGTAAATCACAATAATTCTGTTTAATAACTCATCGAAAGTGACGTCCATGCCTCTCTGAAAGGTAGCACCAATGTTTGAAAGATCGAATGACATCCTTTGATAGGCGAACATACCCCACTTGGTAGTGAACGTCGTTTTATGTTGGTCCTCATCTTTTACCCAAATTTGATTATAACTAGAGAAACCATATAGCAATGAAAATATTTGCACTCCGACAACTACATGGAGGATTTGATAAATCTATGGCAAGGGGTAGTGATATTTTAAAGATGCCTGGTTTAGATTTCAAAAATCTATGCACAGCCGGATATCTCCATTCTTCTTTTGAACGGGCACTAGGTTCACCACCCATGTTGAGTGCTTAACTGGATATATTATCTTTGCTTACAACATCTTTAATAGTTCTGACTTCATGAGCACCTCAATTTTGGGATTAATAGGTCGTTGTTTCTGTCAAAAAGGTTTTACTCCCTCCTATAGTTTGATGGTATGTTGAATTACAATCTTGTCATATCCCTTCAATTCATGATAGCTCCATGCAACAATATCAAGAAATTCATAACACATGTTCTTAATATCTTCCACTTCTACTGAAGTACATTTGGTTTCAATTTTGATGATCTTATCAGGATCCAATTGCAACTCCTTATATTCCCTCGTGTCTACCTTGATTTTATGCTTCTCAGCCCTGTCATTTTGGTTAAACAAAATTTTCAATGAAATCAATCGCCTGGGAATGTGATTAGTCTTCAGCTAAATCATTCCTTCCATTTCTTCTTCGACAAGTATTCTATCATCTGCACTCGCAGCTTCCTTAATCATAAAATTGACTATTTGCTCATCATTGTCGAACACTTGCCAATAGAGGTTCTTATCAGGGACTGAGGGTCTATAAATTACCTTGATAGTCTTGGGAATTTTGACTACTTGCTCCACAGGAGAGTAATTAGCCCCAAGGAAAGCTAAAATATCTGCATGCTTGTTCTGCTCCCATGAAATTGCCTAAATGTTCAAGGCTATAAAGGACTCAAAAAAATCCCATACCTTGTTACGATAAGCCTTAAAGTAGTGTTGCTTTAAAACAAATTTGTTTGTTGTCTGGTTGACAATAAGTTTAGAGTCTCCAAAGATTTACAGCTATTTTATGCCCAACTTTTTAGCTTTTTTCAAACCAAGACACAACGCTTCATACTCGATGGAATTGTTTGTGCAACTCCAAGTTAATCTATATGAATAGGTCTTTTACAACCTAGTAGGAGACACAAGAACAATACCAGACCCTACACCGTTTTTACACCTTGCACCATAAAAATACAACTTCCATAACTAATTTGCGATAGGGTATGGGGAATCAGGGACTTTTTCTTCCATTTGCTTGGGTTTGGTTATAGTGTAACAACTGATGTCAGTTTTGACCATTGCATAGAAATCCATGAGTGAAAACTCATATTCAAGGTGGAGCTCATCAAGCGCTTCTTCCATCAAATCAGCTTCTTGCAATTCCTTTATCATCATGTTAACTGCACCTGTGGACTTTTCTTCCTCTTCTTCCAGTTTCTCTATTTGAAAAGTAGAGGACTTCTCATTATAGATGCATATTCTTCTTCCCTTGAATGGAATCTCCAAATATGAATAATCCAAGGAAAGGTACCCACTAACTTCATCGTGAACTCCCTTGAAAGACACATGTTGAAGTATGGTTCCAAGTCAACCACCACTACTTCTTGAATAATAGTGATCTATGACATACTATGTAGAAAAATAGGAATATCTTTGATTACTCCAACTGTTTTGACTGGGGTCCCATCCAACTGTAATACTCCTGGACTACTTCTTGTGTATTTCATCCCCATGAATTCGCACGCTGCCTTTGGCATGAGAGTAGTTGCGGCACCAGAGTTGATCATACAATTATGCACTACCCACCCCTCCATTATAAGTGATAAATACAACGGGGGTGGTCTATTATTTCCAGTGGAAGAAGTTGGCAGTGTCTGTGCTAAAACTATTTGGGAATGACTCCTCTTCTGGTCTTTTGCAGTCTTGAGAGATTTCTGCAGCAGGTCAACCTACCCAGGTAACTATAGCACATCGTACAAACTCACTTTTATTGGTATCTTTTTCATCTCCTCCACAATATTATAACTAAAGGTACCAGGAACCTTTTCTTCTACAACCTACTCATACTTATTTCGGTATTGTTGAGTAGCCTCCACCCTTTATCTCTTTGTCAATGATGGATACTTGAGGCACTTTTTGGCTTGCTATTTCGCTTCATTTTGTTCTTGAGCTAATGCAGGTTGTGAAGTTGATGTCTTTGTCTTCTCTGGGACTTGCTTGGGTAGTAAATATTTCAATAAGATAGAATCCTATTGCTTCATTGTTGGACCAGACATTTTTTTTGGCAGCTGCACTTTTTCATTTTGTACCTTCTGCTCAGTGGGGACCTTCAGGGGTTCCAATTTCATTGGATCTATAGTCACTGGCTTCTTTTTTATCCTTGTAAGAACTAAAACTTTCTCCAAAGGTGGGACCATCAAATTATGATTAGCTTTCATTATCATATTAACTTGTCCTCCAGCTGAACTTTCTGCTAAATTCTGTACATAGTTCAAATGCACCATACATGTGTCTTCTACATGAGGATTGTTACAAGTGGAGCACCAGTATGCTTTTTATGATGTACTGGCTTCTTCATTTGTCAACACAGTTGTGTTCCTTTCAGGGTCCTTGCTAGTGGTTGCCTGCTATTAGGTAATTGGTGATGTTTGAAATCTCCTTGACCAAAAATCAACTTTAGCTTACTTATTCCTTACTGCTATAAGATCATTTGACATTATTCTTATGGCTAAATTAGCAGATTACACCTCTTGCAACAGTTTCATTAGTGTAGCTATTGAACTCTACCAAAATAAATCCTTGAAGGATGGATTCATTGAACCTTAATATCATTTAATTAGATATTAGTAAAAGAACATTATGGACACAAAGAAGATGACTGGCTATTGATGACAGCACATAGTACTCCTACACTAAGTGATTTGTGTAGAGAGTGGTGATTTATGTTTTTCTTTAGTACTCCTACACTAAAAGACTTGTGTAGTGAGTAAGGACTAGAAGCTTTTCCCTACAAAAGAACAAAGGGATATACTAAAAGACTTTTGTAGTGAGTAAAGACTAGAGCTTCTCCCTACAAAGGAACGAAGGGATAGATTCCACTAGCTCGATAAGAGTGCAAGGTAGTTG
This sequence comes from Wollemia nobilis, assembly GCA_028583015.1. Lineage (NCBI taxonomy): Eukaryota > Viridiplantae > Streptophyta > Pinopsida > Araucariales > Araucariaceae > Wollemia > Wollemia nobilis. The sequence goes on along the minus strand of JAQPPZ010016957.1, from coordinate 24,778,811 downwards.
GTGTGTAATAACTTTACATCTAGTACATTCTTCACAAATAGACATGTGGAAATGTAGGGATGGGTGTACTCAATAGCTAAAGTTTAAATTATGATTGAGGTTCATATTGGAATAACTCTAGTAAAGGACCATTAGGGACTCATCCAAGTAATTATTGGATTAAAAACTTAACAAATCGTTAGATATACTTGTGTAGAGAAAAAAAACTGGTTGGTCTTAGTTTATTGACTTGACAAATTTGGGTTATGACAATGGCAATAGTATAGAGATCAACATCTAGAAATTCAACAACTTCAAGAAAAGAGAAAGCAATAATCTAAAAATTTGATATGAGTAAGGCCTATGATAGGGTTAAATGGGATTTTATCTTTGTAGTATTAGAAAAGTTTGGATTTGGGAAGAAATAGATCAGATGGATTAAATCTTATGTCTCTATGATTTCATATTTAGTGTTGGTCTATGGGTTAGTAACATAACCATTTAAATCCAAGAGAGGCCTTAGACATAGAGATCATTTGTTCATTTTTATGGCATAGGTCATGGGTAGGAACTTTAAGAAGACTTACAAATATGGGCTTATAACTGGACATAAGTCTAGTAATAACATCGACAATATTACCCATCAACAATTTGTAGATGATACAACCCCTTTTGGGAGGGCAAGGATAAACAAGGCCAAAAATTTAAATAACTGGTTAAAGGAATATGAAAGAGCATTAGGGCAGAAATTTAATAAGACAAATCCCAAAATTTACTTCCTAAACACCCCAACTAAAACCAAAGCAGGGATTTGTAGGTAACTTCAAATGGAGAAGACAAATTTACCAAAAACTTATCTAGGGATGACCTTATTTGAGGGTATAATGAGGGTAGAATTATGGAATCCAATTATAAGTAAAGTTTAAAATAAACTACCAGCATGGAAAGGTAGATGATTATCGTTAGCAAGAAGAGTGCAGCTAATGAAATCGGTCTTACAAGTCATTCCAACATATTATATGTCCATGTATACTATACCAAAATCGATACAAACAAATTTAATCTTTATTATACGATTATTTTTGTGGTTAGGATCACATGATAAAAGGAAATTTCCTTTGGTGAAATGAAGAAAGGTGTGTGATGATAAAACTAGGGGAGATCTCGAATTAAGAGTTCTTACGAATGCAAACTTAGCTCTTAGGGGAAAAGTAATTTTTAGATTTTAAAAAGAGATTCAAAGAAAATGGGCAAAAATTCTTTTAAGTATGTTGAGCCCAATGACCCAAGCTTAATATTTACTACATTCTCTCTACCAAATGGTTTTGCACTATGAAATAATTTTAAAAATCAATTGATCTAGTGATTAAAGGTTTAAGATTGAGAAAAAAATCTATTTGGATGGATACTTGGTGTGATAAAAAACCACTCAATCTAGATCCATTTTTGAAACCATGGATGAGATTACTTCAAGATAAATATGGTGATAGGGTTTCAAACATTTTGTACAAGGATTAGAAAAATACAAATGGAATAATTTCTTTTTACAAGTATAGAAGACAATGACGCTAGGAGACGGTTGAGTAGAAAAATAACAAAAGTGTTTATTCCAAGGGGATCCAAAGATAAGTTGAGTTGGGAGTTGAATAGCTCAAGAGAATACACAACAAGAAGTGGATATAATATAAAGCACCATAAAAATAGCAATATTGCAAGAATATGGAGAGATATTTGGGATAGCCCGAGCTTTCCTAAAGCTAAAATGTTTATTTGGATAGCAGGTCATAGAAAATTTTTATCCTAGGATAAACTTAAGAAAAGGGGTTTTCATGGCCCCTCAAAATGTGTTTTTTGTAAAATGGAGGAAAGTATAGACCATTTCTTAGGATGCTACTCAGTAGTTTGAAAATTATAGCAATGGATTCTTAATATGTTTGGTAAATGCATGGTGATGAATGGTAGAATTGAGGAATGGTTAAAGCAATGGTAGAGCACTTTTAAAAGTAATATTTGTCAAACAATATAGGATGTATCAAAAGATACAATACTTTGGATTGTTTGGCTAAAAAGGAATAGAAAAATATTTAAAGGAAAGGTAAGCAATTTAGAGGTAATGAAAGGGAATATTTGTTTATCCATATAAGAGTTTAAATAAACCCTATCAACTCACCCAATCCCTAATCTAGATGCAAAGAGCCTTGATAGATGGATTCAAGTCATCAAATGGAACTACGATGTTGGGGATAGGAGAAACAAAAAGAAGGTAAAGATTATAAAGTGGAAACCACGAAATGTGGAGTTGGTCAAATTGAATTTTGATGGAGCATCTAAAAGAAATATAGAACCAATAAGAGGAGGAATAATTAGAAATAATAGAGGAGTGATTTTGTCTCATTACACTTTCAATGGTGGATTTGAGACAAATAATAAACTTAAATCTTGGGCAGCTTTGGAAGGGTTAAAAATATGCAAACAAATGAAATGGAACAAAGTATGGATGGAAGTTGATTCACTCAGTAATAAACACAATTTTGAGGAAAGTAAAGGCTCCATGAAACATACAAGAGATAATTGTGGAAATTAAAGACCTTGCTATAGATTTTGAAGAAATCAGGTTTACACATACATTAAGGGAAGGAAGCAAATGTTCAGATAGGCTAGCCAATAGAGGGGTTTTAATCAAGGATAGTGAAGTTAAATTCTCTTTTTCCTTGGTTAGAGGAAGTAGTAAGTTTAGCTGAAATTGATAAGAAAATATTAACTACTTGAATCAATTAATGATCAAGATTTACTTTATGTTTTCCATTAGTAATATCTGCTTTATTTTGTAACATTAATGTGCTTTCATATATATTATTTATTACAATTTTTGTGGTTACACTAGTGCTTCAAGAAGGAAACTAGCAATCTAGATCTGGTCAAGCAGGATATAATAGTGGGATGTTTTGGAAATATTACTCTACTAAGATGCAATGCATATATAGTAGAGGTGAAGTTTTTGTAGTGTGAATATTGTTGTATAAAAATATCAAGAAGGATGCTAAATTCTGAAATATTTGTATTCACACAGAAAACTGAAAATGTTCCAAAAAATGAAAATCAAGAATTTAGATATTTTATGTAAAATGATGTAGATTTCTAGCTATAGCAACTCAATTGAGATGAGAATTGAATCTATTTGTAAACTCTCATGCTCTAAAGAAGAAAATTGTGATTTGTCAAGGTTGAGGGACTCGAGTACAACCCCTTATTCTCTAGCAAAAAAAAGGATGTGGAGACTAGATGAAAAATAATATTATTGCTTATGTCCATCATCTATTATCAGAGGTAATCTCTTGGAAGTGTAAGAATATCTATAGAGAAGGAAATCGGGTAACAGATAAATTAGCAAATTGTAGTGTTGATCTTCATCTTGATGAAATTGAAATTTTAGAAGGCAATTGACCAAGTGGTATTTTATCTCTTAATCAAAATGATGTCAACCAATTGATTGTGGAAACATAGCATTTCAATAAAGTTGAAGAATATATTAAAAAGAAAAAAAAAATGAAAAAATTGTGAGAAAATGTTATGTTGCAAAAAATGTAATATTTTGGTATTTTGATAGGAGTGGCCCCCAATAGAAGCCACATATAACTTATTTAAAAATTAAAAAGCAAGAACTTGTGATACATTGTAAGTTGCTTTAACAAGCAAAAAGAAAATCAACATTTGTGGTCTAAGTGATTGTACTCAAGAATTGGTCAATGTATTGAGTTTGCCCAAGCTTGCTCAACAATAGAAAAGGGTCTTTAAGTTAGAAGTCATCCATTATAATCTCTAAAAATGAAGATAAAAAAGGAATCACCCTAACTTCATGAAGATCTTTCTAGAGTATGTACCTCAATAAGGCACTCTATAAGCTATTGAATAAAACATTTTATTTTTTTATGAAATTCTTATTTTTAAAAATGATCCAAGAAGACTTAGCCGTAATAACTCCCATTAAATATTTACCACAATAGGACTTATCACAAACAAGTTTTGAAAAAAGTATTGAAATGAATAATGGAGATTCATACCCACTCTGATACCATGTAGAACTATATGAAATAAAGAGGAATTGATCAAATCAACACATTAGTAATATTAAGCTTATAAACAACAAGAGACCCAAAATATGGATAAGGCTCCCATAGACACCAAACTATCCGACTAATGTATGAAATAATGATCTTTAATCGATAGAAGGGAATTATTGGGGTGGTGTATAAATACACCATGGTAGAGAGGTATATTTTGGCATAAATTTCAAGAAGGCATATTATTAGATAATAAAATAAAACATGGATCACATAAACAAATTGTAATATGGATTGATGAGTTAATTCAATATGCAATGCAATGTCATGGCTAATAAACAAAGATTCATAATCTAACAAAATCCTTGATCTGAGTTAGATTCTACTACAATAAGTCTATTAATTAATCTTTAAGCTTCACTCATAACCAAAACTTTTTATCTCTTTCTTCATTTATTTTACCTTGTAATATTTTCCATGTGATAAATTTTATAATATTTGTGGCATCAAAATACAATATTTCATGAGATTTTGGAGGCAACAAGTTGTGACGGATGGAGCAGCAAGGAGGAGGAGCGAGAGGTCTAGGGGCATCAAACCCTAGGTGTGGGACTTCAGAGGGCAGATCAGCAGACGCGGCAGTGGGGGCTCGGCGAGATAGCGAGCCCCCGAGGCGGAGAATGTGGACAAGGAAGTTCTATTGGAATCGGTCCAAGGGCGTTGGGCGGATGCGGTTGAAGATATCTCTGAGGGGGACCAGGACTCTATGCGTCGGGATCAAAGGAAGACCCAAGAAGGAGACAAAGAGAAACTTGGCAACTGGAGACCTTCATATCTTAATGCTCTTCGCGGTAAGCAAAAATTATCCGACTCTTGTTTTAATCTAAAATCTGTCAATGGTAGGTTGCACGTCCCAGATTCCTTAGCTCAACATGTGGCTATGGAGGGCAAAACATCTTTGGTGGCTAAATTTATGGGGGTGAGGCCGGACATGGAAGTCATAAGGAGATGGGCCATCCAAAAATGGGAGCCAAGGGCCGGTATGATGATTAAGGCTTTACCCAAGAGTTTTCTTTTGGTGACATTTCAATGTGAACAGGACATGGAAAGGACTCTCCAAGGAGGTCCTTGGTTTTTTGGGAAAAGGGGCTTGTATCTGAAGCGTTGGTCCCCCGATTTCAACCCCCAAACTCGAGTGTTTGGATTTGGCTCCTATTTGGGTTAAGATGCCAGGATTACCTCTCGCTTTTTTGGAACGAACAAATATTGGCCGGGATAGCTACGAGAGATTGGAGAACTAATAGCTATTGATCCCGCAACCTTGAGCAAAACAAGACTCATGTCCGCTCACATGTGTGTGTTGGCGGACCCGAGTAAAGAGCTCCCTAAATCCATTATTTTGTCGTCTATGTTTGGCCTTCATACTCAGGTATTTGAATATGAAAATATGTCTTTTAAGTGTAGTGTTTGTGGGAAGGTAGGGCACCAGGGTATCCACTGCATTTCCAAGAACCAACCCCCACTCCAAAATACCGATCCTCAAACCCGAATAATATCCCTCCCCCGTAGATCTCCATTCCTACCCAACCTGGGCCTCAAGGACGTGGAGCTCGAATTCCGAATATCAGAGACCCTGTTCGCCCTATTGTAAGCAAGAGGCAACGTTTTAACCCTCCTCCCAAAAATTCCTATGCCCCGAAACCCTCTCACAGGGGAGTCGGTCCCTTTGATGGGAACCCTCAAGCTCAATCTGCTCCTAAGATGATACAGCAAGCCTCGGAGCCAAATCACAAAGGAAAGAACCCCATAGATCAACGCCCTGGGGCAAGTAAGTTTGATTGGGTGATACGGGAGGCCTATGGAGGCTCGGTGGAAGTGGTCCCATGTACTGCAGAGGAATTTATGGGAAGAAATTCCAAGGAGATCAACATCCCGATGGAGAACGGCTTTGATGCATTAAATCATTTGAAGGGAGATCGGATGGACGACCAAGAAGTGGAATCCGAGGTAGAGGAGACTCAAGAGAAGGATTTAGAGGAGAAAAATCGGAGGAAGGAGCAGGAAACTAATAATACGAGCAAGGATACTCGGGAGGAAGAGGTGAACCACCAAGATAAGTGTAACCCCAAAGCAGGGAAAAAGAATCTACTAATCAAGAAGCTAAGAGCACGGAATCATCTCCACTCGTCAAAAAGACCAGTTAACCTGGAAAGCCCGATTGTTACCCCAAATACCAAGACTGACCTACCCAAGATGGTTACTAGAAGCCAAGTGAATCCCAAGGAACTTCAACCTAGAACGGATGTATGGGGATATGGTTCGGTGGGAAGAGGGAAACCTAGCAATGTCGCCTTAAGGCGAGAAAGAAGCGAGCGAGGAGTGGTCGATGGCACTCAAGCGAGTATTGCTCTTTGGGGCGAAGGCTCGAGGATCCAAAGCCCATAAATGAAGATTCTTTCATGGAATATTCGTGGAAGTAATCCTGCAAAAATAAGAGCTTTGTATGCTCTTAGACAAGAACACAAACCGAATATGATTTTACTGCAAGAAACTAGAATGGAGGAGAGTAGAGTTATTCCTTTTAAGAATAGGACTTGGCGAGAAGTCGAAGTAGTAGGCCAAGAGGCCACTGGAACAACAGGAGGGTTACTGGTTATGTGGAACAAAAATGTGATTGATAGTAGAGTGATTCTGATGTCTAGTTGGTTTATTTTTCTCTTATGTGTGGATAAAACCACGCAGGAAGAGTGGATCTTAACGAATGTATATGCTCCAGTTAGACAGGGACTGAGAAGGGTTCTTTGGAGTCAGCTAGTTGAATTGAGGGAGACGGTCCCCAACTACCCTTGGATTGTGGCGGGGGATTTCAATTGCTACCTTAATCCTGTAGATAAATTGGGGGGCTCTCAAAGAATAACTGCTGATATCTATGAGTTTAGAGATTTTGTTGAGCAACATGAGTCGATGGATGTGGACTGCGTAGATTCTCCTATACATGGTCTAACAAAAGATTGAAGGAAAACCAAATTCGGATAAGATTAGATAGGTTTCTTCTTTCTCAAGAATGCCTGGAGAGGTTTGGGGACTCTTCATTAACGACACTCCCAAGAATCGGGTCTGATCACAACCCAATTCCGTGGGAAACAGGGGAGGACTCTAAGAAAAGATACATCAGACCCTTTCGATTCGAACTTATGTGGTTCCAACATCGGGATCTCAAGGATCTCGGTTGCCCAATGGTGGGACAAAAAGTATAATGGTTCGAAACTGGCCCAAGTGGCATGTAAACTAAGGAATGTGAAGGCTAACATTAGAGAGTGGAACAAAACTTCCTTTGGCAATATTTTTGTTAAAAAGGCAAAACTAAAAGACAAGATCAATGAACTACAGGAGAAGCTGAAGTCAGAGCAGCTTACAGAGGATCTGAGAAACCAGGAGAGGGAGCTATTAGTCGAATACCACACGATGCTAGGATTTGAAGAAACCTTTTGGAGGCAGAAATCCAGACCGCGTTGGTTAAAGGAGGGTGACAGAAATACAAAGTTCTTCCATGTCTCTACTCTTCGCCATAAGAGTACTAACAAAATTAAGGAGATCAAGATGGCCGATGGGTCTAACACCAAAGATATGGAAGACATAAGGAGGGAAGCGGTTGAGTACTTTAAATCGTTGCTAGAAGATGTAAATTCGACTATTGAAGAAGAGGACTCTCTGTTGGCAGCCATTCCACCCTCAGTAATCGATAATCTTAATGGATTCTTACTTAGTCCTTTCACAAAGGAGGAAATCAAGAAGGTCGTTTTTGACATGGATGGTAACAGCCTCCCTGGACCGGATGGCTTCCCTGCAGCCTTTCTTCCGAAGTTTTGGGATATCCTAGGCAATGATGTAGTGGAAGCTATAATTGAGGCTCAAAAGGACATGGAAATCCCAGAAGAAGTTAATGCTACTTTTTTAGTCCACATCCCTAAACTAGTGGGAGCAATGGAATTTTCCGGTTTCGCCCTATCGGTTTATGTAACACTCGATGAAGATTCTCACAAAAACAATCGCCAATAGGTTGAAGGTTATCCTTCCTTTCATCATTGATATGAACCAAGGTGGCTTTGTGAAAGGGCGACAAATATTGGATGGTATCATCACAATTCATGAGGTTATTCATTCAATGGTGACTAGTAAGGAAGCAAGTATGTTACTAAAGCTTGATATGAATAAAGCCTACGACCGGGTCTCATGGCGGTTCCTCACCAAGATTTTGGGTAAGTTTGGTTTCTGTCCCCAGTGGATTAAGTTGATTTTTAGTTGTATCTCTACTACAAGATTTTCTCGTCATGGTGAATGGGTCACCCTCGAGTTACTTTAAGAGTGAAAGGGGGTTGCGACAAGGAGATCCTTTGTCTCCATACTTGTTTATTATTTTAGCGGAAGCATTGGGTAGGAACATTTCAAGCAATGGTGGCGGATGGTCAATTGGAAGGTTTTAAACCAGCCTCAACGAGCGAGGCCGGTGTCTCACCAACGGTTTGTGGATGATACAATCATTGTGTCCAAAGCCTCGGTGCCTCAAGCTAGGAATTTGAAGAGAATTCTAACCAAGTATGAGACAGAAGCAGGACAGCACATAAACTATAAGAAGAGTAGCATCTATTTCTTTAACACGCTTGGTGGGAGGGAGGAAAGAATAGCTAACCTCTTCGGTTGTGGAAAGGAGCTTCTACCGAAGAACTTATCTAGGCATGCCTATGTTCGAAGGAAGAATGAAGGCTACTTTGTGGAACTCGACTCATTGACAGGATCTCCAAAAAGTTAGCAGGGGTGGAAGGGCAGACCTTCTCGACTCCGTAGGAAAAGCCTTATTAGTTCAAACTACTTTACGAGCATTCCAATTTATCGCATGTCTCTATTTAGAATGCCTGCAAAGGTCCGAGCTACATTGGAGCTAATTCAACGCAACTTCTTGTGGTCAAGTTCGGAGGAGAGAAAGAGAATTTCGTTGGTAGCATGGAATCGGTGTGTGCAAGCAAGGATCGGGGGGCTCGGGGTTAAAGAGAATGAAAGAATTGAATCAAGCTCGATTGGCAAACAGTATGGAGATTTATCAATAATGATCAATTGGGATGGGTAAAACTTCTTAAGGCAAAATATATCGAAATAATCGGGACTTCTGAAAGTCGATAATCTTCCTAGAGGATCCTATTTTTGGAATTGTTTGCTCGAATGTCGGGAGGTAGTCGGGAAAGGCATCGGATGGAGAATTGGTAATGGAAGACAAGTGGACTTTTGGAAAGACCCGTGGTTGGAAGAGGCCCCTCTGAAAGATAACTTAGACCTTCAGGTCCTCCAACATAAACTTTCGAAGGAAATGGGAGGAAAAGTAGGGGATTTTATTGTCGTAACACGGAAACTTCTTCTTGGAAGAAAATCGCAGTTCATAATCCGTCGAGCAAGAGAAGGTGGCCCTAACCAAACTCAATGATGCTTTAAGGGTGTTCCCGATCATTCCTCGGGGGAGGAAGAGACAAGGCGATTTGGGGCAAAACTACAAGTGGGATCTATTCGATAAAAAGCGCCTATAAGTTAATCCACTCAGGATTCAATGGTCGGACTCCGACTTCGTTATTTGGTTAAATAATTTAACCCCAAAAATAGCTTTCTTCTTTTGGTTGGCAGTTCAAAATAAGATCCTGACAACGGATAATCTGCAAAGGAGAGGTTTCCAATTCATCAATCGATGTATCTTGTGTGAGAAAGCAATAGAATCTGTAAGTCATATATTTCTAACTTGTGATTTTTCTTGTACGACTCTTCCAAATGATCCTGTCCAAATTTCATATAGATTGGGTCTGTCCAAATAGCATGTCCGACTTCGCATACAGTGGGCTTCCCCCTTCCGGCAAAGCTTTTGACTTGGCTCGGAAGCTCAGCTTACCCCATTTTTTATGGGGGATATGGAATGAGAGAAATAAGAGAGTATTTAAAGGACGTAAGAAAGATCCCAAGTTATGTGGTAATAAAATAATCGTAGCTTTGAAAGAAAATTGGAAAACTTTCTTCTTCAAAAATGAGACCATGTCTCTAAGGGAAAGGAGGATTTTGCGGAACTCGGGGAGAGGAACTTCCGGACCTAGACATTACAACCAACCCACGGGATGGTGTCAAGTGGATACCCCCACACAAAAGTGGGTTAAGTTTAATTTTGACTGGGCAGACTAAAGGAAATCCGGGTCTGCAGGAGCGGGAGGAGTTTTGAGAAATGAGGAAGGAAAAGTGGTCCTTGCCTTTGCAGAGCCTTTGGGAACTCAAACAAATCATTTTGCGAAGCCCGAGCTCGCATGCGAGCAATGAGAATTGCCAGACTTGAGGGTTATAAGGAAGTTATCTTTGAAGGGGATTCGCTTAATATAATCAAGGCAATTAAGGAGGATAAAGACCCCAACTGGACCATATTGGAGCTTATCCTAGAAGCAAAGATTCATAAATCTCATTTGGTTAATGCCCGAATCCAACACACCTTCAGAGAAGGGAACCAAGCGGCGGATCTAATGGCAAATATTGCAGTTTTCGTTGGGGAGATGCAAATTTGGAAGGATAACTTCCCTCAAGAACTATTGGTGTTGGTCGCTAGAGAAGAGCTAAGATCAAACTCGTTAGAGCATCGAGGAGATCGGAGGGGTCGATGATGAGTAATCCGAAAGATGGAATTAGGCAAGAAAGGCATCCCATTTGCTCGGGGCCCGGGAGGTGACAAGTGTACAAGACAGACAACCTAGTGTTAGTAAGTGCTAGGTGTTGTTTGGTTTTTGTTTTATCCCGAATAGTCAAGCGACAAGTATAGGACTTGTGGACTCTAAGTATGTCTTAATGTGAGTCTTAGAAAGATCCATTTTGTATTTTGATTATACGGGCTTGATGCTAGAACCAGCCCATTTTGACTTTGTAAAAGGTTTGTGGACCTTATAACCACCTCTACCTTATACCAAAAAAAAATACAATATTTCATAATCCACTTATTGATCCCATTCTCTTGATTCAAATTTAATCTTAATGGATTTTGGAAAAGGTTTTAAAAAATGCATGATAACATATACCCAAGTATATACGATATTCCAAGTATACGTTACATGTTTTTGCTCTATTAGTTAGTACCCCTTAGATGAACTCCTCTAGAGTATTACCAAAAGTCTTCAAAAATCCTTAATAGTAAGATTATATGAAATTCCAAAAACCATCACCCATGTTGGACGTATTTCATGAGTTTTCAAATCTAGAAAAATTCTCACTTTATGGTGTTAAATATAAACCAACTCTAGCCATAAATTTGTTGGAACATGTGGTGTTAAGCTTCACTTGAGGCCATGATTGACCTTTGTATTGTTTTCATTTGTATAGCCCTGTGGTCCATTGTATTTGTTGTATATGTGGGTTTATGGTAATATTATAATCATAGACCTTAAGGTTGGTTCTTTAACCTTGACATAAGATCACTTGTAATTTTGGTATTTATACCCCTAATACCAACCATTTCTTCATTGGTTGTAAAGCTTTATTTTCTTTCATTAGTAATATTTGGCATATAAGGGCACCGTTCAGATTATGTTATGCTTATTTATAATTTTTCTTTCTTTGCAAGGTAATTTGTTAATTTTATTTATTCGTGAATATGTTGATAAATATGATATGGTATATAGCAAGTGTGAATCTCCATTTAGGTTTCCTCTTTGTAAGTGAGATAGGGTTTGCAAAGGAAAGAATATTAGAGGAGCAGGCTTGCAAAATTGTAGACTTGTGAATTTGGCATTAGGAGCAAAACTTGGGTGGATATTATTCAAAGATCAAGGAAATAATTGGGTAAAAATATTACTTCAAAAATATATAGGTTCAAGATCCGAGGTGTAGAACAACTGGTGTGGCAAAACCCTGTAAGGAGGATGGATGCCCAGGGTTCAAATATTGGGCCTCACCAGAATGAACGCTTGTCCCTTTCCTGGTGCTTTCAACATCATAGAAGGTTTAAAATAAATGCAACATGTTGGTTATAGAGGTAAAATACATGGAGTACTGTGTGGCAGCTTTTGAGGCAGACATCACAAAATACCATGATAGCCATAAAGGAAGACAACGTGTCTAGATCATCATGGCAACAACTGATTCCACCATGTAAAAAAAGGTTCTCTTGATGCAATGAATTTATTTAAGAAAATAACTCTAACCAAAGGATCATCAACATGGAAATTCATATACCCAGGTGTTGTAGGTGAGTTGGAGAGGAGAGGGCAATCCTCCAAGGGAGGTCCCAGGATCAAATCTCCACCCTACCAAAAAGCTAAATTGGGTATCCAAAATCCAATTGATAATGTTGGTGCGGGCAGGTTCGGGTGCGACTCTCGGGTGACTTTGACGGTGTAGTACCCCCTGTTTGTGGTCTCTCAGACCAAGGCGGCCTCGCAAGGGGTTTTTCACTTTAAAAAAACATGGAACTTCATATTGTAGAGTTTGCAATTGATAAAGAAACATATTATATGGTCAGTCAATGAGGGGAGTAATGCAAATTTTTTGTTTGATGCTTGGTTGAAGATTTATCCTCTTATCTCTAACTCAAAATGGAAATCATTGACTGAAGCGTGCCTAGCATGTAAAGGTCCAAAGGTCAAATATTATATTATTATGAGAAAAAATCCAGATCATGGATTTCTTTTAGTAACCTATTTGAAGAAGAGAAACTCAAAAAATTTGTAGATCAACATGGAACTTCATATACCCAGGTGTTGTAGGTGAGTTGGAGAGGAGAGGGCAATCCTCCAAGGGAGATCCCAGGATCAAATCTCCACCCTACCAAAAAGCCGAATTGGGTATCCAAAATCCAATTGATAATGTTGGTGCGGGCAGGTTCGAGTGCGACTCCCGGGTGACTTTGACGGTGTAGTACCCCCTGTTTGTGGTCTCTCAGACCAAGGCGACCCCGCAAGGAGTTTTTCACTTTAAAAAAACATGGAACTTCATATCGTAGAGTTTGCAATTGATAAAGAAACATATTAGATGGTCAATCAATGAGGGGAGTAATGCAAATTTTTGGTTTGATGCTTGGTTGAAGATTTATCCTCTTATATCTGACTCAAAATGGAAATCATTGACTGAAGCGTGCCTAGCATGTAAAGGTCCAAAGGTCAAAGATTATATTATTATGAGCAAAAATCCAGATCATGGATTTCTTTTAGTAACCTATTTGAAGAAGAGAAACTCAAAAAATTTGTAGATAAACTTCAAAATATGCTTCTAGAGTTTTATTTATCAATTTTCTACACAAAAGGATGAGTTGGTTTGAAATTTATCAAAGGATGGTGGATACTCGGTCAATTTGGGATATGAGGATTTAGAATGATCAACATTTCTTCCTCCCAAAGATTTTCCTCGAAAGAACGTTTGGTCATTAGAGGCTCTCTCTGTGGCCTCAACATTCCTTTGGTTAACAGTTCAAAGTAAGATTCTTATAGGAGAGATTTTACAAAGAAGAGGATAATATGGACCCTTAAAATATGCCTTGTGTGAGAAATATTTAGAAACATCAAACCATTTACTTATTTATTGTCAGTTTGCTCACACCATTTGGGGTTATTTTTTAAAAAATATGAAATCATATTGGGTAGTTCCATCAACATTGAAAAAGTTGATAAAATGTTGGATAAATTATTTTAAATCTAAAGCATTATGTAATATTTGGAGGATTGACCCTACCATTATCTGTTGGAATTTATAGCTTGAAAGGAATAATAATTTAAAAAATAAATAAATCTCAAAATCATGCCCAAGTTTGGAACCGTATTATTACCTCTCTTGCACAATATCTAAAAATATGGTTCTCATCATGGGAAGTCTCAATTACAGAAAAAGAGGTGCTAATAACTTGGCTACGTGATTTAAATATACATGAAAGAGTCATCTGGGATAATGTTATTAAAACAAAAAATCTACTTGATCTATGGTAAAATGGAAATGTTTAGAAATTGGGTTTATCAAAATTAATTTTGATGGTGCTTCTAAAGGAAATCCATGAAAAGTTGGTGGAGGTGGTGTTTCTGGAAATAGTGAAGGCAAAATTCTCCTCACTTATTCAGAATCATATGTAACTTTAGCTAACAACTATGTAGAGGCTATGGCACTTCTTACAAGGATTAAAATTGTAGTAGAAAAATGATAGAAATATATTTTAATTGAGGGGGACTCACAAATTATCTTTTTTTTTTCTGGTTACATGGGAGAGTTGGTCACAACTACACTATTTTAGTAACTGATAAGTGCAAGGTTCAAACCACAAGGGATGCTTCCACAAAATCTATTATGCTTCGTTATTGTTGACCCGACGTGAAGGGGACCACCGGTCGCTCAAGATTCGTACTGTCATCATCGGTCTGGCGCACACTCAGAGGATTTAGATCAAACTACTACCTTTGAAAATAGGTTGCCCTTGAGGTTTGAACCTGGGTGTCTTCTTGGTAAATGCCTTACCAGACAAGCACTTGGAGCCAAATGAAACCTTATGTTAAGGAAAATTGTTCTTCGTATCTCCTAGGGACCAGGACTTTAAGTTCCACAGGGCCTATCCCATCCAGGTACACCCCTCAGGCTAGTCGAGGATTTTTTTGTATCCAATGCAGGCCGCCAGGCTTGAACCCCGGACCTCCATCCGAGGATTGAGGGAACCTGCCAATAAAGTAACTGGAGTGGATGGGGGACTCACAAATTATCATCAATGCTATTAACAAACATAGATATAAGGATTGGATAAAAAATATTATTATTGTTGATGTTCATCATCTATTTCTAGAGGCAATCTCCTGGCAGTGTAAGAATTATTATAGAGAAGGAAATCAAGAAGTAGATAAGTTAGTGAATTATGGTGTTGATCTTCAACCTAGTGAAGTTTAAATTTTAGAAGGCAACTGGCCAAGTGAGATTTTGTCTTAATAAAAATGATACCAAGGAGATGGTTGTGGAAACATAGCACTTTGAGGAAGTTGAAGAATATATTTAGGAGAAAAAATAAATGATAAAACTATGATAAAAAGGTATGATGCAAAAAATGTAATATTTTGGTAGTTTGATGAGATTGGTCCCCAATAGAAGCTACATATAACCTATTAAAAAAAAGTGTGAATCTCCATTACTTTACCTCTAAATTTGGACATACAATCTTCTACAATGATTCTAGAAGCAATGTGGAATTTTTGGAAGTAGTTTGTGGAAGATTTGTATGCCTTATAGTATTTTAGAATTTTGTCAAAAACCTTAGTTAGAGACTAGATCACGAGGATCTCATTGTATTGCAACAAAGTCATTGGTAAAAAATATTCATTAATAGGCTCATTATATTTTTCTCTTTTGACATTCAATCCATTTGGTTGACTACTTATTTGTGATGGATTGTTCTAGTAATGCCTTGGCTAATGGAGGAGCAATTTTTTTGAAAAAAAAAATTAGTTTTCTATGTTTGCTTACAATATTTAGTGATTTTTTTATATATTTGAGTAAAAAAATCAATTTTCTTCCCTACTTTGGATTTCTAAACATCGGTGAAACACACATGAGAGGGCAGTTTGCATGGTTTTTGAAGCAAGAATAAGAGGTTAAACATTTTTTGATCACCCCTAGTTGCCATAGAAACCATAGGAAGAATTTTGTGCATAGCAAATACCTATGAACCACCTAAAAAAGTTGTCAAAATGGTCCTATAACTTTGATATTGCTTTGGTGAAAAAAGGATGGCTTAATTGGTTACATTTGAGAAAATAATTACATAAGGACAATTATGATAGATATAAAATGAATATTGAAAATGACTACATAAGGACAATTGTGGTAGATATAAACGAATCATAAGTTTTTTGGGATTTTTATGAGAATTTAGGGGCATTCCAATTTAGCATTTTTTATAATTTTGTCATTAGGTACCTTCATTTGGTGTCCAATTTTTGTTTTTGCCTTTATTTAAAAAATAATAAATTTTGCATTTAGGAATATTATGTTATTTGGCTATAAAAATAATGTGTAGGTTCGTTGGTGCATTTTATAAGTGTACAATAGATCATATGCAAATAGCAAAAGAGGCATTCTCAGTATGAGTCTTGGCGAAATGGCCCCAACATGTCTTGTTAAAGCTTCTCAAGGACAAGGTTCTACATTTGAATCATGACGTGTGGCTTTCTTTTGGGATTAGCTTAAGGGACATGTGGCATGTTTAAAGGTACTTAAGGAGGGTTTATCCACTTGGGCTTATGAGAATGTGAGGGTGCAAGCATCCCTCCATCCAAATCAAGGCACCTCCTTGTTTATAGGGTGGATAAATAAATGACCTAACAATGAGATTGGTATTGTAGCTAGCATGCAAAATATAGGATGTTGACTCTAATGTGGACATGGGTTCAAAAACAAATATTGTTTTTAATCATGGAAATTATAAGCATGACACTTTCTTGGGCATTGCCATAGTAGCTAAGTCTTTTATGCATGCATATTAGGGATAAATGACCCATAGGTGCCTCCAACATCTCAGTTTCAAGAACCTATCTAGACACTTTCTTTAGATTTAATTTATTGTTGTGGGTTGCTTGATGCTCGACATGGTGTTGTTGGTTGACATGGTGCCTGAGAGGAGACAATTAAAACCAAATTTTTACTAAATAAGGAGGATATGCCAATTAGTTAGAGGTAAATTTCAAAATACCATCTATTATTTACTTCATTAGTTGGCTAGTCAATAGTAGACTAGGTGCTTCAGTGGCATTCCATACCAATGACACATGATAATATCTTATTAGCCAATTTCTTATCCAATAACTTGGTCAGATAGTGCACATGTAAAACTCCCTTGTCTAATTAAATGACACATGCCAATAGTTGATTCACATTTTTCTACTCAATTTGCCACCTAGCCAACATATTATTGGCACCCCCTTAGTTGTTTGATCAATGACACTTGGTAGCACATGATTCACCAAAGGCATTTTTTATTTTTTGCAATATGTGAAAGTTTTTTGTGGCATTTTTGTGATTTTTGGGCTAAACTTTAGAGGGTTGTAACTTTTGCATATTTCAAGTATTTTGAGCCTATTTTTTCACATGGTTTATTTAGCTCTTTATTGTGGCAAATATTATTTTTGGTCAAAGTTGCATGCACGAAGTTGTATTTTTCTAGGAATACTATGGATCAGCATGTACCCTTGCTAAACAAGCTTAATTATTCCACTTTAAGAGTAAAGATATACACTTTGTTGATGAGTAAGGGATTTTCAATTATGTTAATGGAGACCTTATTGCTATTTGTTATAATGGAAAGAAGACAACACATATTTCAACCAAGGTTACCTAAGGTGTTATTTGTATAATTGGAGTGCTTGGAGTAGGAGAGTGTCTCTTAAGGGGGTATGATTGATATCTCTTAGTGCTCCTTGCTCAACTTAATAGGGATGTTGAAATATGTGTTGTTAAGCTTCACTTAAGGCCATAGGAGACCTTTGCATTGTATTCATTTGCATATACCTAAAGACCATTACACACCTTATATATTTGGGTTTATTGTAATAGTATAACAATAAATCATAAGGTGGGTTCTAATATTGATCTAAGGTCATTCTTAATTTGGGTATTATGCCCCTTGAGACCAAACATTTTTCATCAATTAGAAAGCTTTGTTTTCTTTTGTTAGAGAGATTATTTGGTGTCTGAAATCACCTTTTATATTATGTTATGCATATCTGAGATCTTCCTTTCTTAGTTGGGTAACATGTTGATCTCATTTGTTCATAGATATATTCATAAAATGACAAAATCATGGGTTTCCATCCATTACTTTACTCTGAACTTTTAATGTAAAATGCAATGAGAAAATATTCTTTCATAAGGGAAGCTATTGAATGGCATGAACTCAATTCCTACTTTCATTCAATCCACTTTCAAATCTCTAAAAAACTTGCATAATATCAAATGCACATGCTTATAAACCTTTTTTTGTTAAGGGCCGTTATATTATTCTCAATCATCTCATGCTTGATTATCACTTTTGGTGTATCAATTATCCCTTAGATAGGGATTACCATAGTTTGGTTTTCCTTTTATTCTTCATTGATAAAACCTTGTATCCTTCAATTAGGACATCCTTACTTATAAGGCTTTTTTAAGTGGCATTTCTTCCTTGCTACCTAGATTTTTCTCATGATAATCATTTAATTTCTACAAAGATATAGAGTAATAAATTTGAAGGTAATTCTTACTCCTTTCTCTCACTCCCTTCCTACTTGCACTTCTACTATTTTTGGTATTTAATTTTAATAGTTAAACAAATTTTAAACTTTTTATCACATATAACAAATTTTTAAAAAATATAATGTTACTTGTAGAATTAGAATTGAAGTTATAAAACTATTTTGTGTCTAGATATAGCATATGAATATTTTTCAATGAGTTTAAACAAATTTTTATGAGGGGTCTTGGTCCCCTCATACTAAGTGGGTTTTGAACCTTGGACCTCTTAAAGAGAGGCCAAAGCCCTTACCACAACAGTAAGCTTACAACTCTTTTAATGAGTTTACATAGGTTTTTTATGAGGGGTCCCAGTCCCCTCATACTAAGTGGGGTTTGAACCTTGGACCTCTCAAAGAGAGGCCAAAGCCCTTACCACTAGAGTAAGCTTACAACTTATAGCATATGACTATTACAATCCTTAAACTAGGGACCATATAACTTGTTGAATTCAAACCTTATAATTATTGTGCAGTTGGAATGGATTTAATTTATTTAAACATTTGTAGTTGTTCCTATATGCATAGAGTGCTACTGGTATATGCTAGTCCCAATGCATTTTCCCACTTCTCATACTTTTGTTAGCATCATACCTAAGATTTTATTAAATATCTTTATAGTAAGTATGGTATGGTGAACCTCTATCATACTCTATTATAAAGGTTTTCATAAGCATTGTTATTGTGGCATTGATAATATATTTGTCTTGATTGCTTACATTCACCTTAGGACAATCAAGTTAGATAATTATGTGTTTGAATAAGAACTTTGTAGTCATCAAAGTAGCATAATTATTGGAAGGAGTTTTAGGTTCAACTTATTAGTAATGGGGACCATTGCTTACAAGAGGTGAATGATCTATGCAAATTAAAGTTGCTTGATTCCTCATGGATCGTGATAAAAATTATGATTAAAAAATTCGTATTCATACAAAAATAAAGATGCGAGGAAAATTTTAAAATGAAGAAGGCAAAAGATGTCAAGTTTGTAGGCAACAAATCCACCTCCCAAAAGAAGAAGAAATAATAATACTTGGATTTGCACAATTTTGTCAAATGTTCAATTTTGTCTAATTATACAATGTAGGGTTGTAAATGTACAATTATGTAATTGTACAACTAGTCATAAACATACAATTAAAAGTTAAATTAAATAAAGTGAAATGCACATGAAAGATAATTTGATAAAAATCAAATTAGGACTTAGTAAAACCTTAATGCATTAATTGTTTTAAGATATTGTGGAAAGGTAGTTGTGAATGATGTGTTGTCTCAGGAACCACTTTAGAACGGCTTGGAAAAGCATTATAAAGCCCCCCCCCATTCAATTTTTGTAAGTTGTTCATCATTGTTCATGGATATTGATAATTATTGTGGTTCATTGTGGAAGATCATGGTTGTTCATGTTCACAAATTGATGTGTAATTGGATAAATTCATAATGAAAATATAGTGTTGATTGATTCCAAACCTATGTGATCATGGTGAATATATGTATATTCATAAAAATCATATTGTAAATGGTAATTGACATGTTTTGTATACGTTGTATGATTTTTGGAAAATGATAGTAAGCAATGTTAATGGAGTTGTATGTTAGAAGACTAGTTTGTCAATTCTACACTAAGGGTTACCAAATTTGTTGCCCTGACAAATCAAGTGTATAATTAAATAGATCTGTAATGGGATAACTATAGTAATGTTTTGCAACAATCGTACAACTAATCAACCTAACCATACAAATGATCAATTACCTTTTCTTGAGATTGCAATTGCATAGTTGAACTTGCCAAAGGTGGAAAATGAAGGTTTAGAAGTGAACAATTGCAAAATTGCCAAGTTTTTACCTGTAAATTGGATTTCGATATATTGCACAAGTGGAAAATCATACAATTTAGAGTATTGTATGGTTATAATTGTACAACTGTATGATTTGGAATCGTATAGTCCCTTTTTATGAGTTTTGTAAGTCATACAGTGGCAAAGCGTACAACTATATGATTTAGTATACGATTTAGAACAAAACAGTTACAAAACTTTGGAATTCATCCCAAAAACTCCCATTTTACCTCCCCCTTTGGTAATACTCCTCCCTATGCTACATTTGGCATCATCACCTACCAAAAATGGGTCAAATCATTGTAATAGACCTACAATTGATAATTTTTAGTAAGAACCAATTGGAGGTGAATGACAGATACAAGTTTGCAAAGACATGGGAGATGAGATCAAGGAGAGGAGCAAATTCTAGTAAGGAGAAGTACTAGAATTTCTCAAAGAGGGAATGTGAACAACTCCATACAAAATACGAATGAACTGGTGATAGAACAAGTATGGACTTCGAATGAAGGAGACATTGAAAGGTGGGAGACATTGTTGATAGAAATAGAAGAAGGGGTACAAGAGTCACCAAGATTCAAGGAGAACATTGGCATAAGAGGAGACGTTGAAAAATAAAATGTGCAAGGATACGATGAGTGGATGGTAACACTTGAACAAGTGATAGGAAGGTTACAAAGGAGTGTGAAGGATGGGGGTCAGGCACTAAAGTAACAATGTGCAAGGTCTTAGGAAGTAGGACCAGGGCCACAACTGATATATCAACAAAAGAAGGTTGTAGAGTGAGGATGCACAAGAGGTCAGGAGATGACAGTTTGGTGAAAATAAGGTACCAAGCATAGAAACATCTGATGAGGAGCAACATAGTAGATCACCTACACAAAGGAGAAATCAATCAAAGATTTTGGAAAACACTTCATCAAGTGACAGAGGAACCTTACCAATGGCTAACGTAGCCACAAGAGTAGGAAAACAAAGATGTTCACCCTTCATGGGATAAGGGAAAGAGGACCTAATAAGACATATCGATACATGCATAACCATTTAGAAAATAAATGGTGTAAACCAACCAAATGAATGGTTGTAGTTGTTTCCTACCACATTACAAGGACTCACAATAGATTGGTATCTAAAGCGAGAAAATACACCAACATTTTGGGTATGGAATACGATGAAAGATGCCTTCATCAAGGAATTTTATCCCTTGAGATATGATGAAAACATCGTAACAAAAATATACACCACAAAGCAAGGTGTTGATGAGGACATTAAAACATACAATCGTCAATTAAAACAACTGACACACAAAATGCAAATGCCACCAATGGATGCACTGGTTAAATGATGGTTTCTCAATGGTTACTGCCAAGATATAGGAAGAAGATGAAGGCAGTAACATCCTCAACATATGAAGAAGTGCTAGAGAAAGCTATTTTTTAAAAGTGAGGTGAAGTAGATGGTAGTAGGAATCATGACATATTATAGGCATGAGGATTCATATAGTGGAGACGATGATACGATACATCAAACTATCCAATCATTCTGAAAGAAATTCGATAAGATAATAAAGGAGGTCAATGGAGATACAAGGTAATATCAAAAAGATAATTGATGTACGAAATTTAATACAGAAGGACATACAAATATGAATTATCCTCAAAATTAATATTGCCACATATGTAATGTGTTAGGATGCGAAGTAGTAAAATGTTAATTCAATTTGAAAGTTCACTAGCAGACTCTTACAATTTAAGAACAGGAGGAAAATCAAAGTCTCAAGGGAACGGACGAGCCATAACTAGTGGAGGTTATAGAAATAACCACAAAGGAGGAAGACCATATCAAGACAATAGGCAAGGAGGGTAGAGTCACTTGCAATATGATTTAAAAGGAAGGCAAATCATACAATGTCACAATTACCAAGAATGGGGGCATTTTGCAAATAATTGTTCTCCCCAAACACAAGATGTTAGCTTTTGAGGATATATGCAATGGAGAGATCTAACACAGGTCCTAATAAAATGCAGTAAATATGAAAGGAAGTGAGACTGCAATATGACTGAAATATACTATAAATAGAAATGATGAAAATACAATGCAATATGGAGGAAATGGTCACTCCATTAATATGAGCTAAAGAGCTACATTGTACTCCATACAAGAGCTTGACATGAACTTCCTATGAACTTGATATGGGCTTGATATGATCTTGATATGAGCTTGATATGATCTTGATATTAATCTACCACTATGAGGCCCTTTATATAGGAAGATAGATTCCTTGGCCAACACTCTACCTAGTTGTACAAGGGGACACCTTGCACATTACAACTTGCACATTGCCACTTGTGCATTTATTACATTGCTTGAAGTAACTAGATAACTTCCCCCTAAAGTAATCTCCTATCCTAACTATGTACCTAAGGTGGTACATTTACATGACCCAAATGATGTAATATACTCTAACTCTAACACCCCCCTATATTACATTATTTGGGTATTGAAGATTTCAATCTTCAATATGGATCTTCTTCTTGAGAATGCTCTTTGATTTGATCAATTGATTTTTTGTTTTGGAGTCCTTCTTTGTCTGGTCCATCTTCTTCTTAAGAACTGGAGCTTGTATTCTCCTTCATTGCTTACTATACTCTGATCAAGTAAGTAGTTAGTATCTTCATATGATGCAAAGAGAGTTGTAGCTAAGGATTCCTCTATCTTTTGAAGATGCCTGTCTAGTTCAGTTTTTATGATACCTTTAGCATGTATTTTCTTTCTTTTCCTCCTTCTTCTCCTGTAATTTTGCATTGATACTTGTGGAATTTTTGCTTCATGAGGAGTTAGCCTATCATCACAATAATATTGACTTGTATTGCTAGCTTTCTTCATGTGTTGAGTGAGTACAAATACAATTAATGATAGGTAAATCATCAAACATTCCTCGGATGTGAATATAACTATATTTTGTGAATTCCACCATGCCTTGAAGAGATTTTCATGAAGATAACCAATTAATGCTTCAAATTTACCCTCTTTTGCTTCCATAAGAAATAAGGAGAATCTCTCCTTATCACTGGTTGATAGTTTTTCATATCCTTCAAGGGTATCTATCAAGTTTTGAGAATATAACTCCATTTCATGAAATAATTCTTTATTAATAAAGGCATTTTTTATTATTTCATCCATATTCCTTCTTGAGTGTTTCTTGCTATTCCTTAGAATTGTATATATGGATTTGATAGAAGTCCTTTGAATACCCTAATTTGAATTTTTGAAGTAGTCTACCTTATGACTCCCTAGTTTAGAGTATGAGGATTTGATTTGATAGAACCTTTATAAAGGGGTACTTGATAATATTTGATGAATGCTATTATTATCAAGTTTTGTAGAATGCCTTATGTCTCCCTAGTGATTTTGGAAATGCTATATGATAGATAAAGTGCTTTTGAGAATAATAGTTCAATTTTGAGTTGATTTTGTAAAGTTTTGTGAATAGCAAAAATCAACTTCTTTTACACCTTATTACTCCTATTGAACTTAAGCACTTTCTACTTTGATGAGGTTTTAATAGTTGGATTTCTTTTGTCCCTTTTATGTGTTTTGAGACAAGTATACCAATTAATTTCCAACTCTTGATTTTCCTTAATAAACCTCCTTTTATAGCCTTTAATAATTTAATGTTTAATGTTTCTAATTTCCAATTACCTACTTTGATGTAGTATTCCTTATGACTCCCTAATATGGAATATTAGAAAACAATAATATTTGCAATTCTAACTTTTCAAGTAGAAACCCTTATTTCTCCTATGTTTTAATATTGCAAATATTAGGCTATATAATATGTTTTCCTTTAGATATTGCTTTCAAATATGGTTGATTTCTCTTAATATTTCAACCTTATATTATACCTTATGACTCCCTATTAATGAAAGCAAATTTGATAAAGTAAAAACCTTACCTTTAGTGTTGTACTCCCTATGTATTCGACCCAGATTTTGGATGTATATGACAATCCTCTTTAATACCTTTTCCTTGGGCGCTATAGCTTATGGTGTACGTTGATTCTCCCTTGGCTTGGATGTTTGGATGATGGAGCTTCAACCTTGGAATTTTGACCTCCTTTGAATATCTTGACCAAAGCTTTTAATGCTCTTCACTTCTCTTCCACGTTGCAACTCTGGTGGCTACGAATGTGCTCTGTGTATTTATGATCTCCTTGGTCTTTGGCACCTTTAATAGAAGGAGAATCTTGATATGTGTGACAAGTGTCACGGTGGTTGTCTTTGAGCGCTTGAGGGATGAGAAAATGCTTAATGCCACTTGTAATTTTCTATCGAATGAACATTACAGTCTTGGATGAGTGCTCATACCTTCTTGATGACACCAACCTTCTTTCCTGTAACGCTTTCTTGGTCAGACTTGCAATGGATGGGTGCTCGTGTGGGAAACGTTAATGTTTCCTTCTAGGTGATAAGTGTCACCTTCCTTTGTGCATGAGCTTTCTATGTAACACTTCTTCAATGTATCTTTGCAATGCCCTTATTATCAATGCAATATGGCCAACTCTTTCTTTGTTCGATGATGCTTGGAATGAGTTGGTTCCATCTGGAGTAGAGAGCAACATCTTTGGAGTCTTGGAGCTAGGATTTGACAATGATCTTGAAGGCTTCAAGCAATGCTATGGGGGAGTTTGAAGTACTCCAATGATGCTCCTTGGATGTACGTCCAATGTAATATTTTGTGCCTTCTTTTTCAACCTGTTATGAAATCCTTTTTTAGATAATGTTGCCCTTGAATATAATGCTCCTCCTTTCTTTGTATTGTGCTTTGTTTGCTTGCAGGTTTGGCTATCCAAATCGTAGAAGATATGAGCCTTTTGAGAGGCTCTATTCCCTTGCGTGGAGTGTGCTATTATATGACTGCCTTGGGTTGTTTTACCTTGAGAAGATTGTACCTTTGAGGCACTTAAAACCTTACCCTTTTTCCTACGTATGGCAGATTAGAAATGTAAAAAACTTTGTATATAAAATACCTTTTTTGCACCTCCTTTTTGCAATCTGATTTTTTTTTGGTTTTATGACAGCTTCCTTGTAGGTAATGGCAGATTTTGAGGTTGTCTCCTTGATTAGACACCTCTCTACTTTTGCTTGGATATTTTTCTAATGAACCCAAGCTTGTAACCACGTAGATAGAAGCTTCTTTTTGT
The DNA here is from genome assembly GCA_028583015.1 of Wollemia nobilis. Classification (NCBI taxonomy): domain Eukaryota; kingdom Viridiplantae; phylum Streptophyta; class Pinopsida; order Araucariales; family Araucariaceae; genus Wollemia; species Wollemia nobilis. The sequence goes on along the minus strand of JAQPPZ010016957.1, from coordinate 24,753,439 downwards.
AGAAGTAATTTTTGCACTTTTTTTGTAAATAGCCTTTAGTGCACTTTGAATCTTGAGACTCACCAAGTCTCGATTTGAAGCTTCTCTTGCTGATTTTAATGGTGGATTTCTTCTCCACTCCTTGGAGGAATCTGATATGATTTTTGGTGGCTTCTTTGGGCCACGAAATGCTGTAGGTTCTGTGCACCAAATAGTGTCTCTAGACACTTTGATTAATCTTCTAGTTTTTGTGCTCTTGATCCTTAACAATCAACAAACACAAACTAACCTTTTTGAGAGTAACTAGTTAGAGATTAACTAGTATAGTGCTAATGGATTAATAATGCACTTAATAGTAACAATAATCTCACCTTATTGCTCCTATAAATAAACTCTCAAAATAATTTCAAATGCACTTAATATTCTCTACAACTTTTAAGAGTAATCTGTAATGAACCCTTAATAAGTATTTTGCAAATTTTTCACTACAATCAATATTGTAGGATATAGTCTTCTTGATTTCTAGATAGCAAATAGGTAGATGATAATTTTCTTTCTTTCAAAAATATCCAACTCCTATTTAATGTGCAAATAATCCTTAAAATGAATTCTCCCTTTTTGCACTTTCTTGAAGACTATAATGCAATCTATTCTTCTACAACTTTTAATTTGAATATGGTGCCTTAATGGAATTTGATAATAATCTAATTTGAGGTTTAATCAATGAACCTAATTGCACCCAAGTTGCTTACCTTTTTTATGGCTTCTGTAGATGATGATCTTGGTGTTTCTGATTCACCAAGTTGTTGCCTTGTAGTAGATGGATGAATTTGCAGCTTTCTTGTTGGTTGTCTAGAATAACTTCCTGCTTCACCAAACTGTAGCTTCAAACTTTCTATCTTGAGCCTTGGATTTGGTGGCTTGATCTGTCTGAATCTTCCTTCAATCTTCTTGTCGAATTCTAACTTCAAACAATATCTTCTTCTCAAGATTCTGATTTTCTTGAGGTCTTCACTGGATTCTTCTTCTAGGATTTGGCACTCCTTGCCAAATTCTTCTTCTCTTGGGCTTGTTGTTGGATGGCGATAATTGTCCCAAGTCCTTCACTATCAGGAGCTTTCTCCTTGGTAGTGGATTTCTCCAATGAGTTCTCCTAGGAACTCTTTTGATGATGCTTCTATGAGCTCTGCAATAAGGCTCTCCAAGCCTTCTTCTTTTAACTCCTTGAGACCTCTCCAAGGTCTTCTATCTTGTAGCTTCTCTGGTCTTCCAATTGAGACCTTTTCTTCAACCTTCTACTTTTGGAAGTGTTGGTGATGAGATATTCTTTCTCGGATCTCTAATTTTGCTACTTTTGAAGGAAATATTTAATCAATAAAGGAGATCACCAATCTCCTATTTCTTGGACTCTTCTCTAGAGTCTTCTTCAGGAACTCCTTTCTAGAGTTTTCTTCTAAATCAGGAACTTTTATCAATTAGGAAATTTCTTCTGAAATTTTCTTCAGAGATCTCTTCTTTGGAGTCTTCTTCTGAATCAAGAATTTATCTTTTGAATCAAGAAATTTTCTTTGAAATTTTCTTTAGAAACTCTTCTTTGGAGTTTTCTTATGAATCAAGAATTCTTCTCTGAATTTTTCTTTAGAATTAAGGCTTCTATGGCCTTTTCTGCTTCTGCAATCTGCAGGTATTAATATTGAATGGAGATCACCAATATCCTATCTCCTCCTTGACTCAAATTTTGGAGTCTCTTCTTCCTTGAGTCTACTATAAGGCTACTATGGCTTTACTTATGCACTTTGTAGGATTGCAGCTCTTGTAATGGGACCTTCTTCGAGGTCTTTGAAATATTCAGTCTTCTTCCTTGTTGCTGCAAGTGTTGGAATGATTCTAAGAAGATATTCTTCCTAACTCTCTTGTAGGAAGCTTCCCAAATTTTTCTTGAATCTCCTTTTCCTACAACAAGTTGTTAGAAATTGGAATTGAAGAATTTGTAATTCTGGAGATAATAATCTTCACTAGTTGATTTGTCAATCTAGTGGCTTGAATGTTGAGTCCTAGTCTTCACGAGTTTTTCTGCAACTCTGTGGAAAGACTCTAGCCAAATATAATCTCATGATTTCTACAACTGAGATTTATTTCAGTCCTCACTTTTCTAATCTTGTTGACTATTGTGGCTATTTCTATCAATTGATTCCCAATGGCAACTTTTGCATAATAGTGTCATAATGCATATCCGATTTGTAAAGATGCAGGCCAACAGTAGTAATGGTAACTCTCCCTATTCCTCTTGACCTACTGGACTTCTCTTATGATGGATGTAGGTCCTCCTATCTCGATTCACCATGGCTCTGATACCACTGTTAGCTTTTGAGGATATATGCAGTGGAGAGATCTAACACAGGTCCTAATAAAATGTAGTAAATATGAAAGGAAGTGAGATTGCAATATGACTGAAATATACTATAAATAGAAATGATGGAAATACAATGCAATATGGAGGAAATGGTCACTCCATTAATATGAGCTAAAGAGCTACATTGTACTCCATACATGAGTACTACTACCAAGAGCTTGACATGAACTTGATATGAACTTGATATGAGCTTGATATATAATCTACCACTATGAGGCCCTTTATATAGGAAGATAGATTCCTTGGCCAACACTCTACCTAGTTGTACAAGGGGACACCTTGCACATTACAACTTGCACATTGCCACTTGTGCATTTATTACATTGCTTGAAGTAACTAGATAACTTCCCCCTAAAGTAATCTCCTATCCTAACTATGTACCTAAGGTGGTACATTTACATGACCCAAATGATGTAATATACTCTAACTCTAACACAAGAGATAACATAAAATAAAACTACACACATGTGTATATGGTGTGGTCCAGGTAACCACAAGGAGGTCAACTATCCCAAGAAAGTAGGTACGAGTGGCTCACAAAATATAAATTTCTTGGACATTTACATACCCTCAGTAAAGTAGAAGGAAATCGAGAAAGACGTATTAGTCATAATACAAAGTCAGGCTAAGAAGGACACTTACCCATAACTTGCCAAGGAAAGGAAGATATGGTAGATAACAAAAAAGGTAATTACAGAAGAGGCACAGAGAGCCAAGCAGTTAAGGCTAGTCAAAAAAAAAGAATTAAAGAAGACTTGCATATTAGAAGATAAAGCAATTGTACAAGATCTGGTAACACAAATTCTAAATACAACAACCAAAATCAAGATGGATAGTTTTCTTGAAGCCCTATCATCGTTGCATAAGGCAATGGAAGAGGAGATACAACCACAAAAGGTGATGGAGGTCTAGAGCCAACCAATACAAGAAAATAAATAGAAGTATTATTTTATGGATCGAATCATCTTAATGATTGATGTTGGGAGGAAATCAACATTTGTACATATGGAGATATTGGGGCATAAATTAACACAAATTATTATGGACAGAGGGTCTAGTGTTAACGTGCTACCAAAGAAAACCTATAAGGAGATTAGTGCTCCATCATTATGGGCACCAAGTTTTAGGTTGTACAATGTTGACTAGTATGGTATTGAGACAAAGGGAGTATTGATGACACAACAAGTGATAATAGCTGACCAAGAGTTCATCTTGGATTTTGTTGTGATTACTATGCAAAAGCCTACATATGATGCACTATTGGGAAGAGGTTGGTTATGAGTAGCCAAAGTTAATCACAACTGGGGAAAAGATTAGATCATATTTAAAAAATAATAGTATAAGTATATGATTAACCTAAAAAATAAAAAAATTAGCGAGGATGTTGCCACGACGCATGAGTCGGGCAGTTCTTCAAGTGAAGAAGAATATGAACCTAATTAATAAGGGATGTTGTATCTTAAAGAATGTAGCGAGGACGAAACCCAATATGATAGCAGAATCCTCCATTGGTAGATTGAGGAGTATGAGGTATTTTAGCCCAACTACCTTTGTATTAATACAAATGAGATACAAAAAACAAGATGAAAAGAAGGTCAACAAGAAACCAAAAGAACAAGAATAAGAAAAATGGGCATTTCCTAGGCGTTTTGCAGAATATACAATCGAATATGCAGAGATAGATGTAAGACTAGCGCATCTGACAAATGTGGAAAAAGCTAAGGTAGAGCCAAAAAGTATCAAATATGAAGGGCCTCGTATATGGAGAATTAACCTAGAATGATTCATCGTGGTGATGATTGGAATCCAATATTGAAAGCAACAACTTTCAAGATGTTTTTGAAATAGAAGGATGTTTTTACATGGACGTATAAAGATTTGAAATGAATACCACTAGAATTATGTGTCCACAAGATTACATTAGTGCCTGGGAAACAGTCAGTGAGAAGGAGGTCATACAGGATGAACCCTGAGTATGCAACTCTAGTAAATACGAAGATAGATAAGATGTTGGATGTTGGCATTATTTTTAGGGTTACCATGAGCGAGTGGGTTTCTCCTATTATGGTCACCTTGAAAAAGGAAGTGGACAAGGTTCAGATCTACATATATTTTCAAATTTTGAATGCAGTATCGATTAAATATCCCTTCCCTATTCTATTCACAAATTTCATTATGGAGAAAGTAGTAGAAAATGAAATTTATTCATTTCTAGATGAGTTTTTTTGGCTATAATCAAATCAGTATAGCCAAAGAAGATAAGTTGAAGACCATATTTATCATAGAAAATAAAATTTATGCATACAACAGGATGCCATTCGGGTTATGTAATGCCCCGACCACATTTCAGCGGATAATTCTATATATTTGATCAATTGGCGATAGGGAAGTTCAAGGTATTCTTGGATGATTAGTCCATTTATGATAGGATTAAGGACCATCTATTGACCTTAAGTGAATGTATGACCCAATGTGGAAATGCACAAATCTCCTTGAATCCTAGAAAATGTTATTTGATGGTAGCATATGGGAAGCTACTAGGACATATAGTGTGCAGTGAAGGATTGAAGACTGATCTAGATAAAATTTGTGTCATTTTGAATATGGATGATTCATATGATGCAAGCTCATTAAAAACCTTTTTATAATCGATAGGATATTATCGAAGGTTTATCAAGAATTATGCACATGTGTCCTACCCATTAGACTCGTTAACAAAGAAGAATATTCCTTTTAGTTGGACAAAGGAGCATCAAGGATATTTTGAGGAATTGAAAGCAAAACTTGTGAGTAGCCTCATCTTAGTGTTTCCAAATTGGGATAAAGAGTTCCATGTCTATATTGATACCTCTAACTTTACAATAGGATGCGCATTGGCTCAGGAAGGACAATTCAGGCTGAATCAACCTATTTATTTTGCAAGTCATCTATTATCAAGGGTAGAAAGAAATTATAGTATAACAAAACAAGAGGCTTTGGGAATGGTATATGCGGTATAAAAGTTTAGGCATTACCTATTAGAAAACTCGTTTGCCTTCTATGTTGATAATCAAGCTTTATTATACCTAATCAACAAACCAATGATACAAGGGCGAGTCAACAGGTGGCTTGTCACTTTGCAAGAATTCGTATTTGACTAGTAGTAAGACCTAGTAAGAAGCATGTGATTACAAACCAGTTGTCTCATATATGATCAAGAGAACCTATAGGGACAATAATTACAGATGAATTCCTCGATGCACAACTATTTATAATTAATGTTGTACCAACATGGTACAGGTTAATAGGGCAATATCTATCCACAAGGAAGTTGCCACAAGACTTGACAACTATAGAAAAGAGGAATTTAATCTTGAAGTAAATACGTTTTCAATTGATAGTTGGATTGTTGTATAAGATGGGTACATATGATATTTTACGAAGATGCATAATGGAGGAGGAAGTCAACATAGAATTAAAATAAACCCACAAAGGCTTGGCAGGAGGACACATCGGGCCAAATGCCATTGCTAGGAACATACTCTTGGCAGGATTATGGTGGTCTACATTGTACAACGATGCAAAAGAATATGTACAGGCATGTGACACTTGTTAAAAGTGGGGAAACCACTACACAGAGACTTTATGACTTTGCATCCATCACAACCTCAAGAATTGTTTGAGAGATGGGGTTTGGATTTTGTTGGACCATTGAAAACCATCCATAGGTGGAAATGTCGATATATCATGGTAGCAACAGAATACCTAATAAAACGGGTAGAAGCAAGGGCACTACTAGACAATACGATAAAAAGTATAGCTCGATTCTTATGCAAACAAGTGATTACAAGATTTAAAATTTTGATATGAATAACAAGTGATAGGGAAGGTCACTTTGTTAACGAGGTTATTAAAAATTTGACAACATAATCTAGAATTTTGTATTCGTTATCAAGCTCGTATTACCCTCAAGCAAATGGACAGACATAAGCAACCAACAAAGTCCTGGTTTCTACGCTATATAAGAGTTGTGGTATAGGAGCAGATTGGGAAGAGAGGTTACCATATGTCCTATGGGCTTATAGGACAACCTTCAAGCCAACAACACCATTCCAACTAATGTATGGTTAGGATGTAGTAGTGCTAGTAGAGTTCTTGGTACCTAGTTTACGGATAGTTGTGAAGCATCGCTTAGGTGACCAAGAAAATCTGGAAGAATGGTTGGTCGCACTCATAAAATTGGATGAAAGGAGAGTCATGACATAATGGGTAATAAAAGTGGCCCATAGACGAAGGAAATTATGGCATGATAAGCATCTCTACAAATTAGAACTTAAGCAAGGAGAATTAGTCCTAAAGTTCAATGGGAAGTAGAAAATCAAGCATGGGAAGTTGAAAACATTATGGTTTGATCCCTTTAGAGTTATGAAAATTATGGATAATTGTGTAGTGAAGTTACATAAGTTGGACGAGACAGTGGTACCCAAAACAGTAAATGGTTCAAAGTTAAAACCATATAAGCCATAGCGTATGTTCATATACAAGAAATTGAACAACGACAACGATAAGAAGTTGAATCTAGCGAACCATAATAAGTAACCCAACATAATCAAGACCCTCACCAAGGAGATAATGATATGGGGATTACACGTTTATTTGTAGGAGAGGATGTACAACAAAAAAAAAGAACAAGAATTGGTACCACACCTCGATGAAAGGAGGATGCAAGTGCACATGAGGTTCGTATATGGAATGAAATGAATCGAAGAAGAGAAATGGATCCCTCCAAATTAAATAAGAAATCAAGATTGTGAGGAGTACCTGTATAGTTTTTAGGGGTAGTTGTACATTTTCTAGTGCAGTTGTACAAAATTAGGGTAAATTGTATAGTTTGTGATGCGATTATCTTGAATTGTTGAATTGAATAAGATTGGTAAAGAAGTGGTTCCAAGATGAGGACTTGTAAAGAATGAGCATCAATTGGGAATTTTGAGCTCATTTACGATGGATTGTGGCAACAAGGAGGGAACACTCAAGACTGCAACATTAGAGAGATTCATGGCGCAGGTAATAAAAAGTGACCCACCTTACACATGGTCAAGGATGAGGGTTTTCACCACAAGGAGGGCACAATTACCATCCTTGGAGGGGCAGAGGTTATAATTCATGGAGGGGACCCAATAATTGGCATGGCAGTAGAGGAAGAGCACAATCACATTTTTATAAGAGCCACAAATGGAACCACCTAGGGCACATTGAATGGAGCTTCATAGTGAGGTGCATAAAGAGGCTACCTTGCATGAACAAGTGAACCTACCTAGTGAGGATGAAGGAGGGCAGGTGGAATTGAAGGATATCACCTTCATGCAACTAGTAGGTGAATTATGCCAAAAATGGTGGAATGACCATGAGGACACTCACCCAATGGTATGAAACTAAATGGTGCGGGAAGCAGGATCATTTTTATATTGAATCGCTTTTTGATTGTAAGGTAGAAAACCCACAATAGACTTAATTTATATATTTGTTCGATGATGCCTTATTATCATATTTGGATTGCATTTAAATACCTAGTCTAATAGTTGTAAGAGTGAAGGGTTGTGACCCTAGAATATAATGAATAAATAATATAAGTAATTAGGACATGTTAGGAGGGTCCTAACATGCCACCCCCTTAAAGGAGCTTTGTCCTCAAAGCTGGAAATTTGGAAATTGCTGCTGGATATCTTGAAAATTTTCCCACGTTGCGTCTTCTAAAGGTAGACCTTTCCAATGGATTAAAACTTCCGTGATATCGCGAGTACGAAGGTGACGAGAGCGGCGATCCAAGATAGCTTCGGGCTCGACTAGAAGTACTCCATCATCGAAGAATTCAGGGAGAGTGGGTTGTGTCGTGATATGGGCTCCCACTGCGAGCTTAAGGCAAGATACATGAAATACGGGGTGAAGTTTGGAAGAGGGAGGAAGCTCTAGTTTGTAAGCAACGGTCCCAATACGTTGGAGAACTTTATACGGCCCGTAAAATTTGGGTGCTAACTTTCGAGAACCTTTTTGTTTAAGAGAGGATTGACGGTAAGGTTGGAGACGTAAGAAAACCATATCACCCTCGTGGAAACTACGTTCGCTTCTATGTTGATCGGCTTGTTGCTTCATGCGATGTTGGGCGGTGTGTAGGTTCTCTTTTAGGATCCGTAGTATGTCATCTCTATTAGCAAGTTCCGTTTCCACCGCATGGACTTTTGTAGTCCCTGGAATATAGGAAGTGAGGGATGGTGGTGTTTGACCATATAGTGCTTCATAAGGAGTCATTTTGATGGACGTATGGTATGAAGTGTTATACCACCATTCCGCTAGTGAAAGCCACTTTACCCAATGGAGTGGTTGAGTAGAAACAAAACATCGAAGGTATGTTTCCAAGCATTTATTTACAACTTCTGTTTGGCCATCGGTTTGAGGATGGTAAGCGGAGCTCATACGAAGTTGAGTACCTTGTAATTTGAACAATTCCTTCCAAAAGGTGCTAGTGAAAGTTGGGTCGCGGTCACTAACAATTGTGGAGGGCATACCATGTAATTTAAAGATGTTATCTAGGAAGAGGTGGGCTATAGTGCTAGCGGTATAAGGATGAGCCACGGAACAAAAATGGGCATATTTAGATAAACGATCAACGACTACGAAAATGGTTGTTTTTCCTCCTGATTTTGGTAATCCTTCAATAAAGTCCATAGAAATATCTGCCCATGTTTTGGTGGGTATAGGAAGAGGTTGAAGTAATCCTGGAATAGCGAGGGTCTCCCCCTTTTGTCTTTGGCAAACTTCACATTCTTTTACAAAGTTTTTGATGTAATTTTTCATTCCTACCCAATAGAAGGAGGTAGTGGCTCTTTTATAGGTTTTTAAGAACCCTGAGTGGCCTGCAGTGGGTGAGGTATGTAACTCATGAAGAAGTTTTTCATGATAAGTTGAATTGGGGGTGAGGACCATCCTCCCTTTGTATCTTAATATATTGTCCTTCCAAGTGTATGGAGTTTTGCTACTAGGATTATGTTGAAGTTGTTGAATTAAGGCGTGGATAGTAGGATCATTTATCCATTCTTCATGCACCTCATCTACCCATTTAGGAATAAGGGAGGAAAGAGCATGGACTTGAGGCATATCTTCAAATTTTCTAGAAAGTGCATCGGCTGCCATGTTGTCCTTTCCCTTTTTATATGTAATTTCATAATCATAGCCAAGAAGTTTAGTAACCCATTTTTGTTGTTCCGGGGTATTAGTCCTTTGTTCCAAAAAATACTTCAAGCTATGATGGTCGGTGCGTATAATGAAATGTTGGCCAATAAGGTAAGGCCTCCAATGTTGAATAGCATGGACAATCGCCAACATCTCTTTTTCATACGTAGAGCGAGCTAAATTCTTAGGAGAAAATGCTTTGCTTATAAAAGCTAGAGGCCTTTCATCCTGCATGAGTACGGCTCCCATTCCTATTCCTGAAGCGTCACTTTCAATGACGAACGGTTTAGAAAAGTTGGGCATGGCTAGAACAGGGGTGGTACACATTGCAGTTTTCAAGGTGATAAAGGCCTCATCCGCTTTAGACGACCATTTGAAAGCATTTTTCTTAAGTAATGTTGTTAGAGGAGCAGACGATTTTACCATAATTTTGGACAAATTTTCTATAATATCCCGTTAGTCCAAGAAACCCACGTAGAGCTTTTAAGGTTTTTGGAATAGGCCAATTTTTCACCTCCTCGATTTTGGAAGGATCTACCATAACTCCTTCCTTTGAGACAATATGCCCTAAGTATTCAATTTCTTGTTTTCCAAAGGAACACTTTGATCTTTTTGCATAAAGTTGATTTTCCTCCAAGATTTGGAACGCTTGTCTAACATGGTCCAAATGTTCTTCCCATGTTTTGCTATAAATCAAAATGTCATCAAAGAAAACTAATATAAATTTACGAAGAAAAGGGTGAAATACCTTATTCATTAGACTTTGAAAGGTAGAAGGAGCGTTGGTGAGGCCAAATGGCATCACCAAGAATTCGTAGTGCCCTTCGTGAGTGCGAAAGGCCGTCTTAGGAATATCCTTTTCATTGACTCGTATTTGGTGGTAGCCTGACCGTAAGTCTAACTTGGAAAAATAAGCTGCCCCGTGGAGTTCATCTAATAGCTCGTCTATGACCGGAATAGGAAATTTATCTTTGATGGTCATTTTATTAAGCGCTCGAAAATCGACACATAAACGCCACGAGCCATCCTTTTTTCTAACTAAAATAATTGGAGAGGAGTAAGGGCTTTTGCTAGGTCTAATGACTCTTGCCTTAAGAAGCTCTTGTACTAATTTCTCTATTTCGGTCTTTTGGAGGTATGGATAACGATAAGGTCTAATATTAGGAGGTTGATGCCCTGGAAATAGTGGAATAGTGTGATCGTGACTTCGTTGTGGAGGTAGTCCTTTTGGTTCATTGAATACCGCCTTATGGTGGTCTAAAATATTTTGTAACTCTGGTGTCTCGTCTTCTTTGTGACTAGGTTGAATTGAAAATAATTGGGCGACCATTCCTTTGTTTCCTCTTCGGATAATTTTCTCCATTCTATGCGAGGTGACGATTTGGGAAGGTCCTGATTTCGGGCCTTGGATAATATAGGTTTGGTTCTTTGTTGTGAATTTCATCCATAGTTCATCAAATTCCCATTGGACTACGCCCAAGGTTCGTAACCATTGTACGCCTAGTACAATGTCGCACCCACCTAGGGGTAGGACGTACATGTCGCCTTTCATGTTATAAACCCCCATAGTTAGTTTTATATTTCTGCATTTTCCTTTGCATGCAATTTTTCCGCCGTTTCCAATCATCACTTTGAAGTTATTGCAAGGGTATATAAAACAATTTGCTTGTTTAGCCACCTTTGGATCGATAAAATTGTGCGTGCTACCAGAATCTAGGAGCACGGTAAGGTTTTGTTTCTTAAAATACCCTTTAACTCGCATTGTTTGAGGGGCAAAAAATCCGGCAAGGGCGTTGAAGGAAACCTTTGGTGCATTTTCTTCGTCACTTTCAAGTGTGTTGGATAATACCTCTACTTCGAGTTCCAGGTTCCTCTTCAGTAGAATTCCCTTCCTCTGTGGCATCTAGAATATATAATTTCCGTGAGGCACATTTATGATTTCTGTCAAATTTCTCATCGCAATGGTAGCAAAGACCCTTAGCTTGTCTTTCCTTCATTTCCTCGAAACTCAGACGCTTAATTGGTAGAGCGGGGTTAATTTTGGGGGTTGTGTAGGAGTTTTGGGTTCGTCCATTTTGCATTGGTTTGGGGTTGGTATAAGTGTTTGATGGTTTCCCCCAAGTTGGTTTTGTGAACCGATTCCGTGCCTTGATTTTGTCCTCCGCTAATTTCGCCAAGCCGATGGTCTCTAACATGTTTGTAGGGTTATACATTTGCACCTCTATTCGAATTTCTTCTTTTAATCCATTGACAAAACATTCTTGAAAGAAGGCAACGTCTAATCCGGATGTTCGATTAGCTAGCCTTTCAAATTCTGCTTGGTATTCGCTTACCGAAGTGGTTTGGCATAATTTAGTGAGGGCCCCTGTAAAGCTTTGAAACTTGCTAGGGCCGAATCGCACTAATAGATTCCGTGTAAAGGTTGACCACGTCGGAGTGCCGTTAGTTTTCTCGAACCATTGGTACCATTGGATGGCATCGTTTTCCAAGTGGAAGGAGGCGATATGCACTTTTTGCATTTCTGGAATTTGATTTAGTGAGAAATATTGCTCTGCTCGGTAGATCCAGTTTGTAGGGTCTCCTCCTTCAAATTTTGGGAAGTCTAATTTGGTCGTCCATGGTAGAATGGAAGTTTGTGGACCTCCTAACATTGCTCGGTTTGATGACCCGTGGTTGGGTGAATTTGCATGTGTTGTTGCTTGATTTTGACCGATGGCATCAAGTTTAACATCCATTGCAAATATTTTCTCGAAGAGTTCTCTTGTGGTACGGGTATTCTCCTCTCTTTCCTGTTGAACTTCTTCAACGAGCCTTTCGTGTTTCTCATGAATGGAATCCAGTGATCGTCGTCCTTCAACCATTGCGGTTGGTGTAGGTAACGATCAATATGACTTGGTACAAGTGAGCAAAAAATAAAAAATAAAAATAATTTTAATTTTTTTCCTTTGCGTTTCGGACGTCGAAAACCTTGATGCTGCGTTGAAGATTTTAGCTTTTTCAAAACAGCCACCGGTCACCACGCGAAAGGTCGAGCAATTTGGGTGTAAGACAACTTAATTCGTACCTTAGGAGAAGGTTTAATTTTCTGCGAGGATTTTGACACGGATCCGTGAAGCGTGAATGTTGTTTGCGTCCTCGCGAATGTGGACTGGCTGAAATGTGCGGTGGGAAAAAATTTTAATGGTGAATTTGCTCCTTGATCTAGCTCTGATCCAGATGGTATGAAACTAAATGGTGCGGGAAGCAGGATCATTTTTATATTGAATCGCTTTTTGATTGTAAGGTAGAAAACCCACAATAGACTTAATTTATATATTTGTTCGATGATGCCTTATTATCATATTTGGATTGCATTTAAATACCTAGTCTAATAGTTGTAAGAGTGAAGGGTTGTGACCCTAGAATATAATGAATAAATAATATAAGTAATTAGGACATGTTAGGAGGGTCCTAACACCCAATTAAGAGAGTCTTGACTTGAGCTAGAGTGAGTATATTGGCATAGGTACCACCATAGGATAAAGTATTCTTTCATGAATACTTATTGTAGATTATGTAGTCATATGACTCAAGCAATAATTGCACCTTTGTATGGATCAAGAACCATCATCTCAAGGTGGAATTCTTGATTGTAGCTTTTTTGTGAACATTTGGGTTGCCAAAGGAAAGTCTCCCAATTAAGAGAAAAGTAGTAGATGCTATAGAGACCCATCAGTTAATCACCATGCTAACAAAGCTTTGATCTTCGTCAGCTACTAAGTCTTTTTGGCTCAAGAGGATGGGAAATCAAGTAAAGCATACTAAAAACAAAGGATCTTATGTGTGCCATATATGTGGTTATGTCTCGACTATCAGGTGAAGCACGGTCTTCTAAGATGCCAATATGGATGGCACAACATGTAGAAGGTGTTACACAAGGGGTGCAGTATGATTGGGGAACATATTTAGCTTAAAGGATACAATGATTTTTGCAAAGGATTAGGAAAAATTTCTCAATGATGTTTCATGCAATCATTGTATTGTTGGATGTAATATCTCAGATCAGCATTCCATGGGTTAACAACACCTTGTGATCTACCAAGGGATCAACCTAACATATTACGATGCGTAAAGATAGTCTCGCTTCAGAAAGTTACCTTGGAGAAGCTAAGGCATAAAAAGACTACTAGGAAACCATAATCTCATTTGATTGATGAGAAGGGGACTTCATCAGAAGAAGAAGTCCACCCTCAAAGGAAGAGATGATGATAGTTGAACCTGGATTTTGAGTCGGAACAAGTATCTACCTAATGGTTGCAAGAGCAACCCTTATCTCACATAGAGGAAGAGACAACAACACCAACACATAGTCTAGTGTAGATTCAAACACGTAGGCAATGGGAGAGGTTGACACAAGAGAAATATCCTATGCAAAGTGAACAGTTCTAATCAATGCTCACTAATCCAATCAATATGCACTTGGGGCTAGAAGACTTAGAGCTAACAAATATTAGTGTGCTAGTAGCGGAAGACCAGTTAAGAGTAGTTTTGGGATCTCCTACATTGCTTGGAGCCGATGAATTTGAATTGTTTGAAGCATCTAAACATTGGTTAGATAGAATAGTATCACCACTAAGGATAAAAGAAAAATAAGTGTTGGTAGCCCTATAAAAGGAGATGAAAGAGAAGAAGAAGCCACAAATAAGGGTTGTGATGTGAGGTGGAAATAGCCAGCTAGGGGAGGAGAATATTATGCCAACACAAGAACGATATGATCTAATTCCCTTATCCATAGTAGTGGCAGAAGAATAGTCGACCTTCCAAGAGGAGAGGTTGTCTAATTTGTAGCAGGAAGAGTTGCCAAAGCGACAAGAGGAAGTTCAGGTACTTGTGGAAGTCCAACAATCAACTCAATAGATTATTAATGTTGAGGAGATAAAATCATAAGAAGAAAGCAAAACTATAGCCCAAATTATGCTACAAGAGGATATTGCAGCGGGTCAAAAGGAAGTGGGGAAAGTTCAGGTCCATAGTAGGAAGAGAAGGAATGAACTTTAACATAGAAAATTTATTGAAGAATTTAGACGAGATTTTTGCTTAAAGTACCACAATTTGGCATCATGGATGAAGGAGAAGACACAGATGACCAAGTGGACCATTTCCTGAAACAAATTTGTGACATGTTCACTAGTACCCAATTGCAGTTTTGGATAGGTTGAATTGGACAACTGAAGCGGTGGAGGGATAAAACCTTCATTGATATGGATAAGGTCATGTAGTGGGTGTGTAGTGAGGACCGTATGAGAAGAATAACTTATATTCATGCACAACACCCATGGCAATTATCGAGAGGAGAGATAACGAGCATGTTAGGAATTTATGGTTTTTTGGAAGGAGTGAGGATAAATTTTAGAACATACCCGCAAATGTACTTAGATCTAGACAAGAGTTAGAGATGTTCATTGAACATGTCAAATACAGAGTATTGGAGGGAATCTCTAGAACTGACCTTCATCTTTCAAAAATTCAATTTCCTAACACACTAGACTGAGTGGCTGAGTGTGGGTCTTGAACATATCTATCAGGCCAAGGAAGCACAAAGGGAATATATGGAAGCAACTCAAAAAGAGATGGCTACAATTGAAGAAGAATTAGAACACCACAAGAACGAGTTGAAGGAGAAGCTCAAGAAGGTTGAAGTTGAAATGAAGGACATGAAGCAAGCTTGTGAAGAGAAGCTGCAACACAAGAGGAAGAAAAACAACTTATAATCCAATAAGAGTAAAAGCAAAAGAAGCGATTGGAGAAACAGGTAGAGTTGTTATATATATGCTGCACAAATAAAATAGTAGGAGGAGAAATTGAGTTCGAATAGCCAACACCTCAAGCAGTAGAAAGAACAACTGGTAGTCCAAAAAGAGTAGTTGACAAAGAATGAGGAACAATTGAAGACATCCGAAGAACAATTGTAGCTAAAGGACCGCAAGATTGAGGAAATGGTAGAGATTGCTAAATGCTATAATGAAATCACTATTGATCATAAGGTGATGCTTTAGGTTAAGGAAGAGCTTTAGCTAGCCCACAATGCTAAATTATAGTAGCGAGATCGTGTCATTGCGAAGAAGGATGATGAGCTTGCCATAACAACACGGACCAAGATAGAGTTGAAGGAAAAACCATGCAAGGGATCATATGAGTGGGAAAAGGAGTTGTTGTAGCTTTTGGCTACTATAGAGGAGACAACCAACAAGTATGGTTTAAAGTCTATAGAACTTAGTAACTATACGACCAAGTTACAAAACGTTCACGTTGTTCTTCAAGTACAACTTCAGGATCTTCAACAAGACCAGTCGGCCAAGGCCAAGACAAACGAGTCGGTGAGGATGCTTCTTGATTTAAAGGGAAGGGTAGATGTAGGCAAAAAATCTACCTAGAAGAAGAAGAAATAATGATACTTGGATTTGCACAATTTTATCAAATGTTCAATTTTATCTAATTGTACAATGTAGGGTTGTAAATGTACAATTGTGTAATTGTACAATTGGTCATAAACGTACAATTAGAAGTTAAATGAAATAAAGTGAAATGCACATGAAAGGTAATTTGATAAAAAATACGACTTAGTGCATTAATTGTTTTGAGATATTGTGGGAAGATAGTTGTGAATGATGTGTTGTCTCAGGAAACACTTTGGAACGACTTGGACAAGCATTATAAAACCCCCCATTCATTTTTTTAGGTTTTTCATCATTGTTCATGGATATTGATAATTATTGTGGTTCATTGTGGAAGATCATGGTTGTTCATGCTCATGGATTGATGTGTAATTGGATAAATTCATAATGAAAATACAATGTTGATTGATTCCAACCCTGTGTGATCATGGTGAATGTATGTATATTCATGAAACTCATGCTATAAATGGTAATTGACATGTTTTGCATACGATGTATGATTTATGGAAAAGGATAGTAAGCAATGTTAATGGAGTTGTATGATAGAAGACTAGTTTGGCAATTCTACACTGAGGGTTAGCAAATTTATTGCCTTGTCAAATCAAGTGTGTAATTGGATAGATCTGTAACGGGATAATTGTAGAAAGGGTTTGCAACAATCGTATAGTTACTCAACCTAACCGTACAGATGATTAATTGCCTTATATTGTGATTGCAATTGCTTAGTTGAACTTACCAAAGGTGGAAAACGAAGGCTTAGAAGTGAATAATTGTAAAACTACAAAGTTTTTACTTGTAAATTGACTTTTGATATATTGCACAAGTGAGAAATCGTACAACTATATGATTTGGAACCGTATAGTCCCTTTTTGTGAGTTTTGTAAGTTGTACAATGGTAAATCGTACAACTATACAATTTAAATCAAAACAATTACAAAAATATGAAATTCAATGCAAAACCTCCCATTTCACCTCCCCCTTTGGGAATACTCCCCCATGTGCTAAAAAGTTTAATCCGAGTAAAATCATCTCCATTTTCCTAGAGAGTAGAAGTTCCTCTTCTCGTAACTTTAATCCAAGTAAATCATAGCTATTTTCCTTAAGAGTAGAAAACCATCTTCTTGCAACAAAAATTAAAGTAGCATAGAGCTTACCTCTTGCACTTTAAAGGGTAGGCCAATAAAGAAATTAGTATGAAGGATATCCATTGCAATTTAGTGTTTCAAGGATAACTTAGAAAAATGAGTATTATAGAGAAAGAATCTACTCTTTAGGGTTTTCAAGGCAACAAATAATTAATGTGTTTTAAAAGTTATCCTCCACAATTTAAGGTCTTTAGGATAGTATAAACCTATGTATGATAAGTTAAATTATGAAAAAATAAAAGTGATTGGTGAGGATGAAAGCGTTGATGTAAATAGAAAGAGTAGAATAAGATCCTCAAAACAAAAACAAGGAGAAAATAAAAGTCAAAGAGATATTTATCACCTCAAATATAAAAGATAAATATCACAAGTGTCAGAAAACAATGAGGTTAAATATAAAAAAAGGATGATGAAGATATGTAATAGCTTGGTTACTACCATTGTAATCCAATAAATAAGTGGTCATTAAAGAAGAATAAAAGGAAAATTTGTAACCCTACGAAAAAGACTATAGAAAGAAATATAGGAGCATTTCAAAGTCTTGGGTAAGTGTCAAACAATGTGACTCATTCTAAAAGGCCGATTCACTTTGAACTAGAGTATAATTCACTCTTTGACTAAAAAAACTATGATTCACTCTTTGAGTAGGCGCTAAAAGAGTGAGTCACTCTTTGACTAGGTGCCAAAAGAGTGATTCACTCTCTAAGGCATTAGATAAAAAAAAAGGTTTTATGCAATCTAAGGAAATGACATAGAAAATGATATTTTATCCTCAAGTGATACCAATGAAGAGTTAGAAAGTATAAAGACACATGAATTCATTTTAGAGGTAATTAGATTTATGGAAGGATCAATTTTGTTAAAGATGCTAGAAATTTGGAATTTGACTTTAAGTACAAAAGTTTTGCTTCAAGTTACTTTTAAATGAAACTTTTATCGTATATAAGAGCTAATGGATCTATTGTAAACATATTTTGGTTATTCGTGATATCAAAGCTACATTTTGTGAGACTTTAACTTAAGAGCTCATTTTGATGATAATAGAAAGACTATGCATGACATTTATGGATCAATTATATCATTTTTTTTTGTTAATTTATAGCGGGTTTTAACAAGGATCCCAAAACCTGATTACATAAGCAATGGGCCTAGGGCATCAATCCCTTGAAACTGAACACCAAAACAAAAATCCCGTCCAACGGTAACAGTAAGCATGAAACAATCCCTCTTAGCGGGAAACAAACAAATAAGAAAGGAAGTAGTTTTGGAGATCCCGCCCAGCAGGGAGTAGCCAAAAACCACCATCAAGAAGATCCCGCCCAGCAGGAAGCAAAGAAAAATCGTTACAAATAAAATCCCGCCTCGCAGAAGCAATCAAAACCACCACAAACAGTCCCGCCTAGCGGGAAGCAACAGGGAAATCCCGCCATCCGGAAACCAAGCAGAAAGAAAGGATCCCGCCTCGCGAGAAAACCGGCGGATTTGGCGGATCCCGCCCTGAGGAGAAACCATCCCGCCCATCGGGAAAACATTCAGTTCAGCGAGAGCCATCCTGCAAGAAGTCGACAGCCAGCACAGAGAGGATCCAACCCATCAGGAAGTGACCAGAGAGTTGCACCACAAGGAACCCGCCCCGAGAAAACAAAAGAGGATCCCAACAGCAGGGACCAAGAATCCCGTCCAAGCACAGAGCCCGCCGAGGATTCACATGAAAAAGGGGGAAGCTGTCCAAACCCTAAACCGTCACCTCCACCGCACCGAGAAATGCAGGGGACCAGATCCACGTGAATAACCTGCAAAAAACCCTGTGGGGAAGCCTGAGGGAAAAAGGGAAGGGATCCCCAACCAAACAGGGATCCCTGGGAAGCACCAGTTCGAAAAAACAACCAAGGAAACCCTAGCCGACCGGGGAGGGGCGCAGATAGTGGAGAAGGATCTCCCCCTAGGAGATCATCTGCAAACAACCACTCCCCGGGAGGGATGACCTGGGTTGAGCCAGGGACTGGGCAGGAACCAGGAGCCATGGGAGGGGGAGCAGGGGAGGGACCAGAGCCCTCCCCTCTCTACTTTCTTCCCTCTCCATCTCCTCATATTTCGAATCAATTATATCATTTGATCTTTTGATTTGTGAATGAATATTCTTTGTGACACTACCTTTGGTATTATTACATATTATTTGCAGGATATTATTGGATTCTCTCCAAATATTCTAATTGATTGACATAATTTCGTTATAGTCATGATCATATTTATTTTATTGCATTTGCTTTATTTTTTCATACCCCTTTTCCTTATAAAATTATTTTTATGCATTAGATTAGTTTTAGTTTAATTAAGTTAGTGGAGAGCTAACCAAAATCTAGAGGTTGGAAAGGATACATCCTCTTATTCCAATTATTGAAACGTGGAAAGGATACATCCTCTTATTCCAATTATTGAAACGTGAGTCTACATGTTCATACATTTACACGGGTCAATAAAAAGGTATTTTAGAATACTTAAGGTATGAATAAGGTTCAAAATTAAGGTTATCAACGAATTAACAAATTCTTATAATATTAAATTTATTTTCATATAAAAAACAAAAAGTATGATACAAGAAATGTAAGAATGCTTTAAAGAAAGATACAGTTAAAAAATATTGATTTTTGTATTAATAAAATTTTAAATTTAAAAGATAATTAAATAAGAATGTTTTTCATTTTAATAAAAATTTAAGATGAAAAATATCCAAGGAGAACAACGCAATGATTCGGGTTTTGGTTCTTCTTCAAAAGGTTCAAAGTTCATACCACGATGTATGTGTGGTTGTGTGTTAAATTCCCTATTGATAAGCTCATCCCTCCCCCTTATAAGAGGTCATGGTGGGATGGGATGGGATGCCTAGCCCTAAGCTTTGATCGTAAGCGTTTCTCACACTAACCAATCAAAAAAATGATGTCTAATAAATAAAAATGAGCCATATTCCCAAGGGCTAGGTGGATTGGTAAGACTTTGGGCACATACTAAGAGGAGACCTAGGTTCAAACCTTGGGGACATGCCCAATAAGGGCAAAGGTAGTAGTCTGACTTGAGTCTGCTGAGTGCATGCCTAGTTTGACGAGGGCAATACCAACCCTAAATCACTTGGATATTTTTCACTTTGGGTTACGTTTATCGAGGAGAGGTAGGGATTATAGAGGAAAATTCAATGATTTGACCTGTGTTCGAAAGTAAAAACCTCAAGAAAAATGTTTGACCCTCCTGCCCAGTTGTTAAAGATGAAAGAATGTTACGGATTCCCCTTGATATTAAAAAAAAATGAGCCATCATTTTTTTTTAAATGCATAGGGAACCTTTATAAACCCTAGCATGTTGGGTAAAGGCGAAGTCAATGAGAACCCAACCATCTAGGGTTTGAATCGGGAAGCCCATCGATAAGCACTATAGTGCTAACAAACTACCTATCCATTGAGATAAAAGGACCAATCTTTTCAAATATTACATCAATCTATAATTAATGTAATATTTTCATTTCACATGGAAGTAGCCTTGTAAATATACCAATCAATTAGATTGATAATTGTTTGTTTGGCTAGACACCAAGAAGAGACTTAAGTTCAAACCTTGAGGGCATACCTATTGCAAAGGTAGTAGTTTGATGTGAATTCTTTGAGTGCGCATCATATTGACCAATGATGGTACGAATCTGGAGCGATTGACGGTCTCCTTTACATAAGGTTATCGGGTCAACAATAATCAGAAGGTATAGGCTTGTTGAGAGTAGTCCATATGATTTGGGTTAACAATAAATAGGAGGTATATTCTTGTTGGAAGCAACCCGTGTGATTTAAACCTTGCACTTAATAATTATTAAAAATAGTAGGTATAGGCTTGTTGAGAGTAGTGCCTATGGTTTGGTCAACAATAAAGAGGAAGGATAGGCTTCTTGGGAGCAACCCATGTGGTTTAAACTTTGCACACTGAAAATAGTGTGGATGTAACCAACTCTATACATTTAAAAGAAAAATATTCCAAACAATTTTTTTATAAGTAAAATATTATTTGTTATTTTAAATTTATAAACAATTTTAAAATTAGAAGTAAATTTAATTATTATTTTATAATGCAAATATCATTAATTTAATTAATTAATTAATTAATTTTATCAATACCTAAGGTTTTTTTTTTAAAATTTTATAATTAAATTGAAAATATAAATTATATTTAAAAAATGTAGGAAAAGTATTAATTTCACACCATAGTAGAAATGAATAAAATGATGTAACCTCAACCTTAAATAAAAAGCGTATTTAATTCTTATCAAACAAAATTGTTTTAAGTCGGTAAAATTAATTAAAAAATAATTTATAATTAAATTTCTTTTAGAAAACAAACCACTACAAAATGAAACACCCTATAAATCTCGAAATTCTAAACAACTAACGGCCCGACAAAAATAATAAGATATAGTATAACATAACACGAATTACAGGGAGATGAGAACGTCGTAAATGGAGAAAATTTAAAGCTTGGCAGACGTTCGTAGAAAAACAGGGTTTCCTCTATAGAAATTTCCTTCATTTCTGGTCGGTAAATCTGTTAATCTTCATTTTCGTTAACCCGCAAAGGAATTCTCTGGCATTCATCTCTAAACTCTGACGAACCCACTTCAATTTCTGGGTCTCCAACAAAAGTTTCAGGGTCCAAATCGAGGACAGCTGGCATTGAACAATCGTGTTTCTCTGAATTACAGGTATCTCAACCTTGCTCTCTTATCTTCTTCTTTGCCGTATTTTCCAGGCGAAGCATTAAGTTTTCTTGCAGGCAAGATGTAAAGTTCTGTTAATATGCTTATGGAATTCAGCCAAGTAGATTCTCCTAGGGTTTTGGAACCGGGGTTTGTTGTCTGTACTGTTAGTAAAATTCACATTTTTTAACCGAGATGATTCGGAGGGTTCGGAGAAAGGCCGTGCATATCAAGAAGAAGAAGGAAGAGACTGTACATAGAGCGAATTGGTGTACCAATAACGATGACGGCTGCGAGGAGGAGGAGGAGGTTGTTTACGTGGAGAGAAATAAACAGGAGGAGGAAGACGAGGTCGACTGGAAGAGTCTTCCCGACGATACGGTAGTTCAGCTCTTTTCTCTATTGAATTACAGGGACAGGGCGAGCCTCGCCTCCGTTTGCAGAACATGGAGAACGGCAGGCTCTTCGCCATGCCTATGGAGCTCATTGGACATTAGGACTCACAAATTGGACGCAGAAGCCGCCGCATCTTTGGCGGGACGGTGTGCGCAATTGCAGCGGCTGAGGTTCAGGGGCGCTGATTCCGCGAACGTAATAATCAATCTGGATGCCAGAAATCTCAAAGATTTGAGCGGGGATTTGTGCAGAGACCTCACGGACGGAACCCTCTCGATGTTGGCCGCCCGGCACGAGCGTTTGGAGAGTCTACAGATCGGGCCGGATTTCTGCGAAAGGATTACCAGCGATGCAATTAAGGTGGTGGCGCTGTGCTGCCCCAGGCTGAGAAGGCTTAGGATATCGGGCCTCCGAGACGTGGATGGCGAAGCCATCGGGGCGCTCGTGAAGTGCTGCCCGAATTTGCGTGAACTAGGGTTTTTGGACTGTGTGAATGTAGATGAGGAGGCCCTTGGGAATGCGGCGTCTCTGAGGTTCTTGTCGGTTTCAGGGTCGAGGAATATCAAGTGGAGCAATGTGATGCAGGTTTGGAGCAAGCTGCCTGGATTGGTGGCCTTGGATGTATCTCGGACTGATGTGACTCAAGCTGCGGCGTGCAGGTTGCTATCCTCGCAGAGCCTGCGGGTCCTCTGTGCATTGCATTGCCCCCATTTGGACGAGAGGGGGGATTATGTTTCCTACAATTCGAAGGCGAAGGTTCTGCTGGCTCGGTTTACTGATGTTCTTAAGGGGCTTAATGAGATGGATAGTCTGGATTTGTTTGCAAACCGATTGAAGAGGGCGAAATTTTTTGCTGGAAGTCATGAGGGGGAGGAAACGGTGAAGTTTTGGAACACAAAGAATATTAGAAGTGGGGATATGAAACTCGTAGAGTTGACGGAATGGCTTGAGTGGGTTCTTTCCCACACATTGCTACGGATTGCGGAGAGTAATACCTCTGGGTTGGGGAGCTTCTGGCTTAAACAGGGTACCCCCATATTATTGAGCCTGTTGAAGAGCCCGCAGGAAGATGTCCAGGAAAGGGCAGCGACTGGCCTTGCGACATTTGTCGTTGTCGATGATGAAAATGCGACAGTTGACCCTGCAAGGGCGGAAGCGGTGATGCGTGGTGGTGGGATTCGATCTTTGTTGGGAATTGCGAGGTCTTGTTGTGAGGGTGTCCAATCAGAAGCTGCAAAGGTTCGACCTTTCTATTATTTTTCCAAGATAAGCAAATCAGCTTCCAGTCTTTTTTTCTTGCATGAAGCTGCGCATTAGAATTTGTTGTTTTTTAGCAATTATCAGGTCTGACTAGAAACCCACTTCACTTTGTTTCTGCAGGCTATAGCAAATCTGTCTGTCAATGCCGATGTTGCCAAAGCCGTGGCATTAGAAGGAGGAATTGGCATTTTGGCAGGTCTTGCAATGTCTCCGAATAGATTGGTTGCTGAGGAGGCTGCTGGTGGCCTGTGGAATCTGTCTGTTGGAGAAGAGCACAAGGTGATGGTTGTCCTTTAATTGGGTCTATCATCCACTCTCTGGACTGTAAGGCATAGTGATGGCGATGATAATATTTTGGCTGTCTTTCAGGGTGCCATTGCAGCAGCAGGTGGTGTAAAGGCACTTGTGGATCTTATATTCAAATGGGCTTCTGGTGGGGATGGAGTTTTGGTAATGCATTTCATGACATATGGTTTTAGCTTTACATACAGCCTTTTACCACAGAAGTATGAAATGTTTTCAAGGGTGAGGTGTTTGGATTGAACTTATATTGATTTGGGGTTTCAGGAGCGTGCTGCTGGTGCACTTGCAAATTTGGCTGCTGATGACAAGTGCAGCATGGAAGTTGCACAGGCTGGTGGGGTTCATGCATTGGTCATGCTTGCATGTTCGTGTAAAGTCGAGGGTGTCCAAGAGCAGGTAACTGAGAATTCTGTATCTTCTTCTTCACATAATGTAAATAAGGAGGTTAACACCTACTAGCCTCCGACAAAAGTCGTATGATGATTGTATCCTTTTTCAAGAAGCCAGGTAAAAGCAGAAAATCTGTTCATATGCCTTCATTGCTCGTCATTGTGAACAATGCGTCACCTTTTCAATCCTTTACTCATTATGCACATGTGAAGTAATTGATTGGATTAAGATACTTCAATTTCTCTTTGAATTTGTAATATTTATATTTTCGTTCATGTTCATGCCTTCATTGCTCTTTGAATTTTTTCAGAAGTCGACATATCTGAATTGCCGAATTAATGGTGTGATCAGTTATCCACAGTATCATGTCTTCTCGATGGATAGAGGGCAAGGTCTGGAGTCTGCATATCTAATATGCCCAAACACCTCTGATCATTGCAATGCAGTACTCTGGAAGCTTCATATGCCAATAACTAGGAGCACAGAGTGAAGACCACAGGGTCTTATTGCCTGCCTTATGATAAAGCAGATGATGGCCTTTAGGATATATAATATGTGTCAATGGTGGCTAACATCGGAGTGCAATATTAAATTTCCATGGCAAGAGATTTAGGCTTTGTTTATCCACTGCATGAACTTTGACTGCTCTTTGGAGACATATTGATTAAGAGTTAGAAGCTTGAAGGATTAGAGCTGAGAGCAAAAGAAGTGCCCAAAATTGTCTTGGTTGGATCCACAAGTATGTAGGGTTGTACACCATGCTGTGGTGTGCTCAGACAAAATTCCAATCTGGCGGTGAAGGCATCGTCCCATATGGCGTATGGTCTCATGGATGTTAAAAGCCATTTTCCTTTCCTTTCCTTTCTACTGAGGATAGTCATTGACAAGGTGGTTGTTAACAAGCTGGTTCATGTTGAGGGGTCAAATGCTAACAAGGTTAGAACAACATTGAGGAAATAAAGGTTGAATCCTAATGCTTTGAGCATGGCTGCAACAAATATCATTCAATTTGGTTAATGACGTTGACAATGTCTATGTTAAGAAGAAGAATGGCTTGCCTAATGCAACCATCCAATTTAATGACTTACGGTCCAAAATATCTCTACTTAAAGTAAATTCTTATTCTAAAGACTAACAATCAAGAGAAGGATGTGCTTGACTCAAAGATCGAGGCAGGGTGATGGGTCGCCAACTCAAGATAGGTCTAGGGTCACTAACCATTGGGATGAAATACTCCCTTTTTTGATAAGTCTCCTTGAGGAATTCTTTTTGTGAGCTTTCTGATAAATCTTGGGAGAATCTGGATTTGCAAAACCTCAAGTGGCCATGCAGAGTTTGTTGTTATAAGAAATTCAGTCTGTAACTGGCTTTTGAAATGAGAGATATATTGTATGCAGCAACAAAAGAACAGTAACATTTTCCAGCACAAAAAGAAGTAATCTGCAGAAAGAAAACTTTCAGCTAAAATCAGAAAAAGTAACAATTTGGAAGTTTATAGAACTTTGAATTTCACATAAACAATAAATTTTTTAATAAATGAACACACAAAAATCTTAGTCTTCAATTTTCCTAGGAATTAACATGCAGACACAAAAGGACATGATATGTGTAAACTAATGTTATGGCTGCTTTTAGTTGGATATACAGTTGTAATATTTTAACACTTCTACAGCTAACTTTAAACTAATAAATTTCTTTCCCACAATTAAACATTTCTGCTGATGAAGTCACAACACTTTCTCAAGCCATAACCCCATTTTGTGCTCACAATAGGCTGCTATCTCTTTTAATTAATGGAAGCTGCAGTTTACTGTTTAGCCATAATTGCATTGCAACCTACTTAAACAAAACCTCTGCATACTTCAAAATGTTCACAATGCTTGTAAGCAAACAAAAGAATCCATTTTCCACTTATTTTTCAAGGTACATTTCTGGTTTGTACACCTCAAAACAGCTCACGGCCAAAATTTGTGCCCTCTATTTCCACAGCAAAAATATTTTTCAAACCGTCCTTTATTGTTAAGCTGCAGTTTACAATTTTGCTTTAATTGCATTTGCAACCTACCTAATTGAAACCTCTAAATGTTCACAGTATGTTAAGGCAGACCAAAGAAGTAATTTGCCAACTGCCTTTTCAAAGTGCATTGCTGGTTTTTACATCTCAAAACAGCTTGTTTCCAAAAAAATTGTGCTTTTCTTCCACAGCAAAAAGTTTTTTCAAGCAGTCTTTTATGGTTAAGTTTCTTGTTTCCCAAAATATTCACAGTGCTTTAAGGCAGACCAAAGAACAAATTCTCCAGTTACCTTTTTAAATTGGATTGTTCGTTTCTACACTTCAACCTGTTTGCAAAACTTGTATCCTCTACTTTTACAGCAGAGAGATTTTTCAGTCTTTTATTGTTAAAGTTTCTTGTGTCTCAAATTTCAACTGCCTACTAGTAAAAACTTGTGAATTACTAGTAGAACCTTCAGTGCTGTTAATTCTTTTCTTCTTTATAAAAAAAGCTTTAACTACCCTTTAAAAATTTTGACATGGTAATTTTTCAGGGGTAAAATGTGTATTGATGTAGCTCCATGTCATATTTTTAAAACAATCTCTATAGCGTCAACATTTTGAAAACAATTCCTGCAAGCTAGCTTCTTTATGATTTCAATTAATTGACCAAAACTGCCAAATCTTGCTTAAATGGCTTCAATTTATGCAGGGAAGACAAAGTCAGGGGCCTATTTGAATTAGTAACTGGGGTGTCTATCCAGACAAATTGCTTGCCAATAAAGGAAAAAGTAGCATCTCAGTGGATGTAGCATAGAATTTGTCAAGTTGCATATCAATCCCATAAGAACCTGATTGATGGTTAGAACTTGGACAAAGTGTACTAGCTTGATCTGTTCAAAGTTTCAATCTTTTTTGGACCCATGCCAGATCTGTGATCCCTAAGATCAGTTTGCAATTTGGCGACACTTGTCCTTCCTCTTGTTAGAGAACCGGGTATTAGAGTGGAATGAAATTCCATCATAGGAATGTGCCACTAGAGACAACCACTAACAAGTTGACCCACACACTTCAATGCCCTATACCTCTACTCAGTTGAATTGAAGTTGCCTGTTGGGACCTACTCAACTCGAGGGTGGCCATCCATTTGCATGGTTGACACTTACCAATGGGGTCGTTTGGGGCATAGACTGAGCATTTTCCCCATACCTTTCCACCCAAGAGTCTGTTCATCTAACAACAGTGGGCCATGGGACCTTTTCCTTTATAAACTTACGATATATATGGCTCCTCCTTTGCCTTCCTCATGGGAAGCTGCAATGAAGTCACCATTCCATTGGTCCATCAACGTACACAATTGGAAGCCAGATAGTTTTATTTCTTGTGGGAAGAGAACATCTGCTTGTGTATGATAAATGATTTGATGTCATCTGGTTGTTTGTAATGAATGGTTTGATATAGAACTATCTATGTCTGCCAGATGTCCTTATAACGTTGCAGGTTGTGTATGATAAATGATTAGATGTCATCTGGTTGTGTGTGATGAATGATTTGATGTCATCTGGTTGTGTGTGATGAATGATTTGATGTTGGAATATATATATGTCTGCCAGATGCCCTTGTAACATTGCAGGCTGTAAGTTCATGGACACATTTACATCAAGTCCCTACTTAAGCACTGCAAAAGCATCATGTTTTTTTTCCCCTTTCCTTCCCTTGTTTGTTTGAATGCTGGTCTGAGTTTTCTTCTTTCTTACCTTGAATGACTATGCTTGATTTCATGGCAGCAGTTGCAGTTTGATCACTTCTTAGTACATTTCTGTTTTGAGCAGCAGTAGTCAGAACCTACTTCTTTTCCCGAGCCCTCCTTTGCAGTTACTTGTTTTGCCCCTTGTGTATTCCTTCATCTCCGTGTTTTAGTTTGCCACCATTGCTTTTAATCTACTGCTCTGGAAGCCAAATTTGAGAGAGTTTGAGTTTGTTTGAGCTGAGAATTTTGGATTCTCATTTTCTCTCTTGCAGAATTGGCAATCTTTGATTGAGATGTAGAATACCCAAAAAAATAGCAATTAGGAAGATGTAGATAAAATGCCATTTTGACAAATGGATCTCTATAGTACACAAGCTGGATCTCTGATTGAAGATACTTTAATAGGCCAATCTCCACAGACACTTGAATAGTGTGGGGTGTAATCAAAATGAACCCCTTCCTGTCTCGCATCAAGGGCGTCCAAAGGGCTGAGCAGTTTTCTTGGTATAGGCCTGAAAGTGTGCTACAAGGTGAGGGAACTCTAGACACAAAAGAAACTTATGGTGAGACATGTTTTCATGGTTGAAGTTTGCTTTGAATGCCTAACATAGGCAAGGGCACCTGCAATCATGGAGACCTTGCTGTGGTAGATTCTTTGTACAGCCCCTTCAGTGTCCAAAATAATTCAAATGTAGACTTCTAAAATCTATGTGTTTTTGACCTTCCACCAATATATTTTAATCTTTGCCATACCACTTGTAAATATCCTTGTCGAGGGGGCATTCTTTTCAAAAATTAAGGATAACTTGAGATTTTTGGGGCACTTCACCACCGTATGAACTCTTGCATTGCCAAAGAAATTTGTGTCAAGGAACTTTGTTTTTAATTGGTGAAGGGTGTACTTTGCGGTCAACGACTTTTGATTCAGATATGGATTCTGCATGTTGTTGTTGATCATCCACTCCCCAAATCAGCTTTCTGGTATACGTTATGTTGTCTTTTTGACTGTTATCTTGGGAGGGAGAGCAAGCTAGTGATGTAAGTTCCAGTCCTTTTTTAGAATAAAAAAAGATTTTTGCTTGGGCTATTTCTTGTTGTTGCTGCCATCTCATTGTCTGAGTATTATCTAAGTCCTTGTTCTGACGTCCCTTAGACACAAATTGGTTTGAAAACATTCATTGTTGCATATTTGAGTCTTGCTTCTAAAAGAGGTATATGAACAATGAAATTGAGATCTTTCGTGGACAAACAATCTAATCTCTCTTATTTAGCTTCAGCCGCTGGTGTCAACAGTTTATCTGTTTAGGCCATTATCTCATCAAATTCTACTGGCATGGTCTGCTTGTGGATGGGAGATTCTGGAACTATCAACTTGACATCATGGTCCATGTTTGGTTCCATGAGAAGAAAGGGGCTTTTCTTCCTCCAAATCCGAGTGTACCCTTTAGCAGAAAACAAAATACAGGAGCCAATCAGAGAAGCAAGGCTCCTTTGCAGTGCCCAGGAACAGATTGATAGTTTCAATGAATTAAGAAAAAGAAGAGTGCTTGAGAAAAGTGCACAAAATCAAAGAACAAAATAGTCTAATTTGGTCCAGAGAGTAGGTGAGCTTTTGCTCCAAAATCAATAACATGCAGGACTGATGTCATTCTCAATTAGGCCAGAGGGCCATCTGAAGAAAATCTCTGCATGCATGCAGATTGGAAATGTGTCAACAATCAAATCTGCGGCCAACTAAAATGCAAACACATTCCAGTTCATTCTCATATTTCAGATCTTTCATGTATTTGGTATGTCTTTTTCAGATTCGTCTTGGATTTGGCAGACTTGTCTTAGAATTGCCGCTTATCTGTCTCAAACTTGGCAGACGGCTTTTAGATTCATCTCAATTTTTTTGCGATTTGTCTCAGATCCATCTCAGTTTTGGTGGTTCCATCTTAGATCCATTTCAGATCTGTTTCAAATCCTGTGGATCTGTCTTGGATTCATTGTAGATCTGTCTCAAATTTATCTCACATATTTAAGGATAGTAATCCTTACCAGGAGGAGCAAACATCCAGGTGCTTTCTCTAAGTAAGAGACTTTCTGCCCTACAAAAATACTTAAAATAATTTCTCTGGTTAGCAACATCTTCACCTCTAGCCATTTTAAAACACACAACTGATGATTAACAATATTTTTTTCACTTTCATCATTTGAACATGTCTTGTAACAATTTTTGAAAATTTTGAGACTTGTGGGGTTAGGATCTTTACAATATACTTATTTAAAAGTCCGTTCTCTGTTAGGTGTAATTTCATTTTTATCTCCATCTCCGGATTGAGTCAGATCACCATCTTCCGAGGGAGGAGCGGATTTGCTTGTTTTGTCCCTTGGGTGAAGTTGAAACCCTTCATCACTTTATTTTTTGTTGTCCCATTTATTATGAGATCCGGGGTTATTCCATTGCCATTTCAGGGACAACTCTCGATCTATTTCTACCTTCTTCAGATACCGGGACCAGTGGTGTCTCGCACTCTCTCTTAGGGAGATAACTCAGCTTTGACGACATAAAAGTTCTCCTCCAGATGGATCTCACCCTCCTCAACATTGGCACATCACAACATACTTCACTAGCTCCAATGGACCAGGTGACTCTGGACGGAAACGCCCCACATCATCCAGTTCGGACGGAAGCAGGGTCACTAGACAGCGCACACAGTTTGTCAGGGTTCTGAACTAGCGCTGGTCAGAGACATATCAGGGACTTCTTTAGCTCCAGTACTTCGGCCTTGACTATTAGGAGAGTTTAGTTTCTGGGGGGTCCTTGGAGCTTGCCCCTCCTGGGCTGCTCCCTCCCCCCTCCTTCTCTCTCTCCGTTCTTCTTGGCGTGCACTCCTCTCTTCTGGACTACAGCCCTTCCCCCTCTGCTCTCCCTTTTCTTTTCCCTTTCTCTTTGGCCCGGTTGTCGGGTTTTGTCTTGTATTTATCTTAGTTCTTTTCTTTGTTGGGCTTTTTAGCCTGCTAGCTGGCAGTCATTATTGTCCTTCTTATAGTCCCTTGGGTCTTATTTTGGCCCACCGCGGACATTAATAATATTTCTTTTCTTTTCATTTCATTTCTCCATGTATGGAAGTCCATGAATTTTTCCAATGCTGGGACTAGAGCCAGTTTTGATTTTTTTTGCTGCAGCTCTGATTACAGTGCCTTCAAAATTTTTACTGCAGCTCTGATACTATGTCATGAGAAGTTTGGGATCCAATCTGAAGGAATGCTATTGTGCATGCAACAAGTAAAAGAGTAGTCACATTCTCCAACAATGAAAAGAAATAATCTTAACAAAAGAAACTTATTGCAAAAATAAAGAGAGCAAGAATTTGAAGCTTACAGAACATAAAACTTCACATTAACTATAAAAGGTAGAAATAAATCACTAAATGAACACACAAGGCTATTAACCTACATGCCGAGGAATTGAAAATCACAGAGGACAAAATATGCACAGAGAGAAATGTAACAACTGCAATTAGTGCGATGTATAGCATTGCAAAGAAGGTCATGGAGGCTGTGAGACTTTTCATTGAGAATCACTTTACAGTTTCTATTAACTCATCCAAGGAGAGTGGTTGATTCCAAATTCCTGTAAGAGACTCTTGACACCTTGCAAGGGACTGAATTGAGGCAGGATTTCACAACAACTTTGCATTCTTTTGCTATTTGTTGAGCGAAAAATATCCTATACTTCTAAAAAAACAGTTATGCAATTTCTGCATGACTTGTGAGATGGCATGCTTAATCTTAATGATGTCAGTACACTCAACTATTTGCTTGGAAGTGATACTTCTGAAAGATATCGCTTAGAGTTGTTCATGTTATTTGATTCAGTGCAGATGAGCCCAAATTTATGAATTTTTACAGTCCAAGCTTCGGAAACTTTGGTAATTGCTTTAGTTTGACTCTGGATAATACAAGAATACATACCTTATATGGTTGGGACCAAGGATGGAAATAAAATTGCCAAAAGTTGAGGAGGCTATTACCTGTGGTACAAGATATGGTAGTACGAGATATACCAGATCATCCTAATACCAATAAAAAAACTCGGAAGAGTGTTGAGTCCAATATCTGGACATTGGATAAATGTGATTTAAAACGGGCTAAAATAGGATAGGCTAAAAAACAGGCTAAAATAGAATAGGCTAAAAAACAGGCTAAATAGCAAGTAAATAAGTTCTATTAATTGAATGGTTGGTCTCTGGCATTCACTGGCCACTTCATAACTTTCATTAGATGGCTGGGTCTGGAGTTGCTTGTTAACTTGCGTAAATTTCCCTCTAACTGTGATATTAACTCTTCATTTGCTAGTCATGATTTGCCTCCCATAAGCCAGGAGGCAGTAGCAGCGACTGCCTCATTCCACTGTCAAATTGCATTACAAGTTATGAAACTTTTATGCTTCATTTGCAGGAGGGTCATTAAGGATGTTTCTTCACTCCCCCCAGGTAACTTTCTTAAATGGCTGGGTCTGGAATTGCTTGTTAACTTAAATTTACTTGCAACTGTGATATTAACTCTCCATGCTGGTCGTGGTTTGCCTCCCATAGGCCAGAGGAAAGAGGCAGTATGAGTGACTGCCTCATTCCATCATTGAATTGCATTACAAGTTACGAAACTTTTACGCCTTGTTTGCAGGAGGTCAATAATCACGTTTCTTCACCCAACAAGCTGACAAGCGAAACCTTTATGCCCCATGAAGAACAGCACAGTTGATGGTGCTCATGGGTTTACTACCATTCCAGTATACTTTCAAGGTAGTTAGCTGACTTGTAGGTCACAAATCATCTTGTTGTACCAGGCCTTCAACTTCCTTGCCACAATGAGACTCGTTGCTCTCCTAAGGAGTTACAATTATAATGTTTTAAGCTGTTGATTGAAGAATTGGGCACTTATGTCCCTTTTTTGAATGTTTGATTAGCTTACATGGTCAGTGACATATCGGTGCAGATGCATCTTTGCTAAAACCACTATTTAGCCACGCTCACTCTTATTAAACATCAGGCAACCTGTTTGCTTACATATAATTTATAGGTAGGTTCTATGTTATATCATATAAGCTTACATTCTTATATAAACAGATAATATAAGATGGGAAATAGGTTCACCCCTAATGTATTTTTAATGATAATTGTTATACAATAGAGGTAGATAACTTATAAAAGGATATGGCCATCCATGAATAATAATATCCATAATTCAAGTAATATATTTTTTTAAAATGGTTATACTGGATTGAAATTGGCCCCACCCATATTACGTCATAAACGTATTACCTCGGTATCCCAACAAACCCCATAAGAGTGTTACAACTGGAAATTATGCCAATATTGCTTGACATGATCTGAACCTGGGTCTCCACATTGAGAGTTCATGTTTTTAACCATTTGAGCTTATGCATTTGGTAAAATGTTAAGGTTCACCTATGCGATTGGAACCTTGATCTATGGTGTGAAACTCCTTGCTTGTCATCCATTACCCCAAATCCCATAGGTAAAATATTATGGTTCATCTATGGGACTGGAACGTTGGTTTATGGTGTGAAACTCTTCACTTCTCATAGCTTTCCCCAAACCCCTTGGTCAAATGTGAAGGTTCACCCATGGGATTGGAACCTTGGTTTATGGTGTGAAACTTCTTGCTTCCCACCACTTGCCCTAAACCTTGGTCTGGAATCACTTGTTAACTTGCTTAAATTTTGTTGCAACTGTGATATTAACTCTCCATTTGCTAGTAGCAGTTTGCCTTTCATAAACCAGAATCATTCCACCATCGAATTGCATCACAAGTTACAAAACTTTTATGCCTTGTTTGCAGGAGGTCATTATGCATGTTTCTTAATCTGACAAGCTGAAACTTTTATGCTCCATGAAGAACAACACAGTTGATGGTGGTCATGGGTTCACTGCCATTCCAGTACACTTTCACGGTAGTTAGCTGACTAGCAGGTTGCAAATCACCTTGCTGTACCAGGCCTGCAACTTCCTTGCCAGAACAGGGACTTATTGCTCTCCTAAGGAGTTACAATTTAGAGGACTCGAGCTGCTAGCTGAAGAATTGGGCACTTATGTCCCTTTTTTGAATGTCCAATTTGCTTACATAGTGAGTGCCATATAGGTGCAGAGGCATCTTTGCTAAAACCGCTGTTTAGCCATCCTCACTCTTATTAAACTTCAGGCTAGCTGTTTGCTTTCATATAATTATAAGGTAGGTTCTATGTTATATCAATTATTCTCATTATTATATAAAGAGATAACATAAGATGGAATAGGTTCACTTCTAATATATTCTTAATGACAATTGCTATACAATAGAGGTAGATTACTTATAATGAGACATGCCCATCAATGAATAATACTATCGATAATTCAAGTAATATATTTTTTAAAATTGGTTATATGGGATTGAAATGGGCCCCACCCATATTGCGTTGTGACCGCATAGTGGTATTACAACTGGCAATTATGCATATATCACCTGGCAAGATTTGAACCTGTTTCTCTACATTGGGAGCCCATGTTTTTAACCATTTGAACTCATGCCTTTTGGTAACATGTTAAGGTTCACTCATGTGATTGGAACCTTGATCTATTGTGTGAAACTCCTTGCTCCTCACTAGTTGCTCCAAATCCCATAAGTAAAATATTATGGTTGACCTAGGGGATTGGAAACTTGGTTGTGAAACTCCTCAGTCCTCACCGCTTGCCCTAAACCGTTTGGAAAAATTTAAGGTTTACCCATGGGATTGGAACCTTGGTCTATTTTGTGAAACTCCTTGCTTCCCACCAGTTGCATTAACCCAATGGGCAAAATGTTAAGGTTCATGCATAGGATTTGAACTTGGCTTATGAGAGAAACTTTTCACTCCGTACTTCTTGTTCTGAAGCTGATGGGCTCATAATTCAAGTAACATTTAATTACAGATATATATCAAATTTAAAATCAACTAGTATTTTTACTTGAATAGCTTGAGTCCTATTGTTACATAGTAAAGATACATCTGTTTTCTTAAATATTGTTTAGATGTTTTTTAGGCTGTCTGTAAATTACCTTTTTTCCCCTGAGAGTGGCTGTTTTTCCTCTAACGAATGGGTTGAAACTTTGAATCACTATAAGTATAGGATATATTAATTTCATTTTTGAATTATCTGTTCAATTTTTGTGCCTGATAGTTGCAGATTAACTAATTTGGATGTTGCATTCTTTTAGAGACAAATTTTATCTTGATTTTTGCAGGCTGCTCGTGCTTTAGCAAATTTGGCTGCTCATGGGGACAGCAATGGAAATAATGCTGCTGTAGGTCAAGAAGCAGGTGCACTTGAAGCATTGGTGCAGCTAACATCCTCTCAACATGAAGGTGTCAGGTACGGGCATTCGCTCACTCTCTCTCTCTCTGTCTCTCTCTCACACACACACACACAGTTTTTAAAGGAATGCAAGTTATTCCTTTTAGTTTTTGTTTGATGAATCATATTATCCAAAAGCAGGAGTTGACAAGTTGCTCATTGGTCAAGCAAGGTTAGCATGCTGATTATGGTTGCATTGTGCATGCAATTTGTATCTTTCTATCCAAATGCTGTGAGATATAAAATAAAATATTTTATGCATGGTAGAATAGCTTTTCCTATTTCCAAAAGACTCTTGGAACCTGATATTGAACTTTGCCGGTAAATTCTTTCAAATTTACAGGATATATAGTCTAAAATATCAGGTGCAACACTTACGGATTGAACTTATTTTTCTAAACACCTTCATGACAATCATCTAAAAGGGAAATTGAAAACAAAAACAAGAAGTTACATCAAGCTTTGCTACTGTGCCAAACACGTGACTCTTGCACTGATACTATATTGAAAATAATCCCAGTATAAGCATATATTCATTTAAAATTATGGATATAGAAAAGGCTGAAGCTTAGGCAGAGGGTAAAACAGCGGTTTTTTCCAGCCATATTTTTCCAAGTAATTTGCAGGCCTGATCAACCTGGCAGACATGGAGGCTGAGATTCTTGCAATAAAAACAGAATCTAAACCTTTTCACATTTAGGGTCCATGTAAAGGACACCTCTATGGTGATATGGTGTGTTTAGAGGAGTTGCCTTTGTATGGATCATTGGCATTAATATGGTGCCACGATGGTGGTAACCCAATCTGGATTCATCGGGGCATTGCTTAGCACATAATGTTTTTTTTTTGAAAAATTTGAAAAAACTTGTATTAAAACAAAGATCAATTACAAATTGGGAAGGGAAATTTCCCATCCGACATCAAAGAGAACACCAGCTTACAAAAGGAAGGAAGATTTGCAATGGGGCCAAATCTCCTAAACCATTAACTAGCAACCAGGGTGGTCAGATTGGTCTGTAGATGCAACTTGTTGCGAAATCGCGACCCTCTTGCCCTCTTCTCCTTTGGCCGCGAAAATGCAACATGTCGCGATATCGCGACACTTTTTTCCTTTGGGCGCGACAATGCAACATGTCGCGATATCGCGACACTTTTTCCTCTTCTGTCCATGACAATGCAACATGTCGCGATATCGCGACACTTTTTCCTCTTCTGTGCATGACAATGCAACATGTCGCGATATCGCGACACTTTTTCGTCCTTTGGCCACGGCAAAGCAACATGTCGCGATATCGCGACACTTTTTCTCCTTGGGCAGCAGCGTTGCAACATGTCGCGAAATCGCGACACCGTTTCCACCTTTTGCCGTGACGAAGCAACATATCGCGACATCGTGACACTTTTTCTTTCTCGGCCGCAACGAAGCAACCTGTCGCGATATCGCGACACTTTTTCTTTCTCTGTCGCGACAAAGCAACATGTCGCGATATCGCGACACTTTTTCTCTTTCGGCCGCAACGAAGCAACATGTCGCGATATCGCGACACTTTTTCTTTCTCTGCCGCGACAAAGCAACATGTCGCGATATCGCGACACTTTTTCTCTTTGCCGCAACGAAGCAACATGTCGCGATATCGCGACACTTTTTCTCTCTCGGTCGCAACGAAGCAACATGTCGCGATATCGCGACACTTTTTCTCTTTCGGCCGCAACGAAGCAACATGTCGCGATATCGCGACACTTTTTACATGTCGCGATATCGCGACACTTTTTACATGTCGCGATATCGCGACACTTTTCTTTCTCGACCAGCAACATGTCGCGATATCGCGACACTTTTTACATGTCGCGATATCGCGACATGTTGCTTCGTCGCGGTCGAGAAGGAAAAAGTGCAACAAAGCAACATGTCGCGATATCGCGACACTTTTTCTCTTACCGTGACGAAGCAACATGTCACGATATCGCGACACTTTCTCTCTTTCGGCCGCGACCAAGCAACATGTCGCGATATCGCGACATCTTTCCTCCATTGACCGTGACCAAGCAACAAGTCACGAAATCGTGACATCTTTCCTCCCTTGGCCGCGATCAAGCAACATGTCGCGATATCGCGATGCCTTTCCTTCCTTGGCCGCGACCAAGCAACATGTCGCGATATCGCGACACCCTTCCTCCCTTGGCCGCGACCAAGCACCATGTCGCGAAATCGTGACAACTATCCTTTCCTCCCAAGGCCGCGACCCAGCACCATGTCATGAAATCGTGACAACTATCCTCCCTTGGCTGCGACGAAACAAAATGTCGCGATATCGTGACACCTTTCCTCCAGTGACCGCGACCAAACAACATGTCGCGATATCGCGACAACTATCCTCCTTTGGCCGCGATGAAACAAAATGTCACGAAATCGTGACAACTTTCCTCCCTTGGCCGCGACGCAGCAGCATGTCGCGAGATCGTGACACCATTCCACCCTTTGCTTTTTCCTTGATCATTAGCTCAGGGACCTTTCAAGACCCTGCCTAATCGCCTCGTCCTCAGTAGCCATGTCACTGTGCAACTGAACCCCAACCTCCTTCTCAGCACCAATCTTAGCCAGGAAGTCGGCCGCTTTGTTTAAATCTCTACTCACGTAGACTGGAACCACATCATCTAATTGCCTCCATAGTTCCTTAATTTGATTGACAAGAATTCTCAACCTCCAGGCTTTCAAGGCAAAGTTCCTCATGCAATCTAGAGCTCCGACCATTATTTGAGAATCTGATTCGAGTATTATCCTCCTATGGCCCCATTTAACTGCCCAAATAGAAGCATATTTGATAGCTATGGCTTCTGCTTCATTGTTTGTAGCTCTTCCCAAGCCTTGCAGTTCCCAATAAAGCACTCGCTCCAACATGATTACGGCAAACCACTCCAATTCCAGCTCTACCCGGGTTGCCTTTTGCAGCACCATTAGTATTAATTTTAATCCAACCTGTTGGGGGTGGTTTCCAACTAGCTCTATCTGATCCTCTTGCACTTCAAGTCCTTCTTCCATTGCCCCGATAGCCACCTGAGTTTCCTCTTTATCATAGACGGCCACAGTTTCAGTGACTTTACTCCAAATGACCTGCCAAACTCCATCTAACGAAGAAAAAGTTTCTCTAAAGATTCTAGCATTTCTCTCCAACCACACTTGCCACCAAATGAAGTTTAATCCAAGCTCCCAACCAAGACGAAGAGCTTTAGATTTAAATCTACCCCTCTTCCATCTTTCCCAGATATTAATTCGGTTCAAGTCACTATTAACTTGAATTTTAAAACATGAAAACCATCTCTTCCAGATCTGGCGCGTGAAAGAGCACTCAAACATCAAGTGGTCAGCTGTTTCCTCGCTCTTGTAGCATAAAACACATTGGGAAGGGCCGATGACTCCTTTACATCTGAGATTATCAAAAGTGAGAATTCCATTGTGCATGAACTGCCAAGCAAAAAAGTTAACTTTCAGCCACCCTTTGGAATGCCAAATCTTTCTCCAATCCTCAACCAGAAAAGTATGCGGGGGAGGCTTCGGAAGGATCTTGACATATCCGGCCTTCACCGTGTAGACACCAAGGTTCCCATAGCCCCAAGCTAATTCATCCTCCTCGTCTCTACCTGTGAGGAATCTTTCTGTCAAGATTTTAGTCATGATGGGTGCCAAATCCGGAGGGATTGAAATTGGCCACTCATCCAACTTCTTAAACTGCTTAAACTTGTAATCCCCCAGATGACTAGTGGTGAAATAACTTTCAATTTGAACCCATCCCTTGGTTTCAATGGCTGCTTTTAAAGGTTGCAATTCAGGAAATTCGACAATGATAGGTGGGTATTGATCCCAAGAATCTGACCAAAAATGTGCCTTCTCCCCTCTCCCCACTTTCCAAAATAATCGATCTTTTACAACCTGAGATCCTAACTTGAGAGCCTGCCACACTAAGGATCCAGTACCCTCCAAAGGGAAACGACCCACCTCATTTGGGTTAACATGTCCCAAATATTTACTGGTAAGGATTCTGCTGAATAAGGAAGTTGGCTGGGAAATCCACCTCCAGTAGAGCTTTCCAGCCAAAGCTTTATTATTTATCTTAGATCTTCTCAGACCCAAACCTCCTTTTACCTTGGGCTGGGTCACTTTGTCCCAACCAACTAAGGCCCATTTCCTCTCGCATTTTGCTCCTTCCCATAGAAATTTTTTGGCCATCTTGTCCAACTCTTTCCATATAGAATGCGGGGCAGCCAGGATAGAGAATTTATAAATTGGCATGGCCTGAATGATCGACTGTAGAAAAGTTAATCTACCCCCATAGCTTAACCATTTGTGAGACCAATGATTGATTCTATCCTTGATACAATCCAAAAGATTCCTCCAGATCTCAATTTTTAGTTTTTTGAAGTGCAAAGGGACCCCCAAGTAAACCACTGGGAGAGAAGTCCTTGTGAATCCCAAGATCTCTAAAATTCTGCCCTGAAGCCTCTGATCAAGATTGAAAAAGACCACTTTGGATTTTTTATCATTGATGACTTGGTTTGTAGCCCTAAGGTAGACACTAAGAGAATCTCTGATCATTCTTGCTTCCCCGAAGTTGGCAATTCCCACCAATCCAGTATCATCCACAAACTGTAGGTGAGTCAAAACTTCCTCACCCACCTTGATACCTGTTAGCAAACCTTGTTGTCTTCTTCTCAAGAAAAGTCTACCTAGTCCTTCAGCCAAAATGAGAAACAAATAGGGAGAGCAGGGATCCCCTTGACGAAGGCCACGGGTGGCTCCAAATGGTTGCGAGGGGAGACCCTTGATTAACACTGAGTATGTCGGAGTAGAGACACAACTCATGACCCATTCTATCCAATCTTGAGAGAAACCAAAGGCTGCCATCATCTTTGCCAAGAAGCTCCACTCCACCCTATCATAGGCCTTTGACATATCTAATTTTATGAACATTCCTTTATTACCAAAAGTTTGCATTGAGTGGATTGCCTCCTGAGCTAGAACCACCCCATCCAGGATCTGTCTACCCTCAACAAAACCCCCTTGCTCAGAGGAGATAATGTTATGTAAAAGAGGTTTTAGACGCTCAACCATTACCTTTGTGATTATTTTATATATCACATTGCATAAGGCAATAGGTCTATAATCTGAAATATGAACCCCCTTCTCCCCTTTTGGAATTAAGGTGATGAAAGTATGATTTAATGCTTTAAGCATTCTTTTATTACCTCTGGACTCCTCTATAACAGCCATTAAATCTTCCTCCAAGATATCCCAAAAGGCCTGAAAAAACTCAATTGGAAAGCCATCTGGACCTGGAGTTTTTTCGGTGCTCATACCAAAGACCACATCCTTCAGTTCCTCTCTTTCAATGGGTTTGAGAAGGGACTGATTTTCTTCTTCAGAGATGACAGAAGGTATGGCATCAAGAACAACGTTTTGAGCCTCTTCATCTTGCACCATACTTTCCTTAAAAAGTTCAGAAAAATAATCCATTGCATGGGACTGCATACCTGGAAGAGTATCAAAGGAGTGTCCATTCTCATCTTGAAGGGCTTCCATGTTATTCATCTGTCTCCTAGCACATGCAGTCCGATGGAAAAATTTGGTATTTCTATCACCTTCTAATAACCAAGTGGATCTTGCTCTCTGTTTCCAGAAGGTCTCCTCTTGGTTGTCAATGTCCTCAACCGCTTTACGCAAGGCATCATCCTCGGCTTTGAGCTGCTCAATAATTGTTCCTTCCCTAAATTGTCTTTGGACCTCATCCCATCTGGCCACCAAAGGAGCTTTTTGGACCTGGAAGTCTGATTTGTTAGCTCGCCTCCACAGTTTCAGTTGAGCTTTGACATGATGAAGTTGTTTGTGGAATCTAAACATTGTTGTCCCATGGGCTGGGCGGCCCTCTTCCCACCACTGAGGAATTTTCAATCGAAGTTCCTCTTTTTGTAACCAAAAATTCTCAAATTTAAATGGTTTGTGATGCTGCCCTGTCTTAGTCCCTCCTTCCAACAAAATGGGAAAATGATCTGAAACAGGACCCTCCAAAATCTAAAATTTTGTATTCCATTTTACAAATGCCTCCTCTGAAACCAAAAAATGGTCTAACTTTACCTTCCTGCTATGTGGCTCCCTCCTCTTATTAGTCCAAGTATAGTTGGTACCAGGGCCTTTGATCTCCACTAAGTGTAAAGCCCGGACTTGAGCAATCATATGTCGATCCCCTGGGTCCAAAATTGGGGTTCCCCCTTCCTGATCTCTAGAGGATAATTTAGCATTAAAGTCCCCCAGCAATAATCCAGTCTAAATCTTCCCTTGAGATTCTCATGTTATGCACAACTTTCCATTGGAGCCGCTGACCATCAAGGTTTTGAGCCCCATAAAAATTTGTGATTAAAACATGTTCAGCTGTGACATTATTCCTAAAGTGTGATGTGAGAACACCCCTCCAGGCTAGATGTTCTATTGCAGTCCAATCAAGAGAGTTCCAGAGAGTAACAATCCCCCCTGAGGCCCCTTGGGCAGCCACATCCATATGACCAACACCCCTCCAAATTTTGTTAACTGTTTTACACATAAGATCTAACGACATTTTTGTCTCCTGAATAAGCAAAAAGTCTGTTCTACAGTTTTCTAAGAGTCTGCATGAACAACGATTGATGGGTTCTACTTGTTTAAACCCCTAACATTCCATGATTGTATTATCATTAGTTACCTTGAGAGCAATAAGAATCTATTGGCCTCACCGATCCTCCAAGTGATCAGTTTGTCTCCTTGAGCTGTTAGCAATTCCTTATTTGATTTTCTACCCACTCCTTGAGAGTTGCCATTCTTTGACCTCTTTTCCACCCGAGTTATCCCTAAAGTTGGCCTTTCTCCGTTCTTTTCTGCTATTCCCATGCTGACATCCTTGATCATTGGCTGCTCTTGGTTATGAACTATCAATGCCCCAACACTCTCGGATCTGCGGTAACCCACCGTGGTCAATTACCTGCTCTATGACGGGGGGAGAAGAAAGAGGAGCAAGAACGTGAATGTTATTATTTTCACTATTACCATCCACGCCTTCCATGAATTGTTCCTCTTGGTCCACTAGTGTCTTAAATATTTCATACCTATTGGCGGGTTTGAGGTGAGTTTGCTCCTTGCCATCTTTTTTCTTTTGCCTTTTCCTTCTTTTAGGCTGTTCAAAACCATCTCTCTGAGCTTCATTGACCTGGGAGGTATTGGCTTGTTCTTTGTTTATTGTTGCCTTACCCTCCTTAGGAAGATTCGACATTCCTAGAGGAGCCTCCATTTTTGTGGTACTATTATTTGGGCAAAATCGGGCCAAATGCCCGTGTTTGTGGCAAACTCTGCATCTAAAGGGCAGAGCCTCATAATCCAGCTATTGAATCCATGATAGTCCTGCAAGTTCAAGTTCCACCTCTACCGGGAGAGGCTGGCTAAGATCCATTTCCACACATATTCTTGCGTAAACAGCTGTGTTCCCTTCTATTGTATCTTTGGAGACACCCAAATGTCTTCCAAGGGAATTACCGATCATCTCCAAAACCTGCTCACTCCAAAACTCCATTGGGAGAGCATACAAACGGATCCAAACTGGGACAACAGTGGGTTCAATACGAGGATCGAATCCCACTCTCCAGGGTTGAACAAATAAGCCTGCCGGACCATGATTCCTCTTTTCTGATTCGAAAGCCCTATTTCTATCGGCCAGAGAAGAAAAACTAACAATAAAATACCCATTGCTAATAAACCATAAAGAGTACTCACCATGAGGCTCCCAGTTTTGCCGGACCCAGGAGTGCAAAAAATTCAGGGTAGGGCGAATACCCATGAATTTACAGATCAAGTCGTGATTGGCTCTGTATAAGACTGTTTCTTCGACCATCCTTGGCTCAATGACAATCTTGGGTCTTGATGCGGCCTGTGGCAGGCATCCATTAACTCGATGAGCTGTTGATCTGTTTCCAGCAGCCGTAAATATCATTTTAAAAGCAGTTCTTTGAGCTTCGTCAGTCTTGGAAGGAGATTTATCTTTTAACAAATCAGCATA
Organism: Wollemia nobilis; assembly: GCA_028583015.1. Taxonomy (NCBI): domain Eukaryota; kingdom Viridiplantae; phylum Streptophyta; class Pinopsida; order Araucariales; family Araucariaceae; genus Wollemia; species Wollemia nobilis. Next base: position 24,709,987 of record JAQPPZ010016957.1, on the reverse strand, counting down.
AGAGCTATTTCTTCCTACGAGAGGATCCGGAGAAGTCCCCATTGGACCCTCCTGGGGCAGCAATCTTGCCTTCAGATCCACAGCAGCCAAAAATCTCTTCGGCAACCCAACAGATGCCCAAGATTTTCCTTAGCTCCAGAAACCCTAGTTCATCGCTTCCCGCCTCAGAGCCTAGCACATAATGTTAAGCCATTGAAATTTCTATTTGCAAGGCTAATGAGATATTGTTTGTGGGGGCAGAACATGCTATGTGTATCTATATGTTGCCATTGAAATTGCTAGTGAACAGGATAATACACAAAAAGGTTTCAACTGCCTCTGAATCCTTTCACCTTCAAACTTCAATGGCAGTTGAAACCACCTTGCTTATTAGCCTTGTCACTGTGAATTTCAATGGCAACATATAGGTACACATTGCCTCTACTTCCCCCACAAGCCATATCTTATTAGCTATTCCTTATTTGTCCCCAAAACACTCATACATAACAAGCATGCATATATTGGCAGGTCTAATATGCATATACAATATACATATTTTATTCTTGTTGTATATATGTACATACATACAGACATTTTGAGTTCAGTAGGTTTGAATTTCGGGAAAAATTCAGGGCCAGGAAAAGTTTGGAATAAAATTTGGTAATGAAGTTTAAGATAGTTAAAAAAAACCATGTTCCACAAAGTACCCTTTTGGTGGCGACAGGGAAATGCGGGGAACAGGTAGAAGACACCCCAGATTTTGGCAAACGGGGACGACAAAAGGCATGATCATATACAAATATTAAAAATTAATAAAATATAGAGATCAGAAAATTGTGAATGTTACTTTTCTTTTCAAATGCACTATTTTGAGGGTATAAATGCCCGGGTAAATGTACCGATGGAAGACAGTAAAAAAATGCAATTGTGTATATAATTTCATAAAGTTGAACAAAAATAGAACGTGTCCTTTGAGGTTATAAATGGCTGAGTACATTTACCTATGGAAGACAGTAAAAAAATTGCAATTGTATTTACAATTTCATAAAGTTAAACAAAAAAAGAACACCAAAACGGAATTGATGGTGCCACTTCGGACAAATCTGAAAACATGTTTAGCTTATTTCCCACAAAAACATTTTTAAATCAACATTGACAATACCTTCAATTGAGGATTTAGCATAAAGAGTTAAACATCAAGCTTATAAATCAAAACTTTGCTGAAAAAAAGCTTATGTCTCCGACAAAAATTTGGAAGTCTCAAAAGCAAACATAAACTGCTATTGTATTAAGCCAAACAAAAATGATATTCATTCTTTGTGCTCCAGTTCTTGATGTCCACTTGTTGTATCATCAAGCTCCATGTCACCAAAGGGCACATGGAGGGCTGATAGACTCATGCAAATTGCTGTCACGTTCTGGTTCAGTGTCCATATTCAACAGATGAGGGAAAAGTGGGGACATGTTTAGGAGGAGATGATTGGGGGATGTTCCTCCTGCATCCCCCATCCTTGCCCCTTGGGGTTGCATCTTTGAGCATATAAATGCCTAGATACATGGAGACAGTGAAAGAAATGCAATTGTATTTATAATTTCATAAAGTTAAACCAAAAAAATGAACAGCAAAACGGAATTGATGGTGCAACTTGAGATAAATCGGAAAACATGCATAGCTTATTTCCCACATAAACATTTTTAAATCAACATAGATAATACCTTCAATTGTGGATTTAGCATAAAGAGTTAAACAACAAGCTTATAAATCAAAACTTTGCTGAAGAAAAGTTTATGTCTCTGACAAAAAATTTAAATTCTCAAAAGCAAACATAAACTGCTATTTTATAAAGCCAAACAAAAACGACATTCATTCATTGTGCTTCAGTTCTTGATGTCCACTTGTATCATCAAGCGCCATGTCACCAAAGGGCATGTGGAGGGATGATAAACTCATGCTTATTGCTGTCATGTTCTGGTTCAATGTCTTCATCATGTTCTGGAACAATTTCAATTGATGGAGAATCTAATGTTTCCAAATCTTTGGCCACATTGGTTGTTTCTAATCTTAAGTTGTCTTGAACATAAACAAAATCACCCAAATGTTTAGATAACTACTTCTTTCCCTTTTTGGAATGTATACGTTCAAAGCTGCTCCAGTTTCTTACATATGCTGATGCACTTGAACATTGGCTTAAAACTTGAATTTCAAAATATTGTAACTCAGGTGCCTTCATAAAAAAAATCCTATCAGGCTCCTTGAAGAGTACTTGTTCTATCGTCCTTTGTTGCAGAAGTTCAAAATACTCCTCCTAGTCTGTATACCTTGAGCTGCCCTCATGTTTTCTTTGTAACAACTGGATCTGGATTCAATCTTTCAGTGGCTTCGTAAGGGCCAATCATTACTTCCTTGTCACTTTGCTCTTCATCACTCTTCCAAAGCCTTTTGGTGCACTCTTTTTCCTTGGAAGCCCCAATTTACGTGCATCGATCACAAGTCTTGGGTCTCCCATGCTAATTTCTTATATGATATCCCAGGAGAGCCCACCTTTCATATCTTCCCTTCTACATTATCTCACCTCTTCTCTTCAGGGACATTAAAAGAGCTATGCTTAAATTATGCATTAGCAAGGCTGCTGATCTTGAGGGATTTTAGGCTGAGTGCTTGAAATATGGAGCTGAAGCTATTGGCTATCCCATTTCAGTGTTATTCAATGAGGTTATTTGTTTTGGGTGTCCTGCCTCCTGGTCACAACATATTATCTACTCCATCGACAAATCTTGGGACTATTCAGATCTAGATAACTACAAAATTATCATGATTGGGCACGCATTTGCTAAGCTTTATGCAACAATTTTGAATATCAAACTCTCAAAATTGCGGGATCAAGGCAAGCTTAAAGCGAGAGGGCAGGCTGGTTTTAGAAGTGATCATTAAACTGTTGATCATGTTTTCACTTTTAAGGCTTTTATGAAGGAGGCTCGTCAATCGTATTCTAAAGTATTTTGTTGTTTTGTAGACTTTAGAAAGGCCTTTGACACTATACCCAAACATATTTTATTTCAGAGACTATATGACATCGACATCTCGGAGTTCTTTATCATTGTCATCAAGAGACTCTATGAGGTAGTTGTTGGCTGTTTTTGGTCAACATTTGGTTTCACAGAGGATATCTAGAACATGATCGGTGTCAGATAAGGATGTCCTCTTTTTCCTTAACTCTTTGGGATTTACATTGACGAGCTCGAAGAATTTATTTCTCATAACATACATGTTGACAATGGTTGCCTTCTTCATAATGTCTTGATAGCTATATTTCCTTTTGCAAATGATGTTGTTCTTTCTCTTACTCTTGAGGGCCTACAAAGATAGTTGGATGTTCCTGCTTATTTTTGTGACTTAAAACAATTGACAATCAATCTTGGCCAAACTAAGGTGATAATCTTCAACACATTAGAGCGTACCCTATCTAAGTTTCAGTTCTTCTATAAGGGCAAGATGATTAAGATTACCACAACTTACACCTACTTGGGGGTTTAGTGTAGAGGTCTTTCACTTAATCTTCGCTTCAGCTTCACAATCACGAGTTTGCAAGGGATACATATCTTTCTCAATCTTGTAACACCAATGTTTCCAATAACATTTCCAAGACATACCTACAAAGATACGTCTCTTTGATTGCATCATCAGACCCAAAGTCCTTTATGGATTTGAGTTTTGTGGTCCAAGTCTAGGGTGTGTTTATCGGGTTTGCGTTGAAAGGGTCCAAACTATTTTGCTTCAACAATTTATCCGATGTAAAAGAACAATTGCCCGATGTATTGTTTATGCTAAGTTTGGAGCTCATCCTTTTTGCCTTGACAACATCTTCAAACTTATTTATCAGCGTCATCATCTTAGATTCATAGATGATTGCACCTCAAGCCAAGAGAGATACCTTATTTGGCGTTCTATCCCTCATAGTGGATTACCTCTAGGAGCAGATTTGGTCGTCATTGTGGATGGTGCTCAAGTTATTTCTCTTCTTTAGTCAATTGGCATCTCCATAAATGGATTACATCCATTCAAATGCTCTTTAAATGCTTCTCCCCACCTTTTTCTTGATAAGAGGGTAATTAATCAAGCAGTCAGAGATGATGTTTATTGACAATTTTTTTAAATCACTTGGGTCTTATTAATCAAAGATGGAGTTGACACACATATGGGTAAGGCAATCCCTTTTGTCGAAAATGCAATTGGTTTTGAGTCAGTCTCCTGAAGTCTGGAGATTGTGGGAACACAAATAGGGTGGTGGACCCTTCCTTCAATTGACCCAATTAAGGTTGAAGGGAACCAATGATGGTATAGGTCTTGGGATGATTCCTCCTACATTGGTGTGTGACAGGGATTGCCATGTAGGTTTTTCACAAGGCTTTGATCCCTAAAGACCCAACCGTAGATGGTTTGGTTTGGGTGTTGGAAAATCCTATAGTCTCTTACTTCAACACAAGGAAAGTTCTATTTTTGGACCTTGGGGTAGAAACTAGTGAAGCTAAAACAATAATTAAATATTGAACTTTCTTTCTGTTGACTTAAGGGACTAGCCGGGACAAACACAGGACAAGTTGGGTTATTTTAGAAGGGTTGGGGTAGATTCCTTTTCCGTTGAGACTCGGTACCAGTTTCAGGAATTACAGGTGGCTCCATCTCAACCACTTAGTCCTAAGTTGGTCTTCTATACTAAACATTTTTAGAGGATTGAGAATGACATTATTGCTCATCCTGATTATGTTTAGTGACATTGGACACATAGCCTTAGGATTCCTCTTGGTCAGCTCAAAGTGTGCTCACGTCAGTTGCAAGTAGAGACAAACCACATCCTGATTATGTTTAGTGACATTGGACACATAGCCTTAGGATTCCTCTTGGTCAGCTCAAAGTGTGCTCACGTCAGTTGCAAGTAGAGACAAACCACCATATTCCTAGAGAGGATAGGGTATGTCGTCTTTACTCTCTTTGGGAGTAGGAGACTAAAGAACATTTCATCTTCAGGTGTCCTATTTATTATGAGATTTGAGGGAGGTACTATTGCTTGTATAGAGATTCTGCTGGATTGCTTGCCATTTTTTCAAGCTATTCTGACCAAAGATGCTTGGCTCTGTACAAGCTATCATTCTTTGACAGGGAAGATCAACTACTGCTTGATTAATCACCTCATTCTTTCACTTTATCTCTACATTCGAGAGTAATAAGTGTTCATTTGAGGCTACAACGCTCTAGAATGTTAATGATAGATCTGTGTTCCCTTGTCTACATACAAGGGTGTCTACTAGAGCTTCAGTCCTCCTCCTTGCTTATAGCGGGACAAGATTGCAATTCTCTAGCATATGGTTTCAGTCACCCCTCAAGTATGGAGGAGTTGCATACAGATGCAACTTACTAGTTTCCTATCTTCTTCTATTGGTTTCACGACCATGGTCGAATTTTACGTCCTCCAAGGATTATTCAACAAGGCCCTCTTAATCCTGGCCATTCTCTTGGGAGCATCATTAGATCCTGTGTTGGCCCTTCTTGGATGGTCGGTGGTGATGAAGACTATGCTTCTATTTTACATCCCACAACAAATTAATGTTGGTGCTTGGATTTAGGGGAGCTCCTTTTTATCTGTGTTTTACCTTAACTTTTGGTCTTCTCTTCATTGTCACTTTTTTTTTTCAATTGGTTACATGGGATTGAAATGGGCCCTAACCGTATCACATTATCACCACATAGTGGTATTACAACAAAGCTTGGATATTATTTATTTATCGCTTGACAAGATTTGAACCTTGGTCTCCTCTTTAAATATTGAAGAATCTAACCAGTTGAGCTAATGCCACTTGATATGAAATTTAAGTTTACACGGGTTTTTATGAGGGTTCCCAGTCCCCTTGTATCAGGGTTTGAACTTGGATTGCCTGGATGAAAACCCAAGGACTTATCACTACGGTATCCCTCACGGGTCGTTCTTCATTGTTACTTTTAGCAAGTTAGGGTTTATCTATTTTGGGTAACCCTAGAGGCTGTCATTTTATGCCATACAGTTGTTCCACTTTAATGTAAACTACACTAGATTCTTTACTCTAGTTTTAGCATATTGTTGTAGTACTTTTTGTTTACAACAATGCATTGTAAAAGTTCTTTTCAATGAGGCCCACTGGCCTACTTTGGCCATCTGTGGATATTAATAGAATTATCTTATCTTTAGGCCAAATAATCTTGGGTCTAAATAGCATGCAACAATATGCAAGGGATTCTGTCCCAAATGTGTTTGTAATTATGTTGAATGTTATCAAATGCCCTTGCAGTTACTTCTTAACAGTTTATACGGACATAAATAAAACTGATAGAAGGTTTGTCACTATCAGCCTTTTGAAGATGTAAACAATTGGTTCATGTAGGTTTAAAACTTTGGTGGAACTTTCCCAAAATGTAAAGAGAAGATCTTTCCATCCAGCACTGCAAACAGCACTGCAAATAACACTTTTCAATGCTGGATTTTCCTCAAACGCTCTCTTTAGAGCTATGTAAAATGTGCAAATCTTGTAGCACAAGGCCTTGTAAGTCGTCTATGAATGATTCTTGTAGACACTGAATGTAAGGCCATGGTTAACCATGAAATTTGCTTTTGTTTTTGCCAATTGTATTTCCTTACTAATTCATTGAAGCTTGCTTAGATCATGAAGCAACAGATCAATACAATACTTAGCATTGTTCATCACAACTTAGACGACATTTTGTTCTTCAACGTCAATTATTGCTTCTTGAAAAACTCTGAAAATATATTCTACAGTTTTTGAGACATTCATAATGTTAAAACTTTTTTAAACATTACACCTCGAGGGCATGAAACCAATATATTAATTGAGGGCTTGTGAGCCACATTTGGCCAACCATTGCTTATGATAGTGCAGTATGTTTGTTTCCAATGTGCCTTGATTGAATCCAATTTATTTGTTAACCTTTCCTTCGATCTTTGATGAAAACTAGTCGTCAATGTCTCTGTAGTAGGAATGAGAGATGAATTTCTAGTCACATTGAATGGGATCACACATGCATAAAACATGTCGGTCATTGCATCATTGACCTCTTGTTTTTCTACAAGTACCCAAAATTTGTTTGATGTTCTAGTTCCAGTTGATCTTGTTGTTGTGCCGATGTAATAATATTGTTATATAGTTCTTAAATATAACATGAACTAATTTCAAAATAAAATATAAACCTAAAATTTTAGGGCATTGGACGATAATTTTGAAAATTAAAACTTGAAAAACACTAAATAAATCTCATAATAAAGAAATCAGTTCATTTATCAAATGACTTGAGCTCAACTAGTTAAATTCCTTGATTTTCAAGGAGACCCAGACACAAATCTTGCCAGACAATATATGCATAATTGCCAAGCTGTTGTAGTACCACCACCTGTTTCATCCCATATAACCAAAATAAAAATAAAAATAAAGATTCGGTTCATTTAAATTTTAAACTAAAAAAAGAATTCTACAAGCTAAAGTTATGCTAAAGCCCAAGAATTTAATTTAATTTTTTTCCCTACAGCTATACTTAAGCCTAGAGGCTAAAAGAAATTAGTCAGTTAAATAGCATAAGCTTGAAGCTTAAAGAAAGAGAAACCAAAGTAAAAAAACTACAGGTTCTCTACCTCACAGTCACACAGCCTCACTCTGCAGTCAGAAGCATATGCAGGCCAAGTCGAGGAAGAGACATAGGCGATGGCGATGCAGGTAGAGGAAAACTCACATGTAAGGCGGGAAAAAACTCACACACTGGTTGTACAGTCACTTTGAACTGGCTGTCAGTTGGCAAGACATGTCAATTGGCCACTTGCAATTGCCTGAAGCCATCTAGGGCCTCTATTACTGCCAGTGCTGTTGTTTAGGGCCTCTCAGAGATCTGTTTATTGCCGTGATGCTGTGTAGTATTGCCTGCCAAAACCCTCACTGTTTTCTTTGTGGTAAAGGAAATATATTGCTGCTGCCAAATTTTGGAGGGGAAATAAATGAAGGCTTGCTTTCACACATCACCTCATGAAGCATCCAAGTTTGGAGATCCACAATAGTCTATGTGTTTAATCCCATTGATCCCAGAAGTGAAGATGTCATATGCCACATGTAATCAATTTTATCCGGGCTTAGTTTGAAACCATATGTGTTTTTATCCGAGATGAAGCTGATCATATTTGGGATGAAGTTATTTGGTGAACTGTATTGAATATGTTTGGGTTTGATTAGATTCAGGAATTTTTGACTTAAAGGATGAATTTTGGCAAATCCCATGCCACCGGATATACATATGATCTTTTAAGTCCTATGTATGCTTTTTCTATGCATGCCATCCAAACGATGTTCATATATTCATGTGTATGCCATGTATATGATTATATTTGAGGTACAAGCCATTTACCTTGTTGGATGGGATTACTGACTCACGACTTCATGATATGCATGCTATGTAATGAACATAAATACATGAGTTTGAGAATAACTATGGTATAACATCTGAATACCGAGACGAATAGTTAGATCCCAATGATGCATTGACAATTTAAGTATTATGAAGGTTCTTGTTGCAAGCAAACCATCTAAGCATGCTTGATGTAGACATTCACCTTGGCCTAGATGAAATGATTGGATTGTGCATCATTTTCTGAAACTCTTTTTATTATGTATATGGATTTGATGGTGAGTGCTCTAAATGTAGTTCCTTGATTTGCATTTATCTTTGAATCCACTTTTGTCTTCACAGGTGAACTTGAGTGGATGGCTGGTGTAGGTTCTTATAATTTTTATCTTGCAATAGACTGATTTTGAATGACATAGGGGTGAAGAAAGATAAAAACAAGGAGTCCCTTCCCAAAAAAAAATTGTTTGCAGAGTAAGAAATCAAGGCAGGAATGAGAGTTTACAATGATTATGTTGGCTTGATTTGTCATCGTATTGACATATGCTGTCACTCATAATAAATCCTCAGAACTTGAAATTGTTTGCTTTTATCATTTGTTCTTTCAGTTTACACCTTTGTTCAAAATTCAAATTGTGCAAGCATGTTAAGCAGATTATTAGTTTTATCTTTCAACTTATCCAAACAAATAGATAGTTCGCTGAAGCCAATATACACAGTATCTATGTGTTTTTGGCACTAGCTCATATTCAAGTAAAATATGGTTTCTAGAATATTCATACAGGCATATCTTTTTCCTGGTGGTCAGGCAGGAGGCAGCTGGAGCATTGTGGAACTTGTCATTTGATGATAGAAATCGTGAAGCAATTGCTGCAGCTCGTGGTGTAGAAGCCTTGGTATTGTATTATACATTGTTTTTTGTTTTTCTTTATCTTCTTATTAGTAATTCATATAATTCTTCTGTTATCAATATCTACCATCAGTTCTTGTCTTTTTTCCACAATTGAGTACTGGAATTAAAGGGTGTGGATAAACCTTTCAAAATAAAAATTATTGATTTAGAAAATATGGAGAATGAACATATTAGAGTGAATGTTATAGAGATTTAGGCGGAAGCGTGGCAGCTTATGCTTAATGAAGATATCAAACTTGGTACAAACATGGTGTGCATACAGAGGAATTAAAATCAAATTTATATTGATGTCCATAAACGACAAAATAATCAGTGCGAACTGAATACCCTGGTCAGAATATAACAGGCAACAGGAGCCTTAGAGGGCCCAAGGCATGGGTAGTGTAAGAAATGCATGAAGAATGCAAAATAATAAAGTACGCACATTACCCAAGCATACAACCACTATAGCCAGTGGGCGTGAAGACTGACAGTTTTATTGGTGCATTCACATGAAAGAAAGAACCAGTCCTATTGCTGTTGATGAAAGAAAGCAGTCCTTATTGGCTCTTTAAGACAAAACCGTGAAGTTATCATTTGGAGATTGGAATCTAGTAACCGGACGATAGAGACAACTATGATAAGCATCCTAATTGGCTCTTTAAGATGAATCTCTTGTTGTTTGGAGACTGGAATGGAGCAACCAGACCATTGAGACTACTATGATAAGTTCATTTGAAAGGAAGGATTTTTTCAGGCCGTTGATACTTTGATAGTAGGGGTTAATGTGTCTGAGAGGAGGCCCTATGTGGAGTCTGGTCTGGAGTAGGTGTAAGTCTGCCCAACAACTTGAACACAATTTGAGCACGTGCCTAGTAGTTCAGGCAATGCCTGATAATGCATAATTACTAGGTTTGGCTGAGCCTGGTTTAGTCTGGACCGAGCCAGTTTGGTTTGGTCCGGACCTTTTTTGACGTCACTGGGAAGAGTATGCCTTCTTTACTCCCCCCCCATTGATGTGGATTTATAATCAAAGATGATTTCTGGTCACAATCATCTGACAGTCTTTGCAGGTTTCCCAGTCGTTGGATGTCTAGTAAAGGTACAAGTGACGTGAAATGTGGCTTCAACATTGTAAAATATCCTGCTATTTTGAACTTACATGTTGATGGATTCAAATTTTGAAATTATGGAATCTTATATAGTTTTTTAATGTTTTCTCCATATGAATTTGCCATGACTCTGAAGTACCAGAATGTGGAAACAATAAATCAAATTAATCATACCACTAACATCGAAAACTTAATGGTTAAAACAATAATAAACATGTCAATGCGAAACACAAAGTCTAGAGTTAGAAATCAAGAATTGAAGTTGAACAATATATATTGAAACTTTCCATACATGCCAAAATCTGCAACACAGCAATAGCACTACAAGTGTTAGGTTGTCTAACAATCTAAGGACCCATTTTATTGAAACATAACTGGTCCTATTTATCTAAATCTAATACCATGATAAACATGCTATATAAGGGTGCAAGTAATATGTTAAACTTAGAATTTGAAATTATATGGTTGGTGCGCACTGGTAATTAATAACTTATAGTGGTTCGTGCACTTGTAATTAATAACTTATAGTGGCATTCGCACTAGGATGCTAGCTTTTGAAGAGGCTGCAATGGTTGTCTTTAACCTGCTTTAAAACTTCGACATTAGAACAGATCATGAGCCTGATTAATACCATAGATTGTTTTTCCTGACTATTGTCGGACCATAGGCAGATCTCTCTGACACTAATGGAGAATTGCTTGTGCATGATTAAATATGTTGAAAAAAGCATTGGTTTGGTGGAGAAGCTACACCGAAGCTTTGACAAATAATGATGAATGATGTATCACAAAGTGGTCTTGCATGACTGAAATCATGAGGGAGCAATACTTTTCACTTGAGTATGCTAACAAAAAGAAGTGCAGATAGCACTCCAACACTGAAAGTTCATGCCATTGATGAGAATTACAAGAAGGGAGTTTGTCTAATGCCTGAAGCCAAGCAAAGGAGGTCTAGTAAATCATCCAAGAGCAAGTGGAAGAAGCAAGTCAAGAAGAAGAGAGCTACAACTCTATGGCCATGGATGAGATGGTCACAAAAACAACTATATCTTGAAAGATGCACTTGTAGTTGTGGGAAGAGCTTTTGAAAAAGAAGATAGCAAAGAAAACCATGGTTTGGGTACCCACTACTAAAGCTAAAAAACAAGGATACACGGGGACGTGTCTTGCCGATCCCAAAACGGGGGGATGGCAAAGGGGACGTTTCCTCGCTAACTCTTGCCAGGCTCTGAGCTTCTCTTATAATTTCTCCTTTCAGTCATCCCTTTCCACTGTATCTGCAGTCTCTAGCCGTCTCCTAGCCGTTTCCTAAACCCGTCCCCCCATCCCCCGCCATCCTCGAAACCTGTCCCCCCATCCCCCAGTCCTCGATACTTCTGTTACCTTGAAAAATAGGTAAAGGTAAAAGGTAAAATAGTTTTTTTAATGTCCATGAGACCATAAGCCATATGAGACGACCCTCATGAGGATGATATTTTACCCAATATATGTTTATCCAACCAAACTCCGGTTACTGATGTATGGTGTACAACTCTAACCCCTGTTGGGTTCAAACCTTGAACCTCCTAATCGGAGTTCCAAAGTCTTACCATTACACCCACTCAAGTTGTACCTCTCGTAAAGGTAAAGTAGTTTTTAACATCCACGAGGCCATAGGCCATATGAGATGACCCTCATGGAGGATGTTGTTTACCCAATATATGGTTATCCAACCACACTATTGTTATTGAAGCATGGTGTACAACCCTACTCTGTGTATGATTCAAACATTGAACCTCTATTCAGAGTTCCAAAGTCTCAACCGTCAGGCCCACTCAAGGAAGGTGGAGTATGGTTTTGATTTGGTTGTGAAGGTTGTTTGTGCTGTTGTCCTTCCCAAATCTGCTAGAGGGAGGAAGAAAAAGATGGTGCTAATGTTGGAAAATGTTTTTACACAACGAGAGTTGGAACACACCAAAGTCCCTTGGTTTGCATCAAGATTTCTTGCAATGTAGCAAAGTCCTTGGTTTTTCCTTAAAAGATAATTTGGATTTCAAAAATGAAGAGATACCATTGAATTTGATGTATCCTATTTTTCCATTAAACTAATTTAGTATCGTTTGGACTTGGACCCTAGGAAATCTGGGGAACAAAACAAAATGCTGAACATCGTGCTATAGTTTTTTCTTTTTAAAATTATAAAATATAATTTTATTGTTTTAGAAAATTGTCTATATGGGATTGAAATGGATCCCCATCCGTTTTACTTCATGACCACATTATTTTAGTATTACAACAAACCATATGATCATGGCAGCATCCATCACAATGCATAGATTTGAAGTCAATTTGTGCTCATACAATTGCATCTCATTTACTATTGCTTATACAACTTGAGTGGGCTTGATGGAGAAGACTTTGGTACACCAACTAGGTGGTCCAAGGTTCAAATCCCAAAGGGGGTAAGTTTGTACACCAAACTTCAGTAATGAGAATATCAGAGTCTTGGTGGCTTAACATATATTGGATTATCAAAATTGTCCAATATGGTTGAAGGCGTTGTGGATGATAAAAACTACTTACCTTTTCTTTCCTTTTTTTATTGCGCCTTGGACAAATAGATTCCATTAATACAAGCACTTATCGAATTAATTACAACTTGAAAATTTTTATTACTCATAAGGATGACTCTTGGTAAGTTGAGACAGGCTAATGCATACAAGGTCAATCTGCATGCATTTTTAAATTGAAGCCAGGGTCGAAATAGGTAAGCATACACTATAGTAATTTTGCATGTCTTTGAGTTGTTGTGCAAGATGTCATGGGACTATTTGCGCCTCATTAAGCAATGATGGTCTTCATTGTGTCAATGTTGCCAACTAGTTGAGGAAACTTTTTTTGAATCTATTTTTGAATAAACCATTTTGCCTAAAGAGCAAGTTGCCTTGCTTGTGGTAGTTGACAAAGAGGGAAAGGCATGTGTCGTATTTCATTCATTTGTATTTAAAAAATTTATTCCTTTTCCATTGATATTGTGCCTTTGATTATGAAGTGAAGGATATGTTCAACTTAAGATGGGGGGTGGGGATATGGGCAAAGCAACCCAATATTGAGAATTGATTGTAACCCAAGATATGGAGGAAGACCAATTGTATGCATTTTGTCCAACTTGGTTATTGTATATGGTGCATACCATGTGGGCAAGAGATTACAATTTGATTGGTTGAAGTGTTTCTTTGAATATAGATCCAAACATTATCATTGGCCTTGGACCAATGATATTCAATTTTGGTCATGTCAACTCCTATAACTTGTTGTGTTATCCCAATCATAGTTATGAGGGCTCCCATGTGATCCCCAAGTACTTGCAGGTTGGCAGGTTGGGTGACCTTGGGGTGAGTCTCTCTATGTAAAATCTGCTATGTTTTATGTGTTTTCTTTTCTCATTTGTTAAGTCATTGCCAATTTTTTCCCCAAGTTTTATTTGGGTCAAAAAATATGGTTTGGCAAGTTTTAGTTGCAATACTATGATCCGAACATTTTCCACATCCTTGAACAAATGAGGTATTCATTTTTGGTCATGTTGTTGTTTATACTTTGTTGTGCTAGTACATGATAAGCTACATCAATTGCTACAAGAGTTTAGAAACCATATCATGCCTCGAAGGGGCCAGATTTGTGGAGTTGAGCTGAGATTTGTTATAGCTAATGTTGAATGAAAGATTTCCATTCACACACAAATCAACTCATGATCTATGCAACATAACCAGAAGACGATATGCAACATACAACATCGGATGATCTATTAGGGAAGAACCCATTGTATTCAACATCCATCAAATCGACCCATGGTAGGCCTCTCTACCAGTTAGCCTACCCCCATTATATCCCACTTTTATCACACTTTAAAGAAGCTAGCAGGCCTCTTTACTAGTCAACCCTCACCCTTACGACGCATTAAACAAATCATTATATCTACTTAGGAAAACCATTTTATCATGCATTAAAGGAACCATAGTATCCATTTAGGGAACTGGTTGGCCTCACTACTTGTTGGACTACCCTAATCTTTTATGTCCTCTATTTAACGACTATATCCATTATTTGGGGAACCTATTTAACCACTATATCCATTACTTAGACAAGCTATTTAACGATTATATCTGCTATCTAGGAGACATTTAACAATTATATCCACTATTTAGGAAATGGGTAGACATCCCTTCCAATTGGCTTACTCTAACTCAATTCAAGGGATTATATACGTTATATTCCATCGAGAAAAGGATCATATCACATATTAGAGAATGAGATTAAGGAATTAAAGAAAGGAAGAAAGTGTTATATTCAATATCAAACAAAGGAATTAAAGACATTCAAGAAAGCATCATATTAAAATCAAATAAAGAAGGTTCTATTACATTACTCCTCCATCATACATGAAAGGTAGACTTTCATCCCAAGTGTGTGGATGTTTGCTATTATAGATGCATAGGAGCTGAGCTATTGTTTTGTTAATCACTTTGATTTGTTGAATTGTTTGAAGAGGGAAAGCTATGGACATGGCTGTCTTATATAACGATTGCATCCACTATTTGAAGCTAAAAAGCACCAAAGGGTTTTTAAAATTGTATTGAGGAATCTCGATTCTTGATGAGATGATGGAGGTAGGACAGGCATAATTATTTTTTAGAGTTTAGGAGAAGAGATGGCCTCTCTCGTGGGCTGTGATACCTTCATTGCATGCTCCCAAGACATACATCATTATGAATAGATTGCTGAATTGTTATTGAGCAGCGAGTAAACTTGACAAGAAGTTGATAGCGGTAGATTCCCATGGTCTGAGTAATGAGCATATTAGTGTGGAATCTCTATGTCATGTTTGTCGGCTTGTCCAAAGAACATATTGAACATCCACAAATGTATTGAGCAACCTTCTAATATAGATTTGGGCAATGGGAATAGCATTTTAGGACTGCAACAATCTTATCAACATCAAAGTGGCCAATGTACGTACTGAAATGAGCCTTCTATATCAACTAAGAAGATGAACATCAATGCCTGCAAGGTGAGATACTATATCCGTTTTAAGATAATGTTTTTTCATTAGCCTAGCTGCATGTAGCTTTGTATAGATCTGCCTCGTATCTGCATTTGTTTGATAGAGATGGGATCCTATGGAAGTATACCAAATGTGTGTAGGCTAGTGAAACTAGTTGGCAGATAAAGAGGTCAGTATACCAAATGTTAGTACTGCATTAGTTTGCTTAATTACAAGATGTAATTGTTGTGGGAATTCATTCATTTAAGCTGATGTGAACACTGCAACTTACTTTGTGAATTGCAAGTTGTATAGGTTTATGTTTTGAATGAATGATTGTTTCCTTTGCAAGGATGTAATGCTTTCACTGGTGCAGTGCTTGAGGAATGGCATATAAATCCTGCTTAAACACTACATAACGATGAACTGCATCACTAAATATTTTAGAATGATATGCTACAGTATGGCTATCATGAGTCAAGATTGTTCGTAGCGCATCCCTTGAGGCATTTGTTTCAATTTTTAAATGGCTTTTATAAATTGTGATTCATGAACTGCATCACTAAATATTTTAGAATGATATGCTACAGTATGGCTATCATGAGTCAAGATTGTTCGTAGCGCATCCCTTGAGGCATTTGTTTCAATTTTTAAATGGCTTTTATAAATTTTGATTCTATAAGAACGCTGAAATGCAAAATTTGTCTTGATCATCTTGAAGGCTTTCTATTGGATGGTAGTTTGCTTGAAAGTTGCCTTGGTTCCACCACAAGAATTTGATTAAGAGCCAAAACAATATGAGAAAAAACAATGATGAACTAGTGATGGAAATTCATAATTTCCACAAGAGAAAAAGCTTTGTGAGAAAACATAGAATGGGTTATTGTTATATGACCTTAGTCTTCGTTGGATTGGGCCCCTAATGAGCATGTCCAATCTTAATTCTTCAACACAATCCTTTGCACAAGGAATGTCCTCCAAAATATTGCTCAAGTGGAGTTTAGTGCCCAACCATCTCAACTTCATATCGTGTTTATTTCATTTTATCCATATTCAAAGACTCCAACCCATGAGTAATTTAATATTTGGCTATGGGCTTCACCCTTTTTGGGTGTTGTGCTTCTTTGAGAGAATTGCTTTTTTATGTATAAATGGGCATCTTCATTTCTGGTAATCGGAGGCCAACATACTTCTTTAATCCATTGATGAACCACTTTTTGGATGCCCCTAGCCTTCTTCCCTTTATGGAAGTGATCTACATAGGCGTTAGACAAGATATTTACATCGTCTCTAAGTTAATTCTACCGCCTATAGCCTCTTAGCCCTGTGTTGACTTTCTATGCTACAGACATGTTGCAGATTATTAATGATGACATCTCTTAGACAGACTATCATCAACATCATTTTTTACATGGCTTGTAGATCCGCATGGCTATTTGAAATTTAAGTGGATGGGTTTTATTGAGAGAAACCATGGCAACCTGTTGAATGAACTATCAAAGTTGATTCCTCATATCCTTCTTTTGCTGCTCGATGAACTTCTTGAACATCTCAGCAAATTCCCTTTTTGGAGGCAAAAGGAGGATATGAGGAATCAATTTTTGACAAGTCATTTGACAACTTGTCACTCAACCAGCTACATCATGAAATAGGCGCCTTTTTTGGGGCAACAGTACTTTCAAGATCTAGATCAACCTAGGCATCTAAAAATTTAAAGGCAGGCTTGGTGCTATTGCCTTGGATGGATAGATTAAAAAATTGGAATCTTATTTTCTAATGAACAGGTTCATGAACAATGACAAAGTCCATATCATTACATTGAAGTTTACACTCATGCCCCTTACATTGTCAAAAGCATATTCCAAGATGTATGAAGATAAGGAAGACCTTATTGTAAGATTCGTCCAATTTGTGGAAGCAATCATATAAGAATTTTTGTTCTTTTTAAGTATTATGAGGATTGACATATGAAGTGCAACAACTACAACTATCAATTTGGGTATGCAAGAGAGTGAATGCCTCAAAGTTCGCTTTTGCACAAGAAATTTAAGCAAAATTGTCTATTCTTCCAACCAACACTCTTGTAGAAGTTTGTTGACACAGCACTAAAACTGGGGAGAAGCTTTATTTGAAGAATTATAATGGACTTCTTCCATCCTAGGAAGGCACAATGAGATGACTGAAAGAAGTCAAACACTAGTATGCAACTAAAGGAATGTGGAGCTTCCTCCCATGACCAACAAAGTTGCGACAACAGTAGTTTTTTTAATGGCCCTGATGTAGCAATGTTGGTTATCTTTATTTTTGATTGACTCGGGCCTTAGTTTAGGATAGTTGACCCTTGAACATTAGGTTTAGGGTTTGTTACTTTGTTAGACTATAATAGAAAGAGATGAGGTGTAGTTGAATAAGAGACTTAGCCCTCTCTATGTGGCTAAGAGACTATGACCTCTAGGAGAAACTGTTTCTGTTGCAAATATTCTGGTGAATGCTGTTTCTATTGCAATTATTTTGGAAATTACTGTTGCAATTGCTGTTTTCTTGAAATTGTTTTGTTACAGTAGCAAAATATCCTGCAAAATTGTTAAAGAAAATAATACAAGTGTAATATTCATAATACTTCAAAGCATTCTCATGATTAATGTCATACACACAAGGACAAGAACAAAGTTTTCATTAACAAAGTCTGAAGCTTCTATCCTAGTCACTCAATCAATGAACCCTGCTAAGAAGAATATGGACAACTACTTCATTCACAATTGTCAATATGGGGGAAGCTTTTCCACTTCATAGTGAACAACGCCATCCACAACGTCATGCAGTAATATTGTTAATCAAATGTGACTAAAGACCATGCCACAATGCCATCCATATGTAATATTTGGTTAGGAGATTCAAACAAGACAACAACACACAGTACATAATGCAATCAGTGTAAAGATGAAGTTATTTGTG
The DNA here is from genome assembly GCA_028583015.1 of Wollemia nobilis. NCBI lineage: Eukaryota > Viridiplantae > Streptophyta > Pinopsida > Araucariales > Araucariaceae > Wollemia > Wollemia nobilis. The sequence goes on along the minus strand of JAQPPZ010016957.1, from coordinate 24,691,599 downwards.
AAGTTCACCAGTTGACATCTGAGATATGCTTTTGGGTGAACCATACATGTATAAGAAATATGATGTTTTTTGGTCCACAAATCTCAAACGCAATCTTGTATTAAAATTGCTTGAAGAATTGCACTTTAGTGTGCGTGAAGAAGTTCTTCCAAAAACCAAGGTATCTTTAGTCAATGCAGAACAATCATGGGAAATTGCACACTTTATGACAATGTAAAATTTATTGTAACATGGAAAATTGGAAAGTTGTCATGAAGAAAATACAGTATCTTGGATAAATTGCAGATGAATGAAGTGTGCATTTTTATCCCAAAAAGAATGAAAATTTTGTTAATGTATTTGAATGACCAAAATAGGTCTATGTTATTAGCATGTTACACTTTACACGACAGAACAAACTTTATGCTAACATAAGAAATACAATCTTTCCATCAAGAAAATCTGGTATCTTGGATACATTGTGGATGAAGCAAGTGTGCATGTAAAAAATGGCCAGCCTCCATAAGAATGATAAGCGATGTTAACCCACATTACTTATTATGTATCATGGACCATCTCTGCAACTTCCTTTGCCACATTACTTTTCATTTGCATGGGTGCCTATACTGAGTGGGAATGTAAGTGGATGGATTTTATAGAGAGGCACCATGGCAACCTGTCGAATGCCCTTTCAAAATTGATTGGTCGTGTCCTCCTTTTGCTGCATCTCTTTAACTTCCCTTATGGCATCGCTTTTCATCTGCATCTCTTTAATTTCCCTTATGGCATCGCTTTTCATTTGCAAGGGTGCCTACAGTGAGTAGGAATGTAAGTGGATGGGTTTTGTAGAGAGGAACCAACCTTTGTGTATTTCTTTTTTTCCTTTTTAAATTGGTTCCATGGGATTAGAATGGGCCTCACCTGTAATCCATTGTGACCGTGTTACCGCGGTATTTTAACAAACCACATGGTGGTATTGATGCAATAACACTTGGCAATTATGTTTATACAGCCTGGCAAGACTTGAATCTGGGTCTCCGCCTTGCAAGTCCACATTTTTAATCACTTGAGCTCAAGCCATCTGATCAATCTTTGTGTACTTGAATCTCATATAACAAATTGTATAGAATCAGAATTATGAGTGTGACACTAATGATCTCAGCAAATCCTGGGAACAATATAGAATGGTAGATACTGTTATATAAAAGAAAAAATTACAACGCAAAAGAGTTAAAGTACGAGTTGGGTTTTATATTGCTCCCAAAGAAAATCTGTGATTGGTTATAATGGTTGGAGCTCCTTAAGTAGACTGCAGAATATTAAAAAACTCAATGGGTACTTGCAATACAAAAACATATCCATGCAGCAGTAAAATAGCCTTATGCAGATTTAAAAGTATGACTCTGGATAATCTAAAAGATGCATATGAATATCATGTTGACCTGCATGTGTTTTCAAACTGAAGTTGGACTCCGAAAGAGTTTGGAATCATGCACTCAGGTAACAATGCGTGTGTCTTTGAAGTACTGTGCAAAGTGTCAGTAACAGCCTTATGCAGATTAAAAAGGATGAGTGTATAATCTAAAGGATGCATATGAATATGATGTCACCTTGTATGTGTTTTCAAATTGAAGTTGAACTCTAAAAGAGGTTGGAAGCATGCACTGAGGTAACCATGCGTCTTTAAAGTAATGTGCAAATTATCATTGAATTGACATGGCAAGAAAGTGAGAAATACATTTAGAAATACCATTCCTATGTTTTTGTATCAAGTAGTTAAATAGTTCTCCTGTGTGTGGTGTTATATTTGTGGCTAGACAGGTTGAGAGTACTTGTTCATTCTGATGTTTTATTCCGGGCTTGATTCTGGAATCCTTTGTCCGGGTCTAAAAATTGGGTTCATGTAGGTTATCAGGTTCGGTTTCAGTTGCCAATTTTCAAAGCAAATTAAGTTTCCATACTCGTTTTTATTCCATGGTTTGTTGTCTAGTTTCCTTTTTACTATACATTTTTGTGCAGACTGACGCCTATGTTTAGCCACAATAGGGTGGCTGATTCAGTCTAAAGGGTTCTCTGCATGAAAGAGGGGATTGCATATTTATTATAAAAAAAAAAGTATGTAGATCATTGAATGTTAAGGTTTTTGGGAACATCTGGGTAATGAAACAAAAACGGACATTAATATGATGCTAGTTGATGGTGATTTATATGATTGTTTTTTTCAATTGGTTATATGGGATTGAAATGGGCCCCAGTTGTATTACATCATCACCACATAGTGGTATTACAACAAAGCTTGGATATTATCCATGTATTGCTTGGCAAGATTTGAATCTTGGTCTCCTCCTTAAATGTTGAGGAATCTAACCGGTTGAGCTAATGCAACTTGATATGATTTAAATGATTATTAGCTTTAGTTTATTGCAAGTTTTATCCAAAAATGCATTTTGATCAGACTTTTCAGCAGCAAAAGATATCCAGTTTTTTCTTTTGAGAGGATACATATTCCACTTTTTCAAAATTTTCAGATGTAGCTTCGAGCAGGTTAAGATTTCTAGTTGGGTTGCAGATTTAGATTGCAGACAGTACATCTGTATCAGTTATTTTTTTTATTTCTTAGTTTTAAATTCCCAATATTAGATATCTGTTCTGATTTCTAGCAGTTCAGTTTCAAATTTCAGTTAGGACCATAACACATTTGAAGGATTGTGAGATTTGCCTATGGATTGAGATGAAGATATGAGACCCAAGATCTAGGTGAAGTAAGCAAGTTACTGTTGGTTACGAATCTGCCATGAGGAAAGGATTTGTTGTTATTGCGCCCAGATTCGCCCACCAGATTGAAAGGCCGAAAGGAAGGAATGCCTTCCGTGCCAATCTCCGGAGAAGGCCGGCTTCCTGTGGGGTTTTAGTGTTTTAGGATAAGAGTGCAGGGAAAGAGATAAAAGTGCGGAAAGAGAATCCAAATGTGATTGGAGTTGGGTGGGGGAAATAAGCAGCATGTCAACGATCAATCACCGCTACTAACATCATTCATATACAAAACACACATCGAAACTACAACTATCATTCATCCTATGTATCCTCTATCTATGCATTCCAGGAATACTTGATCATCAAATACCAGAGTCCGAGTTCAGTACAACGAGTAAGCAATGATACAAGAAACATGAGGCAGAAATGACAAGGAGAGGCAGCATACAAGATAAAAGACAGTAAGTAGAGCCAAGTATATGCTTTGTATTAGAGGCAAACGCACAGCTGCAATGGTTCCCTAGCAGTATATTCCCCTTCCCCCTTTTTACAATGAATTGCATGGCTATTTATAGCCTCAAGTTCCCCCCGATTACATTCTCGGGCACAAAGTCCCAGACTAAACATTAGCTGACACAAGCGGCTGAAGAGCTGCTGATGCTGACTTTTGTCGGGCAGGACTGTACTTGCGGCATGGTCTCCCTGAAAGATGTACAGCTACGTGGCGATGTGTCGGGTCAAACCTTTGGTCAGCAGGAATGCGGGTAGTTGTGGCGGATGGAACTTCTTATCAGCCTTAAATGATAGCAGCTGGCATAGATAGTGCAACCCATGCTTTGTCCTTTTCTCGGTCATGTCTTGGCTCGAATCTCGAAGTTGGACACTTGTCGGATTCTGATGAGTGACACATGCTGCCTTGAAAGGCAGTTTATCCAACTTCGCCTAGGATCAGAGCGCTGTCGGGTTGCGCAGACGGAAAACAACGCAGTTGGGGAGGCCTCCGTGCCTTAGTCAATTTCTGGGCTTGCTTGCCCAACTGCGCACCGGTCAGAGGGCGCACCCCGACTTCGCTGCGAAGTCGGGTTGCGCACCGACACTTTGCTGTCTTCTCTGTCATTCGGACTGCGCACAAAAAAGGGGGGCGCACCCCGACTTCGGGCGAAGTCGGGTTGCGCCCCAACACTTAGCTGATTTTTCGCCACACTGCTCTCCAAGTGCGCCCAGGAAGAAGGGCGCACCCCGACTTCGCAGCGAAGTCGGGTTGCGCCCTGACACTTAGTCAAATTTTGCCTGTTTCTGTCTGCCTGCGCACTTCGCATTCCCTACTGCGCTCCAACTGGAGGGCGCACTCCGACTTCGCTGCGAAGTCGGGGTGCGCCCTGACACTTAGCCATTTTCAGGGAACACTTGTTGGAAACTTTGTTGGGGGAATTTTAAAGGGAAGAGGGAGGAATTAAACTGCAAGGAAGGGGGAGAAAGGGAGAAATGAAGAAAGGGAAAGAGAGGAAGGAAGGGAAAGAGCAGGTCGCTTACAAAAACTGAAAACATGGCACCCCGTGCCAAATGTGGCAACAGTTACAATAGCAATTTCATAAGCAAAATGATAGCTATTCTAGTTAAGAAGGCAAACACAAATATGTAGAATACTGATATGATAATATTCCACAAGTGCAGAATTACAAATGAAAACTACATACATTCTCCCATTCTTCATTTTCTCAAGTGTAAGCATGAGATGGGTATATATAGAAAATACCCAACAAGGAATCTTCTCAATAATGTGACACATGGTATCAGTGAGTGACGAGTAAGTCAACACAGTGAATAAGATTGTGACGTGTATGTGTGAGAGACAAATAAGTCAACACAATGAGCGAGATCGTGACACATATGTATGAGAGACAAATAAGTCAACACAATGAGTGAGATCGTGACACATATGTGTGAGAGACGAATAAGTCAACACAATGAGTGAGATCGTGACACATGTGTGAGAGATGATAATTCAACACAATGAGTGAGAATGTGACACATGGCATGAGTGAGAATGAGAGCCTTTGCTTTCACTTTTCTAGAATTTGAAGAAGAAGAGGAACTTGGTGACATATATGATGGCAGATTGATGTTGTTCTTTTGTAGAAGATTCTTCAACTCTTCTATTTGTTTTGTATGACACTGATGTTCCTCATGACCCAACCTTTTGCAATATGTACAAGTGGGTTTTTCTTTCTTCTATGAATCCCTCTTAGAGGATTGTTTATTTGTGTCTTCTTTGCTTTGTTGCTTTTTTTTTGTGTTACTGGTATTTTTGTGTCCACTGGCTTGATTAGCCACAAGTGCATGTGACTTGGAGACTTTCAAGAGGCCCATTTGAATCAATTTTTCTTGCTCTCGAATGAGAAGTTTAGAAAATGAGTCAAATGATGGCATTGTCCATGTAGAACCTACAAAAAGTCAATGTGTGTGGAAACCAGAAACAAAGACGGAATACTCAGGACCTAGTTTAGACAACACATTCAAAACTAGTTGAGTATCCTTTTTATCTATGCCACATTCTTTGAGTTGTGTTTTGAACTGATTAATTTTGGTGATATAATCTTGTATATTATCAAAAGCATTTGGATCAAGATTCATCAACTCATTGTCTATTTGGTAACCCCTAATTTCATCGGTTTGAGAATACAACTTAGCAAGTGTATCCCAGGCCTCTTTAGGTGTTGTACAATTTTCAACATGAAAGAGAAGATCAAAAGAAACAAATGTACAGATTACACCAAGTGCTTGCTCACGATTATCAGTCCACTCCTTTTCCTTTGCATCCATGGGTTCAGGTTTTGTGTCTAAGACATGCTTTGTATAGTTTTTACACCTTAATTGTAAGGAGTAAGAAGCAGAATATCTGGTTTACCCTTAGTAGAAATAAGGAAATAACACAATCGTGTAGAAAGAACAAGGAAGTGAACATAACCCGTCCCCCCAACAAAAATAGTTGGCACTTTATAAATAGGACTATTACAATTTGTGACCAAATTTTCAACAAATGGATGTACCTGAAAATATTGGCTTGATACAATAACTACAACAAGGAAATTTCAAATGTAATCACAATTATTTTGAAAAAGCAATAAAAAACAGAATATAAAATACTGCTTTTTTTCCTTCTTTAAAACAAGGGTTTTTGGGCAGCATTAATGGCCACATTGGTCTGAAACAATGGAGGCCGCGGGGCTTGCAAACTAAGCGTAGGGGTCTGGGAGGGCCGTGCAACAAAAAGGGCTGCGAGGTCTCAGATGGCGCCGGGTCTGATATAGCCGTGGGAGTACACAGCTGGGTGGTGACCAAGTCTGCAACACAGGGATGCATGGGTCTGCAACACGGGCTGCCTCCAAGTCTGCAAAAAAGAACGTTTCTGCAAAAAAAAGTAGACATTAGAAATTTGAATGAAGTTTAAAAAAAAGTAACCCTTGAAGCTTGTGATGACCCAACTAGAAATGAACAAGCTCCTTCTCTCTCCCAAGCGCTGATATGAGACCCAAGATCTAGGTGAAGTAAGCAGGTTACAATAGCAATTGCATAAGCAAAATTGATAGCAATTCTGGTTAAGAAGGCAAATACAAATATGTAGAATACAGATATGATAAAGTGCAGAATTACAAATGAAAGCTACATACATTCTCCCATTCTTACATTTCTCAATTGTAAGCATGAGATGGGTATATATAGAAAACACCTAACAAGGAATATTCTCAACAATGTGGTACATGACATCAATCAGTGACGAATAAGTCAACACAGTGATTGAGATTGTGACACGTATGTGTGAGAGACAAATAAGTCAACACAATGAATGAGATTGGGACATGTATGTGTGAGAGATGAATAAGTAAACACAATGAATGGGATCGTGACACGTGTGAGAGACGAATAAGTCAACACAATGATTGTGATTGTGACATGTATGTGTGAGAGATGAATAAGTCAACACAATAAGTGGGATCGTGACACATATGTGAGAGACGAATAAGTCAACACAATGAGTGGGATCACGACATGTGTGAGAGACGAATAAGTCAACACAATGAGTGAGAATGTGACACATGGCATCTGTGAGAGACGAATAAGTCAATACCTAGCTAAGCAAGCTTATCTTAAGTGCTAGGATAACTAATGAAATACTAAAATGCAACAAGCTTATCCTAGTTTTGTAAATGTTTTCTTCAGTCAAGTGTATATTTTGAAATATTTTTTTTCCAAATTAAGTTATATGAAATTGAAACGGCCCCAACCATATTACATCATGACCACATAGTGGTATTACAACAACTTGGCAATTATGCATGTCTCTTTTGACAAGATTCTAATATTTTTTTCCTTCTTGAAAATCGAGGAATGTAACCAATTGAGCTAATTCCATTTGATGTATAATTTGAAATCTTTATACTCCAATCATTAGAATATTCAGAATGATTTTGATATTATTGGTATGATAAACCATACGTTTCTAGATGACTGATACAATATTTTCATTTTATGTAGGTTGCTCTTGCACAAAATTGTGGGAATTCATCTCAAGGTCTTCAAGAAAGGGCCGCCGGTGCTTTATGGGGTTTGTCTGTATCTGAAGCTAATAGGTATATGTCCGATATTTTGAAAAAAAACACTGTTATTATTTGTGTAGGTAGAAGTAATGGAAATATACTTTGATGTTTTTGGGTGGCAGTCCTTTTGACAGTTTGAATGACCTCTCAATTTAAACAATTTGAAGCGATTGAAGCTGGGAAATTAAAGAAATGGGAACATGCATCTTTTGTGTGGTAGCGTTCTGCTTCTTCTTTTGTGCTTGATCTGGAAGAATTTACATATGATGCATATACAGTTTCACATCTTCTTTTGTGGTAGCGTTCCCCGTTTTAAAACCTTTGAGATGTGAAACTGTATCTTGGTACGGTAACTGCTTCAACAGGCAAAAGGGTAGTATTTTTTTGTGAAATTCAAGTTGATGGACATAATCGTCTGGCTTTCTCATACTGATTTGATGAAAGCTAGTCTATATGAAGTGTTTTAGTGATTACCTACTAAAATTGAGGTGTTGGTTGGTGTTCTACATATGGTGGTAACATCATATGTAAGTGAAGGGTTTCACATGCTATTTACTGAGGTTAGTTAGCTAGCAAAGATGAACTCTGTAATATGTGCATTTTTTTTTTAATTTAGTTCTTTAGCTTCTGAAGCATTTATCCTTCTAGCTGTGTTAGATCACTCTTGTATAGGGTGTAGTTGGGTCACAAGCAGCTGCTGCTAGATTAATATCCCTGGAACTTAGCTATGTAATAATTTACTCTTCAACTTGTATACGTGATGCGTTACTAGAAAAATTATGTACATAAATTGATGTGAATTTCAAATCTTATAAAAAAATATTATTAGGCCTTATTTTCTTAGGCATCACAAGTATTATGTTGTTGATGAAAAGTTGAATTGATTTCTTCTATACAGAATTTAATCTTATGCAGCATAAACTCTATGTGATCTCTACTATATGTTTTTTATTTTATTATTTTTTAAAAAAGTGGAAGGTTAAGGTGCTTGTGACGTTTTATATATAAATTGCATATCTAATCAACTATATGCATTTTTGTAATGAGAAAGACTATTATATCCTCTCTCGTTATAATCTTAAATTTATTCATACTGATTTGGTTTGGATATTTTCAGCATTGCTATTGGGCGGGAAGGAGGCATTGCACCACTGATTTCTTTGGCTCGTTCTGATGTTGAAGTGAGTTTCTTTTCTTGACTTTACAAGTGAATTCATTTGGTTAATAGTTCTATGTATAGTTTCAAGAAACAAAATGGTCTGGGATACATCTGACTCTTTGGAGGCAATTCAGGCATCCAAAGGTAAAGGTAATGAACACATAATTCATATTGAAAGGGTAAAGAGTAAAGTAGTTTTTAATGTTTGTGAGGCCATAGGCCATATGAGATGACCCTTATGGAGGATGTTGTTTACCCAATATATGGTTATCCAACCATACTTTGGTTACCGAAGTATGGTGTACAACCCTAGCCCCATAGGATTTGAACCTTAGACCTCTATTCAGAGTTCGAAAGTCTACACTGTTAGAGCCCTCAGGTTGTATTGTGCCTTCTAAACACCCTTGTTCATTCGAAGTGCAAAGTATAAAATATGTGCATTGTCAAACTGGACCAGATTTAAGAATGGATTCTATTGGAGAACTTGACTCCAAGGCTTTCTTTGCTTATTATGTAAACTTGTGGCTAGTTCGTAAGATATTGATTTACCACAACTTCATAAACATTTTAGCCGCCCTCATTAAATGCGTTGGAGTGAGATTGTAGAAGTAAATAAGATAATTCTACTAATTTCCACAAATGGCTAAAGAAGGCCAATGGGACTCATTGAAAAGAGCTGTTACAAATTACAATGCATTGTAGTAATCACAGAGTACTAGAGTAAAGAATCTAGTGTAAGCTACTTTAAAGTGGAACCATTGTATGGCATAAAATTACAGCCTTAAGGGTTAACCCAAAATGGATAAACCAGGGTTACAGAAGTATCGGGGACAGGGGAACGAGGAACGGGGGGAGGGGTTGTGGGGACGACGGGGGACGGCAATCCGATTTTAGGAAACGATTGGGGGACGACTAGAGATTGTAGATACAGTGGAAAGTGATGACTGAAAGGAGGAATTATAAGGGAAGCTCAGAGCCTGGTAGGAGTTAGCGGGGAAATGTCCCATTTGCCATACCCACATTCTGAGGATGGCGGGATGCGTCCCCATGTATCTCTACCAATACATGCTAAGAGAAATGATTAAGGGAGATCTAGAAGTTGAGGTACAATAGAGATAGAAAGGAGCTCCAATAGATCCAATCTTCAACATTGATCCGTAGTTGGATGTAAAGTAGAAGTACAGTCGTTGTTGTCACCAAGTATCCCAAAAGGGCCAACACAAGATAGAATGATTCTTTATGGAGAAAGGCCAGGACTAAGAGGGCTTGGTTGGATCATCTTGGGAGGACATGTAGACTCTTCTAGCATCCATGCCTATTGAACCAATAGAAGAGGACAAGAAACTAGTTAGTTGCATTTGTCTACAACTCCTTGGTATGTAAGGGGTCGCTGAAACCTGATATGGAAGAACTATAGTCTTGTCTTGTCGCATGCAAGAAGAAAGAATTGAAAGCCCTAGTAGCCACTTTTGTATGCAAACAAGGGTGCACAAATCTGTCATTAATATATTGGATAATTGTAGCTTCCAATGAGCACTTATCACTCTCAATTACAGAGATAGGGTGAAAGAATGAGGTGATTAATCGAGTAATAGTCTATCTCCCTTGTAATGACCAAGGTCGAAGAGTCATAGCGTCCTTGAGATAAAGAACTAACCATATTTGGTCAGGATAGCTAAAAAAAGTAGGAAACGATCCACCTGAGTCTATACAAGCAATAGTACCTCCCTTGAATCTCATAATTAAAAGGATACTTGAATGAAATGTTCTTTAGTCTCCACCTCTCGAATAGAGCAAAAATGACATACCTTATCCTCTCAAGGAATAAGGTGGTCCGTCTCCACCTGCAATTGATAGGTTGTGTCCAATGTTGTTCAACATGTTTAGGACGAGTAATAATGCCATTCTTAATCCTTATGAAATGCTTAGTGTAGAAGGCCAACTTAGGACTAAGAGGTTGAGATGGAGTGATCCAAGTCATCTGAATATATTGTCGATGAATATCATCTTTGACTGCTTGATTAATTACCCTCTTATTAGGAAAAAGGCGAGGGGGGAGCATTTAAGGAGTACTTGAAAGGAGGTAATTGATCTGTGGAGATGCAAATTGACTAAAGAATAGGAATAACATCTGATTACCATCCACGATGAGGACCAAAAGAGCCCCTTCAGGTATTACACTATTGAGGAGCAATGTGCCAAATATGGGTATCTCTCTCAACTTGAGGTGCAGTCACCCATGGATCTAAGGCGATGAAGCTGAAAAATAATATTAGAGATGCTCCCAAGATGAAGAGGATGAATGCCAAACTCAGCCCAGCCTGAACAATACATTGGCGAATTTTTCTTTTACATTGGATAAATCATTGAAGCAGAATAGTTTGGACCTCCTCAATGTGAGCCCAATCAATGCATCCTAGACTTGGACTCCAAGTCTCAGATCCATAAAAGATTGTGGGTTTGATGATGCAATCAAAGAGGTGGATCTTTATAGGTATGTCTTGGAAAGTGTTATTGGAAGCATTAATGTTCCAAGATTGAAAGAGATGCTTATCTCATGCAAAGACGTGATTGTGAGGCTAGCCGAAGATTAAGGGAAGGACCTGTAAAATGAACCCAAGCAATGATGATCTCAATAGACTCGTTCTTATAGAAGAACTAAAACATAGATAGGATACTCTTTGATGTGTTAAAGATCACCACCTTAGTCTTGCTAAGATTGATTGCCAGCTGTTTTAAAAAAAAGCGAGCAAGAGCATCTGACTGTCTTAGTAGGCCCTTAGGAGTATGAGCAAGAAGAAAAACATCATCTGCAAAAAACAATATAGCTATCAAGACATGACGTAGAAGGCAACCATCGATAACATGTGTGTATTGACAAATAAATTCTTCAAGCTCATCAATGTAGATCCCAAAGAGTGAAGGAGAAAGAAGACAACCTTGTTTGATGCCAATGGTGCTTTGGACATCCTCTGAGAAACCCAAAGCTGTCAGAAAATGGCCAACAACTACCTCATATAGTCTCTTGATGGCAAAGAGCTTCGAGATGCTGATGTCATGTAGTCTTTGAAATGCTTGGGAACGATGTCAAAGGCCTTTCTAACGTACACAAAACAACAAAACACTTTAGAGGACTGTTGGCGAGCGACCTCATTAAGAATTCTAGGAGTGAAAACATGTTCAGTAGTTTGACGATCCCTTCTAAAACCAGCCTGTCCTCCGATCTAAGCTTGCCTTGATCCAACAATTCTGAGAGTTTCATATTCAAAATTGTTGCATAAAGCTGAGCAAATGTGTGGCTAATCATGATAGTTCAGTAGTTATTCGAATCTGAATAGTCCCTAGGTTTGTGGATGGGGTGGATAATATGTTGTGACCAGGAGGTAGGGATCCTAGAGCAAACAACCTCATTGAATAATTCTGCAATGGGATAGCCAAGAGCTTCAACACCATACTTCAAGACCTCAGCCTGAAACCTCTTAAAATTAACAGCCTTGCTAGTGCTTAAATTATGTATAGCTCTTTTGATGTCATTTGAAGAGAAGAGGTAACATGATGTTGAGGGGGAAGATATATGAATGGCGGGCTTCCTGAGATATCATATAAATGAGAGACCCAAAAATTGTAATTGTGCATATGGGATCAGGTTTTCGAGGAAGAAGAGTGCGCCAAAAGGATTTGGGAGAGTGATGGAGAGCATCTAGAAGCTTAGAACATGTAGTGACAAGAAACTTTCACTTCTTATGTCGAAAGAAGCATTTATATTCCCTTTGAGTGGAAGATATAGTTGTAGTATCATGGATAAGAACAAAATAGAGATTTTGATGCATGGACTTACATTCCTCTTCATACCAACAATTCACGAGGCAAGCATCAATGCGACGAATAGGCTTTGGCTGAGGAAAAGTGCGGGGAAAGGAGTCAAGGACTGCATTCCATAACGTACGAGACAAAAATCCATATTTAGTTATTGTTGTGGTGGAATCAAGAGATTAGTATTGGGAAATCAATTGGGAGAGATGAGCAGCATAATTATTTGCCAAACACGGATCAAAACGAACCGTGGGATGGTTCGTAGGATTGGGCGATGGAAGAAAATATGGAGAGTTGAAAGAGGAGGAATTCAGGGACAAAGTCAACATTGCATGATCAGCCAAGGGAAGCTGACTAGATACCAGAATTGCAAGAAGAGCCACCAAACATGTCTTATAGGTTGCACAATAGAAACATAAACAGAAAACATAGAGGAACAAAGAAAGAAATGGAATATATGGACATTAAGATCAAATACACACGGAACAGGAAAAAGAGGTGCAAAATATGTTTTATGACTTGTATAGAATACCATAGTCACCAGGTTTGCCTAAGCCTAGACCAATTTGAACTGAACAAGTTGAGATTGGTTCAAATATTCTTTCAGTTCTCACTGAACAAAATATGCCTTGAAAACACTCAGCTGCTCTCATTACCATGGGCTTACAGTCAAAGATAGTTACAAATTTACAATTCAGAAATACCTGACAGCAATTGCTAATTTACTAGTTGGATGTCTACTAGAGGCATAAGTGTGAATGATTGTCTATTTCAACATTGTAGGATCTACATTTGTTTTGGGCTTATGTAAAATCTGATTTTATTTGCAATTTTCTCTATTTTTCATGAATAAAAATATATATATACACACACACACACACACACACACACACTCTTCATTTCCCAAAGTGAACTGAACCGAACCGACCTCCAAACTTTCTGGCCTTCTGTTTGAACTGAACTTCCCAAACATGGTTACTATGTAGATTACTATACACAACATTGATTTCCTAACAATAATACAGTAGGCATCAATTTTGACTAACAAAAGATAACAACCTTCTGCGTCAGCTATTGATAATGTATAGTGATAATTAGTGAATTGTGACAAATGGTTGATAATTGTACAAAACATCATTACACCCATCAATTTAAGCAAATACAACACACACTAGCCTGGAAAATTGGCATTGCAAAATTATTACATATATTTATTTTTTTAAGAAAGAGCCATGACATTGTTGGTTACGAATCTGCCATGGGGAAAGGATTTTGTGTTGATGCGCCCAGATTCGCCCACCAGATTGAAAGGCCGGAAGGAAGGGATGCCTTCCGTACCAATTTCCGAAGAAGGCCGGCTTCCTATGGGGTTTTTATAGTTCAGACAAGAGTGCAGGGAAAGAGATTAAAAATACGGAAAGAAATTCAAATAAGATTGGAGTTGGGTGGGGGGAACTAACAGTACGGCAATACATCAATCACCACTACTAACGACAATATTATCATAACATATAAACATAAGAACTGATCCCAACAGCCAAGTAAATGCTTTGCATAAATAACCAGAAGCATAGCTACAATGGTTCCCTAGCAGACATTCCTCACGGGAATTAACAGCACGGCAACACATCCATCACCACTACTAACAGCAATATTAGTACAAAGCACAAACTATAACCGCAACTAACTTTTATCTTATGTATCCTCTAATTAGTGCATTTCAGTAATTCCCGACTACCAAATGCCAGAGTCCAGAGTTCAGTACAACAAGAAGCAATAGTACAGGAAGGACGGGACAGAAATGATAAAGAGAGGCAGCATAGAAAATAGAAGAAGTTAGAACAGCACCAAGTATATATCTGTATTATGCAAAAAGCCAGAAGCACAGTTACAATGATTCCCTAACAGACATTCCCCTTTCCCCTTTACAATGAGAATGTCAAAGATATTTATAGACTGAATCCCCTCCCGTTTACAATCCATGGGCACAAGGTCCCAGACAAACATGGGCTGACAAGAGCGGCGGTGGAGCTGCTCAGGCTGACCTTTGTCGGACGGAACTGTACCCGCAGCATGGGCTCCCTGAAGGCTGTACAGATATGTGTCAGTGCGCTGAGTAGAACTCCACTAACAGCAGAACTGCAGGTAGCTGAAACAGGTAGGGTTTTTAATTATCTTCAAAAGTGGCAGCTGGTATAAAATAGTGTGTCCCATGCTTGTCCATGTGCTCGGCATGTTTTGGCACGGATCTCGAAGTTGGACACCTGTCGGATGATGCTGCCTGACGCGTGTTTGCCCTGAAAGGTAATCTGTCCAACTTCGCCCAGAATCAGGGCGCAGTCCGACTTCGCCCTGAAAAGGGGCGCAGTCCGACTTCGCCCTGAAAAAGGGGCGCAGTCCGACTTCGCCCTGACACTTAGAATTTTTTCGGGGTAACTGCTGTCATTTTGGAGATCTGTCTGAAGGGCTTAAGGAAAAGAGGGAAGAATAGAAATGGAGGGAAGAGAGAGAAAGGGAGAACTGAAGAAAGGGAAAGAGAGAAGAGGGGGAAGATAAGAGCAGCTTACTTTAAAAAACTGAAAACATTGCACCCCGTGCAAAATGTGGCAACAGACACCTATACCCCTTCTCTAATTTGGAGTGCATGCTCAACAAAAGGAAACGGTTTGTATATGTTGTGCACTTAAGTGCACTGAATTGTGTTGTGTAATGACCTATTTTGTCATTAAGCTCATAATGTTAAAATAAGCTATAATATTAGTTCATAAGCTATGGTTATAGGAGGATAACCCCCTAATATAACACTGTCGGCCACTTTTTTATGGGTTCATCTGGGGGGTACCTTTACAATGGACATAATACCATGTTCTTTTTGGGTTGATGTCCATGAGCTCTTCCTATAATGGAGGACTCACATTCTTGTATAATCAAAACTTCCATTTTTATCTGTTTAAATCACATTTTGGAAAGTCCCCATTTTGGATTTACAAGTACTATCCAATCCTGGGTTGTGAATGGCATAGTTGAGAAAATTGGAATTGGCTTGGAATCCGCAAGGCAAAAGAGTCAGAAAAAATCAGGACTCGGCAAAAAAGAAAACCCAAAGATAATGCTATTTTTCATTGAAAAAAAGTTTTTTTCATGCATATCACAATGAATTAACATTATGCAAATAAAATATTAATATTGTAAGTGATACAAGCTTAAAGCCTTAAACTACATATGAAAGTGACAAAACACATCTTAAATAAAGAAATTTTAATGCGTCCAAAATTCAAATATTCTTGTATTGCTTATAATATAAAAAAGGTACAAATTATAAAATAGGTTTATAGTTAAATCCAAATCCTCTGCAAATGATTCAATGGGGATGAAAGATAGGAAAGTAAATCATTAGCTTGGTTATTGTCATAGCAGAGTAGAAGAGGTTATTGTGGTAATCATTAGCATGGTTTCTCAGGCTTTTCGTGCAGCCAACTTATTCAGGTTGTCTGTATTCTTTCTGATTGTTTGGTGTATGGCAGTTATTAGTTTAAGAGAGAGGCCTCGAACTCTGGCCAACAGAAGAAAAGAGCCCATGTCTGGGAGGGAACCTAGATATATGATGGATAACTGCAATAGAGAAAACCCTTTTTGAGGACTAAATGCATTTATTGCAAACTGAAAAGCCTGGAGAAATACTAGAGAAGGGCTAGGCAATATTTTTAACTCTAAAAAATGTTTATATTAGACAACAGCAACACATACAATCATAAGAAACTCTATATTCATCCCCACCAGAAGATAATTATGAAGATGCTCTCAAAACAAATAGGATGAAAGCCAAACTCAACATGAACAATACATTGGGAAATTGTTCTTTTTCATCGGATAAATCACTGAAGCAAAATAGTCTGTACATTCTCAATACGAGCCCAATCAACACACCCTAGACTTGGACCCTAAATCTCATATCCATAAAGGATTGTGGGTTTGATAATTCAATCAAAGAGGTGCATCTTTGTAGGTATGTCTTGAAAGTGTTGTTGGCAGCATTGGCATTCCAATATTGAGAGAGATGTGTAACCCTTGCAAACATGTGACTGTGAAGCTGGCTGAAGATTAAGGGAAGGACCTGTAAATTGAACCTCCAAGTAGGTTTAAGCAGTGGTGACCTCAATGGACTCACCCTTACAGAAGAATTGAAACTTCGATAGGGTACCCTTTGATGCGTTAAAGATCAACACCTTAGACCTGCCAAGATTGACTTCCAGTTGGTTTGAGTCACAAAAGCAAGCAAGAGCATTGTTAGGTACCAAGATAGGTATTTAATATTGAATAATTTAATATTGTATTGTATAATGGTATGAGCCATAAATTAATTATTGAGCCATAAATTAATTATTGAGTAAGGAAGGCCACATGTCAAAATAGAAATAGGTATGTCATAGAATCATATTTGTAACCGTTGGGGAAATATTGTCATATGTAGACGCAAGGAATATTGTCATATTATTTTGATTTTGTAACTCATGGAAGGTGAACCTCCACATGTGTGATCTTGTAACTCATGGAAGGTGAACCGTCACACTCTTGTATAAAGAGAGATGTACCCCCATTGTGAAAGGCGTATATGATGTATACTTGGAGAAGTCTTGGCTCGTGAAGCTAGAGATCTTGTGGAGTGGCTTCCTTCCAAAAGGAGCATTGTATGGTGTTCCCCTACCTCAAGGGTATAATCAATCTCTATTTTATTGAGCAATTAATTTATTTGTGGATGCATGTTGAATATTTATGCAAATTGTTGAATGATTTATGGAATGAGAAGAGAGGTTCATTACATTTGGTATCAGAGCAGCGATTTGGGCAAAGTGGGTTTGTTTTTGCAGAGCTAGGGCACATTTTTTCAGAAAAAACGTCACATTTTGTGGAGGTCATATTTTTTTTTCTATTTCAGCAGCCATTTTGAGAAGGTTTTTGCTCCATTGTGTAGATCTTTTCGAGTACTACAAAAACCACTGCTCATTTGTTAAATTCTGATATGTATTGAGAAACTTATGGCGATTTGAAGTTGAGTTATTTTTGCTGTTTTTTGGCCGCGCAAATTTTTTTTCAAAATAAAAATAATTCGTATTAAATTTTTCAGCAGTCATTTGCAAAAGATTTTGGCACCAACATATAGATTATTTTGAGTACTATAAAAACAACTGCTCATTTGTGGATTTATGATAAGTTTTGAGAGAGTTACAACTGTTTGAAGTTGGGTTGTTCAAGCTGTTTTTTGGCTGCATGATTTTTTTTTCAAAAATAAAAAATTTGTATTAAATTTTTTAGCAGTCATTTTCAGAATATTTTTGCATCAGTATGCAGGTTATTTTGAGTACTACAAAAATGACTACTTGTTAAATTCTTATAAGTAATGAGGGAGTTATAGATGTTACAAGTTGAAAAAATTCATAACTTTCATTCCAAGTAAACAAATTAGTTGCAGTTTGTTTTGTTTAGAAGAAAATTTGCAGATTTAAGCGTTTGTAGAAAGAAATAGATGAAATCTCAAAATATTAATTTTTGAGAAATTTTGTTCATTTCAAACCCTAGCAACTTTATTAAAAAAAAAAAAATCATGGAGTTGCCAATATTCAGTGGAAGGGATGATATTGATGCTCGGGAATGGTGGGAAAATTTTAAGTCTTTATATTCTTCTGAGTTTTTATGGAAATGTAAGTTTTTTGCTCATTTACAAGGGGAAGCTTTCTCTTGGGTTAAGAACTTGCATCATGCCCATAATATCCCAAACACATGGGAATACGTTGAAGTTGTATTTTTAAGCAAATGGGCATCAAAAGAAAAATATGAAAATGTGCAGGCTACGAAAACTACACCTTGTGTGTCAAGGCCAAACAATGGTAAAAAAAGATTTGTTTGAATGTAAAAATTCTATTTTGCAAGTTCATGGTTGCATTCAAAATAAAAAAATTATTGTTTCCATTAACCCTAGCAGCAAATATAATTTTATCAATATGTCTTTGACTAAGAGATTGCAAGTTCAAGCAAATAAAATCAAAGACATACAACTTGAGGGTAAAAATATTCAAATTTTTGAAGATTTGAAGCTCACCATGGATAAATATGTTTTACATTCAGATTTTCATGCTACTGAGATGAATGATGCAAATATTGTTCTTGGTTATCCTTGGTTGCATTCTTTGGGTACTATTAACATTAATGTACAAAGGAAATTCATGAAGTTATGGTATCGAAATAAGAAGATAACATTACAAGACATTTCTTAGTGTAAGGAAAAATAGGTAGCTATTGCAAAGGAACATAGTGAAGAACAAACAAAAGAATATGAAACAAAATCTCAGCAGGAGATCAAGGAAGAAGTAAAAGAAAAGGATAAAACAAATGAAGAAAGCAAGAAGGAAGAGTAAAAAAAAGTAGAACATCAAGTTAAGGTTGCACCATATCGGCACCCACACCACCATGAGAGGCAACAATCATGGAGACAGGGCTTGAGGCAGTATAAGAACAATGAGTGACATACAAGGAACCAAAGAAGCCAAAACTTTGGATATGCTCCAAGTCATAAATACGAGCAGGTATGGATGAAAAAAGTTGAAATATATGCTTTCAACACATGGCATTGGCATCAACAAAGACCACCACCAATCATAGTTCCACTCGGATGGATGGATGATTGAGATTGGTACCATTATTCAGCATGGCTCAAACAATCATATTATTTAGCTTCTTCTAATGTTTCAAGGACAAAACATTTGTAAGGGGGATGGAATGTTAGGTATCAAGATAGGTATTTAATATTGAATAATTTAATATTGTATTGTATAATGGTATGAGCCATAAATTAATTATTGAGTAAGGAAGGCCACATGTCAAAATACAAATAGGTATGTCATAGAATCATATTTGTAACCGTTGGGGGAATATTGTCATATGTAACCGCAAGGAATATTGTCATATTATTATGCACTTTGTAACTCATGGAAGGTGAACCTCCACATGTGTGATCTTGTAACTCATGGAAGGTGAACCATCACACTCTTGTATAAAGAGAGATGTACCCCCATTGTGAAAGGTATCTATGATGTATTCTTGGAGAAGTCTTGGCTCGTGGAGCTAGAGATCTTGTGGAGTGGCTTCCTTCCAAAAGGAACATTGTATGGTGTTCCCCTACCTCAAGGGTATAATCAATCTCTATTTTATTGAGCAATTTATTTATATGGGGATGCATGTTGAATATTTATGCAAATTGTTGAATGGTTTATGGAATGAGAAGAGAGGATCATTACAAGCATCCAACTGTGGAATGAGAAGAGAGGATCATTACAAGCATCCAACTGTCTTTGTAGGCCCTCAGGAGTATGACCAAGAAAATTGAAAAACAATATACCTATCAAGACATGACGTAGAAGGCAACCATCGTCAACATGTGGGTATTGATGAATAAATTCTTAAAGCTCATCTATGTAGATCCCAAAGAGTGAAGGAGAAAGAGGACAACCTTGTTTGATGCCATTGGTGCTCTAGACATCCTCTGAGAAACCAAAAGCTGTTAGAAAACGACCAACAATTACCTCATATAGTCTCTTGATGGCAGTGATAAACTTCAATATGTTGATGTCATGTAGTCTTTCAAGTAAAAGATGCCTGAGAACGGTGTCAACGGCCTTTCTAAAGTGCACAAAATAACAAAACACTTTAGAGGACCGTTGGCAAGCCTCTTCAATAATAGCTCTGAGAGAGAAAACATGATCAATAGTCGGTTGATCCCTTCTTAAACCAGCCTGCCCTCTCGCTCTAAGCATGCCTTGATCCAACAATTCAGAGAAAACATGATCAATAGTCGGTTGATCCCTTCTTAAACCAGCCTGCCCTCTCGCTCTAAGCATGCCTTGATCCAACAATTCTAAGTGTTTCATATTCAAAATTGTTGCATCAAGCTTAGAAAATGTGTGCTCAATCATGATTTGTAACAACCAATTCTTGACATATCCATATGTGGGGTCCACTCTACGCAGCTGTAGGCAGCAGTTCAGCTAAAGCGGAAGAATAAATCTTAAAATAGGAAGTTGTTAATAAGGCAGATTTGCCAGCTGGTGCCAGTTAGTGATGCAGTAGCAATTAGTTGGCCCTAATTAGGGATACAACAGAAGAGGAAGGTTATAAAAGGGGCTGCTAGGAAAGGGAGGAATCATTCCTGTTATGTCAAGTCATTGAGCCCTTTCTCCAAGGCATTTGTGGATGAAAACCCCAAGTGTTGAGTGCAAGCCATTGAGAACGAAAACCCTCATTTGGCTGGAATTGTAGGAAGGTTATGTGTTCATTTGCAAATCTGAAATTTGTAATTTTTTATCATTTTAGTTATTACTGTGTTTCTTTCATAAAATATATAGCAAAACATGGTGCTTATCTCCCAAAGCAAATTGGAAAGAAATAGCTGACATCAGTTTTTTTCAGATGCAGCATCTTGGTTGGGTTCAACATGAATGCATTCTATCACCTGTTCTCGATAATTTCATCGAAGCAGTTATGCTTAATTATGCAATACCCAAGGGTGTCTAGTTGGTTGTTACAAGTTACCTTGCTATTAGTTTTTGATACCAAGGATCCATGAAAAAATTGCTTTGCCTTGTGCATGAATAACCAAATTAGATCTTTAAGTTTTGCATCTCAATTTTCAAGTGTTTGTTAGTAGAACAGAAAAAATAAAATGACTGACATAGTAGTTTGTTTTCTGATGGCAGGATGTGCATGAGACTGCTGCTGGAGCGCTATGGAATCTAGCATTCAATCCTGGTAATGCTTGGCGGATTGTTGAAGAGGGTGGAGTTCCTGCGCTTGTACATCTTTGTTCATCATCTGTTTCAAAAATGGCACGCTTCATGGCTGCATTGGCGCTTGCCTATATGTTTGATGGGAGGTATGATAAGGAGCAATCATGCTGTCTTTCTACCACTGTTTTTAGAAAAGATAAAAATACTGAAGTTTATTTTTTTTATGAAGCCGTGTATGAGGGAAAAAAGAAAAGAAAAGAAAAACTCTTTATAGAGGTACTGTTTTTGCCTTCAGTCAGGGATGCTAAGTAGATCTGTGTTCGAGGAGTTTCATCATCTATTTTTGAGATTAAATGGTAAACAAAGCATATGTGGAAGATCAGTCATAATGTTCTCCTGCTCTTGCCTCTAGTGTTTATGTTTTATTTCCTTTGTTCTCTCTTGTCTGAACCGCATTTTGTGTATATTATTTTTTGTTTTTCCATTGGATGTTGATGAGTGAGATTGCAACAACGAGAATTATTGCTCCAAGGATCTGTAGGATTTCAAAAAAGGCAAACTTGTAGGAAAGAAATTCAAATTCAAATCAACAATATTCAAAGAAAATTGCTCAAATATAGATTATCAAAGGGGATAAGGAGCAATCCTCTCAAACAGGGGGAATGGTTGCTTGTTCTGTGTAGGTAAGGGGTCCCTCCTTCCTGCATCCCACTTGAGTGTCTTCCAAGAGGATCTCACCATCCCCTTACTCACAATGAGAAAATATATCAAATACTTGCTAGCCCACAACAGGCTCTCATGGAATTTATAATGTTAAAGGCCTGCAACTACCTTAAGAATCACCTAGTCTTAAATAGCCCCTTTCGTTGAAATATGTGTAATCTGATCTTGATAGGCCAAGGCCAAAAGTGTGAAGAAGTGCTTATGTAAGCCTAAGGGTCCCTTTCATATTTCACCCTTAGTGGTATTGGTTAATCCACATTTATGGATAACATTGCTTAAAGGGTATAATTTATTATTATTTTATTGTAAAGTTAACATCAAGGTCAAGTCAATGTTGGTTTGAGGTTAACCTCTCATTGGGGTTTTGGTATCACTATAAATACCCCTCAATGAGGATCCATTTGTATCTTTTTTTTTTTGGTAATTAAAGATTTATCATTAAAACGGGTTTTTCAGGTTGACCCAAAACCTTTTTACAAAAAGCAGCCCGCGGCTGAGAAACTTAACCAGAGTCAGACTGAGGATCCTCCGTCCTCTTCCCCAACATTTCATCCTTACCTGGGAACCCTCAACCTGGGCATCCCTACCAAGATAGAACTTAAAACAAAAAAAGACAACCAGGGCCTTTGCATGGCCTGACCCATCCTGAGCATCCCACCTAAAACTCGGAAAAAACCCCTGAGCAAAAAGAAATCCTTAAGCTTTACATCCATTAGTTCATTTGAATTAGATTTTCCCTCACATTAAGGCCTCTCACATTCCATGAGAGGACCTTCATTTAGATTGCTTGGAGTTTTTCCCTCTCCCCCTACCCTGTGGTGGAGGAGATTTATTGGATTTGTTATCATCCAAGCTGGTGATAACTTGAGATAACAGAGTTCTTTGTTTTCCATTTGCAATTTCGTTCTCAATCCTAATCCTGTAGTGTTCAGCCTCTGAAATCCTTCCTCTCTTTTTTTCACTACCATAATCAATGGAGGATTTCGTTGAACTTCTTGTCTGTTTTGGACTGAATTTTGGGGGAATTATTTGCTGAATAATGGGACTAGAGCACCCTTCGATCACTCTTCTCTCTAGAATATCTGTCCTAGACTCATCTTCCTCCATACTTTGCCTATAATCTCCTGAGACTTGTGGCATGCCGTAGGGAAAGTTTGGAGGACGATCTGTGTGGATACCGTTCGAGGGTCCAAACCTTGATGGGGATCCTAGGTTTTTTGGAAGGCCCATCAGAGGTTCCTCTTCTTCTATCATTTCTGCCTCATCCTCATTGTTAGCAAGGGCTTCAAACTTATTAGAGTTGGGAATCGAAGGACTTACCAGGGCATCCTGATTCTTTTGGACTTGTTGCTTTCCTCTATCCTTATGCTGCTTATCTTGCTCATGGTGAAGATGGTCATTTATGACTGCCTTGTATACTCCTCTGTTTGTGAGAAACCAAGGTCCTTGGTTCTTGGGCTGACCTCTTCCATTTGGAGCTCCCGTCTGAGGATTTTTTTGCACTTCTTTGTTGGCTGCCCAACTTGGACACTGATTCCTGAGATGGCCCTGAGTTTTGCATTCCATGCAGAAAGCCGGCTTGTTCTCATATTCCACAGGTTGTCTTCTTAGGTAATCTCCATATTCGAGTTCCACCAAGGTTGGGAGCTCAGAGTCAAGATTCGCATTTACACATATCCTGGCATGTGTCATCCTTGACCTAGCCAAGGTGGAGTGATCGATGGCAACCAACTCTCCTATAATCTTGACAATCCCTTTCAAAAAATACTCATGAAAAAACTGGGATGGAAGATTTGGGAGACGAACCCAAATAGGAGCTGTGTTAATACTTTACGTATCAGGATCAAAATCCTCTCCCCAGGGTCTGAGGAAGAGGCTGCGCCTTCCCAAAAACCATGGCCCTCTTGAAAGAATGCGGCTCGCGTCTTCTTTGTTGTTAAGCCTGATGATGAAAAAGCCCTTGGCAAGAACAACAATCTCCATGAGTCCTGCAGTTCTCCATTTGGAAAAGGCCCATGTCCTTATGGTTTCAATATCAGGCCTCCCTCCCAGAAATTTCCCCACCAAGGAATGCGAATCCAGGGACAGAAAGCTATCCATGATGTTTGGTGAAACCCTTAATCGGTTGTTATCTGGAATTAGGGGTGGAAGTGATTCGAAGAAGTCACTCCTTTTGCCTTTGAGGGTTTCAACAAAGGACAGGCCCCGCCTAGGGCCCGCTGCTCCTACCTGGGTCCCATTGTTAGGATATTTGATAGGAGGATCGGATCCTCGAACCTTGCCAGCCTCGAGGACGGAAACCTGACCATCCTTTGCCTTTGGATCCTCGCCTGGCGCTTCCTGGTGGCTGTGAGCAAGGTTCCCGCCCACCACCAACACCCTCCCTCCTCTGCCTCCGTTGCTGCTCCGCTGGGTCCCTTTGTCAGGATCTTTGACAGGAGGATCGGATCCTCGAACCTTGCCAGCCTTGAGGACGGAAATCTGATCATCCTTTGCCTCTGGATCCTCGCCTGGCGCTTCCTGGTGGCTGTGACCAAGGTTCCCGCCCACCACCAACACCCTCCCTCCTCTGCCTTCGTTGCTGCTCCGCTGCTCCATGCTTCGTTTTAATGAGAAAAGATTTTAGGATCCATTTGTATCTTAAGTGTGAAAGAAATGTGATATATTGGGGTGCCCACAACACCCACCTTCTACGCCATCTTGTTGTCTCCCTTGGTTTCTTTACTTTGTTTACAATTGTTATCTTTTAATTGCTTCTACTTCTTTTCTGCATATGATTGTGGTGAATGCATGTTTTGGAATGTTTATGGAAAATATGGTGAAGTCGAACATGGTATCAGAGCGAGGTCCAAAACTACATCACTCATCAGGAGTAGAGAACTCTCAAAATTTCAGATTTCAGTAATGTTGAAGGCTGCATACCTCACTTCAAATCTCTTAAAGCTCATCTAGCTATGGTAGGAGGCAAGGTAAATAGTGATGAAGAGTATGTCAAATCTATTACTTCCAATCTTTCTCCTCCATTTCATACAGTTGGCTTGGTTCTTTATGTGAATGCTATGACTATCAAGGATCCACAACCCATCTCTCTTGAAGGACTTTTCAAACTTTTAATCCATTATGAAGTTGCAATGAAGAATTGTGGAGCTCTTTCTCATACACAAGCTCATCCAAAAGACTTCAAATCAATGGAATCTAAGGCTCAGTTGCCTAAGGGCAAGTCTAAGGTTTCAAAGAAGTCAAACACTTGGCACGAGGAAAGGACACTTCATTAAAAAATTGCTTTACAAGGTGGAAGAAGATTGAGATAGAATTCTTGAGGTTTGGACAACTTTCTGATGATGAAGATGGCAAAGTGAAGGCCCACTAGGGCATTCATTATGGGGGTGGGGGGGGAGGTATTACCTCTAATGCCTTCTCTCCTTAGCCCTCTCAGCTCATATTATGGGGGGGGTGGGGAGTGTTGAAATATGTGTAATCTGATCTTGTTAGGCCAAGTCCAAAAGTGTGAAGAAGTGCTTATGAGCACTATTAATGTAGCCTACAGGCATGTTCATGTAAGCCTAAGGGTCCCTTTCATGTTTCACCCTTAGTGGTATTGGTTAATCCACCTTTATGGATAACCTTGCTTAAAGAGTATAATTTATTATTATTTTATTGTAAAGTTAACCTCAAGGTCAAGTCAATGTCGGCTTGAGGTTAACCTCTTATTGGGGTTTTGGTATCACTATAAATACCCCTCAATGACGATTCATTTGTATCATAAGTGTGAATAAAATGTGATATATTGGGGTGCCCACAACACCCATCTTCTACTTTCTCTTGTTGTTTCTCTTCGTTTCTAAATATAATCTGAGTTCATGCCATTTGATTTTCCAATTTTCCTCTTTGTTAACTATTTGTATCACAAATTTGGAAAATATAATCACAGGTAAAGACTATTTTGTTGTATCACAAATTTTCCTTACTGTTGTTAACTACAAAAATCTATAAATGTATTGATATTATTTTTGAAGGTTTGAGCTTTAATGAAGTTTTCGTGCCTTCATTTTATTGTTAGTATTTTCATGTACAGGATGGAAGAAGCAGCAGCGGCTGGTATGGTTTTCGAAAGTGCTCCCAAGAATACAAACTTAGATGGTGCGAGGCGTATGGCCCTAAAACATATCAAAACTTTTATTATGTCATTTTCGGATGATCACACATTTTCAAGTGCGGCTTTTTCTTCGGCATCTGCTGCTCTCACACAAGTTGCAGAAACAGCACGAATCCCTGAAGCAGGACATCTCCGATGCAGGTAGAGTAATTTATTATTTAATTTAGTAAATGGTAGATTTATAGGGTATCAAAGATTCATAATATAAGTCAACTTAAAGTTGTTACGTGTTTATGGCCTGCTTTGAATTTGTTCTTGAAATCAGAAATTCCATCCAATTTCTTTCTCGCATTTTACAAGGATAGACTTCTGTAATGCTGCTCTTGAATTATATATTGCAGCTGTTACAACGGTTTTAGCAAAACCCTCTTGGGATGCATTTGCAGCAACATGCCAAGGGAACTAAAGTTATCAAATAGTTGTTGATAAAGATTTGAGACAGTTCTTAGAATGAAATTTCCAATTGAAGAAGCGGAATGTTGCCTTTGAAGATGTTTTGTTGGCCTTTACCCAAATCTCAAAACACGTAGGGTGTGGGTTCTGAATAAATGGAAGAAGTTTTCTCCATTTGATGTTGTGATTGTGTGAAGGGGTATTTCACTTTTGTGATTAACTATACCATTTTCAGGTACACTCCTGTCTTCTGAGTAGAATACATATGTTTACGAGGCATAGGACTCCTATTTTCAGTCCCAAAGAGGAACTTCTTAAAGTAGATCCGGTTTGGATCTAATATTACTCGTATCCAGGAGAATTTTGAGGAGAGTCCCTGTTTAGACATTTTGGTATGCATTTGGGCTAAGGTTCCTTGTGATGTATGTGAACCAGATATTGTTGTTACTGCACAAGACTCTTTGCTAGAGCGTGTTCTGGTTTTGATTGATTCAAGCCAAACTGAAGAGACAGACAAGATGAATTTCATACTACCAATCTTTGTACAAAGTATCTGACTGCCATTGTCCTCTAAACATCAGCACAATTAACTAGGCTGGAACTAGAAGAAGCATATTTCATGATAAATTTTTAACTTGGACTGCAGAATGGCTCAGATTAGCAGGTTGGGGTCTCTCGTTTCAGTTCAAGTTTCTGAGACCAAGGTACCATGTACTATAGGTGGAGCATTTTGAAATCTATTTATATTCAACCAGACATTGCCCGTGAGATTCATGATGCAGAACTCTTTAGCTTCAACGAAACACTGAGGCATACCCTTATCTGTGTCAGTTAAATTTCTAAATTGGACCCTGTTGTAATAACCCACCCCTGTTGTGCTATATTTTTCTGGGTTTTTGAAAGCTTCGGTTTTTCTGGTTTTTATTTGTGTTTTTTGACTGAAGTAACAACATATAAGATAATACAACAAAACAGAGTTGTATGCAGCAATACCCAGATGCTTAAAACTCTTCTAAATCAAGATTCAGGAGAACCCACAAACATACAACTGAAATCTCTAAAGAAAGGAATGACATGCAACTGTTTCTAGAGATTATTACCAGATAATGCACAAATAACAGTACCCAGATACATGAAGCACTTTAAAATCAATTTTCACGAATACCCAATAACATGCAACTGATTCTGAAGAATTTAACAATCTAGGGTACAAAGTAACAATACCCAGATGGGTCGATTGATTTAGTATTCAAAGATATGCATACCCATTTGCTGTTTTTTCTGTATCCACGGGCAGCGAAGTCGAAGAACAAGAATGGCGTCCAAAATCAGTGTCATACCCTCAGGATAAGGGCTGCAATTGGGTCTCCAAGCCTCACATCACACAGGCAAAGGTGCGGCTGGCCAAGGAGGTGTACGGCTAGCAAAAATCAAACCCTCGATCTCTGTAAACTTTAGATCTGTCAAAACCTCTGCTGAAGCAAATGAAACTAACTCTGAAATAACCGATGAAGCACGAATCACACAAGCAAAGGTGCGGCTGGCCAAGGAGGTGTACGACTAGCAAAAATCAAACCCTCGATCTCTGTAAACTTTAGATCTGTCAAAACCTCTGCTGAAGCAAATGAAACTAACTCTGAAATAACCGATGAAGCATGAATCCCAGTCTCTGAATGAAACTGACTGATGATTGCTCAGGGAATGGTCTTTCACATCCGCAAGCAATGTTCCCTGTGAAGGTTTTCGTCCTCACAAAGCCATGAAATCCTGCTGCCAAAGCTGCAAGTTCTCGCCAGAGAGAAAAATATCAAATAACCTGAATAATTGAAAATGAGCTCCAAACTCTCCTTATAACTCCCAAAAATCCCACGTCACTTTTAGGGTTTAGGGTGACTTTTTAATATTTTAATATTTCTTTTAAAGTCGACCCCCTTTTAAAACAACTCCTAAGTCACTTTTATAATTTAAATAAATAATTCACTTGACTTAGGAAAAAGCAACTTTATTATTTAATATAATGCCATAATAACGTTAGATATTAAATAATAAACACCAGACCCAAATAATGATCCAACTGAGAAGAACATGGTCTCAAAACACCTCGAACACCACTCACTGCCGACCCTGATCAGGACCACGCTCGGAAACCATACTTACTAAAAATAGTAAGTAGCTAAAAATAGCAGGTGACAGTCCGAATCACCGAAACGCACAAGAAGCAACTCTCTGAGCAAGGAACCCCAACACACCATCACCACCGACTGACCAGAAGCCAACTTACTAAAAATAGTAAGTTACTAAAAATAGAAAGTGATGGCCCACAACTCCGAAACGCCTCCGGAAAAAGGCAGAGGAAAGCTGGCGAAGCACAGAACTCAAGGAACCAAACCCCAATAGGGTTCCCAATCATCTCTACTAGCCTACGGGAACCCAGTAGTAGGCTAATCCACCAAAACTCACTGACTGCCTAGAAAGGGGACATTTGTAATGGCTCAGATTAGCAGGTTGGGGTCTTTCATTTCAGTGAAGTTTCTTAGATTGATGTAGCAAGTTCTATAGGTGGAGCATTTGAAATCTCTTTGTATTCTACCAGGCATTGCTCGTGAGACTTGCATTATGCAGAACTCCTTCAACGAAACATTTGGACATATCTCTATCTGTGTTCCTTAGCTGGACACTGTTAAATTTCAAACTTGGACTACAGAATGGCTCAGATTAGCAGGGTGGGATCTCTCATTTCAGTTCAAGTTTGTTAGACAAAGGTAGCAAGTGCTGTACATGGAGCACTTTAAAATTCATTTTTAATCAACCCGGCATTCCCCATGAGGCTTGCATGATGCAGAACTTCATAACTTCAACAAAACATTGGTGGACCCTCTACTTGGAAGCACTGTTCGAATAGGTATGTATCAATCTTTTGAAGATGCATTTGTACTGTGAAATTGTTGGTGTAAATCATCGTGGTTGTGAACATCGATGGGACAAAGTTTAGTAATATCCTTGATTATATATTTTTTAAATTGCTACACGGAATTGAAACGGGCCCCACCCCTATTACATCATTTCAACAACCCATTTGTGGTATGACAACAAACTATATTGTCAGGGGCTGTGTTATTGCGGGAGTCTCCATCATAATGTGGGGGTAGTTTCATTCATATGATTTGAACTTGGGTTTCACCTATTGGTTGAAAGTCTTTGCTACCACCGCTTGCACCATATCCACTGGGTGATGCTAGATTATATGTTGTGGCACATCTTAAAGAAATTTTGTTTAGGGATTATGTGCTGCTGGTCCAGAGTTAATCAGATAGCAGAGTCTGAAATTTATAAATGTTTAGGCCTATCTCATGATCCAGGTAGTCACATTTCTTCTAAGAATTCTGAAGGACCTTTATCATCTCCCATTGATTTTATGTTCCATGCAGATGTGCTCCACTGGGGTTCCTGCACTTTTGGTTGGTTGTACAGTACAATCCATTTAATGTTTCAATTATCGAAATTGCATTCTTCAGAACTTGTCATTTGGAACCAAGCGTACTGAGTCCAACACTCTGAAGCCTTGCCAATGATAATGACTTTTTCCTGGCTCATGTTAAAGAAGAAATTCTTTATGCAGAAGATTTGTCATATGTGTTGACCTGTCCCGACTGTGTGTGTCGTCAGTTATTTGTCAAGTAAAACCTCACAGCACCTATTTGTTGAGTGATCATTTGCTAAGTCATTTTGGAAGCATCTGATTGGTTATATTCCAATGCCTTGACTCCATATTCTAGTTGCTTTTGTTCTCAAGGTGCCAAAGGTCAATAATCATCGATCTCACCAAGTCTAAGTACCATACACTGTACGTTGTGCAGCCTGGTTGCAATGAACTAGTTGTGTATTTCACTCCAGAAATCTTTTATTATCAGAAGTTGGAACTATTGACTACTTTAAGAGCAGCTTTAAAGTTTACATAATTTTGGCATGCTATGAGGATGTATGTCAAAATTAGTTTTAAACTTTTAAATCCAATTGAGCTTGCATTGCTACCATCTAAGAATTTGTGTTCGCCAATATTTTCGAAGTGCGTCAAATTTCCAGCCTTTGTGATTTTCTTCACCGAACTGAAACAGGAAAAAACCAGAATTTTTTGGTTTGCTCAACTGAAGATTGAAGCCTCTGACGTGCATGCCTGGCAACATCATCTGCTCACACTTGTTCAAAAACCATTGCTCCAACTGCATCCCTGAATGCAAAACCTGCAATGATACTAAAGACGAAGAAAAGCCGATGCGAGAAAGTCAGGGCATAGGAGATGGAGCTCTCATTCATGCTTCATATCAGTTCTATCATTAGTCTCAATATTCTTCTAAGCTGTCTATAATTTGGAACAGAAAGCTAAGGTCAGTGGTCACCTGTGACAGATGCAAAGTGTCAACATGATCACAAGGCTGATGACTGGACAATTGATCATTTTGTAGCCCTCAGACAATGCATTGGTTTTGATTCTTCAAACATTTTTGTTGCTGGCTCCTCAAATGCTCAAAAGATAAAAACTGGAACTGCATAAGATGAGACATTCTCCACCCTCTAAATGGTTACTTGGCATACATGTAGTCCAGCTATTGCATGATAAAATTCGAAATTCATTAGGAGTCTTTTTAAATTTAGCTTAGGTCCTTACAAGTCATTCTTTTTAATATATTTAGTTTTTTATTTACGGTAATTCATTTTTTTATATGTTAATATATAATAATAAGATATAAACTATATATTAATACATTTTCAAACTTAATGCCAAACTCTGTAGGTCTTGTGTTGATGGTGATTTTTTCCCACAAACAGAAACGTTGTTACTTTGGATACCATCATGGAAATTTACTATACAGGAAACTTTTACAAAATTAGGCCTATGATTTGATGGATGCCCTTGAGCAAACCATTTTACAACCTTTCATATACATGGATATGGCTGGCAACTGTTATTTGGGAGTCGAAGTGGTCAGTTGATTCTAGTTAACGTGTCAAAGATTAGTGTTCGCTGATGTGACAGAACCCTTGCATGTTTATGAGGTTCACACATGTTGTATGACTTGTTATAAGTCATATAGAGCCTTAATCTAGCATTATCCACCCCTAGCGCCCATTGGAGAATGCAGCAATATTGTGATTAATAAAGGACACAAGATGCTGTATGGAGGAACTCACAAGCATGGCTCCCAAGGCATGCTACTATAATATCAGATGCCCTTCCACACTAGTTTAAGACTGTCTAACAAATTAACCAATGCATTAGCCAAACTAAGTTGTGATTCGACTTCTGTTTAGGAATTTCCAAAGAAATCAGAATATCTTTTAAGCTGCAAATCTAATAATATTTTTCTATATTCCAATGGTTGATATACAGTTTCTGCATCATAAATCATGCTCACCTCATTTTTGCAGTGGTGCTGAGGTGGGTAGGTTTGTAACCATGATACGGAATTCTTCACCAGTTTTGAGAGCATGTGCTGCCTTTGCTCTTCTACAGGTATTTGATCATGTGAGATGTCAATATGTAAATATTTTCATTATCTGCCTGATATTTTTACTTGATTGTTTTATTTTCTGAGTGCAGTTTACCATGCCTGGGGGAAGGCATACTATGCATCATGCCAGTCTTTTGCAAAAAGCAGGAGCCGGACGCATTCTAAGGGCTGCGGCTGCAGCAGCAACAGCAGCACTTCAGGCCAAAGTGTTTGCCAGGATTGTTTTAAGAAATCTTGAGCATTGTTCTGCGTTGACTAAGATATAGAGGAGTGGAAATTTTCATCTAGTTTCTAGAACCAGGGCTCACTGTATTGTTGACTAAGATATAGAGTAATGGAAATTTTCATCTAGTAAAAATATATTTGATTGTAATTGTAATCCCAAGACTTGGACTGTTATTGATTTCCCCCTCCTCTTTGCATAGCCATGTATAGCTGAAGAGGGAAGAGGTTGATGCATAAGATATTCGGTTTTCCGCCGATGAAGAAAGTTCATTTCCATCAATTTCACAGGGCACTACAAAGTGTGTTCATTGTACAGTATGGTATTAAAATTAAGTTCACCTCAATACATGTGTCATGCAATTGTTTTCCTTCAATGATGTGCAATATGAGCATCTTTTCTTTTCCCTCAAGTATTCTTCCAATAGTTGAGGAATGTACTTGTAAACTGAATATTTATCTACTCTGCATGAGTGAAATTAAGTTGGAGATAGTGTTCTGAGATGTATGGATTCTGATAGACCTGGTTGAATTCTGTAATTGCTAGGTTACACAAGATGCTTCTGTTCTAGCCTTAAAAAGCAAAACCGTTTCTAAAGATGTAATGGATCATGTTGCTTGGCCTATACACCCATCAACATTGTATCAAATAGATTTCTTTTTCAGTAGTAGAATTTCACAAGGCAAGTTATGCTGTAAGGTTCATGTTTGGTAATGGGTTTTCTATGATTTATGTTGTACGAGTGGTGTATATTAATATATTACTATTATATTGCAAAGATTTTGTTGCTCTATGCTATTGTTGATTAAAGTCTTACTGGAAGTGTGTAACATTCTGGGTGGCTTTTATTCATTCTGAAGTTATATGCATTGTGATTATGCATGCTAAGGCCTGCTTATGGGGCTTTTCTTAAGCTGCTATGGTTTTCACATTATTATGGTGGAAGATGTCTCACTTGATGGAGAAAACCATCTAGAAGGATGAAAGGAAAGAGTAAACGAATGCCTTGGTTTTCACATTATTAAGGTGGAAGATGTCTCGTTTGATGGAGAAAACCATCTAGAAGGATGAAAGAAAAGAGTAAACAAATGCTTTGGTTTTTACATTATTAAGGTGGAAGATGTCTCATTTGATGGAGAAAACCATCTAGAAGGATGGAAGGAAAGAGTAAACAAATGCCATAAAAAAGTATCTTCAAGTTTGAAATTCATTTCGACATGAATTCACATTTTTCTGTATATAGTAATCATTCATAAGCAAAAACGGACAATTTAACATCCTTATTATGGTCATCACCATCTTAGACAGGTCCCCATTATCTTAACTTTCTTAACAAGAAAATAAAAATGAAAATCACACTTCAGATTATGGAGAACAGTGATTTTTGCTTATAACCTTTTTGATATCGCTTACAGTTTGGAAAATCTGGAGGTGAGATTGCAGGTAAGGAGATTATATTGTAACTGACAGATTGATTAGATATTTTGTAAAGTTACAATTACAGCTGTTTAAGGTTTAAATCTTATAGGTGAATCTTATCATTTAGCCCATGGGGTTTGGGGCAACCAGTGGGAGCCATAAGTTTCATAACATAAACCAAGGTTCAAATTCCTTGTGTGAAACTTTAACATTTATATCAAAATGATATTAGTTCAACTGTTTATATTTTTTGACTTTCAAAAGGAGACTGAAGTTTGAATCTTGACAAGGGATATATGCTTAACAGTCAATATGATGAAGTACCATTATATGGGCATGATGTAATATGGGCCTGTTTCAATCCCATATAATCGATTTAAAAAATGTTATCTTACATTTTTACATTGTAGGATTCATTATTTCAAAGTCAATCTATTTGAGTTTGAGAATGTGAGTTTGAGAATGTGAGGTGCAAGGATCAAGGTACTTATTGAAGAATGGTGAAAGGGATGATGCTATAATGATATGTTTCCACAAGTAGGCTTTAACTATATATTTGTTCCAAGGTTTTTGAGAATCAGGACATTGGCATATATAGCATTTTTAGAAGATGCTTACTCATAATTATTTGTATAGATTTTAGATTATCTTGCAGATGGCCTATCCAGATTTATTAAATTGAGGATTTATTGTTGTAATATTTGTTGTTTTCAAGACCATATACAAAGAAACAAAAAAATGCCTATATTACCACTCTTAAATTTCTATTTAAGAGGACTTTCAACTTCTCATATTCACCAAAGAATATTATAGATACATAGAAGATATCTCCAAAATATTTTAGGCATGACAGAATATAACCCCAAATGCTCTCCCTTGAACTTTGTTTGGGGTTTTCAAAGAATATAGATAAGAATGATCTCAACAATACATATGATAATGATCCAATATGATAATGCTTTTGTTTAGTATACGTGTGGGAAGAGTTATAAATACTTTTGTTTAGTATACCTGTGGGAAGACTTATACATACTTTTGTTTAGTATACATGTGGGAAGACTTGTACATACTTTTGTTTAGTATACATGTGGGAAGACTTATAAATCAGATTTACACCAATAAAGGTGTAAGGAAGAAGTTAATGATTTATGGATATGAGACAACATAATTGTGGAAGTAGACGACAAGGACAAATTCACATCATGCGAAGCAAAGCATGTGCATTTTTTTTAATAGGTTATATGTGGCTTCTATTGGGGGCCACTTCCATCAAAATACCAAGATACTACAATTGTTGCAACATGCCTCTTTATCATAGTTTTTTCATTTCTTTTCTCTTAAATAAATTCTTCAACAATCAGCTCCTTGACATCAATTTGATTAAGACATAAAATCTAACTTGGCTAGTTGTCTTCTAAAATGTGAATTTCATCGGGATGATGATCAACACCATAATCCACTAATTTATCTGCTACCCGATTTCCTTCTCTATAAATATGCTCACACTGCCAGGAGATTGCCTCTAGTAATAGATGATGAACATCAACAATAATGTTATTTTTTATCTAATCTCCACATCCATTTTGTTAATAGCATTGATGATAATTTGTGTCCCCCTCAATTAAAATATATTTCCATCATTTTTTTGTTGCAAATTTTGTAAGGAGTGCCCTAACCTTTGCATGGTTGTTAGTTGAAGTTCCATATGATTTTGAATAAGTGAGGAGACATGATATCATGATATCATTTTCATCATCAACATTTTTTATTTTTATTAGTGGGCTTAACCCCACTTCTTGTTAACACCTGTGATATCTTTATTTGGCTTCTAGATAAATATCCTTCTGAGTTTCTTTTTCTCTTTGTTCTTGATTTGATGGCCTTCCTCTCCTTCCATTCTCGCCAACACTCTCATCTTCATCAATCTCTTCTATTTTTTCATATTGTTCAAAATGAGACTTATCTTCTAAAGATTTATGTTGCCCTAAAGAGTCAAAAGTGCAAGGAATAGCCTCATTAGCATTTTCTTCTTTATGTTGCCCTAAAATCTCTAAATTGCATAGATGGTCCTCCATAGTCATCACTTTCTTATGTTGGCCTGAAAAACCCTAAATTTCCTTGGATATCCTCCATAAGATTTTCTTTACTATATTGCTCTTGAAATCCTAAAGTGCAAGGAATTTCATTTTTATTGTAAGGAAAACATTTTAAGCTACTTGAGGATAATAAAGGTGATTTACTTGAATTAAGCTACCCTTATGCCCAAAAAAATCCATCTCTTTCTCCATTTTTACTTTGCAGTCTCTTGCTATGTGCCTAGTTTTATGATATTTACGACATCTGAATGCAATGTTTTCATAATCCACTTGTTGATCCCATTCTCTTGATTCAAATTTAATCCTACTCGATTGTAGTAAAGATTTAGAAATATTCATGGCAACACATATTCGAGTGTATACAACATGCCTTCTCTTCTTAGTAGTTGGTCCCTCTTGGATGAATTCACCTACAATATTACCAATATTCTTCAAAACCTCCTTATTGATGAGTTGATAAGGAAGTCCAAAAAGCCTAATCCATACCGAAATCCTTTTAGTAGTTTGTGTATCCACAAAAAATTTCTCACTCCAAGGTCTTAAATATAAAGCATCTTTGCCCCTAAAACACGAGCCTCCATCTATTATTTTATCCCTTAGTTTTGAACTATAGAAAATAATGAGAAAAAATCCTTTTGGAAGAAAAGTCATGGAATAATTTGAATGCAATCTCCACTTACACTTGATCCAATTTTGAATCTCAAAAAAACTTGACCAATATCCATGAAACTTACATATTAATCCTCTGGTTTTAAGAATTATTATATCATGCTCAATCATCTCATCCTTGATAATCACTTTTGGTGTAGAATTTGCTACTTGGATTGGGTTTGCCATAGATTCACTCTTCCTCTTATTGCTAGTTAGGGCATCCAAACTTCTAACTTGGCCATTCATACTTTTAGTAAGGACTTTCAAAAATGACTTTCTTTCCATGTTACTTAGATTTTTTTCAAATGAATCTTTTAAATTCTCCTAAGATTTGGAACAATCCTTGATCACACTTTGCTTTCTACTTTTTGCTTTCCTGCTCACACTTCCTCCTCACTCCCAGCTCGTGCTTGCACTCACTTTTGGCTACACTCACTCCCGACACGTGCTTGCACTCACTTTTGACTGCACTCACTCCCGATTTATGCTCACACTCTCTTTCGATAGCACTCACTTACGACTTGTGCTCGCACTTGCTTTCGACTGCACTCACTCCCAACTCACGCTCGCACTCACTTTTGACTGCACTCACTCTCGCCTTGTGCTCGCACTCATTTGCGCTACACTCACTCTCGACTTGTGCTCGCACTTGCTTTCGATCGCAAGCATGTGCCCATTTTTTTCAATGAGTTTACACATGTTTTAATGAGGGGTCATGGTCCCCTCATATTGAGTGGGGTTTGACCCTTGGACCTTTCAAAGAGATGTCAAAGCCCTTACCACTGCAGTAAGCTTGCAACTCAACATGTGCCAATTTTAAAATGCAGAAAATAATATTCTATTTCTTTACTCTATGCTATGGAATGAATTTGGTCCATAAAATATCTAAGCAACATTGTAGGAACTTAAATTAAGTTGCCTAAAATAGTGTCATGGAAGAATACAATATATATTTCATGTGGTATTTATTAATACAAATAAATATTACAAGTCATGCATTATAAAGAGTGAATTTTGTTTAGGAGTAATGTTAAGGAATGACATTAAGTGGCATTAGCTCAACTGGTTAGATTCCTCAACATTAAAGGAGGAGATCCAAATTCCAATCTTGCCAAGCGATACACGGATAATATCCAACCTTTGTTGTAATACCACTATGTGATGATGATGTAATACGGGTGGGACTTGTTTCAATCCGATATAACCAATGAAAAAAAATTGTTAAAGAAAGGTGGGCCTTGTTTCAATCCGATATAACCAATGAAAAAAAATGTTAAAGAAATGGCTATTAAACATCTACCTTGTAGAAAAATTAAATATCCATATAAGTGATTGGCAACACCTAACAAATCTTTGATTATTTGAAGTTGTCATAATTTGTATATTTTTTCCTTTTTCTAATTTTTTGTTTTGTGTTTTCACTTTCTATTTCAATATATATATATATATATATCAAGAAAACATAAAAAAAAAGAAAATTTGATTTGAAACAAATAGAAAATTTCATTTTACCTAGGTGAAAATTTCGAGGGAGACACCTAGGTTCCCCTCTTCTTCGCATCTATTTCTTTTTAATGATAGACCAACTATTCCCTAAAGATGAATTGAGCAAAGATCCAAAAAAGGCTGAAAAAATAGCAAAGTGTACTAAAGAGACAGACAACTAGGTTTCCCTCTTCTTCCTATCTATTTTTTTTTAATACTAGGTCAAGTATTTGCTAAATATAGTCGAATTGTGCAAAGATTTAAAAAAGGCTTTAAAAATGATCGTGTACCAAAGAACAATTAGTTGTTTAGATATGTGATGATTTACTAATAAAGTGACACAACAATTTACCACTTGAGGCAATCATTGTGAGCAAAAGAAGCCTAACAATGCCATATGGATATTAGCTACCAATAAAAGCGACTCTTCAAAAACATGCTCACAATTGATGTCTTACTAATGTCACCCTTAAGGCTACAACTCACAAGGAAAGTTAGCGATTCACAAATATGCTTTGTGATTCTCCCAAAACAAAGTCATGATGTCATATTCATGTCAACACCATAAGGATCGGTTGGTGAAAGGAGATGAGGCCAATTGGTCATGAAATCAAGTGCATATTATAACATTTTGTTATTTATATTTTCAACAATAATTCAATGCAAACCAATGAGACATGGTGTCATGTTTATGCCATGATGGCTTTGATTGATGCAAAAATAGACAAGGGAGATATCCAAAACAAAGGGATAATTTTCTATTTTAGAGACCCTATATCTTCTACCACCACTTTCTTTCACATCTTCTATCCCCACTTTCTCTCTTCCATAATTTTCTATATCTACTCCTTTTTCTTTGATCCCCTTACTTTTTCTACTGCATCCATCCTACCAACTTCAAGCATATCCACAATAGTAGTACTATCGACAAACTCATCCACCTCATTACTTGGGTTGTCATATGGTACTCAATCATCATAATAATTACCATCTAGTCTATCTAAATTTGCTTCTATTTTTGTTAGTGCAAGTGTATTTGTTGCATCGTCATCCCATCTCATTATTATTTTATTATAGTCTCCAGTATCTCGCCATCCACTCTCATTGTGTTTTTGTCATCTATTTTTGCAATAAGTATGCAAATGGATCAACCCATTATGTGTTCATCTTCACCATCCACATTCACTAGTTTTGACTCCATAGCCCATCAATTTAACACTTCTTTAGTAGATTATACTACATGGTTAGGTATATAGATATACACCTAATGAGGCCTTGAAATACTTCATTTTGTGTCTCAAAGCAACAATGTTTGCCCCCTTAATGTGTTGATAAAGAATAATTAATCGTGGACTAGACTGGAATCTATAATAATATTTTGACTATACATGGTGAATAGGTAGAATGTATTACTATATTATTTTAGATAGGCTTTATGAGATTTTGGGCTTAGTTTTACATTTAGTCATGATTACTTTTTATAAACATTAGAATAATGAAACCAAATAGAAAGATGATGTCTTGCAAGTCTCTAAGTACTGATGAACTAGAAATAGATAATGTGCCAGAATCAAGTAGTGATCCAGAATCAGACAATGAGTCAAAATAGTTTGGCACTAGAATGTGTTAAAAATTACGTCATAATAGTCTAGAGTTGGAAAGTACATTGGAAAAGATGAAAAAATAGCAACCAATTGAAAATAAGACACATGGTAGCATAAAATAGATTCTTGCAGAAAATTCCAAGTGGATGCATTCATATAAAACAAAGGCATAAAAAACAGTTTTGTTTTATTGTCCATATGGAAGATAAAGAAAAAAAGGGTGGATATGCTTTTTGGCAACTTCCACATGGGAGGAAAACTAATTTTATCTTATTACCAATGTGGAAGATAAAGACAAAAAAGGTGGATATGCTTTTTGACAACTTCTACGTTTGAGGAAAAAAGTTATCTTATTACCCATGTGGAAGATAAAGACGAAAAGGGTGGATATTCTTTCTAGAAACTTCCACATGGGAGGAAAAACAATGTTGTCTTATTACCCATGTGGAAGATAAAGACAAAAAGGATGGATATGTTTTTGGCAACGATGGATATGCTTTTTGGCAACTTCCACATGGGAGGAAAAACATGGATTCTTGCTAACTTATCCACACCCCTTTTTCAACTAACTGCCTCATGATCTGTTGCTTTTTATTTTCCAACCGTTTCAAGATTCTTTTTCCATTTTATGCCAGTTGTTTCATAGTTTTATTTCTCTCACATAATAGGATTATGGTTAGAGCATAAATTATGTTTGTTTTATCAACAAGATTCCTCCCAAATGATTTTATCAACTATTTTACAAATTATGTTAATCCCTTGCTCTCTAGTGCATACAACCATTAGATGCCACCTCGATTGATAATTTAAAGTGCGAGCATTAATGACACATTACTTTTTTGCATCGTTGTCGAGGACATGACATTGCTAAAGATTTTTAGTAGTTGTTCAACATCATTGTCCTTGAAAATCTCACTTTTTAAATCATTGAGATAATGTTATGTTTAAAAAAAAAGAAAAGAAAATAAGAGGAAGGCTAAAACGAAATTTTGTATAAGGATAGTTGTGTTGTCAAGGAACGAATTAAGGTATTAGATCTTTTAAAGATTAATGGTTTTTGCTTTCATTTGTTTTTAACAAGTAGTTTTATTTTATGTTAATTAAAATGCATGAATATATTTAGAAAGAAAAATGGATGATTTTTTAATCAAAACCCCTAACAAAGCCACAGGAAATAGACATCAATGTTAAGAGGTTGAACAAACCAGTGAATTTTCCGTAGCTAAGACAAACATAGAAGAAAGCTCTAGTGGAGAACCCATCATCAATGTTTTATTCTCCGAAGCTTGAAAATCATGAGGAATAATTAAGTAGTTTTTCCCCGCCAAGTCCATACAAGACACTATCTTCCCATGTTTTCAAGAAAATCTATAATATTTATTGGGAAAATATTATGGCGAGAGGAAAAAGTACACAGACATTTTCGAACAAGATAACAATGTAGGTAGAACATTTACATATTCTATTAAGTTATATCTTGATATAGAAGCCCTTACGAAGAACGTTTCACCATCTGTATTACCAAATTTTAGAGGAATTACATCAAAATATCTTGATCAATTCTTATTTGAATTCAAAATTAATTTGTCACTTATGATTAAAACTATTTTAAATACAAGCTAACCAACCTCTATTCCTTGCACAACTTGTGGCTAATCCAAATAATAGTAGACAAGCATCACCTATCTACATGTTTGAAACTTGAAAACATGAGTAGATTTGCACATTATGGAAGAAGTCTCCTCTTCTCATACGAGTCATTATAAAAAAGAATATTTATAAGTCAAAACATTCATGACAAGTTTAGCTTTTGACGACCTTGAGTCTTGCTTTTCAATAATGTATGTGCACAAGCCATTTTGGTCCATTAAGGTATGCATTTTGCTTTTTCATTGTTGTATAGTTTAATATTATGCATAACCACATATATGCACGTTTGATTTTTCTAGTGTATATGATGCAAACTTAGAGGTACAAGGAAGCAAATACGTGATCCTTTATTTTAAAAAGGTATTCTTGTGCTTCCAAATTGTAAAAGCTAGAACCTAATAACCACATCGGATGGAGCACTAGAATAGTTAGAGCACTGGTGCATAAAAAATATTTGGTGCTAGAATATATGTTGAAAATGTTGCGCCATAATTCTATAGGGAATCGAAAGCTAATAACCTTATTATATGGAGTGCCAAAATAGTTGGAGTAATAGTGCATCAAAATCTACATCAAAAATATTGTGCCAATTTTTTGCAAAGCAACAAAAAATGATAGCCATATTAGACAAAGTGCCAAAATGATTGGGGCACCAAAAACAAAAAAAGTATTACTATGCCAAAATGTTTGGTGTTGGAATTTGCATCAGAAGTGTCTAGCGCTTGGAATTTACACTAGAAATATTGAATCAAAGTTATACAAAACATCAAAAGTTGATAGTCACATCAAACAAAGTATTGGAAGAGGACGAGACATTAGGGCATAAAAAAAGACTAACATTTGTGCTAGAATGCTAGATTAAAAAAACTCGATCATGAAAATCTCTTTCAGACACAATTAGGATGAAATATGGTTGAAAACTAGAAATGTCAGCCTCTTCTATTAAAAAAATAAAATTGTGAAAACCTCTTTGAGGTGCTACTAGATCAAGATTCACATGAAAATAGGGTTTTCAAAATGTTTGTTTTGATTAAAAATACTTGGTTGTGAAAATCCCTTACGGATGCAATAGGGGCAGAAGATGGTTGAAAATTAGAAATGGTAGCCTCTTCTATATATTTTTAAAATTGTAGATCTACTCAAGCCAACTACCGATGATAGCTCCATAATTGCTCTAGAGTTGCTTTTATGACCAATTTCATGATGACAATGTTTAAAGCTACCCTAGAGGAGCATCGACCCATCTACGATAACAAGGTATGCATTTTTATTTTCATTATTCATCTAGTTTTAATATTATATATAATTACAACTAGTCTACATTATATATACAATACATTCTACTATTGAGTACCTTATACAATCAAAGTTAAAAAAATAGGTCTATTAGTTGATGCACCAAAATATGTTTGCACTCAATAAGCGTTGAAAATATTCTAGCACCTATTTTGATGCCTAATGCCAAGACAATACTTTTCTAGCCTCCACTATTTACCTCCAAAACAAAGTGATTAAAAAACATTATTACAAAAATGGGTATGTTTCCTTTCAAGTTGGGGATAGAAAAGACAACATATTAGCATATTGATTGTGCACCATGTTATCACTACAATACAAAAATGAAGAAAGAGATGCATGAGGACATGCATTAGTTTAAGTTTGGGAGAGTGACGAGGCCTTGAAATGCATCATTTTGTGTCTCAAAGAA
Source organism: Wollemia nobilis (assembly GCA_028583015.1). NCBI lineage: Eukaryota > Viridiplantae > Streptophyta > Pinopsida > Araucariales > Araucariaceae > Wollemia > Wollemia nobilis. Next base: position 24,648,901 of record JAQPPZ010016957.1, on the reverse strand, counting down.
ACATTTTTTACCTCTTTAATGTGTTGGTAAGGAATAATTAACTATGGACTAGGCTATACTTTATATTAATATTTTGACTAGACATGGTGAATAGGTAAAATGTATTCCTATGTTATTTTGGATAGGTTTTATGAGATTTTGGGTTTAGTTTTACATTTACTTATGATTATTCGGTTTATAAGTATTAGACTAATAAAATCAAATAGAAATATGTCTTGCATGTCTCTACGTTCTAGTGTACCAAAATTAGACAATGTGCCAAAATCATGTAGTGGGCTAGAATCAAACTGTGTGCCAGAATTAAACAATGTGTCAAAATAGTCTAACGTCAAAAGATGCCCCAAAATAGTTTGTTGCTGAAATATGTGTCAGAATAGTCTGGCATCAGAATATGCATCAAAAACTACGTTGAAAAATATGAAATGTAATATCCAGCTAAAAATAAGATGCGTGGCAACACAAAATAGAGTCTTGCAAGAACTTCCATGTGGATGCATCCATATAAGATGAAGAAACATAAAAAATAGTTTTCTCTTATTGTCTATGTGGAATATAAAGACAAAGGATAGATATGTTTTCTGGAAAATTCTATGTGGAAGGAAAAATAATTTTGTCTTATTACCCATGTGGAAGATAAAGATAAAAAAGGTGGATATGCTTTCTGACAACTCTTAAGTGGAAGGAAAAATAATTTTGTCTTATTAACTACGTGTAAGATAAAGACAAAAAAGTTGGATATGCTTTTATGCAAATTTCACATGGGAGGAAAAACAATTGTCTTATTACCCATGTGGAAGACAAAGACGAAAAGGGTCGATATGCTTTCTAGCAATTTCCATGCGGGAGAAAAAATAGGGATTCTTGTTGACTTATCCACATATTTTTCTAGTTAATTGACTCATGATTTGCTACTTTTTTCATCCGTTTTGTAATTCTTTTTCCATCTTCTACCAATCTTTTCATAGTTTTATTTCTCTCGCATAATAGTGTAGACACCCAAAATATGTCAATTTTTTTAATTGTCCAAAGTCATCCTTAATAATTTATGGTAAATCCAAAATGATCCCCAAAGTTGCACTACCCCACTCAATAACCTTACAAAAATTAAATTCTTCCCTCTTAGACCTTTCTATCTCACTAAGCACCTTCCTACACTAAGCCCCTTGTCACCATGTGAATTCCCATCCCCCTGCTCTATGTGCACAAATACCTACTTTGTGTGCACACCCCCTCTAGTCTCCCCCTTTGACCCTAAAATAGGTCCACATCACCCTAGATTTCCACATACCCATGCATTTTCATCACTCCCCATGCCCATTTATGACACTTGGGAAGGGTGAGGATCCTCCCCACCTAAGTGCATTTATGTGGCATGATGTGCACATGCCACTTGGGTGGGTGAGGACTCTCTCCACCCAAGGTCATTAATAGGGGAAGGTGCACATTATTCTAAATGGAAATCTCTAGATTTTCCATGTCCTCTCACCCCTGCCACATGACAACCACATCATGCCATATCACTTCCAAGTCACCACCCCCTAACCCTTGCAAAAAGTCTATAAATACCCCATCTTCTCCTCCATTTGCAAAAGGAATTTTGAAGATTACAAACTAAAACTTTGCAAAATTTAGGCTAAGCCCTTTTGTGTGTTTTCCATCCCATATTTCACCACCCATTCACTAGAAAACAAACCAACCATGGATGTCAATGCAAGCTCTTACATGCATACACATTCCTTTTGAAGTTGCTCATACACATGAGATAAAATTTACCCCATATTGCGACTAGAGGCTATTCACATCCTATCAGAGAGATACTATAAATTTCATCATTTTCAAAGCAAAAAAGAAGAGACCATCATCCCCTTGACGGTTAGCATTCATTGTCATCATCCCCTAGATGGTGCGTAGAGAAAATTTCTAGCCCTTAGATGGTTGTGCTCCAGAGTATCAATCAGTCACATCTTCAACAACAAAAAAAACAGCAAGTCGAGCAATGTATATTGACGAGGTTTTATGACACTTTGAGATTATATATTTCAAGTTTTATTGTTTGCATCTTTCACAAATATTGGGCCTAATCGAGGTAGGCCCACTTGATGCTATTAACCTCTTGTTATGGATTGTGTGCAAGTGCATTGGAGGAGCATTCAACCTAGGGTGGTCAAGCAACTGAAGCTTTAAAACCCACCCAACCCTTAAGGTGGCATAGAAGATATTTGTAGCACCATTATTGTTATTATTTTCATACATTATTAAAAGGGACATCCTCCAATTTGGATACCCCATTGTATAAACCCCCAAGAGGATCATTTATAAAAAGGAGACTATTTGTATGTCAATAAAATGGTGCATCTTCTATGTTACATTTTTGTTGATCACGGTGGAACCATACCTTGACCACACTTGGTATTTTCTATTTTCTAGGTAGTTGGATTGGTCTTTTTGTTGTTGTATTTTGTAAGGCATATGCCTTGTGTGTTCCTTTAAGGATTTTTTATGCTCTCTTTATTTTCTCACTACATTTTATCTATTTTACAGGTCTAAAACGTCATCAAAATCATCTTAAATCAAGCTAGACTGATACCCACCAAGCTAGTCTCCCATCATCTAACCATGGTTTGTCCTCAGTCCTAACCATAAAGGCTCAAACGGTTTTAAATCCATCTTCTTATCGCTCATATTCGTGCCCATTAGTCAGATATCGGTCTCACATAACCCATCATAGCAAAATCCAAGTGTGTATGAGTCCTTACCACCTTATCAATCATCAAATTTAGGGTGTCTAAGGTTTTTCACCTTCCCCCTTTTCAAGTGTCATCATTTCCTTGCTTAGGCTCTAGTTTCTTTTACATATCAAAGTTTTTTTTCAATTAGGCTTACAATCAGCTTGATTTTTTTTATCATTAGGATGTTTTCTTTGCCAATGTGGCTTTTCATTAAAGCTTGTTATTTTCTCTTTTGTTCTCATCAAAAAATCATCTTTCACTCATTCTATTTGCACTGTCCTATAGAGAAAGCTTGATAAAAATGACCCTTAAAGAACTAGAAACTAAAATTATTAGACATAGTCGGTCAAACATCTCTCTTAGGCTCAACTGTTTGAGAGTAGATAATTCTATTTGTAAACCATCTAAGGTATAACGGTCTTGATTTCAAAAATTATTTTGGCCACAAAAGCATACCTATAACATCTGTCAACCCTCCAACTAGCACTGGATATTAGGTAGGAAGCTCTGTCCTCAGTTTTTAGTTTAAATTTTATCAAAGCAGCTACATCCTAAGGATTAATTTTTGGTTAATCAATATTTATTTCTTTTTGAGCCTTCACACTAAAAAAAAGTAGTCTCTTCTACCTGTATGCTCTCCTCTTGCATCTATAAGGTGATATTGAGGATCAAAAGGGAGGAGGACACTTTTTGGGGTTAAAGAACTTGATTTCATTTTTGTAACATTTTCATCTTCCATTCCACTTTGCATCTCACACTAAGTAGGATTTTGAATCTGTATGCTCTCTACTTACACTCTAATGTGATCATGGGGAACAAAAGTAGACCATAACTCCTAAGGCAATGAATTTTACATCACACCTCACATTAAAAGGAAGGTAGATCCCGTATGCCCTCTCCTCGTACCATAAGGAAATCTTGGAGATCAAAAGGGTGCTTATACTTCTAGGTTAAGTAACTCTACTTCACACAAGAATTTCACACTAAGAAAGGATTTCCTACTCCGTGTATGCTCTTTCCTCATGTCTAGTACGATATTGGGAATCAAAAGTGGATAGGTCCCCAAGGTCAACAAACCCTTTTCATCATCATTATCATTTTCTCATGATTTATTATAATAGATTTTATTTCATGTTTATCTCTTGTTCTCTTAGAATAGAAAATTTCTTTCAGATTTTTACTGCTTCCCTAGATTAGTTTAGATTAGTTTGCATTTTACATCATTTATTGTTTTCTTAGGATAGTTTTAGTTTAAAATTTTTTTCACTGCTTTCTAGTGTAGCTTCTCTTCATGTCTTCTTAATTGCCTTCTTAGCATAGTTTTCAATTGCATGTATTAATATCTTAAGATTTTCATATACTCTTTTTTCGCTTTCTTAGAAAAAATTCTTCCTTGCTTTGATATAATAGATTTATTTCATGATTACCTTTGCTTTGGTAGAATAAGTTTTCTTCCATGCGCTTAGATTAAAGTAGAGTAGAGATCTTTTTATGTCTTTTTAATTTTACCAATAGATTTGTTCCTATGCAATACACTTTTCTTGTTGTCATTAGAAGTATAACTCCTTTCTTTGCATTGTCATTTGCTTTTTTTTAGCACATGTTTACATTTCTTGTCTTGGCATTTTCTCTTCTTAGCCATTGAATCTTGTTTTTATTGTCCCTTGTATTTCCTTGTCTAGGTACTTTCTTCTATTGTTTAAGTATTTTTTTCTTCCATTTAGGTCCCTTATTTGTTTGCCTTTCTTACTTCTTCATCTAGGCCTCTCTCTTGCTTAAAATAATCTTGCCTCATAATCAACCGCATATTAGGCTTCTTCTCAATAATTTTTACCTCTATAACCACTGTGTTTTGTTTCTAGAGCCACCATATAGATCATAGCTATAACCGTTTGATCCCAGATCGTTTATAGTTGTGACTTTTAGGTCACAAAGTATCACACTCTCAGTGAATCCACAACTTCCTTTATTTCCTAAGCGCCCTTTCCTTGGTCAATAGATTCTCTGTCTGTTTCCTCCATTGCATTATTCCTTAGCATACCGTTTTTGTTGAAGTTAGTTTAATCCTCTTATACTCTTTTATTGTTTAGCATAGGTTCTTCTTTTTCTCCTTATCATACCCCAAATCATGTCTTTATTTACTTAGTTTATAAGACCTTACCTCTCTTTTAGAATATGTCTCTTTCTTTCTTGCTTAGGTAGTGTTATTTATTATAATTTCTTATTGGCTAGTCTAGTTGCATCTCATTCCTCCAATAGGTCTCTTTTATTTTTATAATAGATAGGATAAAACAATTTTAGGTTAGTGTTTTCTCCCTTCACATTTAGTATAGGCAAGTTTTGCATTTTGCATCTTTAGATTTTTGCTTGTAGATAGGCATCTTTAAAAAAAAAGAAAAACAAACAAAAATATAAAATCACACATGCACATATATGCAAGATTTTGTGAGGACTCCAACCAGTGACATTGGAATTCATCCCCAACCATCGTTTGATCCCCTAGATACCATAGTAAAAATCACATAGTTTCTTCGATTTCATCATAGAGAAGTTGACTGCCCTTGGAACTAGCTCAGGGTAGTCTGAGGATTAGACATCCTTGCTCATTGGGTTAAATAATCAATGGGTGCACAATTATCATTTTTTATTGAGCCCACTCGAGGGTGAAGTGGAATCCCATTTGGCCTATGTAGGTTTTAGAAAGCACTGCCTCTTCTTGGAGGTCCTTTTTCTTCCTTAGGATACCTTGAGCCAACCCTTCCCTAGGAAGCCTTTTTAGCCAATGTGCACTCTTTCTCATAGAGGAGTGTGCAAAAACACACCCTTGTAGATACCATCCCATCCACATTTTTCTAAATAATAGGGGTAGGCTACATTAAAACACACAAAAACAAAATAAAACAACAACAAACACAAGCACAATCAAGAACAACACCAAACAATATTTACATCATCATTGCTTGTTTGCTTCTTTGTTCTTCTGTATGAATAGAGTTTTCTTTCATAAAATCCATCAATAATAGCCACAAAATCCATAAAACACCCAAAAACAATCCTTTCACCTTTCTACCACCTATATCTACATTATAACCCCGTGTAACCTGACCCTAGAGTCATTCGTCTAATCCTTGGCAGTTAATAGTAGTGACCGTCCAACCCCAGATGATTGACAACTATGGTCCTCAGTCTCTAGATGGTCATACTTAGGGTTAGTCTACAATTCCATTTTCTGTCCCATTCATTTCCCTCACATTATGTTTTATCCTCAATTGTTTTATGGTCCAGACCCTAAGTCAAGCCAAATATCAAGCACATACTTCCATGGAGCGTTCTAAGAAAATCCTCCATACTTTGGAAAATTCTCCAACTCACCAGGAGGACATGCCCCACCATTTTTCTAATATCCTATCCATCATTTGCCATACCCCATGGCTAAGAAAAATCCACCATCAATATGGTGTATATAGCATAGTCACCTAAACCGTTCCACCTGATACTCCTAGTGAGGAAGCCCCCTCACATCCCACATCCTCTAGTTCATGTCATCACATAGTATCACATCCTTTTCCATATTATTCTCCTTGACTCTCTTTACCTTTGATTCACATTCCTGAATGTTCATTCCCATATTTGTCCCAAGAGCAAACCTACCCTCAAGACTCACATATCCTGTCTATTCCCACTATGCCTACCATTATCCAAACTGTGGATGTAGTGTCAATTTCCACTAATAGCAAGCATACCTCTTTCCCTCACCTTGCTTATTCTTCATAATATCCTCCCACTTCTACACCACCCTCATATACATATTTTGATCCTAATCCATCTCCTAATTCTCAAATAAATATCGCTTCTTATCCTATGTATTCTATACCCCTAATATCTTTTCACTTTCCTCCACCATCCCAATCCACCTCTCTTAACACAACTCCCTCTTTTACCAATTTTCCTTCTATCCAAAAGAAAATAAAAAGGTGCTTAGAGTATGATATTTGGGTGAGCATAGACCGCAAATGATCAGGGTGATCAAATTAACATAAACTAAGCGAAAAGAAAAAGAAAAAGGTGGAGCAAGACCATGAACGCTATCCCTTTCTAGTGACCATGAAGCTATCCCATAAGGGTGTAATTTTTTCTAAAAGAACAAGTTTGGAGTGATACCCACTATGGGTGTGACGATTGCTAATGACTATGATTGAAGAGATACCCACTAGGATGTATGCTCACAAATGGCCGAATGGAGGCTACTTCTCGCTAGTGACCATGAAGTTATCCCGTATGGGGTGTAGTGTTTGATTGATTTTCCAAAAATGAGTGTAACCCAATAACGGTGTGGTGCATAAAATAGATGAATGAGCAAATCAAAGCACAAAAAATCAATGTGTGTATGTGCATGTGTTAAATAGGAAGAAGATAGATGAAAAGAAGTAGTAAAAAGTAGTGTGTGTGTCCTTATTGAAATTGTAATAGCTAAAAGATGTGTGTAGGACAGTTAGTGGTAGTATGAGCACCATAAATGGTATTCATATGGTATCTATCCTATCCCATGAGGATATCTTAACAATCGAAATATCAAGAAGGAGAAAGTGTGAGCAAAACAAGATGAGCAAATAGAAGAAGCAATGTATATCCTTTGTCTTAGAGAAAAGAAGAAATGATTGCAAATTTTCAAAGGACAAAGGACATACAAGAGATGAAATGTACCCCTTGACTTGGAGAGATTAAAAATTATTGAAAATTTCAAGGTAAAGGAATATATGAGAAGAGAAAATAAAAGAAGAAATGGATAAATGCATGAAGGTGTGCCCTAGGTTAGGGATTTGCTAAGCATTAAATATCCTAGAGAGCACAATCAAAAGTCTATCAACCTACCCCTTTAATTTGCTCTATCTTGTTTGGCTTAATTTCCTCAAACTTCTCATCCCTTGCTAAGGGTGTTAAGTTAGGTGCCATTAAATATCTTATAGAAGCAAATTAAACATCTTCCATATACTATTTTGAGGGTATAGTGCAATATACAACCATCTTAGTCCTATCAATTTAAAACCTTCACCATGGCCATGATCCACAAGTATCTCACTGAGAGCCAACTGCTCAAAGGTTCAAATTATTCTGCATGGAAGAATAAGATGAAAGCTATCTTAAATGTAGAGGATCTATGGTATATAGTGGATGTAAGTGAAACTAGACCTCAATCACTTGGAGCAGATCAAACAACATTTGATAAAAAGGATAAAAAACTATCCTTAATGATATTGCTAGCTATTACTGATGATATCCAACCTCATATCAGTGAAGCTAAGAATGGTAAGGAGGCATGGGATGCCTTAAAAACCATATTTGAGGGAAATAATCAATCAACGATTCTTAACCTCCAAACACAACTTCATACTCTTCATATGAAATCAAGAGAAACAATAGAGCTATTCCTCTACAGAGTGGTAGAATTGAAAACAAAACTACAATCCTTAGGAGAAAAAGTGGAAGACCAAGTCTTGACCTATATCATTTTGAGGGCTCTTCCCAAATCCTACAAAATGTTGATCACTTCACTACAAGTCTCTGGAAGGACAATGACTTTTGTCGAGTTGGTAAATATGCTTCAAATAGAAGAAGCTAATCAACTCCAAAGAGATGAGGCATCCAACAATGCTCTTTTCTCTAACAGACAAGGTGGTAAGAAAAAGTGGAATCAACAGAAAGGTTCTTCTTCTAATACAGACAAGGGTAAAGGCAAATATATTAATAAGAAGAAGCAATATTTTAATATTTGTGACAAGGACACTCATGAAACCAAAAGATGCTAGTTTAAGAACAAATCACCCAATGAACAAGGAAACAAGAAGGACAAAGGTAAACCAAAGAAAAAGAATAAACAACAACATGGATACATTGCAACTGAAGATTCTAGTTTGAACTCTGAACGAGCACACAAGGTGTTCATGACACATACAGATTCCCCTCACAAGGACACTGTGTGGTACATAGAAACCGTCGCGAAATCGTGACGTGTTTGATTTTCGTGGCTTGCAAGCAGCGAAAGAGTACGAAGCGAGAAAACGTCGCGAAATCATGACAGAAAGCAGCGGAAGAGCACGAAGCGAGAAAACGTCGCGAAATCGCGACAGGTAGCAGCAAAGGTGCCCGAAGTGAAAAAGCGTCGCGATTTCGCGACAGGTTGCAGCTAAGGGGCACGAAGTGAAAAAACGTCGCGATATCGCGACAACATGCAGCAAAGGTGCCCGAAGTGAAAAAGCGTCGCGATTTCACGACAGGTTGCAGCAAATGGGCACGAAGTGAAAAAACGTCGCGATTTCGTGACAGCATGCAGCGAAGGTGCCCGAAGTGGAAAAATGTCGCGATTTCGCGACATGTCGCGTTTTCGCGGCCAGGAAGGCGGACAAAGCTGCATGCTATTTTTTGTCACGATTTTCATGGGGCCATTACAGAACGTGCAAAAAAGTGCGGGACACGTGGCGTACAGGCTGCAGAAGCGTTACAAAGAAGATCAAACGTCTCAATGTCGAGCATAAAGCCAAAACACACGCAGTCAAAGAAAGACGAAACGAATCGATCTGGAAGATGAAGCGAAGCGTCACAGGCCGAAACAGAAAGCATTGCCAAGCTTTAAAAGCAGAAGCACAGGACAGATACGGGTCGGAAACCGCTGGAGCAGAGTTGCAGTGCTAGAGGCCAGAGGGTCATTCTGGGCCTGCTTTGAGGCTGTTTTCCTTCCTTTTGCTGGTTTTGAGAAAACCAAAAAGTTCTGCTGCTGTAAAATGACATATTTTTTTTATGCAGAAGTGTTCAGAAATTTGCATTTTGTGGGCAAGAAAGAAGGAGATCTTCTGTGCATGCTAATGGATTTAATGTTTATTCTTTTGTTTTCAGATTTCAGATTTATAGATAATGTTAAATGCCACTTTTGTGGGTTGCATTAGGCGAATATTTGAAATCTGAATTTTTATTTCAAACCCTAGGAATCAGCACTTAACTTATCAGGATTGTGCGTGTTTGCAGGTCCCATAGGTTAGGTTGCATGCATGGAAACCTCACATCTTCGGTTTTTCCAGGACGGGATAGCATCAAACTGAATGCAATTTTTAATTTCTTTTCTTTTACATTTTATTTTCTTTTTGCTGTATTTTATTTTTCAGAAGCTCCAATTTTATTTTCAAGCATTAAAATAAAATAAAAATTAAAAAACTTCAAAATCCATAAATAATTCCATCATTTATGGCATTTCATTAAACTTTATTTTGAAGTTACAGCATGGTCATATAAGGATCAGATCACATTTGTTTTATAAGGGTTCAATGAACAATCATTAAATTTCACAGTAAAATAAACCACAGTGCCCCTTGTTTTCAGTTACTTGCAACCACTAAGGTGTTCCAAGCATTTAAAATGAATATCTTCATTTAAGATTATTAATACACAAATGCAGAATGCTAACATAACAGGAACCTTGGAGAAATTGTTTCTTTGCAAGCAGAGGATTTAGAACCCAAATCCTATCGGAGAGTGTGTTTTCACAATCGGGTGAAAATACCACTCAACAGATTGGCGCTAGAAGGAGGGCCTGAAAAGGTCTATTTTATCGTGATTTTAGATGTTACGGGTTTATAATTGTTAAGAGCTTTACATTGCTAAATATTTTTAGTGTAATATAAATTTAAATTTTTGTATGCATTAGTCCTCTAACATTCAGCAGATTGTAAAAAGGACGGCCTGAATTGGCTTATTGTATTCTATTTTAAGCAATTCAGGTATGCTGTATATTTTTTCTGATTGTTCATACAGAATTAAGGTGATTTGATTTAATTTTTCAGAATTTTGGTCTCATGCAATTACTTTTCATTTGATTTTTAATGAATACATCTCTTAGTTGATGCTAACTTGATTTTTGTTTATACATTGCAGGTTGAATATTCAACAGATTTGGTTCTAAAATTACATTTTAAGCTTTACTAATGGCAACACTTGAGGAGCAAAGGATATCCCTGAGAGCTGAAATAACATCTCTAAGAGAAAGAATGGTATCTATGATAGAGGATCATTATGAGGGTTTATCTATACCTGTGGTATCCTATCAAATTCCTAAAATGTTATTGGATTTTTTACGGTGTTTTAATCAAGAGGTGCCACTAGGATACTTGCAAAAACTGCATGTCTACAAGGATACATTATGTCAATTCCAGATTTTCTATGAGGAGGTGGCTTGTAAGTTATTTGCATACATTTTGGATGATAGACCATTCTTTTGGTATAGCCAACTACCCATGGAGGTTAGGACTTCTTGGATACAATTAGAAGCAGCCTATCTTCATCATTTTGGTAATCAGGTTGACTTAGAAATATTGAAAAATCAGTTTACCTCCATATGTAAAGAGCCTAATGAATCCTTGAGTCAATTCAATGGAAGATTTCGTGAGTTGCACTCCCAAATGTGGGAAAATTTTAACACATTGGAAGAGGAAGCCATGGAAGTATACCTAGGAGCCATACACCCCACACTTGCTTCACTCATTGAGGAAAAACTGAGTGGCTTGTCTCTAGAGAAAATCCATGAGGTCTTAGAAGAGATAGAACGACAAGGTCTTGAAGAAGAAAAGGCACAACATGTTCATATGAGAAATTGTTCTTTTGATGCCAACCTACACCAACCATCAAACATAGCACCCTCCACTCCAATGATATCTAAGGTAAATGATCAAGGGGATGAATTTGAATATCCAAATCTTACAACCACCTTAGATGTAGTCCAAGGGGAGGTGCAAAGTGCTAAACCAACATCCACTAGTGAGGATCATGTAGAGATACATGATTATCTAGATGAAGGGGTTCTAAATTCAACAATGTTTGATATATGTGGTAAGATGGAACCTGCCATGGAATTAAATAAAGTGGTTGAAAGTGAAATTGGGAGAAAACCAATCAATGAATTTGAAGACATGATAGAGTTTCACCACTTGTTCTTGGAAGATACTATTGATGAGATGTGTAAAATTAAAGATCAAGAAATTCTTCACCCTCCAAATTATGATAAAATTGAATCATGGGTTACTAATTTGGATTATGATAGCCTTATAAATTTGAATTCAAGAAATGACCCACTTTTGGAAATAATTGAACCATCTAAGGAAGGTGAAGATGAGTTTGATGAGAAGCATATTGATGAATTGGAAGATGTTGAAGAAGTAGTTGAACGTCACCACTTGATGTTGGAAGATGATTATTATGATGCTTGGAAGAAGTGGGAAGACTTCACTCTTTCCAAAGCTACTAATGAAACTTGTGTGCCAATTGATATGCAGGACGACATAATTGCCTACTCAAAGGAAGATATTACAACTCCTGTACAATTTGAGGATGTTTTGGAAGAGGGTTTCAAATCTCATCAAATTTTGGAAGATTATAATGATCCTATCGCCAAGGACAAAGAAGAAAATGAATGGATGAATGAATCAAAAGATCATGTCACAAATACCATGGAGTTTCATCTCACGGATTTGGATGACGATTTTTACAATGGTTGGGGGAGATATGATAATGCATTCTTTTCTCACATCCCTATAGATGAAACTCATATTTCACTTGATATGCAGGATGTTGAACCTTCTACATCATACGAAGATCTCATATTCACAAGATTTGAAAAGGGGACAAAATTTGATCATGTTGAATATAAATTCATTGAAAGTGTGGATGCAAGTTTGCATGATGATTTGGAGGATTCAAATGAAGAGATACCATGGATAGTGAACAAAGAATTAGAACCAAATGATAAAGAGATGGATCAATTGGAAGCAACTCAAATAAGTGATCATCAAGATGAGTCATGGGACATACACTTTGACCAAGAGTGTTTGAGGATTGAAAAGGATGACCATATTTTGAATTTAAATAATTTGAATGATGAAATGTCATTAAAGGTAAATGAAAAACAAGGTATAATTTTTAATCACACCTTTAATAACATGGTTTTAATGAATGGAAAAGAAGTTGATGCACTTGAATTGTTAAACCAAATTCATCAACAATTATTAATTGAATCTAGGATAAAAACTTTTAATGATCCTAATTTAGTAAATATCCTAGATGCTTGTAAATTGTTGCATAAATTTGATTGGCCTACAAATTTGGAAAATGATTTGGCTTTGAAATTTGTAGAAATAGGCTCCTACTTACAAAATTGCATATTTGAAAAAGATAGCCTAATTCTAAATCAAGGAGGGAATTATGAAGTTTACATTTTAAAGAATAGACATGATAAAATTGAAAATCATTTATTGTCTAATCATTTTAGTAATTTGATGCTCACCTATGGGAGTATTATTGGAACTAAATCAAATTGGTATGGTGAGCATGGCAAGTGGAAATTTGTTGCATTGTTTGGTCTTGTCTTGTTTTTGTTGGATTCCCACAACATTTGGCATGCATATCATGTTATATTTTTGTTGAAATGTTCTAACCATGTGTGGGATCCAGGAAAGTGATAAGCCAAGCTTTGCATCATCTTGTATTATAGTGTACATTTGTATATAGATTTTGGTTTTTGGTTTTTGGTTTGTGTTTTCAAATTTTCATTTTTGGGATTGCAGTTTGGTTTTGGATTGAATAAGTTTTAATTTAAAGTTGTGTGTTTATTTGACATTTTTGTTTGTTTATATATAAAAAAAAAAAAAATGATGAAAAAGTTGCCTTGAGATGCTAACTTATGTTCTAGATCGGGAGAATATGAAACATTGGAATTGTCTTGTAAAAGCTCCACAAGTAACACAAACAGTTTAATAGTATCGTTTGAAACTTGTGATGCATGAAGTAGTCAGTTTTGTATGGCAAATATTTCATCTGCAATTCAAAAGACAATGCATTCATATTACATCTCACTTTGCACATACATGCCATCTTAGTTGCATATGCATCTTAGGTACAAATCATTAAAGTGTGTCAAATCCTCTTAAGGTTATGCTATCACATAAATAAGAAGAAAATCCTAAGGTTGGGAAGCGAGTCTTGAGATATCTAGAACCAAGCACATTTTATACACATTAAAAAGGATCTTGAGCAAAATGATCAAAACCTTGCTTAGAAGAAAGGGTTGGGCGAAAGAAGTATTTCATGTCTATCCTATTTATGCAGCATGATCCTTAAGACAGTGGTTTTGACCACTTCCATAAAGCTTAAAGCCTAAAATCAGAGTAGTAAGGATAGGGCTAAATCCTCATCGAACTTAGGTTGAGGATCCAACTCCCCAAAGCTTTGATTTGACCTACATGGAGTAGTAAGGATAGGGCATAAATTCTCATCTCGCTTAGGTTGAGAATCTGATTCCCCAAAGCTCCTATGTCTCATTTCATAATAAATCTTGGATTGGAAGGATCGTACTACTTGTCCTCTACAAAGGATGGGTAGTCATCCCCAAGGTCTAAGCAATAAAATTAATATTTTCCATTTACATCTAAAGTTTGGATTGGAAGGATCGTACTACATGTCCCTAGCAAGGATGGGTAGTCATCCCTAAGGTCCAAGAAGTAAAAAATAAATTTTTCCCATCTCATATTTATATTGGATTGGAAGGATCGTACTACTTGTCCTCTGCAAAGGATGGGTAGTCATCCCCAAGGTCCAAAGAAATGAAGATAAGTTTTGGATTATGGGGTTAAGTATGCCCATGCATGGCAACATGTCTTGTCTAAAAAACAAGACCACTGATTGTTCAAAGGGTTAGACTAGCATGACCATTTCTTTCATAATTGGTTAAATTATTTTGCTCAAAGTGAGGTAATGAATTCTAAATCAGAATAGTAAGGATAGGGTTAAACTCCCATCTCGATTAGGTTGGGAGTCTGATTCCCCAAAGTTCTGATTTCACATTCACTTGCACATGGGTTCAAGATAGTAGGGACTCATAACCAACTTTGGGATATATAATAAAGCAATTCATATAGTTGATCCTAAGAGGGTTTGATAATCTTGAATGTTTGTGTATGATACTAGAAGAAAGACTATGCCTTTTATAAAAGCAAAATCTCTTAGCATATTTATTAGATTACACAAGTCATTCATAATCTCACATATGCATTCATGTAAAATTGACAATGGAATGTTGATCAATTTCAAACGATAGGGAATGAAAACACATTGCACACACCGAGCTAATACTTGATGATTCTGATGATTCATATATTTCTGATCTATGGGCATTTGTTTATATTTATTATGTGCTAACACATGTTTTCGAGTTTATATACTTCCAGATAGGGTTCTCAAGAAAATGCTCAAGAGCATTTGACAGCAGAGTCACCATTTGTTGTGGCTGATCCACAACACACCCCAAAATTGGGGACCCACCTTTTTTGCATGCTTTCAAAGAAGATCTCAGTGACCCAGATGCTAAAAATCAAGAAAAAGGCAAAATTGCACAAGGATGAAAAAGTGTCACGAAATCGCGACATGTCGCAAAATCACGGACGAAAATGAAAAGGTGTCGCGAAATCGTGACATGTTAAAGAAATGGAAGTTGCTCGTCGGCGAAAATGAAAAGTGTCACGAAATCGTGACATGTCGCAAAATCACGAGCAAAAATGAGAAAGCGTAGCGAAATCGTGACATGTCACAAAATCATGGTCAAATCGATCAAACGGGGCAGGAAGCAGAAAGCGTAGCGAAATCGTGACATGTCACAAAATCGTGGTCAAACAAAAACAGAGAGGAAAAGCGTAGCGAAATCGCGACGTGTCAAAATCGCGGTCAACAGATGAGAGGATGGGGAAAGTGAGAAATCGTGACGTGTTTGATTTTCACGGCTTGCAAGCAACGAAAGAGTACGAAGCAAGAAAACATCGTGAAATCGCGATAGAAAGCAGCGGAAGAGCATGAAGCAAGAAAACGTCGCGAAATCATGACAGGTAGCAGCAAAGGTGCCCGAAGTGAAAAAGCATCGCGATTTCGTGACAGGTTGCAGCTAAGGGGCACGAAGTGAAAAACGTCGCGATATCGCGACAACATGCAGCAAAGGTGCCCGAAGTGAAAAAGCATCGCGATTTCGCGACAGGTTGCAGCTAAGGGGCACGAAGTGAAAAAATGTTGCGATATCGTGACAACATGCAGCGAAGGTGCCCGAAGTGGAAAAACGTCACGATTTCGCGACATGTTGCGTTTTTCGTGGCCAGGAAGGCGGACAAAGCTGCATGCTATTTTTTGTCACGATTTTCATGGGGCCATTACAGAAGA
The DNA here is from genome assembly GCA_028583015.1 of Wollemia nobilis. Lineage (NCBI taxonomy): Eukaryota > Viridiplantae > Streptophyta > Pinopsida > Araucariales > Araucariaceae > Wollemia > Wollemia nobilis. The sequence goes on along the minus strand of JAQPPZ010016957.1, from coordinate 24,632,933 downwards.
TGCAGAAAAGTGCGGGACACGTGGCGTACAGGCTGCAGAAGCGTTACAAAGAAGATCAAACGTCTCAATGTCGAGCATAAAGCCAAAACACACGCAATCAAAGAAAGATGAAACGAATCGATCTGGAAGATGAAGCGAAGCGTCACAGGCCGAAACAGAAAGCATTGCCAAGCTTTAAAAGCAGAAGCACAGGACAGATACGGGAGGGAAACCGCTGGAGCAGAGTTGCAGTGCTAGAGGCCAGAGGGTCATTCTGGGCCTGCTTTGGGGCTGTTTTCCTTCCTTTTGCTGGTTTTGAGAAAACCAGAAAGTTCTGCTATTGTAAAATGACATATTTTTTATGCGAAGTGTTCAGAAATTTGCATTTTGTGGGCAAGAAAGAAGGAGATCTTCTGTGCATGCTAATGGATTTAATGTTTATTCTTTTGTTTTCAGATTTCAGATTTATAGATAATGTTAAATGCCACTTTTGTGGGTTGCATTAGGCGAATATTTGAAATCTGAATTTTTATTTCAAACCCTAGGAATCAGCACTTAACTTATCAGGATTGTGCGTGTTTGCAGGTCCCATAGGTTAGGTTGCATGCATGGAAACCTCACATCTTCGGTTTTGCCAGGACGGGATAGCATCAAACTGAATGCAATTTTTAATTTCTTTTCTTTTACATTTTATTTTCTTTTTGCTGCATTTTATTTTTCAGAAGCTCCAATTTTATTTTCAAGCATTAAAATAAAATAAAAATTAAAAAACTTCAAAATCCATAAATAATTCCATCATTTATGGCATTTCATTAAATTTTATTTTGAAGTTACAGCATGGTCATATAAGGATCAGATCACATTTGTTTTATAAGGGTTCAATGAACAATCATTAAATTTCACAGTAAAATAAACCACAGTGCCCCTTGTTTTCAGTTACTTGCAACCACTAAGGTGTTCCAAGCATTTTAAATGAATATCTTCATTTAAGATTATTAATACACAAATGCAGAATGCTAACATAACAGGAACCTTGGAGAAATTGTTTCTTTGCAAGCAGAGGATTTAGAACCCAAATCCTATCGGAGAGTGTGTTTTCACAATCGGGTGAAAATACCACTCAACAAGTCTCTAACAATTCTCCTTATGCTTCTATGTGATTGATCAGAATAGAACATATTGAGTTTCTAACAATTCTCCTTATGCTTCTATGAGATTGATTTGAATGAGCAATAGACCAATAAGGGTCTTGTAAAAGAGAAGGCATTCTTATGTCAATCTAAGATTGAATATAGAGTTCCAAGTTGGTGCTTGGGATAAGGGGTTGGTGCTCCTTTCTGTTGTAGCAGATAAATCAGGGGTTGGTGCTCCTTCCAGTGGGTGCTGGTAAATTGTTTGTAAAGTTGAAGCTTTGCAAAGGCTGGATTTGGATTGAAGTCCAAACAGTCTATTTTGAGGAGTAGCCAAATCGGTGAACCTCGTTACATCTTGTGTTGTGTGATGCTCTCTTGTTATATTTGCTATATCTGTTTTGAGCTTGCATTATTTCAGCATTAAGTGTTGCAGATTTAAATTTTAAATAGCTGCACTGATTCACCCCCCCTCTCAGTGCCATTGTAAGACTAACAATTGGTATCAGAGCCAAGTTCCCAGTCCAGGCTAAATCAGTCAGGGTTGATCTTGGATTAGTATACAATGGGTAAGAAGAATAGATCATCCTCCAATAAGGCATCTCAGTCAGTTTCAGTTCCTGCAGAAGAGAAAATTGCACTAGAGAAGGTAGAAGAAGTGAACTCTGAAGTATGCAATGAAAACCTGGAGATTGAAGTAGATCTAGAAGGTGAGTTGATCGCCGCACTTGAAGAGTTGAGTATACAAAAGAAAAAGAACAACAGACTGTCCAAAAAGTTGGAAGAATACGGGGATGAGATTGAAAATCTCTGTTTACAACTTCAAGAGGCCAAGAAAACAGAAGAAGCCTTGAAGACACAGCTGAATGCTGAGGTCGATGCTTATAGCAAACGTGAAGAAGAATCTAACAAAGTTGTTAGCAATCTGAAGCTGCAAGTAGAAGTGTCCAAAAGGGTTGAAGAAATCCTCAGGTCTCAGATCAATGAGAAAAATACTGTTTGCTGCCAACAAGAAGAAGAGATTGTTTCATTGAAGAAACAACTAGAAGAGGCCAATACAAATCTCAAATTTGAGAATAGCACAGAGTTGCTAGAAAAAATGATAAGCCAACAAAGAAGCTCCACAGTTAAGTTTGGTCTTGGATATGAAGCTGAACAACTGTCATCTTCCAAATGTACAGAAAAAGAAAAGTTCACAGTTGAAGAATCGAAGGGAGAAAAATCTGAAGTTGAACAACCTTCATCTTCCAAAAATGCAAAAAAGAAGAAGTCCACTGCTGAAGGATCGAAGCCAGAAAAGTCTGAAGCTGAATCTTCAAAAGGAAGAAAACATCAATGGAGATATACAACAAAACAACCTCAACAAAAGAGATTTAATCATGCAAAAGAAAACAATAAGGCCTGGCACGAAAGGAGTACTGACAATGATGGATTCATCAAAGTCACACATCAAAGAAGAAGAAGACCGATGGCACCTACTACAACATGGGAAAGACCGTTACCCAGGTACAATCGTTCCTTTTCTGGTTATTGTTTTAAATGCAATGCTTATGGTCATAAAATTTCAGATTGCAATTATAAAGTAGGACAAAGGAATTTTACTAGTAGAAATGTCTTTTCACCCTTGATAGATTTTGCAGTAGAATGTTATAACTGTCATAACTTTGGACACATTGCAAGAAATTGTCGTAGTACATGTGCAAAAAATAAATATCAGGGAAGAAATCATGTGCATCAAAGAAAAGAAAAGAATCAGCCATCAAGGATGTACAAGAGACAACCACCCAAGAGAAATGTTCAAGTTCATGAAAAGGTTCAAAACAGGGATGCAGTTGAAAAACTCAAGCCCAAGTTCAAGAAATCTTGGAGAAAGAAAGAAGAGAGGAAATCGTGTCTCCTTGGACAGAAGGAGATTACTTCTCTATTGCACTAAGCAGCTCCAGGTAGCACATCCTCAGGGGGAGCAATATTAAAGTCTATTTTAATGCTCCTATGTATTTGTGTAATTATCTGAGGATGAAAGGAAAGTAGTCGGGGAGTTGTCGTATAGTTGTCAATATGTGGTCCAGTTCTTGTAGATGTTTGTGGAGATAGTATCAAACTGATGTGCCTCAGCAGAACAACATGGTGAACAGCTAGGTTTTTGATGCAACAAGCTGATAGGCGTTATCTGGGATAGAACATGCAACACAGGTCGACGTATCGTGGAAGCATAAGCTGGCAGATACTGGTTTTGAAGCCTGTAACATTTCCAATCTACAGATAAAATAGAATCCATGTTCTGAGTGGGAAGGCGTGCATTTCTTAACCAAAATTATAACACATCGTTTGGCATAAGAGAACATTAGCGCCCAGGTGGTGAAGCGTCAAGGAGGACAAGATGCCTATGCACCTAAGAAAGTCTTGCATTATTTGAGGAATGCGAGATATTGCCTGAGGAAGCAGAATACTGAGAGTTGATGACTGCACGCAGATTAAGGTTCCAACGCTAGAGGTAACGGTCCAGAAGTATGAGTTGAGTAAGGTGTAAAAGGGTATATTGTGTGTATGCCTTATATTTGTTTGGTAATTGACTTCTAAGGATTGGAGTCATAAGGTGTTATATGAATTAAATACTTGTGTGGTTACTTTTTGATCTAACCCTAACTTGATGGCAAAGTTGAGGGTGGTGTTGGTAACAGGTTGAAGAACTATTCTCTTCTTCCTCAAACAAAGAGGAAGCATTTTGCACCAGGGTTTATGTTAGTAAGTCTTGCTACTTGCATTGAGATGGTGAAACCCTTAGTTGGCTGTTTTGAGATTGATGGTTGAGTTGCTTTCATAGAGGTTGTATTGATCAAGTTAATGCTTTACTTGATACTTGTTTTGGGCTTACTTCATTGCGATTGATTTGAGCAAGTTATTCATTGCATTGGTGATTAAATGGAGAGCTGTCACCATTGATAGTTTTGCTATATGTCATTGTTGTGCTGTTAATGAGTCTCACTGCCACTGCTCGAACTTACGATTATAATAATTCAGATGCTTTAGTTGAGCAGAAAGAATGTTTGCCCTAGCTGCACATATGTGCTTCGATAAAAGCAGCATGTGTTTGTACTACACATTGGTTTGAAGATTGTTAGATCTTTCATGACGCCTTGGTGAGAATGTTTAATTCACAGACAACCTCGTTTTAACAGTTCAATAAAATGCCAATCCGAGATTACGAAGTATGAGGTTGAGAAAGGTGCACTATGGTTGGACATGAAGTGTTTGACAAAATGTCTTATCCTGAGTTGAACAGTCTAAAGTGAGGTGTGACCAGCTGTGACTGTAGAAACCATAGATTAGGATGTAAATATGAAAAGGAATTTGGTTGTGCTGTGGAACAGAGTTTTGGTGCCTGCACAGAGTTGACAGTGGAATTGCAGTGTTGGTTAAGCGTTGGACAAAAGTTGGTACAAGTGAATAATTCCAAGCAATCCGGGAAGAGTTACATGCTGAATTTTGAACTAAAGGTACTTGGATATACTATGAATCAATGTTCCAAGTTTTGTCTCGATTGGAGACCCCAGTAGAAAGTTATGACTCTCAAAAAATGGTCTCAGAGAGCCTCTTCCAGTCTTGGACAGTTTTATGTGACAGCAGCAAAGAGGATTCTTCGGTACCTCAAGGGTACTTTGGCGTATGGGTTACGATATCCGAAAGAACAAAAGAGGATTGATGCTCTGTTTGGTGAATATATTTGATTCGCGTGGAAAATCAGAAAGCTCACCTTTTACTATTACATTCAAAGCGGCCACATGTGTAGGAAGTTACTTCAATACAAATTGAGTACAAATTTTCAGAGAGACAAACAACTATCATAAGGGTTCAAGCTTGTTGAGAATATCTAAGATGCACATGCAGAAGTTGCTAGCATTGCCGAACAAAAGTTGGCTATATTTGAACATTGTATGCCTTCATTAACAGTGGATAAGTTTGAGACTGCAGAACAACAGAGGGTAGTTGCTCAGAAGACAGTCTGATGGTGATGATGTCATTCACTTGCTATTACTACTATTCACATTTGTGATATTGTTGATGCCTATTATGCTTATCATGATGTTAAACAGTGAATGAAGTGGTCTTGATCTCAGGGGGAGCATTTATGCATTTGCTTATCTTATTGCTCATATTTATGATTTTTGCTAACAGCAATAATTTTTTGTCTAAGAATGTTGTGCATGGACTCAGGGGGAGTTTGCAGCCGCCCTTTGGTATTATTGTCAAAGGGGGAGAAGAATTACAGGAAATTGCATGTGTGTTGCCAACAATTCCAAAGGGGGAGATTGATGAGCAAGGTGCAGCCAAAGTATTGTCATTGTTGTCAACACAGTCAGGTTGATCAGTTGATGCAATGGACAGGAGTTAATTGATGAGCAAGGTGCAGCCAAAGTATTGTCATTATTGGCAACACAGACAGAGGATCGGTTGATGCAAGGATGGAGTTTCGAGGTCAATGAAATAGTACAATGAATTTCCAAGAAGACAGAAGTGGCCTAGATTAAAAAATCAAGAAAAAGACAAGAGAAAAGCGTCGCGATATCGCGACATGTTTTCTCGTCGTGATTTCGTGACATATCGGAGGAGAGAGAAAATGCAAGCAAAACTGTCACGATTTCGCGACATAACGAAGGAGAGAGAAAAGCGTCAAAAATGTCGTGATTTCACGACATATCGGAGGAGAGAGAAAATGCAACAAAAATGTCACGATTTCGTGACATATTGGAGAGTAGAGAAGGCAAGAGAGAAACTGTCACGATTTCGTGACATGTTGGAAGAAAAGAAGCAAGTGGAGAAACTGTCGTGATTTCGCGACATGTTTGAGAAGAAACGCTTGTAAGTGAAAACTGTCACGATTTCGCGACATGTTTGGAGAAAAGGCACAGGCAAAGAAAACTGTCACGATTTCGCGACATGTTTGGAGAAAAGGCGTAGGAAAAGAAAAGCGTCATGATTTCGTGACATGTTTGGAGAAAAGGCGCAGGAAAAGAAAATTGTCGCGATTTCGCGACATGTTTGGAGAAGAAGCGTTTGCAAAGAAAAGTGTCACGATTTCGCGACAGGTTCGGAGAAGAAGAGCCAAGGATGAAAAGTGTCGCGATTTCGCGACAGGTTCGGAGAAGAAGAGCTAAGGAGAAAAAGTGTCATGATTTCACGACAAGTTGCAAGAAGAAGCGCAAAGGAGAAAAAGCGTCGTGATTTCGTGACATATTGCAAGAGGAAGAGCTTGAGAGAAAAAGTGTCGCGATATCGCGACATGTCACGTTTTCGCGACCTGAAGAGCAGAGAAGAGCCAAGGAGAAAAGATGTCGCAATTTCGCGACATGTCGTATTTTCACGACAGCAGAAGAGAGGAAGGCTCCAAAGGATGAAGTGTCACGATTTCGTGACAGAAGCAAAATGAAAGATCAAGGAAGCAGAAGCGTCGCGATTTCGTGACAAAGTCAAGTTGGAAGTACGAGGCAGCAAATGCGTCACGATTTCATGACATGTCCCATTTTCACGGGCAAGAGACAGAAAAGAGCTAGAGGCAGCGAATGCGTCGCGATTTCGTGACATGTCATGTTTTCGCGGTTGCATGCCGAGAAGAGTGGAAGGAAGCGAAGAATGTCGCGATTTTGTGACATGTTCTATTTTCACGGTTGCATGCCGAGAAGAGGAGAAGGAAGCGGAGAATGTCACGATATCGCGACATGTCAGGTTTTCACGGTCAACTGTCAAGAAAAAGTCAAAGGGGCAAAAATGTCGCGATATCGCGACATGTCATAGTTTCACGGGTAAAATCCGAGAAGCATACACAGTGACAGTTGCAAGGAGAAGTTGCAGGAGAAAATCATGCAGCCAAATATGTAAGAGTTAACTGGAGTCAGCAATGCAGTAACAGGGACAGTTACAGAATAAATTAATGCAGCAAAAATAATAACTGTTACAGGTGGAGTTACAGTAAGATCAAGTAGCCATAATAAGAAATGTGAAAAATAGTGCGGGGGTTACAGAAAAGCTACAGAGTGACAGGCAGACAGGATTTACAGAGTTACAGGCAGACAGAACTACAGTGGCCGACAGAATGTGAAGAGAGCCAGGCAGAAAATATTATAATAATAAGACTACTATTGTGGGTGCGCAGTTCAAAGAGCACGGGAAACGGGAAGAAGAAAACGTGGCAGCATGAGTGTTGTTGTGAATCCAAGGTGCTTCGGGATTTGTGCAAAAAGCATGCGCTGTAACTTGTAAGTGTAAAATGAGCGGGAAAAGCGTGAACCGAAAATAGAGAAGATGTACTGCCAGAGATAAAAAGAAAAAGTTGATGTTGGTGTTGTTACATAAAAGAAAACTGTAAGAGAGAAGAGAAGAATGACAGAGCGTCGAAATGCGCAGAGAAGGTTGTCAGAGTGAGCAGAGAAAACTGTCAGAGCGTGTCAGAAAGAAAGCGGCTGAAAGACAGAGCACGTCAGAGACAGTGTGACAGAAAGAACGCGGCAGCTTGAGTACAGTAGTGGGTCTGCAGTGCATCGGATTGAACACAGCTGAGAAAGCCTAGCAAAATGGAGGGAAAAGTAGAGCCGTTTGAAATGAGCCGTTGCTATGAGCCAAAAACAATGAGCCGGTATAAAGAGCTAAAAAATGCGGTAATAGGGTTACAACTGCAACCTTGATTATTCTTGTAAATTGAAAGAAAGGTTGAGTAAGAGTGCTGTAAGAAGCACAGAAAGAGGGCTGTGAGAAAGCCGTAAGAGTGCGGTAGGCAAAACCGTAACAGTAGAGAAAAACCTTGTTTTGTTTATGCAAATTAAAAGAGAGGTTTTTGTAAGCAATAGAACATATTGAGTCTCTAACAATTCTCCTTATGCTTCTATGTGATTGATCAGAATAGAACATATTGAGTTTCTAACAATTCTCCTTATGCTTCTATGAGATTGATTTGAATGAGCAATAGACCAGTAAGGGTCTTGTAAAAGAGAAGGCATTCTTATGTCAATCTAAGATTGAATATAGAGTTCCAAGTTGGTGCTTGGGATAAGGGGTTGGTGCTCCTTTCTGTTGTAGCAGATAAATCAGGGGTTGGTGCTCCTTCCAGTGGGTGCTGGTAAATTGTTTGTAAAGTTGAAGCTTTGCAAAGGTTGGATTTGGATTGAAGTCCAAACAGTCTATTTTGAGGAGTAGCCAAATCGGTGAACCTCGTTACATCTTGTGTTGTGTGATGCTCTCTTGTTATATTTGCTATATCTATTTTGAGCTTGCATTATTTCAGCATTAAGTGTTGCAGATTTAAATTTTAAATAGCTGCACTGATTCACCCCCCCTCTCAGTGCCATTGTAAGACTAACACCTCGAGGTTCGGCATTGGACTATTAGCTTCACCCTGGTTGATGACTGGAGGATTGGCGATGTGGCTTGGTGAAGTAACTTCGATAGGTTTGTCCTGGCCGAAAGAATCGAGGGGAGTAGTTAGGGACATGATGTAAGAAGGCAACTGACCTTGTGGGGGTAGGGTGAACAGGTGAGAGCTTTCAGCCAGGGCTGGGATAGACTTACGAGCAACCAGAACATAAGGTGAAGAAAACATACCTGCATGCCCTCCTGGAAGAGCAGCCATGGTGATCTCCTAGGTGATTGGCCCTTGTTACTCCTGGGCCTTGGTACTTTCGGCTTCCATGACTTCCATGAGTTCCTCGGTGTTAATGATATTTATGTTTGGGATCATTTCGACACTTGGTGGAGTTCCTCCGTCGTTTGCTTCGGTCGAGCCCGATATTGATCTTTCGACAAGGGTGCTCGGAATGCCTGTATGTGGTCACTTTGGGAAGTTCGGGGGTGCCTGTGTAGGTTCCCGCTCCTTTATTTTCCTCCTCTCGAGGGGTTGCTCCGATTCCTCTATTGCTGTATCGAGAGCTTCAAATGGCCTCTGTAGTAAAGATTTTGGTGCGGCCCTAGCTGATTTTTCCTTAGGGACGTTATCAGTCCTCCCGGGGCTTTCATCCGAACTTGGGGTGGCCGATGGAACGAAGTCGACAAAGGACAAGGGTTCCCAAGACCCAATATTGGTCTGATATACAATTGCGAATTCCCTGTCCATTGTTAGAAGCCCGTAAGAATTCATCTTTCGATGATGGACTCTCATAATCCACCATTCTCTTAACTACTCCTCGTCCCAATCTTTCAACTCTGCTTTTAAATCGTCCTTTGCTTTTCTCCAGAAAGTGGAGTCAGGAGTTGGGAATGGGTACTGGTCTGGGTCGAATTCGACCTCCATAGGATAGAAGTCATGCCAAGGAGGCAACGTCCTCATCTCCTCTAAGTGCCACTCCAGGTCCGTACCATTGGGGTTATTTCTCTGCTCTAGAATTTTGGGGTGAGGACAGACATGGAAGTTTTTGCTTTTCAAATGATCTCTCATCACCCCCAACGGGTCGTAGAGCCACCTCTGTGGTATTTGAAGCAGACCAAAATCGGCGAGCTTCTCCTCCAGGTATATGTTCTGCTTTAGGGCAAAGACTTCGATCACTCCCATCTTGAAGGGGAAGTCACAGGTGTGTGCCCACTTCCACCCGTGGCCGTAGGCTTCGTCGGTCACGTCGCTTTGCCGAGCAACTTCCAGGGCAAATTGGTACTTCTAAGGGAAAAAGGCAGCAGGAAGGGTTTCCCCGTGAAGCCGAAAAGGCGGATCACAAGCCCTTGTGTCAATTGAAACACATCCCCCCTTTTCTCTAGTACCACTTTATCTCTAAGGCAGAGAGGCACCCAGGGGCTAGACTTTGTCAGAATGTGCATCGCAGGTCCCAAAAACTGTTGATTGAAAGGGTAATAGGACTCCGACCTCAGCAGGAGATGGGTCCACTGATATACAGGCAAGGGATCCCATCCTCGTCGATTGGTGAAACATCACAATGGTGAAGGGCTTTATGTACATGAAAGAAGAAGAGCCAAACCAAGAAGGAACAAGGCTAGAAGTGCGGCTCCTCGCCAGCATTCTTCATGGATGTCAACCGCATATGCAGATTTCGGGCCACCCATTCTGCCCAATCGAAGAAAATTGGGTTGGTGCTCGGCCGCGAAGCGTCGGGGGCGTAGAACTCTCCTCTGGAAATGCATTCGGCTAGCGACACCTGCCATGGGTATACCAAAGTATCGCTTGACAAGCCTCCCACCCATGCAATGATAGAGAATATATCTGTGTTCTTGAAGGCCTCCAAGGGTAGGGGCATCTGGGGTCGCTTGTCGAAAGAAAGTCCGCTCTTGAGGTTTTCACGCAAAAAGCTCAGGATGAAGGGATTAGAGGTGAACTTCTCCGTTTGTTCGCTCAGGCTGACATTGCGAATGGTATAGCCTTTTGGTGGCCTTTGTCGTGGTGCGAACGCCGCTCGCACATCCTCCTTCGTAATGGAAAACAACTTTTGACCCGAGGCATCCAACACCTGCCCGGTTTGTGGTTGGTAGTTCTGAGCGATAGCGTACATGAGCTCGAGGCAGTGATGTGTAGGAGGGACTAGATACCAGTATATGTGGGAATAATACACCGCGGCCCTCTTGTTCTCCGCCTGAGAGCCTACTTCGCATGAAGTCGATGGTATACCGAAGCTCGGCCACGGTTCTTGAGAGCTTTGGGTCTCTGATTTTCACCCACTTATCGATAGGTGGTTCTATGTTGGGCTCGTCATCGGACTCTTCCCTTCCTTCCATCACTTGTTTTCCTAGGCATGGGGGAGGATTGACCCTCCTAGGTCTCTATTTCTTTTCTTCCATGGCTCTCGCCTTCTCTGGAACCGTCGTCTCTGGTTCTTTTCCCTTCTGAGTGGGGTTCTTCTTTCCCATCGTGAACGATCGCAGCAGAATAACTTGTGATGTAGAAGAGTTCCGCACCTCAAAACAAGGGACAGGATAATCATGACGGACAACGAAACCTTTGATGCAGAAGCTCTCCGAGGTGACAGAATGCAAACTCGACTCTCACACTTGCAAATGGTTTGTTCTTAACGGGCATCTGCATTTTATAGCTTCGGAGGGCAACTTCCGGCATTTATGGCAACTACCGTAATTACTTCGTGGGCCTGACCCGAAAGTATCATTGTGGCATCTGATTGGCCATATGGCGGCGTCGTACGCGAGGCCATGCAATTCGGCGATTGGATTTTGTATTGGGAACGCGAATCGCTGCCACCTGGTACTTTAGCATGGCTTTTTGGTTAACGAACTGCCTTGGGATGAGTGTCGTTTCTTTCGTATTGAGTTCATCTGCTTCGGCCCCTTTTGAGGCTGCTATCGACACGTTCCTCGAGGCACATCCTAAATGTGTCCGCCTCGTATGCGGGGTTCGGCGATATGGAGTTGGCGAAGAAAATACTTCACCGCGAAGTTCTTCTTCGGGCTGATTTTCTTCATTTCGGGCCCGAAGTTCCCCTTTGCCACGCTGTTGCTTCGGTTCACGAATACCGCCGATCGAAACCCGTTTCATCGAGGAGGGCCTCGCCAAGAATTACTTTGAACAATGCCTTCGGCACATTTCTTTAGCGAAGCATTTTCCACGTCCTTGATTTGCATGTGGTTTGGTTCTACGAGGATGAACTACTTCGTGGCGAACTTCCCTTCGTCGGCTACTTCGGACCGAAACCCCCCGAAGGCGATTTCGATCATGCTTTGTGAAGCCGAAGCCAGGAATCTAGCTTTTGCGGTTGAAGTGGCGCTTGCTCTCCGTGATCTTTTGAACAGAGTACAGACAAAGAACTGAAACCCTATATACAAAAATATATGCAAATTTTTTTTTTTTTGAGTATACATACCTCAACGATTGAAGGTCTTCAGGTGGAGACCATTGACGGAGATTGGTAAAACTTGGCCATTCACATCTTTGAGGATGAAGGAATTGGCCGAATTCACTTTTACTATTTCAAATGGTCCGTCCCATAATGCATCCATTTTGTCATGATTCCAAAGCTTGGCCTTCCATGAATCCCACCTCCATACCAGGTCTCCCGCTTTGAATGTGCGATCGGATGATTTCCTTTTGAACCATTCTCGGGTGACCTCAACGATGCCGTGCGAAGTTCTGGTAGGCCTTTTCACGTTCCTCTTCTAGTTGTAGTAGCTGGACCAGTGCGTTCCTCCATCGGGTTGAGCTTCATCTTCTTCTAGCAACTGTAATGCAGGGATCTCAATGTGAGTGGGCAGGATGGCCTCCTTGCCGTAGACCATAGCATAAGGCGAAGTCTTGATTGACCTTTTGATAGAAACCCGATCGGCCCACAAGGCCCGATCCAGAAGGAGGTGCCAAGTTCTTTTGTTTTGATCGATCAGCTTTTCTCAGTATCCTCAACAGGGTTTTGTTGGTGGATTCTGCCAATCCATTGCCCTGGGGGTAATAGTTGGAAGACACCTTGTGATATATCCCATACTTGTATAGGAACTCGTTGATCTTTGCACCCGTGAAACCAGGACCGTTATCTATAATAATTGCTTCGGGGATACCGAAGCGGGTAATCAATCCTTCCAGGAAGGTGACGACAGTATCTTGATCGACATGTTTTGTGGGAACCGCCTCGGCCCACCTGGTGAAGTAATCACTGCACTAGAATGAATTTGTGCCCAATGGAGGAGTTTGGTGATATGGCCCCTACGAAATCCAGTCCCCATTGCTGAAAGGGGCGTTTCCACCTGTATCGATCGGAGGGGCATCAGAGCATTTCTGCTTCGGCCGACGAATCTCTGGCATTGCTCGCACCTGCAGCAAACGGAGAAGGCATCGACAAAGAGTGTGGGCCAATAGTAACCCGCCTTGATTATCTTTAGCGCCGTCGCTCTTCCAACGAAGTGTCCTCCAGATAGTCCCGAATGAAATTCGCCCAGGATTCTCCTCTTATCATCATCTTTTATGCATCTGAGGAGGACGCCGTCGATGTTCCTGAAAAATAGGCCTTCTGGGCGCATAGTGTATCGAGCGGACCGCATCCTGAAATGTCTTCGCTGCGAAGCATTCAGATGTGAGGGGCATCTGCCGGTGTTGAAATATTCCACTATTTCACCGACCCAATCTTTCTCGGCCTCTTCCTGATTAGCGAGGCATTCTCCTGTTGGCGAGTCATCCGACTGACAGTCTGTTATTTCGGCCGTTGCGCTCTTCGCCAGCTCTTGACATAATGCGCGACCGCGAACTAGTTTGGTGGGCTTGATCTCAATATCAAACTCTTGGATTTTGCTTACCCAACCAGCTCTCTTGCTTCCCAGCTCCCCTTGAATAATGAAACTACGCACATCGGGGTGAATGACGAAGACTGTGGTTCGACTCTGAGAAATGAACTGTTTGAATTTCCTGAGAGACTTCATTACTACATGCACTTGACGCTCGATGAAATTGTACTTTTCTTCATGGGGATTGATTATCTGACTGAGGAACGCGATGGGACGTTCCTCTCCATCTTCCCCTTTTGCGTCAAGACCGCGACGTAGCTTTCAAGTTCTCCTATTGCATACAGGATAAAATCTCGACTGTAGTCGGGGTTGATCAAGACCGATGCCTGAACAATTCGGGCCTTGATTTCTTTGAATGCTTTTCTCCTCTCTTCTGTCCGGATGAATTCTGCGCCCTTCTTTAAAAGCTCATACATCGGCTTAATGACCTGGGCGAAGTCCGGGACAAACTTCCTTACGAAGTTAATCTGACCGAAGAAATATTGAAGGCCCTTTTTATCCGCTGGGATTGGGAGCTTCATCAGAGCCTCGGCTCTGTCAGGATCCACGGCGAGACCCTTTTCCAAAATTGCGTGTCCCAGCAGCTTTCCTTCGCTGACTGCGAAGATAGACTTTTTTGGATTGATTGAGATGCCAAATTCTCGACATTTTTCAAAAATTTGTTGAAGATGTTCTAGGTGGTTCTCTCTCCTTCGGGAGAAGATGGTCATGTCATCCAAATAGATAACGATAACCTTGTTCAAAAGCTCACCAAAAGCTAGGTCCATCGCCCTCTGGAAAGTAGCTCCCGCGTTCGAGAGGCCAAAAGGCATTCGCTGGTAGGCGAATGTGCCCCACTTGGTTGTGAACGCGGTCTTATGCTGGTCTTCGTCCCTGACCCAGATTTGATTATATCCGAAGAAACCATCAAGCAGGGAGAATCGTTGAGCTCCAGCCACCGAATGCAAGATCTGATCGATCTATGGGAGAGGATAGTGGTCCTTGAGGGAAGCATGATTCAGGTTGCGGAAGTCCACGCATAACCGGATGTCTCCATTCTTTTTTTTGATAGGGACCAAGTTCGCTACCCAGGAAGAATGCTTGATGGGATAAATGATCTTTGCTTCGAGCATTTTTAGCAGCTCGGCCTTCATCAAGACCTCGATCTTTGGATTAACCGGCCTTTGCTTCTGTCGAAAAGGTTTGGCCCCTTCTTGTAATTCGATTGTATGTTGGATCAGCTGCCGATCATATCCCTTGAGGTCGTGATAAGACCAAGCCACGATATCTGGGTACCTCTTACACAAACATCGGATTCGCTCTATTTCTTTCGAAGTACAATCGGTCCCGACCTTTATTACTTTCCCAGGTTCCAGTTCTAAATCTTGATATTGTCGCACGCTGATCTGGATCCTGTGGGAGAGCGATCGATCATTTTGATCGAAAAGGCTCTCAAGCGTGATCAATCCCTTGGGAACGTGGTTGTTCTTCAACTGGACCAATCCTTCGTATTCTTCCTCATCGTGGCTTCGGTCTTCGATCGTAGCGGCTTCTTGGATCATGAAATTGACAATCTGCTCATCGTTGTCAAAAACTTGCCAGTGTAAATCTCTATTCAGGATAGAGGGTCTATAGATCATCCTTACAGCCTTCGGCTTATGCACCATATCATCCACTAGAGAATATCGGGCTGCGATGGATGCTAAGACATCTGCATGTCGATTCTTTTCTCATGGAATAGACTGTAGATTGAGGGATTCAAACTGGTCGAACAGGTCCCATACCCTATTGCGGTATGATTTAAGATAGTGCTTCTTTGAAGAGCATCTGTTGGTGACCTGGTTGCAAACTAGTTCGGAATCTCCAAAGATTTGAAGATGCCTTATGCCTAACTTGTCAGCTTTCTTGAGTCCTAAGCACAAGGCTTCATACTCGCTGCATTGTTGGTGCAGCTCCATGTCAATCGGTAGCAATATTCCTTTTGCTCACCGGACGACGAAATCAGAAGGATTCCTGCCCCGACGCCATTTTTGCATCGGGCACCGTCGAAGAACAATTTCCATAGTCCTTCTTGAGCAGAAACCTTCCCCTCCATTTTGGCTGGTTTCTCGAACTTGGCGATGGTGTAGCACCCCACCTCGGTCTCTATCATGGCATTGAAATCTGCCAATGAAAATTCATCTTCACAACACAACTGTGCGAGGGATTCCTGGACCAGATCCACTTGCTCTAGTTCCTCCGCGATCGTATGCACAGGGTCACTGCTCTCTTCCTCGGACATCTTCTGAACCAGGAACGTAGAAGGCTTTTCATTATAGATCTTCACCTTCTTCCCTTTGAAGGGGATCTCCAGATGAGTGTAGTCCATGGACAGATATCCGCCCAGCTTTGCCGTGAATTCCCTCGATAGGCACATGTTGAAGTAGGGCTCAAGGTCCACGACTACCACCTCTTGTATGACTATGATTTGAGGTGTCTTATGTAGCCGAATAGGAATGTCTTTGATGACACCTACAGTCTTCACTGGGGTACCGTCCAACTGGAAGACTCCGTGACTCGCTTCGTGTGTATTCCATGCCTATTTCCTCACATACTGCCTTCGGCATGACTATCATCGCGGCTCCAAAATCTATCATACAGTTATGCACGATATACCCTTCCATTTGTAAGGATAAGTAGAACGGTGGTGGTCTATTTTTTCCCGTGATGGACGTGGACAGGGTTTGCACCAGGGCGAGCGGCTCTGCCTTCTTTGTATTAATCCTCTTCAATGATTCTTGCAAGCAGGTCCACTTGTCCAGGAAGTTGCAGAGCATCATACAAACCGATTTTGGCTGGAATCCTCTTCAACTCTTCTACAATGTTGTAGGTTGGGGAGCTATGCACCTCAGGTTCCTTTCTCGGTTCGTACTTGGTGCGATATTGCTCTGTCGCTTCGACCCTTTGTCGCTTGGTGAGCGAGGGAAACTTGAGCTTCTCCTTAGCCCGTTCTTTGGTCTCCACCTGAGGTGGTTCGACAGTGGCCTTTTGGGCCTTTTATTTGACTGGAGCTGGCGGAGGAGCTTCGCTCGGGGCCGAAGAGGATGGTTGTCCCTTCTCAAATCGAGCGTGTACCTTCAAAGGAGCCATCTGAGTAGCATCCACCTCTATCGACCTTTTACCTCCCCTGGTAAGGACTCGCGACTCGGCTCTTCCTCGCCGATTGACAAGTTCTGATCCAATTGTCCGATGACGTTGACTTGACCGCCTTGACCGCTGCTTGCTAGTGTCTGCACGTAGTGTTGATGCAACATGCATGTATTCTCCTCGTGAGGATCATTACATGTAGAGCACCAATATACATGATCGAAAGTGCTTGGGGCTTCATCTATCGCAACATTTCTTGCCGAAGCTTTTCCTTGATGGACCGCTTGATCTCTGGTAAGTGCAGGTGTGGGATAAGACCTTCTTGGTAGAAACTCTTGTTGCGCTTGCTTCTTCTTGACAACGGTCATGTCGTTGGACAAGGTCTGCACCGTGGCATTTAACGATTGCATTTCTTGCAGTATCTTGGCTTGCATATCATCGGCCTTGGGAACTGATGGTAAAGAAGCCATAGTCGGTATCGGAGGTAGGGCAGGATGTTGGAGGGGTGCTGGCAACATTGGAAATGTTGGAGTGATGGTGGGGGGCATAGTTGAAAGTGTGGGGAAATGTATCTGTGGAGCGGTGATCTGCGACACAACGGGATTCGGGTTCCAGGATGAGATCGGATATGCAGGGATTGCAAAAATCTATGGAGCGACCGCGCTCGCGTACTGGGCTTGAAGGAACTCAGGGAGTATGGGCATTGGCATTCTTTGAGGGAGTTTACCCATGGCTATGAGGTCCATTTCTGCTTTCTTGGCTAACCCATACAACTCTGGAAAAGTATTGACATTTGAGTACCTTATCATAAGACCAACATCGAGGTTGAAGGCCCGAAGGAAGTAGTACGCCGTGGCTTCGTCAGTTGGGCGAAGTCCAATCGGGACTCTTTGCCAGGTTCGAGCGAACCTAACATTGAAGTCTGCAATCTCTTCTTGTGGATGTCTTTGGATTGAAGTGAATTGTTGCAGAAGAGAAGTTGGATCGATGGACTCGTTGAAGCCTTGCATCAACTGCCTGGCTAACCGGTCCCATCCCGTAATAGTGCTGAATGGCAGAGATCTGTACCAATAGAGGAGTTTTCCTCTAAGGGAGAGAACCAGGAGCTTCACCATCACTCGCTCTTCTATGATATCGTGGATTGCCGCCAGGGAAATGATGTCCTGGATATGCTCTAGAGCAGTCTTTTCGGTTTCGTCGAACGTCGAGAGCTTTTTAATTGCAGCAGGTGGAACTTGCCCTTGGCCCGCGAGATTCAACGATGACGAAGAATTCCATGCTGGAAATAATCTGGGCGACGGTTGCTGCTGCATTTGCTATTGTTGTTGTTGTTGTTGTTGTTGGGCCATATTTGTGCCTGGGTTCTGTGGAACAGAGGTCCCCAAAGTCCCTCTTGGGTTGCTCGTCGAAAGGCCAATGGGAACGGAGGCACTAGGATGCTTCGGTGAGTTGGGAGGATTCGGAGGAAAACTAGCTGCTGTGCTATCGAAAGTTAGGCCTTGCTCGTCAACAGCAGCCTCTTGCGAGGATGTCCCGCGTAAGAGATATTCGGGGGTAACTAACCTAGAGCGTTCCCCAAAGGCATCAATATCAAGCTCAAAGAACTCGGTTTCCTCTCCTCTATTCCTAACTCTCCATCTTGTTTGCATGAAGGCACAGGCTTTAGTACTGGTCTTTACGACTTGAAGATTCTCAGGTAAAACAGAGTCGCCAGATGCTAAGAGTCTCTTAGTAATGAGAGCATCGATTCTCACTACTACTCAGGGATGAGACTGACCGGGTCTCACCAGGAACTTGTTAGAACCACTAGCTCCGTGAAGACGGGCTAGAAATTTTCTCAAATATGGGACCTTGAGTCCCACCGGGCGTGCCAAAAACTGTTGGTCATCAAATCCGCACAGGAAAGGACTTTCGGTGGGTTTGCGTGCCCTGGACCTACGACCAACATTGAAAGGCCGAGGGGAAGAGATGCCCCTCGTGCCAATCTCCGGAGAAAGGCCGGCTCCTATACTAATCTACTTTTGGGGTTTGAGACAAGAGTGCAGGAAAGAAATAAACAGAGTAAGGGTTAGGAAAAGAAATAAAAAGGGGTAAGGGTTAGAGAAAGAAATAAAAAGAGTAAGGGTTAGAAGATGATGATTTAAGGTGGGAGAGAACAGGAAGCACGATTACTCGCTAACAACTCGAATAGCAGCAAGAAATACCAAGAATAACATGAAAGAAATGAAATGCCGAACTTCCTATGTATCCTCTGGACGGGTTCGTAGGGTTCTCCTTTCTCTCTCGCTGGAATTCAGGGTTCAGAGTAACAACGATTGAGATAAGGGAATAACAGAAACCTCAATCCACCAGGCAACATAAAGGAAAGCGACAAGGCATTTTTCCTCTCCTATGTATCCTTCAGGGCGAATTTTAGGGGTTCAATCCCCGATCGCACACCGGATTCAGGATTCAGAGTCTCGATACGCAAACGAGAAAAGACAAAAGAATTAAGCACATAAGGCAACATAAAAGAGAGAAATAGAGCACAAAAGGTCTTTAGTATTAAACGCAGGACATCAAGTTACAGCAACTTTCTAGCAGAAAGTTCCCCCCCTTTTACATTGCAAAGCCTGGGTTTTTATAGAGGACCCGACCCTCTGAATCATTATTACAAAAATGACGGAGTACACCCTCGAGCCCCGAGAAATCGGCTCCTCGCTCGCCGCGGATGATCTCTCAAATCGGCTACCAAAATTGGTAATGGTGACCGAGTCAACCGAGGAAAGTCGCATTAAATGAGCCACCCGGGTGTCCTTGGATTGTGGGTGCGGTGCTCGAGTGGCGGCCATGCTTGTCAGGCTCTTCTTCACGGAATGATACTTCGCATCCAATTGCCAAAAATGAGCAACGGGCTTATCGGGCAAGAAAATATGCATTTATGAGGCTCTCTGATCGCCTCGAGAAAATGCCCAACTTGGGAAGCGTTCCTGGGAAGCGCCTCACTGATTTTCGCTTCGCAAAACTACTTCGAGGGCGTGGAGTGCCGAAGCCGATCTCCCTCTATCCTTCGTCGCTTTGCTGGCAAAATCGCTTCGCCGATGGGTCGGGAAAAATGCTTCGGGCCGATCTTCTTTTGAAACGGCGGTTCGGGGAGTTTTGGCCGAAGCACTTTCTTGACCTCTACCGCTTCGGGTGAAAATCGGCCGAAGTGGATTTTAGAAATACTTCGGGCCCGAAGTAATTTCTTTGCCTTAGCCGATTCGGGCTATCTTTTCTTCTTCGACGAAGTTGCTTGGATGCCGCTTCGCAAAACTCTTCACCCGAAGTAGTCGCTGGGAATGCTTCGGGTGCGAAGCGTTTCCTTCATCACTTTTTTGGCAAAGTTCTCGCCCGAAGTGATGATTTGAAGCGCTTCGGGCCCGAAGCTCTTTTCTTTTTCATTTTGTCCACCAGGGGGCGATAGGGAAAACCAAAATTGCTATAACTTATAAACAAAAGAAAACTTTCAACAAAACAAATATCATACAAAGTTTTAATTTTTCTGCCCCTTGGTGGAATGTGACAATATTGTCAACAGGTACATACTTTGATTGTTCCTTCCTTCTTAGCTATAGGAATGATGTTAAATATCCAATCAAAATAGTCGATAGCTTTGATAATTCTGACATCAAGTTTTTGGAGCTCCTCCTTGACTAAAAGGATGATATTAGGATGCATCTTTCTAAGTTTTTGGTTAATAGGTTTGGCATTGGGTCTAAATAAAAAATGGTTCATGATGAGGGAGGGATAAAGCCTTGGCATGTCAACATATGACCAAGCAAAAATATCTTGAAATTATTTTAACAAATTGATCAATTGCTCCTAGTCATCCATGGACAAGGCTTTACCTAACTTAAAGGATTTTCCTCAAAATATATCTACCTCTATGGTCTCCTCTATGAGGATGTGGTATTCATCATAATAATGAGGAGTGGTGGGAATGACACCTAGTTGCTCAAGATCTTCAACAAACATAGGAATATAATCCACTTGAGAACTAGAAGACTTGACATGGGTGACACAAGGGAATGACCCATCAAAGAAAAATTTATTTTGATGGAGATCGTCATGATCCATATCATAAAGAATAATTCCTTAAGTATACTCCCCTAGGATTGTAACTAACTCAAGATGTACCAAAGTTATCATATTGCAAAATAGAATATTAAAGGAAGAATGCGGTCCCTCATCCTCATTATCCCATTGTAATCCATGATGATCCAAAAATTGAGTGTAAGTGACAAGTTGATCATTATCAATTATTAAGGGCTATTTTTTATTGGGAATGTATCCTATGCCACATATCCCAAGTGAAAGATCAACTTTTTAAGGTTCTTGAATACCTTTCTTTTGTGGCCCCAAACCCTTACCTACATATCCCATGATAGATAGAATCTGCTTAAGAAGTGGGTAATCATTGGAGAGATAAAAATGGGTAAAGGCTAGATCTATAGGAAAAGGGTTGCTACCATGGATCTTCTCTTTGAGGGATGTACCTACATAGATAAAGGTACACATACCAATGTCCACTACTTCACCATATTTATGGGGCAAACCCATAGTTTGGGGTAAAGGTGGTAGCTTTGCTAGGTCTAGAAGAGGACTTTCATTGAGTAGATTGATTTAATCCCATGATGAAATTATGGTTGGTGGTTTATCATTTATTTTAAATTTTTTGAACTCCTTGATGATTTTAGAGGATGAAAGAGAAGTATGTCTTCCTCCTTTAATCCAAGATTTTGGAAAAAATTATAAGTGCATAGATTGAGGGAGGAACCATTGTCCACCAAGTTTCTCTTGATAAACTTATCCCTAATGTATGTAGTGATGTAAAGTGGAGAATACCCTTATAAATTTGAGGAAGGAATATCATAATTATAAAAAGATATATGATTAATCCCAAGGGAACCTACAACATTGAATAGGTTGCTAGGGGGAAGATCTTACAGGATAGATTGTTGACTTAGGAGCTTCAACAAGGTTTCCCTATGGATAGGAGAAGTTTGCAAAAGCTCTAAGAGGAAAATATTGGTAGGTGTGTTACTTAATTGTTGTTGAATATCAAAGGAGACTTTTAGTTGTGGCTTCAACACTAAGGTTGGTTTATCTACACTTGTGCTCCTTTTTTGGATACTTTTAAAAACTAAAGGTGGTCTAGAAGGTTGGTTGGATGTAGAAGTTGTTTCCTACTAATATTTTTGAGTCAATTGAGCTTGAGCTTGTTGCCTTGTAGTAGTAGCTATCATACCAACCATGTTGTTGTAGGGTGGTGACACACTATGATAAGACACTTGGTTGGTTGTCCATTGCTAATGATTGGGTCGAGGATTTTGGAAGATTCCCATATCTTGATTAGTAATAGGTGTCTATTGAGTAGGAGGTTGATTAGTTGGAGTTTTATGGTTAGGATCAGGTTGGGAGTCCTCTATGATAAGATGAACCTTATATATTAAGTCATGAACCACATGTTTCAACCTATTACATGAATGTGTCATTTGTGCCCATCCACTCTATGATACTCACAATGTTGATCAGTATTATATCAATTTGTTATGGTATCGAGTTGCCTTATGGGAGGTAACTCAATCATGTTTTCTTCCAAGAGTTGCTTGAGGACTATCATCATAGGCATGATGAGTCTAGTGAAATTTTGTGATGGGGGTTTTTTAGGTCTACTCAACACTATATTTTGTAAGGTACTAGAAACATTAACATTATTGGTTTGTTTTTTATCCGTGATCCCATCACCAACTACATGCTTATTCTTGTATTGAATTTTTGTGGTCCTATCCTCTTCTTTTCTTGATTTAAGTTGACATATTCGAATAGGAGCCTTTTCTACTTTTCTTTCCAAATCTATTGCTTGTTCAAAAGAGGTAATGATTATTGTTTTCAATTCATATGAGATCTATTCTTGTAAGTTTCCAATAAATATCTCTCACATATCTTGAGGAGGTAAGGTATATCTTAATCATCCAACTAAACTTCTTCATTGAGCCAAAAATTCTGAGAAACTTTCATATTTATCTTGCTTTAAAAGATATAAATCTTACATAATCACATTTTTCTCAATATAAGCTCCAAATTATTGAACAAATAACCCAACTGTCTCTTCAATATTCCTTAAATAACGATGAGGTAGTTGATAATACCATTCCAATTCCATACCACCAAGGCTATTAGGGAATATTTTTAGCAACAACATGTCATCATATATAATATCATAACATGTTGTTATAAACATCCTTAAATGTTCAATTGGGTCTTTTGTTCCCTTGTAAAAAGGTAAGATCGACATTGGGAAATTTTTAGGGTAGGGCCTAGTGATGACCATAGGATCTAGGGGTTGATTACATATTTTATTATAATCATAATTGAAATTTGGAGGTTTAAGCATATCCATTCTTGATACCAATTGTTTCACTACATTTTTTAAGCTTCACATCTTGAGATTTTTGTTGTGCAATACCCCTAGATTCTCTAGAGGGTTGTAGGTGGATTGTTGAAAAGGGGTTTGGTTAATGTTAGAAATATTAACATTATTATAATATGGGATGTTTTGTGTGATATCTTGTTGTGGAGGATAACTGACATTTGGTGGAACATACGAAATGTTATAAGGAGGAATAGAATGAGGAGAAAATTGAACATGATTTTGAGGCACTACTAGCTGGAAGAAATTGTGGATTCCTCCAACATTGGTGGTTGTTGTAGTGGCATATGTTGGTTTATGAAATGGATTAATATCATGAGAAGATTTGAACAAAGGATTGACTCGAATATTTTAAGGAATGGTTTGATTATGAGATGTCCCAACCTCTTCGAGTTGGGCTTCTTCATCCATAGCATTAATCAAAGCATCCCTATGATGTTTAATGAAACCATAGATATGATTATATAAGGTGCAGTGTCCATTAGATCCATCAATAGGATCAAGGTCATTACCAGTCTTTATGTCCTCTTTCGCATATAGATTGGAATTATCCCTATCAATTTGATTATCCTCTTGAGGATTCCTATCATATTCTAAAAGCTTTCACTTAATCCTAAGTTTGGGAGATATTAGGATTAAGGAAAATTATAGAAGATGAGGGAAGATCTAAAACTAATGAAAGACACAAAATTTTTTATTAAGCATTTTTATATTTTTCTAATCTAATAAAATATATTTTAATGGTCTTATTTATGGTTTAAAACAAAACAAAATAAGAGTGAAAGGAAAATGCTTCCTAGATAGCCACTAAGGATGTGTTTCATGTTGGTTCACCAAAGATATAGAGGGGGGAAACTGCCCTACCATGTACGATTCTTGGTTGGATTTGCTAGGATCCTAGGTGACAATGGGGGTATGTTATATTACTCTACACTCAAGGGTTGGGGGATCAAAGGATTCACCAGGAACGGTTTAAGGACTCACTCCAATTATGAGGTGGAAATGTTTGATGTGTTTATTTGACAAACACCTATGTTTAGCCTTACTAAAATATAAGCTATGAAGAATAAAATAATGATGCATGGCAAAAAATAATGCAATCAAACAAACAACTACCCCTAGAATGTTTTTTAATTTTCAATGAGAACTAAAATCCGAGTTTTGCAAAATAAGTAAATTTTTTTCTTTCAGCAAGGGTTCAAGGGAATGCATAAATAGATTTAGACTAAGATGCAAATTATATGTTTTTTCTCTTTCAAAAGCTTAAATATAAAGTCAAATATTTTTATTTTTATTTATGATCTAAATTTAGAACGAAAATGGACAAAAAACAAATAAAAAATAGCCTAAGAAGTTTATTTAGAGCACTTACTTGATTCGGTGGTTGTTCCTAGATTATAAATTTTGTCTCGATATATCCAACAACTTCAAAACCTACAAAACAACTTTAAAACCCTTGGAAAATTGATCAGCATTTTGGGGCCTACTTAGGCCACTATGCGACTAAGCGTGGAGTTGTAGCAGTCAAGCCCCCTTGGTCCTTTTAGCTTATTATTTGAAAATAAAAGTGCTTGTTAACCTTTGGAAAGCAAAACAAGGCAAAGTGCTACAAAATGAAACAATGTGAAAATAAAGTGCAAGCAACAATATTATGACCTAAATGAAACATGCAAAGGTAACCTAGGGTTTTGGGAGTGAAACCTTACCCCAAAACCTAAAGGATAAAAATTCATGTCCCGTAAGGGGTGACCATGAATTTGGCCCTATCGAATTTGCACCTTGTAAATATGGGGCACAAATTCATGATAGAGTATTTAATTGCCCTAATAACTAAAAATATGCAATGCAAGACACAAATTTACTAAGAAGACTAACAATATAGAAAGAACTTGGTAGAAGTGAAGGGGCAATAAAAATATGGGGCAACAAATAAAATGGTATACTTCTCCTCAAGGTTCCCACACTTGTCCACCAATAACAGTAAATCATAAAGGAAAGGCAGTAGAAGAACACTTGATAACATTCCAAACCTATCATTTCCCTCTCTCTTGAACTTGCTTGAAAATATTTGCTCTAGAACTTGGTTAGAACTTGCTAGCTTAGGAGGAAAAAGAAGATCCAATACCTCTGGGAAAATAAAAAGCAAAACCTAGGGGAGGGCCAACCACCTAGAGGTCAACCCAAAACTTAGGGTTTTTAAGATAAAACCCTAATTTGTTGAATTCGTGCCCCATACTAGGCAATCACAAATTCAAAAATGCTAGAGAAAAAACAAGGAAGAAGGAGGAAGAGAAGTCCAAACTTGCACTTGATAAGTTTGAGGGACTTCTTAGGGGTTCTAGGAAAAAATAACTCATTTAGGTGGGTCAATTTTCTATGTCTACATTTTTCCCTTTATTTTATGCATTTATGACCTAGTAAATGCGTCAAAGAAATATGTAAACACCTATGGGTGAAGAACGATGAACAAAAAAATGGGTGGTGCGGAAATGGTATCATTTTGAACACTTTGAAATTATGTATGTAAACCAAGGCATTAATGACTTTAATGCCTCTCAAGCCGGGATGACCCCCAAATACAAAGGAGCCAAATTTATTCCCCATAAGGGGTGACCATGAATTTTGCCCTGCTGAATTCACACCCTATAAGGACGGGGCATGAATTTGTGACATAGAATTTAATTGCCCTAATAGCTAAAAATATGTAATGCAAGACAAATTTAATGATCTAAGAAGACTAACAATATAAAAATATCATAGGAGAAGTGAAGGGGCAACAAAAGGATGGGGTAACAACCAAAATGATAGACTCCTCCTCAAGGATCCCACACTTGTCCACCAATAATAGTAAATCACAAAGCAAAAGTAGTAGAAGAACACTTGAAGACACTTGATGGCATTCAAAACTTATAGTTTCCCTCTCTTGAAATTGCTTAAATTTTTTTTCTCTAGAACTTGGTTAGAACTTGCTAGCTTAGGAGGAAAAAGAGGATTTAATCCCTCTATTTATAAGATATTTGTAGGGCTAAAAGAGAAAAAACATATAATCCCCCTATCATATATCCACAACCCCCTCCTAAAAATCCCTCTTAGTGGCCATTGACACAACATAAACCTCCACCCATACAACACCAAAATACATCTATCCAATATCAACCTCCACCCATTCAACACCAAGCCTCATATATCCAACATCAACCTTTTCCTATCCAACACCAAACCCCATCTACCTACTATCACCATCCACCAATTAAATACCAAACCACACCTACCCAATACCAAACCACATATACCCAATATCAAACCCCACCTACCCAACATCAACATCCACCAACTCAATATCAATAGCTTTCACTTAATCATGCCAATGTCCAGTCGAGCCACCAAAATATCCTCACCCTATGGATCTACAAGTTGCTCAACACCCATACCGTCCACCTAATCAACCACCTCCTTCCTCATCATAGATCCCTAAAGAACCCTCCACTACTTCATTCTTATTATCCACCTCATCCATATTACCCATACACTTATCCTATTTTGGATGTCACTTATTTTACCCCACCGACCGAGGCCCCTCAAACATCTCCTAATTTGTAAAATAAAATCTAGAGACTGACCAATCAAGTCAATAATTTATAGTTACAGTCCATTGGCTTTGGGTATCCAAAGCCTACTATTAACTAGCTATAAACTCAACCCATTCATCCATCAGTCCACATGCCACCATATCCATTTTATTTTGAGATGCCCAAATTCAAAAAGTTCAAAGGGAAAGAGGATCCTAAGGAGCATGCAAGTAATTTAGTAATGTTTGTTATCTCATCAATTAAAATTATCCCCTCATGCTTCATAATTTCCCACTATCCCTTGGGGGAGAGGCTTTAGTAGTACAAAATCCTACACCAAAATAGTATCTATACCTTTGAAAAATTAGCCAATATCATTTTAGAACACTTAGAAATCAACATCAAGAAAAATACCACATTGATTGACCTCTATAACCTTTGCCAATTCAAAAACGAGTCAATTCATGACTATGTCACTCGATGGAGGAATGTTATCAATAAATTAACTTTCTCATTACCTCCTATTGAATTGGTAAGGTAGTTTTCTTGAAGATATGCAAAACACATCACACGACCCTATAGCTTCAATAGTCTGCTTATTTGAATAGGTCATTTCCCAAGCAAAGATCATCGAAGACATCAAGCTTCAACTAGGGGAGATTAAACTTAAAAATAAAGAATACCCAAAAAAACAAACAAAGTCAACAACAATAACCACCAATCAAAAACCCCCCAAGTCAACCAAGTAGTGCTAAACATGCCAGCCATACCTTCTCAGTCTACTCAATCCCAACCACTAATTTTTTAAGCCCAGTCAGCCCCCACACAACCATAAAATTTTCCTTCTTCCCAATTTGCCACTCATCCTCAATACCCTCCTTAACCACCTAGAAATTTCACTCCTCTTTTTGAGCCTTTGTCAACATTTTTTTAGAATATTTATGAAGCATATGTGATCTCCTTGCTAGAAATATAACCTGAGGACCCTACCAAACCTAAGCCCAAATGGTACAAGGAGTATCACTTTTGTGTTTTCCATTTTCTTCTATGGGGCCTTGATTTATCTTTCAAAAAATTGGCCTCTTAAGATCCTAAAGCATCATTTTGTGGTAATCTTAACTATATGTCTAATAAATCCTTTACCATATGATATTTTCAATATTTCAATTGGCATGGGTTCATCCTAGATTGATATGAATAATGCTCACAATCCATCATTGAACCTCCTTACCAATTACCCAAAGATAAATTTGGTTTAGGCTATGATAAGAGTTCTTCGATAGCTCTATTTGTGAATGACCTCCAATGCCTCAAAATTGATTTCAAGGAGGAGGATTTTTATAATTATATTAATCTCAAATATGCTCATTTGATCCCCCCAAAATTTTTCCAAGTCGTCACCATCTATACCCTTTCGTCGGACACCTCGAATGATGAGCACAAACTATAGTTAGATACCCTGTCCATCACCTTTGATAGCTTGAAAGATATGGTATATCCCATTGTACCCCTAACAAAGGATCTTGATGAGGGTAAATTTTACCTTTGTCTCTTCCCCATTCCACTCCCTATCCTCCTGATGCTTCTTTTACTTGAGCAACCTAATGATCCCATTAACTCTCCACCATAATAGTTGCCCCCTCAACCCAATATGCATCCATTCATCCTTTCCCAACTCCATCATGAGAATGAACCAAAAATCCCATCCTCTGACCATCCTATTCCTCAACCACCTCAAGTAAATATGATATCCATTGATCTCTTCACTCCACTTTTTTACTTGACTGATCCTCCTCGTCTCATCAACATTGATCCAAGCACTATTGAATTCAAACAAATTTCTTCTCCCCATTATTATGATTTCCTTCCAATAGATCACTTGATTCTTACATCCAATGCCTACATTCCTCCTCCTATTTCCCCTCCTCTTCTATCTACCACATCAAAGTTAGTGATGTTGAATCTCTCCTTGAGAATACCACCAATAATATCCATCTCATCCCTACCCTTCATTAGCTAGAGAATGGTTCCCACATGTTCATGGAGGAGACCATTGACATTGATATCATCCATGATCTCACATCCCCATATTCTCAAAATTGGAAAAAGTATCTCACCCAAAGAAAGTGAGAGCTTTATGGCACTCCTGATGGAGTATAAAGATGTTTTTGCATGATCCTATAAAGATATGCCCAACATTGATCCTAATCTTGTTGTCCACAATCTTACCCTAAATACTAACACAAAGCTAATCAAATAAAAATTTTGGAAGCTTCATCCCACAATTTATCCTATGGTCAAAGAATAACTACAAAAACTCAGATGTGGGATTCATCCAGCCCATTGACTATCTATAATGGGTTTTGAACATGGTACCTATTGGGAAACCTAACAGGGAAATACACATACACACAAATTTTTGTGACCTTAACAAAGTGTGTCCCAAATATGACTTCTTAATTTTTGAATATTGAAACTCTCATGGATTCTACTACAAGACATAAAATGCTTTCCCTCATGGATGGCTTCTTAGGATATAATAAAATTCACGTCAATCCTAATGATCAACATACTACTTCTTTCACAACACCATGAGAGATGTTTTGATACAAGGTCATGCCATTCGAACTTAAGAACACAGGAGGTACTTACCAATGTGCTATGACATATATTCTATGACTATATGCATGAAACTATCAAAGGTTATGTAGATGAATTACTAGCCAAATATAAATAGTACCATGATTATGTTGATGTCTTACAAAAAGTATTTGATCGACTACTAGAGCATAAGGTGCAACTAAATCCTAAGAAGTGCATTTTTGGTGTAACCTCTAGAAAAATTCTTAGATTTATTGTCTTTCAATAGGGTATTAAAGTGGACCCTAACAAAGTAAAGGCCATTTTAGATATACCTCTCATAACAAACCTAAAGGAACTACACAACTTGCAAGGTAAGATCCAAGCGATTCATCACTTTATCACCTAGATATTTGATAAATGAAGCCCTTTAATCATCTTCTAAAAAATGAGGTCTCCTTTGCATGGACCAAGTATTATCAAGAGGATTTTTATGCCATTAAGTGCTATCTCTCATCCTCGTCAGTTTTGTCTCTACTTAGGCCAGGAATCCCTTTTTATTTGTATATATCCACCACTAAATTTGCATTGGGGACCATGTTAGCTCAAAAAAATGAGGTCAACCGAGAACAAGCCATATATTACATTAGTCACACCTTGGTTAGTTACAATATTAATTACACTTACATGGAGAAGCTATGCTTGGTCGTCGTGTTCACTACAAAGAAGCATCACCACTATATGCTTAATAATACAACATATGTCATTGCTAAGGAGAACCCATTATGATACATGATGGGTCATACCTACAATAATAGTCAAACTACAAAATGAATTATGCTCTTAATAGAATTTGATCTTGTGTTCATTAGTAAAAAATCTATTAAGGGCCAGGTTATTGTTGATCAACTCATTGAAGCTCCTCTCCATAATGACAAACCACTAGTAATTGAGATTTCTAATGACTCCATCTTCAATGTAATATAACAAGAAGAACATGTCAAACCTGAGGACAAGGTAGACCTTACCCTATTCTTTGAAAATTCCAAGTACGAGCAAGGGGGATGTACTAGAGTAGTTTTATTCATGCTGCAATAGGCTCCTATCCCATTTTCATTCAAACTTGATTTCCCCTATAATAACAAAAATATTAAATATGAAGCTATTATCCTTGAATTAAAAACTATAATAGCCATGTGCATAAAGCAAATTAAAATCAGTGGTGATTTCCTCCTTATCATGAATAGTGTCAAGGGGGTCTACCAGTGCAAATGCCTAGTCTTAAAAGCATTAAAAAAAATTGTAGATGAATTATTAACACAATTTGAATGGTATCAAATAGAAGCATCTCCAAGGTTGGACAATCATTTTGTGGATACCATGGCTTCACTTGGTTTCCTAATCCCTAAAAATTATCATGATAAAGTCACACATGTCCCTATCACTACCATTTTCCAATTGACGATTTATCATGAATCTTGTAAGGATGAATGGGATGTCCATTTTATCCACATTGAGCCTTATCATGACTAGTTTTCTCAAGTGAATAATTTTCTCAAACTTGGTCCACTTCTTGTTGATATGCCATTGGCTGCAAAACAAACATTCAAACAAAAATTTGTAAGGTACACTCTCTTTGGAGACGTGATTTATTACCATGGTTATGATGGTATTCTCCTTCGATGTCTTGAACCACAAGAAACAAACTGGATCATTGCTCAAGATTGTGATGGCACATGTGGTGGTAATTTTAGTGGTAAGGCCATTGTTAAGATTATTTTGCACATGGGATACTATCCACCATGGAACATGATTGTTGCTTAAATGTCAAGAAATATTTTAAGTGTGAGCATCACACCAATTTATCCCATGTACATTTGCAGACTTTACAATCAATCCAGTCCTTGTGGCCCTTTTCCCAATGGGGTATTGATCTTGTGGAAAAAAATTCCCCTCCATCCAAAAAAAATACCTTTATCATCATAGACAAAATATTTCACTAATTAGGTTGATTATTTTCCTCTTGCCCAAATGACTGGGCCTCGAATCATAGAGGTCATCCTCCATTACATCATTTGTTGCTTTGGTATTCCTTCTAATATCATATCAGAAAATGGTCCTCTATTCAAGAACAAGGACATCCTAGAGCTTTACAACAAATACCACATACAACATAGCTTCTTGAAACCTTAGTATCCTCAAGGTAATAGTCAGGTCGAAGCCACCAATAAGACCATCTGTGTGACCTTAAGAAAGACTTTAAAATAAAATCACAAGGATTAGAATATTCAACTCCATTTGGCACTTTGGGCTTACCACACAAGTATTCACACTCCCACTTAGGCAACCCAATTTTCATTAGTTTATGGTGTTGAAGCTATCATACCTCTTGATCTTGAAATCCCCTTGTTAATCTCATTACAAAAATTCATGGATGATGACACTGCATGCCAATCATGAATTGACCAACTCACCCTTCTTTATGAGTGTCGAATCAATGCTCTTAAGCATCTTTGTGTTTATCAAGATAGGATTAAATGAGCCTATGACAATAAAATCCACCCATGTGAATTACAATTTGGTGACCTCATGCTCAAATAAAACCAATAGAACTCCAACCTTCCTAGCCATTTGCATGATAAATTTGCTACCAATCTTCTTGGCCCTTACATTATCAAGCAAATATTTGGTTCTGGTGCCTCCGAAATTTCCAACATCAAAGGGATTGGGAAACTTGAACTCATAAACATCCTTCACTTGCACATATTTTATACCTAAATCTTGAGGCTCTATTCCCTTGTCTATCCTTCATATGTAAAAAGAAACAACAAAACAAATAAAACATCAACCAACTTCATAATTTTATACCTTTTACCTCTCCTCACATTGCATCTGCATATATATTTCATTTCTTCTTCATTTACCATAACCTTATCTATTTCCAACTCTCTCCTCCTCTAAATATAACCCTACTCATGGTTGTATGGTCATGCTTCGAGTGACTACATACCCTTGATTAGTGTTTCTCCCTCTCACCATTGTCTTTACCCCCCTCTTTCCCCACCATCCCACTCATGGTTGTATGGTCATGCTTTGAGCGACTACGTACCCTTGACTGATTCCTCTCATTTCTTCCATATCTTCTTCTTCACTCCCCTAACGTTCTCTCTCTCTCTCTCTCTCTCTCTTCTTCTCACTCTTCTTTTTCTCTCTATTTTTCTCTTTATTTTTACCTCTTTTCCATTTTATCGTATCACGCTCCCATATTCCATTTTCCATCACATCTACATCCTTCACCCCCACTAATTTTGAGCAAATTCTTCTTGGATCACTTTGTGGATCTGTTTGTATGCTTTTCCAATCATGATTCATTTCATTAATCCAGGGTATCCATATATTCGTATATGTGATGCTCATATCTATATCTCTCCTATTGTACTTATAGTCATCTTACTCATCTTATATCCTATCTTAGGTATTATATCATACTATTCATTGTAAACCACACCACTCCTTTATTTAAAACTTATCCATAGTACTCATTAATTATTATTACCATCATGATATCTTGTCTACTCTTTGTCTTAGGTTGTTGGAATCTCAAGGTTATTTAGGTTATTTAGCCATGCCTAGTGTCCCACTCAACTTTCATCGAATGTTATCAAACATTTAGGTAATATATCCCTCCCTTGACTGTATCATGTTCTTTCTTGGACCATCTACATATCTCACACATTAATTGCATTTTGAGTCTAGGGAAGATGAAGCCAAGTGTAGCTCTTGCCATAAAGAGAATGGTTTCCCCTGCTCATTCTATCATGCGCATAATCCAAACCTAAATATCCATAATACTTGTTAATTTTTTTTTTTATAATAATGGATCCTTAGGCATTTTATATGCCTCCACTAGGGGTATATATGCTTAGTTAGAAGTGAAGGTACATTGAAGGATTATGGGGCTATATCCACTAGGGTTATAGACGCTTGATTGGCAGTGGAGTATGCCCTCCACGTGGTGACATGTCTATAAAATTAGTGACCATATTTTGTATAGATCTATGATCGCTTAGAGATGAGCTAGCTTATATTAGCTTGAACTACAATTTTTCAGTCCAACCTCACTCAAAAATTGGAAATAAACTTCACTACGCACACCTTGATCCTTGAGTAAATTGACTCGCTAGGATGGTCTAAACTTTTTGAAGTGCCTGATTAGCTATTAGATGAACTTGATAGATGTAACTAGGGTGTTTGTGTTTCCTAAAAGAATTTCAAATCCCCATTTCTTAAGGCTCTTGAGTTGACAAGTATTACCATTACCTTCCCTCATTGCATCCCTATCTCCATATCTTATTTTATATAATTACCCTCCCTCCTTTGATATCATTCACTCCACTCACATATTGTGTTCATGCCCTATATTATTATTATTTTTTGTCATTATGATTGTTCATATGCCCTAGATTAACAAATGTAATCATGATTGATCGCATGCATATACATATTTCTAAAAGTGATCAACCAGGCATTTATCCAAATTTACCATCTAACTATGATCATCACATCTCATATAATTTCTGTCTACTCATATCTATTTCTATCACCTATCATGTATAATCATCATCACATCACAATAAATCCATCATAAGCACACACAGTTATTTATATATATCATCAATAAATCCTCATATATTTGCTTACATTGCTCGTAGGATACAATAAAATTGCCCTTAGGAATATAAGCTTAACTATCCATCATCATACCATACACAAAATTGGTGGCTCCTCAAGCCACACCAACTAAGGAACTCATTTTTGTCCTCCTTTGATATCTCCAGTACCCTCCACCTAATCCTGTTGATGCTGCTCACCATCAATCCCAATAGGCCTTGCCACCCTTTGTACAAATCTTACCTCTAACACTTGTGATGTGGTTGGATTTGTAAATTGTAAAACTGGGGGTGAAATCAAGGATGCACTCCTATGGCTATGATGTGATTGCAATAATAATGACCATGAGGGTATAGCCACATATACCCTAACCATCACCTCCTCTAATACCCTCACCCAGTCTCTCTTCCATTTCCACCCCACTATCATCCTATCCTCTCTCCCTTGAAGTCCTACCACCTAAGACCATAAGACATATATCTCAACCTCCTGGTCTTCCACCGATGCTTGTGATAGCTCAACATTCAAAGTCACCACATGATTACATAACTCATATCGATCTACTACCACCCTATCCTTGTCCTCATACAAGTTTTGTTCTTGGGTCTACAATATATCTCACTCCTCCTCCCATCCTTGCTACTTTTACCTCTTGATATTCCACCTACTTTGATCCATCACAAATATTGTCCCTCTAATATGCAAACCTGCTCCTCCAAATCCACCACATGACTCGCCATATCACTACCACCCTCCTTAAAACCATCACCATCTCCTCCATCACCCCCACCCTCCACATCACCATCTAGGTTCCACCTAACCATGGCTTCTAATGGTCTCGTACCACTATCTAGCCAACATTGTACATGATGCTCCAATGGCTCCTCATACTCAGACTCTCTCTCCTCCTCTCCACCTCCACCCTTAGCTAATCCTCCCTCTAGCTCTGGTTGAAACTATTATGTGGCCCACAATATGTCATACTCTAATTTGGTGCTTGCATCCTCCACATTTCCCATAATCAATACATTGTCCATATCATCCCCCATACGCTCAATTTGTAATGCTACAACAACCTCATTCTCTCTCCTCCTATATACTATAGGCCTGTTAGGAACACCCTATCTAAGACCAAACTACCTCAATAATCAGGTGTACTAAAAATACTTTGTTTGGATCCTTTGTTTCTCCACCACCCACCTCACTCATTACACACAAATTTAGTGTACCCTATCCTCACCCCACATAGTTCCTCCTCTCCATGGCCTCCAAATCATGTCTTGAGACCTCAATCCTATCTGTAAATTCTAGTAGTACCCCAACATATTCGAATATGGCCAACTTACCCTGATCTCCTTATCCTTGCAACATCTCAATGCATAGGAACCCCTAGACCCACCATTGTGTGAGCCTCAAATGATAATCCTCATGGTCACCTTGTGTAAAATTTCTCCCAGGTCCACACCTGTAACAACAAATTTCATCCCAATCCTAGTTACCATCGTCGTCACACCTTATACAACTCTCTATAAGCCTAGGCTAGTAACACTGGATCCCATGTGTAGAATTTTTGTCTTTACCAAATCCATAACAAATCCTAGTAGGTTCCATGGGAACTATGCACCTAACGAGTCTGGAAAGATGATATTAGAGATCAATGATATCAAAATCATGTGCCTCATTGTAAAGATACATGCCTCATAATTCACCTCAAATAGGATACCACCATTGTCTGAGTTAATACACTCTCACCCTAGTCCATACACTTGGGTCATTACTACATCCTTTTATGTTGTGTTTGTAGCTCGAATGCTCACACCCTTCCCTAATAGTTGGAATATATGATATATTTCCTCTAATGTGATCGTTATCTCACCAATAGGCAAATATAAAGTCCCTATATATATCCCATCTATCTACCAATGTGATGGTATACACACGATCTACATGCACTATCTCTAGTCATGCCACCCAATACAAGCCTATGTCACGCAACCATTACTAGTTTGATCTGATCAATTGTCTCCTCACCTCAAAGAATACCTTCTTAAATCTATGTCTTGGCCTTAGCAACTTCTACTACAATCAATCAATATATAATCAACATTGCTTCAGTCCACACCCTAAAAAAAACAATAAACACAAAAATGCATGACCATCCAACCCCTAACGACCATACTATGTCATATTCTGACCCAAAAAAGTCACATCGTATGACCATATAACATCATACAATTATATTACACACACATACAACCCCCCCAACAAAAAAAAAATAACCACAACAAAAAAACAAAAACAACCCACCACAAACATCCTACAATTTCCTCATCTAGCCTACTTAATTCTACAATTTTATTTTCCTAAAAAAAACAATCCTACGATTCATTTTTACTACAATAACACAAAGTGGGGTCAAAAAATTGACTTATTACCTCTGCACTCCCTCCAGATCTAGCTACCATACCTTACATTTCCATTTCATCACTCTTGTACTGCAACTTTGCAAGCACTTTGTATTAAATTCTCTCACTCCTCTCCCTCTCTCTTTTTTCCTATTGCCAATGATAAAAATGAAAAATTGCTCACTCTTGTTCTATTTATACTTGAGCATGTGTGCCAATCCTAGATGGTTATAAAACCATCCAAGATGGTTGCAATTGCTCGATCATCCAATATGGTTGCAAAATAAAATAAAATAAAAAGATTTCATCATTCATACCACACTCCAATTATCCCTTCCATTTTTTTCAAGAGCCTCATCGTTGTCTTCTCTTTCATCATCCAATAAATTTTCGCTTGAGGGGATAGAAAATACTCAAAAAATATTGACCCAAATTGTTCCAATACCCAAATACCTAATTTTGAAATTGCACCTATCCAAGAATTTTTACCAAAAATCATCATCAAGCCTCCTTTGCTGGGGCAAAATCAAAACTTCTCTTCTTGCTTCAAATCAATCAATCCTCACCCATCATGCTTTGATAAGTTGATTGAAGTATCATGAGGACATATACCACAATAAATCATCACTTCAATCCACCAAAGGTAAAGTTTCAAGGCTACATGACTCTTCCCTGATTGGGGATTCCTACATGGTCACCGACTTGAGATAATCTTACACCCCCTGCCTCAAGTTGTGGTCATCATTCATCAATATTCATCATCCATTCATGATAATTCATGACCATCCAACTAACTTGGTGTCCTCTATTTTTGCACCACATTGTGCTTACACAACATGATACAAAAAGGAGTAAATGTCAACACCCAAAATATGTCAAATTTTGTAATTTTCTAAAGTCATCCTTAATAATTTATGCTAAATTCTAAATTATACCTAAAGTTGCACTACCCCACTCAATAACCTTACAAAAATTAAACTCTTCCCTCTTAGCCCTTTCTCTCTCACTATGCACCTTCCTACACTAAGCCCCTAGTTACCATGTGACTTCCCATCCCCCTAGCCTATGTGCACATCCCCCTCTAGTCTTCTACTTTGACCCTAAAATATGTTAGAAATAGATTATATTACATCATTTGGATCATGTAAATGTACCTTTCTTGGTACATACTTAGGACATTAGATTACTTTAGGGGGAATTTATCTAGTTACTTCATGCAATGTAATAAATGCACAAGTGTCAATGTGCAAGTTGTATATGTGCAAGTTATCCCTTGCACAACTAGGTAGAGTGTTGGCCAAGGAACCTATTTCCTATATAAAGGGCCATAGACATAGAGCAAGATATAGTAGTAGGAAGTAGTGTAGAATAATGTGGTGTGATGTAGCAGTGTGATGTAATGTG
Organism: Wollemia nobilis; assembly: GCA_028583015.1. NCBI lineage: Eukaryota > Viridiplantae > Streptophyta > Pinopsida > Araucariales > Araucariaceae > Wollemia > Wollemia nobilis. Next base: position 24,595,429 of record JAQPPZ010016957.1, on the reverse strand, counting down.
ATGGAGTGTGATATGCTCAATGCCCATTCTTGAGTAGTAGCTTTATTCATGGAGTGTTCATTTCCTCCATAGCTACTTTGTAAACATCTCCATCATTTCTATTTATAGTATATTTTTAGTCATCTCATAGATTTACTTTATTTCATATTATTCTACATCTTGTGATTGCTATCTCCCATTACATGCTGCATCAAAAGCTAACAGTGGTATCAGAGCTACGGTAGGTCAATAGGAAAACCACCATTATCATTGACCCTGAGTTTTTGTCAACCTGATGCGCCATTGGACCAGTCACTATCAAAAATTCTCAGAAGAGTCTAGGTGGTAGAATTAGGGAGAGCCACAAGTAAGGACTGAAAGAAATCTTAGTTTCTAGAATACTGAGATTGCATATGGCTAGAGTCTTTCCATAGAGTTACAAGGGAAAACTCGTGAAGACTAGGACTCAACATTTGATCCACTAGTTTGATGAATCAACTAGTGAAGCTCATCTAAGAGATCTGGAGAAATTTACCTGAAGTTTCTTTTATTGTAGGGAATTAATTCTTAGATGATTGGGACACCTCCTACAATAGAAATCTAGGATATTTCAACTTCGTTGCCCGAAGGTCGGAGTGCCTTCATAGTGCAGAGATTAGTTGTTGCAAGAGAAGAATACTACAGAAGAGACTTCTGGAGAAGAATTATGGTGAAGTTGGGAGATAGGAGATCTCCATTGCTAGATTGGAAACTTCACAAGAAAAAAGGCCATAGAAGCCTTGATGAAGAAAAGGCCATAGAAGCCTTGATCTAGAAGAAAAGGCCATAGAAGCCTTGATTAGAAGAAAATGGCCATAGAAGCCTTGATACTGAAGAAAAGGCCACAGAAGCCTTGATATGAAAAAGGCCACAGAAGCCTTGATCCTGAAGAAGACTCTAGAAGAGAGTATCTAATTCAGAAGCAGATTTTAGTACTAATACTTTGTTGTAGGAATAGGGAGATTCAGTGAGTTGGGAAAGCTTCCTACAAAAGGATAGGAAGAGTATCTTCTTCAGAATCAATCCAACACCTAAAGCAAAAGATATCAGGAGAAGATCTCATTGATGAACTTCCAAACTTGGAAGAAGGACTAGGAGAGTCCTGCTCGAATACAGAAGCAGCAGAATCAGAGATCCAGGAGAAGATCTCACCACCAACACTTCCAGAAGTAGAAGGTTGAAGATAAGGTCTCAAGGAAGACCAGAAGAAGCTACAAGATCAAAGGCCTTGGAGAGGTCTCTACGAGCATCCAGTAAAAGGCTTGGAGAGCCTTGTTGAAGAAATCATCAAAGGAGTTCCAAGGAGAACTCATTGGAGAAATTCACTATTGGAGATAGTGAAATATTTGGGATAATTGTCGCCATCCGACAACAAGCCCAAGAAGAAGAATTTGGCAAGGAGTGCCAAATCTTAGAAGACCTCAAGACATTCAGAATCTTGAGAAGAAGATCCTATTTGAAGTTAGAATTTGACAAGAAGCTTGAAGGAAGATTCAGATAGAAGAAGCCTACCAAATCTAGGAGATTTGGAGATTACCTCTCATAGCAAGAAGGCACCACTTCAGAATCAAATATCTCTTCAAATCTACAGCAAAAGGAGGAGACTACAAGAGGAGAACAAGCCACCAAAATCCTAGGCTCATGAAAGAGAGTTGGAGACCATATTTTGGTGAAGATGAAGTTGTTCAAGGTAGCCTACAAAGAGCTGCAAGATCTTACTCAAGGCAGCAACTTGGTGATCTTAGACACCAAGATCTACATCCTCTACAGAAGTGGTAAAAAGAGTTTTAGAAAAAGGTAAGCAACTATTGGTGCAAGTAGATTCATTAAGTGGATTACTTATCAGATTTGTTTAAGCACCTTGATTGGATTAAAGTTGCAAAAAGGAGAGTTGAATTAAGAGTCTTCAAAAGTGCAAAAAGAAAGGATTCTTTAAGGTTCATTTGCACTTTAGGATTTGATTAGATTTTAGAATTTCAAACTATCTATCAACTACCTATCATCTACTTTGGAAAGCAAAAGAAGACTAGCTCCTATTACCTTGCTTATAAAGAAATTGTAGAATAATTCTTGAAGATTCATTTCAGATTATTCTTGATTAGTTGTAGTAAATTGATTAAGTGCATTATTTTTTAGAGTTGATTGGAGTGATAAGGTGAAATTGTTAGTGCATTAGAAGTAAAATATTATTAGATTCATTTGCACTATTATATTGCTCTCAAAAATATTATTGTTTGTGTTCATGAGAAGGGCACAAAAATAGAATTTGTCAAAGTGTCTAAAGACACTATTAGTGCACAGATATCTACAACTTTTAGTGGCCAAGAGAAGCCACAAAATCAGCTCAATCCTCCAAGCATTGGAGAAGAAAGTAACCACCAAAAGAGCATCAAAGGAAGCCTCGAATCGAGACTTGGTGAGTCTCAAGTTCAAAGCACAAGAAAATAGTGCAGAAATATACAAAAAAAGAGAGCTTCTATCATGTGGTTACAAGCTTGGATCCATTTATAAAATATCCAAGCAAAAAGGGGAAGGTGTCTAATCAAAGAGACAACCTCAAAACCCCTATATTGCACTCAAAATTCTGCCTCAAAACTAGAAATTCAGATTTGAAAGGAGTGCAAAAGAAGGTGCAATAAAGGATATTTTATATAAAAACTACTTTACATTGTGTTGCACTATCCTAATCTGGTTATACAGGGAGAGAAGGTAGATTTAAAGGTGCCTCAAAGGCACTACACTCACTGGAAAAAACCAGTCGAAAGCGGTCGTATGCTAGCATCAATCCAAGCCTAGCTCAAGGAGCCATTCAAAGGGCTCATTCTCCTCACATCCTGGATGACCGAACCTACAAGATACAAGGTGCAAAAGCAAAGGGAGAAACAACATCATTCAAGAGCAACATCATCTATGAAAGGAGGACGTAAACAAGTAAGAAAGGAAGGAAAAATTAAAGCACCATTGGAGTGTCTCTTACTCCACATCCACTAGCTAAAATCGGTGCTCAAAGCCTCCAAATTATTGCTCCATATCCCAACTGAAAATAGTGTAGGTGAATGAAAGAAGAGTTGGGGATTTTTAGAGTTAAAAGGATCTCCAAAGGGCCCATTGAACCAATGATAGAGATGACGTCCATGCAGAGAAGAAAGTGATACTTGTCACTAAAGGTAAACCCTAACGCTCAAATCAAGAGAGCACTCATCTTCAAGAGAGGAGTTACATGAATAGGCTAGTGCATTGAGTGTATGGGATACACTTGTCCATTGGGAGACCAAATATTTTTGCTAAAGAATATAATGTTCTTACGTTACTTGAAGGAAGACAAACATTTCTTTGGCATCTAATACTCCTCAAGCGCTCAAAGGGAAATAGATGTGCCACTTGGCACTTTAGACAAGAATCTTCTCCATTTTAAGGATGTCAATGATCAAGGACAAGCAGCAATCTTCATCTCTGCATTTATCACTTCACTGTCTGCATGCACAGGGCCGAGTTGCAACATGTCAAGAAGGTGATAGAGCCTTCAATGCTCAAGTCAAGCGAGGTCAAAGGAAGAGTCTAAATGGTGCTATATTTGGAATGCTTTATACAAGGATAAGCTCCAAGCGATTCCATTGGAGGGTATAGTCAAAGCATTCAAAGCATCTACATCAATATTGCAGCCCTAGCTCATCTAAAAAACAATGTCGATTATTGCTTGGTAAAAGGTAAAGTTCATTCCCATTCTTATGTGCTTTCTTTCCTTGGGAGTTATAAGGTTAAAATTGAAGGAATTTAATTATATTGAAAGCCATACATCAAAGGGAATATTTTATCAAATAAATATAATATTTGCAATATAAAACCTAGGAGTAATAAGGGTTTCTACTGGAATAAATATTGAATATTTGCAAATATTATTGTGGTCTAATTTATCCAAATATTAGGGAGTCATAAGGGCTACTACATCAAATTAATTTATTGAAAATTAGATACACTTAAATTAATTCCCAAAGGGTTATTTAAAAGAGAGGTTTATCATAGTTTTTTCAAATGTTGGATATTTATAAAATTATTGTCTCAAACTTCTCAAAAGGAGACAAAAGATCCAACATTATAACCTCTTTAAAATTTGGGAAAAGTGCTTAGTTCAATAGGAGCAATAAGGGATAATAGAAATTGATTTTGGTATTCTACAAAACTTTACAAAATCAATCAAATATTGAACTATAATTTACAAAAGCACTATATCTTATCCATAGCATACTAGGGAGTCATAAGGCATTCTACAAAATCTAAGGATTGATATTAGGGAATTTAAATGGCTTCAAACAAATTCTTCCTAGCAGAATCTCAATTACTCAAGGGTCCTAATTATTTTTCCTAGAAGAATAAAGTGAAAGCTATCTTGGTATATGAAAAACTTTGGGATATTGTCAAAGGGAAAACACAAATACCTACCACAGATGATATTGAAATCCAAAAGTTCATAGAAAATGATTCAAAGGCTCTAATGATAATAACCTTTGCTATCACTGATGAAATACAACCCTATATCAGTTCAGCAAAAACATCTTCAGATGCATGGACAAGCCTAGAGAAAATATTTGAAGGAAAGAATAAGGCAACTATTCTCCATCTTCAGACTCAACTTCATTCATTAAAAATGAATAATGGAGAAAGCATAGAACTGTTCCTAAGGAAGGTAGCAGATATCAAAGGGAAATTATTTACCTTAGGGGAAATAGTCAAGGATGAACTTCTTACTCAAGTAACTATGAGAGCACTTCCAGACAACTATAAATAGTTGGTAACATCTTTACAAGTTCTAAGTAAAGATACTTCTTTTGATGAATTAGTCAATATTCTACAGGAATATGAAGTGGAAAATATAGGTAAAGATGAAATGTCTAACAATGCATTGTCATCTAAAGAAAATCCATAGGGAAACATTGCTACTTCATCAAAAGGATGGAAAGCATGGTACAACAGGTATTGTCAGATATGCAAGAGAAAAGGCCATAGCACCAACTACTACAGGTTCAATCCCAAAAATTAGAATCAAGGAAATCAGATGAACAATGGGAACCAATTTTAGGCACGACAATATCAAAATCCTCGTCAGCAACAATTTCAGCATCCAACCAATTACCCTCAATTGGAGTATCGAAAAAGAAATAAAAAAGGACATCTAGCTCAGAGGATAGAAGAAATTGAAGAACTAGAAGAATCGACAGATGATTATGAAATCAAAGCTCTCTCAACAAGAATGATAGATTATGAAGACACTAATCACTTGCTTGAACAGGTTGAAGAAATAGAGAAGAAGATTCAGAATCTCAAGGACTAGAAGAAGATCCACATTGAAGACTAAAGTCTTCAATATCCAAATAATGTAATACAGGGGGTGTTAGAAATAGATTATATTACATCATTTGGATCATGTAAATGTACCTTTCTTGGTACATACTTAGGACATTAGATTACTTTAGGGGGAAGTTATCTAGTTACTTCATGCAATGTAATAAATGCACAAGTGTCAATGTGCAAGTTGTATATGTGCAAGTTGTCCCTTGCACAACTAGGTAGAGTGTTGGCCAAGGAACCTATTTCCTATATAAAGGGCCATAGACATAGAGCAAGATATAGCAGTAGGAAGTAGTGTAGAACAATGTGGTATGATGTAGCAGTGTGATGTAATGTGATGGAGTGTGATATGCTCAATGCCCATTCTTGAGCAGTAGCTTTATTCATGGAGTGTTCATTTCCTCCATAGCTACTTTTGTAAACATCTCCATCATTTCTATTTATAGTATATTTTCAGTCATCTCATAGATTTACTTTATTTCATATTATTTTGCATCTTGTGATTGCTATCTCCCATTACATGCTGCATCAGAAGCTAATAAAATATCTCCACATCACCCTAATATTTCCACATCCCCATGCAATATCATCACTCCCCATGCCCATTTATGACACTTGGAAAGGGTGAGGATCCTCCCCATGCAAGTGCGTTCATGTGGCATGATGGGCACATGCAACTTGGGTTGGTAAGGACTCTCTTGACCCAAGGTCATTAATTGGGGAAGGTGAACATTATTCTAAGTAAAAATCTCCAAATTTTCCATGTCATCTTACCCCTACCACATGGCAAACACATCATGCCATGTATCTTCCAAGTCACCACCTCTTCACCCTTGCAAAAAGTCTATAAATACCCCCTTTTCTCCTCCATTTGCAAAAGGAAGTATGAAGATTACAAGCAAAAACTCTACAAAAATTTAGACTAAGCCCTTTTGTGTGTGTGTGCCATCCCTATCTATCACCACCCATTCACTAGAAAAAAAAACAACCATGGAGGTCAATACAAGCTCCTACATGCATACATCTTACTTTTGAAGTTGCCCATACACAGGAGACCAAATATACTCCATATTGTGATCAAGGGATATTCACATCTTGTAAAAGAGATACTACAAATTTCATCATCATTAGAGCAATAGAGAAGAGACCATCAGTTCCCTAATGGTCTATAGTTGTCATAATCATCCCCCAAAGGGTCCATTGAGAAATCCACCAAATCTTGGATGATCACATTCCAGAGTCTCAATCAGTCATGCCTTAATAATAGATAGGATAATAAGTCAAGCAAGGTATATTTCTAGGGTTTTATAACACTTTGAGATTATTTTTATCTTAAGCAAGATATTTCAAGTTTTATTGTTTACATCTTTCACAAAGTTTAGACCTAACCTAGGTGGGACCACTTGATGCTATTAACCTCTTGTTGTGGGTTGTGTGGAAGTGCATTGGAGGAGAATTTACCTAGGGTGGTTAAGAAACTAGAGCTTCAAAACCTACCCAACCCTCGAGGTGGCATAGAAGAAATTTGTAGCACCATTATTGTTATTGTTGTCATACATTATAAAAAGGGACATCCTCCAATTTGGATACCCCATTGTATAAATCCCTAAGAGGGTCATTTGTAAAAAGAAGACTATTTGTAAATCAATGAAATGGTGCATCTTCTATGTTACAAATAGGATTATGGTTAGAGCATAAATTATGCTTGTTTTCATCAATAAGATTCCTCCCAAATAATTTTATCAGCTGTTTTTTAAATTGTGTTAATCCCTTACTCTCTAGTGCATACAACCATTAGACACCACCCTAGATTGATAATTTAAAGTGTGAGAATTAATGACACTCACATACACCATGCCTAGATCAATAATTAGGCCTTGTCAAACTATGATCAGAATTAGCCTCATGATAGATACCATTGATGTGTTTACATAATTTCTATTACAAGTCATGGAATATCTAGGAGAGTGGAGCATAGACGAGGTAGGAACACAACTATAGAGGACAAAAAATAAAAAAGTCAAATTATTGTAGGTTAATATGCATAATCCTTCTCAACCATTGCCTATTGAATTAGTACAATTGGCCAAACAAATAAACCAAGAGTGGCCTTCAAGTACTTACATGCAATCAAGGAGGTAGAGAAGTATAAGAAATGAGACTAGGAGATGATGAAGGCCCTAAATAAAAATGCATAAATGAAAGTAAAGGAGGATAAAATTGCCCAACTACATAAAGACCTAAAAATTATGTAAACTAAAGAATAAGATCTTAAACAAAAAATAGAATGGGAGAACCTAAAGAGGCATCTATAGGAAGAAAATAAAAATCTATAGTAATTGGATTAGAAAAAAAAAGAAAAAGAAAAAGAACAGTTAAAACATGTTTTGGAAAAGGAAAATAGTAGTTGAAACAACAATTTGTAAAAGAAGCAATAGCTTTGGAACCAACTAGAATAACTAAAGATAAATACCTGGGAGATAGAGCATAAGAAAAATGAGATCATTTGAATCAATTAGAAGAAAACCCAAATAAAGAAATGAAAATGAGAAAATCCCAAGTGTCCACTATAGATCATATCAAGTCTGTATGGGATCAAATAAATATAGAAGTAGGATATTATAGTACCTTAGACAAACTTTGTAAATTTTTCCAATTTTGAATGAGAAATGTAGGATTAGAGATTAGGTAGTAGATGCACCTCACAATTCTCAAAATCTCACTATGGATACGGACCTATCCACTTACAAAAACTAGTTGATTTGCTCTAAGTGTCTATTTTCTAGCTAGAAAGGATCAATTGGCTTGAAGGAGAAATTCACTCAACAAAATGATTCAATTTTCTTGTAAAGGTGAGTGATTCGCTCATCAAGCTAGTACGAATCACTTGGATCCCAAGGCAAATCTTTTAGAAAGTAATATTTTATAGTAAAAGTTTATCCCAAATATTTACTTTTACTAGAGGTATTTTTTTCTCACCCTATGTAAGTTAGGGGTAAACTTTTACTACAAATAGTTCCATAGGGCCCTCATTGTATTCAACATTTGGCTACGAGAATGCAGAGCTACACTATAAAATCCACATTATGCTTTGTACTTGTGAAGTTGTAAGAAATTGATAACTCCGTAGGCATTCCATTAGTAGAACTGCTCTTTTGGTTTTTCAAGTGCATGATAGTTATGACATGGCCCTTCTAGCCCATCTTGTCATTTCTTTATAATTTTTATAATCTAATGAATGGGTGGATATTGATATTTTTTGTCTTCTTATGTGTTGATTGATCACACACTTTCCTATTCATGGTGTAACAGTCGTATTTGTTTAAATCTCTTGCACTCTTAAACTTCCAAACACTTTTATTCTTGCATTTTAATTTTTAGGCATTTCCATTTTTGCATTTTAATTTCATGCAATTTATTTAATTAGTGTAGGAATATTTTTTGCAAGGAGAGTACGAAGCCACCTAAATCTATAGGTAGGTAGAAGCCATTGGCAATTCCTTCCAACTTGGTTGAAACTTAAACTGAGGGCGTAAAACCTTAATTAGAAGTTAGGGCTATTATTGATTTCAACATAGTTTCTAGCATGCCCAGTGGGATTAACCTCATAGATTCCTTAAATTTATACTAAGTTTCTTGATTTTTATGTTGATTTTACATTCATCACTGATAAAATTATTGGATCAAAATTTAAAATTTTTACCAAGTCAAACTTCGAAAGTGATTCACTTTGAAATTCAAAGTGATTTGCTTGAAATTTCCAAGTGGTTTGCCCTATTTTAGGAAGTGTTTTTCTCAAGAAGGTCTAAATTTTTACAAGTTGATTCCAGAGAAACTCATCAAGGCAAAGGGTAAATTTTTAGTTTTGAGCTCATATTGACTTTGAAATTGACAATTTTTTTGTTATTTGTGTTCAAATTTTGTAGGTACTTGTGAATGGTGACTCTAACACAAACTTCGTAATTTTTTTCAAAGAAAGTGACTTCATGGCATTCAAGCATCATTAAAACTCAAATATGACCTTGTATGTGCATCTCCCATTGGTAGAAAGTACTTAAGGCAAATTTTGATATATTTTTTCCAAAGATCAAAACTACAAGCAATTTGCTTATAATTAGTGAATGATTCACTCTATAATAGTAAAATCTATCTAAAACAAGATCTAACAACCGATTTGTCCTAAATTTGAGAATCAATATATTAGGAAGGATAATTTTCTTCCTCTCTCATGGGAAGACAATTTGCTTTAGTCTTGAATACAATTTGCTCTAAGCAATATGCTTATATCCTTTTCCTACAAAAAATTGTTTAAATCTAAATTTACAAGTGAGCTACCCAAAAATAAGTAAATCACCTATATTTTTTAGACAAAGTGATTCAATTACAAAATTCTACAAGATTACTTTTTGCTAGCGAATAGCTCCAATTTTGCAAGTGAATCACTCAACAAACATATTTTTAAATTTTTGTAATTTTTTAAATTAAAACTTTGTCTATATAGGTACGTATGTGCAAGATTATGAATACACAATCAAAGACATAAAAAATAGGGAAATATGATCAAATGACATACTGTTGAAGAAGTGATAAAGAAAAAATAAAAGAACAAATTATCATGTGGATGTATCAAGAGGATAAATTTGAGGAGATTATAGTGTCTGATATCACTTAGTTAAAATATAAAATCCCCATGGCCAATCTAGTTAGTCAAAGCCTCATGCCAATGAAAATCAATTACTTGAGCCCATAAATGAGTTATTTGTTAGGTCTATCAAACCAATTTTGGTTTAACTCAACCTTTATCATGACTCACATTAATCCTCTTTATGGGATATTAGTTTACATGAATAACCTTACAAATAACCCACTCTTTGTGAGTCAATTTTACAACACACCATATATATTTGGTATGCAAAACATCCCTCTTGCAAGTATTCCTTTGACCTAAAGCCCTCCTAGATCCATTTTTTCAAATACACCCAACATCCCTCTACATCAATCTTTAGCTCCCGTTGGATTGGTAGGCTAAAATTTAATTCTTACTCAAATTATGCAAGCAATGACTAGACAAATGGGGTCATAGATGTCCTAGGAAACACCCAAGGATTTAAATTGCATTCACATAGAAAAATGTGCAAGGCCCACCTTCCCAAAACCAATAAATTCTATAGATAGGTCTAAATTACTCTCCTCTACAATATAATATTCAACCACCTCCAAACCAATAGTGGACTTACCAAAATTGGCTACCTCAATACTCTCTACCTTATTATCTTCCATATTTGTATCCTCCATACCCTCCATATCTATCTCAGGACTATGTGATGTATTCCCTCAATAATAATATAGTCAACCTTAAAAAAAATCCAAGATCTTCCTATACCACAAAATCAACTCCCTGATTAGACCTACAAAGGAATTCTAAATTTGGTGGTTTATTATCCTATTCCTTGAATAAGTATTAAAGCACTACTTAAATTTTATGGGAATGAGAACAAGATGACTTTGTATTATTTTAACGAATTATCGATGCTCAAATTAGTTTATCATATCTAGGAGGACATAATGATATACTTATTAATCTATTCCCTTCATGATAAAGTTGCTTTATTGTATAGGGGATTACTATGTAATTTAATTATGAGTTGGGCATGATTAATGGAGTTGTTTATGTATATATTTGGCAAAATGGTTTTATGAACCTTTGCTTCACATAAATATAAAATCATTGGAAAATATAATAAATAAACCAAGCCACAAAATAGTCTATACAAATAAGACAAGATATGATAATAATACTCCTTGAGAAAGAAATAACTCAACAAGATTTCCCACTATGAAAGGCCACTCCATAGGCAAAGATAATTGCAAAAGAATACTTGATATGATTGTTTATAATTACAATGACAATATCCCTTCTTGATATACCCATCTTCGTGGCCCATGCCAACTATTCATATTACCATATACAATAAAATAATAAATCCCCATATTCATATCCCTAGATACCATAGCATTCCACCCTACTTACAAATATTTTGTCCTTAAGACATGAGAAGAAACTAGATAATATGATTTGCTAAGCAATGTTGACTACTAGTATTAATCTTGATCATCCCTTCATACAAGTGAAATCTTGAATGGTGGTGGTCTGTGATGATGCCAAGTTATCATTATGTCATTTGAATATCTATAATTGCTTTACTATATACATGCTTTTTCTTCTCTACACTACTATTCTAAATGATTGGTCCTATTATTCTATGATGGTTCTACACCACTCTAAAATCTAGAATTACTATGCTTTTTATACTAAACATTGTCATACTTGATGTCGTTCTTACTCCATGTAGAATCATAAGAATATTGGTGCCTTAAGCCATACCTCCAAGATTGTTGTCACTCACGGTTGTGTGGGTGGAAAAATGTTATAAACTTAACTCTAGCATTTTGTTTCCTTTTATTCTTTAGCATTTTATTTTACTCTTTTAATTTTTTCCTCAAGCTCTTCTCTCTTGTCTATTTTTTTGGTGGATCTATGTGCTCTTCTAGTAGAGCTTCCTTGGATTTTACTATCGCTTCTTCCTGAGACTCTTCTACTACCTCTGTTATTGACTTAGCTTCTGATTCCTCTACTAGTTCCTTAACTTGTTCCCCTGCCATAACTAATTTTTTCTCCTTGAATCCTTACTCCTTAAGTTGAGAAATATCTTGTAGCGTTATCTTATTTTTCGTGTACCATAACTTCATAAACTTTGTTAACACATCAATGTTAGCATTACCCAAATACTCCAACCAAGGATAACCTAGAATAATATCCACATCATCCATATCAATAGCATAAAAATTTAAATGTAAAACATATTTATCCATGGTGATCTTCAAATATTCAAAATATGAACGTTCAAAATTTCAATTTGTATGTCTTTAATTTTTGTTGTTTGAACCTACAAAATCTTAGCCAAAACAATATTAACAAAATTGTATTTGTTGCCAGGATTTATGGAAATAATATCATTTTCCCTTTGAATGTAGCCATAAACTTGTAAAATAGATTTTTTATATTCAAATAAATCCTTCTAACTATTGTTTTCCCTATTTGAAACCAAAGTTGTGGTTCTCTCAGCCTACACACTATCATCCTTGTGTTTTCCTTCTACCAAATCCTTGAATTTTTCCAACTCTCTTTTTATATCCTTTTGTTCTTCCTGGAGCATATTTATTTTTTTAGTATAGCTATTGAGGGTATATTTTTTATATGCATTCCATTAACTCAAGAATGCTTGCTCTATTTCTTCCCAAGTTAGTCTATAATTATCGACAATAAAAAAACCTACAAAATGAAGAAAAATATGCTCCTCTAAGAGAATAAATAAGCTTAATGTTACAATTAAAATCATTAGAATAGAAGGATTTAAAATGTTTCCACCATTCTCTAACATCAATATCATCTTATTCAAAACATATTTATATTCATGAAGTTGTAATAAATTGGCAAGTATTTAGGTATTCAATTATTGCCATTGCTCTTTTGGTTCGTCAAATATGTGACAATTATGGCATGGGCCTTCTAGCCCATCTTATCATTTATTTATCAATTTTATAATCCAATTAATGGATGGATATTAATGTTACCTCTTATATGTTGATTGATCACACACTTTCCTTTCTATGATGTAAAAGAAATATTTTCTTAAATATCTCACACTTAAATTTCTAAACAAACTTATTCTTGCATTTTAATTTTCATGAATTTTCCTTTTTGTAGTTTGCTTTCATGCAATCTAGTTTAGATTAGTGTAGGAAGTTTTCTACGAGGACAATGGGGAACCAACATAAATATAGAGGTAGAGAGAAACCATTGGAAATCCCTTCCAACCTTGTTGAAACTCATATTAGGGGCACCAAATATTAATTAGAAGTTAGGAAAATTCCCTACTTCAACATAGTTTTTAGCATACCTGATGGGATTAATAGTTATAGTTTCCTCAAATTTGCATTAAATTTCTTGATTTTTGTACTGAAATCGCATTCATCACTAATAGAGTGATTGGCTTAGAAATTCAAAGTGATTGGGTCCATTTTGAGCAAAACTTAAAATTTTGCTAAGGTATCTATAAGTGAGTGGTTTGCTTGAAATTTCCAAGCAGTTTACCTTGTTTTAGCAAGTGATTTGCCTGGGAAGGTCTACATGTTTACAAGTCAAATCCAAAGTGATTTTTTGGGGCCAAGGACTAATTTTTTACTTTAAAATCAAATTGACTTTGAAATTGACCAATTTTTATTATTTAGACTCAATTTTTTTAGGTACTTTGTGAATGGCGATTCCAACACAAACATCATAATTTTGAAATTTTTGCAAAGATGACAACTTCAATGGCATTTGAGCATCATAAAAAATAAAATCTAATCTCATATGTCAATATACCATTGTTAGAAGGGGACTTACTTTGGAAGTCCTTCTCCACTTCCCTGCAACCCATCCTTGGCCCTATCCCAGATCCTTGTGATGCCCTTGATCTCTGGTACATCCTTTACCCTTCATCCTTGGCTGGTAGGCACTGTAGACAATCTCCTGGGGTGGGAGATCACTATTCCATTTGTCTACCCCTTTCCTTGCTATTTGGTTGGGTTTTATTCTGGTGCCTATTATTTAGGACATCCCTAGGTTTTTCTAGGATGTCCCTAGGTCCTATTCTGACTCCTTGTCACCCCTTGCCCTCCTCCTTGGTTGGCTGGTGTTGTATATGATCTCCTTGGGTTGGGATATCTATTATTCTCTTGTCTAACCCATTACATGCCTTATAGCAGGGTTTTCCTTTTGGTGCCTATGAACTGGGACATCCCTAGGTTTTTTAGGAATGATCCTAGGTTTTTCTTGGGTCATCCTTTGGGTTTTCTGAGTTCCTTCAGAAACCCTTTTCCTTTTTTCTTGTAGGGTACTATTTTGTGCTAAGTATCAGAGGTTCTTCTGGTGCAATGTGGTGTGGCTAAGGTTTTTTGGCTTCATGAGCAACTCTTCATAATATATTTTGGCTTGGAAGGGACATTGTGCTTATTCCTGTGGTGTTGCTCTTTGGGTTTCTAGTTATAGGTTTGATGATGGATATAAAATTTTTGTGGCCTTGGGGGGACTCTATGCTGATATCTGATGTGTTCTTGCGGGTCATCCTATTATGGTTCCCTGAAGCTGCTCGACGGTGGTGTTGGAGGTTTCTGTGGAACTCTTGCTACTTTTTTCTGGCATTCAGCGGGCCTTGCGCTTTCAAGTGGCATCTCGTGTTTCATAGTTCCTTTGTTGAGGTATTCTGGGACCTCCCCACCATTTTCCTTGGATCCCTTTTTTGCATTGCTATTTCCTCTATCTCCCTTGGTCTCTGAGTAGTTTCCTTGCTACAACGTGATTTCATGGCCTTTGGAGTCCCATGGTTGCTGATCCTCTTGCAGGCCTATTTGGGATGTTGGTCCCTACTGTGACATCCTCATGCTACATCCTTGTGCATCCTCAGGTGGGAATTTTTTGTGTTTCCCACTTTTAGTTCAAATTTGAATTTTTCAAATCTTTGTAATGGGCGAGATAGCCCTGTTTCATTTTTCCTAGGCAGGATTTTCTTTTTTAATTTCTATCACCATGTGCTTCTTGGATGGTCCTTTTGCACGTGTGTTTTTGGGCTATTTTGGGTGGGTTAGTGTTGTCCCAGACTTCAATGTAAAGTTTAAATAAATAAATAAATAAATATATATATATATATATATATATATATATATATATATATATATATATATATATATATATATATATATATATATATATATATATATATATATTTGTCCTTTAAGGCTATCCTTAGCCTATCTTGAAAGACATTCTTCATGTCTTTCCTATGGATTTTGGTGTCCTTTTTTGTGGCCTTGGGGCCTTGCTTATAGTCTTATGACTTTTTGTAATCAGGTTTTGGGATCCTTGATAAAAACCCATTTTTAATTTAATTTAACTGACCAAAAAAAATATACCATTTTTAGAAATAACTTAAGGTATATAATGATATATTTTTTCTAAATATCAGAACTACAAGTAATTCACTCAAAATCAAGATTCACTCTATAATTGTAAAATCTATCTAAAATAAGATATGATGAGTGATTTATCCTAAATTTGAGAAGCAATCCATTAGGAAGGACAAGTTTATTCCTCCCTCATGAGAAGGCAATTTGTTTTAGTCTTGAAAGCAATTCACTTTGAGTGATGTGCTTAGATCCTTTTCCTATAAAAAAATGTTTAAGTTGAAAATTTACAAGCAAGTCGCCCATAAAACAAGTGATTTGCCTACATTTTTTAGGTAAAAACTCCACTGAATTTTTTTGCAAGATTTTTTTCTAATAGCAAATAGTTCCAATTTTGTAAGTGAATCACTCAACATAAAAGATTTTAATTTTTTGTAATTTTTGACCCCAAAACTCTGTCCATGTAGGTATGTATGTGCAAGCTTATGAATACATGATTGAAGGCATAAACAATGGAAAAATATCATCAAAAGATAAAAATTATTACATATCATCAAAGAAATGCTAAAGAAAAAAGAAAAGAACAAATTATCACATGGGTGAATCAAGAGGATGTGTTTTAGGAGATTCTAGTGTCTAATCTCGCTTCATTCAAAGTAAAATCCCCATGGGCAATTTGGCTTATCAAAGCCTCATGCCACTACAAATTGGTTACTTGAGCCAATAAATGAGTAATTTATCAGCTTTCTCGAACCAAACTTTAGTCTAATCCAACCCTTATTATGATTAACACTAATCCTCTTTATGATATATTGGTTGACATAAATAACCTTACAAATAACCCATTTTTGTGAGTCAATTTTAAAACCCACCACTAGTCTCTAAAACTTAATACAAATCCCTTGCAAGTACTCCTGTGACCCAAAGTCCACCTAGATCCAGTTTATCAAATACATCCAACATTACTCTAGGTAAACCTTTAGCTCCCATAGGGTCATCAGGTTTAAATCCAAATATTGCTCAAATATGCAAGCAATGACTAGAAAAATGAGGTTGTAATATCCCAAGAAACACCTAGGGATTGAAATTGCATCCAACTAGTCAATTGCAACAAAATGTGCAAGGTCCATCTCCCCAAAACAAATAAATTATATAGATAGGTCTAAATTACCCTCATATACAATAGAATATTCAACCACCTACAAATAAATAATGGTATTACATTATTTGCCTCAATACTATCCACATTATTATCCTCCATACCCTCCATATCCACTCATGGCTATGTGATGTACCCCCTCCTCAACAATGATATAGTCAAACTCCTCCTCAACAAAATAATCCAAGAACCCCCTACACCACAAAATCAACTCCCTGATTAGACATACCATGGACTGCTAAATTTGGTGGTTTATTCTCTTGTTGCCTCAAAAACTATGAAAGTACTACCCACTTTTGATGGGAATGGAAACAAGACAATATTATATCACCTCAATGAATTATCAATGATCAAATCAATTTATCACATCCAGGAGGAGGACATAATGGACACTTACTAACCTATTTTCTTCATGATAAAATTGCTTTATAGTATGAGGTTTTACTAGATAATTTAGTTTTGAGTTGGACATAAATAATGGAGTTGTTTAGGCATATATTTGGTAACATGGTGCTATGAACCTTTGCTTCTAGTAAATATAAAAGCATCTAAAAATATAATAAATAAACTAAGCCAAAAAATAATCTACAAAAATAATACAAGATATGATACTACCCTTTAGGTAGGACAACACCAATAATACTCCTTAAGAAAGGAATAACTCCACAAGATCTCCTAATATGAGAGGCCACTCCACAGGAAAATATTATTACAAGAGAATACTTGATATGATTGATGATGATTATGATGACAATATCCCTTCTTTATATACCTATATTCCAATGTTACTTTGGGGAACCGAATCCTAAACCCTTATCCCACTCATTATTATAATATAATCAACCTTGGGTTACGTGTGGCCCATGCCAACTATCCATAATACCCATATACAATATAATATCATATCTCCATAATCCTATACCTAGGTACCATAACATTCCACCCTCCTTGCAAATGTTTGATCCTTAAAATATAAGAAATTAGATAATGTAATTTGCTAAGCAATGTTGACAACTAGTACCAATCTTGATCATCCCTCCATTTAGGTGAAATCTTGATTAGTGGTGATTTGTGATGATATCAAGTTGTTTTTATGCCACTTGACTATCCATAATAGCTCTATTGGCTAGATGATTATACTATTGTACTTTGATATTTTAAATGATTGATACTATTATTTCATGATGTTGCTACACCACTCTAAAATCTAGAATTACTTTACTTTTCCTGCTAAATATTTTCATACTTGATGCCTTTCTTACTCCATGTAGATCCATAATAATATTGATATCCTAAGCCATACCTCCAATATTTTTGCCACTCATGGTGAGGGTCATGATATGCTATAAGCTAGCCTTTCATTCTATTTCCTTTAATTCTTAAACATTTTGTTTCATTATTTAAATTCTGTTAGTCTTACAATGGCACTGAGAGGGGGGGTGAATCAGTGCAGCTATTTAAAAACTTAAATCTTCATCTCTTAATTCAGAACTAATGAATGCTTAAAACCAGATGCAACAAATGTAACAAGATAGCAACACATAACACAAGATTTAACGAGGTTCACCAGTTTTGGCTACTCCTCAAAAATAGACTGCTTGGACTCCCATCCAAATCCAGCCTTTGCAAAGCACCAACTTTACAAACAATTTACCAGCACCAACTGGAAGGAGCACCAACCCCTAATTTATCTGCACCAACAGAAAGGAGCACCAACCCCCGATTCCAAGCACCAACTTGGACTTTTATTTTAAATCTTGATTGACATAAAAATGCCTTCGTGTTACAAGACCCTCACTGGTCTATCTTTACTCAAATCAATCTCATGGAAGCATACACTCTTTTAAAGCTCTTCTTGCTGCACACTTACAACCTTTTCTTCTAGCTTACTCTTGCAGCTCTCACAGCTCTGTTGCACTCTTTATGCTGCACTCTCTATGCTGCACTCTCTATGCTGCACTCTCTCTATGTTGTATTCTCTCTGCTGCACTCTCTATATTTTTCTCTATCTCAGCCGTGCCCTTTTATTCATCCTTTTTCACAACACATTTCCTCTATTCTGCAACACGCTGCTCTCTCTTCCCGCACAGAGCTCAACGCTCTCTTACAACACACTTTTTCAACCTACTTTTCTCAGCACATTTTCTCTCTATTTTTGTGGCACTTTTCACTATCAGCAGCACGCTACTCTTTTTCTTTACGCACGGAGCTCAACACTCTCTTACCGCCCGTAGCACTATCTCACTATCCTGCGGCTCTTTTTTCTTTCACAGCAACGCTCTCTCTACCCGCATAGTGCTTAACATTACTACCTCACGCAAATCTGCTTTTATAACAGAGTTCTGTTTCTATTTTTGACTTCTATATTTTTGCATGCAGCTTATTAATAGAAACGGCTTCTTTATTCTCCCATGCAATCTTATTAATAGAACGGTTCTTTGAAACATTTCTCTGTCCGACTCTTGGTCTTCTTCTGACGACTTTCAGTAACCACCGCTGCATGAAATTTCTTTATAACGGCTCCTGTAACTGCAGTAAAGACTTCTATTTACTGTCACTGTAACTGCCCCTATAACTGCTGTAATTACTTCAGATCACTGTTCTTCTTTTAGCTGCATGATTTCTATCAATAACTGCACATTTAACTATTACACTGACTTCAGTTAACTCTTCTAATATTGGCTGCATGATTTTCCTATGCAACTGCATCTGTAACTGTCGTTTACCTCCAGTTAACTTTACTTCGGATTTTACCCACGAAACTAAGACATGTCACGAAATCACGATAGTTTCTGCCTCTTTGTCCACTTCTTCGCTTGCACCCGCGAAAACCAGACATGTCACGAAATCGTGACACTTTCGCCTTCTTTGCACTCTTCTCTGCCTGCACTAGCGAAAACATGACATGTCACAAAATCGTGACATCTTTCGCTTCCGTACATTAAACTCTGCAAGCTCTAGCGAAAACAAGACATGTCACGAAATCATGACACTTACGCCTACTCGCTACTCTTCTTGGCTTCAACCAGCAAAAATGGAACATGTCATGAAATCGTGACATCTTTCTCAGCCTTGTGCCTTTTCTGCCTTCTGCTCGCGAAAACGGAACATGTCGCGAAATCGTGACATCTCTCTCTTCCTTGTGCCTTTTCTCCTTCCTCCAAAAAGAACATGTCATGAAATCGCGACATCTTCTCTTGTGCCTTTTTTTCGATCTAAAAACATGTCACGAAATCATGACACTTTCGCTGCCTTGTGCCTTTTCTGTCTTTGGCCGAAAAGGAACATGTCACGAAATCGTGACATCTTTCTCTTCCTTGCACTTCTCTTCGACCCTGTCATGAAATCGTGACATCTTCTCTCCTTGGCACTTTCTCTTCGATCCTGTCGCGAAATCGTGACACTTTTTCTCCTTAGCACTTTTCTTTGATCCTGTCATGAAATCGTGACACTTTTCCTTGCCTTTTCTCAACATGTCACGAAATCGTGACACTTTTTCCTGCTTACGCTTCTTCTCCGAACATGTCATGAAATCGTGACACTTTTTCTTAGCGCTTCTTCTCCGAACATGTCACGAAATCGTGACAATTTTCCTTGCAAGCGCTTCTTCTCCAAACATGTCATGAAATCGTGACAGTTTTTCTACTTGCTTTCTTTTCTGCCAACATGTCACGAAATCGTGACAACTTTCTTACTTGCCTTCTTTGCTTCCAACATGTCACGAAATCGTGATAGTTTTTCCACTTGGCTTCTTTGCCTGCAACATGTCATGAAATCATGACAGTTTTGCTTGCGCCTTCTCTCTCCTCGTCCATGTCATGAAATCATGACAATTTTACTTGCGCCTTCTCTCTCCTCCGATATGTCACGAAATCATGACAGAAAACATGTCGCGATATCGCGACAGTTTTCTTACTTGTCTTTTTCTTTGATTTTTTGAATCTGGGCCACTTCTGTCTTCTTGGAATTTCATTGTACATGCTCTGTATGATCTCTGTACTCTTGTTCACTTCATCAACCGATCTATCTACTGCTCTGTACTCTTGTCCATTGCATCAACCGATCCTCTGTCTGTGTTGACAACAATGATAATACTTTGGCTGCACCTTGCTCATCAATCAACTCCTGTCCATCACCTTGCTCATCAATCAACTCCTATCCATTCCTGTCCATTGCATCAGCTGATCAACCTGATTGTGTTGACAACAATGACAATACTTTGGTTGCACCTTGCACATCAATCTCCCCCTTTGGAATTGTTGGCAACACACGTAATTGAGTGCAATTACCTGTAATTCTTCTCCCCCTTTGACAATAATACCAAAGGGCGGCTGCAAAACTCCCCCTGAGTTCATGCACAACATTCTCAGGCAAAAATTATTATAGTTAGCAGAAATACTAAGCATGAGCAATAAGGTAAACAAATGCATAAATGCTCCCCCTAAGAATTTGATCCCGATGGCTAGTCAAATCTTAGTCTATTCTTGGGAATATGTGACCACTTCATTTCACACTTTCTTCTGAGCCTCAACCCTCTGTACTCTGTCATAGGCTCACTAAGAACCTGCTTAACAAGCTCACATAGAACTTGTCCAGATCAGCTCACAAGTCCACACTAGAACCTGTCCAAATCAGCTCACAAGTTCATCAAGAAAAACTTGCTTAGCATGAACCCACAAAGAGAATTGTTAGAGACCCAATGTGATCCATCAACCTCATAGAAGCATAAAGAGAATTGTTAGAGACTCAATATGTTCTATACTTAACTCCCATTCTCAATCTCATCTCAATCTCAATCTCAAAAGAATAAGATAGATGAAGTATGCTTTTCTCAAGAACATGAAACACAACCCAACAATTGCCAACCATGCAATAACTCATCTAACAATGATACTCATGTTCTTTCCACAACCAATATCTATTCTCAACCAATTAGGGCTTTAACAACAATGCTTATAGACAAGGTTTAACCACCATTATTCAACTCAAGATTAACCTTGAAGCATTCAACCATTCACTACATGAAAAGGAAACTAGTAGACATCCTTTTCCTTCCAAAGGTATTTGAACAAAACAACCACCAACATAAATCACCAATGCAAAGAATAACTTGCTCAAATCAATCTTCAATGGAGTAAGCCCAAATCATGTATCAAGTAAAGCATTAACTTGATCAAAACAACCTCAATGACAACAACTCAACCATCAATCTCAAAACAGCCAACTAAGGGTTTCACCATCTTAATGCAAGTAGCAAGTCTTGCTAACATAAACCCTAGTGCAAAATGCTTCCTCTTCCTCAACCAGAATTATGCATTCACCCAAAGAAAACTCATCAATAATTTTAATGCATAAACGATCTTCACTATCCAGAAACTGGGATTTACACCAACAAGAATACCTAGTAGACAACCTTTTACCTCCAAACTCAATTTCAGAAAATACACCATCAACAATATACATGGAAGAAGTTGCCCATACCTTTGTTTGAGGAAGAAGAGAATAGTTCTTCAACCTGTTACCAACACCACCCTCAACTTTGCCACCAAGTTAGGGTTAGATTATAGAAGTAACCACAAAAATATTTATTCCATTAAAACACCTTATGACTCCAATCCTTAGAAGTCAACTATCAAAGAATATATAAAGCATACAAACAATATATCCTTTTACACCTTATTCAAACTCATACTTCTGGACCGTTACCTCTAGCGTTGGAACCTCAATCTATGCGCAGTCATCAACTCTCGGTATTCTGCTTCCTCAGGCAATATCTCGCATTCCTCAAATAATGCAAGACCTTCTTAGGTGCATAGGCATCTTGTCCTCCTAGGCGCTTCACTACCTGGGTGCTATTCTTTCAACGTCTCTGCCTTGCATGTGCCACTTGGCACTCTTGACCAACTGGGAGCTAGTGCCACTGATTGCTTTGACTCTGGCACCTCTTTGATAATGGCTACTTCTTTAGAGAAAATTAATGCTCTCTTATACCAAATGATGTGTTGTATTTTTTATTAATAACCGCATGCCTTCCCACTCAGAACATGGATTCTGTATTACCTGTAGATTGGGAATGTTACAGGCTTCAAAACCAGCACCTGCCAGCTTATGCTTCCATGAAACGTCGACCTGTGATGCATGTTCTATCCCAGATAATGCCTATCAGCTGCTGCATCAAAAACCTAGCTGTTCACCATGTTGTTCTACTGAAACACATCAGTTTAACACTATCTCCACAAACATCTATATGAACTGAAAACACACTTGACAACTATACAACAATAACCCGACTGCTGGTCTTTCATCCTCAGATACCCAGACAAATACATAGGAGCATTAAAATAAAACTTTAATATTGCTCCCCCTGAGGATGTGCCACCTGGAGCTGCTTAATGCAGTAGAGGAGTAATCTCCTTCTGTCCAAGGAGACACGAATTCCTTTCTTCTGTCTTTCTCCAGACTTTCCTGAACTTGGGCTTGAGTTTTTCAACTACATCCCTATTTTGCCCCTGTTCGTGAACTTGAACATTTCTCTTGCGGGGTTGTCTTTTGTGCATTCTTGATGGATGATTCTTTTCTTTTCTTTTATGCACATGATTTATTCTCTGTCTGTATTGCATTCTTTGAGTCTGATGAAATCTAGGGTTTTGCCTTAGATTAGATATAGAAGTGCTTGGACAGAACCTTGCTATGTGCCCTTGACCATTGCATTTAAAACATTGCACATGTTTTATTCCCTGTCTGTATTGCATTCTGTGTGTATGATGAAATCTATGGTCTTGCCTTAGATTGGATATAGAAGTGCTTGGGCAAAACCTTGCTATGTGCCCTTGGCCATTACATTTAAAACATTGCACAGGGTGTTCACTCAGGAAAGCAGATGTGTTTTTATCAGCATAACTCTTTGATCTATTATTCTGTCCACAATAAAATGCCTTGTGACCATAGCAATTGCATTTAGAACAATAGCCATTAAAAGCATTATTATTAAAGGAGTGAGAGTGAGAGAACCTCTTTTGTTGTGGTTGCTTTGTTGTAGATCTTCTTTGATGCTTTCTTCCTTTTGAAGATTTAGCTTCAACCTTGAACTTCTTCTTCTCTGCATATTTGGAAGATGAGGGTTGTTCAGCTTCAGACTTTTCTTGCTTTGATCCTTCAGCAGTGTGCTTCTTCTTCTCTGCATTTTTGGAAGATGAAGGTTGTTCAGCTTCATATCCAAGACCAAACTTAGCCGTGGTGCTTCTTTGTTGCTTTATCATTGTATCTAGCAACTCTGTGCTCTTCTCAAATTTGAGATTTACATTGGCCTCTTCTAGTTGTTTCTTCAATGAAACAATCTCTTCTTCTTGTTGGCAACAAACAGTCTCTTTCTCATTGATTTGAGACTTGAGAATATCTTCAATCCTTTTGTATTGTTCTACTTGCAGCTTTAGATCAACAATAACTTTGTTAGATTCCTCTTCACTTGTGCTGCATACATCATCCAGGTGTGTCTTCAAGGCTTCTTCTGATTTCTTGGCCTTTTGAACTTGTAGGAAGAGATCTTCAATCTCATCCCCATATTCTTCTAACTTCTTGGACAGTCTTTTGTTCTTTTTCCTTTCTAAACCCAACTCTTCAAGTGCAGCAATCAACTCACCTCGTAGATTTACTTCAGCCTCAGCCTCAAGGTTTTCATCATATTCCTGTTCTTCTTCAGTGTTCACTTCTTCTACCTTCTCTAGTTCAGTTTTCTCTCCCATAAGAACTGAAACTGGCTGAGATGCCTTTTTGGAGGAGGATCTATTCTTTTTAGCCATTGTGTGCTAATCAAAGATCAACCCTGACTGATTTAGTCAAAACTGGGAACTTGGCTCTGATACCAATTGTTAGTCTTACAATGGCACTGAGAGGGGGGGTGAATCAGTGCAGCTATTTAAAAACTTAAATCTTCATCTCTTAATTCAGAACTAATGAATGCTTAAAACCAGATGCAACAAATGTAACAAGATAGCAACACATAACACAAGATTTAACGAGGTTCACCGCTTTGGCTACTCCTCAAAAATAGACTGCTTGGACTCCCATCCAAATCCAGCCTTTGCAAAGCACCAACTTTACAAACAGTTTACCAACACCAACTGGAAGGAGCACCAACCCCTAATTTATCTGCACCAACAGAAAGGAGCACCAACCCCTGATTCCAAGCACCAACTTGGACTTTTATTTTAAATCTTGATTGACATAAAAATGCCTTCTGTGTTACAAGACCCTCACTGGTCTATCTTTACTCAAATCAATCTCATGGAAGCATACACTCTTTTAAAGCTCTTCTTGCTGCACACTTACAACCTTTTCTTCTAGCTTACTCTTGCAGCTCTCACAGCTCTGTTGCACTCTTTATGTTGCACTCTCTATGCTGCACTCTCTCTATGTTGTATTCTCTCTGCTGCACTCTCTATATTTTTCTCTATCTTAGCCGTGCCCTTTTATTCATCCTTTTTCATAGCACATTTCCTCTATTCTGCAACACGCTGCTCTCTCTTCCCGCATAGAGCTCAACGCTCTCTTACAACACACTTTTTCAACCTACTTTTCTCAGCACATTTTCTCTCTATTTTTGTGGCACTTTTCACTATCAGCAGCACGCTACTCTTTTTCTTTACGCACGGAGCTCAACACTCTCTTACCGCCCGCAGCACTATCTCACTATCCTGCGGCTCTTTTTCTTTCGCAGCAACGCTCTCTCTACCCGCATAGTGCTTAACCTTACTACCTCACGCAAATCTGCTTTTATAACAGAGTTCTGTTTCTATTTTTGACTTCTATATTTTTGCATGCAGCTTATTAATAGAAACGACTTCTTTATTCTCCCATGCAATCTTATTAATAGAACGGTTCTTTGAAACATTTCTCTGTCCGACTCTTGGTCTTCTTCTGACGACTTTCAGTAACCACCGCTGCATGAAATTTCTTTATAACGACTCCTATAACTGCAGTAAAGACTTCTATTTACTGTCACTGTAACTGCCCCTGTAATTGTTGTAATTACTTCAGATCACTGTTCTTCTTTTAGCTGCATGATTTCTATCAGTAACTGCACATTTAACTATTACACTGACTTCAGTTAACTCTTCTAATATTGGCTACATGATTTTCCTGTGCAACTACATCTGAAACTGTCGTTTACCTCCAGTTAACTTTACTTCGGCTTTTACCCATGAAACTAAGACATGTCACGAAATCATGATAGTTTTTGCCTCTTTGTCCACTTCTTCGCTTGCACCCGCGAAAACCAGACATGTCACGAAATCGTGACACTTTCGCCTTCTTTGCACTCTTCTCTGCCTGCACTAGCGAAAACATGACATGTCACGAAATCATGACATCTTTCGCTTTCGTACATTAAACTCTGCAAGCTCTAGCGAAAACAAGACATGTCATGAAATCGTGACACTTACGCCTACTCGCTACTCTTCTTGGCTTCAACCAGTGAAAATGGAACATGTCACGAAATCGTGACATCTTTCTCAGCCTTGTGCCTTTTCTGCCTTTCGCTCATGAAAATGGAACATGTCACGAAATCGTGACATCTCTCTCTTCCTTGTGCCTTTTCTTCCTTTCGCTCTAAAAATGGAACATGTCACGAAATCATGACATCTTTCTCTACCTTATGCCTTTTCTCTTTCGCCGAAATGGAACATGTCATGAAATCATGACACTTTCGCTGCCTTGTGCCTTTTCTGTCTTTGCGAAATGGAACATGTCACGAAATCGTGACATCTTTCTCTTCCTTGCACTTCTCTTCGACCCTGTCGCGAAATCGTGACATCTTCTCTCCTTGACACTTCCTCTTGGAACTTGTCATGAAATCGTGACACTTTTTCTCCTTAGCACTTTCTCTTTGCAACTTGTCATGAAATCGTGACACTTTTCCTTGCAAGCGCTTCTTCTCCGAACATGTCGCGAAATCGTGACACTTTTTCTTCTAGTCGCTTCTTCTTCGAACATGTCATGAAATCGTGACAGTTTTCCTTGCAAGCGCTTCTTCTCCGAACATGTCATGAAATCGCGATAGTTTTCTACTTGCTTTCTTTTCTACCAACATGTCACGAAATCATGACAATTTTCTCACTTGCCTTCTTTGCTTCCAACATGTCACGAAATCGTGATAGTTTTTCCACTTGGCTTCTTTGCTTGCAACATGTCACGAAATCATGACAGTTTTGCTTGCGCCTTCTCTCTCCTCGTCCATGTCATGAAATCATGACAATTTTACTTGCACCTTCTCTCTCCTCCGATATGTCGTGAAATCGCGACAGCCTCCATCATAAAACATGTCGCGATATCGCGACGATTTTCTTACTTGTCTTTTTCTTTGATTTTTGGATCTGGGCACTTCGTCTTCTCTGGAAAATCATTGTACATGCTCTCGTATGATATCTGTACTCTTGTTCACTTCATCAACCGATCTATCTCTCGCTACTCTTGTCCATTGCATCAACCGATCCTCCGTCCGTGTTGACAACAATGACAATACTTTGGCTGCACCTTGCTCATCAATCAACTCCTGTCCATCACCTTGCTCATCAATCAACTCCTATCCATTGCATCAACTGATCAACCTGACTGTGTTGACAACAATGACAATACTTTGGTTGCACCTTGCTCATCAATCAACTCCTGTCCATCACCTTGCTCATCAATCAACTCCTATTCATTGCATCAACTGATCAACCTGACTGTGTTGACAACAATGACAATACTTTGGTTGCACCTTGCACATCAAATTCTTCCTCAAGGTCCTCTATTGTGCTCTTCTTTTGGTGCATCTATGTGCTCTTCTAACAAAGCTTGGATTTTGTTGTTGATTATTCCTAGGACTCTGTTACTACCTCTATTGTATACTTAGATTTTAATTCATCTATTGATTCCTTAACTTATTCCCTTGCCATAACTGCTTCTTATTTCTCCTTGGATCCTTTCTTATTAAACTAAGAAATATCCTACAATGTTATCTTATTTCCTATAACTTCATGAACTTATTTTCCACATTAATATTAACAATACCCAAAGAATACAACCAAAGATAACCCAAAATACTATCCATATCATCCATATTAATAGCATGAAAATCTGTATGTAGAACATATTTATCCATGGTGATCTTCAAATCTTCAAAAATATGAACATTCACACCCTCAATATTATGTTTTAAACTTTGGTTACTTACAGTTGCAACATATTAGTCAAAAAAATGTAAATAAAATTATATCTATTACTAGGGTTTATGGAAATAATATAC
Organism: Wollemia nobilis; assembly: GCA_028583015.1. NCBI lineage: Eukaryota > Viridiplantae > Streptophyta > Pinopsida > Araucariales > Araucariaceae > Wollemia > Wollemia nobilis. Next base: position 24,567,617 of record JAQPPZ010016957.1, on the reverse strand, counting down.
TTTTTTCTCTAAATGTACCCATAAATCTGTAAAATAGAATTTTTAGATTGAAACAAATATTTTTTACTATTGTTTGGCCTATTTGACGCCAAATCTCCTTATGTTTTCCTTCTATCAATTCCTTGAAAATTTTCAACTCTCTTTTTAATTTATTTTATTCATATTGGAGCCTATAATTTATTTCTTTTATTGTTAGTGGCCATATAAAACTATAAATCCAAGAGAAATATGCTCCTCTAATAGAATATATAAGCTTAATTTTCCAATTAAAATTAGTAGAATAGAAGGATTTATAGTTAGAATATGTGTGACCCATAATATAATAAACCTTGGGTTATGTATGCCGCAAACCAACTATACATAATACCCATAAACATTATAATATCATATCCTCATATTCCTATCCCTAGGTACCATAGCACATGGGAAATGGTTGCTCTGTTTTATTTCAATTAACTTCAATGCAAAGACACCCTTAAGAAAATATGCATGATTTTAATACTAGATTTTTTAGGACCTTGAACCTAATCCCATAAAATGTTAAGCTAAATGTAAAATAAGCATTGTCATATTTTACATCAATTTTTTACAGTTTGAATTATCTTTAATGATTCATAATGATAAGCATTGTACACTAGTTGTGTCATGCAAAGAAGTGGCTAAAGAAGAGGATGTTCTCATTCAAGTAGGAATAATACCCCCTATTCTATTTACTATTCTACACCTAGACCTAGATCCATGCTTAACATTCACCTATTTCTAATTGTTACATTCCAAATATAATAGTCGTCGGCTATGTTGCACAAATGTATTTTAATTATTATTTATAGGTTAGCTATCTAACTGGTTTTCTCATATTTTATCGAATATTTCATTTGCAAGTTGCAGAAGGACTGTGCCCTCCTAGAGGTTAGGACTATCCCTTATTAAGAGGTATTGATTTACTTTAAATTTATATATGCGTTCTCAGTTTCCATATCAGTTTATGTGCATTTCATTTTATCAATATTCATTTTAATTGTATACATATATAAATTAATAATACGTGTTCCTAAAGAACAAAGGGAGGCAAGGGTACTTGTACCATTCCAAGTGGTATCAGTGGTTGGTTTGGTCTAAAGACATAGGAGTTGTTACAAGTGTTTGGTTACTGTCACAATCCATAGTTATAGCCAGCTAAGCAGAAATGATTTGCGTCTAGGTTCAGGTCTCTCAAAATCGTTGGGTCCAGCGAAAACATTACAAGAAACTAGCATGCCCATAAAAATTATCTAGCACACCGGTTATATGATAAACTCAGCACACGCTATGGAGGCTATGGAATAAAAGGGTTTCACGTGCAAAGATATCAGAACTCACAACAATCAACATGGTGAGGGATAAAAAAATGAGTAAGAATCTAGTTTAAATGATTGAAAACACCTCGAATCACCAAACAGTCGAAGAAACGCTAAAAAATTGTAGTATACGCCATCAACCAATCAACGAGCGAGAAAAAAACAACTGTTGCATTATAATATAAGGTACAAAATTCATCGACTTATTTTGTTTTTATGTTGTTGGGGTAAATATCCCACATCCATCGGGCAGTAGGCCAAAAGAAGGTTTATAAGGCAAAGAGTGCTACCTCTAAAGTGTGACTTCGGTCACATAGTCGTTGGTCTCTTCTTGCATGAGTTAGTCTTAGAGCATCATTTAAATTGGTTCTAGTCTTGTCCTCATTGTTACTTTTGTATCTCCGTAGCTAGTGTCCTTCATTCGCTTGTCCTTCGCTTCTATGTCCAACTCATCCTATGTATCACGTACCCTTGGTAAGGCATCCATCTATCCTCTCTTGGTACCACAGTTCTATCTATGTCATCATATTATGTGTCACTTAGAGTCCTTGTCCTGTCCTGTCCTTCACGTCGTTGTCAAGTTTTTAGCTTGCTTCATATTCTATGTCACTTAGAGTCCTCCCCCTATCTTGTGTCCTCTGTGTGGGGCTTGCTATCGCATCATTTCAAGTGTCGATCAAGTCGGTTATAGCATCGGTGTAGCCATGATGTCACATAATTTTAGGTGTCATCGAGTTGGTTATAACATCTAGTCATTAGTTGTGTTCACAATTCTTCAGGTATTACACCTAGTCCTTAGTTGTGTCTGGTCAGCAGTCATCATATAAGCCAGGAGTGTCATATCGTGTCCAAATTTTAAGTATCTAGTGGTCGAGGGTATATATATCGAGTTGTGTCAGATCAACTCACAATCAAATATCATAAAGTGATAGAAGTAACCATTGGAAATAAGTCATCACCAGGGGAGACACTAGCCACTAAAAATCAATCACATTCCATGTCACAGTTGGAGTGACATTGGGAGCAGAAAATAACACAAATTTTTACCCAAATTCATCAAAAATTTTGAGTTCAAAACCTTATTGACAAGTGCATGAGTGGAAGGTGGACCAAAGGACCAAACGGGCGATTAACAAGCTCGGAGAATTCAAACGAAGGGATCTTAAAGTCACAAAGAAGACCTCCAAGAAACAAAGGTACACATTATTCTTCTCCTTTACGAATTAATAGTTTTGATCCTGATCATCCATTGCTTAACACCATGGCATCCAATCCTTCTCCTACTTCTTCCCATGAGAACCTCACACATGAGGAAATAGGAAACCCCAATACCAACACCTCGACCATACAAACATTAGTAGACAATATGCAAAACTTGACCACAATGGTGACCCAACTAATGGAAAGACAAAGCCAACCAACCCCTCCTATTCCAAATCGCTCCCATAGACACTGGAACAATGAGGATCAGGATGGAGAAGAAGTTTATGCACAACAAAGAGGTCATAATGGTAGTACCCAAAATCGCTTCCATAGACATAGGCATAATGAGGACCAAGATAGAGATGAAGTTTACCAACAACCAAGAGGTCCTAATGGGGTCAATTTTCCATGCATTGATATGCCCACCTTTGAGGGTCATGATCCACGTGGTTGGATAGCCAAAATGGAAGGCATTTTAGACTTATACCGAATTCGAGATTCAGAAAAAGTTCCTTTTGCTACCTCCAAACTAGGTACTGAAGCTTATCAATGGTTTGTATGGCTCAAATGTGAGAAGGGAAATACCATCTACTGGGATGATTTCACCAAATATTTTCTTAAAATATTTGATGAAGGATCCTCATCTTCATACATGGTGCGGTTGTTATCACTTAAGCAAATAGGATCGGTAATGGATTATATCTCAAAATTCACTAGCCTGCTTTCCTATGCAAGAAACTTACAATCCGATGTGGTGGTATCTGCTTTTAGAAATGGGTTGAAAGAGAATATTAAAGTCAAAGTGGACCTACAAGATCCATCCTCTTTAGATGCCTGTATAAGGATTGCCAAGTTGGCTGAGAAGAAGGTGCAAATGGGGACATCTACACGACGTGATTCATATGGTCGACCTCAATACCACAACAACTCTTTTCACAGAAATGATCAACCATCAAGATATTTCTGCTATAAATGTCACAATCACCATCCAAAAGATCAGGCATGTGTACCACGATAGAACTTTCAAATTGAATATGTTGACAAGGAAGATGAAGAAATAGAGGAGACCAGCTCACCTGATTGTCCCATAGATGAAGACCAAATTGAACACGAGGAGGTCATAGTTGAGGAAGATACTATGGAAATTTTAGTACATGCTCTTATGGGGTTATCAGCTCACCATACAATCAAGGTAGCAGGGTTCATTCGACAAAGGAAGGTAACTGTATTAATTGATTCAGGAAGTACTCACAACTTTATTGACACAAAGATTGCCAGGGCATTAAACTTGCACATCAACTCCTCCAATCAAGATAAATTTCAAGTTATAACTGCAAATGGGGGAAGTGCTCAATGTATAGGTAAAACATCTTCAATTTCATTACAAATGGGAAGTTATACTTGGCATGGTCCTCTTTTTGTTATGAATTTAGGGAATTCAAAAGTTATCTTGGGAGTCGCATGGTTAGAACAAATGGAAACCACGATCGGTTTTAATTACAAGCAACACTTTGTTGAATGGAAAGAAAATGGGAAGACCATTCACCTCCAAGGAATTCCAACACCTCCATCAAAGATAGTAAGTTCGCACAACATGGAAAAAATATTAAGAAAAGGTAGTTACGGATTCATTGCTCAAATTAATTGTATGGAAATGCAAGCACAAGATACGCCAAAAATCCAATCAGAAGATCTACAAAACATTGTGGCCAACTATGATGAGGTCTTCCAAGAACCAAAGGGACTACCTCCCAAAAGATCCCATGACCATGCCATACACCTTGTTCCAGGAAGTCTTCCTCCTAATGGTCATCCTTATCGATATCCCCAACCTCAAAAAATAGAAATTGAGAAAATTGTCCAAGAACTATTAGAACATGGAGTCATCCATCACAACACTAGCCCCTATTCTTCACCAGTAGTTTTGGCCCATCGCAAAGACAATTCTTGGTGTATGTGTCCGAATTTTCGTCCCCTTAACAAAATCACCATCAAGGATAAATTCCCTATACCTATCATTGATGATTTACTAGATGAACTACATGGTGCAAATTTTTTTACAAAATTGGATTTACGTTCTGGGTTTCACCAAATTAGAGTTAGGGAAGAGGATATTCCCAAAATAGCTTTTCGCACTCATGAAGGTCACTATGAATTCTTGGTCATGCCTTTTGGTCTCACTAATGCCCCATCTACATTCCAAAGTCTCATGAACCATGTGTTTCGTCCATTCCTTCACAAATTTGTCCTAGTCTTCTTCGATGACATACTCATATATAGTAAATCATGGAATGATCATTTGTTGCATGTGGGAAGGGTTCTTCATATACTACACAAGGAAAAGTTATTTGTCAAACGCTCTAAATGCTCTTTTGGTGTTCAAGAAGTTGAGTACCTGGGTCATATAGTTTCTCAGGAAGGTGTTAAAGTGGATCCCAATAAGATAAAGGTAATTCAGGATTGGCCCTTACCTAAAACTATCAAGAAACTTCATGGTTTTTTGGGTCTCACCGGCTATTATCGCAAGTTTGTGCGTAACTATGGAAAAATTGCAGCTCCTCTCACAACTCTTACAAAAAAGGATGCTTTTCATTGGTCGAAAGTAGCCACTCAAGCCTTCGAGGCTCTCAAAGAAGCAATGTGTACTACTCCAGTTTTGGCAACTCCAAATTTTCACAAACCATTCGTAATCGAATGTGATGCTTCAAGAATAGGTATTGGGGCAGTATTAATGCAGGAAGGTCATCCCTTGGCATTCGAAAGTAAACAACTTTTGGGAAATTATTTGGGAAGATCTACATATGAGAAAGAAATGTTGGCTATTCTACATGTAGTGGAGAAATGGAGACACTACTTAATCAGTAGCCGCTTCATTATAAAAACCGATCATAGTAGTCTCAAGCACTTTCTAGAACAATGATTTTCTTATCTAGAACAAAACAAGTGGTTAACAAAATTGTTGGGATATGATTTCGTTATCGAGTACAAGAAAGGGAAAGAAAACGTGGCAGCAGATGCATTATCCAAAAAATATGAAGATGAAGTGGTTATTAATGCTATTTCAGGTCCTTGTTCTCAATGGGTATCTCAACTACAGGAAGAATGGTTGTCCAATAGTGAAACTACTCAAATAATTCAGGATTTGTTGTTGGGTTCATCCAAGCACCCTCTTTTCTCCTATGAAGACAAGATATTAAGAAGGAAGAATCGCATTTACATTCCACACACTTCGACAATCAAATCAAGGATTCTAGATGAGTCACATGCTTCTCCATCAGTAGGACATTCAGGTTTTTTGAAAACTTATATGCGGATTAAACAATCCTTTTGTTGGAAAGGATTAAAAGCAGAGGTCAAACAATGGGTGGTTGAATGTGAAGTATGCCAATGCAATAAGGGCAAAACAGTCAAATCACCAGGGTTGCTTCAACCATTACCCATTCCAGATCATCAGTGGGAACACATTTCAATGGATTTTATTGAAGGTCTTCCTAAGTCAGAAGGCAAAACAATAATTTTTGTGGTAGTTGATCGCCTCTCCAAATATGCTCACTTTCAGGCTCTACAACATCCATTTTCAGCAAGCAAAGTGGCTAAGGTATTTATGGACTCAATTTTCAAATTGCATGGAATGCCAAAAAATATTGTAAGTGATCGGGATCCCATATTTACTAGCAATTTTTGGAAAGAATTATTTCGACTTAGTGGTACCAAATTAAATATGTCCTCCGCATACCATCCACAAACAGATGGCCAAACAGAGGTAGTTAACAAATGTTTGGGTACCTACCTAAGATGTTTTGTTCAGGATAAACAATATCAATGGAGTCATTGGCTTTCCTTGGTAGAATGGTGGTACAACACTTCGTACCATTACTCCATCAAGATGTCTCCCTTTGAAGCATTGTATGGAATTAAGCCACCAACAATAGCAGATTATGTACCAGGATCTTCCAAAGTGGCCCAAGTAGATGATTGGTTTCAACAACGATAGTCAATGCTCACTATTCTCAAAGACAATTTGGCCCAAGCACAAAATCGTATGAAGCAGCAACAAGACACACACCGTTCAGAAAGACAATTCAATATTGGTGATATGGTGTTCCTGCGTTTGCAGCCCTACAAACAATTGTCATTGAAGATCAAGTCCAGTCAAAAGTTGGCTCCATGATTTTATGGCCCTTACAAAATTGTGCGTCACATTGGAGAAGTGGCATATCAACTAGAGTTGCCTCCCTCATCACGTATACATCCAGTATTTCATGTTTCCTATCTCAAGAAGGTGATCGGCCAGAAAGTGCAATCTCAATTAGAATTACCAGTACTCGATGAAGAAGGGCGTATATATCTCCAGCCTGAAGCAATTTTACAAAGCAGAACATGCATACTGAGATCTCATCACATCCAAGAATTTCTCATCAAATGGCAGGACCTACCGAAAGAAGATGCTACATGGGAACCTGAAAGTATTTTCCAGACATTTCCAGCTTTGAGGACAAAGCTTTCCGAGGAGGGGAGCCATGTTACATTCCAAATATAATATAGTCATTGGCTATGTTGCACAAATGTATTTTAATTATTATTTATAGGTTAGCTATCCAATTGGTTTTATCATATTTTACCGAATATTTAATTTACAAGTTATAGAAGTATTGTGCCCTCCTAGAGGCAAGGACTAGCCCTCATTAAGAGGTATTGATTTACTATAAATTTATATTTGCGTTCTAAACTTCCATCTCGGTTTATGTGCATTTTATTTTATCAGTATTCGTTGTAATTGTATACATCTGTGAATTAATAATACGTATTCCTGAAGAATAAATGGAGGCAAGGGTACTTGTTCCCTTCCACTAATCCCCAAAAAAATGCTTCCATTCATCCTTCCACATCACTATAAATTATTACACATCCTGACCAAAACCGATCATCCACTGTAGCCTTTTACCCACAACTTACATCCCTCTTTGCTCCATCCAACTCAAGCATTAATTCCAACAATAAATTTATAATGAGTGAATTAGAATAATATTGCAAACCAATAGTGGCAACAATCATAGAATTAGAATTCCTAAAGATATTGTACCTAATAAAAAATTATGTGCCTTAATAAGGAATTAATCAATGAGTAAATCAAACTCAAAATCACATGGTTAATACCAATACATAGATGGATTCAACATGGTGTCTCCATTGTAATGATAGGCATTATCTCATAGAGTTCATTGGATCCGTCAAACATTTTCAAACTATTTAGTATAATTAGCAATATCAAAATTAATAGGTTGTCATCATAGGTCAAATAATTCCCATAGAAAATCCATCCATAAACCAACAACCTTAGGCTTTGCAATTAGTACTTGCCTTACCCACCCAACAATGCAATCCTAGAAAATTTTAGTGCTATATAGGTAAATGAAGAATCGGTATTCAAAGATGATGTAATATGTGCTAATCAACATAGGGTTGAAACTAGGAGTAAAATGGAGGCTTCTAAAGAACAACCAGTCTAGAAACAAACCAAAACTAGGAAAGGTACAATGGACCTTAGAAGAGGAATGCCACTTGTATACTTAAAGGATATTAGGGGATTATCATAGCAAAACAAGGGAATCAGAAAGAGAAGAACACAGAAAAGAAAGCAACATGTACACCTCAAAAGGGAAAGGAGGAACACAAAATAATAAAGACATGATGGTAGATAAAGGAGAGGAACTTATAACAAACAAAGGAGATAGAGAAGCTACTAATAAATCCACTAAAAAGAAAGACAATAAGGGTCTCACTTTAAAATGAGACAAAAAGATGACAAAAATACCTCTCTCTAATGAGTGAAGGATGAGCTACATCCTTTGAGCAATATAAAATTTTTATAATAAAAAATAAAGCACTTCTGTCAAATTCAAATTAATATCATAAAGTAAATCAAAAGAATGTCATCCAAGGTCAGCATGCTGGAAGCATGATCCCTACCTAGACAATGGGACCTACTCCAAAAATCTCTAAAAGGTCAAGAGTAGAGCTATGCTAGGGGTAAGCAATCCGAGTCCACTTAGACTAAGGTACTAGATCGATAGAATTTTATGGAAGAGCATATAAGAACATCTAGGTAATTAGATATATGGAGTGCCCCAAATCCAAAGACACTAAAACCACCCCCATTCTATGTGATGATCAAAATAAAAAATATATTCTCAATAACTGCATAGTCAATTCAAATTCAACAACCACAATTATACCTACAACTGTTTGCAAAGAAATGGGTCTTCCCTACACCAAGACGACTAGACACCCAATCCAAATAGATGGTACAAGAGTCAATGTAGTTGAACTATTCAAAGATCCGATCATAACTATAGCCAGACACCTAGATTTTATAGTAATATTAGGAGTTATGGTCGTGGAACTACCCTTGTGTTTTGGGATGTTGCTATCCAGAGAGTAGACACATAAGTTGTTTGGGGATGGTTACCCAGTGATGGACTATACTCATATGAAGGTGCCTATATATGGTAAGGTAATCAAAATAGAGAATGAACCACCTTACAACTACCTTTTGCACAAGCTTGATGATGAGAATATATTGAACTGGAATGAGTTGTCAAAATTTATAAAAGATGATGGATATATTGAAGGTAACCAAGATCCAGAGGTTGACATTATAATTGATGTATTTCAAGATGATGGAGATCCTAATGTTAAATATAAAGAAACTAAACTAGGGAACTATCTCATCATTAAAACATCTTCAAATATTCTAGCCTTGATAAGTCAAGAAGCAAATAACATGCGTATTATGTATTTTTATGACACCAAAACCAAGAATGGAATAAGCATTGGTGTGTCTTTTATTTACCAAGGTGTTTAGACTCATTATGATTACAAATTATTGTTTAACTATACCAATAATATTGCAAATTATGAAACACTTTGTACTCATTCAAGAAAAGCTAAACATATGGGAATTAGAGATCTATGAATATATGGTGACTTTAAACTAATTATAAACCAGACCAATTCCCAATGCACCACTAAAATTAGGTACCTAAAATATTACAAACATCGAGTCTAGTATTTTTTCAAAAGCTTTGGTACATATGAAATCAAAGTGATACCTAGGGAATTGAACACAAGGTAGATGAGTTGGTGGTAATGGCAACCCAATTCAACCCCACCAATAATATATAGGATAAACCTAAAGAACTAGAGGTAGTCTTGTTGGACATTTTGAGTCCCTAAGATAAAAGTTGTCATTGATGTCAAAAGGACATATGTAAGTAAGCACTATGATTTTGCTCCACAAAGAGCTTCATGAGAAGCCAAGGTTTTGATTAAAGGTTCTAGAAGGGATGCATGGCATTTTGTTCCAAAAGGAGCTTCAAGGGAAGCTTAGCAAAAGGTTTTTATGAAAACCAAGGAAGGAAAGGAAAGGTTTTATTTAAAACCAATGGATGGCAGATTTGAAATGGATTTTTCTTAAAACCCAAGTTGGATTTTCGTTTCATCGAAAAAGGTGCGTCGATGATGGAGAAATTTAATTTTAAAGGTTTAGTTTAAATTTTAATTTATTTAAAATTTAAATTTAAATTTTAAAATTAAATAAAAAGTTTTTCCCTCCTTTCTTATTGGTGTCGCCGATGTCATGAGGGCAATGTTAAAAGGGCCTATGTATTTGCATTGAAGGATGGCTTATATAAATAAGCCAAAGGTTTTCCATTTAAAAAACCTAAGGAGTGTCACATGATTTTTGAAAACCCAAAGTATTTCTGCATCCAAATATTGTGCAATGAATTTTGTGGAGTATGACGTGGGTAGTCAAGTCGTGGATGGTCAAAGTTTTGGTGCCTTGTGAGGAAAGTGCACACAGTTTAAGGAAGAGAGTGCCCAAGGCACTCACATGGGCAGTCTTAGCTCATCTGACTTAGTTACCGCTTGGCAGCACAGTGGGCAGAGGTTTGAAATGCCAAATCCCTTTAAGGGCTCCTTTGAGGTATGCGCTCCGACTCCGATATTTGTGGGGGTCAACATTTTAATTAAAATATTTGCTTGCTATGGTTTGATTATGTTTTTGTGGGAGATATAAGGTTGAGCAAGCTTTAATATTTTAATAAGGTTTAATATTTGATTAATGTGGGATATTTCCTGAGAAAGCTTTGTGATTATTTTTGAGTGCAAAAGTGTTGAAAGGAAGGATATAAAATATTTGATTTATTTTATGGTATAAGTGGTTTTTGGAGTGACAAGGTTATGCAATATTTTGATTTATTTTATTTTATGGTACAAGTGGTTTTAGGAGTGATAAGGAAGTTGTGCATTAATTCTTAAGAAGGTTTTCTAATTAAAATTCTTGGTAAATATTATTGTGAAGTGGAGTAATGTTGATTATTTTGTGATCGTCTAACCCTTGTGAATATTGGCAAAAGAATATTGTGATTGTGGCAGATTTCCAAAGAGGCTTTGTCATCTTCGTAAAAGGTATGGGCACATTCTCCTATTGATTGATTATGGTGGTTGATTTCTAAAAATATCTTTAGAGTGAAAAGGATTGATTGTGGTTTCCTTTTCGAAAGTGATTGGTTTAATGCTTCAAGGTTTTCTGGATTGAGAGTTGTGATTAAACCTTGTTTTATAAGCATTGTTGTTGGAGCCCATTGGTTGTGCAAATAACTTGAGCTTGAGTTATAAGAGAACATGAGTATCATTGTTATGTGATATTTGTTGTTGAGCATTATTGGAAACATTTTGAGTTGGTTGATACATTCTTGTACTAGGGTTTGTGAGAAAGGGTTGTTCATTGAGGTGATTGGTTGAGTTGAGTTGATTGAGCCTAGTCAAGTGGATGCATGTGGTTGTTCAAGTTCCATAAAACAAACTATTCTATATTCTGGATTTGAGTTGAGATTGAGATGTGAGAATAGAACATATCGAGTCTCTAACAATTCTCTTCATGATTCTATGAGATTGGACAAGTTCTGTGTGAGCTTGTTAAGCAAATTTGAGAGAAGTCTTTGAGAAGGCTTGTGGACTGATTTTGAGTAAGCTTTTGTAGAATATTTCTATGCATATTTGAGAGAGTCCTAGAGAGGACTTATTGAGAATATTTGGACAAGTTCTATGTGGACTTATTGAGCAGATTTGAGAAGAATATGTGTGGACCTGTTGAGCAGATTTGAGCAGGTTCTGTGTGGACCTGTTGAGCAGATTTGGATAAGTTATGAGTGAGATTTTTGTGCATATTTGAGAATGTTTTCAGTGAACCTATTGACAGAGCTTTGGAGGTGATAGATTATAGATAATAGAGTCTCAATGTATAGAGATCCAGTAGCCAAGAAAATTGAAGACAAATCTGAGTGAGGAGTCTTCAAGTGGAGAGAGATCCACCAATCAGTGCAATAGAGAGACAGAGTCTTCTAGAAGATCACTATCCAGAGCAGAAGGGAAAAGAGTTCTCCTGTGGAAGAGATCCATGAACTTGATATTAGAGGATCAACATCTCCTTTGGATAGAGTTCCATAAACATTGTACTTGGAAAGGATTCCCAAAATATTATTTGAGAAATATTTAGAAGAAATATTTTTTTGTGGAGGTAGCCCACATTGGGTGAACCACATTAAAAATGATGTCTCTTATGTGTGTGATGCTTTGTGTGATGTTCACTATTTTATTAATGGTGATGCTACTATTTGGGGAAAAGTTTTATGTTATACTGTTCACACCCCTCTCAGTATAAGCACATGTTCTTAAAGTCTTTAGACTAGTAGTTCATAATAATTCCAACCAATTATAGCTCTTCAATAATGATAAAAAAAATCATAAAATTTCTAACTATGGAGGCCCAATACATTGAAGAGAAGAATGAGTATGGGATAACATCAAGGATGGAGTCATAAAACTAAAATTGAATTAGTTTCCCAAAGACTTGATCACCTGGGAAAGTTTGTTTAAATCTTATGATAGTACAAGAAATGTGAGTCTTAAGGTGAAGTCTTATTCATATCATCTAGTTGAGGTAGCTAAAGAGAAGAGTCTATGATTAGAAAATAATTTCACTTAGGAAGAAAAATACCTTTTCAAAGAGCTTTGTAGTAGATACAAAGATGTTATTACCTAGACATACCAATATATTAAAGTCTACAATATAACATCATAGAACATACTATCAAATTGGATCTTGATGCAAAACCTTTTGAATAGAAATGAAGACTAATAAAACCAAAAATATATACCATGATGAAGAAAGATTTATTGAAGCTTTTGCAAGATCAAATTATATTCCCAATCAAACACTCCACTTGGGTTTCCAATTTGGTCCTAGTACACAAGAATAATGGGGATATAAGGCTATGTGTTGACTTCAAGAACCTGAATAAAACATATTTAAAATCTTAGTACCCATTGCTCATCATTGATAAAATATTATAGAAGGTAGTTGGATAACAAATTTTGTCTCTTATAGAATTCTTCTTAGGGTATAATCAAATTTGGGTTAAATATGATCAACACAAAACAACTTTCAGTACTAAGTGAGGGACCTTTACATACTAGGGAATGTTTTTCAACCTATCAAACATAGGGAAAAAATTCTAGAGGGCAATTAAAATAGCTTTTTTTGGGCTCATAGGTTAGAATGTTCTCATATATATTAATGGTTTAACAATATTTTCTAATACCAAAAGTAAGTTAGTCATCTCAAGTTAATCTTCTAGAGGTATAGGGAGTTTGGTATCAATCTTAACCCTTTGAAGTTTATTTTTATGGTCCAAGAAGGCAAATTTCTAGAACATGTAGTATCAAAAGAGGGTTTAGCCATAGACCTTGATTGAATAAAAGTAATTCAAGATCTAACATTTTCCATGTTAGTAAAAGGGATGATATTGTTCCTAGGTCAAATCTTGTTTATCACTAAGTTTATTATAAATTTTGCTCAAGTTTGTGACATAGCAATCAATTTTCACTTGGACAACAATTTATATCTTCACTTGAGCAATAGTTTAGCGTTCACACTTGAACGATAAAAGTTATCCTATTTGAATGAAAACCTAATGTAACATTCCCAAAGAATAATACTTTGGTTTAAATAAAAATCTATTTAAATTCCCTCCATGTGAATGACACTTCCTCTTTGAACAACAAGCCAACTTTTAATTGTATGATGATCACTTGTTCATCATCTACATGAAAAAAAGTTGAAAGGCTCTTATTTACTCCTCACTTTAATTTTGCTTGCTCCAATAGTTTTTAATCTCCTCTCAAAAAACGATTGTTAATCACTTGAATGTCACTCTCAAAAATGACAATAGCTCTTAAATGTCACTCATGTTTTCACTTGGATGGTAATCACATGTCCACCATTTAATGATGACTATTGGAATGAAAATTATTTGTATTACAAGACTCATATATAGGGTTTAACATTATGTCTATAATAACCACCACAAACTATACTTCTACAACTTTAATCTACAACATGTAATATTAGAATTATGATGTATTTTTCATTCTTCTATTAGAATATATTTGAAAGGAGTTATTTGAAGAACATAGACTTATACTGAGAGGGGGGGTGAACAGTATAAGACTTAACCATTTATCAATTTTTACTTTAGATAGCAGTGGCATCATCATAGCATTAATCATCACAGAAAACATCACACAATGAAGACCCATTTTAACGTGGTTCACCCAAGGTGGGCTACGTCCACTCAAATATTTTCTCTAAAAGCTTTCTCAAAGTTCTTTGGGAATCCTTCCCAATTACAATGTTTATGAGCCTCAGCCCAAAGGAGAAACCTTCCCCTACTCAAGTATTTATGAGCCTCTACCCAACCCCCCACTCGGAAATGATACTTCAGAAGATCACCTGCCTCTTATTCCGCTAGCACGTGGAACTCCTTTCCACATAAGACCTCCTGTCCTCAATGCTCAGCCTCAAGAGACCTCTGTCCTCACTGATCACCTCCACAACAACTCATCAACCTGTACTAAACACAGTCAGTTGGTCCAACACAAGTCTTCCTCACTCTGTCGGATTTGTCCCAAGCTCAACTCATAAAGCTTGAACAAATCAATCTCTACTGCACACAAGCCTTCTCAAAGACTTGTCAAATCTATCCTCAGGTTCTTCTCAAAGAACCACTTCAACTCTGTCCTCAAGTCCTCTGCTAGGACCTGTCCAAATCAGCTCACAAGTCCTCTAGAACTTGTCCAAATCAGCTCACAAGTCCTCACTAGAACCTGTCCAAATCAGCTCACAAGTCCTCACTAGAACTTGTCCAAATCAGCAAGCTCATCAAGAAAAACTTGCTTAGCATGAACCCACAAAGAGAATTGTTAGAGACCCAATGTGATTCATCAACCTCATAGAAGCATAAAGAGAATTGTTAGAGACTCAATATGTTCTATACTTAACTCCCAATCTCAATCTCAACTCTCAGAAATAAAGAGAATGTTAGAGACTCAATATGTTCTATACTTAACTCCCAATCTCAAATCTCAACTCAATCTCAATCTCAAAAGAATAAGATAGATGTAGTATGCTTTTCTCAAGAACATGAAACACAACCCAACAATTGCCAACCATGCAATAACTCATATAACAATGATACTCATGTTCTTTCCACAACCAATATCTTTTCTCAACCAATTAGGGCTTTAACAACAATGCTTATAGACAAGGTTTAACCAACATCATTCAACTCAACATTAACCTTGAAGCATTCAACCAATCACTACATGAAAAGGAAACTAGTAGACATCCTTTTCCCTCCAAAGATATTTGAACAAAATAGCCACCAACATAAATCACCAATGCAAAGAATAACTTGCTCAAATCAATCTCAATGGAGTAAGCCCAAATCATGTATCAAGTAAAGCATTAACTTGATCAAAACAACCTCTATGGAAGCAACTCAACCATCAATCTCAAAACAGCCAACTAAGGGTTTCACCATCTCAATGCAAGTAGCAAGACTTACTAACATAAACCCTAGTGCAAAAATGCTTCCTCTTCCTCAACCAGAATTATGCATTCACCCAAAAAACTCATCAATGATTTTAATGCATAAACAATCTTCAATATCCAGAAAATGGGATTTACACCAACAAGAATACCTAGTAGACAACCTTTTCACTCCAAACTCAATTTCAGAAAATACACCATCAACAATATACATGGAAGAAGTTGCCCATACCTTTGTTTGAGGAAGAAGAGAATAGTTCTTCAACCCGTTACCAACACCACCCTCAACTTTGCCACCAAGTTAGGGTTAGATCATAAAAGTAACCACAAAAATATTTATTCCATAAAACACCTTATGACTCCAATCCTTAGAAGTCAACTACCAAAAATATAAAGCATACAAACAATATATCCTTTTACACCTTATTTCTCCAAATTAATTAAACCATGCTCAAGGAATAATAGCTTCTAAGCAAATCTCACTCAACAATCAAGCCAAAAATCTCAACCACACACTATCAACCTTATATCTCCAAAGAAGCATTTAACCTTAAAAATAATTTTAAATAAATCTGCCCAACCACTTCTTCTTTAACAAAATGCAGATTTTATTTAAAAAACCTTACCAAAAAAAATGCTTCCGAAAATCGCGGGTCAACAGTGCCTCCGAAAAAATCGGAGCGCAAAAACTCTTCTCACACTCCACGGTGGGAGTCGAACGCTTGACCTCCCTTCAAGCACCTTCGTAGAACAGTCGTTGCCACTAGGCCAACGATGCTAGCTTGAAGGCTAGCAAGAGTCTCCTTCTCCTTAACCCTTTGGCGGTGGATAAACATGGCGAAAAAATGATAGCCGTAGCTTTTACTTCCCAACCTTTGCGCAATTCGAATTTCTTTCACACCATTGCTTTGGACTATAGGTTATGGCTTATATAGCCAAACTTCCATGCTATGCACGACGTCGATGGGAGGATAATTCAAACTTTTCGAATTAATATTATTTTGGCACCTTCGAAACAACTTTAGGGTTTATGAAACCCTTTTGATTATTTAAAAAATAATCAAAGGTCTTTTAGACCTTAGACCTTAGGTGGAGAACCCATTAAATTATTAAAATAATTTAATCACTAAATCAAATAAATAATTAATTAAAAAACCTTAAAAAGGTTTTATTAATTAAGTTATTTAATTAATAAGTGTCTCCAGCCTTTGCATTAAGCCGAGAGTGGTTTTGAGAAAAACCCTTAATGCATCCACCTGGTTTTAATAAAAACCCTTAAACCCGCCATGGTTTTGATAAAAACCTTTTCATCCGCCACATGGAATCTCTCCGAAATCTTCTAGAAAATATTCTTTGGAATCTTCAACCTTTGAAGCCAATAAATCCTCTTGACATTAATGCCAGTTCCTTTTGACATCAATGACAACTCATAGACAAGAAGCTAGGATCTCAAACCCAAAATTGCCAACAATCTCCCCCTTTGTCATTGATGGCAAACCATGCTTCTCAACAACACTCGAAACTCAAAACTGTTGTATAGAAATCAGCTCCCCCGACTTGAGGCTCTCCCCTTACTCATATCTCTCCCCCTTTGTCATCAATGGCAAAGGGTCACCTTTGGGGCTTGGGACTAAGAATGAGCCTCTTAGCTTAGTCCCTCCCCCACCTCCTGTTGAGGTGATTAATTTCGGGGTGGGAGTAAAACTCCCAATTTCTCCCTTAAATACTCAAACGTATCTCTTGGAAGAGGTTTGGTGAAGATATCAGCAATCTGTTCTTTAGTAGGCACATACTCTAACTTAACTTGCTTGTCTTGAACTTGTTCTCTTAGAAAATGATACTTGATAGGAATATGCTTTGTTCTTGAGTGCATTACCGGATTCTTGGAGATACTTATGGCACTTGTATTATCACATAATATGGAGATGGGTTGATCATGCTTTATTTTGAAGTCTTCCAAGGTGGTTTTCATCCATAAAACCTGTGTGCAACAAGCTACTGCTGCTATGTACTCTGCCTCTGTTGTAGATAAAGAAACTGAAGGTTGTTTCTTACTTAACCAAGCAACCAAACTCCTTCCCAAAAAGAAAGCTCCACCACTAGTGCTTTTCCTGTCATCAATACTTCCTGCCCAATCTGCATCTGTATAAGCTGTGAGAGTAAACTTATCACCCTTGGGGTACCAAAGTCCAAGGTCCATAGTGCCCTTCAAATATCTGAATATCCTCTTGACTGCCATAACATGAGTTTCTTTTGGAGCTGCCTGAAATCTTGCTACTAACCCAACTGCCTGCATGATATCTGGTCTGGTAGCTGTAACATACAGTAAACTGCCAATCATTGACCTGTACAACCTCTGATCTGCCACTGGAGATTCATCATCTTTGCTCAACTTGCACCCTGTAATCATTGGAGTACAAACTGGTTTGCTATCCATCATACCAAAATTTTTTAACATCTCTTTTATATACTTTCCTTGAGAGAGAAATATACCATCTTTTGATTGGGCAATCTGAAGACCTAAAAAGAAAGATAACTCTCCAATCATAGACATCTCAAATTCCTTCTGCATGTTGTTAGCAAAATCTTTACACATTTGAGTATTGTTTCCTCCAAAAATAATATCATCAACATAAACAACCACAATCAACATATCATTGCCTTCATTTTTAATATACAGATTGCTATCTCGCCATACCTTTTCTGAATCCTTGTTCATGAAGATACCTGTCAAGTCTTGAGTACCAAGCCCTAGGAGCTTGCTTTAACCCATACAAAGCCTTTTTCAACTTGCACACATAGTCTCGAATGTTCTGAAAGTAAAAATCCTTCTGGTTGTTCTATGTAAACTTCTTCTTCTAACACACCATTTAAGAAAGCTGACTTAACATCCATTTGATACACTTTGAAAGACTTGAAACTTGAGAGAGCTAAAAACATTCTGATTGCTTCAAGACGAGCAACTGGAGCAAAGGTCTCTTCAAAATCAATACCTTCAACTTGAGCATATCCTTTACAAACTAACCTTGCTTTGTTTCTGACAATCTTACCATCCTCATTGAGTTTGTTCCTAAAAATCCATTTGGTACCAATGACATTCTTATCCTTAGGTCTTGGAACCAATTCCCAAGTTTCACTTTTCTCTATCTAGATTTAATTCTTCATCCATTGCTTTTGTCCAAAACTTATCTCGCACAAGCTTCACTGAGATCCTTTGGCTCAATCTGAGATAGTAAGGAGATATTTCTGGAAACATGTGAGGAAATAACTCTTCTTCTTGTTTGTCTCGCTATCCTGGATTACCAATGATCAAATATTTTGGATGATGTTTCTGAACATACCTGGAAGGAGTTTTGGGGAGAAGTTGTTGTCTTTCTTCTTCTTCATCTGAAACCTCTCCGAATTCCTCTTGACAATTCTCATCATCAAATTCCTGTACCGACTCTCGTATTCCTATCTTCTCATCAACTGTCACATTTATGCTTTCTACGATAGTATGAGTTCTTTTGTTGTAGCATCTCGTAGGCCTTGCTTTTGTTGGAGTACCCAAGAAAAATCCCCTCATCACATCTAGGATCAAACTTCCCCAAGTTCTGATCTTCCCTTCCGATGAAACATTTACTACCAAACACTTTGAAATATTCCACTGTAGCTGGTCTCCCTTTCCATAGTTCATAAGGATTTTTATGATGATTTACTCTTAAATGAGCCCCGATGATAATATAAACTATTGTACTAACTGCCTCTTTTCAAGAAAGCTTTGATTCATTCAGCATAGCCCTAGCCATATTTTCAATAGTTCTGTTCTTTCTCTCAACTACTCCATTTTGTTGAGGAGTTCTAGCTGCTGAAAACTCTCTTTTAATTCCTTGTTGTTCACAATACTCCACAAATTCATTTGAAGTAAATTCTCCTCCTCTATCTGATCTCAAACATTTGATTTTCTTATCAGTCTCATTTTCTATCATTTCTTTGAAAGCTTTAAATTTCTCAAGAGCTTCAGATTTTTCTTTTAGAAAAGTGACCCAAGTCATTCTAGAAAAGTCATCTATAAAAAGCATGAAGTAGCTTTCTCCCTGAATGCTTTGAGTCCTGGTGGGGCCACATAAATCAGTATGAATAAGATCCAAGGGTTTGGAAGATGAGTACCCCTTAGATTTAAAACTAGTTCTGGTCTGTTTCCCATGTTGACAAGGACCACAGATGGTGTTTTGTGGTCTCTTTATTTTGGGTAAGTCTCTAACAACCTTCTTGTGACTAATATTGACAAGGTTATCAAAACTCAAATGTCCCATTCTTTTGTGCCATAACCAACTCTCATCTTCTTGAGATAGACAACACTTTTCCCTTTTTATCTCACTTAACATGTAAAGATTGTTAGGAGTCCTTTTAGCACTAGCAATGATTTTTCCATTCTTTTCTTTACTTATCTCACATCTATCTTGAAAAGAAGGATACTATGTGCCCTTGATCACAAAGTTGGCTCACACTCAGAAGATTATGTCTAAGACCTTCTACATAAAGCACATTTTCTGTTTTGGTTTTTCCATCCAAACTAAGAGTTCCTTTCCCACAAATTTTTGCTGACTTGTTATCTCCAAAACTAACTGTCCCTCTATTTGTTTCTTTCAAAACCAAAAACTTTTCTTTTTCACCAGTCATATGTTTGGAGCAACCACTATCAAGATACCATTTTTCCTCTTTATCTTGAGCATGAAAAGCAGTTTGAACTATCATAGATCTAGATTTGATTTCATTTCCTTTCCTAGTAAACTCTTTGCTAGATCTATCCAAATTACACATTCTTGCTACATGCCCAAAATTATTGCACTTGTAACACATGATATCTTTATTCACAAGAGGTGCAAAAGAATTAACATTTCCCTTATCATGGTTATTCACAAACTTATTGCAATGCATAGCTTTGTGACCAAATTTTTTGCAAGAAAGACAATAGCCATGGAAAGTATTATGTAACCTGTTTTGATGCCTTGGATGATTGTTCTTCTTGTGATCAACTTGAATCCATCGCTCTTCTGTTTGAAAGTTGATCTTGCTTGAAGTTCCTATTTCTTGAATGGTGAGACTATCCTCCTTTTGCTTTCCAAAAGGAATATTCTGTTTGAGAACCAACTTGTTCCAACTTAACTCTAAGAGACACCACTTCTTCTTCAAGTTTCTCGCAATCAGCTTCCTTCCCTTTGAGAACCTCTGTTAGAACCTGTTCAACCTTCTTCCCTTCTTCAGCTAGAATCTTAAAGTCTGTGAGACTTTGAGATAGTTCTGATCTTACTATCTCTTCTTCCTGACTTTGTTGCCTTAGAATAGAATTCTCTTCCCTGATTTTTTCAAGATTTCTTAAGGCCAAAAAGAATTCACCTTTTAGATCGAATTCAATCTCTTCATCACTTTCTGTATCTGTATGTTCCTCTGTTGGATCCTTCTCCAAGCTGTTAGGCTCTTCCTGGAGAGACCTGCTCTGATACCAATTGAAGAACATAGACTTATACTGAGAGGGGGGGTGAACAGTATAAGACTTAACCATTTATCAATTTTTACTTTAGATAGCAGTGGCATCATCATAGCATTAATCATCACAGAAAACATCACACAATGAAGACCCATTTTAACGTGGTTCACCCAAGGTGGGCTACGTCCACTCAAATATTTTCTCTAAAAGCTTTCTCAAAGTTCTTTGGGAATCCTTCCCAATTACAATGTTTATGAGCCTCAGCCCAAAGGAGAAACCTTCCCCTCAACTCTGGAAATGATACTTCAGAAGATCACCTGCCTCTTATTCCGCTAGCACGTGGAACTCCTTTCCATAGAAGACCTCCTGTCCTCAATGCTCAGCCTCAAGAGACCTCTGTCCTCACTGATCACCTCCACAACAACTCATCAACCTGTACTAAACATAGTCAGTCGGTCCAACACAAGTCTTCCTCACTCTGTCAGATCTGTCCCAAGCTCAACTCATAAAGCTTGAACAAATCAATCTCTGCTGCACACAAGCCTTCTCAAAGACTTGTCAAATCTGTCCTCAAGTTCTTCTCAAAGAACCACTTCAACTCTGTCCTCACGTCCTCTGCTAGGACCTGTCCAAATCAGCTCACAAGTCCTCACTAGAACCTGTCCAAATCAGCTCACAAGTCCTCACTAGAACCTGTCCAAATCAGCTCACAAGTCCTCACTAGAACCTGTCCAAATCAGCAAGCTCACCAAGAAAAACTTGCTTAGCATGAACCCACAAAGAGAATTGTTAGAGACCCAATGTGATTCATCAACCTCATAGAAGCATAAAGAGA
This sequence comes from Wollemia nobilis, assembly GCA_028583015.1. NCBI lineage: Eukaryota > Viridiplantae > Streptophyta > Pinopsida > Araucariales > Araucariaceae > Wollemia > Wollemia nobilis. The sequence continues at coordinate 24,545,817 of JAQPPZ010016957.1, read as the reverse complement.
ATTGTTAGAGACTCAATATGTTCTATACTTAACTCCCAATCTCAATCTCAACTCCATCTAGAAACATAAAGAGAATTGTTAGAGACTCAATATGTTCTATACTTAACTCTCAATCTCAATCTCAACTCAATCTCAATCTCAAAAGAATAAGATAGATGTAGTATGCTTTTCTCAAGAACATGAAACACAACCCAACAATTGCCAACCATGCAATATCTCATATAACAATGATACTCATGTTCTTTCCACAACCAATATCTTTTCTCAACCAATTAGGGCTTTAACAACAATGCTTATAGACAAGGTTTAACCAACATCATTCAACTCAACATTAACCTTGAAGCATTCAACCAATCACTACATGAAAAGGAAACTAGTAGACATCCTTTTCCCTCCAAAGGTATTTGAACAAAACAGCCACCAACATAAATCACCAATGCAAAGAATAACTTGCTCAAATCAATCTCAATGGAGTAAGCCCAAATCATGTATCAAGTAAAGCATTAACTTGATCAAAACAACCTCTATGGAAGCAACTCAACCATCAATCTCAAAACAGCCAACTAAGGGTTTCACCATCTCAATGCAAGTAGCAAGACTTACTAACATAAACCCTAGTGCAAAAATGCTTCCTCTTCCTCAACCAGAATTATGCATTCACCCAAAAAACTCATCAATGATTTTAATGCATAAACAATCTTCAATATCCAGAAAATGGGATTTACACCAACAAGAATACCTAGTAGACAACCTTTTCACTCCAAACTCAATTTCAGAAAATACACCATCAACAATATACATGGAAGAAGTTGCCCATACCTTTGTTTGAGGAAGAAGAGAATAGTTCTTCAACCCGTTACCAACACCACCCTCAACTTTGCCACCAAGTTAGGGTTAGATCATAAAAGTAACCACAAAAATATTTATTCCATAAAACACCTTATGACTCCAATCCTTAGAAGTCAACTACCAAAAATATAAAGCATACAAACAATATATCCTTTTACACCTTATTTCTCCAAATTAATTAAACCATGCTCAAGGAATAATAGCTTCTAAGCAAATCTCACTCAACAATCAAGCCAAAAATCTCAACCACACACTATCAACCTTATATCTCCAAAGAAGCATTTAACCTTAAAAATAATTTTAAATAAATCTGCCCAACCACTTCTTCTTTAACAAAAATGCAGATTTTATTTAAAAAACCTTACCAAAAAAAATGCTTCCAAAAATCGCGGGTCAACAGTGCCTCCGAAAAAAATCGGAGCGCAAAAACTCTTCTCACACTCCACGGTGGGAGTCGAACGCTTGACCTCCCTTCAAGCGCCTTCATAGAACAGTCGTTGCCACTAGGCCAACGACGCTAGCTTGAAGGCTAGCAAGAGTCTCCTTCTCCTTAACCCTTTGGCGGCGGATAAACGTGGCGAAAAAATGATAGCCGTAGCTTTTACTTCCCAACCTTTGCGCAATTCGAATTTCTTTCACACCATTGCTTTGGACTATAGGTTATGGCTTATATAGCCAAACTTCCATGCTATGCACGACGTCGACGGGAGGATAATTCAAACTTTTCGAATTAATATTATTTTGGCGCCTTCGAAACAACTTTAGGGTTTATGAAACCCTTTTGATTATTTAAAAAATAATCAAAGGTCTTTTAGACCTTAGACCTTAGGTGGAGAACCCATTAAATTATTAAAATAATTTAATCACTAAATCAAATAAATAATTAATTAAAAAACCTTAAAAAGGTTTTATTAATTAAGTTATTTAATTAATAAGTGTCTCCAGCCTTTGCATTAAGCTGAGAGTGGTTTTGAGAAAAACCCTTAATGCATCCACCTGGTTTTAATAAAAACCCTTAAACCCGCCATGGTTTTGATAAAAACCTTTTCATCCGCCACATGGAATCTCTCCGAAATCTTCTAGAAAATATTCTTTGGAATCTTCAACCTTTGAAGCCAATAAATCCTCTTGACATTAATGCCAGTTCCTTTTGACATCAATGACAACTCATAGACAAGAAGCTAGGATCTCAAACCCAAAATTGCCAACATTATTTGTATTATTCATCATATTGAACAACTAATTTACAAAATGAAGATAAACTCAAGCTAATACCATATGCCTCTCATGCACCTCTCTATGCATCCATTCCCCCCCTCCCCGCTCTTCTATTCTCCTCTCTTATTATCTCTCAATGCATGCCATTCTCTTTTTATCATCTCTCCTCTTTCTTGATCCATTTTTTCTCTTCTTTGTGTACAATTTTCTCTTCCTCTTATCTCCCTTTATTTATAATATGGATAATTACCCAAATGGTTCATCCAATCATTATTAATAAACCTTTAATTTAATAAACTATTATATGTTGGATGATTTGCATCATACTCATCAGGTAAGAGGAAATGGTTCATGGGTAAAATCTCATGAATATTTTTTGAAATCTTAAATAAAGATTCTACAGTTAGCAATTTTGGAAGCATTCATTACCTAGTTTTTCCACTTAACCAGATACTCATGATATACTTTACATCTTGTCCTCTTGACCACTCCAAAATTTGTTACTACTTCAATTTTACCTGGTTATTTTTTTAACAAGTGTGCTATCCATTATTCCATTATAAGTTCAAATGTGATACCTTTATTATTATCCATGGTTTTATCATAGTAGGGATACAAATTTACTACATTAAAAACTAGTGAGATGTCTACTCTTTCTAGGAGTCCAATTTTATAGGCAATTGTTGCAAACTTCTTCAAGACCTTAAATGTCCAATAATTTTCTAATTTAACTTGTTATAAGTGCCTTTCAATAATCTTTATCTATGCAAGTGTGTTAAAACCAAGTCCTCAATATAAAATTCTTGTATTCGATGCTTGAGATCAACATGTTGCTTGTATCTCATAGCACTCTTCTCCAAATAAACTTTCACTTCTAAACGTAAATCATGCATATAATCAACAAAGTCCTTTGCTACAACATTTGGTCTCTTTAGATTAGTTGCATTCTACAACTCATCCACTCCTCTTGGATGGATTCCATACACAATTTGGAATGAAATTTTGGCTATGCATCTATTTATTGAATAATTATATGCATATTTTTCTTGTGCCAAAACGGTATTCCATTACTTTGAATTCTTGCCAACTAAGCACCTCAATAAATTTTCAAGGATTTTATTCACAAACTTGCTTTGTCCATCCATTTGTGGATGATAAGCTTAACTAAAACTTAGTTTTGTGTTCAACATCTTCCATAAAGTGCATCAAAAGTGACCTACAAACTTAGTATCTCTATCTAACACAAAATTTTTTGGTAAACTATGTAGTCTCATAAGTTCTGTAAAGAATAACTTTGCAATATGAGTAGCATCATTCATATTTTTGTAAGGTATGAAATTTTCCATCTTTGAAAATCTATCAACAACAACAAAAATTGAATAGTTACTTTTTGCATTCGTGACAATACAAGGACAAAATCCATACTTATGTCCTCTCATGGCCTTTCTGGTATTGGTAATGATTGATACAACCCAGTGTTTTGACTTCTTACCTATGCATGCTAACAAACTTGAAAACACTATGCAAACCTTCTTACATACACATTTGTTCCTAGCTAATAATAAATTTCACAAAGTTATCCCATAGTTTTATAAAAAAAAAAAAAAATTTCCAACAAGTCCTCTATTATATTTTTCTCTTATCAAGTTCTCTGTCATTGAAATTCATGGTATGCATAATTATTGTCCCTTGAAAAATAATACCTCATGGATAAATTAATCAAGCCATCATATCCTATCTCCTGTAGTAGGGTTCTTACATGTTGTCCAAGATTATTTGAAATCCAAATCATCAATATAAAGTTCTTTCATAGTATCAAAACTTGCAACTTCAATCTTCATTGCATTCATCAATAAACTTCTTCTACTCAAGGCATCAACTACCCAATTTGAACTACCACTTCTATGCTTCAAAAAAAATGAGTAACTTTGAAGATATTCCACCCATTTCATATACCTTTGGTTCAATTTACTCTATCTATTAATGAATTGCAAAGCGTGATGATTCGTACACAACACAAATTCTTTTGATAATAGGTAATACCTCCATTTATTAAGTGCTTGCACTATAGCATAAAATTCTTGGTCATAAACTAAATATTTCCTCTTCAATTCATTTAGTTTTCACTAAAATAAGCAATGGGCTTACCTTTTTATCTCAGAACTCCTCTAATGGTTGTTTCGATTGTATTGCAATCTATTTAGAAAACTTTGTTAAAGTATGACAATGCCAACACCAGTTGTTTTGTGACTTTCTCCTTAAATATTTGAAATCTTCTTTCAACTAAGCTTATCCTTTGAACTCATACCTACCACCCTTCATCGTTTTTATGATTGGAGCACACATCCCACTAATTGTTTTGATAAGATTCCTATAAAAACTTGTTAAACCATAGAAAATTCTTGTCTCAAACATATTTCTTGGTGATGGCCAATACATAATAGCATTTACCTTTACCGGATTCATTCATAAACCATCCTTTGAAATGACAAAGCCCAAATATACCAATTCCTTCTTCATAAAACTACATTTCTTCAAATTTATCAATAATTGCACCTCTTTCAAATTTTGTAAATCTAGCCTCAAGTGCATTAGATGTTCTTTTTTTGTCCTGTTAAACACCAAAATATCATGCAAATAAACCACCACAAATTTACCAAGAAAATGCTTTAAGACTTCATTCTTTAATTTTATAAAAGTATTGGGTGCATTTGTCAACCCAAATAGCATGACCAACAATTCATACAAGCCATTTTGGTCTTAAACACAAATTTTCACTCATTTCCTTCTCTAATTCAAATTTAATGATAACCATTATTCAAATCAATCTTTTTGAAGTACTATGCTCCACTTAAAAAATCCATCAAGTCATCCATATGAGGTAATGAAAACCTATATTTTATTGTAATCTTATTGATAGCTTGGGAATCCATGCACATATGTCATTCTCCACCTTTTTTGGGTGCTAGTATGGTTGGTACTACACATGGGATCAAGCTCTCCCTAATTAGTCCTTTGTCAAATAACTCTTGGATTTGTCTTTTCATCTCTTCATTTTCCATGGGTTTGATCCTATAAGCTGCCTTGTTTGGTTAACTTGCTCTAGGTATGAAGTCTATGTTATGACTAATGCTTGTCATAGGTGGTAATCCATTCGATAAATCCTTAGAGGGAATATAAAAAAATCTAAAACATATACTTGATGAGGAATTTAATCCACTACCCCAACTTTTGCAAGTTTTTTTTTTTTTTTTTGGTAATTAAGGATCAATTTCATTGCAAACGGGTTTCCTAGGTTGACCCAAAACCTTTTACAATAATCAGCACAGAGCTGTTATGGATAAGAAAACAAAATGGCGCACCATAGCCACCTGTCACCAATAACCCCCACCTCTGCGATTTCATGACAAGTCGTGAAAACGAGACAAGTCGCGAAATTGCGACAGCAACCGGCCAAGCGCTACGCTTTTCAGTAACACTGCGATTTCGTGACAAGTCGCGAAAATGCGACATGTCACGAAAATGCGACATGTCATGATTTCACGACAAAAAACATCCAGTAGTATCCAAAGCCAAAAAATCCGCGATTTCGTGATAGGTCGCGAAAAGGTGACAAGTCGCGAAATCGCGACAACAACGAGCCTTCTGCTTCACCTTCATGCAGCACCACGATTTCGCGACAAGCCGCGAAAAAATGACACGTCGCGATTTTGCGACAATTTTTTCCCTTTTGCTTTGCCTGCAAACCCGCCCACGATTTTGTGACAGGTTGCGAAAATGCGACAAGTCGCGATTTCGCGACAATTTTTTGCCTTCAGCAACAATTTCCAACCACTTCGCGATTTCGCTCCTTGTCACAAAAATGGAAAGTCTTATCAAAATTAACTTCAACTTTAACTTTTTCTCTCGACATCTATCTGCCTTTAGTTTCACTATCTGCATCTCCGTGAAATCATGACAAGTCACGAAAATGACACATTTCATGACATCTAACAGCCTTCTGCACCATAGTCACATCCGTGTCGCGAAAATGCAACATACTTACCGAGAGCTTCCTTCTGCCGCTGTTGGTCGCGAAATCGTGACAACTTTCCATACTTAGAAAAATCCAAGCTTGGGCACCGTGAAACTGCATCAAGCCACGAAAATGAGACACTCCGTGAAAACGCGACAAAAATACTCTAAGCTCTTGAATGTTTCTTTTGGGCGCGACAACGTGACATGTCGCGAATTCGTGACATGTCACGATTTCACGACACTTTTCGGTCAATGCCACTCCTGCTTTTCTTTGACCGCGAATGGGTGACACGTCATGAAATCACGATGGTTTAGTAGGTCGCTCTCTTCTGACTCTGTCGATCACGAAATCGTGCCAAACTTTCACACAGCTTTTTCCAGCCTCGAGCACCACGAAAACTCAACAGGTCGCAAAAATGCATCAAGCCATGAAATCGCGACAAAAAATCATGAAGCTCAACACTGCTTCTCATAGGCACAAAAGCGCGACAAGTCACGATTTCACGACAATTTTGGGTCAACACATCGCCGCCTCTACTTTGACCGCGATACGACGACATGTCGCGATATCGCGACAAAAACCTTATGAGCTTTTCACTGCAACTTTGGAGCGCGACACCGCGACAAGTCATGATATCGCGACAACTGATGGTCAAAACCTTTGCTGCTCTGCATTGACCATGATATGGCGACATGTCGCGATATCGCGACAGTTTTAGAACATGGTCACACTTGTGTTTTTTGGTCGCGAAAACGTAATAGAAAATCTTCGGGAGACAGAACACTTCTCTTCCTTTTTCCAACTTCCACAGATGCAACATCATTGGCGGTCGTTTTGGATAATCTTGTCCACTTCACTTGGAACCTCGAGTTCCCAAGTGACCAAACCATCAGCTTCCACTATTGGCTAAGATATCAGCAGATTTATTAGCTTCCCTAAACACATGCTCGGCTCTTCGCTCATTCCTGGCTTGGTAGAGGTACCTCGCCTCTTCTATGACAGTATTAAACCACCACGGAGGAGTTTTCCCATTGTTGATAAGGTTAATGATATGCATGGAATCTCCTTCAACAATAATATTATCTTCTATGTCCTGAGCCAACTGAAGACCCCTCCAGAGCGCTCTAGCTTTCGCCTCATTGTTAGTTCTGGTTCCTAACTGCTCAGAAAAGGCCATCACCAAACATCCTTGATGATTTCTCACTACACCTCCAGCCCCTGCTTTTCCAGGATTACCTTTGGAAGCCCCATCAAATTTGAGCTTGAGCCATCCAACAGGGGGTGGATTCCACTTGACATTAACTCTGGGATTAACCTTGGGGGTCATGGGATTTTCAGCCAGGGTAAAATTTAAAGAGTGAGTGATCAGTCTCTCCCAGAGGGGAGGGTTGCGAGCTTCAAGGGGGATAAGGCTAACATTTTCATGGGAAAAGGAAATTATCTTATTGGTGATGGAAGAGGCATCATGGAAGGACTCATGGAAAGCTCTATGATTTCGTTCAAGCCAAATCTGCCATAGAAAATGATGAAGACAGACCTTCCAAAAAAACTTCAATCTAAGGCTGACAAAGGGATTTGGCCATTGGTGGAAGAGGTCAAGGATGGTAGCAGGTCTGACACAACAAATGTTAAAGGCTTGCAATAACCTATTGAGGATGCTCGAAGAGACTAGGCATTCAAGGAAAATATGGAGGGTGGACTCCCAATTGGCCCCGCACAAACGAAGAACGGTTAGCAACAATCAAACCTTTCCTAATCAAGTTGTCAATAGTAAGAATTCTGCCTTGGATCACCAACCACGAGAACATAGCAACTTTGGGAATAAGATTTTTGACCCACACCAACTGAGGCTGGAGGATGGGGTTTTGAGAATCAACCATTAGCATATAAGCATATTTGACTGTGAACTGCCCATTTTTGAAAGGTGCCTAAATCACCTGATCCTGCCCAAGACTCATGGAAATGAATTGAAGACGCAATATGCTTTGGATTTCTTCTGAGACTGCTTCAAGCCCAGGGATCCTAATCTATTTCTAGCTAAGCCTTCCTCTATCATACCTCATAAATTCAGCAACTTTCCTTCCATATAAAACCTTCGTGATTCTTTTGACCCTAGCAAGGTGAGAAACCTGAGACAAGGCTACTTCCTTGGCCCACCTGTCATCCCAGAACCTGATCTTCTGACCATTGCCAAGGACCCATCTTAGGCCTTTATTTAGGAATTCTCTGCTAGATAGGATAGCTCTCCAGAATGCAAAACCTCTTCTATGCACCGTATCATCTAGGAAATCAAGATCTTGAAGATATTTCCTTCTAATTATGGTAGTCCACTCATTTTCCTCAGTGTTAATAAGGCGCCAAGCTTGTTTAGCTACTAAAGCTGTGTTTAGATGTGCAATTCTTCTCAGTCCAAGCCCTATGAATTCTTTCGGTCTACAAACCTTGCCCCAGCCCACAAGGTGGATCCTCTATTTTTCTTCAGATCCAGACCAGAGAAAGTTCTTTTGAATCTGTTCTATTTTTTGAATAATTCTGGTTGGAGCTCTAAAGACAGAAATAAAATAAACTGGAATGCTCTGGAGGGAGGCCTTGGTGAGGGTGAGTTTCCCAGCCTGAGACAGAAAATGACCTTTCCAACTAGCCAGTTTCTTTTGGATTCTTTTTACCACTCTATCCCATAGAACTACACGGAGAGCCGTAGAAGAGGGGGAGGCCTAGGTACATGGTCGGGAGAGACGCTATCGAACAACCCAAGATGTGAGCAATTCTGGATTGTCTCTGATTTGGGGTGTTAAGGAAATAAAGCTTGCTTTTGTTAAAATTCACCTTCTGGCCCGTCGCATCTTCATAGAGTTGGAGGATGAGCTTGATCCTTCTAGCTTCAACCATAGACGACTGGGTCAACAACAAAGTGTCATCCACAAATTGTTGGTGACTAATAGGGTTGATGAGAGAGGTGGCTTTGATCCCTGAAATTAACCCAGTATTGCATGTTGCTTTAATAGTTCTTCCCAGAGCCTCTGCCATAATGACGAACAACATTGGGCTAATTGGATCTCCGTGTCTGAGCCCTCTATGACTCTGGAAGTACCCAGCTATCGTACCATTGACCAGAACTGAGAACCAAGGTTTAGAAATGCATGCTTTTATCAGCCTGACCCACTAAGGATGAAAACCGGACTTCAGGAGAACAGTCGTTAAAAAATCCCAGTTGATACGGTCAAAAGCTTTGTTCATATCGAGCTTTAGGGCTAAGACCGCCTTGTTGGTTTGACTTGCAGAGTGCAAAGCTTCATGGACAGTAATCACACCATCCAAAATCGATCTCCCTTCGACAGAGCTACCTTGGCTTGAATCAATAATGAGGGGAAGAATTTCTTTCATCCTATTAGTAATGGCTTTTGAAAATATCTTGTAGGACACATTGCAAAGACTAATCGGTCTGAAATCTGCCATGGTCTTAGGAGATGGGCCCTTAGGAATCAGGGCGATAAAGGTGGACTTGAACCCTCACGGTATAAGTTTTAAAGCCTAAAATTCTTTGATATCAGAGATGACATCCGGTCCTACCGTATCCCAGAAAGCTTGGTAGAACCGAGGAGGGAACCCATCAGGGCCAGGGGCCTTCTCAGGATCCATGCTAAACAGGGCTTTTCTAATTTCCTCGTCAGTGAAGGGAGCAAGAAGCTTACCATTTATGGCCTCACCAACCAAACTCGAAATGGACTGAAGGAGGGTTTCCTTGGCTTCTTCTTTAACCTGGGATTCATCCTCGAGAAGGGAGCTGAAGTAAGCTACTGCTTCCTCCCTGATCTCCATTAAATCTTGGGTTTTGGATCCATCAGCTTTGGTTAACTCTCTGATCTTATTATTACTTCTGTTCCTCAAGGTGGTAACATGAAAAAACTTTGAGTTCGAATCTCCATCCTTTAGCCATAGAGCCCTGGATTTTTGTCTCCAGTGAGGTCTCCTCACATGCTAAGATATTATGATATTCTCGACGCATTGGCTAGTTCCTCCTTCCTAGTAGCTTCATCATTGGTACCACTCTGGATCGAGTTGTCAATGACCTGCAACCTTTCCCTCACTTTTTCCTTGTTCTCAAACAGGTTCCCAAAAACCTCCTTATTCCAAGTTCTAAGGTTATTCTTAACTAATTTCAGCTTTTGACCAAGAATAAAACCTGAACTTCCATGGAAAGGTTGCTGCCACCAAATGGACATGCTTTCTTTTAGATCTGGGTGTCTGATCCACATCGACTGAAAATGAAAGGGTTTTTTGAAAGAGTTAGACTTTGGGACCTCCAAGAGGATGGGGTTGTGATCAGAAGATATTTTGGGGAAGGTATGCAAGGTGGAGTCTCCAAACCCAGCCATCACCTCCTTGGATAAGAAGAACCTGTCAAGTCTTTCCTGGATCAGTTGGCTGCCAAAACTCCTGTTGCTCCAAGTATACTTGGCTCCTCTTAGCTTCACATCCATCAGTTGATTCGAGTTAACAAACTCGTTGAAGTCTTCCATGCTTCTGGAGGGGAGCCCAGATCCACCCTTTTTGTCTGATGGGTATAGCGGCGTGTTGAAGTCACCTGCCACAATCCAGGGGATGTCATGGAAAGCATCACCCAGATTGCCCAAAAACTCCCACAAAGAGGCTCTCCCCTGAACAGAGTTAGGAGCATACGCATTGGAACATATCCATGATCTATTATTTTCAAAATCATGGAAAAACACACTTAACACCCTGTCGTCCTCTTGGATGACACTGCCTTCCACTACCCGAGGGTCCCACAAAACCATGAGGCCCCCAGACGTTCCCCTTGCTGGAATAAACACCATTTCCCCTTGATTCCACATCTTTTTAGCTATCAATTTTGACTGGACTTCATCTAATTTTGTTTCTTACAACATCAAAATTGTTGGATTGTATTGCCTTCTTAGCGAACTAACCACTCTCTGAGTGGGCCGGCCATTGAGGCCTCTCACATTCCATGAGAGAACCTTCATTTAGATTGTTTAGAGTTCTTCCCTTTCCCCCTTCCCTGAGGAGGTTTTCCTGATTTGTTATCTTCGAACCCTGGGATAACTTGTTGGATCAGAGTTTTCTGTTTACCGCTGGCAATTTCATTGTCAGTCCTCATTCTGTTATGCTCTGCGTTTGAAATCCTCCCCTTATTTCTCTCACAACCAAAGTCAATGGGTGACTTAGTCGTGCTCCTGGTCTTTTTGGGGCTAAATTGAGGGGGATCTAACTGTTGAAGAACCAGACTCCCACATTCCTCGAAATAATCCAGTTCTATCATCTCAGTCCTCGAGTCTAACTCCTCCATCTTCTTCCTGTATTATCCTGGTTTGAAAGAAGAAACTTCTATCTAGTTGGGCGGACTCCTGGCTATGATATTGGTGATAAAATCATGAACAAGTTTTATTAACGCACAGCGAAGTTTAAATACAACTTACAATGCCGGGAATAGCACCAGCGGAACTGAAACACTGTTACAGGAGTTGTAACAGTATGTTAAATAATGCAATAGAGACAAAGTAAGTTAAGTACGCTAACATCCCCCTTTATTACATTATTTGGGTAATGTAATAACTAATAGCTATACTAGACTACTAACATCCCCTTACATTATTTTGCAATACAAAGTGAGCTGTGAAACAATTCAAATTTGACACGTCCAAGTGCCTTAGTGAAAATGTCTGCAACTTGAGCATCGATGGGAATGTGTTGAAGCTGAATTCGGTGCTTTGGAACTTCATCTCAAATGAAATGACATTGTGTGTCAATGTGCTTTGTTCTTTCATGATGGACTGGATTCTTGACGAGGTTCAGAACACCCTGATTGTCGCAAAACAAGTGTATTGGAGACTTTAATGGATGGCCCATACTTGTCAGAATGCGACGCAACCATATCACTTCGCACACAGCTTCACGTGTGGCGCGATACTCTGCCTTTGTTGATGAAATAGCAACCACCTATTGCTTCTTGCTGTGCCAAGAGACAGGACTGGATCCCAGATGAAAAATGTATCCAAAAGTTGACTTGCGATCATCAAATGATCCGACATAGTCAGAGTCCGTGTATCCTTGCAAGAAGAATTTGTTGTTCCTCTTGTATTCTAGGCCATATTCCATAGTACCACGAACATAGTGAAGAACAAATTTTTCTGCTTTCCAATGAGTGGTCTTAGGCTTCTGCATGAACCTCGAAAGATAGTTGACAGCAAATACGAGATCTGGCCTAGTATTGGTCAGATATATGAGATTGCACTTCATCTGAAACAACAAAAAAAATGAGCACCTTTGCTCAACTGTCTTTCTTGTCAAAAGCTATCTGATCTATGGAAGGACTTGTGGATCCTGCTATTGGTGAAGGCCTAGTTGGACCTCGCCCAGAAAATCAGAACAGTTTTGATGCCATGATAAAATCACGAACTAGTTTTATTAATGCACAGCGAAGTTTAAATACAACTTACAATGCCGGGAATAGCACCGGCGGAACTGAAACACTGTTACAGGAGTTGTAACAGTATGTTAAATAATGCAATAGAGACAAAGTAAGTTAAGTACGCTAACAATTGGGGAGGTCTGGTTTAGAAGACGAAATCTCCTCCACTCTTTTTCTATAATCTCTAGGGCTAAGCCTAGCCCCTTCCTGAGGGATTGGAGGGATATTTGATATGGGATTAGATGGGCCTACCTTTGATGGGGATTCTAGGGTTTCAGGGAGAGCACATTGCCTGTTATCCTCTTCTACTTCCTCGATCTCCCCTTCTGCTGGTAGATCGGCTAAAATATTGAACTAATTTGAGCTTGGAGATTTAGGGCTTACCTGGTTTTTTGAATATTTGGTGAGATGATGCTTGTATTTGCTCTGAGAATGCCTTGCACTCTGATAGTCTTTCTCCTGAGACATGTAGTTATTTTTGAACGGCCTAAACCCTCCTTTGCCACCAGGGCCTCTTTTTAGAGGGAGGTTCCTAGGAAGCCCTTTCTCATTTGCGTGAATGCTTTCCGATCTGGGGATGTCTCTCTTTGCTGCTAGTGTAGGGCACTGATTTTGCAGGTGGCCTTGTGATTTACACTTAGGGAAATAAGCTGGCTTATTTTCGTATTCCACCGTCTGATATCTAAGATAGTTGCCATACTCAAGTTCCACAACATTTGGCAGTTCAGATTCAAGATTGGCATTGACGCAGAGTCTTGCATGAGTCATCCTTGTCCTAGCCAAGGTTGCATGATCTATGGACACCAGTTCACCGATCGTTCTGGCGATGCCATGTAGCCAATACTCGTTGACAAACTGAGCTGGAAGATTGGGAAGCCGCACCCAAATGGGAGCAGTATTAATGTTCTATTTTTTAGGGTCAAAATCTTCACCCCATTTCCTAAGGAAAAGGCTGTGTTTCCCTAAAAACTAGGGTCCTCCAGTGAGAACACGGCTCGCATCCTCCTTATTGTTAAATCTTAAGATGAAAAACCCCCTGGAAAGGGCAACAACCTCCAAACTACCCGTCGTCCTCCATTTGGATAGGGCCCAAGAACGAATAGTTTCTATATCTGGCCTTCCACCCAGAAACTTGCCCACTAAAGAAAACTCTTCCATGGCTAAACATGGCCCCATCGAATCGATAGGTGCCTTTACCTTGTTATTTACCGGAATGAGGGGCGGGAGAGAAAGAAAGACACTCTTTCTCCCTAAGACTGTATCCGCAAAGGATCAGGCTCCTCTGGGGCCCGCCCCGCTTAGCTGGGTCCCTTTGTTCGGGTATTTATGGGGGGGTCGCACTCTCTCTGGATAACATCTACTACCACCGCTGGCCTCCCATCCTCTGGATCCATGCCTGGATCAAGCTCAAGGATCCTGCCCAAACCCTCTGAACCACCGTTGCTTTTCCTGCCTAAAAAATTTGAAAACTCGCCATCGCTGCTCCTCTCCTCCATCTTGCTCACCATCTGCTGCATTATCCAACTTTTGCAAGTTTATATATGAATGCAAATCACATTTCCTCATTCTTTAGGTCCTTCATGAACTATTTTTCAAATATTAGACAAACTTTAGAACTAGTTTCCACCTATTTTATTTTATCCTTCAATGGACTTAATGCATGAATTTTTCCATCCTTGACACTTAAATAAGTGTTTAGTCTACCATCATAAACTGATTTCCTATAAAATTGCCATGGTTTTCCCAATAAAATATGACATGCATCCATTAACATAATTTCACATACATCCTTATAAGAACCAATATAAAAATTTGCTACACATTATTCAATTACCAAAATTTGGTGTCTATTTTGGAACCACAATACTTTGAAAGAATTTGGATGCTCAATTATTTTCAAACCAAGTTTCTCTACCATCTCTGTTGACACTAATTTTGTTCTTCCACTATCTACAATCACCTTGCAATATTTACCTCCTAATTTACAAGTTTTCCTATACAAGTTCCTTATTTGCTCTAGTTCATGCACCTCCTTGGCTAGTTTTAATAATACCCTTTTCATCATAAAATATTCTCCTTGTTTCAGTCCCTCCATGTGCTTTGATGAAGCAATACTTTCCTCATTTGCTTGTGTAATATGATTATGGGATTCCTTTCCATGCCATTGGTCTACTACACTTGAGAGTACTTGTATGATCTATACCCTTCTTCCAAGAATCTATAACACTTACCATTAAAACTACGTCCTCTACCTCTATTAAATCCACCTCGTCCTCTTGACGATTCACTCTTTTCTTGGGTACTATTAATTTGTGATAAATTTTATCTTGCATCATGAGCTTGTTGCCCTCTTCCTCCATGGAATTGTCCTCTTCCTCTTGAAGACCATCCTCTCCCTCTAGAGTTATTATGTTGTTTACATGTCAACTTATCTTCTATCTTGAGTGCATATTGATGTACTTCTTGAATGGTTATGATTTAAATCATACCAATTTCATCTTCTATGGATAAAATTTGTCCATTTATGTATCTTTCCACTTTATCCTCATCATATTCAATATGACCTAATCTTATGGTCAATTTATAGAATTATTTTGTATATTATTTTACTCCTAAATCCTTTTCCTTGAGTTTTTGGAGTCTTATAAACAATCAAATCTGATAATCAACATGCAAAAATTTAGATTTAATTTGGATACAAATTTATCCCAAGTTTAAATTTTATCCTTCCCTTTTTGTTGTCTCTTTGTTTGGACATGATCCCACCAAATTAAAGCATATCTCTTCAATTGTGTGCATGCACATTTTATCCATTTTGGATCCTCCATAGATTCATAATCGAATAATCTCTCAATATTTGTTATCTAGTCTATCAACTCTTTTGGGTTTAAACTTCCATTAAAATTGGGAGTATCCATTTTTTGTTTACTTCCCATGCTAGAGATTTGTTGAATCAACTGCTACTCAAATTATTTTTATTGCTTTTCATCTTAAGCTTTTGGGTGACCAGTCTCCTCCTCTTCATTATCACTAACCTCCTCAAGAAAAATTCATCTCCTTCGAAAAATCTCAATTTCATCCAATATAGTTGTGATCCTCTCAATGTTTGAATGATATCCACTGGACGATATGCCAAACCACATGGTATTCCTATTCCACATTGTTCCATATTTCCTTTCACACATATTGCAAACATCTAAAATAAAAACTTGCTTTGATACCAAATGATGCAATCAAGAAGAGGGTTTAGTGAAAAATTACTTCCTTATGTAGCAAATTGTACAGCTCACTCATAAGTAATAATATGACATGGATCATCATTTAAATATGTATGCCAATTTATCTCTTCACTTGAATGATAAAATATCTTATATTTGAATGACAAACTACTAGAACATTTCCAAATGAATAGGACTCTAGTTTCAATGTCAATATGTTTCAATTCCCTTGTAGACATGGAAAATTGACCCATCAAAATGAGTCATTTTTCCCTTAGATCCCTAATAAGTCACTCAAAGTTGCTAAGTGCAAGATTGAGCTTCTTTTTCCCCTTTTGCTTTGCTTTTTCTCCTAGCCTTTCCAAATTCATGGTTGTCTAAGACGAGGCGTGAATTCGACAAATTTAGTTTTTTCTCTTAAAAATCCCAAGTTTTTGGTTGACTTATGTAATTTCAGCTCTTGGCCAAGGTTGTTTTTTATTTTCCTTCCTAAACCCCTCCAAACCTCCTATAAATAGAAGGATTAGACTCCATTTTTTAGTAGAGTAAAAAAGAGTAGAAGAGAAGAGATGACAAGTGATCTGATCTATCTAAAGTACTTTTAGAATGCTCTATTGTTGTTTTACTTCTATGGTTCTTGTGATTGACTACTTTTGGGTGATGACAGATTGTGTACATAATTTATCTTCTAGAGAAGGAGGAAAGTTCTTTCACCTTGGTTGTTGCCTTTACTCTTACTTATTCCATAGGCTTATTAGGTTCCTTTTATGTATTTTTAGTTCTCTAAATCAATAGTTCTTAGTTGTTCATTATGTTTTGCATTCATAGATTAGTTTTAAACATCCTTCTGTGAATTTTCACCCCAACCTTAAGGGGAAGAATTTGATGAAATCGTTGGTTTTGCCATATTTTTCTTTGTTTTTTAATTCACACTTGCTAATTACAAGGTACAAATTCAATCACAATAGCTTAGGGATACAAATACATTCTCAAAACCCTAAGTTATCTCTTGCATGATTGTTTTCCAATCCATTCAGTGTCTACACTTTGTTCCATGCTTTGTTTTTCTTGTTCCCAAAGGTCAACAATCATTTTTGTTTTTGAATGGTTAGCTAAAAGGATCCAGGGGACTTGATGGTGTGCCTCCAAACTCAATCATATAGCAATATAAGTAGGTCCCTAAATATTGATCAAAGTTTTTGTTGTTGATTTTTATATTTGATCAAGTTCACAATCGAGGATTATGGAGCAAACATTTGGCTAGGATCAATCATTGAATCAAGTAAGTGTTCTAATAGCTCTTTTAGGTTATATGTTGTGTATCTCCTATCTATATTTTGTAGCTAAAGTAACAAAAACAAATAAAATAAATTTTTGTTTCTCACAATTTTAGGGATAGTCTTCATTGAAACTAAGAATCATTCTAGGAATAACTCTTTGTTTGCTTGCATTATTGTTTGCCCTACATTGTTGTTCTTTTCTTTCTAGCTTAGATCTTAGTCAAGACCAAACTTAGGTGCTTAAAAACATCAAATATTCCATCCCAAAATTGGAGTGAGTCCTTAAACCACTCTTGGTGAACCCTTTGATCCCCTATACCTTGAGTGTAGAGAAATAATAGGCTCGTGGTTACCTTGGATCCCAACGGATCCATCAAGAATCATCCACAGTGGGTTATTTACCCCCTCTATAACCCTCCACATGAACAACTTTGAATGGTAGGCCAAATTTTAGTTGTACGATGGTCACTTGTTCATTATCTAAATGGTAAAGAGTTGAAAAACTCTCACTTGCTCCTTAGTCAAACATTGCTTGCTCCAACAGTCTTTATTCACCTCTCGAATAGTGGTTTTTTTATAATTCTAAAAAATTGTAATAGCTCTTGAGTGTCACTCATGTTTTCACTTGGGTAGTAATCACACATCCACTATTTAATGATGACTAATGAAATAATAATAATTTGTGTTGTAAGACTCAACTATAGGGCTTAACATTATTTGGAATAACCACCATAACATGTACTTCTTCTACAACTTTAATGTGTGATCTATACATCACAAGTCTATGCAACATACAATCTTAGCAGTATGACGTATTCTTCATTTTCATATTAGTATAGATTTAAAAAGAGTTATTTGTATTATTCATTGGCCTGAATGGATGATTTATAGAAGGAAAATACACTTAGGCTAATCTCATACACCTCTCATGCACCTCTCTATGCATCCATTTCCCCCTGCTCTTCTATTCTCCTCTCTTCTTATCTAACAATGCATTTCATTCTATCTTCCTCTTCTCTCCTCTTTCTCATTTCCTTTTTCCTATTATTTCTTTGTGTATCATTTTATCTTCCTCTTCTCTCCCTTTATATGCAATATGGATAGTTACCCAAATGACTTGTCTAACCTTTATTAATAAACATTTACATTAATATAAGTTAATATGTTGGATGCTCCACATCAGGTTTGTCTTGAAGGCATAAATTTTCCATTCATGGTATACATCACCCTATTTTAAGACTTCCTTTTGCCCAAGGTCCACCTGATTTTAGTCACCAAAAGAGGCTTTGCATGAATCTACTTAAAATTAGGGTTTGTTGCAAACTCCCAAGAGTACCTAGACAAATAATAGATGAAGAAAGAGATCATAAAAAATTACATCTTCATGAATAAATTGAATCAATTGGGCAAAGGAGGAAGAGGGATTGACTAAAGCACATCCCAAATACTTTTTCTATAAGCCTCCAAAAGACTCAAAATCTACTGCAACTATCACAAATCCATCTATATCTCTCAAAAAATTAGGTAAAATATTTTGATTTGACCAAAAGATGTGATTTCACCCATTAAGGTGAGTAACTAGGGCTTTGTGGTTCATCTTGCACAATACAACCCCTAACATTATAGCAAGTCCATGAATTGATGCCACTAGTGCATAGAGCTCAAAACATCATGTAATTTGAAAGCAAAGGTCTCAAAATGCTTTTGTATGCAAAAATTATGACCTCTAGAAGTTTTTCTCTAATGGACCCTAATTTTATTTTTAAATTAAACTCCAAAACTTAGAAAAAAAATAACCAACCATATATTGCCAATTGATGATACATGATTTTATTGTGTCTTCCACTTATATTTTGCCAACTCGGCCCTCCTAAACCACTACAATTATGATACTTGGGATTTTCTAATTTTTTTGAGACCAATACTTATAAACCTTTTATTTATCATATCAAATTGCTATATCAGGTAGGTGTATCATTCTTCATCCTCAACAAATATTTTATATGGTGATGAAGAGGATGAAACCTCAACCTCATAACCTCTAAACACAACAATATAACCAACATGGTTGTCACATATTTGAGAGATATAAGAAATTCACTTTCATTTATTCTAAGCCCTCCAAAGTGAGCACCCCTAGTGCATAGTTGCAAAAATCATGCACAATATTTGAATGTGCAAATTCCTCTTCCCAAGATGTCTCTATTAGCCTATTTGTCATCATGTGCAATGGTGACAAAAAATAGGTTATTCCATAGAAGCCACATATCCTCCTCTTAACAACAAACAAAAGGTAGGTCTAGAATTGAATGCATGATTTATTATCTCCAAGACATTATTGAAGTCACCACATCATCAAAGCTTCAGATAGAAAAAATGGAAGAATTTTTGGTAAAGCCTTATTTGCCACAAAAATATTTGTTAATCATGCTACTTATTTTCAACAAAGATCATCCATTATGAATCGAACCTGAGCAGCTCGCACACGAATGATTTAGACAATGTTTTTTCGACCATAATAGCCACTTTAAACTTCACCTTAATATGTGTGATCCCTCCATAAATGGAACCACTATATTCTTCTATTTGATTGGTTATCAAGCCAAGGCTTGCATGCTAGAAATGTGTTGATTTTAAATTCAAAAAATGGTGTGTTCCTTTCCTCTTTGAAGTAGTAATTGGAAGTGACAAATATCCTACAAACAAGGATGAAAGGATTGAAAATAGATCTTAGAAAGAGATGAATGAAAAAAAAATCATTACCCTCAAATAAACAGATGAAGGAAGAAAACATGTGTCATATTTTTTCATCTTTTTTCAAAAATTTGGAAGAGATATCAGAGACTTCGAAGAACAATTTTGGATGACCAAGTGAGATAGCTCCATACCTGCTTTGATACCATGTTGGAATTTGTAATATTTTTCAAAAATAAATAGCAATCCATCCACTCAAATATTATAAAAAATATGTAAAGAGACAAAAGGAAGAAAAATAGGCACATGTGGGGGATGCTCGTAGGCATCTTAAATAATTACTATTATTTGTAGATAAAAATACACAACAGTCCAATAAAAAATTAGGATTCAAAGAAGGGTATTTATACCAATACCAAAATATCAATTACATCATAAATTTTAATCTAAGCTAACACAATAAGAGGTATTTAGGTTAATTACAAGTTATAAAGAGGGTTTAACCATAACAAAGTTAACAATGGCCCATAGGGCTTACATAATAAAATATTACAAATGATAAATACATTGTATAATGAAATTCCTTTAGGCCTATTCAATATATTTAAAAGTGTTGTCCTTGGGCTAAGAATTAATTATTATTTCAATAAAAGATCCCATCACAAATCCTCAGTCCTAATCAACCTAGATTTCTCCAAAGATATTAGACTGTATGTATTTGGTACAAATGAGATAATTGAGGCTACCCTAACTCAAAATAATGATTGAGGTGAGGAACAACCCATATCATTCATGAGCCAAGTCCTTCATAACTATGAAGATAAGTATACATTGATTGAAAAGCAAGTATTTTCCATTATTAATGCTCTAAAGAAGTTCAAATACTATCTATAATAGAGCAGATATCTTTGTAGTACACTTTGATGTATTTTTTGTATATTACATAGTGATTTGGGAGAAAAGAGGGATGGGTTGATCAATAAGATTCAAGAATTTGATATTGAGATCAAACCCACCAAATTGATTACAAGAAGAGCTTTATGTGAAAGGTTAGCAAGGATGATCTTTTAATATCAGGTCACTCTAGTGGAAGAGGTAGAGAATGATGGGAGGATTGGATGGATGGGTGACATATGCAAATATATGGTTACAAGATAGGTACCAAAAGTATTGATGACTAAGTAACTCCTCTATTAATAAACACAACTAGAAGGCCAAGCTTGGCTTTTGCATATAAAGCTCAAGAGATAAGCATCATCAAATAATTTGATGTCCTTTCCATTGAGGAGAAAATATGGAATAAGAAATATATGATACTTAGTGAAAGGACCACCATGGATTTAGTATTTTGTTAGTTCTAGGTATTAATAAAAAGGTACAAGGTGTACTTTATTGAGGTAACTAAAATCAACCCCACTAGGATAACGACAACTCCTACTAACTTGACTATTAGAGTGTATGCGCTAGATCTAGACAATATGGACCAATACCAAATGGTCCAAGTGTCTATCTAGCTCATTCTTGGTGCAACTATGAAATATGACCATATTATATTTGAGAATGAAGTACGGTAGATTAGGAAAAAGGAACTTGAGGCACAATTGGCCCAACTAAAAGCATAGATGGATTAGCTCTAAAAGGGAAATGAGGAGCTAAAGAAGTATGTAATAAAAAATGTTTAGTTGAATAATCAAGTTGAGGATATCTAAACTTGACTTATCAGGGATTAAAAAATCCAATAAGGGCTCACAAACCTTATGTAACAACTGATAAAAGATTAAAATTGACTCCAACAGAACTTGAATGATGATCAAAAAATTATGAAGTTGATAGACTTAATACCAATGGATATAGTTGTAGATCCAAAGGTGACTCAAGATATTCAAAGGATCAAGTCCCTCTAGGACTATATCATGGAAGAAATGAAGAACTATATGAGTATTTTTGTTTGACCTTATTTGTAGAAGATGTTAGGCTATAAGCATTTAGTTATTGTTATTTATTACATTATTGTTTACAATGCACATCAAGATGGCCTTTCGAAAGCCTACATGTTGTTTGTAATATTTTAGCATAGGCTAAAATTAGGCATTTTATTTTTGTGTAGAATATATTTTATTTTGTTGATATAACTTCATCTGTTATGAGCTAATCTAAGTATTCAGTTGTAAATAAATTCATCACTCATAAATAAAATTCTTTTTCGATTCTCCTACATTGGTATTAGAGCTCATGGATGATCTATGGCTCCTATATTGAGTCTTGCCCCTGCTACCAGTTGATTGTGTGCTCATGCTAGCAAGCCTGCAACTGGGAAGAGGAGAAATTGTATTTGCAGTTGATGTACAAATTGAATATCTCCTTGCAATACTACAATCATTCTCAGTGATAGCGAATTAAAAAAAAAAGCCCAATTGGCCTGTTTGTCGTCCTTGTTTTGTTTATCCCCTATTTTTGTTTCAATAAAAATATGAAATAAAAAAAGGTTGCACTTCCTTGAGCATCCAAAAATACCCAACGTACCATAAGCGGGTGCAGCCATAGAGGCTCATAGCCTCGCACGCTAGGGCATAATCCCCAAACCATAGCAGGTCGCAACCAACAGCTATAAGGCTACAATCGAGCACAAAAGGGCCACAACCCCCATGCAATCGTAGCTAGGAGAGGCCACAGTTAAGCAACTTGTAGGCCAGTGCAACCTGTGAGCCACCATGGATAGATCATGCCCTATTTCCACGAGGCCACATAGCTCCTGCTCGTAGATCTCGTAATAGGTTTGATCTGTGGGTCATGTAGCATATCGTGCAGGTAGCAACCAGAGTTGCAAACAAAAAAAGAAATAAAAACAACTAAAAAAATAACCTACTTGCTAAGTTTAATCTCTCCACCAATTGCAACATGTGGGGTATCTACCACTCAAAAATTACCATGTGGTTTTTGATCTACGCACGCAGGTAGAATCTCATGCATTGGTATCCGTGCATGAAGGGAGATTAGTTGCTTTGTGTTTCGTTGTGAGAGTTATCCCACATGCAAGGGGAAACTGCTCACCAAGCAGTTTAAAATCAAATAGGCGCAGAGTGCCTTGTAACCACCATTCGATGGTAAGAAATCATCCCACGTGGGGGCCACTCATTGATTGGAGGTGAGACAACCAATAGTGGCAGGTGGCACAGCCTATGTGAGTTACCCATTGCTCTTTGATTTTGGTGCCTACATTGATTTTGATCCGGTGACTCGATCTGTTGACTTGTGCTGCTCACATTGGTGGAGGACCTAGAGCCTCTTGGTACTAAAAACAAAACCTTTTTTTTATTAAAAAAAATTGCATTATTTTTTATTTAAATTAATAAATTAAACAATTTATTTATTTATTTTTTATTTAATTAATAAATTAGTTAATTAATTAGATTAAAAAATTAATTATTTAATTTAATTTATTTATTTAATTAAATTAAATGCATATATTTTTTTAAAAGGGGACCATCTTATTTGTTTTTTTTACAATCAAAACAAAAACAAAGGGGGCAATTATTTTGCAAAACAAAAGTCATACACACCACACAACATTGACATGATTTTTTGCAAAAATTAAGGTGAAACAAAATTCAAAATAGGGCTACAAAATTGGCATAAAACCTTATTATTTTGCAAAACCAAAACTCGAAGGGGCAACACAAAATTGTTGTGGATTTTTGCAAATCAAATTCAAAACAAGGCAACAAAAAAAAGTTAGTGAATATCTAATTTTTGTTTTGCAACTAGACCTCACATCAAAAACTAGTGCAAACATAATATTGAAAATTGGTATTGTAAAAAGGTGCATTTTTGGTGGAATTCGACACCTTAAAAAAACATAACTTTGTGGGCATGATGAAATTGTAAAATGCATTTATTTTTTTTATGAATTGAAATATATATATTGTGGTAGCAAATGACCCCAAATTTATATCCTATTTTTGTGCATTTTATTGCACAAGTCGACATTCGATAGAAACGGTACCTCTAGACCATACTTACAAGTGATGCTTTCATGCTTTGGGCTACTGTATCTACCACCTAATATAGCTACAACAAAAATGTATGGGCTATTGTTCCCTATAAACCATCATGGAGAAATAAGGATTGCAAATTTTGATATTCACTTCATTATTACCCCATTCACTACTATCGCTTGACGTAAATCCAGAGATTAAGTTCTTCCAAGTATTTAAGGGACTTGGCACCCTACATATACGAAAGTATTTTTAAGCAAGTTTTGTTAGAAATAGAGTATATTACATCATTTGGGTCATGTAAATGTATCTTCCAAGGTACATACTTAGGACATTAGATTACTTTAGGGGGAATTTATCTAGTTACTTCATGCAATGTAATAAATGCACAAGTGTCAATGTGCAAGTTGTATATGTGCAAGTTATCCCTTGCACAACTAGGTAGAGTGTTGGCCAAGGAACCTATTTTCCTATATAAGAAAGGCCTCATTGTAATACAGATATAGAGTCAGGGGACATAGTCAGATAGTGTAGCTTAGAGCATAGTACAATTCTATGTAGATCACCATCCATTGGTGATGGGTGCAATGTAGTTCAGTAGCTTTATTAATGGAGTGTTCATTTCCTCCATAGCTACATTGTATTCTTTTATGTCATTTCTATTTACAACATATTTTAGTCATCTAGCAGATTTACTTTCTTTCATATTATTCTGCATCTTGTGATTGCTATCTCCTAGTGCTCATTACATCAAAAGCTAACAGTGGTATCAGAGCCATGGTAGATCTAGCCATAGTAGGTCAATAGGAAAACCACCATTATTATTGAGCCTAAGTTTTTTGTCAACCTGATGCGCTGCTGGACCAACCACTATCAAAAACTCTCAGAAGAGTCTAGGTGGTAGAATTAGGGAGAGCCCAAGTGAGGATTGAAAGAAATATCAGTTCCAAAAATACTAAGATTACATTTGACTAGAGTCTTTTCCACAGAGTTGCAAGAAAAACTCGTGAAGACTAGGACTCAACATTCAATCCACTAGATTGATAAATCATCTAGTGAAGATCATCCAGGATATCTAGAATTTGCTAACTATTGCCTAAAGTTTCTTTTGTTGCAGAAAATTAATTCTTAGAGGATTGGGACTCCTCCTACAATAGAAATCTAGGAGACTCCAACTTCGTTGCCCAAAGGTCGACGTGCCTTCATAGTGTAGAGATTAGTTCCTTGTGCAAGAGAAGAATACTATGGAAGAAGACTTCTGGTGAAGAGTCATGGTGAAGTCAGGAGATTGAAGATCTCCATTGCTGGATTGAAGAACTTCATAGTTGAAGAACATGCCATAGAAGCCTTGATACAAAAAAGGCCATAGAAGCCTTGAAGAAAAGGCCATAGAAGCCTTGAAGAAGAAGCCACATAAGCCTTGATACTGAAAAGGCCACAGAAGCCTTGATACTAAAAAGGCCATAGAAGCCTTGATACTAAAAAGGCATAGAAGCCTTGATACTAAAAAGATAAAAAGGCTCTAGAAGCCTTGATCCTAAAGAAGAATTCAAAAAGAATATCTGATTCAGAAGCAGATTAAGATTTTAGTACTAATATTTTTGTTGTAGGGAAAGAAGATTCAGTGAGTTGGGAAACTTCCTACAAGAAAGTTAGGAAGAGTATCTTCTTCAGAATCAACTCAGCACCTGAAGCAAAAATGAAGAGATCAGGAGAAGATCTCATTGAAGAACTTCTAATGAAGAAGAAGAAGGACTAGGAGAGTCCTACTTGCATTCAGAAGTAGCAGAATCAGATATCAGAAGAAGATCTCACCACCAACACTTCTAGGAGTAGAAGGTTGAAGAGAAGGTCTCAAGGAAGACCAATAGAAGCTGTAAGATCAAAGACCTTGGGAAGGTCTCAATGAGCATCTAGTAAAAGGCTAGGAGAGCCTTACTGAAGAAATCATCAAAGGAGAACTCACTAGAGAAATCCACTACCAAGGAGAAGCCCCTGATAGTGAAGGACTTGGGACAATTATCACCATCCAACAACAAGCCCAAGAGAAGGAGAATTTGGCAAGGAGTGCCAAATTTGAGAAGAAGAATTTGGCAAGGAGTGCCAAATCCTAGAAGAAGAATCTAGTGAAGACCTCAAGATATTCAGAATCTTGAGAAGAAGATCCTACTTGAAGTCAAAATTTGACAAGAAGACTTGAAGATAGAAGAAGCTCACCAAATCTAGGAGATTTGAAGATTACCTCTCACAGCAAGAAGGCACCACTTCAGAGATAAAGACTTCTCCAAATCTATAGCAGAAGGAGGAGACCACAAGAGGAGAACAAGCCACCAAATCTTAGGCTCATGAAAGAAATTTTGAGACCATATTTTGGTGAAGAAGGAGTTGTTCAGGATAGTCTACAAAAAGTTGCAAGATCCTACTCGAAGCAGCAACTTGGTGATCTTAGACACCAAGATTCACATCCTCTACAGAAGTGGCAAAAGAACTACGAAAGCTTTAAAAAGGTAAGCAAATTTTGGTGCAAATAAACTTGTTAATTGGATTACTTATCAGATTTGTTATAGCACCTTAATTTAGATTAAAGTTGCAAGAAGAAGAAAAATTGGATTACAGTCTTCAAAAAGTGCAAAAAGAGAAAAGTTATTTTTAAGGTTCATTTGCACATTAATTAGGAGTTGATTAGATTTCAGTATTACATCTATCAACTACCTATCATCTACTTTGGAAAAAGAAAAAGAAGACTAAGTCCTACAATATTGATTGTAGTGAAATTGTAGAATAATTATTGAAGGTTCATTTCAAATTATTCTTGATTAGTTGCAGTAAATTGATTAAGTGCATTATCTTGAGAGTTTATTGGAGTGATAAGGTGAAATTGTTAGTGCATTAAAAGTGAAATATTATTAGATTCATTTGCACTATTCTATTGCTCTCAAAAGGATTAGTTTTGTGTACTTGAGAAGGGCACAAAATCTGATTTGAATCAAGTGTCTAAAGACACTATTAAAGCACAAAAATATGCAACACATAGTGGCCAAGGGAAGCCACCAAAATAGGTTAGTACAATCCAAATAGCAACTAACTAAAGGCAGAAAAAGAAGCTTCAAATATTGAGACTTGGTGAGTCTCAAATCCAAAGCATTACAGGGTTAATTGCATGGTACAAAGGGCAGAAAATTACAGCTACAAAGAAGCTTCTATCTACATCATTAAGGGCTTGGATTTATCATCAAAGTATCCAAGAAAAAAGGGTAAGGAGTCTAGCCAAAGAGACATCCTCAAAACCCCCATATTTGCATTCAAAAATCTGCTACAAAACTAGAATTTTAGACCTGCAAAAGAGTGCAAGAAAAGGTGCAATAAAGAAGGTTTTATATACATATAAGGTTACATGGTATTGCACTTCTACAATACGTTATACGTAGGAAGAGAGCAGATTTGAAGGTGCCTCAAAAGGCACAATATCTATAGGGTAAGCCAGCCAAGGAAGGTCGAACGTTAGCACTCTTCTTCCATAGCAAAAGGAGCCACTCAAAGGGCTCACTCTCCGCATATCTTGGATGGACGAACCTACAAAATCAAAGCCCACATAAGGCTATTATCAAGCTGCATTTACGTAGACAAAAAGAGTGCTCATCTACAAAGAGAAGGCATCAAAATCTACTTCTACCAACGTGGGATGGACAACATAACAAGAGGCTATCTACACTACAAATAAGCACAGGAATCAACACGTTGAAGGCATAGAAGACAAGGAGAAAAGGTGCTACATTCAAGGTCTTAAACTTGGAGAAGATCGTCCACCAAAGGAAGCACCAAAATCGCCATTCGAAGCTCCATAGCACCTCATCAATTCACCTACAAAAGAAAATATTGCTTGCTATCCAAGAAACAAAGCAAGCTAAGGAAAGGCATACGAAAGGAGTTATAATATTCTCCTTGGAAGCGTTATAGCAAAGGACTTCATGCAGAGAGCTTGAATGCCACTTGGCATAAACTTTCTAAGGTGCCATTTCATCTCTCAATGCTCAAGAAACCTCATGCAGGAGTTACAGGGAATATCAAGGAAGTGGTGACACTTGTTATCTTCCACAAGCCTCACACAAGTGCCCACATGAGTGCTCATACATTACAGAGTGACCAAGAAGTATTAAATAAGGAAATCGATACGTTAAGAAAGGTGGAGCACTCATACGTAATGGATGTGACACTTGTCACAAAGTTCAAGACCTTTCTTCCATAAAAAGGTGCTCAAGTCCAAAGCAGTCAAGCATAGGAAAGCACAGTCAAAGCATAGCAAAGCACAACATGGAAGGAAGGAAGAGGAAGCATTAAAAGCTCCTGGTCTTGAAGGTCAAACCTCTCCATATTTGCAGCACCTACGTTCCAGCATTAAAGACAGGGAATTCCAAAGCATAAGCATTGTTTCTAGCGCCAAAGGAGGACATTAAAGTGTTGTTATATTCAGCCAAAAAAGGTGCCAAACAGTGCGGTGATACAACGTTCAAAGGTAAGGTTTAAATCCCATTTATTATTGCTTTCACTTTAGGGAGATATAAGGGTTATAAGCTAAGGTCAAATCTTAGATTTTGAAAGCAAAAACCATAAGGGATAACTTATCAAATTGAAATAATATTTGCAATTTAACCTAGGAGAAATAAGGAATTCTACTTGGGATTAAATTCTTTAATATTTTGCAAATATTATTAATTTTCTAATTTTCCAAATTTGGGAGTGATAAGGGTTACAACATCAAACTAGGTTATTGGAAATTAGAAACACTTGAATAAAATCCTAAGGGTTACAAAAGAGGTTATTAAGATTTTTTTGTTAAGGTTGGAAATTTATAATTTTCTTGTCTCAAAATTTCTCAAAAGGGACAAAAGAAATCCAACATTAAAACCTCTTCAAAATTGAAAAGTGCTTAGTTCAATAGGAGTAATAAGGTGTTAGAAAAGTTGATTTTTGATCTTTACAAAAACTGTACAAAATCAACCAAAATTGAACTATACTTTACAAAAGCACTATATCATACTCCAAAATCATTAGGGAGTCATAAGGCATTCTACAAAACTTGATAATAATAATATCTATCAAATATTATCAAGTTGGGAAGATATAAGCTTTCTTCAAAACCTAAAATTAGGTGTTCATACTCTCATTACTAGGGAGACATAAGGAAGCCTACAAACCTAAGGATTAATAAAGGTTTTATCAAATCAAGCTTATATACTTCAATTAGGGATCAAATATCCTAATATAGGGAGCTATAAGAAAGACTACAATTCTATCTCATTTATTCAAATTCAACCTCTTCAAATGGGTAAAGGAATGTCATACAATGAATGTAAAACTTGCTCCAACAGGAACCAATTCATAAAACATGAACACATGTGGTATATTGACTCAGGAGCCAGTCATCATATGACAGGAAATATACAATGGTTTGACTATCTTGAAGTTGCTAAAGGTTACAAACTAAGAATTGCAGATAACCAAACTTATCCTATACATGGATATGGATGTGTAACACCCAATAAATCATTTCTAAATATTCTACTACAAAAAGTATTGTATGTTCCTGGATTAACATTCAATCTCATCTCAATAAGCAAGCTAGTAGAAAACAACTATATGATTAACTTTGGATATATGGATGGGATCAATACATGTCTCATTATGAATCAAGATGGAATAAAAGCAACATGTTCAATCCATGAAAATACATACATCCTAGACTCAATGGAAATCTCACAAGATATTGTGGTGTTTCAAAATGATACTAACATATTTACAGAGGAACAAGTTGAAGAAAATGAAGAACCAGTACACCAAAAAGGCAAGCACAGAAGGATCAAAAACAAAAATATGAGAGGACAATTGCACCATGCCCTACTCATTCATCAACAATCAGAACCAAATGAAGATACTTGCAAAGAGAACTATAAAGGTGGCTGGATAGAAGATAAGGAAGATGAATCTGAACAAGCCAAAGATCATCCAATGAAAGAAGAATCTTTAGCTTCAGCTACAACTTACTCTGCATCATATGAAGACACAGATTACCTACTGAACCTGAATACAAAGAATGCAGAAGAAGAGTACAAAGTTCAGGATGAAGAAGAAGAAGATCCATATTGAAGACTAAAGTCTTCAATACCCAAATAATGTAATACAGGGGGGTGTTAGAAATAGAGTATATTACATCATTTGGGTCATGTAAATGTATCTTCCAAGGTACATACTTAGGACATTAGATTACTTTAGGGGGAAGTTATCTAGTTACTTCATGCAATGTAATAAATGCACAAGTGTCAATGTGCAAGTTGTATATGTGCAAGTTGTCCCTTGCACAACTAGGTAGAGTGTTGGCCAAGGAACCTATTTTCCTATATAAGAAAGGCCTCATTGTAATACATATATAGAGTCAGGGGACATAGTCAGATAGTGTAGCTTAGAGCATAGTACAGTTCTGTGTAGATCACCATCCATTGGTGATGGGTGCAATGTAGTTCAGTAGCTTTATTAATGGAGTGTTCATTTCCTCCATAGCTACATTGTATTCTTTTATGTCATTTCTATTTACAACATATTTTAGTCATCTAGCAGATTTACTTTCTTTCATATTATTCTGCATCTTGTGATTGCTATCTCCCAGTGCTCATTACATCAAAAGCTAACGAGTGTCAAATATAGAGTGGATCTCTTTCAGTACTGCTTATGTGCTATGGATTGATATATATACAATACCTTTGAGTCTTCCTCACGTACAACCGTGTATATTGAGGGGATGAGCTTATTCCACGTACCAACAAGTATTATAGGAAAAGTAGGTATATTTAATAGATTAGGTCTATCGGTCTAGCGGTATAAATAAAGAGGGACCATTTGGTGTTATAATAAACCCTCACAATTGCCATTGCAAAAGAATATTTGTCAAACTCACAACTACTCAAAAGTCTGAATTTTGCTCCATGGAAGACAAAAATGAGAGCAATACTTTAGGTTGAAAAAATGTGGGACATTATGATTGGAAAAGTCAAATGCCCAACAACAGTAGATGATATTCAAGAAGTATATGATGATTCTAATACTTGAGAACTGATGATCATAATTCTTACCATTGTTGATGAAGTTCAACCACACATCTATGAAAATGAGAATGCAAAAGATGCATGGGATACATTGTCAACAATATATGAGGAAAAGAATCAAGCCATGATTCTTAATATTCAATTCCAAATTCACACTCTTAGTATGAAAAATGGAGAAAGTGTAGAAGTGTTTCTTTGTAGAGTTGCTTATCTGAGATCTAAGTTGCATGCAATGCATGAGAAAGTAGAATATTATCTCTTAACCTCCATTATTCTAAGAGCTTTACCAGATTCTTTTAGAATGATGGTCACTTCTCTTCAAGTTTCTAATAGACAAGTCTCTTTTGAAGAGCTGGTTAATTTGCTATAACAACAAGAAGTAAATCAAAACTAAAGAGATCAAACATCCAACACCGCATTCTTTTCTAAGAAATATGGATCTAAGAAACAAGGCCACTTTTAGAAGGGATATTCCTCTAAGGGTTCAAACACCATTCCCTCACAAAAGACACCTCAAAAATAGAAGAGGTACTGCCACATTTGTGAGATGGATAATCATGACACCAAGAAATGTTGGTTCAATTCTTCCAACAAGGGTGATAAAAATAAGCAACCACCACAAAAAAAAGGGCAATACAAACCACGAAGAAGAAATAGACAACAAAGAGGTAATGTTGCTATTGAAGAATCAGATTCAGATTTTGAGAGAGCACACAAGGTGCTCATGACTCAAACTAATCCTAAACAAAAATATAATGTTTGGTATATTTATTTTACTACTAGTAAACACATGACTGGTGATAAAGGGTGGTTTGACACATTTGAGTCCAAAGAAGGTAAACCAGTGACCATTGTCGATGATAAGAGCTATCGATTCCAAGGAGAAGGAGATGTTTTAGTGACTCTTCTCGATGGACAATGCAAAATTGAGAAGGTCCTATATGTGCTATAATTAACCAACAACTTGTTGTTCGTGCCTCAAATCTTGGACAAATATATGGTGGTTGACTTTAAGGTTGTTAATGGACAAAAGCATTGCTTCATTACAAAAAGGGTAAAAATATTACAATAGGTTTCTACAAACATGGATTATTTGTTTTAGATATTATTTATACACCTCATGTTGCCATGGCTGCCAACTCCAAAAAAGCTACTTCATTATGGCACAAATGGTATGGGCATCTAATTTTAGGTTATCTACTCAAATTGAGTAAGCATGATATGGTGTTAGTTCTGCCCAAACTTTCACATAATTTTCATGTATGCTTAGATTGCTTAGCAGAGAAGCAACACTGAGTTCCATTTGAATTGAGCTCTTCCTAAGCCAAAGTACCATTGGAGTTTATACACACCAATTTGTGCAGATCCATGCCAAACAGTTGTGGTGGAAAGAAGTACTTTTAGTTTTTTGTTGATGATTACTCTCAAAATATGTGGGTTTTCTTTCTACAGTTGAATTCATATGCCTTCCTATACTTTTAGTAGTTTTAGAAGCATGTTGAGAAATAATCGGGATGTTCAATCAAGGCCCTTTGCTCAAATCGAGGGGTGGAATTCATCTCCAATGAGTTTTTGAGGTTTCTCACTAAACATGGGATAAACATATAGCTTACTACAACCTATACTCCTTAGCAAAATGGAGTTGTTGAGAGGAGGAATTTTTCCATCATGGATATGGTTTGATGTATGCTCACAGGTGCACATCTTGGGTAATAATATTGGGAGAAGTCACTATAGTTGTGTATCTCCTAAATCGAGCACCAACAAAAGCTCTTCAAGGAGTCACACCACAAGAATAATGGAGTGGAATAAAGCCTTCCATTTCTCATCTAAGGATATTTGGATGTAAAACCTTCATGCACATTCCAAAGAAGAAAAGAAGCAAGTTAGATGAGAAAAATTTGCAATGCACATTTCTTGGTTATGATGAAGAATCCAAGGGATATCGATTGATTGATCCTATAATAAATAAAATTCACATAAGTCGAGATGTGGTATTCAATGAAGCTCCCAATTTGGATACACCAGAATATAGAAAAGACACATCTCCTACTATACACCTAGAATTTGAGGAGCCTAAGACAAGAACTCCCCCTAAATAGAAAAAAAATCCAAAATGGTAAACTAGCACCATAAGAGACATAAAATTGGATGCACCTCCTGATATCAATTCCAATCGACCACATACTCATAGTATATCTTTCCAAGAAAGAGAAAATAATGATGAAGAAGAAGATAGGAGTGAAGAGGAAGATAGAGGTTCTATGACTTTAGTTGTGGAGCATGAACCTACTTTAGTGCAAGAAGCACTTAGTGTACCTCAATGGAAGGCAACTATGGATGCAAAAAATATGTCTCTTATGAAGAACAAAACATGGGAGCTAGTTGATCTGCCTACTGGTAAGAAAATCATTGGCTACAAATGGGTATACAAAGTCAAGTCTAAGGTCAATGGAACTATTAACAAGCATAAATATTACCTTGTTGTAAAGGGCTATGCTAAAAAATAAGGCATTTATTATGAAGAGACATTCACACCAATTGCAAAAATGAAAACCATTCATGTACTTTATGCAATGGCAGCTCAGTTTGAATGGAAGATTCATTATATGGATGTGAAGAGTGCCTTCTTGAATGATGATCTCAAAGAAGAAGTGTACATGACTCAACCTGAAGGATATGTTATTGAAGGACAAGAGCAAAAGGTTTGCAAATTGATAAAGTCCTTATATGGGTTGAAACAATATCCATGAGTTTGGTACATTAAAATTGATAATCACCTCCTACAACATGGTTTCAAGAGAATTCCCTCAGATGTCAATCTCTATTTCAAGAAAGTTGGTTTTGAAAGAGTGATGCTTGTGCTCTATGTTCAAGATATGATCATCACTGGCAACTCAAAGAAGATGATGGAAGCAGTGAAGGGTGACTTGAAGAAGTCATTTGAAATGATGGATCTGGGACTTCTACATTATTATCTTGTCTTGGAAGTTGTGCATAAAAAGAACCACATTAGGGTTACGCAATGAATTATGCCAAGGCACTAATTAAAAAATATCGAATGGCAAATTATAAGCCCAAAACAACTTCAATGGAAATAGGGTTACAACTATCTTGATACAATAAATCTTCTCAGGTATATGGAACTCTCTATCGATAGTTGATTGGAAGTCTCAAATATATGACTAATGGTAGGCCAGATATTAGCTTTATTATGAACTATCTTTCGAGGTTTATGTAGGAATCTAAGATCAATCATTGGAAGGCAGTAAAGCAAGTTCTTCACTATATTCGTGGCACAAAAAAATATGGCCTAGATTACAAGAATAATGATAAGTTCTTCTTGCAAGGATACACGAACTCAGATTATGCTGGATCTATAGATGATAGAAAATAAAAATTAGGATACATATTTCATCTGGGATCTGGTATTTTCTCTTGGCATAGTAAGAAGCAACAAGTAATTGCACTTTCATCTATAGAGGTAGAATATAGTGTAGCATGAGGAGAAGTGTGTGAAGCGATATGGTTATGTCACATTCTTTCAAGTATGGATCTTCCAAAGAATCTTCCAATACACTTGAATTGTGATAACCAAGGTGTTTTAAAACTAGTCAAGAATCCAGTGTTCCATGAACGAACAAAGCATATTGACACTCAATGTCACTTTATTCAAGATGAAGTTCCAAAGCACAAGATTCAACTCTAGTACATTCCCACCGATGAACAAGTTGCAAATATTTTCACTAAGGTACTTGCATGTGTCAAATTTGAGTTGTTTTGTAACTCTCTATGTACATCAAATAATGTAATAAGATGGGGAAGTTAGACTATAGGCATTTAGCTATTGTTATTTATTACATTATTGTTTGTAATGCACATCAAGGTGGACTTCCAGAAGCCTATATGTTGTTTGTAATATTTTAGCATAGGCTCAAATTAGGTATTTTATTTTTGGGTATAATATATTTTATTTTGTTTATTTATATTTATTTTTTACGAGCTAATATAAGCATTTAGTTGTAAATAAATTCATCACTCATGAATGTAATTCTTGTTTGATTCTCTCCTACAAGTGGAAAGCCTAGAATAGGTCAACAAGACCATCAGACATGTAGAGGGATGACTATCTACAAGGAGTGAATATCAAGAGATCCTCAAAATACTCTCATAAACTACCACAACATAGTCATAAAATTAAGGGATACACCATAGAGACTTGATCAAAATAGAAAAATCCTAGATGTCTAGAGGAACCTCTAGACTTGTAAAGTTAACCTAGCATCTTTAAAAACCAAATTTCAAGAAATGGATAGAGAAATTCAGGGGTTAATTACTAGTGGGATGTTTGAAATTTTTTATTAATGGAGGTAAATTTTGGATGATGATATCATAAGTGTCATGTTTAAGGTAGAAAAGAGCCAATCCATCCAAGGATATGTAGCTAGAATCTATGAGAAGCTCAAGCTAATTCATGCCAAGTTGTAAGAGCTAGTTGGCAGGATCAATTATTAGAAAACCCTTTTGAAGATCTAATGGTGGAATTAGAAGACATTGGATCAGTGTGGTTTTTATATGATAATGAGTATCAAAAGTTTTTTAGATCACTACCATAAAATACTAGATATATTTAACCATTAATTTTGATGATTTTGCTATGAAGGTCCCAATTTTGTAGACTTCGTGCCTAAAGATAAATTCAAGATCTAGGATCTTACATCGATTGAGCTTGGCATCCCATGAAGTTTCCATAAAAGTAGTACCTTAATTATATGTTTATTAAAATTATCAATTTTTAAGGAAAACACAATAGTAAAGATTAAGTAGCACATGCACCTCAAAAATTTTAAAATTTGAATAAGAATGGATAGGGATCAATCCTTTTGCAAAAACTAGCCAATTTTCTCCAAGCACCAAGTCATTAGTTGAAAATAACCAATTGGATTGAGAGAGTGATTTGCTCAACAAAAAATTCAATCTACTTGTAAAGGCAAGTTATTCACTTGTAAAATATAAGTGATTTCCTCATAAAGCTAGAGTAAATTGCTTTGACAATCACAAAGGTAGATTAAAAGCATGGATTTTAAGGTGAATCTTCTAGAATATGACATTTTGGAATATAGTGGTGTACTAAGTCATTTGAAAGTATTTCAATCCTATTAGAGGTATAATTGGAAACATGTAACATTTGGTGATGCAACATTTTGCTAAAGTTACCCCTACAATTTTACTTTTACTAGGAATAATTGTTTCTCATTCTAGATAACTCAAGGATAAACCTTTACTATAAATAGGGGTCTGGGGCCCTCATTGTATTTATATTTTGACCATTATAATTTAGAGCTACACTCTATGAAACCCACATTATATTTTTTACTCATGAAGTTATAATAAATTAGTAAGTCCTTAGGTATTCCATTAATGGCACTACTATTTTGGTTTGTCAAGTGCTTGATGGTTGTGGCATGGATCTTCTATTCCATATTTTCATTTAATTATAAATTTCATAATATAATGAATGAGTGGATATTGATGTTATTAAAATTATCATTTATTGATTTATCACACCCTTTCTTTGCTACAATGTAAAATTTGTATTTGCTTAAACCTCTCACTCTCTTAAACTTCCAAACAATTTTATTTTTGTATTATAAATTTTATGCATTTCCTTTTTGTATTTTACTTTCATGTAATTTAGTTTAATTTGATGTGATACTTTTTTATAAGAATAATGGGGATCCAACCTAAATATAAATGTAGGGAGAAGCCATTAGAAATCCCTTCCAACCATATTGAAACTCATATTGGGGGCACAAAACCTTACTAAGAAATTTGGACAATACAAGGAAATACTTGGGATATATGAAAGAATATAAAGGGTTAACCAACAAGCTAGTAACTACCATTGATAATGTGAATGTGGAGTTGAGTTATAATGTAGAAAATTATCATGTATTTAAGTAGGTGTATAAGACAACAAATGAATAAGTCTTGCAATTGGGTATCCTCAATAAAAAGATAACGTAGGTGAAACTAAAAAATCTACTCAAGAAATAAAAGAGGTTAAGAGACTACATGGAAGCTCATGATACATTGAAGGTATCCTATAAAGATATGAATAATGAATAACACTTATCAATGGCTAGTGGATGGCCTATTCTATTCTTATATTAGGTAAATGTAGTGATAAATCACTACACCTTTTGAAAGAAGAAGTCTAATTCGCAGACAACCACATGAGAAAAGCTTGATCATTAGAGGCTAGATATCATGAGCCAAAAATATTTGAAAGTTGAAAGTTATTGAATCATGTATAAAAGGAAAAATCAAAAGTCCTGACAAAGGTACAAAAGGTAAAAAGTTCCAAAGATCTGGAAATAAGTGATCCTAAGAGATGAAGAAAAACTTCTAAAAAATATCAATGCCTCAAAATTCAAATAAACGAGGTGCACATTATTTAAGGAGGATTTTCCTTCATGCAAAATATCTCATATATTTGAGAAAGGATAACAATAGCATGGAGCCATAGCAGAAGCAACTTGAAGATCTAAAATATTAATTGAAGCGATTATCTGCACCTAGGTGATGGGAATTTCCAAAAAATGGGTAGATGGCAATAAAGGCGGTAGATTTTCATCCAAAGGATCGAGATCAATTAACATTCATATCTTCAAATATAGAGGATATCAAAGGGACAAATAATCAAACAAAACATGACTCAATATCTAATAATAATAATCACCTAGAAATATTTGCATGAGTTATGGAGGGAAACCCCTCCCCTCGTAATCTATAAATAATTGTAGTCTTAACTTTGTAAAGGATTGAAAAGTTTGTAATTGTATATATTTGTAGGTTTTCCTTTCATTTCTCTCTATAAAAATAGTTGTGGTTCCTAAGTATCTTGTGGGTAGTATTGAAACTTTGCTTCTGGCACAATCTATGTAAGATTTTTTTTGCATTTATATATACATGGGAGTCCATGTCTATTTTTTAGCTTTGCTTGTAGAACTGTTGTTGTGTATGTGTATGTGTTTGTAATCTCTTACCTAAATATTAGGGCATATTAAGTGTATGTGTGTGTGAGGGGTTTGCATCCATTTTTGGACTATCACTTGCTTGTTTCTCCCATGGTATCCACCTTCTCATGCATGTATATAACTAGTAGGTCTTGATTGTACTTTACTGTGTCGAGGATAGGAAGTGTTCATCATTGGCACATAACATTAAGGCCTATTTTTATAGGAATATCTTAGCAACTCTCTTGGTGAATCACATCCTTTTCCTTTTGTTGTTGAGTTTGCTTTTATTTAATTTACTTTCTCGTACTCCTTTCCCTTTGTTAAGCATAAACACCTTGAAGATCACATCCTAGCAAGGATTTAGCCTTGTAAAAAACTCTTGGAGACCTCTAATTGAGCCAAACCCTATGCTCTCAGTTACAACCCATTGTGTTTCTCCACGTGAGGCATGATTATCTTGGGCAAGGACAATAAAATACAACAATAGTTTAATAGCACACCCAGTGGTAACCCAGTGACATATCATTGGCCCTAGAATCAGAACAAGGAGTAGGTTGAGAATTGGTGAGGGTCTTGGTTTATTCTTTCTTATTGAAGTGCTTATTTTCTCACCTGGTGACTCTGATATAGAAAAAACACCAAAACAAATCATTGTTGAAGATACTAGATCAAGGTTCGGGTGAAGACCTCTATCTACTTTCTTTTAGAAGCAACAATGTGCATTCACCTAGTAACTCCACCACAATCTGAAGGATCTAAAAGGACTATGAAATCTCCACCACAGATACAACAAGCTATACCATAACCATATTTGTACTTATGAACTTCTTAGCATAGAACAAAAGAATTCCCTTGTGACCTTCTATGCCACCAGATGTTTGGAATGACTATCCGACATCTATACTACAAATTGTATGGTCTACTTCTACCAATTGCACAACATCACAAAGAAAAACATGGCCCTAATATTTTTGGTGGCTTCCTTCCAAGGAAAGTCTTGTAAGGGGTTCGAATCCCTCTCCTCGCACTCAATAATAGAATTGGATTAGTTTTTTGACCTATTTATAAATGGGTTCAAGGAGAGAGAACAATCAACCCTGACTATCCAAGCTGCTACACCTCAATACTCACCCATTTAGTAACTGACTATTCCTCATTATATTATGCCAATCTGGGAAGAGGAAGAAGACTTCATGGAGGTAGAGGTAGTAATTCTCATAAAGTCCCCACATCAGAATGGAAATCTGAAGGACTAAAGGATAACAAAGATAGTGGAATCCATTACCTAATAAATATTTGATCAAGCAAGCTTGAACATTTCTACAAGTCGAAATAGATCCCTCCTCCCCTCCATGAACACAAAGAAGGTAAATAATCTAAGTTGTATGAGGAAGAAGCATAATATCAAGGTTAAATAAAAAGGTGGATTTGGCACTAGTACCAACCTTATTTTAGCAAGAATACATTCAAGCCTAGATACCAAGCAATCTAAGCCCTGAAAGTTGCTCAAAAACCTGAATCCTAGGATGGTGCAGGTAATTTATCCATGAAACTAAAGAAAAGAAAAAACAATTAAGGCTCAGGTAATAAGTAGGGGGTCCTTGACTCCATACCCAATGGATAAAGGCCAGTCACTTAATACTTTTTACATGTGTATCATATGTGATCTTAGTTTCATGAGATAACAGAATGCCTAACCACCTGTAGAATTTCAAAGATATGGCTTGACTGCTAGAAACTTTTGCTTTCAGGGGAAATTTTATTGACTTTGTGCCCAATGGACTAAGGCACCAATTTTTTTGGCTCCATATATTTAGTAGGCTAAATATCCATTGATATTTGTCATAACTATAGTGATAAATCACTACACCTATTCAAAGCAGAAGTCTAATAAATGAGCAAGAACATGAAAAAAGCTCAATAAAAAAGCTTGATCATCGGAGGTCAGATCTCAATAGCCAAAAATATCCAAAATTTAAAAGTTCTTGAGTCACAAATAAAAGGAAAAATCAAAATTCTTGACAAAGGTACAAAAGGAAAAAAATCTCAAAGATCTAGAGGTAAGAAATCCCAAGAGATAAAGGAAGACTCTCAAAGAAAATAACATCAATGCCTCGAAAGTCAAATCAATGAGGTACACATTCTTTGAAGAGGAGTTTCCTTCTTGAAAAATATCTCATCTTTGAGAAAGGACAACAACAACATGGAGCCACAATAAAAGCAACTCAAAGATCTTGAATATTAATTGAAGCAATTTTTTGCATCCAAGTGATGGGAATTCTCAAAAACTGGGTACATGGCAATAAAGGCAGTAGTTGCTCATCTAAGGGTTCAGGATCAATTAACATCCATATCTTCAAATCTATAATATCTCAAAGGGACAAATAATTAGACAAGATATGACTCGATATCTAAAATAGCAACCACCTAGAAATATTTACATGAGTTATAGAGGGAAACCCCTCCCCTTGTAATCTATAAATAGTAGTAGTCTTAGCTTTGTAAAGGATTGACAAGTTTACAATTGTATACATTTGTAGGATTTCCTT
Source organism: Wollemia nobilis (assembly GCA_028583015.1). Taxonomy (NCBI): domain Eukaryota; kingdom Viridiplantae; phylum Streptophyta; class Pinopsida; order Araucariales; family Araucariaceae; genus Wollemia; species Wollemia nobilis. Next base: position 24,505,429 of record JAQPPZ010016957.1, on the reverse strand, counting down.
TCATTTATCTCTATAAAAATAGTTGTGGTTCTTGAGTGGCTTGTGGGTAATCTCAAACCCTCACTTCTGGCACAATCTATGTAAGAGTCTACTTGCATTTATATATACATAGGAGCTAGTCTCTATTATTTGGCTTTACCTGTAAAATTATTGTTGTGTGTGTATGTGTTTGTAATCTCTTGTCTGAATATTGGGATATATTAAGTGTATGTATGTGAGGTATATACATCTATTTTCAAACTAAACCATTTTTTTTGCTCTCCATGGGACCCACCTTATCATGCATGTGTATAATTGATAAGCCTCGATTATACTTCATTGTGTCAAGAAGAGTGTTCAATGTTGGAACATAGCGTTTAGACCTATTTTTGTAGGAAGATCTTAGTGGATCTCTTGGTTCCTCATTTTCATTTTGTTGTTGAGTTTGATTTTATTTCATTTACTTTCTTGCATCTTTTTCTCTTTGTTGAGCACAAGCACCTTGAAGATCACATCCTAACAAAGAGTCGACCTTGTAAAAACTCTCAGAGACCCACGATTGAGCCAAACCATGTGCTCTCAATTGTGGCCCACTGTGTTTCTTTGTACAAGGTGTAATTATCTTGGGTAGGGACAATCGGATATGACAATAGTAAATATCATCATTGAATTTCAATTTATTAGTCTCATCGAGAAGAAAATCAAAGCAACACAAGTGGTGAATAGATTTCTTGGGAAGACAACAAAAATATTAGACAAGATTACCAAATTGGAGGCATTGCTAGAAAATGTTAACAAATAATAAAAAAAAGAAGGATCTTCCTAGGAAATAATATGAATATTTATAAATAGATATCACCAATTCAAATGAAGTTTAAATTTCATAATACACTAATTAGGCAGCCTTGTTGACTTCTTGGCCTCCAAATTGAAATCCCTCTCCATAAGAAAATAATGTCCCACAATTTTGTTATTTTATATTTTTGGTTGACTCCAACCTTTGAAGACTATGTACCCCATGGAATAAGCCATAAGGTAGGATCTACCATCAATCAAGTTTTACATCTTCATAAGTTACCAAAATTATAGTAGTTTAACTACTAACATTACATCTCCAAATGAGTAATTAGTTGTGTAGAAGGGAGAAAACCAAAATGAGGGCAATTTGGGATATAAAACAACTAAGAGAAGTTGGAAAAAATAAGAGGTCACTTGAATTGTTTTGTTTTGGAGGAATAAGGCTAGGATCCCCAAGAATTCAGAAAAATATTTCCCAAGTCTAAAATATGGAAATTCATCAAATAATAAACAACAATTCACTTTAGATCAATATGTTGAAGGGTCAATTTATTGTAAAAATTCTTCCTTATTTTATAATTATAAAAGGGATAATTCGTTAAATATTGATGTCATCAAGGAAACAACGATCCATCATTATTAAAGAAGTCAATGTACCAACAAGATAAATAAGGGATTCATTGTGCAACCAGAATAGCAATTCATCAATTAGCTAAAATAGTGAATCACCATTCAAGGAAAATTATTAGAAAAATATATTTTAAGTGTTGATAAAATGAATGGGACATGTTTGGTATGAATGTTGAGGCATAAGAATCAAAATAATGGCTTGGACAATGATTCTCCCTCCAAGTGAATTTGGTGAAGGCAAACAACTACTGAAGTGCACCTACAAGATTTTTAGTGCCAAATATAGCTAGTTGACCAACAATTTATCTTCTATCCATTATATTATGCTAATTTGTAGTTAAATAGAGTAATAATATGTTTACTATAGTTAGGAATAGAGTTGTCAAAATTCACAATATTTTTTAGAAACAAACAAAAGAAATCCACCCACTCAAATCTCATATAAAAAATATAAAAGGGTGAAATAAAGGAAAAGAGATAGATATTGGGGGTGCCCATGCACCATAAGTAATTATTGTATTATTAATAGATAAGATTCATAACACTTTGATAATCAAATGAGTGGTCGGAGGTATGTGTACCAATACCAAAACCTCAAATACATAAATGATCTTAGCCTTAATCCAACATAACAAGAAAGGATTTAAGGTTAGTTACAAAAGTTTATAAGGTGAGTTTAACCATGAACAAGGATAACCACAACCCATAGGGATTATAAAACATAATATTATAATAAACTCAATATACTATACAATGAATGCCCTTAGGCCTATACAATATTATATCATACAATGTCAACCTTGACCATGAATTAGATTATGATTTCAACAACCCCCATGATTTGAAATGAGGGGCCAAAGAGAGAAGACATTAGTGTCAATAATATCTTTTCCCCATAATGGATGCTCTAGTGGGTCTTAGAATTTGAGGTAGACCCATATGAAATCCCCTCATCATTTGGAAGACATCCACCCATCTTTAGAAACTCAACTTCAATCCTTTGTAATTTTAGCTAGCAATTCTTCATCAAATATTCTCATCTCTTGTAATACCCAAAATTGGTCTTCGATTTCTTTGAATACTTAGCCTAGACCTTGTACCCCTAGGTCTTAGCCTCTTTAGGTTTTAAATTCTTTACATGAGCCTGTATTTGTGAAGTACCACCGTAGTTCCTCATTGCTACCTAAAATGAACTAAGAGAAAGAAGTTGATCAAGAGTAAGAATTTTTTGAGATTCCAATAACATATGAACCATAAGGTTCAACATCTAAAAATAAGGTAAGAGATTAGTAAGGACAATATTCACATATTCTACATCATATTTATTTTTCCCTCTAGAAGATGTAATATTTTCTCTCAATGTCTTAAAACTCATACTATAGTCCACATTATCAAACTCAATCAATTTTAGAGAGGAAAGTTCAAATTCCAAGCCACATACTTTGGTTGTATTTTCTTTTCCAAGTAATTAATGCAATTTTGACCATAACTTGATGGTTTTACTTTCTTCTTTAATATGGAAAATCAATTCTAGTTTAAAAATAAGAAAAATAGGCTAAGAGCTTCTTCTTCCTTATGTCGTTGAGTTTCTTCATCAAGGGTTGTTGCTTTATCTTCTTAAAATATACACCATAGGTTCTTAACTATATTTTTTCTTATTAAGATAAGTAACTAGCGATTGGTAGTCCATCTTATATAATCCAACCCCTAACACCATAATAGGTCCTTAAACGGATGCCCTAGTGCATAAATCTCAAAAAATCATATGATTTAAAAAAAAATGCTCAAAGTTTTCATATGTAAAATATAAAGCCTCCAAAAAAAATTTCCCTAATGGGCCTCAAAACAGAAAAAATTAAATGGCCAAACCTTAGAGATGCAAGAGCCAATGCCAACTGCCACTTGGAAAATTTTGATTTGCAACTCTGCTCCAATCCTATTTTTCCACTTTAGCTCCTCCACTTTTCTATATTGGTGACACTTATTGTGCTCTGATTAGTTTACTGGGTTTAAATAAGAAAAAAATTTGATTATGTGGCACAAAGAGGTGCTAAATTGACCAGATTCCATTTTTTCACTTTATTATGTCAAAGGGGTTCAATTCCTGGTCTCTACTGATCAAAAAAACATGTTATCTAGGATGTTATGTCATTGCTTAAGTATCATAGGTAGTTTGTTTTGTAAAAATGTGAATGTTGTTGCTTGTAAGCTAAAAGGAGATGCAAAAAATATCAACAAAGGGATTCAAATGTGAATCCTTCTATCTATAATAACCTTAGTTACATTGGTATAACCATCTAGTCAGATCCCCTCATGATTTTGAAGGTATGTTCATGGATCATAATACTTTAGATCATTATATGAGAAAATAAAAGGGCATCGATGAGATGTGATCACTGTCCCATTTGCATCTAATGCTTTATCACCCATGTGTATAGCTAGTTCACTAACACTAAGGCTATACTAAAAAAGTGACAAGAGTGGCTTTTATTGTTTGAAACCTTGATCTGAGTTGCCAAAAATTGTGCAAATTTGAACCTGCATCATGCATAATATCAAATTCCCAACATTACCTCATTTTAGACATTTTTTGCCCTTAGTAAATGCATTTGGAAGGCAACCTCTCCTTGAAGAGGAAAATATCATCCCAATAATACAATATTGTAGAGAGTTTATGTGGGAAGAATATAGTTTAGATTTAAATTAACCCTACTATGTCTCCTTTCAATGTTGATGTTGTAACATCCTTAGAATAATAACAAAGAATAATTCAAATTTAATTATGTGAGCATACCTCGATAATAATGAAGCAAAAAGTGGAGAAGGCACAAATTATCTGGTAGATCTGAAGTAAAAAATGGTGATCCATGGAGAAAAAATATGCTTTGCTTCTTATGCAAAAAATATTTATGAAGATTCAAAGAGAATTTTGCCCTTATTTGTAAAAGAAGAATCAGAGGCTCCAAATAAAATTTCTAGGTAAGAAATCAATGCTTCTTCATACCCACTCTAATACCATGTCAGGATTCACAATATTTTCTAGAAACAAACACAAGTAATCCATCCACTCAAAACTTATACAAAAAGCATAAAAGGACAAAAGAAAGAAAAAATACATAGAGATTAGGAGGTGCCCATAGGCACCATAAATAATCACTATATTATCCGTAGATAATATTCACAACACTCCGATGATCAAATGAAGAGTGGTTAGGGTATTTATACCAATACAAAAACATAAATGATCTTAACCTTAAGCTAACATAACAAGAAAGGCTTTAAGGTTAATTACAAGTTTATAAGGTGGGTTTAATAATTAACAAGGTTAATCACAGTCCATAGTACCTACATAATAAAATATAACAATATATTTAATACATTATACAATGAATACCCTTAGGCTTAGACAATATTATATCATACAGTGTTGTTCTTAGCAATGAATCATATTACAAATAGATTTACTTTGATTTTGCTATAAATATGAGATCAATTCTCATTTTTAAAGGTATTTTTATTCACTTTTGAAGAGTGATCTCTCTCTCTCTCTCTCTAAACCATACTTGAATGGATAAATTGAGTGTGGCATTTAAAGATTAATTATGTGTTCATATTTTCTATTCAAAAGAGTGATATCCATGTTGTTGTCCCTTGATTTCTTTTTAGTCCTTTTTATATATTTTATTACATGGAGGTTTGATGAGTTAAAGTTATTTGTTCTTCTAGGTATTTTGATTGAATCGCATTAATTTTTCCATAGTCACCTAATGGCATTTACTTTCATGCATTTTACTTTATTTTTCTTTTCTCCCAATTATTTAGATTGAATTGTTAAATTAGCAAGGATTTGACCTTATTCAAAGACTAAGTGGGATAAAATACTCTCTTTAAATGTTGGCTATGATATATTGGCACAATTAGAAAATAAAATGCTTCCATGGTTCAACAATTACAAATAACTTTTCCAGTTAAAATTATCAATTGTAATATACTAAAAATAAGAAAATCAAAATCAAAACTTAAATTTAAACAAAAGCCTTCTAATCAATTATGTATTCACCTTGAGCATATTGACAAGCCTTTTTAAAATTTCATCTAATTTAATCTTATGTTTAAAAATAACACATGGAACATCAACTTTAATAAGTTATAAATAAGAATTGTAGAAATTAGAATTTTGAATTTAAACAAATCTTCTAAACCAAATGTGCATGCTTTGGTTTGCATTCAACAACTCAAGTTTACAAAGGTTGGAGGCTATGAAGAAATCAAATATCAATATTATGTTGGAGGTTAACTTAAGATAGTAAGCAAGTGTTTCTAATGGACAAAAGATTGTTGATTCAAGGGTAGATGGCACTACGACTCTTGTATCTGCTTAATTTGTGTTCTATTAAACTCTTTTTTGACCATGTGCACATGATATTTATCTTAAAATTCTCTCTCTAAAATATCATTTGAACTATAATTAATTAGAACCATACAAATTTATAGATCTTACTACTAAAAATTTAAAGAACTATAATACACATATACAATTTGATTAAATAAAAAATTTATTGCCTTTTCACACAACTTATTTTTTTATGATTAATATTAATATTATTATTTTTGTTACATGTTAAATATTATCTATAACCTAAGTGTGATCTAGGATAAAGTGTGATCTATGAGCATGTAGGAAGCATGAGCATGAAGTAGGAAGGAAATTGCAATCAAGGAGAAAGCACCACTTCTTGTTCTAGATATTAGGAGAAACTCAAAAACTAAAGGATTCATGTGAAGAAAATATAGGTAACATGACAAGAAAGTCATTTTTAAAAGTCCTTAATGGAAGTAAGGATGTCATAGTTAGAAGTAAGGATGCCCTAGTTAGAAGTATGGATTACCTAGTTAGCGATAAGAGGAATAATAAATCTATGGCAAACCCTATCTAAGTAGTAATTACTACACTATGTTAGAGAATATTACATTATTTGGTACATGTCAATGTACCACCTTGGTACAATATTAGATTAGGTGTGTGTCTTAGATTAGAGTGTGAGTTTATATTTCATGTAATGTAATAATGTGCAGGAAATGCACAAGTGTCATGTAATTAAGTGTGCAAGTGTTGTGAGTGTGGATGTGCACAAGTGTCCATTATGTAAGAGTGCACATGTGTCCTTAGAATAGGAAAGTGAAGAGTTTCAAAGAAGAGTGAAGGTCAAGAGTGTTTCATATGAAGAGTCACATACTATTATATATTTGTGATAAAGCATTGTAATTGGTATCAAAAATGCATAGCACATAGCATGCATTAGTAGACCTTTATTCTATATCATTTTTAGTATTTTTATGAGCATTTTTCATGTGATTATTCTATGAGTATTTCTGAGTTATTCTAGTTTCATTATCATCATTATTGAGTTATTTATATTGCAACTTTATTTTGATCTTGTAATTACTTTCTTGTTAGATTTACATTAAGTGTTAGGCTACAAAAGCTATCAGTGGTATCAAAGCCACAACAAGTTTACTTGCATAGTTTTAAAGTTGCAAAAATCTAAGGATATTTCCACTGGCTAAGGAAATACCAATGAAGTTGAGGACATTACCACTGGATAAGGAAAACTAGTGAAGACAAGTATTTCCACTGAGTTGAAGAAAAACCAGTGAAGGCAAGAATTAATACCACTAGGTTGAAGGACAACTAGTGAAGATTAAAGATACAATATTGAAAAGTTTTAGATAGATTGAGTTTACCTATTCCAAGAATAAATTCAGAATAGAAGGCAATCTACAACATAGTTTCAGGTCTTGAAGATAGACCTTGAGATTGATAAGAGTTTAGAGACTCCAAAAGAGAAGTCCCATAGAAAGCAGATTAAGGAGACCTAAGTAGAAAGGTCCAATTGAAAGATTGATAGAGTAAGGAAAACTTGAAGGTAGTAAGAAGACTTCAAGACAACAAAGAGTCTTGAGGATAGTCCTAGCTAAAGGACAACACATAGCACATTAAAATAAGCATACTAGTAGTCCACATTGGACAACAAAGAAACCAGAGAATTCAAGACAACAAAAGAGCAAGGTAGTATTTGGAAGGAAAAGAGTGAAGGCCACAAGGGAAATATTGAAAGCAAGTGAATGCCACAAGGGTAGAATTGAAAGTATTTGAATGTCACAAGAACAACATTGAAGAGAAGCCACAAGGGCAAGTGTTAAAGAAAAGAAACAACAAGTTTAGAGAATGCAAGGCAACATTCATAGTATTTCCATAAGCAAGTGAAGCATCACAATAGCATCACAACAAGAAGAATTGAAGCTAGAGAAGGTAGCATATTCAGTCAAGAAAAATACTAAAATCTAGAAGAACAACATTGAATACAAAGAAAGAGATAGAGAGGAGATCTTCAAGAGAGAAAGAAGATAAAGATGAAATAATTCCAGCAAAGGTGTTTACATAAGGTTTGGGACAATCATCGTTATTCGATGACAAGCCCATAAGATACAAAAAAGACCCATTGAAGGAGGTCATAGTGAATATTAATGCTTAGAATTAAACTAAGCACAGGGGGAGCAATCAAAGTGCAAAGGTCCATTGTAGTCAAAGGTTGATAGAGGTCACCTTTGGATAGTAGAAGAGAAAGCAATAATTCAAGATAAAGGGCAACATACATAGCACTACTAAGCAAGGAAGAAGACAACATTAAAAGAACATAAGTGTGGCAACATTTCAAGACTTCAAGAAGATTGCATTAAAGGGAATATTGGACAAGCAAAGAACATTGCATAATCATGATATTTGCATATAAGGAGTTTTTAAGTTTGAAGCTTGCAAGAATGTTCTGCACTTGCAATATTAAAGAAAAATATTAGAGCAACAAGAGTAGAAAACTTAAGAGTTAAAGCTCTTGCATTCAAAAGCAACAAGTTTAAATGTTAAAGGTAACAACACAACCTTTAATGGGGATAGCATAGACTTTGAGTTTTATCTTTGAGCATCCTACATAAGTGTAACCTACATCAAAGGGACAAAGGAGATTAGCAAGAAGATAGCAATAAGATGGTAACAGGTAAGAATCATCAGCACCAAAGTCAACACATGTAAGAATATTAAAGGGTGAAATATAAAGTGTTTAAAGTTAGAATTTGACATTAAAAAGGAATAGCAAGAGAAATACCACAAAGGTAATAGATTTAACCAAGAAAATAGTTACAAAGAATCAAGAAGAAGAGTTTAAGAGCGTCATTCTTGAATAAGGGCCAAAGAATCCAAATTTGCATCTACACAAAGAGCAAGAGCATCAACAATAGATGACAGTATTAAAGTACTCAAGGTAGTAGTGAAGGGTGAAGAGTTCACCATACAAAGTTGAGCAACCAAAGAGCACCAAGTCAAAAGCCAACAACACCATAGCAAGGTAGCAAAGCTCCAAAAAGGAGTGCAATAGCACTCAACCCAAGGAAGACAACAATACTAAGGTGACCAACACCATCAAGGAAACCAACACAAATATTGAGTACAATGCCATCAAGGAAACCAACGTTATCAAGGGGCATAAGCAACATCAAAAATAAAACAAATAAGAGTTTACCTGCAACAAGAAGAATTGAGAAATATGCTAAGGACCAGTGTCAAAAAAGTTACATAGGCATCATCCAATATATGTTAGACAATGATTAAAAAATACACAATGAAAGTGCCATCCAAAGATACATGAGCCAAGGTGTGCAGGAGATGCAGTAGATGTCAACCAAGGAACGTAGGAACTGAGAAATGTGCATAGAAGTTCGAGTGAATTAGGATACAAAAGGTTGAGTAGTAAACTTGTTTTACAAGAATCAAAGCACCTAGGAAGTCAAAAATAAATGCAAGAGAAGAGCTAGAGCCATGGGAGATCAAAATCCAAGCGCCTATCAAAATATTTCAAGCATAGAAAAAGCTTAGAAGTGAGTATTCAAACATTATTTTTTTGCTATTCGAGAGGAGCATTGAAAATTAATACCTTAGTGGCTAGAGGTAAGTGCAAGAGACAGATTCATTAGAGCCAATCGTTACTCTAATTTGAGCGCTCAAGTGAAATTCTTGGCTTCAGTGAATCTGTCTCTTGCACTTACCTTTGATCTAAGAATTACTCTGATCTGAGTGCTCAAGAAAGAGCATCTACCATCCTAGCATGCATTCTACCATGTGACAAGAAGTGGGAAAATTTTGAAAAGATTTGGTATATTGTTCCATGCAAAGAATCTTGATGCACTAAAGCCTCGCATAATTGTAGACAAGTAGTGACTCTTTCAAAGTCAAGGTAAGCACATAATGCAGCACCAGAGATCATTCACCAAGCTACGTGCCTTAAGGAGGTAAATTAGGGTTTTTAAAGATTATTAATTTTTCCCTAAGGTTAAAAGGAGAAATAAGGAGTATATAGTTCTAGTTATTATTTCTTTGCTAAGGTTAAATAAGTCTAATGGAGAGATAAGTAGTTTAATAGAGAATTCAATGCCTTAACTACTTTTTGGAGTGATAAGTAGGCTTTATTATTTCTAAAGTCTTGTTTTTCAAAGGGTTAAATAATAGCTTTATTGATTTATTATTCCTTGAAATTCTAAAACCATAGAATATTTGCAATAATTTAACTATGGAGAGACAAGGAATTCTACTTAAAATTTAGGATTTCATAAGTTTGCAAACATTCTAGTTTCTATTCAATTAGGGAGCCATAAGGTATTCAACTACAAAGGTTCTTGTAAAACTTGGAATTTGTTATTCAAAAACTAGGGAGTCAAAAGGATGTCTACATTCAAGAAGTCAATGGATAAAGATATGGAAAATATAATTAATAAGAAAGAGCAAATTTCATAAAAATTGGAATAAAAAATTTGCTTACAAAATCTAAAGGAAACATAGATCTAGCTACAAAATTAATCTACATTGAAGCAATAGGAGAAATATTTGAAACTTTAGAATATTATCTACATGCTAGGATTATTGAAACAATTGATAATGGAAAATATAATATTCTAATTTCCTTTATATATTGGTAGCATACTATATATGGTATTGTTGACACTCAAATATTACAAAGAAGAAAGCATGAAACAAAAAGAATTAATTGAATCTCTTAAGAGGAAAGTAAAAATAGATGAATCCTTTTTAGAAAATATATTTCATTCTTCATGCAATATTGATACATCAAGTTCATCTAATTCAATATCTTATCATGATGCTTTAAGTGAATGTTCAGAAGACACTATACCAAAGAAGACATGTGATATAAAGAACAAAGGCAAAAGGAAAATTCTTTTAGAAGAATTCAATGATAAGAAGATAGTTCAAGAAAACACAAAAACTGAAGAACATGGAGCTAAAACTAAATATGAAGACAAGCAAGAAGAAAAGGAATCTGATCAAGATGAAGGAGGCATACAATGCAAAGTAAATTGAAAGATAAAGATTGTATTGAAGACAAAGGTCTTCAATAACCAAATAATGTAATACAAGGGGGTGTTAGAGAATATTACATTATTTGGTATATGCCAATGTACCACCTTGGTACAATATTAGATTAGGTGTGTGTCTTATATTAGAGTGTGAGTTTATATTTCATGTAATGTAATAATGTGCAGGAAATGCACAAGTGTCATGTAATTAAGTGTGCAAGTGTTGTGAGTGTGGATGTGCACAAGTGTCCATTATGTAAGAGTGCACATGTGTCCTTAGAATAGAAAAGTGAAGAGTTTCAAATAAGAGTGAAGGTCAAGAGTGCTTCATATGAAGAGTCACATACTATTATATATTTGTGACAAAGCATTGTAATTGGTATAAAAAATGCATAGCACATAGCATGCATTAGTAGACCTTTATTCTATAACATTTTTAGTATTTTTGTGAGAATTTTTTATGTGATTATTCTGTGAGTATTTTTGAGTTTTCTAGTTTCATTATCATCATTATTGAGTTCTTTATATTGTAACTTTATTTTGATCATGTAATTACTTTCTCGTTAGATTTATTTTAAGTGTTAGGCTACAAACGATATCACACTAGAAGTGATTATCAAGGATGAGATGATTGAGCATGATATAATGGTTATTGAAACTAGAGGGTTAATATGTAAGTTCCATGGATATTAGCTAGTATTTTTTAGATTCAAAATTGGATCAAGTAGAAGTAGGGAATGAATAAAAATTACTCCATGATTTTTCTTCCAAAAGGACTTTTCCTTATTTTCTCTATTTTAAAAATAAGGGATACAATAATAGATGGATGCCCTTGGTTTAGGGGAAATATACATTATATTTAATACCAAGAGTGGTAATCATTCTGTGGACACAAAGACTATTGAAAGGCTTTTGGTGTGGATTAGGAATTTTGGAATTCCTTATTAACTCATCAATATGAATATTTCAAAGAATATTAGAAATACTCTAGATGAATTCATCCAATATGGACCAACTACTAAGGAGATAAGGCATGTTGTATACGCTTAAGGATGTGTTTTTATTGATATTTCAAAACCTTTACCATAGTCCATTAGGATTAAATCTAAATCAAGAGAATGATATCAATAAGTGGATTATGAAAATATTACATTCAAATTTTGCAAATATCATGAAATCGGATATATGGAAAGAGATTGCAAAGTTAAAATGATGGAAGACATTATTTTTTAGCATGAGATAAAATTCAATATGAAACAAGGAGTTCATCTCATAGGAGAAACTAGGTCAAATCAAGGATTTTCCAGTCCTATAAAAGTGGTAATAAAAACCCCTTTGCATAATCAAATGGAAAAGGCCATCATAGTTCACTCAAATCAACCATTAGAAGAAAAAATGATACAAGGGATGAGGAAGTACAATGCACAAGTTCAAATATAGGATTTAAATATGTGAAGGAAGATGGGGGGAAAATTTTAAAGTAGAGAAATATGAGGAGGTGAATTTTAAAGTGAATGTGGTGAAGGAGGTCAAGGTCAATCCAAGTAAATCATATTTATTTTCCTAAATTAGCATAAAATCTTCTCCTTGAAATAAGAATAAAAGTATTACAAATTTTATTCATTGCACTTTAAGGTTTCAAGAGTAGTACAATAAAGAAAATCATATGGAGGATATCCAAATAAATTAGGGTTTCCAAGGTAGCATAAGAAAGTAATAACTATGGAGGATCATCCATGCACTGTAGGGTTTTCAAGGCAACATAAAAAAGAAAGTTTTTATGAGGTTATTCCTTGCATTTCAATTTTTTTAGGGCAACATAAATCTTTACAAGATAAGTCTCATTATGAACAATTTATAAAAATAGAAGAAACTGATGAATATGAGAGTGTTGTTGGAAATATAAAAAGGAGAGGAAGGGCATCAAATCATAAACAAAGAGAAAAATAAATTGAAAGGGATATCAATTTGGGAAGCCAAATAGAAATATCATAGGTGCTAACAAGAAGTGGTGCTAAGCCTATTAATAAAAATAAAAAATGGTGATGATAAAAATGATATCATGGAACATTAGGGCTATGAATAATATCCCTAAGAAGAGTGTTATTAAGGAATAAATAGGTTGTTATAGCACTAAGTTTATTTTAATACAAGAAACAAAATTAAGTAGTGAAGAATGTAAGGATGTTTTTAAAAAGATTTAGAAGATGGATGATTGTTTAACAGTTTCTTCTATAGAATATTTAGACAATATTGTAATAATATGGGAAAAATGCAAATGGGATGGGTAATTGTTAGAAGCAATAAGTAATTGGGTTACTAGATCATTTTGTAGGAAAGAGAAAAACATCAAATTTGGGGTTATAAATATATATGCTCCAACTATTGTTATTCATGAAACATGTTGGAAGGACCTTAGCATATTTTTGTCAAACATAATGATGATCCATTGTGATCTATAGATTCTTGGGGTTAACTTAAACATTGTTCTATCTAATTTGGAAAATAAGGGTGGTGCTCTAGGATGGTCTAAATAGATACAACATTTTGCTTTATCTGTTAATTCAAATGGCCTTTGGGTTATTAGTCCTTCAAGTTTTCAATATACATGGGATAATAAACAAATTGGGTAAACTCATGTAGCAAAAATATTGGATAGATTCTTGTTATCAAAAAAATAGTTGCAAACTAAGTATACAATCTCTTCAGATATTTTATTGTGAGCAAGATCGAATCACAAACACATTCTTTTGACTTATGATTTACCTAATAATGGTCATCCCAAGCCATTTCACTTCCAGTCTATGTGGTTCTAAGACCCTGATTTCTTCTAGATGGTTATGTTATGGTGGGATGAAGAAAAAATTGAAGGATCATATATGTACATATTTTTTCAAAAGATGAAATATTTAAAGGAGCAAATAAATATTTGGAATGCCAAATATTTTGGTAATATTTTTAAAGAAAATAAAGAAATTAAATCCAAGCTAAAAATTTTACAAGAGAGTAGAAAATAATGGAATGGATCATGATTCTTACATGAAAGAAAAACAATTACTTTCTAATTATCATATGAATTGAAAATGAGTCATATTGGTTCCAAAAATCTAGGGAGAAATGGCTCAAGGAGATAGAAATACAATTTTTTGCTACACCAAAAACAAAATTTTATTTTTGTCACATTAAAAACATTTTAACTCCAGATGGAAGAAATATTGAGGAAGAAGAAGATATTAGGAAGCAAGCAATTAATTATTTCAAAAATATTTTATCTAGGCAAGATAAGGAGACACAAGATAAGCTTTTACAAAATATTTCGTCAATTATCCCGTGAGTGTGGTCTATCGACAAGGAAGCCACTTGCATTATCGGTGATGTGACCCGGGTTCAATCCCCATGGTGGATGTGTATAAGAAGTATTACTTAAAAAAAAATTTATCACATAGGAGTAAAATGAAAGCTTGAAAAATAATATATCTATGGAGAAGCTACATGAAGTAATTTTCTTTTTCCATCCTAACAAGACGCTTGGCCTTGATGGATTTCCTGTAATTTTTCTTCAAATTTTTAGGATTTAGAGTGATGCTAGTTGCAGTTGAAGAGGACAATAAAAGGAAGACTATAATTAGTGAGATCAATGTCACTTTTATTATATTGGTTTCCAAGAAAGATAAGATAAATATTTTATAATTTTTGTCCAATAAGCCTTTGTAATATGATTTATAAGATCATTTCAAAAATTATGGCAAACATGTTGAAAGGTATTTTAAATTGTCTTATCTCAAAGGAACAAGGTCATTTTTTTCATGGTATACAAATTCTTGATGGTATAATCATTACATAGGAGGCCATATGTTCTCTTCATTCCATGAAAAAACTAGATATAATTACAAAATTGGATATGAACAAAGCATATGATAGAATTTCTTGAAATTTTATACATGACATTCTCAAAAAGTTTGATTTTGATTATAGTTGGTGTGAAAAGATCAAATTTTGTTATAGCACTATGAAATATTCTATTTTGCTCAATAGATATCCTGTTAGTTACTTTAAGTCATTTTGTGGACTCTATCGAGGTGATCCACTATCTCCTTATCTATTCATTACTCTTGCAGAGGCATTAGGGAGATCTTTCTCAAAAATAAAAATTTAAGAAAAAATCAAAGGTATTCAGGTTGCAAAAACTTGTCCCTTCATAGCTCATTTCCAATTTGTTGACAATACTTTCTTTTGGGCCACCCCTTAGTCAATAAGGCCATGGAGTTTAAATCAATATTATCATGCTATGATAAGGCTATTGTATAGTTTGTTAATACTACAAAATCCATTATTTTTCATTAAAATTGTCCTAGATTTACAACTTATTAATTTGGATATTTTTTAGTTTAAAATTGAAAAATTTCCATCAACCTATTTGGGCATTCCTTTGTTTCATAAAGAAAATAAAAATGAACTTTGGGTCTCTTGTTTGGATAGAACGAAAATTTATTTGTTAGGTTGAAAATCCAAGTTCTTAACCATGGTGAGAGGGGTACAACTCACAAAAACTACATTGCAATCCATCCCTCTTTATATGATGTCACTTTCAAGATTGTTAGTAGGTATAACATCAAAGATTGATAAAATTCAAAAGAAACTTTCTTTGAAAAAGATGCAAGGAGAAATGTAGGTTTCCTCTTTGTAAGCAAGATAGGGTTTGCAAATGAAAAAAAATTAGAGTAGGCTTGTTGAATTGTAGACTTATGGCACCTTAGGGGCAAAGCTTGGGTGGAGATTGTTTAGAGATCAAGGAAAGAATTGGGAAAAAATATTACTTCAAAAATATATAAGTTCTCTTGATGCATTGAAATTATTTAGGAAAAGAACCCTACCCAAAGGATCATCAACATGGAACTTTATATCAGATAGTTTGCAATTGATAAAGATACATGTTAGGTGGTCATTCAATGAGGGAAATTGTGCATTTTTTGGGTCTGATGCTTGTTGAAGCCTTATCCTCGTCTCTGACTTAAAAGGCAAACATTGGCTTAGGCATTCCTAGCTTGTAAAGGTCCAAAGATCAAAGACTATTAATATGAGCAACAACTCCAGATTGTGGATTTCTATTTTGTTGAAGGAGAGGAACTCAAGAAAATTGTAAATGAATATCAAAATATGCTTCAAGAGTTATTTGTCTATTTCTACATGAAATAATAAGTTGGTTTGGTATCTATCAAAATATGGTGGATATTTTGTCAGGTTGGGATAAGAGGATTTAGAAAATTTCTTACTCCCAAATATTCTCCTTGGAAGAATGTTTGGTCACTAGAGGCTCTGCCTAAGGCCTTAACATTCCTTTGGTTAGTAGTTTAAATAAGATTCTTACAAGAGCGAGTCTACAAAGAATAGGATATCATGGACCTTTCATATGTGACTTGTGTGACAAGTATTTAGAAATATTAGAATGCTTTCTTCTTCATTGTCCCTATTCTCACACAATTTGGGGTTTGATACGTAATGAAAACTCGAGAGCAAGAACGCAAAAATGAGCACGATGAAAACTATTTTATTAATCCAAAAACATATTTATAGGCATGTCTACCTTTACAACTGACTTTTAATACGCACGATCCATGTGAGTATTAAATGCAATACTAATCCCTATCATTCCTCCCCACTAAGGAAGCATTGGTCCCCAATGCATACAAGTGTGGAAGAGAAATATGGTTAGCTGAAGAGTGTTAAGTACAACCAAAAATGCACTCTTGTTACAAAAATATGAAGATAAAAATAACAAAGTTTTACATGTCTTCAGAAAACCAAAATCTGACATTGGATCTGGAACATGCTCGAAAAATACTCTCCAATGATTGTAAACACTGTTATGTTGGCGGACAGCTGAAACGGGTCCCTAAATTTGGCTAAAGATAGTAGCAACTAAAGTGTTAGAGAAGATGTAGTAAAATATTCCTCGAACCACATGCCAAAATGAGCCAAGTTGGAAATTGCGGATGTAGTTGATTTTTGGTTTTGAATGTTGGACCGCATGCATTAATGAAAGGCAATGAATGAAATGATTAAATTAAATTAAATAAAAATTTAATTTAATTTAAATGAGGGTTTATTGAATGCATTTGAAAAATGGTGGTTGATGTGCAACGGATTGAATCAATGGCATTAAATTATTGGTGACCGGGACAACGGTCAAGTGGGCCTGGACGACACGTGAGGTGGGAAAATATTAAATTAAATTAAAAAAATAATTTAATTTAATTTAATTAATTCGTGGTTAAGGGTTTATTGAATGCATTTGAAAAATGGTGGTTGATGTGTAATGGATTGAATCAATGGCATTAAATTATTGGTGGACCGAGACAACGGTCAAGTAGACCGGGATAATGGTCAATGGAGAATATTTAATTTAACGCATAATTATGGTATTTAAAAATACCTGCGATATTAAATATTTTAATTTTAAATTAAATCTAATTTAATTTTAAAAAAATTCGAAGGGAATGACAATGGCTAAAAACACGAACAAGTGGCAAATGCATTAATGAATGTAATTTAATGATAGAAAAATTAAATTAAATTAAAAATTTAATTTAATTTAATAAATGCATTAATGAATGCAGTTTAATGATAGAAAAATTAAATTAAATTAAAATTTTTAATTTATTTTAATTTATGGAAATGTGTCTAGAAGTATGTACAACACCCACCGGATCAAATGGTCGTCGCCATGGTTTCAAGGTGGAAGTTGGCAAAAAATCTTCTCGTAGCTCGTCACCTAGAAACAAAGCAACCCCATCGAAAATGTGATTGGTTATGCCAGATAGAAGTTTGCGACCAAGAGGAAAAAATGTGCACGGTGACAGAATGAATGCAGCAGAGAACTGAGCAGTTACTTCAGACTGAAAAGAGACATCATTGACGAAATGTGGAAGATCAATACTGAAAAACAAGGAAGATGACATGAAATTCATGGGCTGATCATCACCTGAAATCAGGAGATCGTTGTTGAAAAATGTTGAATCGACAAATAGTAGACGTCCAGGGTTACTGAGATTAGATGAAACTAGATCAGACAATGGCAACAACAAATCAAAATTTGGAATAACATCGCCAGGAGGGATGAGCGGATCATGTAGTGTAGTAGGCACGATGACGATAGTAGAGATGGTAGCTGGTTCTTCAACTGCAACGTCTAGAAGGGTTGGATCTGCATCGGGAGCTTCCAAGGAGCTCAGATCTACATCAGAAGAAATATCACTACCATTAGCAACATCATCTAATGGCAAGATGGTGGGCCTTTCGCCCATAGATCCTGGTTCGAATCCAGGTGTTGCTTCTTGATTTTCAGCAATTATGGCATCTCGGAGCAACTGAAACTCCTCATTGAGTTGTTGATATTTTTCAAAAACTTCTTTGAGTTTTTACCTTTTCCAATTTCACTCAAAAGAATTTTGGGATTTTTGCCCAAAAACCCTAGTTTACTTCTAGGTATTGATTCAAAATTATCGGCTTCCGCAAAATTCCTAGCATCGACTAGAATGACTTTTTGAATCAACTGAAATTCATCATCGATCTCTTTGTACCATCAAGAGATTTCATCCAACGAATGGATCGAAATTGGCAGCATGGTGTCAAAGGAATGTCGAATCCAAGGGTGGATACTTGGATCAAATTATCAAGGAATGAAAAATCCAAGTGTGAGAACTTGGATCAAGAGTCGAGGGTTGGGATCAGAGGAACCCTGGCTTAGCTGAAGATTGGTGACTAGAGGGATCCCAGTGAGAGTTTTTGAATGAGGAGTGCTCGAAGGCCCTTGCAAAGAAAAAGAGTGCTCCTTCCAAGCCAAGATTTGCTGGTGGTTTTCTTGTTCCCCCTATGAACCATCCTGGACTAGGGGAAGAGGATACTTATAAATCCAACACTCGGCTCTGATACCACTGATACGGAATGAACACTCAAGATCAAGAATGCAAGAATGAGCACGATGAAAACTAATATTGTATTAATCCAAAAACATATTTATAGGCATGTCTACCTTTACAATCGGATTTTAATACGCGCAATCCGTGTGAGTATTAAATGCAATACTAATCCCTATCATGGTTACTTTTCAAAAAATATAAAAATCTATTAGGAAACTCCATCAAAAATAAAAGAGTTGATGAAATATTGAATTAATCATTTTAAATCTAAAGCATTATGTATTTTATGGAAGATGCCCTACTATTATTTGTTGAAATTTATGGCTTCAAAAGAATAGAATTTTTAAAAATAAATCTCAAAATCATGCCCAAGTGTGGAATCGTATTATTGCCTCTTGCAAAATATTTATAGATATGGTGCTCATCATGGGAAGTCTCAAGTGTGGAAAAAGAAGTGGTAACAACTTGGTTACAAGATTTGAACATACATGGAAGAGTCATTTGCAATAATGGCATTAAAACAAAGGATCTACTTCAATTTAGGGTAAAATAGAAATGTCAAAAAATTAGGTTTATCAAAATTAATTTTGATGGTGCTTCTAAAGAAAATTTAGGAAAAGTTGATGGGGGTGGTATTTTTTGAAATAATGAAGGCAAAATTCTCCTCACTTAGAATCATATGGAACTTTAACTAACAACTATGCAAAGGTTAGGGAACTTCTTGTAGGGATTACAATTCCAATAGGAAAAATATGGAAATATATTTCAATTGAGGAGGATTCACAAATTATCAAATGTTATCAAGAAAAATGGATGTGAAAATTGGATAAATAATAATATTATTGCTAATATTCATTGTGTATTGTTTTGGGTTTCTTATCACACCTTTGAGCTCAGCCTTCTAGATGACTTTAATTAAGACAAAATATTTTTTATCTAAATGGGGGAAATGGTTTGTGGGGAATGGTTGTAATGTTGATTTCTAGAATGACCCTTAGTTGTTAGACTCTCTCCTAGCATCTTCCCCTAAACTAGCAATTGCTTAAAAATATTGCAGAAGGTTGTTTGGATTCAAAGTGTCGGACTTTACAGTTGTTTTCCCTGATTGTAGGAAGTGGAGATCTCTAAGTCACCCTACTCTTTCATAGGAAGAAAACAATGCCCTCAAACTCATTTCTAACCTTCTAAATATTTATGTTCTTAAGCTGAAGCCTGAAGATGATTATTTCTACTAGAAGGAAGAATCCTCTAGATCATTTTTGATCAAATCTGCATTCAACCTGATTGCAAACCCGGGTCCCCTTTGTTCCACTACAACCTGGTGTGGAGCAAAGGATTGATCCCTAAGGTCAATATTTTCCTCTGGTTGGCAATGCAAAATAATATCCTCACCCTGGATAACCTTCGTACCAGGGGCTTGATCTTACCTAATTTTTGTTATATTTGTGGTGCCAATGAGGAATCCTTGCTTCACCTATTCAATATTTCTCAGTTCACCAGGGAGGTCTTTGATTCCTTCTTTGTGATGATGGACCTATCTTGGATCCCCCCTTTTTCTTTTCGATCTCCTCAGTCAATGGACTTCCCAATTCACCTCCTAGCACCTTCACCTCTTCTAGGCTTTCAATTTGGCACATCTTCTTTGGGGAGTCTAGAAGGAACAAAATCAGTGGGCTTTCAATAATATCTCTAATTTGGTTGACTTTGTTTGCTCCAAGATCATTGCTCCAACGGTGGAAAATGTGAACTTATGTTGCTCGGATGCTAAACCCAAGGACTCATAGATCTCGTTGGAAAGTTTGTTGGGCTTCCAAGCCCATTCTGGGTTGGTGATGCTCGTCACTACTAATCCAATATCTGTAACTGTTTGGAAACCACCCCCTTTTGATTGGATTAAGTTTAATTTCGATGGTACCTTGAAAGGTAATCCTGATAGAGTTGGTGTGGGGGGTACCTTAAGGAACCACAAGGATGAAATCCTACTAGTCTATGTTGAAAGCTTGGGTATAAACACTAGCCAGTTCACAAAATTCAAGGCTCTTTACCAAGGCATCCAATTGGCAAGTTCCTTAGGCCATCTAAAGGTCATCATGGAATATGACTCCCTCATTACCATTAACCATATGAAGGGGAACCCCCTAAAAATATCTCAATGGTGAACATGATCCTTGAAGCCAAAAGATACACTTCTTTTTGAGAAAGTTATTTTTCAACACACCTTTTGGAAAGGTAACAAATCTGTAGACTACATGGCCAATTTAGGTGTGAGCCAAGCAATATTTCGTATTTACCGAGAAAATTTCCCATAGGGTTTGAGAAGCTTGGAGGAAGCCAGGCTCCCTGGAAGGGAAGTGAAGCAGGGATAGAATATTTTCCCATGTTATTTTTTGAGCCTTCCTCCCCATTGAAATGTGTCTCTAGGCATAATCTGGGAGGAGAATCTAATTCTGATATGGACGTGCACCACTTTATGTTGCCTCACAATAGGACAAACATTTCAATTAACCCAAATTTTGGGATTGGCTGGCACAATAAAAGGAAAGTCTACATGGAAAAATCCCCTCTTGCGAGATTTTCATCACATTTTTTTAAAGGATTGGGCTTTTGGGACAGGTAAAATTTGTGGGGTTGAATATGGGAGGTGCTATCAACTTAGCTTTAGATATGAGGTATACTCAAGGAGCCTAAGTCCCCCTTGGGTGATGCATGTATCACATAATTTGAATCATATCTCTTGTCACGATGCTAGGATCATGATTCTACATGTTGAGTTCTGGCCCTTTCATAACAACAATAGTTTCAATATTTGGGAAAGGTTTAGATCATGCCCTTTTTGTCACGCCCCTCATTGGAGTATGAACAATACTACTTCCAAAGTTTAGCTTAGCATCTTTCCTTACTGAAAAATCGAGTCTGGATGCTACGCGATCCATTGGCAGGCCAGAAGACTGTTAAGTGTTTATATCCAAGAAAGGGATTTGTGGTGGTACATTGAGGGGTTGAGGTATGTTACAACACCAATATAGCCAAGTCGACTA
Source organism: Wollemia nobilis (assembly GCA_028583015.1). Classification (NCBI taxonomy): domain Eukaryota; kingdom Viridiplantae; phylum Streptophyta; class Pinopsida; order Araucariales; family Araucariaceae; genus Wollemia; species Wollemia nobilis. The sequence goes on along the minus strand of JAQPPZ010016957.1, from coordinate 24,483,642 downwards.
TATTTCCAAATATTAATCTATTCATTGATTTAATAATATAAATAGAAGTAGGTTGATTATTATTTGATCATCATTCATATTTATTTTTGATTGCGCATTCGCAAGATACTTAGCCCTCTCTAAGTGGTAAAGGACTTAGCCCTCCTAAAGTGGCAATTAATAATTTGATATTCTCACTCGTATCTAGTTCAAAATTGGTTCTAGAATATTTATGTTTCAAGTGGTATCATATTCCATGATTCTGGAAGCACGCATATATTTTTTAAAGTTCAAAAACTAAATATAGAGAACCATAATTGATCACTGCAAATTCATAGGCCAAAATTTGATGTTCACTTTGATTTCCTTCTCGAATGCATAGAGTTTTTCAATAGGATATTCCTAGCTATCCAACATTGCGGGGTCGCAGCTAGTATAGTTTAGGACAAAGGCAAAGTTACCATAATATACAGCGCATAAAAACTATACTAAAGAATTAAATTTTGGCATGAATAAGCTTTCGTCCAATAATATACAAGCATAATATTTTATAACCCTAAATTTGGCCTATCAATAGAAGTATCCTTCCGTAGACACGTATTCGACGGTTTTTCGATTGGTATAGGTTTTGCGTCCTTATCTACGTCAGGTTTCCAGATAGATTAGTTGTACACAATTTTCCCTACTACCTCAAACAAGCATTTGAGCGGTAAGCGTTCCCAAGTATTTTGACTATTATAATTCTCAGGTCTCATTTCTGATGTTGTTAGATTCCTTGTGCTCGGTGCAATTTGGGATAACAATGACAATTTTCTCTTGCATCTCCGATATCAAGATATCTGAAGCTATAAATTTTTGCAATACAGCCACACATTTGGCGCACCTATTCATGATATTACAAGAGGATTTAAAATTTCCACATGGATAGATCAACAAGTGGCAGTCTACAATGGCATAAATCTCGTCTCCAAGTGTTAGAATTCACATCGACAGATAGAATATAGTTTTTTTGTTTTCGATGGAAGTTTAATAGTTTTTTTTGGTTCATGATGTATATTTTTGCATTAATAGTAACCCATATTGCATCAAACAAACATAGCAAAATCAACAGCAAACGAGGAGCTAAAGTTCTTATTGGAGCAATCTTATTAAGGTGCGTGTCATCAATATTATTGAGGTTCACGTTTATTTAAGCAAGGAGTTTGGGTTTATCATCAAAATACAACAACGTGATACGAGTAAATTATAGTAAGTATTGAGAAGGTTTTAAGCGTTATACCACGTCCATATATCAATTTTGTCCACGTGCTAGAAGTTTACTTTCTCAAAGTCTCACAAAGCGCCATTGGTCCAAGTGCCAAATCATTGTGGTAAACTGTTAGTGGGATAAAGGAGTGGATCGTTGAACAAAAGTTGTCATTGAAGCAAGAAAGCAATATATAACCATTGAAAAGCAAGTTGAAGTTAGTCGTTGAAGCAATTTAGAAAGCAAATCAAGTTAGTCGTTGGAAGAAATTTAGCAATGGAACAACCATTGAGGTCAGGTTAAACAATTTTTTGGCAATAATTATCAAAATTTGCAGATAGTTATTAAAGTCAAGGGACATCGAAGATTCTTGAATCCAATTCTAATAGCACAAGTGCATGAGTGATTCTGTTACACCTAACAATTGGAACAAAGGACCAAACAAGAGATTGCAAAGAAACAATAATACAAACGAAGTATTTCTAAGTTCACCAAGAAGACATCGACGAAATAAAGGTACGCAACATAACTCTCCTTTATGCATTAACGGTTTTAACCCCAACCACCCTGCTATTAACCCCATGGCTCATTCAAACTCATCCAATTCATCCCAAGAAAATCTCACACATGAGGAAATAGTAATTTTTACTACATGCAACCAAGAATACAAGAGTTTTTGTCTAAAATAACTACTAATATGAACAATATGTCAATAGTTCTCAAAAAACTATTAATTAAACAAAACCTTGAATCTCCTCCCTCTCCAACTAATTCCCATAGATAAAATGATAATGTGGATCAAGATACAGGGGAAGTTTCTCAATATGCAAGATGGCCTACAGGTGTTAATGTTTCGCATACTGATATGCCCACCTTTGAGGGTGGGGATCCACATGGTTGGTTAGCTAAAATGGAGGGTATCCTACACTTATATCATATTCCTGAAACATAAAAGGTTTCTTACGCCTCTTCCAAATTGGATAAAGAAGATTACCAGTGGTTTGTTTGGCAGTAGTGTCAACATAAACGTACCATCTTATGGCTAGAATTTAAAATTTATTCCTCAAAATATTTGATGAAGGTGTTTCTTCTTCTTACATTGTGCGCCTATTGGATCTTAAGAAAACTGGTTTTGTCCAAGATTATATTTTTGAATTCACAAGTCTCCTCGCATATATAGAATATGTAAAAGCTTCTATGGTGGTTTCTGCCTTTCGTCATGGTCTGAAGGAAAATATTCAACTCAAAGTGGACTTACATGATCCATACACTTTGGATGATACTATGAGGATTGCTAAGCTTGTTGAAAAGAAGTTTCAAAATTGGACATCTTCTAAATGAGACTCTAATGCTCGTCCTCAATATCGCAACAATTCCTTTCGTAAAAATGAACAACCATCAAGATATTTCTGCTTTAAATGTCGTAACCATCATCCTAGAGATCAAGCATGTGTACCACGTCAAAAATTTCAAATAGAATACGAAAATAAGGATGAAGAAGAGGAAGTAGAAGATTTTACTCAGCATGAGATGCCCATGTATACAAAAAAATCTTAGCAGATAATAGTGAAGCAACATCAGAAGAGGATGCTATGGCTATTTCAGTGCATGCTCTTATGGGGTTAACATATCATCATAAAATTAAGGTACCAGGATTTATTAGGCACAAACGTATACTTGAGTTGATTGATACAGGTAGTACTCATAAATCATTAAACTTGCACATTAATTCTTCCAATCAAGATAAGTTTCAAGTTTTAATTAAAAAAGAAGGAAATGCTCAATGTATTGGTAGAACATCTCCAATTTCAATACAAATGGTAAGTTACATCTGGCAAGGAACTCTCTTCATTACGATTTTGGGAAGTTCGGATGTTATTTTGGGCATTGAATGGCTAGAAAAACTAGACACTGTTAGTTTTAACTTTTGAAAACTATTTGTGGAATGGAAAGAAAATGGGAAGACTATTCACCTCCAAGGAATTCAAACTCCACCGTCAAAGGTAGTGAGTTCCCACAACATGGAAAAAATATTAAATAAAGGAGGTTATGGATTCATAGCTCAAATCAATTGCATGGAAGTGCAAGAACAATATACCTCGGTAATTCCCTCAAAGGATATTCAAGATATTGTGGCTAACTATGATGAAGTTTTCAATGAACCAAAAGGGCTACCTCCCAAGCGATCTCATGACCATGCCATACATCTTGTCCCTGGAAGCCTCCCTCCTAATGTACATACTTATCGATACCCTCAACCTAAAAAAATAGAAATTTAAAATATTTTACAAGAACTATTAGAACATGGAGTCATTCATCATAGCACTAGTCCTTATTCATCTCCAGTGGTTTTGGTTCATCGTAAATATAATTCTTGGCATATGTGTCCTAATTTTTGTCCCCTCAACAAAATCACAATCAAGGACAAGTTCTATATCCCTATCATAGATGATTTATTAGATGAATTACATGGTGCTAAATTCTTCACAAAATTGGATCTATGTTAAGGGTTTCATCATATCAGAGTAAGAGATGAGGACATTTCCAAAACTACCTTTCGTACTCATGAAGGTCATTATGAGTTCTTAGTCATACCTTTTGGTCTCACTAATGCCCCTGCCACCTTCCAAAGTCTCATGAACCATGTTTTTCATCCATTTCTTACCAAATTTGTCTTAGTCTTCTTTGATGATATTTTAATATATAGTAAATCATGGAAGGATCATTTGATGCATGTGGGGAAAGTTCTTCATGTTTTACATAAGGAGAAACTTTTTGTCAAACGCTCCAAGTGTTCTTTTGGTGTTCAAGAAGAATATTTGGGTCATATTGTTTCTCATGAAGGTGTTAAAGTGGATCCTATTAAAATTAAAGCCGTTTAGGATTTGCCTTTATCCAAAACCATCAAGAAACTTCATGGTTTTTTGGGCCTTACAGGTTACTATCGCAAGTTTATTCGTAATTGTGGTAATTTTGCAGCTCCTGTCACTACCCTCAAAAAAAAGGATGCCTTTCACTAGTGTTGCAAAACTTTATTATCATTAACATAAACCATTCACCAATATGCAGAAATATCAAATCATTCATCCACAATATATTATCCACAATAACAATCCACAAATGAGAGAGAGATAGATAATACCCTTAAGGTAGGGAAACACCAATAATAATCCTTAAGGAAGGAATAACTCCACAAGATCTCCCAAGGTGAGAGGCCACTTCGTGGGCATAGACGATTACATAAGATTCTTCTCCAATGATGATTACAATGACAAATATCTCTTCTTTATATATCCATATTCTTATTCTACTTTGGGGAGCCTACTACTAATATAATATTATATTATAATATAATATAATATTATAATACAATCAACCTTGGGTTATGTGTGGCCCATGCCAACCCTTATACAATATAATAATATATCCCCAAATATCTATTCCTAGGTACCCTACCATGCCACCCTCCTTACAAATGTTTCGTCCTCGAAACATATGAAGAAACATGATAATATGATTTGCTAAGCAATGTTAGCAACTGGTACCAATCTCGATCATCCATCCATCCAAGTGAAACACGTTGATGTTGGTATGCCATTTTGTTACTTGAGTATCCAAATCTGCTTCGTTGGCTCCACGCTTCTGCTATTGTATTTTGATAACTTGAATGATGGGTCCACTTTTTCCTTGATGTTGATGATCCACTCTGAAAACTAGGATCCCTATGCTTTCTCTGCCAAACACTGCCATAGTTGGTGCCCTTTTGATTCCATGTAGAACCATAATATTGTTGCCTTGAACCATACCTCCAATATTGTTGATGCTCATGGTGGTGTGGATGGTGATATGGTGCAACCTTAACTTGATGTTCTACCTTCTTTGACTTCTCAACATTTGGCTCCATTGTTTTAAATTCTTCTACACATTGTTCTTTCATGTTCTCTTTGTTTGGTGTGTCCTTGTGCTCTTCTATCAAAGCTTCCTTGGACTCTATTACTATTATTTCCACGGACTTCGTTGCTGCTACTTCTTCCATGGACTTTGTTGCTACTACTGCCTTCTTGGATTCTATTTCAGGTTCTTCAATTTGTTTCTCTACAACCACTTCTTGATTTTCCTTGGATCCTTGCTCCTTAAGCTGAGAAATATCTTGCAATGTTATCTTCTTTTTCTTGTACCATAACTTCATAAACTTCTTTTGCACATTAATGTTAACAGTACCCAAAGAATCTAACCAAGGATAACCAAGAACAATATCCTCATCATCCATCTCAATAGCATAGAAATCTGAATGTAAAACATATTTATCCATGGTGATCTTCAAATCTTCAAAAATCTGAACATGCTCACCCTCTAGTTGTATGTCCTTAATTTTTGTTGCTTGAACTTGCAACTTCTTAGCCAAAGCAATATTAATAAAATTATATCTGCTACCAGGGTCAATGGAAATAATAACCTGTTCCTTTTGAATGCTTCCATGAACCTGCAAAATAGACTTTTTAGATTCAAACAAATTCCTTTGTCCATTTTCTAATTTATCTTCTACCAAAGGTATGGTTTCCTCTGTCTGCATACTGACATCTTTTTTATCTTCCTTGACCTTTTCCTCTTTCTTCTTGAGTAATTTTATTTCTTTTTCATAGTCTTCATTCTGTTTCTTGAAAACTTCCCATTCTCCTTTTATTTCATTCCGCTCATTTTGAATTCCCTGTAGTTTCTTTTCAAGGTCTTCGATGACATCCCACATGCTATCTATCTTTTTATCCATTTCCTTAAGACTTTTCTTAAGATATTCCTTAGAATCTAACTTTCTTTGTAATTGAATAGATACCCATGTGCTCACGAATGTCGATTCAATTTGATCCCATTTGTACGAAGCTTTTACCCCCAGTAAGGTTGTCTATCCATTTTAATGCTTCACCCTTAAAAAATTTATGAAATTCATATTTGAACGTGTCTCCATATTGAGATTTTACTATTTTCAACCACTCTCTCACATCAATATCATTTTCTCCATTAAAATTTTCCAATGACATAGTTGATGCCCTAATGCAACTAGGGTTTTTTGATAATATATATCATGCCCTAATGCAAACTAGGGTTTTATGGAAATAAATATCTTCCCACTGAGTTGAAGCTAAAAATCCACATAGACAACTAGATCTACAATTTTTCTTCCAAACAAAATAAAGTGGAACTGATTTGCTTACTCGAACTAAACAAATTTCATCTTTCGAGAAATTCATGATTTGAAAATTCGTCACTACCCTTGTTCCAGATGACTGACTTCAAAAGGTCGTATCTCCCTCAATACTACTCGGATTCCTTCATATGACCACTCATTTTAAATCTCTTCAAATTTTGCACAAATTGATCCAAGAATCACTTGAATCGGATAAACTTTCGTAGAGATATGGCTTCTGAAAGATGAGACATTTTTCTAGAAAAAAATCTGCAAAATTCGTCACTATCCTTGTTTCGGATGACTAAATTCAAAAGGTCGTATCTCCCTCAATACTACTTGGATTCCTTCATATGACCACTCATTTTAAATCTCTTCAAATTCTGCACAATCTGATCCAAGAATCACCTGAATCGGATAAACTTACGCAGAGATATGGCTCCTGAAAGATGAGACATTTTTCCAAAAAAAATTGCCCTAATTCTGCAATTTCACACAAAAATCCCCACTTTGCCAAAATCGTTGCTCTGATACCACTTGTTGCAAAACTTTATTATCATTAACATAAACCATTCACCAATATGCAGAAATATCAAATCATTCATCCACAAATAACAATCCACAAATGAGAGAGAGATAGATAATACCCTTAAGGTAGGGAAACACCAATAATAATCCTTAAGGAAGGAATAACTCCACAAGATCTCCCAAGGTGAGAGGCCACTTCGTGGGCATAGACGATTACATAAGATTCTTCTCCAATGATGATTACAATGACAAATATCTCTTCTTTATATATCCATATTCTTATTCTACTTTGGGGAGCCTACTACTAATATAATATTATATTATAATATAATATAATATTATAATACAATCAACCTTGGGTTATGTGTGGCCCATGCCAACCCTTATACAATATAATAATATATCCCCAAATATCTATTCCTAGGTACCCTACCAACTGGTCTGAGGTTGCCACTCAAGCTTTCATGGCACTCAAGAAAGCTATATGTACTACTCTGGTTTTGGCAACTTCATATTTTTACAAACCATTCGTTATCGAATGTGATGCTTCGGGTATAGGTATTGGGGCAATATTAATGCAAGATGGTCACCCCTTGACATTCAAAAGCAAACAAATTTTAGCTAAAAATTTGGGAAGGTCCACATATGAGAATGAAATGTTGGCTATTCTACATGTAGTTGAGAAATTAAGCACTACTTACTCAGAAGTCGCTTCATCATTAAAACATATCATAGTAGTATTAAGAACTTTCTCGAACAATGTTTCTCCTATCCAAAATAGAAAAAGTGGATGACAAAGTTATTGGGATATGATTTCATCATTGAGCATAAGAAGGGCAAAGAGAATGCAGTAGCAGATGCTTTATCTTGTAAATATGAAGATGAAGTTTCCATCAATGCCTTTTGGGTCCTTGTTCTCAATGGGTTGCTCAACTCCAAGAATAATGGTTGGCAAACAACGAAACTGCTCAAATTATTCAAGATATGATTCTTGGATCATCAAAGCATCCTTATTTTTCATATATCGAAAAGGTGTTAAGAAAGAATGATTGCATTTATATTTCACAAGGTTCCACTATTAAATCCATGATACTTGAAGAATCACATGCTTCTCCATCAACAGGACACTCGGGATTTTTTAAAACATATCAATGGGTTAAACAATCCTTTTATTGGTTTCAAGATATTTGTGGCCAAATGTGAAGTGTGCCAACGCAATAAAGGTGAAACAATCAAATCTCCAAGACTTCTTCAACCATTACCAATTCCTGACCGCCAGTGGGAACATATATCAATGGATTTTATTGAAGGTTTTCCCAAGTCTGAAGGAAAAATAGTGATTTTTGTAGAAGTGGATTGTCTTTCCAAGTATGCTCACTTCAATGCTCTACAACACCCATATTCAAAAAGCAAGATGGCCAAGGTATTCATTGACTCCATTTTCAAGGTACATGGAATACCAAAAACTATTGTAAGTGATCGTGATCCCATATTTACTAGCAATTTTTGGCGAGAATTATTTCATCTCAGTGGTACCTGTTGGTATTTTTGCCACATTAATTTTTTTTGACAAAATTTTGCCTAAGTATGGAGCTTTAAATCGGTAAAGCGCATGCAGGAGTGTTGCCATTTTCGTAGGCCCTAAAATAGGATGATAAAGAGGACAAAATGATATTTTTGATGTTTCATTATTGCAAATTTTTTTGCAAGCTTTCTGGTGATATATTATAATAGGCAATCGGGTCAGCGGATCAAAAGTTATGACCCCAGGAAGCAGAGCCAGCTAAAGCCCGCTTCATACTTGAAAAATTAGCTAAAGCATGAGGGGCACTTTGCTCAGAGTGCTGCTGAAGTTGCACTTCGGCCAAAGTTTCCAGTGAACCATCTCCAAGAGAAGCACAGCGAAGCACGCACTTCGGGCGTCTAGACAACCGAACTGTCACTTCGGGGCCCATTTTGGCGAACTTCCACTCACAAGCGGAGAAAAGCTCTAAGGCAAATGGTCTACTTCGGGCAAACTCCCCACCGAACTGCCACTTCGGGCCTCAACATCAGCGAAGCATCCATTTCCGGCAAAGTGGCAAGGCAAAAAGGTTCTTCTGCTTCGCTCTCCAGGCCAGCAATCTTCCACTTCGGCTAAATTCCTCGACGAAGCTGCACTTCGGGTGCAATTCTGGCGAACCTCCCTCCTAGGCAAAAAACTCCACTTCGGCCCCGAAGCTCGTGTCGGCCAGCGAAGTTCAAGTCGGCCAGCGAAGCTTCAAGTCGGCCAAAATCCTCCATGTCGGCCGTGAAGCTCAATGTCGGCCAAAATTGCCTAAGTCGGCCGCGAAGCTTAACTTCGGCCCCGAAGTTCATGTCGGCCAAAACGTTCAACGTCGGCCAAAGTGTTAACCTTGGTCCCAAAGCGCAATGTTGGCCAGCGAAGCAATGTTAACCAGCAAAGCTCCATGTCGGCTCTGAACCTCATGTCGACCGCGAACCTCATGTCGGCCAAAGCGCTCTAAGTCGGCCAGAAAACTCCACTTCGGCCCCGAAGCTCAAGTCGGCCAACGAAGTTCAAGTCGGCCAACGAAGCTCCATGTCGGCCAAAAAGTTCATGTCGACCGCAAATCCCAACGTCGATGTGAATCCCAATGTTGGCCATAATCCCAACATCAGCTAGAATCCCAATGTCGGCCAGAATTCCAATGTCGACCAAAATTCCAATGTCGGCCAAAATGCTTGTCGGCCAAAAATTCAAGTTGGCTAAGTCAGCCAAAAATCCATCGAACTGCCAGTTCGAGCCAATTTCTCAGCGAAGCTTCACCCAGGGTGCCTCTGACGATGGTGCTTCTCCCAAGGGGTACACATTCCAAGGTCGGGTATTTATCCAAGGTATTTGTGCGGCACATAAATGCAGTTTTTTACCCCGAAAGACTTAGTATCTAGTTATGGTAATAGGATGGGAAGTTTCAATTGCAGAAGATGGCGAGCATAATTTTTGGAGCCACCTGAGCGTCCTTGTAGATCTAGTGCATTAATGGCTCAGAGGGAAGGGTCCTCTATAAAAACCCACGCATTGTAATGAAAACGAGGGGGAACATTTGCTTGAAAACTGTTGTATCTTGATTTTTGCAATTGATATTAAGAACTTTGGGCTCCATTTCTCTCTTGTGTGTTGTCTTCTGCGATTATTTCTACTATTTTGTATCTTCATTTGCATACTGTAATTCTGCATCTTGGATTTAGGTGTGTGATTGGGGACAGAACCCTGGGATTCTCTTGGAGGATACATAGGGGAGAAAACGATGTGTTAGTTTCCTTGTATGTTGCCTGTGGTTAGTGTTTCTGCTATATTCATGTATTTTTCCAACTGCTATAATTCTGAAATATGGATTTAGGCATAGGAAGATAGGTGGATCCTGGAGCTCTTCCAGAGGATACATAGAGAAGCTAGCATGGTGTTCATTTATGTTTTATTATTTGTATTTATTGTTGCTACTTCAAGGTATTAGTTAGTGATCATGCTGCTGGTTCTTCCCCTTTAAATCAGTTATTTACATTTCTTTCTGCAATCTTTCAATTTATTTCCAATTCCCTTAGCTTTTCAATCTCTTTCCAATTCCCTTTGCTTTTTCCTAATATCTTTCCTGCACTATTAGCTTAAAATCCCCAGTAGTTTAGCATAGGAGTCAGCCTTCTCCAGATATTGGACCAAAGGGCATCTCTTCCCTCTGGCTTTTCAAGGTTGGTCCAGGTCTAGGGCGCGTATGCATACAAAATCCTTTCTTGTGGCAGATTTGTGACCAACATTTTTTGGCACGCTCGATGGGACGAACAGTCTCCATATCTTAAGGAAGCTCGAGTTTGGTGAATCTCTGGCTTACCTTCATCTGGCAAAATCACTTGGCGACTCTGACTGAGTTGCAGATCCAAATTTCTTGATCGTATATGCCTTTTAAATCTGAAAGAAGACACCCTAGAGGAATCAAGGTTTGGTGAGCAACCTTGACCTCACAAGCAGAGAAAAGAATGTTCACCTGGCGACTCCGACTTAGTGGCAAGAACCGTGATCTCTGCAGACCACTACTATAATGGCAAAGGTGTGCCATCCCATATGGGATGATCCCAGCCCTCTAAATCTCCAAAGTTGGCACGAGATTCCCAAAAGTGCCCTGAAAACCTTGACAAAATATAATGGCACCAAGGTAATGGCCCGAGAGCACCTTGAAAATATTGCTGCTCTAGTGACCCTCCATAACATAACCCATGAATATGTCATGATCAGACTTTGGTCCTGTCTCTGGAAGGAAGGGCCCTGCAGTGGTACAGATTGCTCGAGCGTAAGAGCATCTGCTCATGGGATGACCTAGCAAGAGCACTCATCAACACATTTGACAACTCTCAAGATCCCTTCCAGCTATTGATGCATCTCTCCACCATCACGAGAGCACCTCTAGAGAGCATCACAGACTTCAATGTTCGATTATGCAGAAGTTGGAAGAGAATTCCAAGGGAGATCCAGTCGACACTCGCCCAGGCCCACCTCTTCTATGTTCGGGCCTTCCACCCGGACATAAGCCTCCTCTTGCTGCAATCAAGTGAACATAGATTCCCTCAAATCTTTGAGGAAGCAGTACAAGCAGAGCAACTTTTGCTCCTATCAAGAAAGTGGTAGTGGGGAGAAACTCCATCACTTTCTTTGGTCTATCCCATGCAGTATTCACCATGGCAGATCCCTCATACTGTGTAGAGACGTCGAATGCAACTGTGTGGAGCTCGAGAGGCAAATCTCATCCAAGGTAAACAATGGGAATATGCAAGCACCACCCAAGAGATGAATAATATGGTTGCTTGCAGTTTACATCAGGAGATGGACCAATAAGGGGAACAAGCTCAAGTGGTAGAACTTGAGAGCAAAGAGGGCACATTTTTGCACCTTTTTTGTGTCCCAGGGTATAGCACGCAAGTATTCATCCAGAACCCAATAAGCATACCTCACTAAGAGGCTGAGCCTGAGGAGATCCTAGAAGAAGGTCTGTCACTTTGGAAAAGTCTTGTTATCGCATCAAGGGGTTGGAGGAGCCTGTACTCAGCCCATAGCCAGTGGACTCTTTAAAGTGGTGGTATTGGCTCTAGCCATCACTACAATTGATACCCGAAGAAGGCCCCCATGTGGCAAACCTCTTTGCCACATTATTCATCAACTGTATGGGTACTAGCATGAATGATAACTTGCCACGTTGCACCCTGTTCGCAACATGGATAACTTTGGGAAGAGGCCAATCGAACTTCAAGGATCGACTCAAGTACAATCAGATCTAGTCCTGACACTGCAGGTTCATCGGATAGGCACCCGAAGCTGGGTTTGTGGTGGCGGCATGCCAATCATGTCGTAAACTTTTGTATAAATACTGTAAATAGCCTGACTGGTAAATAAAGTGCCGAGGGCACTAAGTGTTGCTTAGGAGCTTAAGTAAAGTTTTTTGTTTTTAGTTTAATTTGTGTGTGTTTCTTTTTAGCGCTCCAAGGAAAAAGGAGATAGCAGTTTTTAGGTGTCATTTTTAGCATCCCCTGGCACAACAGTTCAGTGCCATATAAGGCGCTGTCATTTTTAGATCAAGCACTTGGGCAATTGTACAGCCAAAATGGGCAAGAGGAGCGCTGAGAAGAAAGAAAAGGCCCTAAAGAAGTTGGAGGAGTTTACCACCACCAGTGAGCACTCAAAAGAGGACAGTGAGGATGACTCTGTTGCCCAATGGATAAAGGCCTGGGATCTCTGCATTCAGACGAGCTAAATGCCCCGCGAGCTGCCAGGAATGTTGACATTTTTGCCACATTAAATTTTTTTGACAAAATTTTGCCTAAGTATGGAGCTTTAAATCGACAAAGCACACACAGGAGTGTTGGCTTTTTCATAGGCCCTAAAAGAGGATGATAAAATAGATGAAATGATCTTTTGATGTTTTATTATTGTAGATATTTTTGCAAGCTTTTCGGTGATATATTATAATAGGCAATCGGGTCAGCGAATAAAAAGTTATGACCCCGGGAAGCAGAGCCAGCTAAAGCCCGCTTCGGACTTGAAAAATCAGCTAAGGCATGAGGGGCACTTCGCTCAAAGTGCTGCCGAAGTTGCACTTTGGCAAAAGTTTCCAGCGAACCATCTTTAAGAGAAGCATAGTGAAGCACGCACTTCGAGCATCTAGACAGCCGAACTGTCACTTCGGGGCCCATTTTGGTGAACTTCCACTCATAAGCAAAGAAAAGCTCTAAGGCAAATGGTCTACTTCGGGCAAACTCCCCGCCGAACTGCCACTTCGGGCCTCAACATCAGTGAAGCATCCATTTCCGGCAAAGTGGCAAGGCAAAAAGGTTCTTCTGCTTCGCTCTCCAGGCCAGCAATCTTCCACTTTGGTTAAATTCCTTGACGAAGCTACACTTTGGGTGCAATTTCGATGAACCTCCCTCCTATGCAAAAAACTCCACTTCGGTCTTGAAGCTCAAGTCGGCCAGCAAAGCTTCAAGTCAGCCAAAATCCTCCATGTCGGTCACGAAGCTCAATGTCGGCCAGAATTGCCTAAGTCGGCCACGAAGCTTAACTTCGGCCCCGAAGTTCATGTCGGCCAAAGTGTTAACTTCGGCCCCGAAGTGCAATGTCGGCCAGCGAAGCTCCATGTCGGCTTTGAACCTCATGTCGGCCGCGAACCTCACGTCGGCCAAAGTGCTCTAAGTCGGCCAGAAAACTCCACTTCGGCCCCGAAGCTCAAGTCGGCCAGCGAAGTTCAAGTCGGCCAGTGAAGCTCCATGTCGACCAAAAGGTTCAAGTCGCACACCGAAGTGCAATGTCGACCAAAATGTTCAACGTCGACCAAAGTGCCCACTTCGGCTAAAAAGCTCCACTTCGGCCTCCGAAGTGCCATGTCGGCTCCGAACCTCATGTCAACCGCGAACCTCACGTTGGCCAAAGTGCTCTAAGTTGGCTAGAAAACTTCACTTCGGCCCCGAAGCTCAAGTCGACCAGCAAAATTCAAGTCGGTCATCGAAGCTCCATGTCGACCAAAAAGTTTATGTTAGCCACGAATCCCAATGTCGATGCGAATCCCAACGTCGGCCAAAATCCCAACGTCAGCCAGAATTCCAATGTCGACTAGAATTCCAACATCGGCCAAAATTCCAATGTCGGCCAAAAACTCAAGTTGGCCAAGTCAGACAAAAATCTAGCGAACTGCCAGTTCGAGCCAATTTCTCAGCGAAGCTTCACCCAGGGTGCCTCTGACAATGGTGCTTCTCCCGAGGGGCACACATTCCAAGGTCGGGTATTTATCCAAGGTATTTGTGCGGCACATAAATGCAATTTTTCACCCCGGAAGACCCGGTATCTAGTTATGGTAATAGGATGGGAAGTTTCAACTGTAGAAGATGGCAAGCATTATTTTTGGAGCTGCCTGAGCATCCTTGTAGATCTAGTGCATTAATGGCTCAGAGGGAAGGGACCTCTATAAAAACCCAAGCATTATAATGAAAACGAGGGGGAAAATTTGCTTGAAAATTGTTGTATCTTGATTTTTTGTAATTGATATTAAGAACTGTGGGCTCCATTTCTCTCTTGTATCTGTGATTATTTCTGCTATTCTGTATCTTCATTTGCATACTGTAATTCTGCATCCTGAATTTACGTGTGTGATTGGGGACATGTTGAGTGATAAGTTTGCCCAATTGCAAAATTACACTAACAGTTAGGGAATTAGTGAAACCTTCCCTCTCTTGAAAAGAAATTCAATATTTCTCCAAGGGTCTGCGTTAAAGCAATGCACATGTAAAGAATTAAGATGACGTTAATCCAAAATAGTGCTGAAATGAAGTCATGGATGCAAGTGAATGTAAACAAGGGGCCTGTGGTGAATTATTGTCCTAGTGGAATTGAAATGTGCCACTACTGATTTTCCTTGATTATCTAGCATTAATGTGATCTCCCTGAACCCTGTTAGTCCAATTTATTTATCTTGAAATTTAATGATCAAAACAAATGAGGAAAATGTTGTGGATATGTCACTTCCTTTTAGAAATCGTGCCTTTATGTGAGATTGATTTTTAAGTCAGTAGGTTCATTTTATCTGAGATTTAAGTATCCTACTGAAGTTAATTTAGTGGGGTTAGTAAAGTTAGCATGGTTAATAAAGTTAGCCTGGTTAGCATTTCTTTGTTATCTGACCTTAATGTGAGATTGTAGGTTAGTTGTTAGCAAGTTCTTTTTATCTTGAGATTCTAAATGAAGAAACAAAAAGAAAATGTTGTGGTTGCCAACTTCCTTTTAGTCTGGAAATTTATGTGCTTTGAAGTTAGAAACCCTTTCCAAAATAAATTTTATCTTTGGTTATTCAAATCTGTGCTTTGTGGGCCCTTTCTTTACTTGTAAAGATTTTCCAAACAGCATATTAAAACCAAAAAATAATAATCACTCTTTGCCATCCGGAAATTTGTGCACTCCAAAATCCGAGGTTAATCTTATAGAAAAGAAGAACCTTTCTGATTTTGAGTCCAAAATTTTAATGTTTTGCAGAAAATGAAATGAAAGCAGAACATAAATCTGAAAAGTAAAACTCAAAACATGAAAACTAACTAATACTGGACAATGAATGTAAAGTCTCAAATCTATGCTACCCCACCCAACAATTCCGGATTTAGTAAGGTCTACCAAGAAATAACCCGCCTTGATTAAACCTGCAAACGCACAATTTAAAGCAAAGCAAGTGCTAGCTTCTAGGAATTATATAAAATTTGCATTTCCTAACATTCACGTAATTTAAACCCTGTTACAGCATCAAAATCAGATATAAGTCAGAAAATATGCAATGTAAAAAGATATTTAATTAAAATCCTATTCCCTGCAACCTCTTCTAGAAGTGCTCACAAGGTGCACACTTTGAGCTATTACATTCACAAAACCCAAAATAAAGATGGCAGCCTTTCGGTACTCTGGTTTCCAGCCCCTCTTTCAGTTTTCGAACTCAGTATTTAAAATTGCAACAAAAGAAACCCTTTGGCCTTTCAATGACCCTTCGTTCCCTTTTCCTCCATCGCTGTTGGTTTCTGTTTTGGTGTCCAAAAGGGCCTTTCATTTTATTTTTTTCTCGTAACCGTCGTTTTCTCTTTTATTAAAGTACGAAGGCGATTGAATAGCGGCCCCTTCGCGTGTGAAACACCCATCTTCATCTTTGCTCTGTTGGGCTTTGCACGAAACACCCTTTCCACCATGTGGCATGTATTTTATATCTTTATAATCTTCTTAAAACTTTATTCCCTTTCATCAAGGCGAGCCTTTGAGTTAAAATAAAGAACAATCACTTTATTCCTAATAAAAAATTATTTTAAATTAGGAATGTAGTGACCTATAGATATGGGTTCTTTGTAACGTTTCTCCCTGGCATGTCCCCTCCCCTCACCCATACATAGTGGTCATCTAAACTTTAATAACATTCATTCATTTTAACCCTAAGTCTTGGCCACCAATTATTAAAAGGGCTTCCCTTTTTATTCTTTTCACGCTAAAACCCGTGAGGCCCATTCATTTAATTAAACGATTCGTGGCTCTTTTTGACCTGCCATTCTGCACTGCGTATAAACGGCATCCATGCTGGCGCTAATTTCATCCACTACCAAACTGCAATGTTGTCCATAACTCATTTGGGTCTGCGTAATTATCCAGAGGGGTCGTCTGCCTTGCAATATGCTATTCTTGGGCCTGCAGAGAGCGAACGTTTCGAACCTTCCTGTCAGATTCAGTGACTGTTATCGCTGTATATACCACTGTTGTGCCATTGCTGCTCCAATCAGTGTTGAAGGTTCCTACGATCTCCTGTCGTGCTCGGGCAATCTGGCTTCTCAAACACCTATGATCTGTCACACATGTCGTATTTCGTGCTGCTGTTATGCTCATCCTGGGAGGTCCCCGGAAGTATTTCGCCGAAGATGTCTTTAACTCGCAGTCCGATGCTATATGCTGTTTTCTCAATGTTCGCCGGTAAATTAGAATTCCCCGAAATTCGCTGTGTGAAACCCCTGCTCACCTTCGGCCCCTGTTTTGCTGTGCGGGCCTCATTTTCTGCGTTACCTGCACAATAAAAGGAGCAGTCAATTTAAAATTTTAATTTAAACAAACCTACCTCCCTGTTCATCCGTAGAAAACATCCCTGAGCTGCACTGCTTGCACTGTTATAACTTCTGTCCTCGGGTGCCAACCTGTCACACATCCCCGTAGCAACAAAGAAACACAAAAATGTTTCCTTTAAAACCTTTGTGGTGGGTGACATTGGGCATGAAGCAACATGAAATTTTAATCAATGTCTCCCACACTGTATAATATTTTGTTCTCCACATTGCTCATCAATCACACTTTTTTTAGCTAACCCATTGTCTACTGCTGATCATTATGTCTGCCTTGTTGCATTGTTAATCTACTCTCCACTGCATCGACCAATCGCTGCTCTCGAGCTCCTCTTTGCCATCGTTGTATTCCACACTCGGTCCTTCGTTAGCTGGTGAATGTCCTGCATATGACCAAATATTAGAATTTCAAATCCAATTTAAGGCAAAAATAACATAGCCCATTAGACTTTCAAATCCAATTTAAGGCAAAATTAACATAGCCCATGAGCTTGTTTTAATCACGTATTTTTTTTTTTTTAGTTTTAATATATATTGTTATCTTTTTGTTATATATATATATAATTTTGATATAATTTTTTTTATTTTTAGTTTTTAAGTAATACTTCTTATACACATCCACCATGGAGATTGAACCCGGGTCACATTATCGATATGTTTGTTTTACTTTGTATAGATGTATATTAAAGAGGTATTAAGGTGGAATGAAGTTTTAACATAAAACATGTTTTATATATAGAACACAAGCTCATTATACATGAATGACAAAAACAAGAAATTTAACCATCACAATGTTAACAACAAAATATTAGCAATAACATTGCTAACACAACATTGACGATAAAATCGTCGACAACAAAATGACATTAAAAATCGTCGACAACAATTTGACGATAAAAATTGTCGACAAGAAATAGACAACAAAAATCAATGACAACAATTTGGCAAAAACTACAAACCCAAAACACAACGAAAGCATTAGACACTTAAAACAAACTGTAAACATCCAAACAAAAAGGTGGGTCCCCAATTCTTGGGGTCGTTGTGGATCCACCACAACAGGACAGAACCCTGGTATTCTCCTGGAGGATACATAGGGGAGAAAACGTTGTGTTAGTTTCCTTGTATGCTGCCTGTGGTTAGTGTTTTTGCTATATTCATGTATTTTCCCAACTGCTGTAATTCTTAAATCTAGATTTAGGCATAGGAAGATAGGTGGATCTTGGAGCTCTTCCAAATGATACATAAGGAAGCTAGTGTGGTGTTTATTTATGTTTTATTCTTTGTATTTATTGTTGCTACTTCAAGGTATTAGTTAGTGATCGTGTTGCTGGTTATTCCCCTTTAAATCAGTTATTTACATTTCTTTCTACAATATTTCAATTTCTTTCCAGTTCCCTTAGCTTTTCAATCTCTTTCCAGTTCCCTTTGATTTTTCCCAATATCTTTCCTGCACTCGTGGCTTAAAATCCCCAGTAGTTTAGCATAGGAGCCGACCATCTCCGGAGATTGGCCCGGAGGGCATCTCTTCCCTCTGACCTTTCAAGGTTGGTCCAGGTCTAGGGCGCGTATGCATACAAAATCCTTTCATATGGAAGATTTGTGACCAACAGTACCAAATTAAATGTCATCTGCATACCATCTCCAAACTGATGGTCAAACTGAAATTGTTAATAAATGTTGGGTGCCTATTTGTGTTGCTTTGCTTAAGATAAGCAATATCAATGGAGTCACTGGCTTTCTCTATCGGAATGGTGGTATAACACTTCCTACCATTATTCTCTCAAGATGTCCCCATTTGAAGCATTGTATGGGTTAAAACCCCTAGAAATCACCGATTATGTTCCAGGAACTTCCAAAGTCGCTCAAGTAGATGATTGGTTCCAACATCGATAGACAATGCTCAACATTCTTAAAGATAATTTTCTCCAAGCACAAAATCATATGAAGCAGTAACAAGACTCACATCGTTCAGAGCGACAATTTAGTATCGAAGATATGGTTTTTCTACAACTTCAACCTTACAAACAACTATCATTGAAGATCAAGACTAATCAGAAGTTGACTCCAAGGTTTTATGGTCCTTACAAGATAATTCGTTGCATAGGCGAAGTAACGTATCAACTGGAGCTTCCTCCCTCGTCCCGTATACATCCAATTTTTCATGTTTCTTGTCTCAAGGTGTTTGGACAAAGAATACACTCCCAGTCAGAGCTTCCAGTACTTGATGAAGAAGGACGTATAAATCTTTAGCCAAAAGCAATATTGCAAAGCAAATCACGTCATCTTCGATCTTGCCACATTAAAGAATTTCTGATCAAATGGCAGGACTTACCAGTAGAAGATGCTACATGGGAAACATAAAGTATTTTTTATTCATTTCCAGCTTTGAAGACAAAGCTTTCCGAGGGGAGTCATGTTACAACACCAATATAGCCAAGTCGACTATATTTCCAATTATTAATCTATTCATTGATTTAATAATATAAATAGAAGTAGGTTGATTATTATTTGATCATCATTCATCTTTATTTTCGATTGTGCATTTGCAAGAGACTTAGCCATCTCTAAGTGGCAAAGGACTTAGCCCTCCTAAAGTGGCAATAAATAATTTGATATTCTCATTTGTATTTGGTAAAATTGGTTTTAGAAGATTTATGCTTCAAAGCGCTTCTTTCTCTTCAGAAGGTGGTGGAGGACCGAGTGCTGATACCTTCATCATGGGATCAAAAAAAAAGGATGAAATCATTCTAGAACCCAATAGGCTAGAAGATGACGACAACTTGAAGAACCTGAAATAAAGAGGAATTTTCAAATGCATGTTGAAGTTCAACGGACATCGCCTCCTCTTAGCCAAGCATGTGGCTCTCTCTTGGAGGAATGGCAAGGTTAAAGTTGGTGAGTTGGAATTCTCTATATCCTTCCAGCTAATTATCAGAGGCACTGGTCTCCCTACCAACGAGGCTTGTCATAGTAGGGATAAGCATTCACTGTCCAAAGACAAGATGAATTTTCTTAATGTAGGTGAGTCCTAATAAGAGTATCAGAATGACTTTAGAAGGGGGTCTCTAAAGGACCCTTGGGACCAGATTGCCCTCTTAGTCATGAAGTACTTTATGCCAGACAAAGATCAAGAGATGCTAAGAAGTTTTTACCTCATATTTTTGAACCAATTTCGGTAGAAAAAAGCCATGAATTTCATTCCTTGGAATGTTCGGGCTGGAGGGTCCAAAGAGGTAAAGTTAACAACCCCCTCCACCAAGGCTTGATTAAAATTATTTTTGACTGCGGTGGCGACTAGGAGTTTCTCGGGAGCTGGCATTCTGACTGCTCTACCGGCTAACCCTATAACTTTAGCTTTGCCAGATTCTTCGGAGGATTCAGATTCTTCATCCTGGGAGTCCAACCTCGATTCACCCTTTAGGGATAAGTTGACCTCACATGCAAAGATGGACACCCCGATGTCCATTGGTCCTGTCATTAGTGATACCCAGGATTCATCCAAAAACTTAACCTCTCCTCTGATTGTTTCAATAAGAAGTAATAAGTCGAGAACCATGACACCACCTGTTCTGGGTCCCTCCTCGACTCAAGTTGAATCCTGGGTGATGCTCCCTGTTTAGGGTCAAGGGGCAATGGGACCAAGATGAGGCCTAAGCATCTGGTTTCTAAACAGACTTCTAAGAACCGAGACAAGGCGGATGATTCGAAGGAGATTCTCACCCCATTCAAGAAGAAAGTTAAGTTCATCAGAGAGACTGACTACAACCCCAAGCCTGAATCAGAGACATATTTGAAGATGTCGCAAGCACCCCCTACACTCCTATTAGGGCAATGAAAACAAATTTGCAGAACTCTATTTTTTATCTTATGTGGGTGGATATTTATTGTGTCGAAGCTATCAAGGCCCTGATTAACGGGGACCAACCTAATTCTCCAGTGGCACCGATCAAAGCCAAACTGGACGACAAATCTAATTAAGGGTGTTTGTTTTCTGGGCAGTCTTTTATTTTTTTGGCCAGGTCTATGTATAAGGCTACCCCTACGTGGGAGGTGCTTTCGTTGTGTCAATGTCTTGTTTGCTTTCAGGGTGGTTCATTATGTTCTGTTTTGCAAGTCCCCTCTAGGTGGTTGTAGCGCTAGGGCGTTGAGGCTTACTTTGGGTCTTTTTGGATGGTCGTTGGTGTGTCTCTTTTTGGTTATGTTGTATTGATTCCCAATCAAATTCTTATTGGCCCTTGGTCAATGTGGGTTAATTTTGGCTTATCAAAGGTTCGTGGACCCTTTCAAAACCCCTTCTATCATTTTATCAAAAAAACATTGTGTATTATTCAGGGTAATCTCTTGTAAATGTAAGTATATTTATAGAGAAGGAAATCAAGTAGCAAATAATATAGCAAAATGCAGTGTTGAACTTCATCTTGATAAAATTCAAATTATAGAAGACAATTAATCAATTGATATTTTATCTCTTAATCAAATTAATGTCGAAAAGTTAATTGTGGAATCATCAGGCTTTAAAAAATTAGAAAATATATTTGATAAAATAAAAATAAAAAATATTTGTGATAAAAAACATGTAAGATATTCTTTATCACAAACCAAAAGTTGTGATGTTGTATTGGTGGAGAACATGGTATACGAAGAAATCATTTGAAACTTTCAACCCATGTAGCATTTTAAAATAATAATTGATAGAAAATGTGTGAAGTGTTTTTCCAAATACTGTTCCTATAGTTCCTTGCTAGTAATAGCATTCAACAATGAGACAAATTCAAGATAAATAACATTCTTTGGTTGGACAAAGAAAAATAATATTTATTTACTTATAAAGTCTCAACAACCATATCTCCGCCACGACCGAAAATTAGAGCCATCGCTCACAGCCAGTCCAATACCTTGCTGAGTGGTCTCATTTCCTTTTGCCTTGCCGACCCCTAAGTAATACATTCTGAAGCTGCCATCTGGCATCTCCAAAACGTACGGGGTGCCGACAATAACATTATCCCACACGTCCTCTCCCTTCCTAGCTGTCAATATCGGTCCACCTGGCTCTCTTCCACAACTATCATCTTTCGTCCACGTCACTCCGTCATCCGAAACCGCCAAACCAATGGCGAATTCAAATTTAAAGTTGGACCCCTCGTAAAACATAACGTACTTATCCCCCACCCGTATGACGTGTCGAACCGAGACGCCGCCCTCATCCCACGACCCCGCCGCTCCACACGACACTAGTTTTCCGACCTTCTCCCACTTCTTGCCGTCGCCGGAAACTGCCAGGCCAGCAGAGAAGAAACCCATCCCGGTGGGCCCACCACTCTCCCTTGTGTGATAGGTCATGAACAGCTTCCCGTCGGCGGAGAAAATTCTCGGCCATGAGACGCCGTTCTCGTCCCACGCGCCCGGCTCGCCGACGTCCAGCAGCGGCCCCTCGCGGCGATTGAAGCGGAATCCGTCGTCGGAATATGCCACTCCCGGCAGCAACCTCAGGCCCCTGTGTTTCGACGCCGATCCCACGAGCGGCAACTCCAGCATCCCTCCGCCGAAGTAGTAGAGAACCCACTTTCCGTCCGAGTAAACAGCATCGCTGACGGCAACGTGAACGCAGTCGAAGGCGTCGGGATCGTCGGAGGGATCCATGACGGCGCCGCCGGGCAGGGGGCCGCGATGGCGGTGGAAGGCGGCGCCGTCGGAGCTGAGGGCCACGCCGATTCTGCCTGTGGGAAGCGACGCGTTGAAGGGCACCACACCCATGTTCCATGTGTCGCCGGAGCGGCCGTAGTAATACATGCGGTAACTGTCGCCGTTAGGTTCCTTCACTACGACGGCGCCGGAGAAGAGCTTTCTGTCCCACCAGTCGGAATCCGGCGGCGCAGGACCAAGCACGAGGCCTGAATTCCAGTCCATGGCTGCAACTGCACCGCTGTTTCGCGTTGAAGTTGAACGGTGATGAAGGGGTTTAGAGTTCCACGCTGGCAATTTCGTGCATGCCACTGGAAGGCAGAGTAAAGACATTGGCTAGTGTCCGGCGTGGATAAGAAAAAGCTTGAGGAGGGGATTCCCGTTTTAATGGGAGAGATGCTATATACGTTGCACGTGTGTTTTCACGATAAGGTTTTATGTGGGGGCAATACAGATGATTGGTTTTAAATGTATGAAGCATGTTTAATGCATGTATGCTTGCTTTCTTACATAGGGAACTTGATTACAACTATTATTTTTAGTTAGTAATAGGTAAGGGTAAGATTCAAACCATAAAGATTTTTTTTAACAATTTATTTATCTCGTTGTTGTTGACCTGGCGTGAGATGGAGACCATTGGTCGCTCAGGGTTTGTACCATCATCGTCAGTCTAATACACTCAAAGGATTCAACACACACTACTACCTTTGCTAAAGATGGCAGCCTGCCCCTAAAGTTTGAACCTAGATCTCTTCTTAACAAATACTTGGCCAATCAAACTTTTACCAATCCACCTAACCTTTGGAGGTAAGATTTGATAATGTATATTGGCGGTCAAATTTTAGATCTGATTCAAAGTGAATGTATAAGCCCCAAGGGCTAGGTGGATTGGTAAGTGCTAGTTTGGATGGACACTTTGCCGATAAGAGCCCTAAGTTCAAACCTTGGTGGTGCCAGTTTGCAAAGGTAGTAGTATGCTCCGAATCCTCTGAGTGCGTGCTAGACCGATGACGACGGTACGAATCTCGAGTAACTGACAGTCTTCATCTCACGTCGAGTCAACAATTAACGAGACAGATAGGTTTGGTGGTTGCAGTCCCCGTAGTTTGAACCCTACGCTGCCAATTACTAAAAATAGTGGTTGTAGCCAACTCTCCTATGTAACCCAAAAACAAAAAATGAATATATATATATATATATATATATATATATATATCCATGCAGTTCCACTGAACAAGAGTATATTAAAGGTTTTTAGGTGGCAAAGTAAATATATATATAAGCAAAACTAACTGAAAGTGTACGCAAAACTAAAGCTTCCGGGTAAATAAATAATTTTTTAAAAAAATGAAGATTTTTTCAGCTAGTAAAAGAAGAAAAAAAAGGGACATGCCTTATAATTGTTTATGTTTCACTTTCGTTTTTATTATTAGAAAAGCATAAATTAGAAGTTTGTTGCAATTTTTTAACAAAAGAAGTTATCTAATGAAGTTTTTGAGTTTTCATGTATTTTTAGATTATTGTCACTAGAAGTTATCTAATTAAGTTTTGAGTTTTGCTACAATTTCTAGTTTATCAATAAGAAAATCAATTTAAGGAAGTTTTGAATTTTGTTAAAAAATTCCAATTGGAGAAGAAATAATACAAAAGAAGGCCACGTGCACCACAAAATGCTATAAATGTTGATATTACTGAGATGTTAAGAGGAATTATAGCTAGGTTGGGCGCCATAGAGATAACACAAAGAAGGGGAATGCATTTTGAGGATATCAATGATGATGAGGAAGAAGAATTGGTTCAAGAGCCTGAAAAAGAAGGCTAAGTGGATGAACCAGAGTAGATTTTTGAGAGCAATCACAAAGATGGGTAATAATGCTACAATGGAAGTTTGAATCCGAAGAAGCTTGATTGGATTACAAATATGGAGAAATATTTTGAATTTGAATCAATAGAAGACCCTAACGGTGAAGTTTGTATATACTAGGTTGAAAGGGTATGCATTTTTGCAATAGGATCACGTCCAAATAGACATGTAGAGAAAAGGAAAAGAAAAGATCAAGAGTTGGGATAGGATGGTTGCTAAACTGAAGGTCAAGTTCCTTCCATTAGATTATCAAATGGGTCTTTTCAAGAAGTTACAAAATCTGAAGCAAAAGAAAATGAATGTGAAGGACTGCACGAAGGACTTTGATAAGCTCACCATTCAAGTTGGCCATATAGAAGAAAATAAAGAGAATAATTTGAGGTATGTCAATGGAATTTGCATGTCTATTCAAGATGAATTTGGTATGATCAAGTTGAGGTTTGTGGAAAAGGCCTATCAATGTGCCTTGAAAGCAAAGAAGAAATTGTCTCGAAGGCAACAAACTAATTTCAGAGGAAGAGAATTAGAGAAAGAGGACAAGCCAATAGTAGAAGAGGGCAACAAAAACAAGAGGGAGAAGCTAGTACTTCTCAAAGTAATTTCAACCAAAACACTAGAGAAAGCATAGATTTCTCAAGAGAAAGAGGTGATTATAGTAGAGGATAGGGTAGAGGATTCCTTGAAAGTTGCTTTAGATGTGGAGAAGCTAGTCATTGAGCATTTAAATGTCTAATAATAGTACAACAGGGCAATGGTAAAGGAAAGGAAGTCAGGAATCATATTGTATAAGCATGTGAAGAAAGTATTGCTTCACCCAAATGCATGGAGGAACCCAAACAAGGAGAATCTCTCATAATGAAGAAAGTGTTGTCGAAACCAACCAAAGAGAAGCACAAATGAGTGCAAAGAAGAAGTATTTTTAGAACCATATGCAAATCGAGAGATAAGTGTTGCAAAGACATTGTGGACAACAAGACTATAGATAATTTAGTGTCTATGAAGATGGTAGAAATGTTTGGGTGGAAGATGATTGAACACCTAAATCCATGCAAGGTCTCATGGTTGCATAAAGGACATCAAATTTTGGCAAGTGAATAATGTATGGTGAACTTTCAAATTGGTTCTTACAAAGATGAGATACAATGTCATATTATGCCTATGGATACTTGTCATGTTTTATTGGGAAGGCCACGAAAGTTTGATAAAAAGGTAGTGTATGATGGTAAGAGGTACACATTAAGTCCATTGAAGGACAAATACGTGGACAACAATCCTAAAGTGTGCTTAATCACGAGAAAACAATTATTGAAGGGGATGAAGAAGAAGGAAGTATGTTTGGCTTTCATTGCTAAACCTATGAAATATGGGATAATAGACATGATGGTTGAAATTCCACATGAAGTGAAAGATTTGTTGAAGGAATATGTAGAGATTCTTTCATAGGATTTATCGGATGGGATGCCACCTATGAGGAGCATTAGTCATCTCATATATTTTATTTTTGGGTCGAAATTATCAAATAAGGCATCTTAAAGAATGACACCTATGGAAAATGAGAAAATTAAGAGACAAGTCCAAGAGTTATTGGACAAGGGGTTGATTAGAGAGAGCTTAAGCCCATGTGTAGTACCAATTGTACTAGCACCTAAGAAGGGTGGAGCATGGTGTATATGCATATCTTAGGTCATTAATAAGATAACCATAAAGTACAAGTTTCCATTGCCACTCATGGATGATTTGATGGATTGCTTGAGTGGAGTTGAGTACTTCATGAATATAGATTTGAATAATGACTATCATCAAATCTAGATTAGATAAGGGGATGAGTGAAAGACCGCATTCAAGACAAAGGATGGATTGTATGAGTGGCTAGTCATACCATTTGGATTGACCAATGCATCGAGTACTTTCATGTGGTTAATAAATGAAGTGTTGAAATCATTTATTGGTAAGTTTGTTGTTTATTTAGATGATATTTTGATATTTAGCAAATGTAAAGATCATTTTGTGCATTTGATATTGGTTTTGCAAAGGTTGAAAGTAGAAGAATTGTTGGTCAATATAGTTAGTGTATTTGGGCTTTGTTATTTCATAAGAAGGATTACAAATGGATCCCAAAAATGTTAAACCTATTTTGGATTGGCCATCGCCAAGAACTATGTTTGAGGTAATAAGTTTCCATGGTTTGGCAAGCTTTTATAGGAATATTATCAAAAAAATTAGTGGGATGTGTACACTAATCATGGAAACAATGAATGGTAGTAGGCATGAGTTCAAATGAACGATTTTAGCACAAAAGAGTTTTCAAATCTTGAAGGAGAAGGTAATGGAACAAATAGTTCTAGCTCTATTTCAACAAGGTTTTCCAAGTGGATTATAATGCAAGTGGGACAACTATAGGTGAATTTTTTAGCCAAGAGGATAAGCCTGTTTCTTATTTCAATGAGAAGTTAAGTGAAGTAAAGAAGAAATATTCAATCTATGACAAATATTTGTATGCCATTGTTCAAGTCCTTATGAAGTGGAGACATTATTTGCTACCAAATGAGTTTTTTCTATTCACGGATCATCATGATTTGCAATTCATTAACATTCAAGGTAAGTTAAACCAAAGGCATATGAAGTGGGTAAAATTTCTTCAAGGTTTGTTTATTTTGAAGCATAGAAGTGGTAGCACAAATTGGGTGGTTGATGCATTGAGTAGAAGATGTTTATCGTTGCATAAAATGATAATAGAGGTTGCCAATTTTGATTCCATGAGGGAGCTATATGCAGATGATGTGGGATTTAAGGAGGCTTGGGCATCTTGTAGCAATCCAATTGAGAAAGATAGGACTTCATGGTTGGAATATTTCATGTAAGAAGGATTATTGTTCAAGGGGTAGCAATTGTGCATTCTGCATGGTTATATGAGGGAAAATTTGATAAGACAAAAACATAGTGGAGGTCTAGCTAGACACTTTTGAGTAAATAAGACATTGGGGCAACTTTGTGAGAGTTACTATTGGCCAAAAATGGGTGTGGATGTGAAGAAGTTTGTGCAAAGTTGTAGAGTTTGTCAATGTGCCAAAGGAAGGAGTCAAAACACTAGTTTGTATCAACCATTGCCTATACCAGAAAGACCTTGGGAAGATGTAAGCATGGACTTCATTCTTAGGTTGGCAAGAACACAAAGAGGTAATGGATCTATTTTTGTTATTAATGATAGATTTTCGAATATGGCACATTTCATACCTTGTAGGCATATTGCTACATTGTTCTTCAAAGAAGTGAGATTTCATGGGTTGCCAAAGAGTATTATTTCGGATAGACACTAGAATGTGGGCCATTTTTGTTAGACTTTGTGGAATAAATTGGATACTAAGTTGGGTTCTAGTTCAGCCTATCATCCAAAAATTGATGGGCAAACAAAGGTTGTCAATAAAAGCCTTGGGAATTTGTTAATATGCTTGGTTTGAAGGGTACCGAATTTATGGGATACTACCTTAGCATAAGCTAAATTTACATATAACAACTCAATCAATAGAAGTACAACCCTTTCCGAATAGTGTATGGATTCAATCCTAGAGGAGTGGATGAGTTGAGAGATACTACTAATTTGAGGAGAAAAAGTGGTATAGCAAAAGATTTTGCAGAGTAAATGCATAAGTTGCTCAAGAAAATGAAGGCTAATTTGAAAGAGAGTACTATGAGGTACAAAAAACATGCTGATCTCAAGAGGAGAGAACACACATTTTAGGTTGGAGACATGTATTTAGCTCACTTGAAGAAAGAAAGGCTCCTACATGGAACTTGTAACAAGATAAAATAGAAAAATATTGGACCTTGTAAGGTCTTGTAGAAATTTGTAGCCAATGCTCATGAAATTGAACTCTCAGAAGGAGTGGATATATCACCAATTTTTAATGTAGCTAATTTCTATCCTTTCCATGAGGGACCGACAAGTGAAAATGAAGATATAATTTTAGATTTCCCTATGGGAGAATAGGTACAACAATTGTTGAAAAAGGAACGAGATGATATAGGAGCGGTGTTAGATTCCAAAGTGATTAAGATAACAAGAGGTAGGGAGTATCATGAGTATTTGGTAAAATGGAGGAATCGAGCAACATAATAAGCCACATGGATGAGTACATATGAAGTTGCCAAGTACAAGATCTCGATTGAAGATGAACCATTTCTTTTACCTGATGTGTATGATGTAGGAGCATCCGAGTAAAATAATAATAATGATAATAATAAAATGAAGATCTTTCTAGTTCTCAAAAGAAGAATAAGGGGCATGAATTTTAACCTTCCATGTCCCACATTTGTTCCCATTTTTGGAAAAGAATAAATTGAGAGGTTTGTTGCAATTTCTAGATTACGAGCAAGAGAAACTATCTAATGAATTTTTTGAGTTTTTTTGCATTTCCAGATTACTGACAAGAGAAACTATCTAATGAAGTTTTGAGTTTTGTTGCAATTTCTAGATTACTAGCAAGAGAAGCTATCTAATAAAGTTTTTGAGTTTTGTTGCGATTTTCAGATTACCGGTAAGGAAAACAATATAATGAAGTTTTTGAGTTTTGGTGCAATTTCTAGATTATCGACAAGGGAAGCAATCTAATGAAATTTTGAGTTTTGTTGTAATTTTCAATTTATTGGCAAGGGAAGCAATTTAATGTAGTTTTGATTTTTGTTACAAATTCTAGTTTAGCAACAAGGGGATTTTTTTTGTCTATACTTTCTGTTACCACAATTTTTTTGTCATTGGTTTTATTTTTAGAGGATGAACAATTGCTAGTCAATATATATATATATATATATATATATATATATATATATATATATATATATATATATATATATATATATATATATATATATATTATATTTGAATGCAAGTAAATTGTTGTTATCCATTGTTTGGTTGTATGAATTTATTTGCAAGACATTTACGTTCCTGGAAGGTGTCTATCATTAGACCATGTATCAACTCTCCATAGAATGTTATTCTTACTTTGAAGTGCAAATTTGAAATCTTTAATAAATACAAACCTCAAGTAGCTTTGTTATACATGACAACTAACCATTCATTATTTGACATTTAACTACTTTTAAAAGTTTATATTAGTTATATTTGCTTAGAGTAATTTTTGAACTTTATTGTGACAAGGAGGCTGGATTTGTTGCCCAGCATGCCTTACAAGAGGAAGGGTGGATGATGTGGGATGATAGTAGTTCTTAACCCCAAAGAAGACGTTCAAGTCAGATTGGATCACATTTATGTTTGATGGTTCTCGTGCCACCATGATGAAGATGATTAGGTAGAGAAAGAACAGGACAATCCAACCCTTGGAGTTGTGGTTGTTCTTGCTAGGGAACTTGCAGTTGCCACTACAAGTGGACCGATCAACATGGTAAATGTGTCCATAAACAATAGATGGGGCTATGATAAATGCACACCCATATTACTTTAATAAAGCCCTATGTGAATTTAATGGTGGCCATATCTCATGGGTTATCGGCTCTGCAATTTAATGTGACCATTCCTTTGTGGGTTGCTAGTCTTGCTCAATAAAAAAGGGTTTTGACTATATTTTTTGTTGAAAAGTGCTTTGTATTACTAAAGATAACAATTCCAATAATCACAAAAAAAGGTAGGTGGTATGAAATTACACCCCAAAATGTCAAACTGATAATCCACCCAGAACCAAAAATAAGGATATGGGGCTTACACAAACAATCTTGAAATTAACATACAACAAATAATTTGAAACCCTAAATTGTTAAACTGAAAAATTGTAAAGAACAAAAAAACTCTACAGATCTAACAAATAAATGAGACCTAGCTTTGAGAATTGTTGATACCATCATGAGCCACATGCGTGCTTACGAGGTCATCCCAAGTAGTCCTCATTGGGGAACCCCTAGGGGTAAACGAAGAGACTCCCATCTCCACTATATCCTTGTCGCCCTACTTTTGTTCAAGCAACTCCAACACCCCAAAGCTATTGAAGTTGCTTTGTTTGGATCTCTTCATCCAAGGAATGGAGAAATGGAACACTTTTTTGGGTAACCTTCCTCTGCTTCTTTTCCTTGTCTGGGACTATGGGAACGTTAAGATCTCATAGATGGAAAAAAGGGGGAGATCTTACCTAAATGATCATAGAGGTTGATGGGGTGCATTGGTGGCGAGGCGAAGGAGCCTTGGGGACCACCATTTCCATCGTTGGTGGCCTTGGATCTAATTTCTCTTCCACCCTCGTCGAAGACTGTGGGGCAATTTTTTTTTGCCTTTGTTGTTGGTTGGGCTATAGGGATCCGTAAGGGTTTGCACCCTCTCATCATAGTCCAACCATTTTATTTGGCCTGGGAAGGAGGCACTGTGGATGGCATGGGGACTAGCTTTGGCTTATTGCGCAGAAGAATTGGGCAGTCCTTAACTTTGTGGTTTGAGGCTTGGCATATGAAGTAGGTGCTAAGCAGGTTAATATACACCACCTGCTGCAAAAACATGGTATCCCCCTCTTGTATCTCGATAACCCCTTGTAGATCCTTAGAGAGATCAACCTCAACACAAACCCTTTTCTATGGGTGTGCATTGAAGAATTTGTCAGCTTCAACCATTAAGACTTGCCCTAAGACCATTACCAAGCGGTTCGAAAAGGACCAAAGAGAGAGGAAGACCAGAGAACTCGACCATGATTAGGACCTTAGAAATTTTGTCCTCAGGCACTATATAATATTAAGTCCACAGAAAAAAGACCACCAAGGAGCT
Source organism: Wollemia nobilis (assembly GCA_028583015.1). Taxonomy (NCBI): domain Eukaryota; kingdom Viridiplantae; phylum Streptophyta; class Pinopsida; order Araucariales; family Araucariaceae; genus Wollemia; species Wollemia nobilis. The sequence goes on along the minus strand of JAQPPZ010016957.1, from coordinate 24,452,246 downwards.
TTGCATGGACCAAGGCCCGTGCTCATAAACTATCTTGGCATGCGCATCATCTGCAAACTAATAAAGAAAAAAAACTTTTGTCAAGTTTTGAATTAGCTTGAGCTTGATTTTATGAGGAACCCAAATTCAACCAACCCAAACCCGTAATATTGCTTCGTAAGAAATATGTCCCACAAAATACCTAACCAAGATAACAAACTCCACTCATTAACGGACATTAACAAAAAAAAACACATACAATGAACTTATTAATGACTCTCCATTAAAAGCTATTTCCTAGAACACTCCATAGGAGGCATTGTCAGTTGTCTTCTCCCCTACAACACAAATCGCTGACACCTTTTCTTAAAAAATTTGAAACAATAAAAAATCTAAGATTTAAAGATACTCTAGCAACTACGTTAAACTACTATAGATTGTTTATGAATTTTTCTAGCCTGTTAGGCCTCTTTTAAAAAAAAATGATTCAAAAGTTAAGTGTTACGCGTAGATCTGAAGCGTTGTGGAATCCATTTCCGTAGACATGGAAGGGCCCTCCATATCCTTTGCGACCTTAAGCAAAAGATTTCAGAGCACAAGAAAGTAAACAAATGCAAAGATTTGTGAGCGCTGTCCACGAGAAAGGAGGTATTTTCTTCTGTCAAATATGGCACTGTGGAAGACATTCGCACGTCGGTTAGTATTATTAGCGTTTATATTGTTATTCACGCTGCAAAATTTTAGATCGTTTCGTTATTAACTTCGAAAGAAACTCCGCATATCAAAAACTTGGAAGTGGATTTAAAGACTGCGTATTTGGAAATGCAGATTATCAACTCCATGTTGATTTACGATGCCTAATAAACGAGTTTTATTTCTCGCAAATAATTTCAATTCCTTGCCTTTCTTCTGAGAGATCTTTTCTGGTCGAATAATTTGAGTTTTGCTCTAGAGAAAGCGAAGATTTCCTTCTGTGAACGACCATGGGGCTTATCTGGGGTATGATGGTCGAAATTCTGAGTGGAATACGGTTCGTCAAGGCGATTGTTTATTTCCAGAACAGCCACACCAACCAGGGAGGCAATTGGTAATTTAATCTCTGCGCTTGTAGATATTGTTATTTTCTATTACCGTGACTTGAACGAGCATATTGAGTTCTGTTTACATTGCTGACATTAATGGTGATTGATTAGAATAGTAGAGACTGCACAATAGACTGTAATTGGAAACTTGTTTTAATTTAAAGCATTTTTGTCCTACATTGTGGTGCGGCACCAAGAAGGTTAATGTAACATCTCAGTTGCGAGACGTTTTCGTAGGACTGCCCAAACTGTCGAACTCGTTTTGGCCATATCTCACTCATCCGGACTCGGATTGAGCTGAAATTTTGAGGGTAGATGTCTGAAAAACCCTAGAATGTCTCCACCAATTTTCATATCATTTGGAGCAACACAGATCCTAGCACATCCCTATGTGTGAACGAGATATTTGGCAAGCGGCTATGCGAGGGTTTCATCTGGGTTGAGTGCAAGCAGCTCCAGAGGTTGGTTTTTAGGGCCTTCGGGCCCTAGCGGCCAATATTTTTGTGGTTTATGCTCAATATTTTAGCAGGAAATGTTGCAGGGGATCCAAGATGGGTTAGAAATTTGTCTTTCAACAGATCATATTGTGAACTTGAGTGACAACGGCTTCCAATTTGCTGCACAAAAGAAAAGTGAAAACCATACCTTTCCACGGTGTCTAGGGCAAGGATTAAAGAGATCATGAAACAAGTTTCAAGCAGTTGATCAAAAAATGGCTCATATCTCAAGTGAATCTGGTGCTAAGGTGCACCCACAAAATAATTCTACTATGAAAACCCTTGTCAAGGGTAAGAATTTTGAAGACTCAGCCCCAAAAATGAATTTTAGGGATGCCCTCCGTGGTGGACAGCCTCAGCCCAATGCTAATATCAATCTTAGGGCTTCCCATAAACCTCTAAGAATGCCTAAGATTGATCCTAGGAAAACGGAGTCAGGATGTCTTAAAGCAGTTGATGGAACTCCTATTGTTAAGCTTGATATGGGTAACATTCAGACTGGCATTGAAGATTTGGAAAAAAAGGACTAATTTGTCGGTTCGTGGGTTTTCGTCCGAGTCTATCTGCTTTCAAAGTTTGGGCTACAAAAAGTTGGAAAACTAAAGGTGAGTTACAAATCTCTATTTATCCAAATGGTTATTTTCTTGTTTTATTTGCTAATAATGAAGATAGAGAGAAAACTTTTCAAGGGGGTCCTTGGTTTTTTGGAAGGGTAGGGCTTTTCATGAAGCCTTGGCATACTAAATTTAAAGCCAAAGAAGAGATGCCTTCTATAGCTCCCGTGTGGGTTAGACTCTTTGGCCTCCCTATTGAATTTTGGAATCCTACTATTTTTTCTTCAATTGGAAACTCTTTAGGAACTTTTATGATGATTGCTGATTGTACTCAAAATTTTGAACATATTATTTATGCTCGGATTTGTGTTTTAATGGATTTTGACAAACCCCTACCTAAAAAGATCACATTACAATTTGGGGAAGACACTTGGGAGCAAGTAGTGGACTATGAGAACATTCCTTTTCATTGTAGAATTTGCCATGAATATGGTCATTTGTTAGTGCTTGCCCAAATAAAATTCTTGATCAAAAGAAAGAAGATATAAACTCAGCGAGGTTTCCAAATACCTAAGAAGAAGAACACTCAGAAAAAACCAGTTATGAAGGATCAATCAAAGTCATCTGCTAATATGTTTGAAATCCTTTCCACAAATGATGTCCCAAGTGAGGAAGAGGAAATAATGGAAACTGAAATCTTAGAAACACAATTTAAATATGAAGGGAAGAACTCGAGAGACAAACCAACAAATCAAAGGTTTTCAACAGAAAAAAAAGGAGAAAATTTACACAAGAAAAACAATATTTCAAATGTCAAAACTTCAAATAATGCAGGTCCCAATATAGACTCCGTTGAACCATCTAGTAAAATTTTGGCCGTGTACGAGCATTCTTCAAGGTTAGAAGCCATCTCAGATTCAATTGGAATAAGTCAAGAAACAGGGAAAAAAAATTGAAGATGGATTCTAATCAAAAAGCAGGTCGCAAGACCAATCAATATCATATGGTAAAAGAAGGTGAAAAGCTTGTAGAGGAAGGTAAGATTAATGCCCTTCCCAAATTTTTTAGCCCTGGTATTAATGAAGATCATCACTTGGAATATTAGAGGACTCAAAGGGAGTCTTTCAAAACAAAATGAAATTAGAAGAATGATTCAGATAAATCATCCACATCTTGTTTTCCTTCAAGAAACAAAGATGTCAATGGAGGATATGGACTCAATTGCCAGTAAAATTTGGCCAACTGGAAAAGTGGTTTCCCTTAGTTCCCAAGGGACTTTTGGTGGCATTGCTTGTCTTTGGGACCCAAAAGAGGTAGTTATTCACCATATGGTTGGCATTTGGGGTTTGTTGGCTATAGCTATTCAAAGTAGACATTCCAACCAAATTATGCTCTGCATTACTGTTTATGCTCCGACTTCTTTGGAGGAAAAAAGAAGGCAGTGGAAGGATATTACTCATATTATCTCTCATTTTCCTGAAGCTTGGATCTTGATCGGAGGAGATTTCAATACCATCCTCTCTCTGGATGAGAAAAAGGGGGAAATAGAAATTTGGACAAAAGCACTGACCTCATGAGCGAATATATTGCAAACCTCCATCTTGTGGATATCCAACCAGATAATGGCCTTATGACTTGGTCTAACAAAAGGCAAGGCTTAGCTTGTATAATGGAGAGATTGGATAGGTTTTTGCTCTTTGAAAATTTCTTAATCCATGGTCACATTCCTAAAGTGAAGACTCTTAATAATGTTGGTTTGGATCATTGGCCAGTCATGGTGGAAATGTGGAAAACCAATGTGAGTTTCTCTCCTTTTCGTTTTCAATTAATGTGGCTTAGAGACATTTCCTTTGAGACCTCATGTGCAACAATGGTGGAAGGAAGGTAAACCTAGGCATGGGACTAAGATGTTCTGTTTTGCCAAAAGACTGCAATACATTAAATCCAAAATCAAGACTTGGAACTGGAAAGAGTTTGGGGATGTTCATAAAAAAAACATGAAGTTATTGCTCATCTTGAAAATTTGAATAAGAAAATCCGTTTAGATGGCCTCACAGAGAAGAGAAGTGCAGATGAAATTAAACTCACAACTCGGTTAGAGGAATGGGAAAAAAGAGAAGAAATCTTATGGAAGCAAAAATCTAGAATTCAATGGCTCAAAGAAGGAGATCGAAACACAAATTTCTTCCACAAATATCTTCTAGCTCGAAGATCTCACAACTTTATTTCTTCCTTAAAATCAGATTTTGGAGATGTTGTTTATACTTGGGATGGCATGAACTCTATTGTTGTTGATTACTTTTCCAATATTTTTGTTGCTACTCCTCTTGACTCAACTTCACAACAAAATGTTCTTCAAGCAATCCCTTCTCTTATCACTTCTGAGGAGAACTCTATTTTGACTGCTCCTGTTACTATCAATGAGCTTCAACAAGTAGTTTTTAAAATGCAAAAAGGAAAACCCCAGGTCTGATGGTTTTCCCATTGAGTTCTACCAAGAGTTATGGGATATCCTTCATGTTGATTTATTAGAGGTGGTGGAAGAAGCCAGGAAATCCAAAGAAATTTTGAAGGTTATCAATAAAACTTATATTACTCTTGTTCCAAAAGCTCAAGAGGTTGATCATATCTCAGCTTTTAGACCTATTGCTTTATGTAATGTTCTTCTCAAAATCATTACTAAAATCATGGCAGAAAGGTTGAAGCCTCTTTTGCATAAGATTATTTCCCCAGAGCAAGGGGGTTATGTGGAAGGACGTCAAATAGTAGATGAGATAGTTCTTGCTCAGGAAGCCATCCATTCCATGGATATGCAAAAATCTCCTTCCATGTTCATTCGGTTAGACTTATCCAAAGCTTATGACAGAGTGGATTGGCACTTCCTTATCAAAGTTTTGAGGCAATTTGGTTTCTCTAAGGATTGGATGGATTGGATTATGGGATGTATCTCTTCAGTTTCCTACTTAGTTCTTATCAATGGTAGGCCTTCTCAGTCATTCCCAGCTTCCAGAGGTATTAGGCAAGGTGACCCACTATCCCCTTATTTATTCATCATTCTTGTTGAATGCTTGGGTAGGACTATAACCAAAAAGAGGGAAAAAAAACCCTTGAGGGAGTTACCATTGCTCATGGAGCTAGACCTATCTCTCATCTTCAATTTGTGGATGACTCTACTCTTTTAGGTAAAGCTATAGTTAAGGAAGCTTCTAATATTAAGCAAATCATTAGCTATTTTTCTAAGGCTATTGGGTAGTTGATCAATGAAGACAAATCTAAAGTTATTTTCTTTCATTGCTCTACTAGACAGGAATCCATGGTCTTGGATAAATTAAGATATAAGAAGACCTCCCTTCCAATCACTTATTTAGGTATTCCCATAAATATTCAAAGGCAGAAAAATAAATATTGGAATTGGTTGTTGGACAAAGTCAAGAAGAAAATTGGAAAGTGGACCAACATGTGGCTTTCTTCTGGGGGTAGAATCACCTTGGTAAAATCAGTCCTTCAAGCTATTCCTATTTATGTTTCTTCCGTTTTGAATATCCCAAAGGTTTTTCTTCGAGAATTGGATCAAATTAGTCATTGTTTCCTTTGGAGTGGTACTAAGGAGAAAAGAAAATGGGCCTTGGTGAAATGGGATACTTTATGTCTTCCTAAGAATGAAGGGGGGTTAGGATTCCGGTCTTCTATTAATAACAACAAAGCTTTAGCTGCTAAATTATATTGGAGGATGTTGCATAACCCCAATGCTCTTTGGGCCAATAATCTCCATGCTAAATATGCTGAGAACAAAAGTCCTGAAGACCTTGTTCGCTATCAACTTCCTACCAAAGGTTCTCCCATTTTAGTAGTTCTTAAGATTGGTGAGGATTTGATAAAGAAAAATTTATTTTGGATCATTCATAATGGTCAACAGGTAAATTTTTGGACAGATTCTTGGGATGGTCACAAGCCTTTGATAACTTAGTTTCTCGATTGGAGGCCTTGGATGGAGGAGCTTCACCGAGCTAATTGGATAAAGGTGGCTAATTATTGTCGGTACCATACTGGTAATTCAAAGGTTGGTAGATATTGGATCCCTATTGAGGACTGGCCTATTCAAATCCCAGAAAGGCAAAGACAAGATATCCAAGGCATCCTTCATATGAGATCCCTCTCTTGGTCCCATGAAAAAGATTGTTTTGGATGGAACAACACTACTAAGGGTGAGTATTCAGTTGCTCAAGGTTATTTGACCTTATGCCATAATAATCCCAACCATTCTTCTGACATATTTTCTCGATTGTGGGCTCAAAAGCTCTAGCCTAAGGTGAGGTTCTTTAATTGGCTTTTATTGCATCGTAGGGTGCTTATTGGTGAGCAACTTATGAAGCGTGGTTTTCATGGCCCTTTTAGATGTGAAATGTGTGAAGAGAATGTAGAAAATCTCAACCATATTTTTATTGAGTGTACTTTAGCCTCTGAGCTATGGAGGAGAATGACCACTTTACTTGGCTTACAGTGGTCCAATTTTTTTACTTTTGAACAACTTTGGAGGGATTGGCCTAATCAAGAGGGTGTTGATCATTTTATTAGGCAGTTAGTTTGGATGGGTTCTACCATTCTTCTTTGGAATATTTGGAATGAAAGGAACAACCAAATTTTTAATCAAGATAGGAAGGATATTCACTATATTTGGCAAAATACCATAGCCAACTTAGTTGAATCTGTCCATCAACTCCTTAATCACCCCCAAAACTCCCACCAAAGATGGGATCAAGTGATGCAAATATTGAAGATTAAATCTTCTAAGGGCAACCAACTTAAAGGGAATGTGAGTATTAGTAAGATGGATAGGACAAGAAATTGGCAACCTCCTCCTAAGGATTTTGGAAAATTCAATATTGATGGAGCCTCTAGAGGGAACCCTGGAAAAGCCAGTTGTGGGAGGAATTGGTAGACTTTCAGATGGCTCCCTAGTTTTTTTTTTTGATTGGTAGAAAGGGTGTTGAAAGGTCCCTGAACCTTGTACAAGAGAAATTACATGAATTCCAGATCGACCGAGGTGGTCCAAGAAATAAAGATCAAAGAGCGAGCAAACCTCCACACGAGGAAAGGTGTCGCGAAATCGCGACCAAATTGGTGATGTCGCGAAATCGTGACAAGTTGCACCATTGCTGCCAAGAGAAGAAAGGATGTCACGAAATCGCGACAAGAAGCACCATCGGAGCCGAAGGAGGGAAGAAGTCGCGATATCGCGACATGTTGCAAGGTTGCTGCCAGAAGAGAGGAAGTGTCGCGATATCGCGACGTGTTGCTAGGTTGGAGCCGGAAGAGAAGAAGAGTCACGAAATCATGACATGAAGGAAAACCGCGACCGGACAGAAAAGGTGTCACGAAATCGCGACAAGAAGTAAGACCGCTGTCGAAGAGAAGAGGTGTCACGAAATCGCGACAAGAAGGAAGACCGCAGCCGAAGAGAAAAAGTGTCGTGATATCATGACAATTATGGAAGACCGCTGCCAAAGAGAAAGGGTGTCACGAAATCGTGACAAGATGGAAGACCGCTGTCGAAGAGAAAAAGTGTCGCGATATCGCGACATTATGGAAGACCGCTGCCAAAGAGAAAAGGTGTCATGATATCACGACAAGATGGAAGACCGCAGTCGAAGAGAAAAAGTGTCACGATATCGTGACAAGATGGAAGACCGCTGCCAAAGAGAAAAAGTGTCGTGATATCACGACAATATGGAAGACCGCAGCCAAGGAGAAAAGGTGTCACGATATCGCGACATGATGCAAGGAAGAGAAAAAGTGTCACGATATCGCGACAAGATGGAAGACCGCTGCCAAGGAGAAAAAGTGTCGCGATATCGCGACAAAATGGAAGACCGCAGTCGAAGAGAAAAAATGTCACGAAATCGCGACATGATGCAAGAAAGCGCCTGAAGAGAAAAAGTGTCGCGATATCGCGACATGTTGCAAAAATGCACCCGAAGAGAAAAAGTGTCACGATATCGCGACATGTTGCAAAAACGCACCCGAAGAGAAAAGGTGTCGCGATATCGCGACATGTTGCAAAATCACGGCCGAAGAGAAAAAGTGTCACGATATCGCGACATGTTGTAAAATCGTAGCCAGAGAGAAAAAGTGTCACGATATCGCGACAAGTTGAAAGACCACTTTCGAAGGAGAAAAAAGTGTCGCGATATCGCGACAAGTAGCAACCTCGCGGCCAGAGGAAAAAGGGATGTCGCGATATCGTGACATGCTGAAATTTCGCGGCCAACGGTGAAAAGTGTCACGATATCGCGACAAGTTGCCAAAACGCAGCCGAAGGGGGAGAAGAAGGAAGAAAGGATGCGAAAACTCGACCAGTTCCAAGAGCAAACAAACCCGGTCCCCTGTTAACCACTCACATTGTGCAGACATTGGAACTTGTAGAAGCGTCCCTTAGGCCAATGGGAAAGGAGTCTCTCCAAACATGAATGTCCGTTTCGCCAACTCCCTTGTTAGCAAGCCAGTCCGCAACTTTGTTTCCTTCCCGGTACTGATGCTTAATGACTAATTCTGGGTAAATGCCAATTAGTGCCTTGCATTCTTGGAAGATCGAAACAAGGGCCCAGGGAGGCACAGAAGTCCCATTGAGCCAGTTGATGCAGTGCAGTGAGTCTCCTTCTATGATAAGTTTATTGATGGTCAAGCCTTCCAAGAGAATCAAGCTTTGGAGTAGAGCCCGAGCCTCTGCCATATTGTTAGATTGAATTCCCAGGTTCTGAGCAAAGGCCAAAATAATTTCTCCTCTATGATTTCTGAGAATTCCTCCTCCGCCAGCCGCTCCTGGGTTGCCTTTGGCCGCACCATCGAAATTAAGCTTGTGCCACCCAGTAGGAGGTAAGACCCACTTGATGACAGACCTATCAACAGAAGTATGGGGTGTGGCAGAGAAATTGGAAAGATTGAAAAGTTTTGTTAGGTCCGATTCAAGGCCAGGCGGGGGGGGTTTGGAAGACGAGACAAGAGAGGCATTCTCCGCAGCAAGGGCCAAGATTTTGGCAACAACAATCTTCTTATCAGTGGCTTGGTTTTTGAAAATTTTGGCATTTCTCTCAAGCCAAATCTGCCACAGGAAGATGTGAAGGCAAGCTTGCCACATGAATTTAAGTTGATTGCTCTTGAAAGGCCGGGGCCATTGTTGAAAAAGGAGGGGAATGGAATGAGGGAGGGCTATGGAGATGACGAAGGTGTTAAGAACCTAGTTGAGCACTATAAGAGAGAAGGGACATTCCAGAAAAACATGCAAAGTTGACTCACAGGCATTTTTACACAGGATGCACCAATTGGGGATGAGTAACCCTCTGATTATCAAGTTGTCAGTGGTGAGGATTCTATTTTGGATGGCCAACCAGCAGAAGAATTTGACCTTGGGAATGATCTTGGGAACCCAGACCTGATTAGATAAGTCCCGACCATCATTGGGAGTTTCTTGACTGTAGTAAGCTAATTTAACAGTGAAATTCCCTGAATCTTCAAGGTTCCAGACCATGGAATCATCTTTGTGAGAGGTGGGGATGATGCAAGTCCTCAACAAGTTTTGTAACCGCCTGAGTGCCTCTGTGATATGCCTAGGCCCATTAAGAGCCAGGTGTTTCCATTCAGGTCTTGTAATACCTAGGTTAATGAAATGACACACCTTATCTCCAAAGGTGGCTTCGGTAACCGTCTTGAGCACTGCAAGATGAGGATCTTGGCTGAGAGGTTTGTCACGGATCCACGGGTCATCCCAGAAATGAATGGTCATTCCAGTTCCAAGACACCACCTTAAGCCTTCCATGATGATCTTCCTTGTTTTGGTGATGCCATTCCAGAAATGAGATCCGCTAGGAAGGTTGTGCTCTCCAAGAAAGGGAACCTGATGGAGGTACTTAGCTTTGATGATGTCAATCCAAGTGACATTTTCATTGGTGGTAAGTCTCCAGGACTGCTTGGCAATGAGGGCCATGTTCATCCGCTTGATGTCCCTGAATTCGAGTCCTCCATCCTTTTTCTTGGAACAAACCCTATCCCAGGCAACAAGGGAAAATTTTTTCTTGTTTTCGTTTCCTGCCCAAAGGAATCTGCGTTGAATTTGCTCAATTCTTTGGCAGATGGAAGCTGGAGCTTTGAAGATAGATAAGAAAAAAATAGGAATACTTTGCAGGAAAGCTTGGACCAGAGTGGCTTTGGCTGCCTGACTGAGCATTGAACTTTTCCAACCTGCAAGTTTCTTGTTGAGGCGATCTAAAACAGGGTTCCACATAGCCGAGACCGATTTGCCGTGGAAAAGTGGTAATCCAAGATAAGTAGTTGGAAGGCTCCCAATGATACACCCAAGGATCTCAGCAATCCTGTTTTTCCTGTGGATGGGAGTATTGAGAAAGTATAGCTTGCTTTTGCGGTAATTGACTTTCTGGCCAGCCGCCTCTTCATAAGAATCAAGAATGTTCTTAATGATTTTTGCTTCGAGAATAGAAGCATGAGAGGATAGAATAGTATCATCCACAAACTATTGATGGGAAATGGCATTGGTTGTTGAGGCTGGTTTGATCCCGGAGACAAGTCCACTGTTGCAAGCAGCGATGAAGGGTTCTTCCAAGGGTTTCGGCCAAAATGATGAAGAGGAAGGGTGACAGAGGGTCCCCTTGACGGATGCCTTTGGAACTTTGGAAGAATCCAGCGGGAGAACCATTGATAAGAATAGAGAACCAAGCAGTAGAGATACATTCACGAACCATCTTGATCCATTCTTTGTGAAACCCAAACTTCTCTAGGACCTCGAACAGGAATTTCCAGGAAACCCGATCAAAAGCCTTGTTCATGTCAAGCTTAAGGAACATACTAGGTTTTTTATTTTTTGATGCCGAATGGGCCAATTCGTGGACGGTTATCACTCCATCAGAAATGAATCTACCTTTGACCGAGCTCCCTTGGCATTGGTCGATGATGGAGGGAAGGATGTCTCTCAACCTATTTGCCATAACTTTGGTGATAAGTTTGTAGATGACACTACAGAGACTAATAGGTCTAAAGTAGGAGAGAGAAGCACGATCATTGGACTTGGGAATTAAAACAATGAAGGTGGAATTGGCTTCTCTCGACATCTTTTTGGCTCTCTGGAAGAATTTAACTGCAGCAACAACATCAGGGCCCACAATGTCCCAAAAGTGTTGAAAAAACTGGGGTGGGAAGCCATCAGGAATCCTTCTTTCGGCCCGAATCATTGGGGATATCTTTTTTTCGGGAAGGGCATTGAGAAGCCAGGTGGCCCTGAGTGTTGCACTCCAAAAAAAAGCAGGCTTGTTCTCGTACTCAACTCCTTGATGTCTTCTATAGCTCCCGTAGTTGATGCCGATGCAGGTAGGCAAAGCCGAATCCAGATTAGCCATGACGCAAACACGAGCATAGGTCATTCTGGTTTTGGCTCGGGTAGCAGGGTCGATGGCGACTAAATATCCAATCGGTTGAGTGATGCCTTTGAGTGCATCGTTGTAGAAGAACTATGGGGGAAGCCCATGGAGTTTGATCCAAATCGGAGCGATGTTGATAGACTGGGTTTCAGGGTCAAATTCTTCCCCCCATCTCTGTAGAAACAGGCTGCGACGGTCGAAAAACCAAGGTCCTCTAGTAAGAATGCGGTGGGTGTCGAGGGCATTGTTTAGCCTTATCATGAAAAACCCCCTAGGAAAGGCCACTAACTCCAAGATGCCCAAAAGCCGCAATTTGGAAAGAGCCCACTCTCGGATAGTTTCCATATCAGGTCTGGCATCGAAAAATTTCCCAACCAGAGAGAGGGACTCTTGGAAGATTAGTGGCTCCATAACCTCACTTGGAAAGGAGACTTCAATGCCCGTAACAAAGAAGGGCAAAGGAGTTTGGAAAGAAAACGCTCTTGTCGAAGACCTAAATTTATCCGCAAAGGACAAAGACCAAGGTCATGTTTTGGAAGGAGAGGAGGGTGAAACCCTAACGTTATCAGACGTCGATTTCACCACACAGTTTGGATCTTCACCGCGACATTTGCTGAGTGGGCCTACAGTAGGCCCAACACCGTCTACAGGACCCGAGGACAAACCTGCCAGACTAGCACCCTCCAGCGTCCCTCCAACGTCGCCATCGCCATCGCCATCGTCCACAAACGCACCTGCTCCCGTTCCCGCCATGGTTTTTATCGTCTTGCTATGAAGTGGCTCCCTAGTTTTTACTTTTGCTAAGAATTTGGATATTCTTTCCAATAACCTTGCTGAGGGGTATGGTAACCTTAGAGGCCTTCAAGAGGCTACTAAGGTTGGATGGGAAAAGGTGTTAGTTGAGTCTGACTCTCAACTTATGATTAATATCTTGAAGACTCCTTCTAAGAATCATAAGGTGGATTGGAGAATAAAAAGAATTATTGAGAAGATTCAATTAATCTAGATGGGATTTTTGAAAGTTGATTACAATCATGTGGTCAGAGATCAAAACAAGAGTGCTGATGCTTTAGCTAATTGGGCTTTGGACAAAGGTGATATTACTTGTTATGGCCACCCTCCTAGATGGTGGGCTTCTCAAATTAGGGAAGCTCTTCTTTCTATCATTTCTTTGGATGGCTCCAGTTCTGAAGGTACCTAGTTTCTTCTTGCTTTTTTTTTTTTTCGCTTCTCTTTGGTTCATTCAGTTTTTTTTTAGTTCCCTAGCTCACTTTATTCTTTGTTTTGTTTCCTCTGTTGATTCTTGCCTTAATAGTCTTCTGGTCTAGATAGGTCATTGTTATGTTCAATTTTTTTTTTTTTTTTTTTTTTGAGTTTTTTAAAGTGGGTGGGTTGTTTTGTTTTTGTGTTCTTTGTGTTGTTTTTTGTTCTTCTTGTGTTTTTGTTGTTTTGTGTTTTTTTTTTTGTTTTTTGTTATTGTTCTTGTGTTTTTTTCGTTCTTGTTCTTGGGTTTCTCTTTGTTTGTGTTAATTCATGTTTTTATGTGTGAGTGTTTTCTATGTTTTTTATTTTTGTTTATTGTCTGTTGTCTGTTGTTGGTTGTTTTTTATTTTTATTTTTATTTTATTTTTAAAATTTTTTAGGTTTTGGTTGTGTTTATTTTTCATGTTTTTTTTTGGGTAATGTCTTTGTAGTTTTCTGTTGTTTTTGTCTTGTTTGTGTTTTGTTATGTGGTTCTTGTGTTTTTCTATGTGGTTCATGTTGTGGTTTCTTTTATCTTATTGTGCATGTTTGGTTGTGCTTTTGTTTTTGACACACTCAAGGAGCATGTTTTTTATTTTATTTTATTATTTTTGTTGTTATTTACTTATTTTTAAATTGGTTTTGTGTGTTTGTTTGCTCCTTGAGTATGTCAAAGGTGGTAGGCCAGGTCCGAGTCCTGGGAATTTTTGGTGGAATGGATACCCCTGCCTCCTTGGGTCTTACTCGAAAGTGGCATCCCTTTTGGGATGTTTTCTACAAATAAAAAATGTAACATCTCAGTTGCCTGCAAATCGAAATATTTTGCTCAAGGATCATTGGTACTATTTCACATTCTGTTGCAATTTTGCCATAAAAGACCTTTGTGAGAAAAAAGCATAAATTAAAAATTAGTAGCATAGAGGTAGGAAGTATTGAAAGCATTGGTGAGCAAGGTACCCTAACCTTACTTTTGGGTATTTAACCATCATTTTTTAATTAATTTTATGAAATTGAAATGACTTATAATGATTATATTAATTTATTTTTTTAAGTATGGTAACAATATTTTGACAATGCCTCGAGGGTTAGGTGGATTGGTAAATGCTTGTCTGGCTAAGCACTTACCAAGAAGACACCCAAATTCAAACCTTGAGGGCAGCTTGTTTGCAAAGGTAGTAGTCTGATATGAATCTTCTAAGTGAAGAAGACACCCAGGTTCAAACCTCGAAGGCAACTTATTTGCAAAGGTAGTAGTTTGATCTGAATCTTCTGAGTGTGCGCTAGATTGACGATAATGGTACAAATCTTGAGTGACCGGTGGTTCCCTTCACGTTGGGTCAAACGAGGTGGAATAGGTTTGGTGGAAGCAACCCCTATGGTTTGAACCCTACACTTGTCAACTACTAAAAATAGTGTGATTGTAACCAACTCTTCTATGTAACAAAAAAACAATATTTTGACAATTGTATATATTGTTTGAGAATTTGAATTTTGGTTTTACTTTTAAAGTTGGTGTTTAACCATTTGAGTTTATGTCATTTGATAATAAAACCATCAAGTTACTAGCACCTACATTTTAATATTTTTTTTGGAGTGTAGATTCACATTTAACTTTATTTTTCAAACCTTGCACTAACTTGAGTTTTGTTTTAAGCCACACACTAATATGAGTTCCAAGTTTAGCTAGCCTTTCTTACAATTTTGAAAAGTATAGATGTGATATGACTCAAATCCAAGACCTCTAAAGCTCACTTGCAAATGTTTTTTAAAATTAGTTATACAAGATTAAAACGAGTCCCACTTGTATTACATCATGACCACCATAGTGGTATTATGACAACTTGGTATAACATGAGTAACTTTTAATGCATAACAAATGACTTGACAATACTTGTTAGACATGAGTGAAGAACACAAGCTTATACTGAGAGGGAGGGGTAAGACCACTTTTTACTTTTATTTCCTAAACAATATTATGCAATATATCAATATAAATATCAAAAACAGTAATCAAAGCAATGCAAAAATTACCACACATAATAGAAACACCAATTTAACGTGGTTCACCCAATGTGAGCTTCTCCACGGAGAAAATATCACTAAAATTTTCTCAACAAATCTCTTGGTAATCCTTTTCCTATTACAATTTTTATGGACCTCTATCCAAAGGAGACACCAATCCCATAATCAAGTTCATGGATCTCTATCCATAGGAGACACCAATCCCCTCAACTGATTCGTGGATATCTATCCACAAGAGAACTCCTTCTTCTCTGCTCTGGCTGGTGATCCTCTAGAAGACTACTGCCTCCACTGCACTGGCTTGTGGATCTATCTCCACTGAAGACTCCTATCCTAACTCAGAAGACCTCTATCTTCATTGCCTTGGCTAATGGATCTCTATCCACTGGAGACTATTGTCATCTGCTCTATCACCTCCAAAGCTTGATTTCTGATTTGTCTTAAATTTGTACTAAACACGGTCCTTCAGTCTATCATAAATCTGCTCAATCTCTATCTTTGATCTGAACTAAACATAGTCCTTCAATCTAGCATAAATATGCTCAATATTTATCTCTGATCTGCACTAAACACAGTCCTTCGGTCTAGAACAAATCTACTCAATATCTATCTTTGATTTGTACTAAACACAGTCCTTCAGTCTAGCACAAATCTACTCTATCTCTATCTTTGGTCTAGCACAAACCTATCCTCAAATCTGCACCAAAATCTGTCCTCAAGCCTTAACATAAATCTTGACTCAATCATAAATCAACTCTGCTAGATCTACCCCAAACCTTAACTCAAGGTTTGAACAAATCAATCAATCAACTCTACTATCAAGTATTCTCAAAGACTTACCTCAAATTTGTCCACAAGTCCTCTCTAGAACTTGTCCAATCTGCTCAACAAGTCTTCACCAAGACTTACCTCAAATCTGCTCAACAAGTCTTCATTAGGACTTGCCTCAAATCTGCTCAACAATTCCTCACTAGAACTTGTAAAATCTGCTCAATAAGTCTTCACCAAGACTTACCTCAAATTTTATTGTAATCTTCCACAAAATATCACACAAATCTGTCCTTAAGTCCACTATAGGACTTGCTTAAATTTTCTCATGAGCTTTTACAAAAGCTTATTCAACTCAACTCAATCTATCACATAAAACTTCTTCAATCACACAAACAAGCTTCACATAGATTCTTGTTTAATATCACAGAAACATATAGAGAATTGTTAGAGACTCAATATGCTTCACACTCACAACAATGCTCAATCACTTCCAATCTCTCTTCAAATCAATTAAGAATAAAGAACAATTTGTTTCACATAACTTGAACTATCACTCCAACACTTCCAATCAATTATGCTCAATCAACTCCACTCAACCAATCACTCAATGAAAGCTTTATCAAAAATGCTTATCAAACAAATCCTAGTTCAAGATAGTTCACATAACAATGATACTCATGATATTTCACAAACCCTAATCATGCACATGAAGGCTCACTAAATATTTTCAACAATGCTTATCAAACAAGGTTTTTAGCATCAACTCTCATTCCAGAAAAACCTCATCAATCAATATTGGCTATCTCAAAAACCAAACTCAACAATGCTTATAAAACAATAATTTTCACTCCAACTTAGCATTCACAAAATCCAATCCAAGAATAATTCACTCATAAGGAAAATGTGCCCATACCTTTTGTTTTCATGGAGATGTCTTCAAAACCTGTCTTAATCATAATTAAATTTTCTTTTCCAGTACTAGGGTTAGGTAGCCACAACCTATCTCAACATCTCCACAAAATAATTTTCCCAATAATTATTTTTCCATACAAAATATCAAATCTCTTAGTACACCTTATAATCTCCAAACTTACACAATATAAGTCAACATTTTCATAATAACAAAATACACCACAATTTCCTTGATACACCTTATAATATCCAAACTTATAAAATAAATTTCAATCACCAAAATAAAATATAAAATATTTTGAGATGGTCGATCCCTTAAATTAATATACCAAAATTTACATGGCAGGAGCGAGAGCAGGAGCAGGAGCAGGAGCAGGATCGAACGCAGGACTGGGGACAGGTTCAGATACGGGTGCAGGTTTCTGGACGGGATCGGGATCAGGCACGTCAGGGCCTGATCTCGGGCCAGCAGGACCCTCGACAAGCCCAGAGGTTGGCTCTGCGACTGATCTGTTTGGTGGCCAGGGCGAGGACGACATCTTGGGCCTTGGTCCCCAGGCCAGCCTCGATGCAAGTGCAGGCCTAGGGAAAAAGCCCCCTGATCCTGGGCAGGGCTCTGTCCCGAGCGGGCCCAAAACCTCCTATCAGCAGATCTTGGCGGGCACCAAGGCCCCCTCCCGAGCCCTGGGGCTAGGGATTTACCTTAAGGGCACCCACATTTCTATTCAGGAGGAGGTCTACTCCTCCTTGGTAGATAGTTCCTCTGTCTCCCTAGTAGGGAAATTCCTGGGAGGTTGCCCAGACATGGAAACTGTCTGTAGATGGGCAGATACCAAATGGAAGGTTTTTAGGCATATTCAGATGGTTGCCCTGACCAAGGGCTTCTTCATCATCAAGCTAAACAACAGTGAGGACACCAAAAAGATCCTGTCGGGCAGGCCCTGGTTTCTGGGGCACAAAAGCCTCTTCCTTAGGCGTTATGGAGCTGACTTTCACCCCAGCACCCAAAGCATCAACTTCGCCTCGATCTGGGTTCGTCTCCCAGACATTCCCTTCCACCTGTGGCATGAAGACGTCCTAAGACTCATTTCTCAGTCGGTCGGGGACCTGGTGGCCTTCGACCCCGCTACCAAGGCAGGATCTTGAATGGTGCATGCCAGATTTTGTGTCAACGCCAATCTCGAATCTGAACTCCCCTCTTTAGTGACCATCTCTTCTAGGTCCTTCTTTTAGCGCCAACCCTTGATTTATGAAAAAAAACTTGCTTTCTACCCCACCTGTTGCACTCAAGGTCACCTCTCCCACCAATGCCCGATTTCCAGAAAGGCTGATGGCCGTATCCCCAAACTCCCTTCCCGATCAGGCCGGGCCTTGTCTCAAGGGCCTCCTCGCAATGATCCCAGATCCCAGGCCTGGACCAGTAAGGAGGCTCCCCCTTTTGCCCCAAAGGAATCTCTTATGGACCCCGGTCTGGAAGGTGGTCTTCCCCAGGTTTCCCCTTCTGCTACTCCCTCCCCTAGGTCGTCTTCTGGGGCCCCGATCCCAGGTTATCCTTCCCTGCCCATTTTGAATCCCTCCTTGCAAGCCCCTACTTGCGCCCCCGGAATGCGAGCTACCTAGGCTCCTTTCCTCGTCGGCTCCCACCTTTGTTGGGGCCCCCTTATCCCCCCCACTCCTGTTATCCCCCCCTCGACCCCCTCGCCCTCTCTCGATGATCCCTACTGGGCTTCCTCCCTTGGAGTGCGGATCTGATAGGTCAGATGAAGAGATCAAAACCAGTTCTCCATCTGGGCCCGATGAAGTCAGCCCTAAGATGACCCAGAGCAGGACTTTTGCCACTGAATTTGGTAGCAAACTCAAAAGAGGGCGGCCCACCCTGGGCGACCAGTGGGCAAGGTTCACTAAAGATGACATAGCTAATGGTTCCCAAGCAACCCTCTCTAACGTTGGCGCAAGCTTCTCCAAGACGAAAACCATCCGACCCAAACCCCCTGCTCAGGCCGGGAAGGGGGGTAAGTGACCCCACAAGGGTGCCAAATGAAGCTCATCACCTAGAATATTAGGGGGCTCAATGGGGCCCCCAAGAAAAGGATCCTCGGACAACTTCGCAGGGATCACCGCCCGTCCTTCCTCCTTCTTCAGGAGACCAAAATAGATGATGTTGCTGCCCGACGAGTAGCCCAAGCTACCTGGCGCAATTGTGAGTCCCTGTCTACCCCTGCGGTTGGCTCAGCCGGGGGTTTGCTATGCATGTGGGACCCCCGATATTTTGAGGGAAGACTCATATCTTCGTCTCCCAAAATAATAAACATTCTGGTCCACTACGTGAAGTCAAGGTGCTCATGGATTCTGTCCAACGTCTATGCTCCTAACAACCCCATCGAGAAAGCGACATTATGGAAGGAAATTAGCTCGATGAGAGAAGCCTTTACCCCCCTGCCCTAGATCCTGGCCAAGGAATTCAATAGTCCCCTATTCCTCTCTGATAAAAGTGGGGGCTCAGCGGTTCAGGGCAAGAGCATGGAGGACTTTGGAGCCTTCACCGCCCTCAATGAGCTCATGGAAGTCAGCCTGAAAGGAGCCAGGTTCACTTGGTCCAACAGAAGAGCGGGACCAAATCATATCCAGGTCAAACTAGATAGAGTTTTCTTGTCCAAGGAAGCCCTTCCCATATTTTTCGATGCCACCCTGTTGGCCCTCCCCAAAATTGGGTCTGATCACAACCCCCTCCTCCTCGAAATCGATCATTGCCCTTCCCCCAAGAGGCCTTTCCGGTTCGAGTCCATGTGGCTACATCACCCTGACTTTCAGGCCCAGGTTGGCCATTGGTGGGCTCCCCCTATCCCTGGACGCCCCACTGAACAAGTTTTCCACAATATGAGATGCCTCAAAGAGCAACTCAAGGTATGGAATAAGGAGGTGTTTGGTAATATCTTTGAAAACAAAGCGATACTTAAAGAAAAGCTTGAAAAACTTGAGTCCATATTTCAAGTAGGCTCCCAAGACCCGAGGCTCAGGGAAGAGGAACGCCTTGCTCTCAGCGAGTATCACAACATTCTGGCCAGGGAAGAAACCTTTTGGAGATAGAATTCGAGAGCCCTGTGGCTCCAAGATGGCGATGCAAACACTAAGTTCTTCCACGCGTCGACTCTCAAAAATAGGGGTTCCAACAGAATTGTTGAGTTGGTGGGCAACGACGATAGAATCATCAAGGAAGAAGAGGACATCCGGGCTGAAGCCACCCTCTTCTTCCAGGAGCTCCTGGGTGACAGCCCCCCCATGTCCTCAGAAAGCAGCTAAATCCCTTCTGGAGCATATCCCTTCTTCTGTCTCAACCATGGCAAATGAGATGCTAGTGCAGCCCTTGTCTGACTTCGAAATCCATGCTGCCACTTTTTCCATGAAGGCTAAGGTGGCCCTAGGCCCGAATGGATTCCCCCCTGATTTTTCCAATATTTTTGGGACATCTTCGAGGAAGAAGTTTGTGCAGCCATCCGGGACCTGCAGACTGCCATCTCCATCCCTAGAGGCATCAATTCCACTTTCATAGCCCTAATCCCCAAGACCTAGGTAGCCATATCCCTCTCAAATTTTCACCCCATCAGCTTGTGCAATGTCCTGTACAAAATCCTGACTAAATCCATGGCCTCCTGCCTCAAGGATATCCTTCCCTTGATTATTGCCCCTAGTCATGGCAGCTCGGTCAAAGGCAGACTGATCACAGATGGTGTCATAATCATGCACGAAGCCATTCACTCGGCCGTCCTATCCAAAAAGGCCTCCTTTTTGCTCAAGCTGGATATGAACAAGGCCTTTGATAGGGTTGACTGTGCTTTCTTGTCTAAGGTCCTCCTTAAGTTTGGGTTCCACCCCTCCTGGGTTAGGCTCATCAACAACTGCGTGTCCTCCCCTTGGTTCTCCATCCTCGTCAATGGGTCCCCTATCGGGTTCTTCCCCAGTTCCAGAGGCCTCCGCCAAGGTGACCCCCTATCCCCGATCCTCTTCATCATCCTGGCTAAGGCCCTGGGGTGTACCATCTCGAGCGCTGTGACCCGCGGTCTCATTTTGGGCATCAGGCCTACGCCGGGCCTACCCCTTGTGTCCCACCAGCAGTTCGTGGATGACACCATCCTCGCCACCTCAAGCCAAGACCCTCAAGCATATCTTGACCTTGTACGAGGAGGCATCCGATCAAAAAATCAACCTCCAAAAAAGCAATATTTTCTTCATTCATACTCCCTTGGCTAGGCAGATCAGAATCGGGTGGATATTGGGCTGCACCCCTGATTCCCTTCCCTCCTCTTACCTCGGGCTTCCCCTGTTCATAGGTGCATCCTCCAAGGCCCTATGGGGTGGGGTGATTGAGATGATTTAGAGGAAGCTGGCCCCCTGGAAAGGTCACCTCCTCTCACAGGCTGGCAGAGCTACCCTCTTGGTGAAAGTCTTACAAAGCATCCCGATATATTTCATGTCGGTCTTTAGAATCTCGGCCTCCATTGCAGCTCACATCGAACAAATTTAGAAATATTTTCTCTGGTCGGATAGCGAAGATAAGAATAGGATTCCCTTGGTCTCCTGGCCCCTGGTCTGCCGCCCCAAAGGTGAGGGAGGGATCGGGCTCAGGTGGGTGGTCCTCATGAACAAGGCCCTCTTGTCCAAACACACCTGGAAGGTGCATACCAATACCCCTGATGAGTGGGTCAGCATCGTGCGTAGAAAATACTATCATAACCACCCCTTCCTTAGTGATTCTTAGCCTCGAGATGGATCAGCCTTTTGGAAGTCCCTGATCTCCACCAAAGACATAATTCGGAAAGGGACCAGATGGATCCTCGGGGACGGAGCCAAGATTGACTTCTGGGAAGACAGATGGATTCATGATGAGGCCCTGGCTGCTGATAGAGAGCTTCTCATCCTCAAACCAGGGCTTACGAACTGAGGGCCCAGAGTGTTAGGCTATCTGTCCCAGAACCAGGGGTGAGTTACCTGGAAACCCATCCTGAATCCTAGGCATCCGCTCCAAGCTGCCAGGCTTCAGCGCCTCCTCAAGGTGACGGTCATCCCATCTTTTGAAGAAAATGATAGATGCATTTGGCATGGTATTCCTAGTGGAGTCTTCTTTGTCAAATAGGCCTACAATCTCCAAAGAGTCCCTGACGAGGCCCCCTTTCCAACCCGGCTGGTGTGGGCCAAGAAGCTGATCCTCAAAATCAGCCACTTCGTTTGGGCGGCCATCCAAAACAAGATCCCGACGATCGAGAATATGATTAGGAGGGGCTTCCAGATCCTGAATAGATGCTTCCTTTGTTGTGTTGCCTGGGAGTCCACTAATCACCTTTTTATCAACTGTCCCTTTTCATCTAAAGTCTTGGGCCTCATTCTTTCTCAATTCTCTATCCAGTGGGTGGCCCCCAACTCCATCTCTGACCTCCTGTCTCAGTGGCCCAACCCCTTTGCCCATCCCTTCATCCACTTCCTCTGGGGCTCCTGCCTTCCTCATATGCTTTGGCAACTCTAGCTGGAGCGCAACAACAGAGCCTTCTCCTCCTCGGCCCGTTCCCCCCAGTGGATAGCAACCAAGGCGATGACCTTTGCCCTTGAGAATTCCCACTCCATCCCCTTGATCGAGGCACCCCAATGGCTAGGCGAGGCCACCCTCCTATCCTCTCTCAAAATTTAGCTTCCCCCCCGGTCCCCCCTCGCCCCCTCCTATTGATCTTTGACAAGGTGGACTGCCCCCCGGCTGGGTCAAGCTTAACTTCGACGGAGCTTCTAAAGGAAATCTCGGGCCCTCGGGTGTGGGTGGGGTCATCCACGATAGTCATGGGGCCCTGATCTTGGCTTACGCTGCTCCGCTTGGCATTCAGACCAACAACTTCGTCGAAGCAGCAGCTCTCCTCAGCGGGCTAACTGCCCTTAAGGAGTCCACCCCAAAAGTCATCATCGAGGGCGATTCCCAAGTTATAATCAAAGCTGCCCGTAGCCCGAGAAGTTGCTCTTGGTGCATTCACAACTCCATCCAGGAAGTCCACACCATTCTCCAAGGGCTCCCTGATCACGCCCTTCGGCATGTGTACAGAGAAGGCAACAGGGTAGTCGACTTCATGGCCAACTAGGCCACCGTAGCAGAAGATTTCACCACCTAGACCATGAACTTCCCTGAAGCTCTAGCCCAAATAGTATCGCAAGACAATTCCAGCATCGATGAGGGCCCAGGAGCTTAGCCCGCCCCACGTCGGGGCCCCGAAGATGCGCGACCGTGCCCCGTGCTTCCCCTGCAGCTTCCAAATCCTAGGAGACCCCCTCCCCCGAAGGCTCCCCTTCCCCAAAAAGGCGTAGGCCCACCCAAAAATGCAGATCTTCGATCCAGGGCCCAGGCGGGGCCTCGACTCCTAGTGCCAGCTCAAGTCGCAAAGACCCGGCCCCAGGCAGCAACAGGGCTGCTGGCAGCTCCAAGAAG
Source organism: Wollemia nobilis (assembly GCA_028583015.1). NCBI lineage: Eukaryota > Viridiplantae > Streptophyta > Pinopsida > Araucariales > Araucariaceae > Wollemia > Wollemia nobilis. The sequence continues at coordinate 24,429,302 of JAQPPZ010016957.1, read as the reverse complement.
GCCAAGGTGGAGGCCCCGGAGGCCATCGAAGTCAGTTCTGACTCCGACAGCAAGATGCAAAATTTGACGTCCAGGGCCCTCCTTGACATTACGATTGGCTCCCAAAGCGGCTTCCTCAGTGGCCAATGCCATGGCCGAGCTTTGTCACAGGCTGGGCGATGGCCCTGACAGGGAGAGGAGCTGATCTGTCAGGTCGGGCCCCATCCAGGCCAGGCCCGACCACAGGGCCTCCCAGAGCGGCGGTGAATAGGTTTTTGCATTTTTGGCGTTTGCTGTTTTGCGGTTTTTCCATGTTTTGGTGGCCTCAGACCAAATTTTGTAGTGCTGGTCTCATAGCTAGTCTGTCTTTTTGTAGGCACCAGGGCCCTGGGCCCTGGACTGTTGCCCAAGGGTGCAGCCCCGATTTTTAATCACAATTGTAGCCACGACTTCCTATGTATCTAAGGTTTTGGGATCCTTCAGCAAAAAACCCGCTGTAAACATACTGTTACTTACCAAAAAAAAAAAACCTAAAAAATATAAAATATTTTAATTCTCTTTACCTTATAACTCCCTCAAACACTTATAGAAAAATCAAATAACTCACGTTGATAGTTTCCCCCTCAACATTATAGTCCAAACACAAAAAATCATGTGCCTTATTGCCACCAAAGACCTTGGGCAATGCAAAATATAATTTAAAAATTAAATACCTCCTTGTGCGCTCTCGTGGGATCGATCCCTGGTTGAAGTGCCTGCAGCACCTTAGTCATAGATCCCTAGCCGTGTGAGCTAAGCGCTCACATGGGATTCAAAGGCGCTAAAAGCGCTTTGAATCTCCCTTGCCTTCCAAGAGCCAAAAGGCTCTTGTCCCACGTCGTCAGCGGATATCGAACACAACACCTTCGCATTCTCAAAAACCTTTGCACACTCTGAAATCACCGCTAGCCCAACCGCTGGTTGGTTGGTGGACTCTTCCACCTTTAACGCTTTGACTTTCATAGAATTTGGGGGTAAATAAAATATATCCTTTGTCCTTTTGTTGCTCATGAAAATATTTTGCATTCACACCAAACTCGCATGCATGAAATTAATTTCAGAGACTTACTTTCCTTAGGGGTAAGGTTATGGTATTTATACCATATGCCTCCCTCTCTCCCACGTCGACGGAGATATAAAATTAAATTGTTTTTGGTGCCCAACCCAACTTTGGGTTATAAATAAATATATTTTATAAATAAATTTATAATATAAATATTATAAATTATTTATAAACTACCTTAGGCATAATTAAAATTTTAATATTATAATATTATTTCCATTGGGCCTAGGTGATTTCCTCTTTCGCCCTTGGCCTTTTATGACCGCCTTTAATATTATAATAATAAATATTATAATATTATTTCCTTTAGGCCTTTTCTACAGGGTATTTAACCATCATTTTGACCAGACAATTGGAGCTCTTAGATCAAATCTCTTGGGATTAAAATATAAATATTTTAACCCTTCTTCTGCTAAGTCCTGTGCTGATTCCTGACACTGACTCTTGATATCAATGACAACACGACTAACTCAAAATTTCCAAAAATGAGAAGCATGATGCCTTTGGGATAGGGAGGAGTTGACAATTTTGAGGTATATTGAAACAATAAAAAAACTAAGTGATGTTATTGATGATCCATTGAACAACAATACTTCAAGCATTAATTCATCAACGTTTTAGTGACTCAATGACACAAGTGATCTAGCCAAGTAGATCTGGATTAAAATGACATTTTTGTTTTCTTTTTGTAATTATTACATGTAAAATATTTTCACCTAGAGTGAACATGGTGACTTTCTTACTATAAAAAAAATCCCAAGGCTCATTGTAAATATCTTTTGGCTATTTGAGGAAAGGCTAGAGCTATGCTCTCTTAATATCATCTCTCATTTTATGATTAATAGAAAATTATGCTTGGTCTTCATACAAGAGTGTCTCAATTAGTCAGACCTCTTATTGTCTGTATGATGAGGACCACTTTTGAAAGTTCTAAAAGAGTAGGGTTTTCTTAGTTTATTATTTTTAAATATTTTTTTAAATCTAAATTCTAAGTTAGCAAAAAAATTTCAAAAAGCTACCATGTTTGTAATATCGACATATTTTGATAGCAAGGAGTTTATAAGTTATTTGGATTTGTTAGCATAGTTAGATTTTGTTAGCATCTTAGCTTAACTATAGCTTATGGTTAAGCATCTTCCAAATTTGGAGGAATTATGGTTGTACAAATGCTTATTTAAGCATATTTCTTAATGCAAAACACTAGCTTCTTTTTTATCCATGTCAATTGGTATCAGAGAGCTAGAGATCAGTCATGGGTTGGATTAGGTCTGCCTGGTTTAGATATTTCTCATTTGGGCTTGTATTGTCATATGCAAGTCTTAGAAGCTCATTGTTCCTAGATCTTGTTTACATGAAGTTTAGCAAAATAATTCCTTTCCAATTTTAGGTTGACAATTGGTCTTAAGCCTAAGTTGGTTAAGATTGTAGAACTAGTTTCATGTAAGATAATATTATATTTTTGCCTCATTGAGTTTTATTTTATTAGCTTATAGTTAAACTAAGGTTTAAAATATTATTTAATATTAATCTTCTAATATTTTAACATTGGCATTTCTTTAATATTAATATTTCGGCCCTTTCAAAGTAAGTCGACTGATCTTCGATGCAAAAGTAGAGCTTCTTGAATTTTGGTGGACCCCTCACCAAAGGTTGTGTTTCGACCTTCTGATTTGGAGTTGACCGTTGACATCACCCCATCAACAAATCGTGGCACCCTAATCCTTCGTTGATGCCCCCTTCCAACCTGTTGACCAATTAAGGCCATGTGTCAAACTTCCCTTTTTTAGCCACCGGACACCCCCCTCCTGGCGAATGCACAATCTACCATCAAACCTTAGTAACGAGGCTAATTTTTAGGCTCACTCTTCTAAATTTTAGTGACTCTCAATAGACCCTAAAGTCTCTCGATGACAATGAACTTACCTCTTGATGACATCAATTGATTGTTTATCGATAATTTTCTCACCTGGGACTTGCATTTATGGGCAATTGACCTAGCCAAATTTTAGTGACCCTGACCCTTGAAGACCATGTTTCAGCCTTCCAAACTAGAGCTGGCCTTCAAAGGCCCCCAACGATTAATTTTTCTGACATTGAACTAGTGACAAACAACACGTTGTGATTTGGATTCTCTTCCTAAAAATGTGGGGTGGACAGTTGTTTTTGGGTGTGGACTGCATCATACAAAATCCCTCTTGCATGGATATTGAATAGACCAATCAGTGCCAAAAATTGAATTCTTGCAAATTATTTTTGGACCTGCCACATGACACTTAAATAGTTAGGAAACTTGCAACAAGTTTCTATCATACTGAGACAATATATGTTCTTTATACCACATTATTGGAATGAAAGAACATTTTTGTTTTTAAAATATATCAAGATCTAAGTTTGAAATAGCCAGCATAATGACTTACAATTGATGCTTGAACGTAGAGTTCATTGATCGAAGAAGATCTTTGATAATTGGGTGCACAAAATTTGTTGACCTTGTGATTGTTGACTTTGTAGTGGCCAATGTTGAATTGCAGGTTCAAAGAGGTATTTTTTTGAACAGTTAATCCATTAATTAATATTTTTAGTAATTTATTAATTATTTTTGTGCCTAACAATATCTTTTTATTACCATTTTTTATTTTTGTAAAAATTGGTAAAATTCCCCAAGCTTGCTAGAAGAGAAAATATTTTATTGCTTGGGAATAGGCACCAAAGTGTGAGAAGAAGATTATTTTTGTACTTGCTTGGAAAGAAAACAAATTTTGTAATATTTTATTGTAAAAGACCTCTTTGGTCCTTAAGTAGGAAACTTTGTTATTGATGTGAAATCTTAGGACACGAAGCTTTTTGTAAGTGCTTGACGTTAGCACTCTTTTTGTAAAAGTCAACTTTTGTTCTAGCCTAGAAAAGGCTAATTGTTGTGGAACCAAACGAATATGATAATTAAATTAAAAATTAGGATTTAAATAAACCCAAAATACAACCAAATATCCTTGAAATGAGCATTCTGATCCAAGGATTACACAACAGATTTCCCAAAGGGAAAACATAGGCTTAATCCACAATGCAAATGATAATGGAAAGCCCATTATTCTATGATAATGGAGACACCTAGACTTAGACCAAATCTAACATGAGCGAAAAAACAAATCACGTTTTACATTGCTTATTAATCCTAAGACTAAGTCCTAATATTCACAAACCTAGGCAATACCTAAGGTTTATGAAAAATGAAAAATTATTCCTCATTATTCCTCCGAACAATAGAAGCATTAGACTCCAATGCTTTTAACAAAGATGGTAAGTTGTGGGATATTTGGTAAGCATAAATACAGTGAGCCTCATGTGGAAATTGGCCATGACAGGCTATAATATATGAAGTAGTAGAGCCCTATCGAGTGTGTTGAGTCTTCGAATCAAAGAGTGTATCTGCGTCAAGTGGAAGTTGTGCATCAGGAACCACATCGGTAGGATGATTGATTGTTGGAGCTGACTCCAATGTGGAATCATAGTATGGCTTAAGGAGATCCATATTAACGACATCATGAGTGCCAATATGGGTCGAAATATCAAGGTGAAAGGCATTATTAGAAAGATGCTGCAGAATGGTGCATGGCCCATAATGAAGAGGTTTGATCTTGCTATATACCTTTTCTAAAAAAACATTGTTTGTCTAAATAAAGGTAAACTTTATCACCAAATTGAAAGTGATGATGAGTGTGGTGTTTATCCATTTCTTATTTCTGCTTTTGCTGAGTCTTCTATAAAATCTGTACCACCTTGGAATGAAGGCTCTGAAAATGTTGAATGAATGAGTTGGCCTTATCTTGCTCCTTCGAAATGTCTATTGTGGTTGGCGAGGGCAATGACAAAGGTAATTCATAAGGATCCAAAGATTGAAACCCAAGATATAATTCAAAGGGAGTGTGTCCAGTAGAATTGTGAAATGCTCTGTTTTAGGTATGCTCTATGTGAGTGAAGCTCAAATCCCACTTAATTGAAGTGGAGTGATGATAGATCCTCAAGCTCTACAAAAGAGTACAATTAATGACCTTTGTTTGGCTATCAGACTGAGGATGATAGGCCATGGAAAATTTAAGGGATACTCCCAAAATATTCCAAATATATCACCAAAAGTGACCAACAAATCATGAGTCGCGATCTAAAACAATGTTTGTTGGAAGATCAAAATAACACCATATTGTATCAAAGAAATGCTAGGCTAAATCTGGTGCAAAACTGGTCTTGTGGCATGGAATGAACTTAGCCATCTTACTGAATTTGTACACAACTACAAAGACACAATAATGTTGTCTTAATATCATCAAAAAACCGCTTAATAAGTCCATGAAAATACTTTTCCAAGGATGAGAAGGAATGGATAATAGAATGCTCAAACCCAGTTTCCTGTTTGCTGATTTCAAACAGCTGCAGATAGCACATTACCTTAGAAAATGAAGAACATCTCATTGCATGTGAGGCCAAAAGAAGAATCGTTGAAGATGATGTAGAGTCTTTTGCTTGCCAAAGTGACCCCCATAGAGTGTAGAATGAGCCTCTTTCAAGAGAGACTCTCTTTTCTCTTGAGGAACACAAAGTTTATCCAACTTATAAAGCAATCCATCCTTAATGTGAAAATATTGAAGTGCACTCATATTTGAGGAGGAAGGATGCAAAAGTGGTTGGTAAACTTTTCCAAAGTCAGGATCCAAAGGATACTGTGTTGGCCATGTTTGGAAGCCAATATGGGATGTGGTCACAATCATAAAAGCTTAGGCGAATGGAGGACGACTCAAAAAATCTGCTACTTCATTATTCTGCCCTTTCTTGTACCTAATCACCAAATGGAACTGTTGTAAATATGATGCCCACTTCATGTGTCTAGCTTCTTCAATTTTGTTTTGAGATTGAAGAAACTTAAGGGACATGTGATCAGTATGAACTATTGTTTCCTTTCCCAATAGATAGTGCCTCCAATACTTGATGGCTTGAACCAAGGCATATAACTCTTTATCATATGTAGAATAGTTCATATTTTTTGCTGAAAAGTCTTAGCATGGTAGGCCACTAGATGACCATTCTATTTGAGCATGGATCCAAGAGCATACTATGATGGTCTCTTTTCACACTATAAACTCGATGGGAAAATCATGTGGGTCCTCATCATGGTCAATCATGTGGATGGCCATTCTGTTTGCACTTAGGTGAGCCATTACGACAAATAAGTTTTCACGGTCACCTTGAGAAATATTCATTAGGGTCAAATTATTCAATTGACCCACTAATTCCTTGTATGGTCTCTTTTCCACTATAAACTCAATGGGACAATCATGTGGGTCCTCATGTGGGGGTTTTAAAACTAGGTATTTTTTATTTAAAATTTTTAATTTAAAACATTGATGTTTTTGATGAATTTTCTTCTTACAAAAACTACATTCCACAGGATTTTTAGAAGAAGGTTTTGTAGAAGAAGAAGAAGAATAGAAAGAAGAAGAAGATGGAGAAAGGAAAGAAGAGGAATAAGGATTTTAACCTTTGATTTCTAATTAGGTGCCTTTGTATTTTCTCCGAACGATGAAGAGCGAGATGGGCAAATTGTCCTTCAATTCCTCCTCTCGCAAGTATGGCTTGATTGAAATCCATATCAATATTGGTGATGGTTTTGTACTTCAACTTCCTATAAATGGGTTCTTGCAACCCACTTTTGAATTTGTTCACAAGCTTGACCATCGAGTCCTGAACTGCATTCAAAATGTGTAATTTGTTAAAGAGAAAAACATAGTCATGGACACTCATGTTAGAGCTTTGGCGAAGATGAAGCCAACGAATATTAAGGTCATCAACATAGTTTGAAGGATAGAAATTAATCTTCAAAGCTTGCACTAGTTCATCCCAAGAATCAATGGGATTTTGTGTCCTTTGGTGGTCGGTAACAAGGATTTTGGTGAGGCCAAAAAGCTTAAGCTTGGCAAAGGATACCTGTTGATCCTTTGGAAGCTTACTATAATCAAACCAACTATCCATATCAAGGATCCAATTGTTGAGAATATTGGATCATGTGAGCCATCATAGATAGGAACCTCACATTTTTCTTTAATGTTAGTGGCGGTGAATTTCTCACTCAAAATATCAACTATTGTTGCAAGAGCAACCATTTTTTCTACTAAATCGACAGCCATTTGACCCCGAGTATAAGCCAACAGATAGTGTTACAATGAGTAAGAAAAAGGGGTACAAAATTAGTGCTGATTATCCAAGGAAGTGAAAAATCATAGTGAATGGGTGTGCAATTTTACAATACTAGAAAAAGGATAATTTCAAAGGAAGCACAAAAATTTATATATGCTTAAAAGGAAAAAAGTGAAATTCAAAAATTAAAGTGGTGTTTGTTGAATATCCCTTCAGCAAAATTTTTGTTTTATCCTGGGAAGGTCTGGTCAACTGTAGTTTCATATTGAGAAGTCTAGCAAATCAAATGCATCAATGCAACGCAAAGAGAATCTAGTCAATGTAGCGCAAAATTTTCCACGATCAACAATAAGGATAGTGTGAGTTTTGTCAACATGATGCACAATTTTTCCACACGTGCATAGAGATAGCTAGCATACACTAGCTATTTTCTAAAGGGTAACTTTACCCAAATAAAGGGCGCAAAGACCTTTCACCCACTCAATGTGGGATAAAACCTTCAACGCTTGTAGCAATCAAATAAAACAACCTTGCAATGCAAATGATGACCTCCACATGGCACCGATTGATTGAAGGGTAAAAATGTGTGAGTTGATAGGTGAAAATAGACTTCACAAACCTCCAAGTAGGAATTGCATCAAATAGTTTCAATCTACGTGCAAAGGTGAAAGGTACTGTAGAGCACAAAATTTCATGTTGTGCTAGGGATCTACACTGGTTGGATCTGCATGTGTATCAGATGGTAGATCGACATCAAGAATACTCGAGATCCATGCTACATTAGTCTACAAATAGGTTTGGTGGTAAGTTTTTGGTCTCGAGTGTAGTGCATGGGTGGACTGACATCCTATCAGTTGTAATGTTTTGCAAAGATTAGAAGATCGAAGATTCGTGCGACAGTTGTGTAGCGGTCAGATGGTAGGAGGGTCTAACATAGACTGACCTCCTGTCAGTGGGTATCTACTACAAGGGCAAAAAAATTTCAGTCCATAGTGTAGCATCCTATCAGGCTGAGCCAACGATCACCTATCATCGGATGATTTGTGGTTGAGATGATGCTGTGGTGCTTGAGTAGCACCAACGATGGGGTACAAGCTAGTGGATTGGAGCCCATGTTCCTACCTTCTTTTTTAATTAATTGATCAAAAAATCAATTTCAAAAGAAAGGTGGCAGTGAAACTCAAGTGCCAATTTTGTAAAGAAATATATTTCGATCAAGAAATGATCAAAAGGAATCGTACAATCAATTCCAAAGGATAAACAAAACATGTCTACCACAAGAGCTTCAACAGGATAGGGTTGATAAAAAATAACCCAAATCAACAAGCATGAGGTCAAAAATAACCCAAAACCTCCACAATTACCTGCTTTGATACTATTGTTGTGGAACCAAATGAAGCTGAGAATCAAATTAAAACTTAGGGCTTAAATAAACCCAAAATACAACTAGAGATCCTTGAAACAAGCATTATGATCCAAGGATTATGCAACAAATTTCCCAAAGGGGAAACGTAGGCTTAATCCACAATGCAAATGATAATGAAACCCCATTATTCTATGATAATGGAGACACATAGACTTAGACCAAATCTAACATGAACGACAAAACCAACTCATATTTTACATTGCTTATTAATCCTAATACTAAGTCCCAATATTCACAAACCTAGACAATACCTAAGGTTTATGAAAAATGAAAAATTATTCCTCATCACTAATATTTTGTAGCTCTTACATTTTATTTTTGTAAGTGTTGGCTTATACTCAATCCCACATGGTATCATATTTAGCAAATCAAATGAATGCTTAACCCAAATAGTTGGTATATTAGCCAATAAGGTCCAAGACATCACAATCCAAAGTGCCCATGATGTAAAGATCTATAATAATGATCTAAGGGAAAAGAAAAAATATGAAGTAAAAACTTATGATGGGCCTAGAAATCCTAATGTCCTAGCTATTGCATATTGGACATGGGGACTTGGTCCTCCTACACAAAGGTTCCTACCAAGGAAAAAGTGCCTTTTGCATAACTCAAAATGTTAGGGTTAGCTAAACTTGTAATTATGGAAAGACAAGAGGGTCAAAACCCAATTACCACTTGGGATGGTTTAATCCAAGCCTTGAAGGATACATTTTACCCTTCAAATTATGAATAGGAGTTAAATGTCAAATGGTATAGATTAAGATAAACTTATAATTGTTGGCAGTTTTACAACTTTACCACATTACAATTTTGTTTGAAGGATTGATTGTAAAATTTTAGTGAATTTTTTGATGAAAGTGTTATATTTTTAATGCATATTTAATTGTATTTGTTTTCACCTCTTTTCGTAATATTGCATTACTGTAAATAATAAGCAATGAAGAAATTTTATTTAAAACTGCTAAGGAATGCAAGCACCGGCAAGAAGTTGGTTTTAGAAGAAGAGGTACTTCATAGAGAAAGAGCAACAAAGTTGGACGCTTTCACCCCAGAAAATATGAATATTGTGTTTAAATTTCAAGGAAAGGAAGGGATGTGTTTCATCCCAATTGAGGGGTGAATGTCTCTTTCGCCCCTCTTGGAGGTGAATTTTTTTTTAAAGAAGTAGGTGTGCCCGAAGAAAGAAAGGAATGAAAGACTTAAGTTGAAAATAGATGCTTTCACCCCAAAAGAGGGTAAAAACTCTTGTTGCCACTTTTTTGGGCAAAATTTATTGAAAAGCACTAATTATGTCAAGTAATTGAAGGCACTTTCGCCCCAACAAAGGGGTGAAATTCTTTGGCACCCCTCTTTGGGGCAAAACATAACACAAAAAAAATACAAAGTGGTGTTATGAAGAATGAGCATGCACGAGTTCGAGCAAATTTTAAAAAGGCACTTTCACCCCAAGTGAGGGGTGAAAATATCTATCGCCCCTCCTTGGGGCAAAACATATCTTAAAAAACAATTTGAAAGGAAAATGTGGTGGGCCCGACATGGATAGGTCAAAGTAGCGCTTTCATCCCAAATGAGGGGATAAGCTCTTTGTCGCCCCTCTTTAGGGCAAAATATGTTTTTTAAGATTTTCAAGGCAAGAAGGGAGTTTGACGTCATGAGTGTCCACTTTAACGCAATTTTTGATTTTGGCTATGATTGGATAAAAGTAAAAGATAGCGCCTGGTGTAAGTTCGAAGTGTAGTAAATTAATGTTGCCCCTATGAAGAGCCGCCAGGTAGTTTCACCTTCCCAAGGGGTGAATGAGATTTTGAAGGTTCGATTTCGGGCGAAAGTCATTACGCAGTATTCCACATCAAATTTGAAGGTAATGTTACCTCTCTAGAAGGACGAACATCCCTATCACCCTCTTTCAAGGTGATAACAAAAAGATAATTATAAAGAGGAGAATTCAAGGGTAAAATTGCTCAAATATCAAGCCTAGCTATGATGTCACCCGTTACTGCCCCGATAAGGCCATTTTACCCCATCTTTGGGCAAAATCAATTCTTCGAAAAAAATAAAGCTTTCGAAGGCGTGATTTTATTGATTTTTTGGGAAAAGGTAAGGAAGAGTAGAAATTAATTCCTAGAGCAATGCAGGCAAGCGATACCAGAATGTCTGCTTCAAGGTTGAGAGATCAGAGACAATTCATGTTAGTTTACAACACACTAACTATCAACCTTGCTAGTTTTCAAAGCAGATTTAATGCTCGATGGACTTTTTTAGTGAAAGAGAATTTCCAAGGTGCGAGGCAAAGCAAATTTATGCTTGATTCTATGATAATTTTGCTACTTCCCTATGCATCGATGTCCAAGGTTGCTTCAAGCATTTGCTCTTGTTGAATTCTTTATGTGATTCTCCCATCAAAGTCAAATCGTGGTTTCCTTACAAAATGTTTTTATTAAAGACGTCACTGATGTCGAGGAGGAGAATATGCACGCTGGTTTTTGATCTACCAACATTTTTGTTGTATATGCATCAAATGATGGAGGCAAAATTCCTCTATAAATACTAATCATTTTCATTGTAAATGATGGAAGGTTCGACACTCTATAGAAAAAATACTCCAAGTTTTTTGCATTAATAAAAACAATTCAGCTTTTGGTTCTTCGAAAATTTTTGCACTTGATAGTTTTCTATGTGTGATTTATGAAATATTTTATTCCTATTATTTTTTGTGAGTGAATTCTACTTCTAAATAGGAGTGAACACTGAAATACACTATGAGGGTTATTTTCTTGCATAATTGTTAGAAGTTTTTGCATTTGTGTTTTCTGTTGAATGTTGCTAATTTCTTGGTGGAAACTTGGTTGTTAGTCTATCCCCATACTATTTTGCTAGCTTATAGCCATATTTACCATTTATTTCTATAATTTATCATTTCTTTTCCATTTCTCTAAACTTATACCAAGTGTAGGATTAGTAAGGGAGCCAACCCTCTCCGGAGATTGGCCTAGAGGACATTTATTTCCTCTAACCTTTTAATGTTGGTTGGGTCTAAGATGCACAAGGTATAGATCTTGTTACTAGGTATATTCATGAGCAATAATTTTTGGCATGCCCGGTGGGACTTTCAAAAGGTTCCACTTTTAACAGTATTTAGGTTTGATGTTTTCCTAGTGCTTAATAATTAGAACGTCTGGCGACTCAACTCTACCCAAAAGCCTTTGAACATGAAGTGAGCGAGAGTTTTCTTCATGATTACAATATTGAAGGTAAAAATTCTAAAGAACCTATTGAGTTTTATGAACTTGACATCCAAGAGCTAGGAGAACACCCTAGGTTAGTTCCTCTAGTTGTCCCATCCACTACAACATCCTCTTAGTTAGCTGGTGTGTTTTCCATTCCTTCAAGTCTTGCTAGTACAAATACTAGTTTTACACCTCCCCAACCACACACACCAGTCCATATGGCTCAAAATACGCCACCACAACAACCACCACCAAGGCAGTTTCCAATGTGGAATAGCTCTGGAGCTTTGAATCTACAAGCCCAAAAACCAATTCCTCAAGCAACATTGAAGGCTTTGCCTACCTATGATGGTACGGGTAAGCTTGCTTATGAACACATCCAAGATATAGCTTCTTTGGCAATAATACATGGTATTACAAATGAAGACATTATGGTACGATTGCTCATGTTGTACCTAGAGGAAAGTTGTTGTACTGGTACCGGTATTTGCCACCTGCTACTATCACCACATGGGATCAGTTGGCAGAATTGTTGATTAAGAATTTCTATGAGCAAGTTGATCCTTTTTTCTTACTATATTATTTTATAAACATCCAAAGGCATCTATAGGAGGAAATAGTGGATTTCAATATCAGGTTTGCTTGAAGTTGGCAAAAGAGTCCTTGATGGTCTCTGATTGACCCATGAATAAGCTACATTTTATTATCTTCGAGCTTTCAACTTTGACATTGGTATGGTCATTCGATAAGCCAATGTCAACATATTTCCAAATTTGTACATGTAGGTGCAAAAGGCCAAAGCGGATCTGATTTCCATAGGTAAGCTCCCTCCAAAGGTAACAATACCTATTCTTCCTGATCTTCCATAACATTTGTATTCTAGTATATTTTCACAACCCATGCCTTCTATGTATCCTGTTCCTTCATGGAGATTAATTCCACCTCAAATTACACCAGTTCCAGTCCCACAATTACCCACTCTAACTATTTTGCAATTAACTGCTCTTCCTTCTATCCCAACATTGCCTTCTCCGCTAGTACCCTTACCTTTGCCAACATCTCCACTGCCCTCAAATCCCAATCCCACATAAAATTATTGCAGGAGATGCAATAACTTAATTCAACAGTGAGGATGATGTCAAACAAAGTCACATCTATCAAGAAGAAGCAAACTGAAGCTGACTTTTGATCGAGAAGATTTCAAACTCCATCGATTACTAGAGAGCAAGCGACTTCAACTAGCAAAGGTATTTAGAGAAATACAACTATGTTGGTTAATGAAGAAGTGGGTACATCAGATCAGACATATTGGTGCTCTACCTATAATGACCCTCATGGCAAAGATACCTGCATGGTTCATTTAAACTATGTGCAAACACTAGCAAAAATCACTATTGGTGGTCAAGTCAATATGATCTCAGAAATTGATCAAAACTTCATGGTCCCATCTATTGAGCAAGTTTCTATCCTCACAAGGTTTGGGAAGAAACCTATCATAGTAGATCCAATTTAAATGGAGCCATTGAAGGTACCTACTGAATAGAAAATGCAAAATAAAAAAAAGGTAGCCCTAAGTGAAAGTGCCTGTGCCAACACCCAAAGAAGACGAGCTTGTTTTATTGAAATATATTTTGCCTACTCAAGCGAAGGATAAAATACAAGTGAAAACATCAAATTCACAACCTACCGTTGCACAAGTGTAGAATAAAACAAAATAACAAGCGAAGAAGAACATCAAATACCCATATTTGACCAAGTGTCAGAGGGTGGAGGCTACCCAGTAGTATCGAAGAAAATATGAAGTTGATGGTGAATCAAAGGAGCCCAATGCATAGTCGTATAATATTGTTGAATAATTGAAGAAGATTCCCACCAAGGTGAGTCTCTATGATGCACTACAATTGCCTAGACAAGTAGATATGTTGCAAGAATCATTAAAATTCATGAAGGATAAGAAGAAAAATCCTGCATAGACAGTGCTGATCTAGACATTGCCCACTTCATCCACTAGGAAAAATAAACCTCCTCCATTCTATTTGTCTCTCATAACGGAGAGTTGGATTGTACATAATTGCGTGATTAAATCTGGTGCAACAACGACTATCATGCCAAAGGTAGCATGCGAAGTCATGGGAATGGAGTATACAAGAATCATCCCAGGTGTTTTGCAGCTGGATGGTACTCCTGTCAAAATAGTAGGAGCAATAAAAGATATCCCAATTGTTTTGCATAGCATGTCATAGATTATTGTCATACAAGAGGTCATTGTGGTTGACTTAGAACCATACTTTAGCATGTGTATATCTAGAGAATTTATAGCTAAGTTGGGAGGTTACCTGTCATTGGACTATTCTCAACTGGAGATTCTGTTCAAAGGGAAGAGAATACAGATTTATAATGAGAACCTTCCTCATATTATATCAAAAATATTGAAGATGAAGAGAAAGTGATAGACTTAGTGAACGTGGTGACTAAAGAATTGGAGGAGATGGACCTAATGGAGGAAAATTTTGATGAGCTTCGGTTAGAGGATGAATTTTCTATGCTTGATTTCAATGCAATGATGGAAACTGATATCGTTTGCTATACCATCACTAAGCCTAAGGAAGGTGAGGTGAAATTGGTTGATGGTCTAGGTTTCACCTCTGAACAATTATGGAAAATGTACTTCGATGATGCTCGATGTAAAAATGGTGTTGGAGCTGAAGTAGTATTCATATCTCCTTCAAGATTTTAGAAAATATATTCATATCGGTTGACCTGGAGCTATACAAAAAATGCCACTAAGTACGAAGTACTATGCTTGAGCCTGAAGAAAGCAAAGAAGCTTAGGATTAAATAGTTACAGATTTTTTGCTATTCTAAGTTGATTGTCAACCAGGTGACCAACAAGTGTTTTTCAAAGCAGCACTACCTCAAGGTGTATCACAATAAGGTATGGGATATTTTTGAATCATTTTATGCATTAAATGTTCAAGCAATATTGTGAGAACGAAATAAGCACACAGATATCCCGACATCCCTTGGTGCAAATTTCGCTCCTATTGAGAGTGTGGTGTGAAAGCCCAAGACTGTAAGGCTGATTTATAGACCTTCAATCCCTGATAAGAACATATACAAACAATTTTTTGATAATGATGAACATATCATAAAATTTCTGATTAAATAATTTGGTAGTATCAAGGGAAGAAAATTATGCGAAGATGAAGCTAAAGGCTTGATCTAGCTCAGAAATAATCATATCCCAAGAGGATTGATTACATTAGAAATTCTTTTTGGTCAAAATGACAGAGTGGAAAAGCATCGAATCAAGGTGGATGAAAAGGAATACACTGAGCTAAAATTAGATTCTGAAAAATTCATCAAAGTTAGGACAGATTGTTCTCTGAGAGAGCTTGAAGAAATTAAAGAGCTATGTTGTGAGTTCCCTGACATTATCACATCGAGCTATCATGATCTGAAAGGATATGATAAAAATATAATCTAGCACACGATCTAGTTGCAAGAAGGGGTGAAGCCTTTTTAATAGAAGAAACACCCTATTAATCCAAATATTGAAGTGTTTATGAAGGCAGAGCTACTAAAAATGTTGGAGGTAAAAATCACTTATCCTATTAAGCACTCGATGTGGGTGGCGAATTTGGTTCTAGTATAAAAGAACAGAGAGATTCACTTGTGTGTAGATTTTCGTTACCTAAATCAAACATATTTAAAAGATCACTACCCTTTGTCGTAGATCGATTAGATTCTTCACGTTATCGTTGGAGCACAGAGATTTCACTACTTGATGGTTTCTCTGACTACAACCAGATATAGGTAAAAGATGAGGACTAGCACAAAAAACATTCACTACTAAGTGGAGCTTTCACATATCAAAGAACGCCTTTCGATATTTCCAATGTTGGTGCCACCTTTCAAAGAGCTATGGTTGTCGCCTTTGGTGAGTTGTTGAATCGAATCATTATCATTTACCTTGATGATATGACTATTTTCTCACATCGCAGGGAAGAGCATGTCTCTCATCTTAGACAAGTGTTTGAAAAGTATTGAGAGTTTGGTATTTCCATCAACCCGAAGAAATCTATTTTTTTTTCAAGGAGGGAAAGCTCTTGGGACATGTGATCTCAAAGGAAGGACTAGCCATTGATCCTGTGAGAGTTGAAGCTCTTCTAAAACTACCATTGCTAGCTAACAAAAAAGACCTACAGTTATTTTTTGACCAGATCAACTTTGTTCAAAAATTCATTGCCGAATTTGCTCACATGGTGAAACCAATGACGGAGCTCCTGAAGAAAAATGTGGATTTAAAATGGACAGAAAAGAGGAGGCATGCATTCTAAGAAATTAAAGAGAGGATAGTCCAATCACCGGTATTGATCAATCCAGACTACCAAAAGTTGAAAAATATCGGTAGTTGAATGCTACTAGCAACTACAAACTATTGACTATTGAATACTACTGGTAGCTACAAACTATCGATAGCTAAATACTACTGGCAGCTACAAACTACCAGTAGTTGAATACTACTGGCAGGTTCAAACTATTGATAGTTGATTACTATAGGCCCAAAATGGCCACATCCTTAGAAAACATTGAAAATTTTATTCTAAGGCATGAAATATCCATTCCGCTGAGGACATAGAGTATTTTGGAGTGGATCCACAAAGAGAGTTCCAAAACTCGCTCAACACTTAGTGTTTTTCGCCTCAATAAGACAAAATTCCATTCCGCTCGGTTCATAGTGTATTTGGAAGTGAATTCCAGGTGAGTCCTGATTTTGCAAAAAATTTGGCGATGATGATGTCAGCACGAAAAGAAGTGCGAAATGGCGATTGTTGTTCATTGCTCCAATGACTAAGTGTCGATAATCTTGATTCTACTAAGTCCCAAGAGTATTTTAGTGCGGAATGGTGACAAAGACTATTTTGCACTACTTCTAGAGTGGAATGGTGACAAAGACTCATTTTACACTACTTCGAGAATGGTAGAATGTGCGGAATGAGTGACAAAGAGTATTTTACACTAACTCCGGTGCGAAATGATGACAAAGGATTATTTGCACTAGCTTTGATGCGGATTGGCGATTCCGCATTTCAACCAAGGCAAAGATGACGTCAGCATACTTTTTGTGCGGATTACAATTTGTTTGAAGCCAAAGAAGAGAAAAGGAAGGCTAGGTAGTGGATTGGTAGTGAATTTCATCCTGCTCACTCCTTAGTGCATTTCATGCCAGAATTTGATTTCGTAGAACTAAAGCCACAAAAGATGACATCAACAATTAAAAAGTGTGGAATGGCATTTGGTCTTTCCCCACCAATTTGCAGAGTATTTTTAGAGGTTTAATCACAGTCATCCATGATGGAGATCAACGGTCCAAGTTTTGCTAACATTATTGAAGTATTTAAAAGCAAATTCTTGCCAAACCAGAGAGCAGTCAGTTGGAGGGTAGGAAGATGAAGCATCAAAGGGTTTTCAAGAACAAGAACCAAAAGTAGTTGTAGATCTACGATGGAGTGAGCTTCCAAGAATGATCAATGGATCAGATGTGGTCTCCAATGGCCTAAATACCAACTACCATCAACAGCAAGTTGTAGAGAGCCAAGCTACCATGGCGGATTACTCACAGTGGATTTCTCGGACTTCATCAACCAGTAAGATAATGCCAACAAAACTCTCTATTGAGCTGTAAATTTGTAATCTTTGTAATGTCTCCTTAATATTATTTCATTTTACAAACTATAAATAGAGGTCGAACCCTCATTTTTAAGGGTCGACTCTAGTGCGTTTGCTTGCCCTACTATAAATATTCCTGTGAGCTAATGGAAGGAGCATTACTCTGATTTTTGACTCAAAATTTGTCATCTTCATCATCTTTGTGCAAGAGGTTCGAAGCTTTGAGCTGCATTTCTATTAATACTTTAGTGGTTAGTTCATTCCAACTTATTGGATTACTAGTTGTGAGAGTAATTGAAATTTGTTCATGGTTAGATCTATGTTGTTAGGAAGTTTATTTCTGTTAAATCTAACTATTGGTCTATTCTGCTAATTTGGATTATCAATATTAGATGTTGGAATTGCTTTCTGCAATATATCTCTATTTATGCTTTAATGTATGAAGATTTCATGGGTTTGGGTGTTGTTAATCTTGAGTGATGGGACACTGGAAATAGTTTGTGGGAGATTTTTGTTGTAGTTGCCTATGTTGTTAGCCTATCCGGCCACTATTTTTTATAATATCTCTAACCCTAAACCTTTTCTAACCCTTTTCTCAAAACCCTATTTGAGCTTTAATTGTGTCAACACCATTTTAAGTTGACAAGGAACCAACCTACTCTGGAGGTTGGATTGAAGTTGCCTTTGGTCCATCCAATGTTGAGTGTCGAGTTGTGACTATCGGGTGCATGCCTGGATAGAAAATTGGAAGATAGATAGTCATAGTGTCAAGTAAAACTTGATGTCAATTCGGTGCCCAATAGTTTTTGGCATGCCCGGTGGGACCAGTTCACAAGGAACATGAAAACCCATCATATGAGTTATTGTTTTATCTCTACCCAGAGGAATCAAGATTTGGTGAATTGTCTTGACCTTGCTAAGTGGAGAATAGCAAATTCACCTAGCGACTCCCTGGTCTTTAAACCCAGAAAATAATTATCCCTGTAGACCATAGTTCTTTCATGTATACCAGGTCATTCAAAAGAAATAACCCTGACTCTTTTTTCTATTGTGAGTTACCTTATAGAGGGTCCACTGTTATAAGGAATTTAAACCAAGATTTTCATTCAGAAGAAGAGCCTCCTGAGGAAAACCCTACAGTTAATCCAATAACCCCTTCAGTAGGACCTACACCTAGAAATATGGTTGGAAATGCAGCCCCAAATCAGGGTAATGTACCCCCAAATCAGCCTTTGCAGAAGTACCCCAATTGGAACATAGCTGGCCCCCTCATATTAGCCCATATGCATGACATTCCTCAAGCTGTGTCTAAGGCTATTCCCACTTATGATGGATCTGGAAAGACTGCATATGAGCACTATCAGGATATTTTGAATCTGGTAGCAATCCATAATATAAAGAATGAGGATGTTATTGTGAGAATCCTAGCCCTATCCTTTAGAGGAAAGATTTTACATTGGTTTAGGACTCTTGAGGATAACACCATCACTTCATGGGTAGCATTGGTTGAGCCTTTTGTGGAAGAATTTAATGAATCTATTGACCCTTTCTCCTTGCTTAACCAGTTCACATCTATGCAGAAGCATCAACAAGAAACTATCTTAGATTTTAATTTGAGGTTTAGCAGAACCTGGAAAAGAATTCCCCCTATAGCTAGACCAGCTACATGCCTTGCTTATATGTATTATATCAGAGCTCTTGGATCAGATCTAGGCCTACAAACCCAACAATCTAGGGTGGAAACATTTCCACAAGTTTATAATGTAGTAGTTCATGTAGAAAATGTCCTAATTAATGTGGGGAGATTACCTCCCAAAGTTGTGCTACCTTACAATCTAGAAACCACTAATGTCCAAAGCCAAGCTACTACTTCATCTTATATGGACCCTCCTACATTGTCATCCCCATTTCCATAGATGACTCCCATTCCTCAACCAAAAGCACCATCTGCTGTAGTTCCTTTCCCTCCACTTCCTTCTCAGACTCCTCAAGAGTTTTCTGTCATCCTTGATATACATAATACTTTGAAAACTCTTAGCAACAAAATGAATTCAATGGAAAAGAGAGAAATGGAGAGGTCTCAACAAAGGAGATTCCCATATGTGAATAAAGATCAAAGACCTGGTCCTAGTAATAGTACTGGGGTCAGAGTAAATGCAGCTTATGAAGAGCCTGAGTGTTCTTCAGAGATAAGTCTGGTAAATATCTGGTGTTTGGTATGTAATGATCCTCATGATTCACAATCTTGTGTTATGTACCAACACCATGTCCAACAAGCTATGGATCAAGCAGAAAGAAACCAGAAAGGAAGGGTAAATATGCTATGGCAACTTGACCAGATCATGGTTGGGAAAGAGCTGGATGAGGATGGACCTATCACTGTTATGACAAGGTCTAGTAAGAAAACACTGCAAGTGGATCCATAGAAGATGGGTCAGTTCTAGGTCCCCTCTCAGAAGAAGAGTGATCCACCTCCCCAAAGTAGTGACACTTTCCCTATTCCCCAAGCCAAAGGAAAATAAAATAGTCTTCCCAAGAGATTTGAGAAAGAAAGGGAGATAGAATGAGGTCTAAGGATGAGGCTCAAGAGAGGCTTAGATTCCCTTCTATTACCAAAATATAGAGAATAGAAGCCACTCAACAATATAAGAGAAAATATGGTGAGCTAGAAAGAAGGCCTGAGAGACCCACCTTGGCTAAGTCTGAATACAATATTGTGGAAGAAATGAAGAGGATACCATCAAAAGCTAGTCTATATGACACCCTCTTCATTCCTGGCTAGATTGACCTGCTAAAATCTTCCTTGAACAAGTATCCACAAGAAAGGTAGGCCACCACAATTCTTAGTATACCCTCTGAAAAGAAAGAAATGTCCCCTATTTTTTTAAAGAATAAACCTCCTCCTTTCTACATTTCTTTGAGGATGGAAGGTTGGGTAGTCCAAAATTGTATGATTGACTCAGGAGCATCTACTACAGTTATGCCTAAAGTAGTTTGTGAGGAGATGGGTATGGAGTATACTCGATCCTACCCTAGAGTACTACAATTGGATGGAACACCTATGAAAATAGTGGGAGTAATCAAAGATGTCTTAATGAGGCTGCATAGAGCACCTAAGGTAACTATAGTACAAGAAATAGTAGTGGTGGATCTAGAGCCTTATTTTGGCTTATGTCTTTCAAGAGAGTTCACTGCAAAGTTAGGTGGATGCATGTATATGGATTATTCTAGCATGGTTATTCCTTTCAAAGGAAAGAGGATAAGGATAACACCTAAAAAGCCTAGTGTCTTACCACATTGAAAAAATTGAAGGAGACATGTGCAATCTCACTCCTCTTGAGGAATTTGAATTAGTGGATAACTTTGAGGAGTTGGAAATTGAAGATGAGCTACCTTTCAGAGAGGATTACAACCAGTTTGGGATAGGTATGGGCACATACAGTATTTTTGCAGAATCAGAGAAGAAAGTTCTTGTTATATCTAATCAGTCTCTGAGAGAAATAGAAATATGGACCATGCACTTTGATGGTGCCAGATGTAGAAATGGTGTTGGTGTTGGTGTGGTATTACAGTCCCAATCATAAGGGACAAAGAGTTTTACCTACATATTAACATGGGCATGCACCAATAATGTTGTATAGTATGAGGCTCTATGCCTTGGATTGATGCAAGTAAAAAATATGGGCATTAAGATCTTGAACATATATGGTGACTCTGAGTTGATAGTAAATCAGGTAAGAGAAAGGTGCAACAGTAAGCATCATTACCTGAAAGCATATAGAAATAGGGTATGGGATTTGATGGATTCCTTTCATGCCCTAAACATAAATTTTATTCCTAGAGGAAAGAATACTTTGGTAGATTCCTTGGCAGTGAGGGGAGCTAACTTCAACCCTTCTGTAGACATAGGAGTTAAGAAAGACAAGGGGATCAAAATGATTTTTAGACCTGCAATGCCAGATAAGCAAATTTTCTGGCAGGTCTTTGACAATGATGAACAAATCATTGATTTTATAGTGAGAGAAGCCTATCTATCCACTTTTCAAGAGGAAAATCTAGAAGATATTGATCAACAGGATGTCATTCAACTTAAGAACAATCACATACCTAGAGGTTTGGTCACTCTAGAGAGCTTGTTTGATAATGAAGATAGGAAAAGGATCAGATCCATGGAAGTCAATGACAAAATCTATAAAGAAGTTGAAATAGAAAAAGAAAAGAAGCTCAAGGTTGGAATCCAATGTTCTCTAGAGGAAGAGGAGGATATCAAAGCTTTATGTATGAAGTACCAAGACATTGTGGCTTGGTCATATGAAGACCTCAAAGTATATGATAAAAAGGTTATCCAACACACCATTGAGCTAGAGCCTAATGCCAAGCCATTCAGGTAGAAGCAAAGGCCTGTAAATCCAAGGATCGAAGCCATAATGAGAGAAGAGCTCTTGAAGTTATTGAAGGCTAAGATCATATATCCAATTAAACATTCAACCTGGGTAGCCAACTTGGTACCTGTGAGGAAAAAGAATGGTGATATTCTCTTGTGTGTGGATTTCAGAAATCTTAATCAGGCATCATTAAAGGATCACTACCCCCTCCCACAGATTGATCAAATATTATAGATAGTGGCAGGGGTAGAAAGGTTCTCATTACTAGATGGTTTCTCTGGATATAACCAGATTTGGGTGAAGAATGAAGATCAGTATAAAACAACATTCACCATAAAATGGGGCACATTTGCCTACCAGAGAATACCTTTTGGGTTATCCAATGTGGGAGCCACATTTTAGAGAGCCATGGACTATGCCTTTGGGGAACTGATTAACAAGGTTATTCTAATTTATTTAGATGACATGACTATGTTTTCCCACAACAAGCATGACCACTTAGCACACCTTGAACAAGTTTTTCAAAAGTGTAGAGAATTTGGCATCTCCCTCAATCCTAAGAAATCATTTTTTGTAGTACATGAGGGAAATTTGCTAGGTCATGTGGTCTCAAAAGAAGGTATGGCCATAGATCTAGATAGAATCAAATCCATTCTTGCTCTTCCACTTCCTGTAAATAAGAAAGCCTTGCAGTCCTTCTTTGGTCAAATAAACTTTGTCAGGAAATTCATCTCTGACTTTGCTCAGAAGGTGAGGCCTATATCTGAACTACTGAAGAAATATGCAGAGTTCAAATGGACTGAAGTAAGAAAGCAAGCCTTTGAAATTATCAAGCAGTCCATTGCAACAACTCCAGTGCTAGTCAATCCAGATTTTAGTAAATATTTCATCCTTTATGCTTATGGAGCTGAGGAAAGTTATGCATCAGTGCTCACCCAAAAAAATGATCAAGGAGAGGAACACCCTATATTATTTTGGAGCCAGACTCTCCATGAGTACCAGGTTAAGTATAATTTTATTGAGAAACAAGTATTTGTTGTAATGAAATCATTGAAGAAATTTAGGTAGTACTTGGTTCAAAGCAAGACCCTAGTTTATGTTGTTCATCCGTATGTAAGAAGTTTTATTCTACAAGGTGAACTAGGAGATAAGAGAGCTGGTTGGATCACTAAAATCCAAGAATATGATGTGGAAATCCATCCTACCAAGTTGGTAAGAGGAAGAGCCCTATGCCAAGGTCTAATAGAAGCAACAGTCTCAATAGAGGTAACAACTTGTCAAGCAACAATAGATGATCAGATTGAAGGATTGCATTCAGATGAATCAGACTGGGTAGATCAGATGATTAAGTATTTTCAAACTGGGGTATGCCCTTCTGATCTTAATGCATCACAAAGAAGAAGATACAAGTTGTAAGCTTTGAAGTATATCTTACTTCCAGAGGGCCTGTACAAAAGGAACCTTGATGGAGTTCTCCTTAGGTGCTTAAAATATGATCAACAACAAAATGTCATAGAGGAGTTCCATGGAGGGCTATCTAGAGGACATTTCTCAGGTAGAGTTACAACTTTGAAAATTATTAGAGTAGGCTATTACTGGCCTACCATATTTTTTGATACCTTCAAAGTCACTAGAGCCTATGACAAATGCCAATGGCATGTAGGGAGGACAAGGAATGCTTCATTCCCCCTTAAGCCAATACAAGTGGAAGAACCCTTTCAGCAATGGGGTTTGGACTTCATAGGGGTTATCAACCCTCATTCTTCAGCTGAGCACAAGTACATTCTAACTACTACAGACTACCTCACTAGATGGGTAGAAGCTATTCCTACCAAGAAATCAGACCAGGAAGTGGTAATCAATTTTATGGAAAGCTTGATTTCAAGGTTCGGTGTTTTAAAAGCCTTGGTGAGTGACAATGGACCAACATTCATAGGAGCCAAGTACATTGAGTTTACCAGCAAGTATGGCATCACCATTAAGAATACTTCAAATTACTACCCTCAAGGGAATGGACTTGCAGAATCAACTAACAAAAACTTGTTAAGGATTTTGAGAAGATCACTAGAGGGTAACAAGAGAAGTTGGCACCTAATGCTGGAGCAAAATTTGTGGGCATATATAATTACTATTAAGAAGTCCATCAAGACTTCTCCTTATGCCTTAGTGTATGGCAAGGAAGTAGTGTTACCTATCCATTTGGAGATTTCGGCACTCAAGCTGATAAACACAGAAGAGGAATATGAGGAAAATCTAGTGGAAACAAGGTTGACACACCTACTACAGTTAGAAGAGAAAAGAACTCAGGCCTATGAGAACTTTCAAAAGCATTCAGGGGACATCAAGGCATGGTTTGACAAGAAGGCAAGGTTCAAAAAATTCTAGGTTGGAGACTCTGTACTCAGGTGGAATGTTGAAAGAGCTAAACCAGGACATCATCAGAAGTTTGATTCCTTCTGGGATGGACCTTTCAAGATAATAGAGGTTAAAGAGACCAATGTTTTCTAGCTTGAAGATCTTGAGGGAAACATACAACCGATTCTGGTTAATGGTTTTCATCTTAAACTCTATTTTGATTGAAATATAAGCTCATTGTAATATATGTACATACTTTGTATCATATTTCTTTTTGCATTTTATATCAAGTTTTGTTTTGGCAACATGTTGTATAAAAAAAGAGAGAAAAAAAATTTGCAAAATTAAGCTAAGTGTTCCCAAGGGTGCATCAAGTTTTCCATTCCACACTCAAATACACTAATGAGAGAAGAAAGAATGATGAGTGACCTCCAATCCACATTCAAATGAACCACAACACCAGTGGAATGATGTATGCATTATATTCTACGCACAAAAGGTCTAATATGGTAGTGGAATAATGAAGGCTTTTAATCCACCAGTTTCAAGTCTACTTTTGAGGAGATAAGAAATTCCACATTGTACGGCTTTGCAAAAGCAAATGCTCACAAATAAATTTTCAGATTTGTCGCACCCATAGAGGAAGAAAAAACAAAGCAACACCACGAGGGTATGGAGCATGTTTAAATTTTGGCCAATCAAAAGTTAGAATGCCACCTCCAAGCAGACAAAGGGAATGAGTGTGATTTGAGAAGTGTGCCAATGGGTAATTCACGCAGTAGCCGCATTAATGGTGGAGGACGTGCATGCATCAGAAATTATAAGTGCCAAAGCACATAATTTTGCTCATTTGACAAAGAGTAGTGTTCACTTAGCAAAATAAAGCATAACAATAGATGAAAACATCTCCTATGAATTCCAAAGAGAATTTGAAAAAATTGTTCACGAAAAATGGCCCCAAAGAAAATGCTTACAGAAGTACAAAAAATAGGAGCAGGGTTGGATGACCATGTGGACCAGACTAGATGATTGGTCGACACAGTAATGACCCAAGTAAGGAGGACCTTCTTGAGAAGGAATTTTGAATTCAGATACTTCAAAGGGAGACCGATTCGACCACAAGGTATTGTAGCTATAAAATCCTTCTTGTTTTCTTACATCTACAATTATGTTCACCATTGCCCTGATTTGGTTTCTAAAATGATTAAACTTTACAACCCTAAGAAGAGGACAATGAAAAATCTCGATGGTATTCCACTATACACTATTACCAAAGAGATTTTTCGTAATTTGTTTGTCGTAGGGGTAATCCCACCTTTAGAGCCTAAACCATTTGATGTAGTAGAACAAGCTAAGGTTTATGCTTCATTAATGGCTTCAGAAGAAAAGAATGTCATAGAAAGATGGTTTTATTTCCAATTCAGAAGGATAAGAGAGAAGGATGAAATACCTAAAGTTCTAATACCCATCAACAAATTTGCTAACCCAAAGCTATTTTCTATGTTAGCCTGTATGGAGGGTTTGGACTCTTATAAAATGGTGAATGATTGACAAATAGCCGCTGCATACTACATTTCAAATGAAAATATGTATGAAGAGGAGAAATATGTTTGTTGATAGCAAAGGCATCTAGGTCATGATCCCCTTGTATAACTGAAATTGATATGACCGCTCAAGATTATCGTTTAGAAGAGTATACATAAGATATTAAGAAGATGCTTGCAGAAGATGAATTGGTCATAGCCAAAGCTCACTTGGAAAAATTTTATGTGAAATTTGACATATACCAAGAAAATGTGGGTAAGTTGGAAAAGCAAATAGAAAAGATTTAAAAAACCATTGACAATCAGAAAAAAGTGGAGAAGGCTATGAAATAGGAAGCTAATAAGCTCAAGGAGCAAATAGAAGAATACAAGAAGAAAAATGAAGAATAGACTAAGGAGATATGGTCGGGGGGGTTGGCTTTCAAAGCATTTAGAAGGATCTAGATATTTTCACTGGAGAATTACAACCTATGGTGATTTCGGTTGAGCAAATTCACAAACTGGTGGACAGTAGACTCAGTGACTCTACTAAGCCAATTCCTAATAAGGAGTGGAACATTGCTAGAATTGCTGCCATAATTATGGTGAAGAAGCACATAGTACTCCAAAAGGCTTGGCTATTGTTTGATAAAATTTAAGGAGTGATCAAGGATGTAGTGGATATTAATAAGGAAATGATTCAGATTGGTTTCTAAAGGATTATGGATGGAAGACCACAACTTGCTATCAGTAGAAGAAATTAAGAAGAGCATTGGTGAGAGCTTACAAGATGAGTCTGAAATTGATGCTCTGGAAGAACCAATTGATCAAGAGCAAGCTTCACAAATGATTATTGATTTTACCAAGCTTAGAGACCTAATGGAAGACTTGGTAAACAAAGGAAGTGCTACTAATTATGAATATATTGGTGAACTACAATACATTTATAAGCAGCTAAAGGAAACTTCCAACCCCTTTGAAGCAACTTGGAAACAAGCCCTACAGATTTTGAAATTGATGGTGCAGCTGTTTGGTGATAGTGCAGAAGAGGAAAATAAAGAACAAACTTCACCTGAGGAAGAAGTTGAGCAAGAGCTAGAGGATAATGCTGAGGAAGAGGCCCAACAAGAAGAAGATCTGGATAGAGCTACGGATCCTAAAGGGGCACAAGATTAACAATTTTTATTTTTGTACATATATAGTCATGTAGAAGTTTTGTATTTTGTTGATTCATTTTTACTTTGACATTGTCAGAAGAAAGAATAAAAGCATGAGGTCAGAAAGAGGTAGAAAATGAGTTTTGTGTGAAGGCATTTATATCATGTATTGTAAGAAGGCTTTATAAGGAGAACATAGTTGTGTTTTGTTGAAGCATTGGAGTAGTTTTGAAAGAGTGGCACATATATTAATGTTTATGGTATAGTCTCCATGTGAACAGTTATCCTCTAGGATGTATGAAGCATGGTCTCGATATGAACGTTTATCCTCTAAGGTGTTCATGAAGTTTTTAGAGGGTAGTGTTCATATGGAAATTATTCTTTAAAGCATTTTTGAAGATAAGCATTTTTTGACTCTTGATGCCCAATGGATAAGACTCTGAGTTCTATGGCTTTGCGAGAAAATCCACTTGAGAGGTGCCAGAATGTAGGCCCAAAATGGCCACATCCTTAGAAAACATTAAAGATTTTATTCTAAGGTATGAAATCTCCATTCCGCTAAGGAGATAGTGTATTTTTGAGTGGATCCACAATGAGAGTTCCAAAATCCACTCAACACTTAGTATTTTTTCACCTCAACAAGACAAAATTCCATTTTGCTCGGTTCATAGTATATTTGGAAGCAGATTCCAAGCGAGTCCTGATTCTGCAAATTTTTTTTGACAAAGATGATGTTAGCATGAAAAGAAGTATGAAATGATAATTATTTCTCGTTTCTCTAGTGACTAAGTATCGACAAGCTCAATTATGTTAAGCCCCAAGAGTATTTTAGTGTGGATTGGTGACAAAGACTATTTTGCACTACTTCTAGAGTGGAATGATGACAAAGCCCATTTTATACCTTGGTGAATGGGATGACATTGGTTTGGTGGGCTCAATGGCGGTTGCAGTTTAATTCAGAGTATTTTACACTAAATCTGGTGCGAAATGGAGACAAAAGGATTTTTGAACTACTTCCAATGCGGATTGGTGATTACGCACTCCAATTAAGGGAAAGATGATGTCATCATACTTTTTGTGCGGATTACAATTTGCTTAATGCCAAAGAAGAGAAAGAAGGCTAAGGAGCGGATTGGTAGCGGATTTCATTCTGCTCATTCCTTAGTGTATTCCATGTCAGAATTTTATTTCGTAGAACTAAAGTCACCAAAGCTGACATCAGCAATTAAAAGTGTGGGATGGCGTTTATTCTTTCCTGGTCAATTTATAGAGTATTTTCAAGAGGTTTAATCATAGCCTTTCAAGAATGAAGATCAATGGTCCAAGTTTTGCTAACATTATTAAAGTATTTAAAAGCAATTTTTCTCCAGATCAAAGTGCAGTCAGTTGGAGGGTAGGAAGATGAAGCGTCAAAGGGTTTCAAGAACAAGAACTAGAAGTAGTTGCAAATCGATGGCAAATCAGATCTTTCAAGAATGATTGATGGATCAGATGTAGCTTTCAACCACTAGAACTCCAACTACCACAACAAGTTGCAGAGCTAAGCATCTATGGTGGATTACTCATAGCGAATTTTATGGATTGTGCCAACCAGTAAGATTATGCCAACAAAAATCTCTATTGAGCTATAAAATGTAATATTTGTAATGTTTCCTTAATATTATTTCATTTTACAAACTATAAATAGAGGTTGAACCCTCATTTTCAAGGGTCAGCTCTAGTGTGTTTTCTTGCCCTACTGTAAATATTCCTGTGAGCTAATGGAAGGAGCATTACTCTAATTTTTGACTCAAAATTTATCATCTTCATTATCTTGTGCAAGAGGTTCAAATCTTTGAGCTACATTTATGTTAATACTTTAATGGTTAGTTCATTCCATCTTATTGGATTACTAGTTGTGAGAGTAGTTGAAATCTATTCATGGTTAGATCTGTGTTGTTAGGAAGTTTATTTCTATTAAATCTAACTATTGGTCTATTATGCTAATTTGGATTATCAATATTAGATGTTGGAATTGCTTTCTACAATATATCTTTGTTTATATTTTAATGTATAAATATTTCATGGGTTTGGGTGTTACTAATCTTGAGTGATGGGACACTGGAAATAGTTTGTGGGAGCTTTTTGTTGTAGTTGTCTATGTTGTTAGCCTATTCAACCACTATTTTTCATAATATCTCTAACCCTAAACATTTTCTAACCCTTTTCTCAAAACCCTATTTGAGCTTTAATTATATCAACATCATTTTAAGTTGACAAGGAACCAACCTACTCTAGAGGTTGGATTGAAGTTGCCTTTGGTCCATCCAATGCTTGAGTGTCGAGCTATGACTATCGGGTGCATTCCTGGACAGAAAATTGGAAGATAGATAGTCACAGTGTCAAGTAAAACTTGATGTCAATTTGGTGCCCAAAAATTACTATTGATAGGTGCAAACTACCGGTAATAGGCTCCTATTGAAAACTATAAACTATTGATAGTAGGCTCCTACCGATAACTGTAAAATACCAACAACTATGAACTATCACCAACTATGAAATACCAACAGTTGGTTCCTACCAACATCAAAAAGTTATCGACACCACCAACGTTTGCTCACTATCGGTAGCACCAACATTTGAAAACTATCGATACCACCAACATTTGCTTACTATCGATACAATCAATGTTTGCTTACTATCAGTACAACTAGCATTTGCTTACTACCAACACCATCACACACACATCCTACCGATATACACCACCACATGTGAGAACTACATATCTTCAGGGACACGTGTCAACATTTTAGGCAGGGAAAGGTCTATAAAAAGGAAATAACCCCACCATTTCAACTTTATGCAAACCCTTACAAAGCCCTAGAAAGCATTCTAAATCCTACTAGAGACTTTGAAACTTACACAAACCATTCAAAACTATCACATATATTGTAGCAATGGCCACCTCACCCTCCATTTCTACATCTAAACTTACATTCAAAAACCTTGTTTACCCATTAATATCCAAGGTTCTCATAATGCCAGGTTATGACGCTTCATGGGTAACAAATGCAGATCTTTTGGGGTTAGTATCAATGCCCCAATTCAACACTAACAATAATTTGTTGCTTAAAATTGTTAGATGTTACAACCATGATGACTCGATCTTCAACATGGACATCAATGATTGTTTCCTTCACTATCAACCCTTTGGAAGTCGAAAGGTTGATAAGGCTCCCCCACAAGGGTTATCTATATGTCACATTAAAGTTTTCTCTGACCGATGATGATAAAATGTACCTGGAGATAAGCTTCAATATCTCACTAAACTTGTTGTCAAATAAATTTCCATTCCCAAATATTTCGAGTCTCATCTTCATTACTTTTCTGTAATTTATTAATTTTATGTTATATTTTTTTTAGTTCATTCAAATCCTTCCAGGAGAGGCCTCCGATTTTCACTTGTCACTGACCAGTTTCTTCGTTCGGTGATCGAGTTTTTCCGAGCATGTATTATTCTATAGGGGAGGTCAACTGACATTCCAATGCAGGCTTTTGCCTATTTGGTGCAATGTTTAGCACACAAAAAATTTGATTGGTCGACATACATTTCAAACAAAATTAAATATGATATTAATAATGCCCACTCAAACAATGGGGCAATTATTCCCACTTTAAATTTTCTTTTTGCTTTTTAATGAATCATACTATAATCTAAGGAATACCTCAGTGGCCACCTTGATCCACATAAAACTAAGAATAATTAGCTTGACAAACGAAGAGTTGCAGGTAAATTGTAAATTTTTACTAACATTATTCTTGCTATTTTACTTATTTAAATTTTCTTATTTATTTTATACTTATTTAAATTTTACTTCAATGCAGAAAAGGGCAACCACATCTTCCTCTAAAATAGAGGTTGCAATGAGGAGGATTCTACCAGAGGAGACAGGAGATTTTGACACCCAGTCAGAGAAAGTACAACTACTCCTAATGTCTCAAAAACACCATAAGTATTTTACATCCCCTCATTCTCATCTTGTCGCTTCATCAACTACACCTAGAGTGCACATCGATGTTGAAGAAGTTAGCTAGCCCTCGAGAGATAATGTGACACAAATGTTTCAGTGTAGTTTATTTCATTAGGTTAATTGTATCGATAACTTCATTTACTATTTTTTTGATATATTTTTAGGGTAACATCATGCACACCCTTCAAAATATTCATCTAGTATAATCAGTTAAATTATATTATTGCTATATAGAATATTGATTTCAGTACTTTTTTAACAAAATTTCATAATATTTTTTGTATTTTATGTAGGAGCACCAATTTGATCACCTTCTTAGTCTCACACACAATGAATGATGTTGCCACCACCTCCACCATGACCACAACCTATGAGGGGTCATCAGTGCATGCGTGGGAAGCAACTATTTTTTGTAAGGAGTTGGGGAATAACACATACACATAATTTACCAAAGCTTCCAAATATTTTTGTTGGAATGTCTTCTCTGTGTGGTTTATCAACATTGGATAATCCTAATATTCAAAGTATTATCTTTTTCAAGGCAATGATCCTAAGTTTTTTTATGTTATCGATATACTTCATGATCAACAACAACAAATAGAAGCACAGGAACCCAGACTAGCTGCAACTCGTGGTATCTCTTCCTCCCCTTTGCAAGAAACTATTGATGTTGGTCCTCTTATTGATGATCAAAAATTGAAATTACCAACAAATTTTCTATTGGTTGATAATTGTGGGACCAATGTAAAAGAAATTCTATTCATTGACATCTCTGGTTTAAGAGATTGGGAGTATCAGACAAATTTTTTAATTCAGGAACTAAACGCCCGATACAATAATTTTACTAAAAGAGACTATTATTTTTCTTTGGTTGAACAAGAACAAAAAAATCTTAGTGTTTTGTTAGATCAAGTTCAACTAGTGTACATAATGATGAAATTGTAAATCTTCTTTTAATTAGGCTAGACAATCTAAATGTCGAAGCCCAAACATATTATAATTAATGGGCTATTGATAAGAAGAATATTAATATTGTAGAGGTAGGTAAAGTAGTTTTTGATGTAAGTTCTTACAATTTTATGTTTAATAAAAAGTTAATTTTTATATCAAATTGTAACTAATATAGTACAATTTATCTATTTTATAGTCAAATTTTGAAAATCTGAAGAAAAATGTTAAGAGCATCAATGTTTATTTAAACAATACCAAGGAAAATATCTACAAAGCGATACAACTGAAGGAACGCTTAGCTTACACAATTAGAGAAAACAATGCATTCAGAAAGATTATCATATTGCACAACTTAGATCTTGACATATTATCGAAGAAAAAGGAAAAAGAAATAGCTTTAACATCTAAAGAGGATCCTGCCAATGATAAAAGAGATTTGATATCAAGTTTGAAGATAGTGTAGGAGAGCCTAATCAGAGTAGGTGCACTACCGTCAGATGCAGTTGATCAGAGTCATTTGCAAAGTGAACCTGACCCAACAAGAGACACTACATCTCATACTCCTTTGGAGACAGGATTTGCTTTAGGAAACATTGTGTAGTAGTTTGATAGTATTAAAAGCAATATTTTGAAAATGCTATATAATGTAATACTTTTTGAATTAATGAGAAAATATTTTGCAAATGTGTTATACAAATTTGGATATTTTTTTGTTTTATACTATTTTGCAAATGCGTTATACAATTTTGGATTTTGGTGAAAAGTTAAGTATTTTGACAAAAAAATGTTACAATTAATGAATTTATGTTGGAAATTGTCATACAATTTTAGGTTATTGTTTTTTTTGAAATATTTTTCAGATTCTAACTTCTGCCAATATTGTTACCATATTTAAAAATCATATGTTTACAACAATAATCAAATCTATCAAATATAACATAAAATTTTATTAAAAAATTTATGATATCATTTATAAAATTTAACACACAAATAATAAGATGAAACATAAAAAACTATCAATATATTTTGTGTATAAAATCAACAATGCAAAAGTAAGTTTGTGCAAAATTAGAGTGAGTATAGTGAAAGAAGCTGAAACAATTAATTATCAGTCTTTCCAAAATTATAGTGGAGGAAGCTAAAACAAACACTTATCAGTTTGTCCAAAATCAACTATTTGCATAGTCGAGATTTGTATTTCTAATTGTTGATTAGTGCCTTTATCTTGATCTTCCTTATCCATAACATTTGTGATACTTCTTTTTCTGCTAAGGATTTCTAATACGCCAAAACTCTTTCATATGGATATTTGTCTAGTTAATAAGATGACACATATACTCTTAGATAGTTTTCTAAATTTTTATCCAATCTGTTACGAACCTTAGATTTCACAAAAGACAAAGCACTAAAAACTCTTTCATCTTCTACTGATACCAAAATCATTGTTTGACATAATTAATATAAGTAAAAATATTCACTCATTGCATATTGTAAGACACTACTTGGATACAATTTTTCCACAAAATTGTTATAGAACCCGGTTCATTCAGATTAGTCAAATGAGAAATTTGATCCACAATTGTTGATCAAAAATAGGATTATTGATTTTTCAAAAGATATTTAATGATAATACCATTGATCTCGATACCATTAACCTCCACACGTTTAGTAAAATATTTAATATTTGTACCCATATAGTTTATGAACAATTTACTTATAATATTACAATCAGTACCAAGATCCCAAAACATGGGGTTAACAACAATCATTGCCTTATGCAACTCATCTATTTGAAAATGGTCTATTATTTTTTTTTTCAAGTTTTTTACTATTTTTCTCAATTTAATCCTTGTATTATGGTGTAAACTCAGCTACAAGAGACCAACAAAATGGACTCCAATCACATAACACAAATGCAATAATGGAAGAAAACTGCAAATTGATATTCTTCTCATTCCTGAATTCACACCCCTTCTACAAAATATTACAATCCATCATATAGCAACCGAAAACCAAAGAAACCCTAAAAACGTCTTTTTTCTAAAACTGCTAAAAATAGATCTTCTTTCTAAAAACTTCTAAAAATAGAAATGAGTCGGATTGCACCCAAATTCGGTGCACACATCCCTCTTACAATAAAAAACCTTACTTTAAAATATTAGGTCTCAAATTAAGGTATAACAAAAGATAATAAACTTCTAACAACCAAAAAACCCAAAAAACTCGGGAACCTATTCTAAAAGCTAATTTTGGGACACTAGATGGAGGAGTTAGGTCCCGAAAACACTTTTTTTGGAGATTCAGGCCAATCAAAGATTCTCCTGATGCAGAACACACACACAAAACCACCTGTTAAATTTCAAGGCCAACGGGCGTACGGTTCACAAGTTATGGCTCCGACAAGGTGCATCATTCTCCTCTGGTGAAAAAGAACTCAGCTCCTACGAGTTCAGCTGAATTGAAATCCTGTAGCTTCTGGTTATCAATTTTCTTTAGCTCTGACTCTAAAACCCAAGTGTTATCTGACTATGGTAATCCTTCCCACTGAACCAGGAATTTTTTGTAGCTCCCATGTCTGGTGGTGATCACCTTCTTATCGAGCACTTGTGCAACTCTATATTTTTTCTTCTTAGGCATCTGTCATGCCCAATTTACTGTCTCCTATAATTCACCATCCTCGATAGTACCAAGATACTAAAATAAATCAAAAACATTAAAAATGGGTGAAATATCAAATTCATCAGGCAACTCCACTTTATAGGCATTATCATTGATCTTCTTCAAAATCCTGCATGGCCCAATTTTCTTAAGTTTCAGTTTGTTATACGTCCCCTTAGGAAATATTTCTTTCCTAAGATGAACCATGACCATATCACCCTCTTCAAACACTTTCACCCTTCTGTGTGCATCAATAGACTCTTTGTAGTGAGCATTACTACTCTGCAATTTTTCCCTCACTGACTCTTGCACTTTCTGGATATGCTCAGCAAATGCTTCTGCATCATCACTAACTTGTTCCCCAATTGGTAACTCAACCAAATCTAATACACCTCTAGGATTTTGACCATAAATAATTTGAAAAGGAGATTTACCTATCGACCTGTTCACTGAACTATTGTATGTAAATTCGGCTTGTGACAAGGCTAAATCCCATTGTTTTGGTTTTTCTCCCACTATGCATCGTAAGAGGTTTCCCAAGATTCTGTTCACTACCTCTGTTTGCCCATCGGTCTGTGGGTGGTAAGCACTACTGAACTGCAGCCTGGTGTTCAAATTTTTCCACAACGTCCTCCAAAAGTGACTCAAGAACTTAGTATCCCGATCAGAAGTAATAGTCTTTGGAACACCATGCAACCACACAATTTCATCAAAGAATAGGACTGCAGTCCTAGTTGCATCATTAGTTTTCTGGCAAGCAATGAAATGCACCATTTTTGAAAATCTGTCTACCACAACAAAAACTGAATCCTTACCCCTCTGTGTCTTGGGCAACCCCAACACAAAATCCATACTCAGATCGGTCCATGGTCCTGTAGGAACTAGCAGTGGCATATACAACCTTGTATTTTGCGTATGGCCCTTAGCCATTTGACATACTCTGCATCTAGAGATAAACTTGATTATGTCTCTCTTCACTTTTGGCCAATAGTACTTCTCCTCTACAAGAGTGGTAGTTTTGGCTACTCCAAAATGACCAACCAAACCCCCACTATGTAATTCCCTCAAGATGTTCTCTCTCATAGAGCCATTGGGAATGCATAATCGATTACCCTTAAACAAGTAACCATTCTAAAAAAAATACTCTTCAAAAATAGTACGGGACTCGCCCCCTACCGCACTTTTGCACTATTGCACAATATTCCCAAAATCCGCATCAGATTCATACAGATATTTAATCCCCTCAAATCCTACCACTTCATTCTCCATAGTGGTCAACAACAAGACTCTCCTACTCAATGCATCAACAACCTTATTCTTTTTTCCCGACTTGTGTTTCAGGACAAATGTATATTGTTGCAAAAATGAAACCCATTTGGCATGCCTGCTATTTAACTTTTTTTGAGAATTTACATACCTCAATGCTTCATGATCAGTAAACAACACAAACTCCTTTGAGATTAAGTAGTGCCTCCAATGTTGCAATGCTTGCACAATTGCATAAAATTCCACATCATATGTAGAATAATTCTTCCTTGCATCATTCAACTTCTCACTAAAAAATGCTACAGGTCGGCCCTCTTGACTTAAGACACCACCAATCCCAACAAATGAGGCATCACAATCAACCTCAAACACCTTACTAAAATCTGGTAACACTAGAACAGGGGCTTTCGACACTTTCTTCTTCAAGAGTTCAAAACTCTCTGTTGTTGTCGTAGTCCATACAAACTCTTTCCCCTTCGTGCACTCAGTTATAGGGGCAGCTATACTACTGAAGTTCTTGATGAACTTCCTGTAAAAGGTAGCTAGTCCATGAAAGATCCTTACTTCTGTTATAGATCATGGAAGAGGCCATTCCATAATCACCTTCACTTTCTCATCATCCATCCTCATGCCATCTCTCGAGATTACAAATCCCAAAAACACTAAACTATCTTGAAGAAATCTACATTTCTTTAGGTTGACATACAATTTCTCCTTCCTGAGCACTTCTAACACTAATTTCAGGTGTAACAAATGCTCTTCTTCACTTTTACTATAAATCAAAATATCATCAAAATACACAACCACAAACTTACCATTATATTCTCGTAGTACTCTGTTCATCAACCGCATAAATGTACTGGGTGCATTAGACAACCCAAATGGCATCACCATCCACTCGTACAATCCATATTTTGTCTTAAAAGTTGTCTTCCATTCATCCCCTTCTCGAATTCTGATCTGGTAGTAGCCATTCCACAGATCAATTTTATTAAAGTATTTAGCTCCAGCCAATCCATCCATCATATCATCCACTCTCGGCATAGGATACCGATACTTTATTATGATCTTGTTTATGGCTCTACTATCCACACACATCCGCCAGTCACCATATTTCTTCGGGGTCAGCAATGTTGGAGTCGCACATGGACTCATACTCTCCCTAACTAATCCCTTCTTTATCAACTCTGTCACTTGCCTACTCAACTCTGCATTCTGTGTTGGGTTCAACCGATAAGTTGCCTGATTTGGGAGCGTTGATCCTGGAATAAAATCCATGTGATGTTGGATATCCCTTTTTGGTGGTAGCCCATCTGGTAACTCCTCTGGTGTGACATATTTATATTCACTTAGCAACTTAGCTACTATTGTAGGCATAACCACTTCCTCTATTTCTAGCTTCCTAGCTGTTAAGGCATAACATAAGCTAGCATCCCTGATCTCTGCAAGAAACTCCTTCATCATCAACAAGCTCTCACTCGGCCCATCCTCCTTCAGAGGCACAAGAACTACCTTTACACCTTCCTTCCAAAATGTGTAAGTGTTCTTTCTCCCATTATGGTTAGTATCCCTATCGTACTGCCAAGGTCTTCCCAATAGAATGTGACATGCATCCATCGAGATCACATCACACCACACTTCATCCTTGTAAGTGCTCCCAATTGAAAATTTAATTAAACACCTCTGATCTACTATTACCTCATTCCCCTTCTTAACCCATGAGATGCGATATGGATAAGGATGTTTTTCACATTTCAGGTGCATTTTTTCAACCATGACATTTGACACCATATTCTCACAGCTACCACCATCAATGACAATGTTACATACCTTCCCTCCTGATGTACACCTTGTTCGAAATATGTTCATTCACAGCCAAGAATCTTCACCATCTATGGTCTGCCCCTTTGCTTTGCTCTGCACCATCTCTTTCTTAGGAGCAATCAACGTCCTCCTTATCATAAGGGCTTCCCCCATGTCAGCAACAACTTCATCCTCATCCTGCTCTTCCATCTCAACCAGATTGACCCTTCCTTGTCCTCCTTGACCCCTTTCTTGGACATCACATTGGGGACACTCAAATGCTCTATGCCCCTCCTCACCACATCCATAACAGGTATACGACCTCCTCGGATCATTCCCATTTCGTCCACCACCGTAACCTCTACCTCGTTGGTATCCTCTTCCTCTCAGATTCTGCCCATCTTCTTCTTGTTTAGCAGGTATTGAGGATTCTCCCTTGAGAAAATTAGATCCACTTCGACCCCGACCTGAAGAGGGCGTGAATCCCTTCTTACCTCTTCTATTAATCCTTTTCAATTTCTCCTTCGCCTTGAGGGCCATTTGATACGCATCCTCCACTGTAAGAGTGTGATGCATGCTCATCTCATCTTGAACAACAAAACTTAGGCCATTTACATACCTGGCAGCCTTTTGGTCCTCCGTCTCATTGTGCTCCACTCGAATGGATAGCTTGTAGAATTCATTAGTATAGTCCTCAATGCTTTGATCCTTCTGTCGAAGATTCTGAAATCTACGAAATAGGGTTTGGGAGTAGTCTACAGGTATAAATTTTTCCTGTAACTTCTTCTTCATCTTTGTCCAATCCCTGATCTTTTCCTTTCCATTCCTCTGTCGTGTAGTCTGTAAATGATCCCACCAAATCAATGCATGTCCCTTCAACTTTGTGCATGCGAGCTTAACCTTCTTCTCTTCAGCAAGGTTACTCCATTCAAAATATTTTTCTAGGCTATTGATCCAATCGATCAACTCCTCTGGTTTCAACCCACCAACATATTCGGGAACCTCGATCTTGATCCCATATCGATTCCCCTTAAGCCCCTCTAGAGCTCGTATCAGTCGATTTTCAAAATCGTGCCCTTCTTCCTCTGGGCCCTCTGGTTCTGCTTCTGCGTGGACCTCAGATCCACGTTCCTCAGGTATGTTTTCATCATCAGATCCTTGATCTGCACGTGCCCTAGGACGTCTCTCTCCCATGCGATCAATCACACCAGTCAGCCATGCTATTTCTGCATTCAGATCCTCGATCTGCCTATTCATCTGGGCATATCTTCTAGGTGGCATCCTTCCTTCACTAGCGAGATCACACCCGCTCTGATACCAAATGGTGTAAACTCAGCTACAAGAGACCAACAAAATGGACTCCAATCACATAACACAAATGCAATAATGGAAGAAAACTGCAAATTGATATTCTTCTCATTCCTGAATTCACACCCCTTCTACAAAATATTACAATCCATCATATAGCAACCAAAAAAACCTAAAGAAACCCTAAAAACATCTTTTTTCTAAAACTGCTAAAAATAGATCTTCTTTCTAAAAACTTCTAAAAATAGAAATGAGTCGGATTGCACCCAAATTCGGTGCACACATCCCTCTTACAATAACAAACCTTACTTTAAAATATTAGGTCTCAAATTAAGGTATAACAAAAGATAATAAACTTCTAACAACCAAAAAAACCCAAAAAACCTGGGAACCTATTCTAAAAGCTAATTTTGGGACACTAGATGGAGGAGTTAGGTCCCGAAAACACTTTTTTGGAGAGTCAGGCCAATCAAAGATTCTCCTGATGCAGAACACACACACAAAACCACCTGTTAAATTTCAAGGCCAACGGGCGTACGGTTCACAAGTTATGGCTCCGACAAGGTGCATCACTGAACAACATTGAATCTCCTAATTTTTATTGGCATTTGTTCAATATCATCTGAAACTATTCTCGATGGCATTTCAAAATAATATAATTTTATTTGATTTCCATGAACATTAATGCAAATATTATCGTTGATATTAAACTTCAAAAAACTATTTGGATTATCGATGTTTGTTAAATTTTTCCTCTCTTCAAACAACAAATCCATTAAATTTTTGGCAAAAAAGTATAAATTATCAATACACATACATGTTTGTTTTCTAATATTGATGAAATCAAAAATATATATGGTTCTTTGTTGTGCAAGTTTTGTCAAAATATTCATTTCATGCAACATTGGAAGAATACCATATAAAGTGAGCAGAGTTTCCAAGTTTGTCATTTGGTATAACAAGTCCTTTATTTTATCAACTACCCTTCGATTATCATACATAAACCTTGCTAAGTATTTATATTATTTGAAAACTTTAGATGCAATTTGAAACAGTGAAATCCACCTAGTATCCACATCTTTTAATAATTTTTTTCCTTTTGTAACTCCTAGTGCAAATAATTGAAACTCTGCAAACCTTTTTGGACTGTAAGAAAAATAAGCATGTACTTCACGGATGAGGTCTTTCACTCTAGCAACATTTTCAAATGTGCTCACAATTTTGTATGGATTCATTCTATGAGCTATGCAATGAATGGGGATCAAATATGGGGTAATTGATGTTTGAAGTCAAACACAAAGCCCATTTATGTGACCTTTCATTATAGCAACATCATCAACTTTTATACATATTAACTTACTAGCTATTTTTGTATCATCCATTCCTACAATATTCTTTAAGATTCTTACAACGACATTTTAAAGGTTTTCTGCATTACAATTATCAATCATCTTATGTAATGCTAGCAAATGAGGTTGCCTTAAGTGATCCTGAAATGTGTAAACATGCATGCATATCCAAGATGTATTGTCAACAATAGTTACTTCATCAATTAAAAGTGAAATGAATTTAGCATTTTCACTTTCTCTCTTAGGTCCTCCTTCTCAACTAAAGATAGATATTTTACCATTTCCCAACCACTACAATTTGACCAATGGGCACTGGGAATATTTTGCACATCAGCTAGTTGAAAGAGATGCTTAAAATCAATAAAATCAAATATTGGTCTACCCTTTTTCAAAATAGTATATACCACAACAAATTGTAAACTTTTTGAAACTAAAGTGGTTTTATGAATTTTTTGAAATTTTGCTTCAATAGTTCCACCATTTTCAATAATTATTTTTTGTTGTTTCATCTCTCTGTCATAGTCTTGTGCATATTTCTGACATGTACACATTCATAAGCATCCTTCCATATTATTGTTTTCTTAGTTGTTCCATCACTTTCTTTTACTGTGACATATACTTTCCCACAATGTTTTTCTATTGTATCCAACTTAAGTTGCATCTTATGATCCTTTCCTAGTTTCCAACTACAAATAATGCATCTACATTATGTGGGAGTGTCATTACTATTCTCAAGTTGCATAGGTTCAATAAATAGATATTTCGATGACCATTCTAGCTGAAATGTTCTTCCAATAGTCCACCTGGTTAACTTTCTATGTTTAGTTTTTTGAGAAGAAGATTCCCTAGAAGTTGGTATTTGGTAAATATGGTTGTTTTATTTTTTGTTAGGTGTGTCGCTTTCCTGGTTCTCTTCAAGTTGTTGCATGTCATTGTTTAAAATAATTTCATGTTGAGGTATCTCATGCTCAAGAATATCTTCAAGTGGAGGCATGTCAGGGTCGATTGTGTATTCTGCATAAAAAGGTGTTCTATATCATTGTTTGATATTACTTACAAAAGTTACTATTTAGTAGTTAAAATAGGTATGTACCTTGAATTTGTGCAGATGTTGATAGCTCCTTGGATTTTGATATTTGGCTAAAATATTTTAGGATACTCTTGTTTTAAAAAAAAAATGTTTCCGTTGCTTCCATTGGGAGTAGGTGCTATTGAACCTGTATAGTAAAATGTATTTCATTTAGAAAATAAACATGATATTGAAGAAATTTATCATAATTCTAGAAGTGCTATAAGGAAGAGGGAGGTTAAGAACCTGTCATTGTCATTTTCTACAACCGGTTTTATTCACCCCTTTACCAGTCATTTTTTGTGGTCGGTCTTGTTCCTTCTGTTATCGATAGTTCTGTTGTCGATATTCTTCACCTTGTACTAGTCATTTTTTACGATCAATATGCTTCCTTCTTCGACCAATCATAATCTATGGTTGATCTTCTCCTCTCTATTGCTAGTAGTTTTCTACTACTGATATTCTTTAGTGTTCAACCCGTACTGATCATTTTTTGCAATAGATATTTCTTCTTCGACTGATTGTAAACTTCTTCCAGTAGTTTTCTACTACTGATAGTTATTTCACCCTATGTCGGTCATTTTCTATGTCGATATTTTTTTGCTACTAGTCTGCTTCTCCTAGTGCTATTAAAAATATGGTATCGATCAGATTTTGGTGTTGATATTCTTCCTTTTGCTATTGATAGTTTTTTTCTATTGGTCTTCTTCACCCTAATACTGATCATTTTCTATTGTTGATCTA
The DNA here is from genome assembly GCA_028583015.1 of Wollemia nobilis. Taxonomy (NCBI): domain Eukaryota; kingdom Viridiplantae; phylum Streptophyta; class Pinopsida; order Araucariales; family Araucariaceae; genus Wollemia; species Wollemia nobilis. The sequence goes on along the minus strand of JAQPPZ010016957.1, from coordinate 24,387,131 downwards.
CTCTCCCTGGTGCCAGTCTGAATTTGGCGTTGATCTTCTTTCCTGATGTCAATAAGATTTTACCATTGGTTTGCTTCCCTTGGTGTCAATATTTTTTCTTATCACCATAAAAAATTTGGTGTTGATGTTCTTTCCTTGTACCGATCGAAATATGTTATCGATATTCTTTCCTCTATGTCTATTTGTTCCTTGGTTTCAATCACTTTCTACTTTCAATCAAGTTTACTTTTTTACTTGTTTTCAATTTTTGTAGGGTTATCTGTGCTACAAGTCATTTTTTGAGGACTTTGAATGAGTATGAGTATCATTGTCACATCAGGTAAATAAACTGGTGGTATAAGAGGTGAATTTGGTGGGATAATTAAAATTATTTATAATTTTAAGGTGAAAATATGCATGATTTAGGTGGGAGTGGTTGGCAATTTAAAATAATAACAATAAAATTATTATCAATGTGGGATGAACTGACCCTAAAAAAAATTTCCCCCAAATATTTTGAGCGAATGGGCCAACATCAAGGGGCCCATTTTTAGCCAATTTTAAAATTTGGAAATTCTAATATTCATGAACTTATGATGATTTGTGACTATGCATTACCCTAGTTTGAACATGGGTGACATAAGGGACTGACCCATCAAATAAAAAGTTACTTCGAAGGATATCTTCATGAGTCATGTCACAAAGAGTATCCCCCTAAACATATTCTTTGGGATTCACTATTAACTCAAGGTGAACTAGGGTTATCATATTGTAAAATAATATGTTAGAGGGAGAAGGGGGTCCCTCATCCTCATTACTCCACTCTAAGCCATGATGATCCATGAATTCAACAAAGGTAACAACTTGATCATCATCAATAGGTAAGGGTTGGTTTTTGTTTGGGATGTAGCCTATTCCACATATCCTAGGCCAAATATCGACTTCTAAAGGCTCTTGAATACCTCATTATTGTGGCCTCAAACCCTTATCTTCATATCCCATACTAAATAAGATATGCTTAAGAAGTGGGTAGTCATTGGATAGGTAATAATGGGCAAAGGTTCTCTCTACGGAGAAGGGGTTTCTACCATAGATATTTTCTTTGTAGGACATTCCCACATAGATAAAGGTACACATACCTATGTGTACTACTTCACCTTTTTTATGGGGTAAACCCATAGTCCAAGGTGAAGCTGGTTGTTGGGCTAAATTAATAATAGGACTGTCAACTAGCTAATTGGACTGTCAACTAGCTAAATTTTTCAAACTCCTTGGTGATTTTAGATGATAAATAATGATGATGAAAAGAAGTAGAAGAAGAACATTTGTGAAGAGAAAAAAATGGACAAATTGATTTTAGATTGAGCTTGCTTAACTATTGAACAATATTGGAATGAATGAGAGTCATCTATAATGGTGATAAGTTGATTTTTAAATTCATATTTTAAACATTGATGAAGAGTAGAAGGGAAAACCCTCATTGCATGGATCCAAGGGCATCCAAGAAGTATATTTAAATATGTTGGAAAAAAAAAGTATCTAAGATTTTGGGTCCTACCCTAAGGGGAAGGGATAGGATATAACAGGCTTCATGGGACTCAATGTTGAAATTTTTATGATGACAAAATTTGGTTAAATCTTCCTCTCTAAGTCCAAAATTTTGGAATAATTTATAAGTGCATATATCGAGGGAGGAACCAATGTCTACCAATATCCTCTTGACGAATTTTTTCCCAATATATCCAGTGATGTAAAGGGGAGAATACCCTTGTAAGTGTGAGGAAGGAAGATCATCATCATAAAAAGATATGTGATTTATCCTAAGAGTACCTACAACATTGGCTAGGTTACTAGGGGGAAGATCTTGTGGGATAGATTGTTGACTTAGAAGCTTCATCAAGGCTTTCGTATGAATAAGGGAACTTTATGAAAAATCCAAGAGGGATATATTGGTAGGTGTGTTACTTATTTATTTTTGGAGGTTGAAGGAGATGTTTATTTGTGGTTTCAATACTAAGGTTGGTTTTTCTACACTTGTGATATTTTTTTAGATACTCTTAATAACTAAGGGTGGTATAGAAGGTTGGTTAGGCATTTATATTATCTATTTTTGAGGTTGTTAATTTTGAACTTGTTGTCTTGTGGTAGCTGCTATCATACTACCCATGTTTTTTGTAGGGGGTAGTAGGGAGACACATTATTGTAAGAATCTTGGTTGGTTTTTTGTTGTGCATGATTAGGTAGGGGACTTTTGAAGATCCCCATATATTTATTAGTTGTATTTGTATATTGATTTGGAGGTTGATAAGTTGGATGTTTGTGGTTAGGATTGGGTTGGGAGTCACAATAAAATAACCATTGTCTATTAGGTCCTAAACCATGTATTTCAACCTCTTGCTATTACCCATCATGTGCTATCCACACTATGATATTCATAGTGTTGGTTGACTTTTGACTACTATGGTGTCAGGTTGTCTTATGGGAGGCAATTCAGTCATCTTTGTTTCCAAAAACTGCTTAAGGATCAACGAAAGGGGTTGGTTGAGTCTAGTGAAATTCCTTGGTGGGGGTCATTGGGGTTTGCTAAGTACCAAATTATACAAGGTATTACTTGTATTAACATTATTGGTTGGTTTGTTATTTCTTACCCCATCACAAACTACATGCTTGTTCTTATATGGGTTTTCATTGGTCTTTCCTCTTATTTCCTTTACTTGAGTTGGTCTCTTCTTATAAGATCCTTCTCTACTCTCTTTTCTAGATATGTTGCTCTTTAAAAAGAGTTAATGGTTGTTGTTTCCAACTCATATGATATATGCTCTTGCAAGTTACCAATAAATATTTCCAACATGTCTAGAGGAGGTGGGGTGCACTATAACTATCTAACTAAACTCCTCCATAAAGATAAAAAGTTTGAAATTTTTTTATCATTTGATTGCTTTAAAAGGTATAAACCTTGGATATTTGCTCCTTTCTCCACATAAGCTCCAAATTTTTGAACAAACAATTCGACCATTTCCTCAAAATTTATTAAGAAATGGCAGGGTAGTTGATAATACCATTCCAAAGCCATACCTCCAAGGCTCTTAGGGAACATTTTTAGTAACAACATATCATAATATATTTTATCATAACACAACATTATAAGCATCCTTAAATGTTCTATAGGGTCCTCTATTCCCTTATACATGGGTAAAACTAGCATGGGAAAATGCTTAGGATAGGGTCTAGAGGCTACTATATGATTTAAAGGTTGATCACATATTTCCTTATAAGAATAAGTGAAACTTGGAGCTTGAAGTGTATCCATTCTTAATGCTAATTATTTCACTATACTTGTTAAAATTTGAATATCTGGATTGTTGTTGTGCAATGCAACATGGGGTGTTGTTGACATGTTTACCCCAAGGTTATAGGTAGTTTGTTGAAAGGGAACTTGGTTAAGGTTGGAAGCATTAACACTATTGTGGTATGGGTTATGGAATGGGATGTTTTGTGTAGCATCTTGTTGTGGGATGAAATTTACATTTGATGGAATAGAAGAAGGAATGTTGGAAGAAGAAGGAAATTGAGCATTATTTTGGGATGCAATACCAATTGGAGGAGGTTGCAAAATTCCTCCAATGTTGGTGGTTGTTGTAGTAGCATATGTGGGTTTATGAAAAAAATTAACATTATGATAAAATTGAAACAAAGGGTTAATGCATACATTTTTAGGAGAATTTATTTGATGATGAGACATTCCAACTTCATCGAAGTGGGTGTCTTTTTCCAAGGCTTCATTCGGGGCTTACTTGTTTTTCCTAAATAAATTGAAGATATGATTGTATGATTTGAAGGTGACTTGACCATGAGATCCTTCAATAGGATCAAAGTCACCACTACTCTCCACATCCTCTTTTTATACATTTGTTTTCTCCCTATTGACCTGATCATCCCCATAGAGAACATTCTCATCAAGTTCTAAAAGCTTTCGCTTACTTCTAAGTTTTTGATCCATAGGATAAGAGAAAGATGCACTATTTTTATTAAGTATTTTTAGTTTTTCTAGTCTAAACAGACATATTAAATGGTCTTAATTATATTTTTAAAACCAAAATAAAAGGAGATAAAGGGATGAGGCTTCCTAAATGGCTATTAAGAACGTGTTTTACATCAATTTCACCAAATATGTAGAGGGATAAAATAATCCCTGTAGATGATTCTCAATGGATCCATTGGGAGCCAAGGTAACCACGAGGCTTATTGGTTCTCTACACTCGATGGGATTGGGGGATTGGAGGGTTTACTAAAAGTGATTTAAGGATCACTCCAAGTGTAGGATGGAAGTTTTGATGTGTTTATTGAAAAATTAACTAAGTTTAGTCTTTGGCATTAATTAAACTATAAAGAACTAAATAACAATGCAAGGAAAACAATGATGTTGGCAAACAAAATGCTATTCCTAAAATGATTTTTTTTTCAATGAATACTATCCCTAAAATTGTAATAGGTAAACTCTTATTTATTTTATTTTATTATTTTAGATATAGAAAATGGATAGGAGACACATACATACAACAAAACAACCTAAAATAGATATCAGAACACTTACTCGATCCGGTGGTTGATCCCAGCTAAATTTGCACTTCAAAATCCTCAATCATGAATTCAAATAGACTTGCAAATCAACAACAAAAACTTAGAAATATTGATCAGTGTTTGGGGTCCTACTTAGGCCACTATGAGACTGATCTTGGAGGTATAGCAATCAATCCACCTTGGTAATTTTAGCTAATCATTCAAACTAAAAAGTATTTTTTGATAATTGGAGATAAGCAAACCAAATGCAATAGAACATAATTCAAACATAAGACATATTGATAGAAAATCAAACATGCGATAAGTGAAACAAGGGTTTTTGGGAGAAAATACTTACCCCTAAATCCTTGTAACCAAATTTGCACCTAGTCAAGGGAGACCACAAATTCAGAAACAAAAGAAATTTGAAAAAACCAAAAGTTTTTCCAAATTCATGCTCTGTATGGAAGAAGCGTAAATTCACAACAAAGGTTTAAATTTATCCGATAATGTAAAAATATAATAAATATCCTAATAGGAAATAAATGATCTAAATAAATTTAATTGATGTAGGAGAACTTGATTAGCCTATGGTGGAAGGAAGAAATCAATGAAATAGTGAAGGCATCAACCAAAATGGTAGACCTCTCCTCCTTCTCTATAAGAAAAATCTTGCACATGATCTATCATCAAGATTTCCCTACCTAATCACCTAAAGTAACTAAGACAAGAAGCATAAAAAATGAAGCAGCGATAAAGCATTTCAAAAGCATTAATTCTTGAGAGCATCAAAATATGCTTACAATCATCATGAGATGGTGGTATTATTATGATCCTTGTTGCCAGAAAGGAATTCCAACCTTTTTATTTATAGGATGTTTGTAAGGCAAGAAAACAAAAACACAAACTTGGTTAACAACTGACATCACAAAGAGTTGATGTAGGACTAGAGTTTAAGAGTAAAAATCTAAAATTGTCAAATTCATGCCCCATCTTGGGCAACCATGAATTTGATAAGGTTCGATAAAAAATCTAAACAAAGGTAAAAAATATATCAAACTTGCACTTAGCAATTTTGAGTGGCTTCTTAGGGAAATAAGGGGAAAATGACTTATTTGGATGGGTCAATTTTTGATGTCTACACCAGGCTTATTGGCTCCTCCTCAAACTAATGATGAGACTAAAGCCCTTCTATAGAAGAAATTTTTTGATATGAAGTGGAGGAGATCCTAAATGTGGTAAAGAATCTAGTCAACCAAAATAATATTTATAAAAAATAGTGGCAAAGAATAGTGAATGATAGCAACAAAAAAATTGACAACCTAGAATGATCCCTATCTTACCAAATATCATGTGCCTCGATAGAATATTGGCTAGGGAACCAAAGATAACTGAATGTAGGACAACATGGTCAATACAAATACTAACATAATTACCTAAGTGATGCCTTATATGTAATTCTAGACACAATCTATTGGATTACACAATGGCGATAAGAAATTCACAAACCCTAATATACAATCAATAGTGCCATGTGCAACAAGAAAATACGATGAGTTAGGAAATTATCCCTCACGTGCCCCTTGAATAGAATTTGAATTTAAATATAAATAGAATAGACTCCTTGGTAATGGTCCAATAGTGGATTGTAATCTTTCCCAAACCAGGAAATTCTATTCTAGTCAATTTTTATGATTATGGCACTAAGGGAGAAATTATTGATTAACAAGAAATCCTAGTTAACTAAAAAAGAGGGTTATGACCAAAGAAAAATAAAAGCTACAGAGGGACAATCCGGACCATCAAATAATAAAATTGAACCTCCTAAGTTGTTTGATCCTAATATAAAAATGATTGGCCTTGGGAGGAGAAGACATCCTCTCTATATTAAGGATAAGGGTTCAATGGCTTCAAATTAAAAGGTACATTTTTATGGAAGGTTGAATTAAGAGGCACAACATGACAAATAATCAAACCAAGAGATACAATTTGAGAAGCATAGAACAAACATATATTTTCCACCATGTGGGAGTAAGAGCGAAGTTGTGCTAGAAGTAGAACTCCTAACAATCAACCAAGTGTCTCTACACAACAAAACTTAATGATACAAGATCTTGAAGACATATATGTATATGTTGTGGAAGCGCTCAATACTTAAAAATCAAATATGATGAATCCACCTTCATTCTCTATCACCTTGAAAATTAACAATTATATTATAAGGTGTTGCAATTTTGACTTTGGAGCAATAATTACTGTCATATCGAAGGCCTTTTATGAAGAAATGAAATTTCCATCTACAGTGATGGTGAGTAGGCCTATTCAAATGGATGGAATGTAAGTTAATGTTGTAGGTGTGCTAAAGGATATTGTAATACCCAAATATTATATTTTTTCAAGAAGTGATCATGGTTGACCTCCATCCTTTGAAATGTTGTTATCTAGGGAATGGACCAAGAAGTTGGCCGATAATGGGTATCTATCAATGGATTACACCCATATGAAGGTCTTTCGATATGGAAATATGATCCACATAAAAAATGAAATGCCTAGTAATTATCTCTTGCATAATGTAAATGAAGACATGATAGTCAATTGGAACAAACTCTTCAAGTTCATAGATGATAGGTCTATCAAGGGAGAAACAACTTCTAAAATCAATATGATCATTGGGATATTATATGACAAAGGAAATCAAGAAGTGGAATAATTATATGAAGAAATAAGCTTGGAAAACTATTTAGTTATGGAGGAATCCACTAGGGTCCCAACCTTGACTAGTCAAGAGTCTCAGAAGATATACTAGACACATACCATTTATTTGGATGGTGCAAGGACTAGGAGTGGAGTGGGATTTGAAATTTAAATTATCAATAATTAAGGTAAAGTCATGAATTACACATGTTATGTCCTGTTCAATTGCACCTATAATGTGGTTGAATAGTAAAATTTATGCATAGGTCTACAGAATCTAGGATCTAAGAAATTAAAAATTTTAAGCAATTTTGAATTGGTTGTCAACTAGGTCAACTCATCCTATGCTGCTAAAAACTAACTAAAGTATTATTGATATTGGGTTTAGTAATTACTATAAAGTTTTTATTCTTATAAAATTATTGATATACTAAAAGAGTTAAACACTAAAGAAAATGAATTATATACATTGGCAACAAAATTTGACCCCACCAAAGACTTATGAGACAAGAATAAAGAACTAGGAGTGGTGTTCTAATGTTTAGTTTTAGATAACTTAGACCATTTGCAAGTGTTCAAAAATGATGAGTAGATTGTAGAATTCTTGATTATAGAAGCTCAATTTATTGAGGATCATAATGAATACATAGATGACATCAAATATGGAATGATCCAGCTCAAAACCAATCAATTGCCAAAGGAAATAATCATGTAGAAAATTTTGTTTAATATTGATGCTAGTGCTAAGAAGGCTCCCATAAAAATAAATCCCTTATTATACCATCCAATATAGATGACTAAAGGGAGGAATCTTGGAATGAGGAAGGAATACATAGAAGAAGACATCCACATATTCAAAGAGCTCTATAGTTAACATAATAATGTAATTTCTTGGACTTATGAGGATATGGTGGTGTATGATCGAAGGATTATTGAACATACTATAGATATGGATATAAGAACAAGGCCTTTTCAATAGAAACAAAGAGTAGTAAATCTAAAGAATGACTATGATAAAGAAGAAACACCTTAAGTTGCTACAGGACCAGATTATGTTTCCCATAAAACATTCCACTTGGATGACCACTTTGGTCCTAGTGAGAAAAAGAATGAAGACATAAGGTTATGTGTTGAATTCAAAAATTTAAATATATCCTCTATGAAAGATCACTAATGTCTCCCATCCATGGTTAAAATCCTTTATAAATTCACAGGGTCACAAATGATGTCACTATTAGACAAGTATTTAGGATACTACCAGATTTGGGTGAAATGTGATGGTCAAAATATAACCTTATTTACAACATAATGGGAAAAATTTACCTACCAAAGGATACCATTTGGGTTGTTGAATGGTAGGGCCACATTTCATAGTACCATGGACATCACATTTATATATCTAAAAGATTAAATAATTTTGGTATATCTAGATGACTTGATAATTCACTCAAAGGAAAGGAAAAATCACATTGAGCATCTAGAGGTAGTCTTCAAAAGGTGTTGAAAATTTGGTATATCCTTGAACACTAAGAATTCTATCTTTATGGAGGAAGTAAAAATCTTGGGTCATGTAGTGTCTAAATATGGACTAGCCATTGATCCTAATTATATAAAACATATTCAAGATTTACCCCTACCATCCTTAGTCAAATATTTTAATCCTTCCTAGGCCAGATCTTATTTGTATAAAAATTCATCATCAACTTTGTAAAACTGGTTAGGACTATAACTAAAATTATAAAGAAAGATGCCACATTTTTTTGAACCAAGGAAGAAAAAAACCTTTCAAGAGATTAAGGAGGTTATCACCAAGGTACTTCTCTTGATCAGTCCAGACTTTTCAAAGGACTTTCATCTGTATGTAATTAGCACTGATGAGAGCATGGCCACAATGTTGAATCAAAAGGATGAAATAGATAAAGAACATCCTATCTCTTTCACAAGTTAGTTGTTTCACAATTATGAATAAAAGCACACTCATTGAATCATAGGTATTTTCTATGAAGAAGATGTTAAGAAAATTTAGGTATTATTTATCAATGAAAGACCATTGTCTTTGTTGTATATCTAGACGTAAGATCACCAATTCTTCATGGAAATTTGGGTGAGAATAGAGCATGATGGATCAATAAAATCTAATAATTTGATATATAAATATAACCAACTAAATTTCTAAGAGGAAAATCCTTATGTGAAAACCTATCCATGGTCTGTGAAGGTGAGCAAGTGATAGTCATTGAAGAACTAGATCTAATAAAATTGGATGGATAGGAGATATCAAACAATACATGTTATAATGAAATTCACCTAGAGGATTAAAAATAAAGCAAAGAGACAAGTTCAAATGAAAACATATAGACTATGTGTAGCTAGATAATACTTTATTTAGAAAATGGTATAATAGAATACTATTGAGATGTGTTGAAGAAGGAAGATTCAAAGAACTTCCAACCAAGTATCACAATGAAGGAGGTCACTATTCTACTTAGACAATGACTCATAAGATTTTAAGGGCATGATATTATTAGCCAACTATATTTATTTTTTGCTTTCAACAGGTAAATAACTATAATGCATGCCATTTCTATAGGGATAGAAGGAGGAAATATGTTATGCCACTAGAGCCAATTATGGTTATAGAACATTTTCAATAATAGGGATTAGATTTTATTGGAAATATCAACCCTGTCTAATGCGAGACATGGCTAGGTCTTGAATACTGATTGCTTCACCAAATGCATATAAGTTATCCTAGTAAAAAATTCAAATGAAGAAATTGTTAGCAATCTAATGCTATTTCTCCAGGATCTTAATCTCAAATAATCTCACAATATTTCAAATATAAATATCACAATAATGAACATAAATATCACACAATATTATTCATAAATATACTAAAGCAATGCATAAATGCAATGCTTATTTGAGTTACATATTGCAGAGCTTTATCTTCAATATATACATTTAAATATGAGGCTTTTCACCTTCATATGTCCCTTGAACTTTAAACTTACATAAACTCTTAATTTTCTCATACTCACAAGAGATTTACATAAAGATAAATTTTCTCATGATTGCTTATAACTCCTCACTTTTAAACCTGACACTTCACTAACATAACTCACACTTACTATCTTGACAACTCACACAATATTTCCACACTTATTTGCATAACATATATTCACACTTAATAACATGACACCTACTTTAGACTCAAATATTAAACACACACCCTAAATTATTTTCAGACCATAAACTGTTAAAAAATATTCACAAGGTACTTGCATTAATCATGCAAGGTACCAAATAATGTAATACCTCCAACATCCCCTATAGTAAATTAATTGGTATGAATTCCTTTTGTATTCATGTGCTCTCGGTCTTTGATTCTTGTCTAGCTTGTTTTGATATTGGTACTGAATTTGGTTCAGGTTTTGATTTTGTCCCTTTGAGTTGTTACCTATATTTTTGAGGAAGTCATCAAAGAATATATTGTCATGTTCCTTTGCCATAAAAGTTTTGTGTTCAATATAATACTTCTTTTGATATCATTATTTTGGCAAAAGTTGATTCAAATTTTTTTGTGTAGTTTCTATCACATATAAGGTAAATGTGCCATTTTTGTAGGATCCCATGGCTTCAATTTTATTTAGTATTTTAATAAAAAAAAATTATTGCCAATTATAACTTTGAATTCTACAACTCTTCCAAAATTCAATAGTTGTGACACTAAAATTAAACTATTTGTTATTTCAGGAACATAAAGAACATTTTCCAGTGTGCATTAGGAATATGGTAGAGTGAGTGTAACATTCCTTGATCCTTGTATTTGATAAATTTTATCATCCACTATCTTAATTTATGTTCTTGGTTTTACTTGGAAGGAATCAAACCAATATAAGTTACCTATCATATGATGACTAGCTCTTGAATCAATGTACCAAGAATTATCTCCATATTCCAATTTTGGTTTTGATTGAAAATATTGTGGCTTATTATATGTTAGCACATGTCTATGGTAATATTTCTATTTTTGAAATTTTCTCCTCATGAAGCTTGGTTCTTTAAACCCATATGGCCTTTTTGATGCACTCATTTTTGCAACAATAAATACACAAATTTCTTCAAAATATTTTATTTCCAATTAATTTCTTTATTGTAGAATCCATTATAGCTCCCAAATTAAAAATAATCTTCTTTCAATTTCTTGTTTCAAATTTCTCTTCAATTAATTTTCTTCGATCTTCAATTTAACAATTCTTTGTAGAAATCCTTTTATCTCCAAAATTAATTCTTCTTCAATCATTTAATTCTTTCTTCTATTTTTTCAATGTTTCCTTCAATTCAATTTCTAATCTTCAATCTATTTCTTTAATCTTATTTTTCTTTCAATTTATTTCTTCAATTCAATTCAATATTCACCTTCTTTCTTCAAAATTTCATTCTTCAATTAATTTCAATTTTCAATCTTTTTCAATTCTTCATTCAATCTTTAATTCAATTTATTTTCCTTATTTCAATTTCAAAAATTTCATTCAAATAAATTTTCACTTCTTCATTCAATATTTATTTAATTTTCAAATTCTTAACTTTATCTTTCTTCAAATTATTTATTCAATTTCTACTTTATAGTTTTCCTTCAATTAATTCCTTTTTCAACTTTCTTATTCAAATTTTTCTTCACCTTTAATCATTTATCTTCTTGTACTCCCAAATCAATTTCCTTACACAATAATTTTCAATCTTCAATTTAATTCTTCTTTCATTATATTCTTATATATACTCAAATATTCTAATGCCTCTAATAAATTCATTCTTCTCACATTTTAATAAGTTTCACTTTTAATGTTATGAGGTAGATAACACCTTATCTTATTTAATGTTGATTCTCAAATTTCCATCTTGTACAAATTAGATGACTACAGTCTTACTTGCTTCTAACTGGATGTTGTAACCTTCCATAGGTGCATTATTAATTTCCCTAACATTTTATCTTTTGACCTATGTGATCGCACCTCTCTCTGCTCCTTATTTGAGTTTTCTTACTTTGAAATCATGTGTAGGGCTTGGAATTATGTTCTCTCCTACAAATGTCTACTCTCCTCCAAATTATAGTCGTCTCATTAATCTCCTGTACTTTCTATGAAGATTTCTTCTCCAAATGCACCCTCATATACAATTTTTCTTTGAATGTCTCATTTGAATACAACATTCCTCCAAATGCCTCTTCTTCCTCTTGGCTCTCTCACCAATATCATAACGTTGCACTTGCCGCAACTCTTGTTATGGCACTTCTTAGACTTGAATATCTCTTATCAGTCATGGTCCTTATTCAAAACTCTTCTCTAAAAAAAATTCCTCCTCTCCAATTTACACTATAGCTTAGTTGTTTCTTCACTGTATCTACACCTTAACCCTTATTTCTCTTTGCTCCCTCTCCACATTGGACATCTAACAAATATGGCTCTCATACCATTTTTAGCAATCCGATGTTATTTATCCAGGATCTTAATCTCAAATAATCTCACAATATTTCAAATATAAATCTCACACAAGATTATTCATAAATCTACTAAAGCAATGCATAAGTGTAATGCTTATTCGAGTTACATATTACAAAGCTTTGTCTTAAATATATACATTTAGATGTGAGGCTTTTCACCTTCACATGACTCTTGACCTTTACAATTACATAATCTATTTATTTTCTCATATTCATAGGATATTTACTTAAATATAAAGTTTCTCATGATCGCTCTATTGGTCAAATATATGCCTAATAAACAAACACTGCATTTGTGCACCCTAGGTACGACCAAAATTGAAAGGCCGAAGGAAAGAAATGTCCCCCGTGCCAATATCCAGAGAGGGTTGGTTCCCAAACTAAATCCTACACCAGTTGAAGACTAGAGATGTAGGAAAGAAACCAAAAAATGCGAAAATAAAAGGGAAATATGGCCACATGTCGAAAGCATAGGATTTGGGGCAGACTAACAATAGGAAATTCACCCAAGAATGAAATAGCATTTAATAGAGGAAAAAGCAACAGAATTTACTTATAAAATTGCGATAATAACCTTTAGAATAACACTCCAGCATTCACTCTCTTACTAGCAATATTTAAATCCAAGTGCAAAATTTAAATCTAACAGCAAACAAGAAACATGAATGTAAAATAGAAGTGCATAGTACAGAAGAAAATTGTACACAAGACCATTTGCAAATTTAGAAGCCCGATGCCTTGTATTGATGCAGAGAACTTGGAGAGTATTCTCACAAAGTGTCTAACCTCCTTTACAATAGAAATTTGCTTAGTATTTATAGAGGATTTCACCTCTTTCATTAAATGCACAAGTAAACAAAATGATCACAGATCAAAAACAAAAATGAGGAAATTCCTCCTTGGAATCATTAAGTTGTTTTGAAGCTTGATCTTCTTCTGGTATTGTCTCTTAAGCCTAACAAGCTACATAGTCTATTGTCGCTTGTTTTATAAGTTCCTGGCACAATGCTCTACCTCTAACTAGCTTGGTCAGGTGTATTTCCATGTCATACTCTTGTATTTTAGTTACCCAACCTGCTCTTGTATCACCGAGCTCTCCCTGCATAATGAAACTTCGTACATCAGGGTGAATAGTATAAACTATGATTTTACTTTGTGATAAGAAGTGCCTAAACTTTTTTAGGGACTTCATGATAGCGTAAATATTTTTTTCAATAAAATTATACTTTTCCTCATTCTCTTGCATGTTTTGACTTAGAAAAGCGATAGGCCTTTCTTCATTGTCAGCTTCCTTCTGGGTAAGTACTGCATCATAGCTTCCCTGTTCACCTATAGCATATATGATAAAATATTTGGAGTAATTTGGGTTTACCAGTACTGGAGCTTAAGCTATTTGCTCCTTGATCTATTTGAAATATTATTTTCTTGCATCCATCCATTTGAAAATGACGTCCTTTTTTCACAATTTAGACATAGGTTTAACAATCTATGCAAAATTTGTTGTGAATTTACATACAAAATTAATTTGATTGAAAAATAACTGCAAACCCTTTTTGTTTAGTGGAAGGGAGAGTTCCAGAAAGGCTTTCACTCTGATGGGATCTATTGCTAAGCCATATTTTTAAACTACATGACCAAGTAAGATTCCTTCCTCTATGACAAAAATAGATTTCTTTGGATTTATGGATATCCCAAACTCTCGGCACTTTTCCAGCACTTTCCTGAGGTGAGTTATGTGATTTTCTTTTTTTTGAGAAAAGACAGTCATATCATCTATGTATATCACTAAAATTTTATTTGCAAGTTCTCCAAAAGCTACATCCATGGCTATTTGAAAATTTGCTCCAACGTTTGATAACCCAAAAGGCATCCTTTGATACGCAAATGTTCCCCATTTGGTAGTGAAGGTTATTTTGAATTGATCTTCATCTTTTACCCATAACTTATTATACCTAGAGAAACCATCTAACAAAGAAAATCTCTCAGCTTCTGCAATAGTGTGTAAAATCTGATCTATCTGTGGGAGAAGATAATGATCTTTGAGTGAAGCTTTGTTTAGGTTTCGAAAGTCAACACACAGTCGGATATTTCCATTTTTATTTCTTACTGGAACCAGATTAGTGACCCATGTCGAGTGCTTAATTGGATATACAATCTTATCTTCTAGTAGTTTTAGCAACTCTTGTTTCATCAAATCTTCTATTTTTGGATTTACTGGGCATTGCTTTTGACATAAAGGTTTAGCGCCTTCTTGGATTTCAATCGTATGTTGAATTGTTTCCTTTGAGTATACTTTTAAATCTCCATAGGTCTAGGTCATTATATTTGTAAATTCTTCATATAATTCTCTAATTTCATTCAGTTCTTCATCTGTAGTATTCACCCCTACTTTGATGGCATTTTCAAGTGATATTTTAGCCTCTTTATATCTATGCTTGTCAACTTTCATCTTATGACATGTTGACCTATCATTGTTATCAAAAAGAGGCTCAAGTGTGACTAGCCCCTTAGGGATGTGATTATTTTTCAACTGGATGACATTTTCCTTGTCTTCGTCTTCACTTTCTATGTTTCTATAGTAGTTCATCTCATGAAATAGAAAATCTATAATGTGTTGATCATTTTCAAAGACCTGCCAGAAAGTATCTCTATCAGGTAATGAAGGTCTGTATATCAGTCTGACTATTTTTAATTTCTAGATAACGTTGCTTATAGAGTAGAAGTTTGCTCCTACCAAAGCCAACAAATCAGCATGCATATTTTTCTCCCTAAGGATTGCTTTCATGTTCAGGGATTCAAAATATTCTAGCAAGTCCCATACTTTATTTCTGTAAGCCTTAAGATAATGTTGTTTGCTTACACATTTTTTTGTCACTTGATTTACTATTAGTTTAGAGTCACCAAAAATTTACAGTTTTTAATACCCATATTTTTTGCCTTCTTTAGTCCCAAATAGAGTGCTTCATATTCTATTGCATTATTGGTGAAGCTCCAAGTTAACCTATAAGAGAAAATATTTTCTTCACAAGTTGGAGCAATGAGAATAATACCTGCTCCAGCTCTATTTTTGCATCCATCAAAGAAAAGTTTCCACAACTGATTTGTAGATGGTGCGGGAGTAAATTTATCCTTTTCAGGTTTCATAATAGTGTAACTCCCTAGATCTGTCTCAATCATGGCATTGAAATCCAGAAGATAAAACTGATCTTCTTCTTGTAACTCATTTAAGGCTTCATCCATTGGGCTCAAGTCTGTTAGTTCCTCTATCATCATGTTTACAGTAGTAGAGGTTTTCTCCTCTTCTCCAAGTTTTTTGACATGGAAGGTGGAAGGTTTTTCATTGAATATCTTTACCATTTTTCCTTTCAATGGAATCTCAAGGTGTGAGAAATCAAGAGAGAGATATACTCCTATTTTAGCAGTAAATTCTCTATATAAGCACATACCAAAATAAGGCTCTAAATCCACTACTACTACTTGTATGATTGTGAGTTGGGGAAGCCTGTGCAAGACTATAGGAATATATTTTATCATGCCTACCATTTTTATAGGAGTCCCATCCAATTGTAAGACCCCTGGAGCACTCCTTGTGTATTCCATCCCTATTATAACGCACACTACTTTGGGCATAACAGTAGTTGCAGCTCCAGAATCGATCATACAATTATGGACTACCCACCCTTCCATTTGGAGAGATAAATAAAAAGGGGGAGGTCTATTTTTTCCTGATGTGGAAGTAAGACTTGCTTGGGTAGAACTCAATCTAACTAGGTATTTATCTTTATTTTTTATAGACCTCAATGATTCTTGCAAAAGATCAATCTGCCCTGGAACCCGTAGGGCTTCATACTTAGTGGCCTTGGAAGGTGTATTTTTCATCTCCTCTACGATATTAAAAGGAAGAGCATCTATGCTTTTTTCTTTTACTATTGTATCAAACCTATTTTTGTAACCCTGAGTAGCATCAACTCTCTAGCGTTTAGTCAGTGA
Source organism: Wollemia nobilis (assembly GCA_028583015.1). Taxonomy (NCBI): domain Eukaryota; kingdom Viridiplantae; phylum Streptophyta; class Pinopsida; order Araucariales; family Araucariaceae; genus Wollemia; species Wollemia nobilis. The sequence continues at coordinate 24,370,405 of JAQPPZ010016957.1, read as the reverse complement.
AGGACACCTCAAATTTTCTCTGGCATGTTCTTGAGTTTCTATCGCTTTAGCTGGAGGTATTTCTCTTTGAATTTTTGTTCCTTTTGGATCTAGCTTTTGTGGAGGTCTTTTCTCAATAGGACTCTTTGTAGGCATAGGTAATTTTAAAGGATTAGGGTCCTTAGGATCCATCTGAAAAGGTTTCTTTCCTGATCTTGTCAGAATAGAAATTTTTTCTAGGGAGGGAATAAAAAAATTATGGTCATCTTCTTGAATTATGTTCACCTGACCTTTAAGGGATCTTTCTGCCTTTTCAATAGCCATTTTCTATACCTGATGATGATGAACCATGTATTCAGTTTCCCCATGAGGATAATTACATGTGGAACATCAGTAGGATGATTTGGGTGAGGTATTACTAGGTTCACCTTCCTTACTAGCGTAGACTGTATTTGTTTTTTTATAATTACGTGCATTGGTAGATGCCTAATATCTGGTTACTTGTGGGTAATGTCTTGGTTGAGAGTTTCTTTCTGCTTCTCTTCATTCCATAAAGATGAATTTATTTGATAGAGTCTTATAAGATACTTGTAGATCTTGCAAGATCGCCAGTTGGGCATCTTGAGTAGACGTATTTCTCATTGAGGAATTAGCAGGAATAGAAGGAAGCATTGGAAGAGTGGGTGGTGTCGGTAGAAGTGGGACATTGATCTATCCATTCCACTTGGGAATATCAGCAATAGGGGGAACTGGGAGAGCAGCATTTGAAATTTGAGGTAAATTAGGAAAAATGGGAGGCATCATCTTTGAAGGGAACCTTCCTATGGCGATCAAATCCTTTTCTGCTTTCAGTGCTTCTTGATAGATTTTAGGAAACATCGTCACCCAGGATTGTATGATCTCCATACTAATTTCTAAATTAAAAGCTCTTAGATAGTAGTATATGGCTCCCTATGGGGCTGGTCTCAGACCGTCGGGCACTCTATTTCAGGTTTGATCGAACCTAATATTGAAATCCACCATCTCCTCTTGTGGAATTGTTTGAATGAAACTAAACTTATTTAACAATGAAAAGGGGTCTGCATGCTCATTAAAATCTTCCACTAGTTTACCAGCAAGTTGGGCCCAGGTAGATATAGCCTAGTAGTCAAGAGCTTTGTACCAATAGATCATTTTTCCTTTGAGGTAAATAATCAGGATCCTGATCATCACGTCTTCCTCTGTGATGTTATATGTTGGTGCCAATGCAGCCACATCTAAGTAATGTTCATAAGCTATCTTCCCAGTACCATCATACTGGGGTAGTGCTTTCAGATCCGTTGATGGTATTGGATAATGAACTACAATATTTAAAGGGCTTGTATGATTCCACAGAGGATAAGGCAGATTTGGTAGATTTCCAGCCATTGTAGTTGTATTGGTAACTAGAGCTAAGGTTTCGATAGCAGCAGTGCTAAAGGAGGTTGTACAGGGAATGCACACTTGTCTTGGATTGGTATTGAGAATAGAAAAAGTTCTTGCAACCAAAAATGGGTTAGATCGAAGGCTACCAAGATGTAGCTTGAAGAACTCTATGGGTTATTCTAAATTTTTTGCTTTAGATCTGGTTATCATAAGGATGGTTCATAACCAGAATCTGGGTAAGGACTTTTTTTTTCAAGGTTCCTTTTTGGTGCGGAGTCGCTAGGTGATAATAAAAGATTGACAGGTCAAAGGCTTCACCAGGACTTTGATCTATATATAATGTGTGGGATTTGGGTCCCACCGAGCATGCCAAAAAAATTTGGAACGAAATCCGCATTAGGTAATAATTTGCGCTAAAGACTTCGTCAACATTGAAAGACTAGGCTAAAATAGAGTTTTCCTGATTCAATATCCAAAGAAGGTTGGTTCCTTATTTTTTATAGGAAAAAATGGGGGAGAGAAGGGAATGCATAAAAGGGGGAAATATAGCCAAAGCTAGGAGATGATAAGGTACATATTAAGCAAAAACATGGGACTACTTCAATATTTTGCAGAAAACCATAATTATAACCAACGTATGGAAAGCTAAGATCATTCAGCGTGTATTTCTATAGCAGTTTCTACGTGAATTAAATTGTAGATCTTGTAGAACACTTAACACAAAAATTCAGCTTTAAGAATTAATGCATGGTACGTTCAACAAAGACTAAATTAGCAATAAACAAACGTATACATACTTGTACACCAATTGAGCCCAGAACCAAGATAGATGATCTCTATTTATATTTCAGAAGTCTGAATACATAGCCTTGTAAACACCTAAGATTCAACTTAGTGTTTAGGTCGCTCATCCTATATATAGATTTTTACATAAATAGAAAACTAAAAATTGTTACAATAAATTACCCAAAGGCTTATCCTAGGAAAACAAAATGATTAGATGTCACGATCTTCTTATTATAGAGATATTTCTTAGATCATGAATCTCCTAACTAATATAAGTTAAGATATTTCTATTACAAATATCTTCTCCACCTCTTTTAAGAAATCATGGTTTACTGGTTCAAAATGTCGCACCATCGCGACAATTCTTCCTTGCTCACCGCTGGCCCCCAAAATGTCGCACCACCATGACAATTCTTCCTTGCTCGCCATTGGTCCTTCAAAATTTTTTGCCATCACGACAATTCTTCCTTGCTCACCGTTGGCCCTCCAAAATGTCGTGCCATCGCGACAATTCTTCCTTGCTCACTGCTGGCCCTCCAAAATGTCGCACCATCACAATAATTCTTCCTTGCTGACTGTTGGTCCTCCAAAATGTTGCACCATCATGATGATTCTCCTTAGAAAAAATTTAGGAGTATACCTTTATTTCCTTGCATCTTGTCATTTCAACCAACAGGAACACTATAATGCTCATCTAGAAGGATAGCATCCACCCAACTCTAACAAATCGTAGGTGGCGGTTGTTGTGATTCAACGTTAATTATTCTCTAGAATATTTATAAGATTCATAGGACTTTATGCTATGGAGAGTAACAAACGGTGGAATGGGATGTCATTCCAGGTTATCGTACGAGGTAGTACATGAGGGTTCTCATGATTCATAATACAATTGCGAAATAGCCAACAGTAATCCAAGACTAGGGAAGTTGGTCTTAGGGTTGGAAGATCCAGTGGTAGATGGTATGGAACATATTATCATCAACTACAATATGATTTGAGATACTTGGACCCAAAACCAGAGTATTGGTGGACCCTAATAGTGTCCATATAATGATGAACTACTATTAGGAACTAGATATAATAACGCTAACTCTACCATAGGATTGAAGTAAAAATATGAACTAAGACTGAGTAAATATTAGTAATACCAAGTCCTCCATGCTACGATATGGAGAAACTATGCATCCACCCTTCCATGTGTTATGGTCCCTATAAGGATAACCCCTTGTCGAGAACCCAAAACTCAAGATAGGAGAAGGTGGATCTCACAAATGGCAACATATTGCAAGATTTGGCCAATCTCGAGCACTCATGATTTCGTTTGTAGTGGTATATGATCTCAGAGTGCGAATACTATGCTTATATACTAATAAAAAATTGGGTGTGTAACAATCAGTTTATGACTTTGAATGCATTTATGATGAAATTTTGATTTTGTGATTTTATCAATTTGGGTGAGTAGACTTGGGTTGTTACATCCTTGCCAGGATTTTTGCAATATTTCCAAAGAAGTCATCAAGGAATTAGAATAGTGACCCCTTCTACAATCATTTCTAACAAATTCACAAGCACTCTAGATAAGACAATCAGACCTATTGGAAGCAATATTACTTCTCCTACATTCTAAACCTCCCCCAACAAAGCGATTTTTTACGAGCCAAAACCTATGATTATTTTAGGGAATTTAGTCACGTGAATTATTCTCCTATGAAATAAATATATCTCGCATTCCATTTCATTCCTATCCATCTTCCATAGAAAATTCTATGAATCTCTATGCCCTACACTCAAATGTTAGTACATCACCTGCAACTCATTCGTTGCTTGACACACACCCTAGCTCAAAAGCTTATTTTTCATTAATCCCACATGCTTGTGGATGGTTATAGTCATGTCTTATATTTTATTTCTTATAATATGTAAATTCACATGAAATCTATGAAGGCCATATAATTTTTTTAAACAACATATTTGGAAGAATATTCTTTCAAAATATTCTGATTGTAAGGAGACTATCTCCACTTTTTTTGTTGCACAACAAGATTTTATTGTTCTCAAAATTTGGAGCATCAAACTAGTTATGAGTATAGGCTTATATATACTCATCAAAAATCATTTTCACAACCGATCTAGTGGATCCAATATTTCAAGTTTTGCGAAGAATTGCTTGAGCCAATGAAGCATCAAAGTTTGGGTGGCATGTCTTCCAAATCTTGTGCTCTTCAATATTTTCTCCTCACCTTTTGTACACATTGTATTCCAATGATTTTTTTGATGGGAGGAATGATATGGATTATTATATTAATTAAAAAAAATTTGTTGCACAAGGATTTATTGTTCTCACACTTTGGGGCATTAAACCAGTTATGAGTATAGGCATCAAGCTCTTCAAGATTCTGATAGTAAGGAGACTATCTTCACTTTTTTTTGTTGCACAAATAGAATTTATTATTATCACACTTTAAGGAATCAAACCATTTATAAGTGTAGGCTTATACATACTCATCAAAAATCATTTTTCACAATTGATCTAGTGGATCCAATATTTTCAAGTTTTGTGAAGACTTGCTTGAGCTAATGAAACATCAAAGTTTGGGTGGTCTGTCTCCCAACTCTTGTGCTCTTCAAGAAATCCTCATCCCATTTTATACACATTTAAGTCTAATTATTTTATTGTTGAGAATAATGATAAGGATTATTATATTAATTAAACTTTAGTTTTAGCTAGATATTATTAATTAGGTTTTAAATTAAATTTATTAGGATTTAATAGATTTTGAAAAGTTTTGTCAAGCCTTTTGGCCTTATCCTACAAATATCTATCAGGGTCTTATCTTGTTGGCCACTTTGCTCATGGTTTTGGGACAATGGTTTTTCTCCAACCATGGTTTGTAAATGTCTATAGATATATTATGTGATTAATGAAAATCAATTGGATTTTAGGCTTTCTAGTTCCATATAAAAATATTAGGTGCCTTGTCAAGGTGCTAACCAAGGAGTAAGTCAAACTCATAATTTCATGGTTGATACCAATACAAAATATAGCAGACATGGTGTCTTCCATGTAATTATAGGCACAACCCCATAAAATGTGTCAAATACATTATGTATTCTTAGATCATCCAGTATAATCAACAATGTGAGGCTTCAATACGCCTCCATTTTGGGACAACTAGTTCCTATAGCTAATCAGCTTATGTATCAATTCCAAATTGAATATTTAGTACCTACCCTACCCAATCCCAACAAGACCATCCTAGACAACTTTTATGTTGTAAAAATAAAGGAGGAGTTGACATTTAAAGCCAATACACTAATCAACAAAGGGTTGAAACTAGGGGTAAGAAAAGATTTTGAAGTGCAACAAACTAGGAAATAAATTGATACTAGGAAAGGTACTATGGTCCTTAGGATATGGATGCTCCCTTTGCACTTAAAATATAAAGAGCCCATAATGGTGCAACAAGAGAAATAGAAGGAAAACACAAGAAGGGAGGCTAAAAATGACTTATAAGAAAGGATAGACACGAAGTAATAAGGGTTTTCTAATAGATAAGGAAATGAGCCTCCGATGGATAGAGGAGATGGAAGAGCAATAAATAAATCTATCGAGATGGAATCAAATAAAGGAAGAGGTCAACTTTAGAAAAAAACAAACGATAACCAAAATATCCCTCTCACAAATGGACACACGATGGCTACAAGGCGATATCAAAAGTTTATGATGCCAAGTGAGCATGATGCTATGAAATTCAAGTTCAACATCACAAAGGAAATTAAAATAACATCCACTAAATTTAATTTTTTAGAAGCATTAGCTCTACTAGAGCACCAAGATCTACTCTAGGAGGCTCTAAAAGAGTGAGAAAAGAGTTATGCTAAGGGTAAGCATGTTAGATACTTGTTGGTCAAGAATCTACCTTAGGTATAGAATATTTCATCTATGCACCCTAGACCCGGCCAACATTGAAAGGCCAAAAGGAAGAAATGCCTCCCGTGCCAATATCTAGAGAGGGTTGGTTCCCTTACTAACTATTTTTAGCTTGCAGATATAGAGAACAAGAAAGGAATGGGAAATGATTGAAAGGAATGGGTAAAGGGATGTAAGCCAATTAATAAAGGGGTGATGAACAGGTAGAAATATCAACAAAATTTACCTTGAACCAGTAGCATTTTAAACAAAGAATAAATAGAAACCAAAACTAAAATCCCTTAAACATGTAGTTTCTAGGGATATTCCAACATTCACCCTTTATCGATAGCTAAATCCAAGAATAGAATTTAAACTATTCGATAATGAGATGAATTTAATAGAAATAAATAACAAAAAACCTACACATAGGAGTGGATCAAAATTGGAGCCAAGAATCCCTTGCATTCATAGTAGAGCTCGAGTTTACAAAGCTTTCAAGCAAATTGTCCATCCTTCTTACATTGAACTTGCTAGTTTTTATAGAGGATTCCACCTCTAAAACATAAATGCTCAACCAAAAAATATTGTTGTGGTAGCCAAGATTTGATTTTAGAGCCCATCAGAAATTTATGAGGCATGGCTCAATTTTATGACTCCTCAAAAAGAAACTGCATTACTTTAATATGATAATGCAATTCACCTGCAACATCGTCAACGTCGTCTCCTCACTTGTTGGGACCACCTCAATGGCAAAGATCATATTCTGAGATCCGAGGGGATTAGATTTTGATTCTCCCCTAACAAACTATCATTAAAAGGGTGAAAGCACATTCTTGAGAATTAATTTTTTTGTTGAAAAGCACCTTCAGGTGATCATCACTGAATCAGGGGAGAAAGAGGAGTTTTGTGGAGAAGAGATGCAAAAGGGATTTTTGACGCATTACTCGAGCGAAAGGGGAACTCACCATGGTGGGCCCTGATTTTATCTTGTTCAAACATTGGCCTGAAAGGGCTTTCAATATTTCCTTTACCTAAAATAAGATTTTTGAATATAGCTTTGAACACCACATGAGCATCACTTTGATCCTGCCCAAACCTTTTGTCACCTTGTTGAAGAGGTGGGACCCAACACATGACCTTTATCACTTAGAAAATTATAAAAAGGCATTTTGGCCATACCTTCTCTAAAATGGATTTGCGCTCTTGAATGGGAGAAAAAATGCTTGGGTCCCACTTGGTTTTCGATCAAATTCTAGCCCAAAAAAGAATTTCACTACACTTTTTCCCCAAAATCAAGTTTCATCAGTCGCAAATCTCACTTGGGGTGAACTTAACCAATTTTTTTCACCATACTTGAGCTCAAAATGGGCTTTTGGTAGAAGCATGGTGTGAAAGAGCCTTCACCCATGACTTGAATTAGGAATAGGCACCATGAATGCCTTTGCACGATGATCTTCCACCCAGGCCTTTGCTTATGTGCTAGCATGAAAAGACTTGTGTGAGAAGAGTTTGTCAAAATCGTATGTTTACTGGGTCCTCACACCATGAGAGCTTGAAGAAATATCCTACATGGTGAGTGAAAAAGGGATTGCATGCTCCCTTGAGTGCAACCAACAAATCTTGACAACAAAACATTAAAAGGAACACATTCTGAAAGAGAAGAACTTTTCAGGGTAGAAGATATTATTACAATATGATTGGACACAAAATGGTTCTTACGTCTAGAAAAATTTCTTGCAAAAACAATGTGGTAGGGATGCCAACATCTCTAGCATATCATGAGGGTATTGAGCTCACCTCAATGTGAAGATACCAAGCCTTATATTTTGGGATCAGAGTCATCATCACTCTCTTCTTATGAATGCTTACTACTGGTAGCAGACTCTTCCTCTAACTTCTCTCTTTTTGCTTATTCTTCCTCTCTCTTATGATCACAGTCTCCTTATTCTTCTTGATCTTCTTCATTCTTTCCTTGATCTTCATGTTGTTTGGGAGGCTCTGATTGAGGGATACACTCATAAATGCGATCATAGGTCACCTGAACCAGGGCCCAAGTATCTTCTTGGAGGGCACACGGTCTTGGAGCTCTTTAACTAGGTACCCGAAGGTTTCAATCTGGTCAATATCAACAAAGTTAGCCCTCTAGCTGAGATCCACCAAACAAGATTCGATCCGTGTGAACCTTGTCATTAATTGCATCACTTGGGTTTATGTAATAGGCTCATCCCAACTATCAATCTTAGAAGTGTCACCTTCAAAGGTAGTCCAAGTTGGGTTTAGTTCTTCCTTTATCAAAATAGCCCCTTCATCGTCAGTGAAGCCAGGGAAGCCGAGTTGCGCGAGGGCTTCAAAATACATTAGAGAAATGTGCCTCTCCTACTCGAATACTTCTAACAACCTTCTAGCCTCTCGGGCTCTTTCCACTTTTGTGAAGTAAGCCCATAGAGTCACCTTTGTAGTTGCCCATGATCGAGCGAGTGGACTCATAGGAGTGAGCTAGAGGTCCATATTTTCTAATGTTTGTACTTTCATAGCCAGCTCCAGCCAGTGGTCTATGTCTTTTTCGACATCCTCCATGATAGGCCCACCATGGGCAACTGCTTGCTTGGCTTCCCAAATGAACTCTAGCACTATCATTGCTTTCAATGCCCTAGCTCAAAATTTAGCTAGGAAATGATAGCGAACCTCCTTGATGCAATCTTTTGTGAAGACCTCTGTTTGCACCATCTTCTCTATCAACTGAGCTTGCAGTTCTTGGATTTGAGTATTCAAGGTTTACACCTAGATTTTCACCTCCATGTATGCTTTGAGGTGATGTTCAGTCACCCTTTTTTACTTACCCACCTCTTGCTCCAAACTGGCCACGCGTTGTTGCAACTACGTAAATTCGAACTAGGCTTCCTCGATTTGTGCCCTTGTCTGTGCCAAGGTCTCCTCGAGCTCTATGTTTTTAGCCTTGAATTCAAAGAAGAATGCTTTGAAATGCTCCCCATGAAAATATATGGAGCCCATATCGACCTGGATATTCCCCATCTTTTCTGTTGTATCAATTGTTCTCAGGTCTTCAATAGTGTGATGATAGGAGTAATCCATTGGTGCCATCTCCTCTAGGGGATTTTGAACCTTGGGCACCTTCTCCACCGTGTGGAGCTCCATCTTCTCTAGGTCAAACATAGCCCTTTTTTCCACCTTAGCTGGAGCTTGCATGTTCTTTATTTTTTGACCCTTGAGCTAGCTTGATGAACTCTAATGTGCTTGGTGTACGCTCTCCGTAATCGGGTATTCTTATAGAACTTCTAGATCCATTTCCAGTGGTTCCTACACTCCAAAGAGTAGTGTGAAGGGAAAAAGTACATGCTAGGGGTGGGCTTCGATGAATGAATCAAAAATAGATGAGGAAGCAATCATGCTAACTCTTAGGGACACTGGGGTTTGGATGTTTGTGACCGATGCATTAGGATCTGGTATTGCAATATCATTGTATGCTACTATAATGGAGGAGGTGAATGAGAGAAAAAATGGGTTTGGGTCGATAGTGATGGTGGATGCAGTGACTAAACTGATAGAAACTTGAATAGGGGTGGGGATGGATGACATGGGAAACGTAAATGTGTTGGTGATGGATGCAAAGGAACTAAACATCTAGGAGATAAAATGGGGTAATGGGGGGAGAAAAAACTGGGATGCAAGAAAAGGTATGGTATACATGGGGATTTTGAATGAATTTTCAGTGGAAATGAGGGTTTCGATGCTGGAAGACATGGTCTCCAAAGGCTCAAAAGTGAGGGAAGAAGAGAGAGATAGCATAGCGGGCTTGGACATTGCCAGAGCCAAAATGGTAAACTGTTGCATGATTGGGCTCACTCTTCCTTCTTCCATGTCTGATGCATCTACTTCCAGGTCAATCATCTCCATCCCTTGCCACTCTTGCTTTACCATAATAGGGACTTCAGGAACATTTGCTTCCATGGTTACCAATGTTGCATAAGGGTTTGTGTTGGAGAGTCAAACTACACATTCTGAGAATTATTTGCAATATGAGAAAGTGAAGGTGTTGTACCAGTGCTACTCCTCATCAGAGTAACCTATTTCTTAGGGAGGAGTTGTTCGCCTTTCTCCATGACAAGTGGATCTTGTTCAATCGACTGCCCTTGTTCTTCCACCATGTCCTCCACTCTACCAGGGCTTTGAGTGCTCTGAGGCATGATATCGACAAATGAGATAGGTTGGTATGTGTCAAAATTTATATCATATATCATGGAGAAATTTTTGTCCAACATGAGAAACTATTCAAATATCTGCATTTTGTTGTGGACCCTCATGATCCACTAGTTGGTGATCTTATCATTTGACCAATCAGGCAATTTGTCCTTCATTGCCTGTAACAACCCCTTTTTAGGTACATGCACTAGGTTATGTGCAATATCATATTCGTATTCCATTGTGTATAATTTGTACCATGATGGAAGTAACATCATCTTCTCCACGTGCCATTCCAAATCGCACCCTGTGGTATTATTACGTTGTGCTTTGATATTTGGGTGTGGGCAACTGTGGAAGCTTTTTGCTCCAATAAATTACCTAAAAATATCTAGTGGGTCATACCTCCAACATTAGGGGAGCTCAACTAGACCAAAATCATACAACGTCACTACAAGGAATGAGTTCTTCCTGGTGAGTGCTACCTCAATGTCATCGAATTGAAAAGGTGAGATGCACGTGTGTGGCTTCTTTCTTTCGTGCCCATAGATATCATTGGTGAAGTCGCTTTGCTAAGTGACTTTGAGATTGAAAAGGTACTTCATGGTGTAGTAAGGTAGCAAGAAATATTTTCTAGTAAACCCATAAATCCTTATGACAAGGCCTTGTGTGAGATGGAATACATCGTCTAGTCTCTTCTGCAATACCTCGTCTCTCATTTTCTTTAGCTCTTGTTTGCAAATGCTATAGATGAGCTCCAGAGTAGGGCTAAGGAATATTCTATTAAATTTATAATAGGATTCCATTTTCAATAAAATTTGAGTCCACTGATAAACTAGTAGCGTCTTGCCCTCTTCATTAGTGCATTTTTTGGTGATAAAAGTGAAATGATCGTGCATGTGGTCGAAGAAGTACCAATAAAGGAAGGAGCAGTGTTTGAATGGCATATCCTTACCACCCTGCACTTCACTCAATAGTATATGCATTTTTTGCACCATCCATTTTACCCAGTTGAATAACACAGGCTTCATCTCTGGTTTCATGACGGTGAAAGAGTAGAATTTGCCATGTGAAATACACTCCATGAGAGAAACTTGCCACTTGTACATTGTTGCATCTGTGGAGAGCCCCATAACCCATGCCAACATGGAGTATAAGTCAAGATGCTTGAATTGCTTCAGGGGTTTGGGCAACTCTGGAAATTCTTCGAGTGTTGGTTTCTCCACCAATTGCATCTCCATAAACTGTCGCATCGATGTCGTTGATTTGTACCTTTCATTCTGCTCAGTTATATTGATTTTTATTATTGTGTAGTCGGGAGGCAAATTTCCTCCACAAGTGAAAGCCTCTCAAACATCATTGGTAGAAATAGCAAACAGTCTATCCCCTCTAGCATTTCGGACCATCCTGGTCTAAGGGTCATAGAATCTAGTAATCCCGCATACCAACTCTGGGTAGTTATGCATAGGTGTGCATAGGTACCAATAAAGGTGAGAATAATAAGTGGCAGTTCGCTTGCTTTCAATAGATATCCTCATCAACATGGCATCGATGATTTGGCATAGTTTTTGAACATTATTATTCGTAAGCATGCAATTTATGATTCTCCCCATCCTTTAGGTGGGTGGTGGTAGCTATACTTGTTTCTTCTCTCTTTTTTACCTCTTTACACCTTCCCCCTTTTCTCTGGATCTCCTTTATTTGTGGTTTTCTCCTTTTGGGGCTTGATAATTTTCTTACCCATTTAATTATTGGAACGACCCAAGCATTTGCTTGGAAATAGATAGTGACTCATCGTTGCTTAGCACACTATGCTTCACCAGTAATCCTTGCACCCACAACTGCATCCGAGTAACCAGCGTTTCTTTAACAAATTTTTTTTCTTTTTTGCTATAATGTTGGCCTTCTTATAGCACTATGATCGACCCCCCACCTTAATTGTGTATAGGATGAAATAAATACATGTGGAGATCGTGGGTGAAACTGGAGATCTCTTTTTCATCTTTAAAAAGTGGTTGAGCACTTTATCCAATGATGAATAACTACATGGGCTACAATCTTGCTTGTAGATCATGATTCACTACTTTTCGCTTTTTGAGGCACAAATTCCTACTTCAATGGACTTCCTTGGGATGTATGTTCGCTCACTTTTGCTTTGAAATGCACGTTCGGGGTATTGAAGAAGTAAAACTCCTTTTCGCTCACCCAAACACTTTCATTATCCTTGAGATCCGGAATGGTTTTCGCTTAAAAAACCAAGTGAAAATCCTTTCGCTCACTTGATTGCCCAAAAATAGAAAAAAACGTGTGCATGTTATCTTCACCCACTCTTGCCATGTTTTGTTGCCAATTCAGGCATTTTTGAAGTGAGTCTTTCTAATTTAAGAGATCCCCAAAAGTGGATACTCCATCCTTTAAATCAATTTTTGCTTTAAAAATAAAGTGAAACTTCTTTGCGCTCACTTGAACGCCCAAAATAACTTTCTTTGACTTCGACTTTGAGAAAGCATATGATATTTGAAATTTCATGCACAAGCAAAATTCTATTAAGGCAAGGGTGCTTTGATATTTTCTCCATGCCACGTAGCACCTTTGATTTGTGGGCCCAATTTTACCCAAAGCAGTGAAACTTCTTTTGCACAAACATAGGAGCGAAACTCCCTTTTCGGTCATACCAATGCCCAAAAATAAAACTTAGCCAAAATTCATGCAAAGCTTTTGTTAACTGGTAGAAGTGCTTAATATACTCTTTCTTTGGGATGGAAAACATCCCTTTTTATTCCTTGCCATGCAACATTTGATCAAAAAAATAGCTTGAAGGAAGTCCTGGTGGGCCACGATTTGGATCTCGCTCAAAAAGGGAAGCGAAAGCACTTTTCACTCAACAAAATGCCCGAAACTGCCTTTGACCAATCTTTGATGTCGAAAAACAATTTAAACATTAGAATACCTCTCCCTGACATGTGGTGCTTAAAAGAAAGAGCTGTATTTTTGAACATTCATGTTAGTGAGAAGCACGCATTTGACTTTGACTACAAGTTTTTATTGATCAATGTAAGTGAAACTTCATTTCGAAACCTTTGGGGGCCAAAAACATCTTGTGGTCACCCCACCTTAGCCATAGCTTTCGCTTCTTAAGATGTTGAAACATAGTTTCACTCTCATGCAAAAGCAAAACCACCTTCATTCAACTTTGATATATCGAAATGACATGGCACTTTTATCTGCTGAACTACTTTGTCAGGCGATACATTTAAAGTAGCGAACACAAACCCCTTTCGCTCAAGAGGAGATCGAAAATGCTTTTTGCTGGTTTTAGTGCTCGAAACCACTCTTTTTCCTTTCTCTCACGCTAGAAAACATGTAAACTTAAAATAAAGAAAACCACTTGACTTAAACTCTTCTGCTACATTTCCCTGCCAACTCGACTCCGTACCTTGGTAGGGAGCTTGGCCAAAACTGCACAGCTAAGAGTGCAAAGGGAAGGGAAGCGAAGAGACTTATTATTTGAGAGAAAATATATATACATACAAACAAGGGAAAAATTATGTACACCATCGAGGAACTTTTCCTACTACTTCTCACTAGTAGTATACCTTCAAATGAAGGTCATTGAGTGATATCGGGAGAGTGAAACCCTTCAAATCTTAAAGAATGAAATATTTTACCTGATTAACATCGAAGATTCAAAATGGACCCTCCCATAATGCATCAAACTTGTCATGATTCCTTGTTTTAGATTTTCTCTCATTCCATTTCAACACCAAGTCACCAACCTAGAAGGTACAATAAAAGGTCCTTTTGTCGAACTAATTTTTTATGGTCTCTACATGTTTCATAAAATCTTCATAAGCTTTTCCTCTTTCTTATTCTAACTACAACAATTGAGCCAATATGGCACTCATGGGATCAAAATCCCTATCTTCATTGCCAAGCAACCAGAGCGATTGTAATACAGGCAACTCAATGTGTGTAGGCAAAATTACTTCCTTCCTGTACACCAAAGAATATAGTGATGTCTTGATTGATTTTTTAATTGAGATGTGGTCAGTCCATAGGGTTTGATCCAGTAGTATGCTCTACCTCCGCTTGTTGCCTTCCAAGGTTCTCTTCAGGATCCTCAGTAAGTTCTTGTTCATGGACTCCACCAAACCATTCCCCTGTGGGTAATAGTTAGATGAAGTTTTTAAGTAAATTTCGTACTTACTTGCGAATTCATATATTTTGGCACCGATGAAGGGAGTGCCATTATATATCACAATTGCATATAGTATTCCAAAGTGAGTTATCAATCCCTCCAAGAAGGTGATAACCACCTCCTAGTTAGCTTGCTTAGTTGGCACTGCTTTCACCCACCGGGTAAAATAATTTGTAGTTATTAGAATATACTTATACCCTATGGAAGAGTTGGGATCTATCACCCCAATGAAATCTAAACCCCACTATTGGAATGGACCTTTGAATTGAATGGAGTGCAAGGGCAAATAAGCATTTCTACTCTGATTGACGTATCTCTGGCACTTGTCACACTTCTGGATGACCTCGAAGGCATAAACAAAAATGGTGGGCCAATAATAGCTCGCTTTAATGATTTTTAAGGCCATAGGCCTTCCTGCGAAATGTCCTCTTGATATTCTAGAATGGAATTCATCGAGGATCCTATGTTTCTCTATCCCCTTGACACACCTCAGGAGAATCCCATCAATATTCCTATAAAACAAACCATTCGACAACAACACATACCTATAGGTTTTAAGCCTGAACCTTCTCCTCTACAAATCACTGAGGTGATAAGGACACCTTCTGGTATTAAAGTATTTGAAAAGGTCCTCTATCCAGTATTTATCATCTACTGACCGATTTGCAAGGCTACTTTCTACACTTGGGTCTTCCTGTTGAGTGTTAATTTTACCTAATTATGAAATTACACTCTCCCTTAGGGTTTGGATCTCCAAAACCCTCTCTTGTAAAGAAATTAAACAAACAATTTCTCCAAGGTCTCCACTATATTAGCATTTGCATATGTGTATTAGTAATCTCAAATAAAAATATATCAATTTAAATGCTTGGAACACCTTAGTGATTGCAAGTAACTGTAAACAAGGGGCAATGTTGGTTTATTTTACCATGCTACCTTAATGATTGTTCATGAAACCAAAATAAAAAATAAATGTGAATTGGCCCTCATATGACCACGATGTAGTGTCTTAGTTCTTTTATCTTAAGGATTTTAAGGTAGATTTTATCTTCCTTGTTAAGTGGGTTTTAATCAAGCTTTACCTTGCATTAAATCCTTTTTTAAACATGAAAGTAAAGATTAAAATCTATCTATGAATGTGAATCCGAAATGATGAATAAAATCCTTAAATGTAGCTTCTTATCATGAATATAAAGATAGCCTTTGATATGAATAATAAATTATTTCTCTTTGGTGAAATCAATTTTCACAAAGAGATAATAATCTATAGCCTTGAAATATAGGCTTTAAAATTTCATTTAATTATCTTTCTTTAATGAAATAATTTTCATAAAGAATAATAATTTAATGTGTTAAAACAATAGCCTTTTAATGTAACATATAATTTTGTGCTTGCAAGTAAAAAAATATGAAGCTGAAAAAATCTGATTTGACTCCAAAGTGTGAAAAAATAAAATTCCGAAATTGTAAAATTTGCATCAAACAACCATTTTCAAATATTTGTATAAAATTGAAATTACCTCAGAATGAATCCAAATTTGTTGTGTATGATATATTTTACATCATTCTTCACAGCCATGTAATTATTTTTATCATTTTAATTTTTTTTTTTTAATCTCTGAAAATTAAAAAAAATAGGAAAAAGAAAGTTAGAAAAAAAAATAAAAAATAAAAAATAAAAAATGAAAAATAGAAATGTTGCAACCCCGAATTTCTCCACAGATCCTACAAGCATTAGTATTCTGCATAAAACCAGTATTAGAGTGACCCAACTTCATGCAATCAACATCTAATACGGTGCGAGCTTCAAAGGAAAAGGGTGCAATAAACTGAAAACAAAATCAAGTTAACCATAAAAAATGCATAAAACTTGAGACATTTCCAATTAATTGCTACAAAAAGATATTCAATATTCCATTACAATGCAGAAAAAAATGCCCAAAGTTGGCATCCAAATGATGAAAATCAACCCAGCAGTATGCCTTCCTCCTCTTGAAAAATCCCCAAAATATCCAGCCCTTTTTATGTGCATCCATCTGTTTTTTAAAGTCTTCTCTCATGACCATTCGTTTCAGGTTTCCAAACCCTTGGTTTCTCCTTCCAACGCTGTTGTTTGGTTTTCCTTTTCTTTTTTTCAATTTTTTTTCTCAAAACCCTTCATTGGTTTTCCATAACGTCTTTCTTTCCTTTCCTTTATTCTCCTTTCACCTTACCTGCATATAACACACGTGAATTAAATTTTAACATTTCAAAAAAAAGAAAAATACTAATAAAATAATATACTAAAAATGTTTAAAGAAGATTTTGACATTTTCTATCTACCTGTACATGCATAAAAAAAGCTTGAGTTAGATTTTTTATTAAAAATAAAATAACAAAATAAACTTTTTTTTTTTTTTTGGTAGATTAAAAGTGGGTTTTTGTCAAGGATCCCAAAACCTAATTACAAAGGATCAGAATACAACACGAAACATCAGAATGAAACAAAAGGAATTTGTCCAAGGATGGACAAAAGGACAGGCAAGGAGAGCCCAAAGGAACAAAGTAAGGAACACGCAATCCTTTGCGCCAGAGGAAGACGTCTTCCTTTGCGCCAAAGGAAAAACGGGCAAGAAGGGAAAGCCCACCAAAAACCCAAATTTGAATCACAAGGCGCTGAACAAGGGCGGGAGAAAGCGCCAAACCGCCCCAACCATGAAAAATCCTTTTGAAACTTTCCCATGGGCGGGAAAAGGAAACAAAGCCAAAGTTTTAAAATTTGAAACATCCCAAGGGCGGGAAAATCAGAAACCACCCTTGGGAAACAAAGATCTAAAGAGAACCAGCATCCCACGCAGGGGATCCTAAAAAGAAGCAAAATGGAACAATAGCCTGAAGATGGTACTCTAGTGGTTCAACAGCAAAAGGAACACCCTAGGCCACAGGGTCCTTATGTAGAAAAGGAAGCCTTCGAAAACACCTACCCAACAAAGGAAGCAGCAACAGTAGAACATCACTTCTGAAAGAAAGGATGAGAGAGTGCCACAAGAATTCACCAAGAAGGAAGCACCAGGATGCATGACTGTAGACGTTAGAGCACAAACCAAAAAACATCAACCATATATCCCATACAACATTCAACAACAACTTCAGGGTCAAAGAAAAGCAAGTCCTTTAAGGAATCAACAACAAAAAAACCAGAGGTCCCCAGAAGCCATGGAAGGAACTGAGACCCGCAGGAACTACGACTTCAGACCCAAAGAGTAGATTCACAGTAGAAAGCACATGGGCAACCCCTCAAGCCCAAAAGGATGTTGTGCAAAACTGCTCATGAAGCCATAATTCCTCAGACCCACAAAAAGCAACTTCAAAAGGAGAACCTATAAGGATTCAACAGCAAAAAGACCAGAGGCTGCAAAGCCACGAAAGGAACTGAAATCCTACAAGACCCACCACCTCGAATCCAAAGAGCAGAGTCACAATATCAAGCATGTGGTCCTTCCACTGACCAAAAGGATGTTGTGCAAAACTGCTAAAGAAGCCAAAATTCCTTAGACCTAGCCAATCACCACTGAATATCCTCAATGAGCAGATGTCAAGAAGACTTCCAAAAGTAACTTGAGAAAACCCAGGAAGAGTCCTAGGGAAGAACCTGAACCTAAACATCCCAGAACCCAGACACCGAAGGATGGAACAGTGGGACAAAAATTTTCCCACCTTAGGGCAAGGAAAGGTGTAGAACATTGGATCAAGGATCTCCCCCCAAAAGGAGATTGTTTGCAACACCTTCCTTCCATGAAGGATGGGAAAATGTGCCAAGGAAACTGGGAAAGGATCAGGGACCTAGGACAGGGGAAAGGAAGGGATGTAGGAAAGAGGAACAGGACTTCCATGGGAAGTCACCTGCAGAGCCCCCCTCCCAAAGTAGTTTCAGGTCTTGCAAGACCGTTTTTCACAAAATAAACTATATTAAAAGCATAAAGTTAAACTATTTAAAAAAAAAAAAACATTAAATTTAAACTATTTTAAAAAATGAACTAAAACGTGGTGAATGAAGCACCATGGCTTCATTCACTACTTTTCTTTTTATTTATATTTTTATTGTTTTTACTTTTTTTATTTATTATATATATATATATATATATATATATATATATATATATATATATATATATATATATAATCTTTTCACTTTTTAATTTTTTTTATTTGTTTATATATATAAAATATATATATATATAAACTTGTTTTTTTTTTTTAAATTCAAAAAGCTTTATATAATTATATATATATTTTACTTGCTTTCTCTTTTATATTAAATTTGATTTAATTAATTTTAAATGTTTGAATTGATTTAATCCAAAACATTAAAATTAACCAAAACAACAAAAAACAAGGAGGAACCTAACCAATCCACTAGACACTCAAAATGAAACAAAAACACCCAAACACAAAAATTAAAAAGTGGGTCCCCAATTATTGGGGCTAGTTGTGGAATGGCCACAACAAATGGTGACTCTACTGGGAAATGCTCCTGAGCATTTCGGTAAGAACCCAACCTGAAACGAAAACACGCAAGATTAGCGAGACATAATAATTTAGCAACGTCCCAAGAAGGTGGGGGTAAACAGCTTCAGAATGAAAACAACTAATCCATCTGCCTTTGCTTAGTGTGTGCAAAAGTGATTCATTTTCGCATTTCTAAAAGTCCTCCAGATTCCATCATCCCTTTCTGCATTAGGCTATGAAGTACAACTCACGAAGTGAAGACTTTTACAGACAGAGCCCCACTGCCAGTTAGGCGTCTATAGCCCCGGTGAGGTTTATCTAACTCACCCGTGTGTTCACTTAATGCTTTGCAAAGCCCATCTATCCTAGGTGTGTCAAGATTTCTAACGCTCGTTCTCACTTTCTCTTTCTTTTTTTCTCTCTTTTTTTTTTTTTTTCTTTTTTTTCTCTTTCTAAGTATCAAGCTTTGCCTAGCCAGGGCCCCACAACCAGTCAGGCGTCTATAGCCCCGATGGAGTTTTCCTGAACTAGATGATAGACTTCGAAAAGTCTGTTGCATCGCTTATACTAATGAACTCTTGCAAAAGCATCAAGTCTCACTAGGTTAGAAAGCCAAAGTGGAGCATTTTAGATTTTCGCCTAGGGTTGCATAATCAAGACAACTTCATCCTTCTTACTTTCAGAAACACCATTTAATGTGTGTGTGGGTCCCATGTGGAGCTTGGGCTAATATTTCATTGTTCCACTTTCCACCATTTTAGTCCCAACATCTGAGCATGATCACCAAATAACTCATCCCCCTTTTCTTGGGTTCATCAGTTTTTCAAATCAGGTGCTCCCCCTACTAAGCAAAGAAACACGCAAACGGGCCAGAGACCAAAAGTTAGCGACCACAAAACATCACCTCAAAACAAGGGAACAACCTAACACACAAAACTAAAAACACAAACCAAAACTAAATCCAAACCCAAAATCAGGAAAGCACAAAAGCAAAAACCAAAACTATATACAAATGTACAATATGGTACAAGATGGTGCAAAAATTTGAACTATCACTTTCCAGGATCCCAAACATGATTAGAACATTTCAAGAGATATATAACGTGATACGCATGCCAAACTTTGTAGGAACCCAACAAAAACAAGATTAGGCCAAACAATGCAACAATCTTCATCTTACCCCTCTCACCATACCAATTTGATTTAGTTCCATTAATAATCCTATGGTGGAGTTTCAAGTTCTCAAATTGATTAGACAATAATTGATCTTCAATTCTTTCTTGTTTATTCTTTAAGATGTCAATTTCACAATTCCATTTATGGTGTAGAAATAAGCTTTCATTTTTAGATATGAGATCTTGCAAATATGAACCTATTTCTACAAATTTTAAAGCCAAATCATTTTTCAAATCTGTAGACCAATCAAATTCATGTAACCGTTTGCAAGCACCTAGGATATTTATTAAATGAGCATCATCATAAGCTTTTATCCTAGATTCTGTTACTAATTGATTATGAACTTGATTTAACACTTCAAGCATACCAACTTCATTTTCATTCAATAAAACAATATCATTAGTGGTGTGAGGAGAAATTAAGTCAAATTCTTTATCAACCACAAATGACATTTCATCATTGATAGTATTTGAATCCATCAATCCATTAGACAAACCTTCACTTGCATTTCGAATGGTGGAACCTAAAAGGTGAGATTTTACCTTTGGCACTTTTCCATTTACCATTACTTGGAGAGGATTTGAAACTTCCTCTTTTTCCTCATGACATTCATCATCATCATCATGTAGCATTTGTTCTTTCTCCATGACCTGTTTATCAAAGACACCAAACTTAGGTACCCAATTAAAAACATGTCCATCACTTTCAAACCATAAGTCTTGTCTATCTAGGGATGGGTCAACTAACACATCTCCATGATCAATCACTTGGGTTGTTTTAGATAACGTGATATTTTCAATTGGATCATCGGTGATATCAAACCCAAACCATTTCGGTTCTGAAATTTCCCCATTTTGAAATGGCATAGACATTGTAGAACAAGTAAGTGGATCAAGATTTTCAATTTCTTTTCCCTCAAAGGAATCCAAAGCAAATGATTCTCCTTCTTTATCCATGGTTGTAGAATCCTTATCATTTTCCAAAACTTGATGAGATTCTTGATTCTTCTTCCAAAACTTCCTCAAGTTGTACAAGATTTGTAATATCCTCATGCGAGAAAACACTCCTATTATCCTGCATATCAATTGACACAAAAATTTCATTAGAAGATTTAGAGCGAGCATATTCTTCCCATTTCTTCCAAGAATCATAGTAATCATCTTCCAAAACCAAGTTGTGATGCTCAAGTACTTCTTCATCATCTTCTGATTCATCAACATGTTTCTCATCCAATTCATCTTCACCTTCCCTAGATGGTTCAATTATTTCCAAAAGTGGGTTATTTCTTGAATTCAAATTTGTGAGGCTATCATAATCCAAATTGGTAACCCATGATTCAATTTTATCATAATTTGGAAGGTGTAGATCTTCTTGGCCATCAGTTTCAACAATATCATTCAAAGTATCTTCCGAGAACAAGTGGTGAAATTTTGTTATGTCTTCAAATGCATTTATTGATTCTCTTTCAAGTTCACTTTCAACCACTTTTGATGGCTTAGGAGCTTCTATAAGGGGATCAATTTTTACATCTTGCTCCATATAGTCACTCCAATATTCCTTTGCAAGTACACATGACCAACTCATATCCTCATAGGTTTGTTCATCCCAATCCTCATTTGTGGGTAATGATTCTAGATTTTTTCTTTTCAAAACAAAATGTTGATCTTTTGGTTCCAACTTCTTGTTACCCATCCATAGAATTTCTTCTCCAAAATCTTCATGCTCTTCAAGACATTCTGAATAGGCATTTACTTCAATGTAAGTCACATCAAAGTCTCTTCTATCACCTGAAGGAGCATAACATGAAATATCATTAAGATTAGCATTATGAATTTTCTTCCTAGGATGATTTGGATGCATACATTGATGTGCTCATTTTTGTGATGGAACCACATATCTACTTAACTTCTTAACCACCTTCTTTTGCTCTTTTACTTCCGATACAAGCTTCTTGGGTTGAGTGGTAGAAGTAGTAGGATTAGTTGGATTGATATCAATAGACAAAGCTTGAACACTTGTTGTAATGGCTCCATGAGTGACCCCATGATTCTCTAACCATGATGGAGTAGTTGGATGGATAGAAGTACTCGTATAAGCACATGTGGGAGCATACGTAGGTATGGTAGGGTAAAATTGATTTTGGGGAAAAATGTTTGATATCAAATTTTGTTGTGCCCATGCTTGATTTACCATCGAGGTTTGATTGCAAGCCCCTAGTTGTCCTACCATAGGTAATTGCTCCATCCCATAACCTTGTGGCCTTAATTTTTGATCTACAATCATAGCTTCCATGTAGGCCGAGGCAAGATTAGTAACCAAAGGATTTGTCCTAGTGAACATGGCAAGCAATGGATCCAATGCCCCAAAGTATATTTGAAGAGCACCGCTCTCCTCAATAGTATAGGGAGAAATTAATCTCGCATAGAGCTTTCAAAATCTCATGTTGAAAATTCTCACTGGCTCATTAGGTTCCTTCTTGCAAGAAGCAAATTGTTGATAAATCGTGACAGGATCAATGGGCAACCTAAATTGATTGATAAAAGCAGTTTCCAATTGGGCCTAGGATGTAATAGATCTAGTGGGTAAATTGATGTACCAATCATATGCCACCTCATCTAGGCTCCCAGGAAACAATCTACATGCCACATCCTCATGTTCAACATTCCATCTAACTAGGATATCCACATAGGACTGAATGTGCTCCTCGGCTAATGTTGTGCCATTGTGCTTAAACTTGGGCAAAAGTTTCTCTATGTTCTTGGGTAAGTCATGAGCATCTCCACTAATGTTCAAAGGATTACCATGCACCCCATACCACTTTCCAGTATTTGTAGCCATTAGTGAAACTCAAAGGATAACTTCAAAACCAATTTGTTAGTCAAATAAATATTTCTTACAAAGAAGCATAAAATGACTAACCAATCTCAAATGTACAACATATGAATAATCATGTTAGCATCAACCAAGAGATATGTATCCATTAAACCATGAAATTGAAGAACATTCTCAAATTTACAACATGTTAGCATTAATGCATCATCAAAAATAGAGAATGTTAGAATCAAATGAAAGTAATCATATGGAAACAAAACCTCGTTAGTCAAGACCAATGTTTTGTAAATAAATATTTCAAGTAACATGAACAATTTAGCATCTAAATGGCAATAAAATAAATCAATTCAAATCCTCCTAGCTCCCAAAGTGTGAGTGTTAGAGGAAACCAAAGATGCTAATCAAATGAACTTGAAATATTTAGCAATTCAAAACTTTCAAAATTATATCAAATCACATTATTCCTGTATGAACAATCAAAAAGCGTTAGATCAATGAATAGCAATTCATGTCCTCCTTTTAGCACTACAATGTTGTGTGTTAAAAGAGGTCTAAAGATAATAATCATAGGGCATGAAATATTCCACAATTTAAATCCCTATAGCATTTAAAATCACAATAAAATAAACCAATTCATGCCCTCCTTCTAGCGCCAAAATGTTGAGTGTTAATTTTACCCAATTGTGAAATTACACTCTCCCTTAGGGTTTGGATCTCCAAAACCCTCTCTTGCAAAGAAGTTAAACAAACAACTTCTCCAAGGTCTCCGCTATATTAGCATTTGCATATGTGTATTAGTAATCTCAAATAAAAATATATCAATTTAAATGCTTGGAACACCTTAGTGATTGCAAGTAACTGTAAACAAGGGGCATGTGTTGGTTTATTTTACCATGCTACTTTAATGATTGTTCATGAAACCAAAATAAAAAATAAATGTGAATTGGCCCTCATATGACCACGATGTAGTGCCTTAGTTCTTTTTATCTTGAGGATTTTAAGGTAGATTTTATCTTCCTTATTAAGTGGGTTTTAATCAAGTTTTACCTTGCATTAAATCCTACTTTAAACATGAAAGTAAAGATTAAAATCTATCTATGAATGTGAATCCGAAATGATGAATAGGCTCCTTAAATGTAGCTTCTTATCATGAAGATAAAGATAGCCTTTGATATGAATAATAAATTATTCCTCTTTGGTGAAATCAATTTTCACAAAGAGATAATAATTTATAGCCTTGAAATATAGGCTTTAAAATGTCATTTAATTATCTTTCTTTAATGAAATAATTTTCATAAAGAATAATAATTTAATGTGTTAAAACAATAGCCTTTTAATGTAACATATAAAATCACCTCTCTTTAATGAAATCGAAATTTTCATAAAGATAGGTGCACTTATGGCCTCGAAAAAGATAGCTTATGAAATGCCATAAAATTAACCCCCTTCGATGAAATTGAAATTTTCATGAAGGAAAGTTTATTTTATGCTTGCAAATAAAAAATATGAAGCTGAAAAAATCTGATTTGACTCCAAAATGTGAAAAAATGAAATTCCGAAATTGTAAAATCTGCATCAAACAACCATTTTCAAAAATTTGTATAAAATTGAAATTACCTCGGAATGAATCCGAATCTATTGCGTATGATAGATTTTACATCATTCTTCACAGCCATGTAATTATTTTTATCATTTTAATTTTTTTATTTTTATTTTAATCTCTAAAAATTAAAAAATTAGCAAAAAGAAAGTTAGAAAAAAAAAATTAAAAAAAAAATGAAAAACATAAATGCTGCAACCCCGAATTTCTCCACAGACCCTGCAAGCATTAGTATTCTGCATAAAACCAATATTAGAGTGACCCGACTTCGTGCAATCAACATCTAATACGGTGCGAGCTTCAAAGGAAAAGGGTGCAATAAACTGAAAACGAAATCAAGTTAACCATAAAAAATGCATAAAACTTGAGACATTTCCAATTAATTGCTGCAAAAAGATATTCAATATTCCATTACAATGCAGAAAAAAAATGCCCAAAGTTGGCATCCAAATGGTGAAAATCGGCCCAACGGTATGCCTTCCTCCTCCGGAAAAATCCCCAAAAGATCCAGCCCTTTTTTTGTGCATCCATCTGGTTTTTAAAGTCTTCTCTCATGACCATTCGTTTCAGGTTTCCAAACCCTTGGTTTCTCCTTCCAACGTTGTTGTTTGGTTTTCCTTTTCTTGTTTTCAATTTTTTTTCTCAAAACCCTTCGTTGGCTTTCCATAACGTCTTTCTTTCCTTTCCTTTATTCTCCTTCCACCTTACCTGCATATAACACACGTGAATTAACTTTTAACATTTCAAAGAAAAGAAAAATACTAATAAAATAATATACTAAAAACGTTTAAAGAAGCTTTTGATGTTTTCCATCTACCTGTACATGCATCAAAAAAGCTTGAGTTAGATTTTTTATTAAAAACAAAATAACAAAATAAACTATATTAAAAGCATAAAGTTAAACTATTTTAAAAAATAAATAAAAAGAAAAAGAAAAAAAGCATTAAATTTAAACTATTTTAAAAAATGAACTAAAACGTGGTAAATGAAGCACCATGGCTTCATTCACTACTTTTCTTTTTATTTATACTTTTATTGTTTTTACTTTTTTTTTATTTACTTATATATATATATATATATATTTTATTTTAAATTTTTTTATTTGTTTATATATATAAAATATATATATAAACTTGTTTTTTTTTTAAATTCAAAAAGCTTTATAATTTTTTTTTTATTTTACTTGTTTTCTCTTTTATATTAAATTTGATTTAATTAATTTTAAATGTTTGAATTGATTTAATCCAAAACATTAAAATTAACCAAAACAACAAAAAACAAGGAGGAACCTAACCAATCCACTAGACACTCAAAATGAAACAAAAACACCCAAACACAAAAATTAAAAAGTGGGTCCCCAATTATTGGGGCTAGTTGTGGAATGGCCACAACACTTCCCACTGGTATGCTACCACTTTGGAGATGGCACTCCTAGCGAGTTCTTGGCACAATGCCTAACCGCAGACCAGCTTGGTGGGTCTAACTTCAATGTCAAATTCTTGTATCTTAGATACCCAGCCAACTCTTTTGTCTCTCATTTCTTCCTAAATGATAAAATTTCTAACATCTGGATGCACAACATACACAATTATCTTGCTCTGGGAAACAAAATGTTTGAGCTTTTTCAGTGACCTCATAACCGCATGTACTTATCTTTTAATGAAATTGTACCTCTCCTTGTGTGGCTAGATTACTTGGCTGAAAAACGCTATTGGCAGCTCATCTCCATCTTCGCCTTCCTGCGTGAGGACTGTCGCATAGCTCTCTGGTTCCCCAACTGCGTAAAGGATAAAATCCTTAGAGTAATCCATATTTACCAAAACCAGAGCTTGGACAATCCATGCCTTGATTTCCTCAAACGCTTGCTTCCTCTTCTCCATCCATTTGAATTCGGTATCCTTTTTTAGGAGTTCAGTCATCAGCTTGACTACTTAGGTGAAGTTAGATACGAAATTTCTAAAAAAAAAATTCTGCCTGAAGAAGGATTGTAGACCCTTCTTATTTACTAGTAGTGGAATCTTAAGAAGGGCTTCAGTTCTATCAGGATCAATAGCTAGCCCTTTTTATGAAATCACATGGCCAAAATTTTACCCCCTTTTATCGCAAATATGGATTTCTTTGGGTTAATGGATATCCCAAATTCTCGATATTTTCCAAACACCTACCATAGATGCAAGTCGTGCTCTTCCCTCTTATGTGAGAAGATGGTCATATTGTCCAAGTAAATCATTATGACATGGTTCAACAACTCATCAAATTCTAGATCCATGGCTCTCTGGAAGCTGACTCCAACATTTGAGAGACCAAAGGGCATTCGTTGATAAGCGAACGTGCCCCATTTAGTGGTGAACTTCGTTTTGTATTGATATTCATATTTCACCCAAATCTGGTTATACTCAAAGAAACCATCAAGGAGAGAAAACCACTATGCTCCCACCACTATGTTAAGAATATGATCGATTTGAGGTAGTGGGTAATGGTATTTTGGAGATGCTTAGTTTAAGTTTCGAAAGTCAACACTCAAGTGGATATCTCCATTTTTCTTTTGCATAGGGACCAAATTGGCCACCCAGGAAGAATGCTTAATTGGATATATGATTTTTGCTTCGATCATCTTTAAGAGCTCGACCTTCATTAGCACCTCAATATTTGGGTTGATGGGCCTCTGTTTCTAGAAGAATGGTTTGACCTCTTCCTACAGCTCTATTGTGTATTGTATGACACTTTTGTCATATCCCTTCAAATCTTGGTAGCACCAAGTGAAGATATCCAGATATTCCTTGCATAGAGCCTTGATTTTCTCGAGCTCTTCAAGGGTGCAATTAGATCCAACCTTGATCACTTTCCTGGGTTCTAGATCCAAGTTTTTATATTGTCTCTCATCTAATTTGATCTTATGGGTAATGGACCTATCATTTTGATCGAATAGAATTTCAAGTGTGATTAACCCCTTTGGGATGTGATTATTTTTTAGCTAAATCAATCCCTCACTCTCTTCTGCATCTAGGGTTATCCTATCGATGGTGCTAGCTTCGTTGATCGGGGAGGTGATGATTTGCTCATTGTTATCAAAAACTTTCCAGTGGATATTTTTGTCAGGTATTGAAGGCCTATAAACTAACCTCACCATTTTAGGATTTTGTATCATATTATCAATCGGTGAAAATCTGGCGCTAAGGGATGCCAAGAGGTCAACATGCTTATTCCGCTCTCATGAAATTGACTGAATGTTCAGTGTTGTGAAGGACTCAAACATGTGCCACACTTTGTTACGGTAGGCTTTTAGGTAATGCTATTTCAAAATACATCGGTTGGTAATTTGATTGTAAATTAGCTCTGAATATCCATAGATTTGTAACTATTTTATTCCTAGATTCTCTATCTTCCTCATCCCTAGGCATAGGGATTCATATTCAGTTGCATTATTAGTGTAGCTCTAAGTAAGTGTATAAGAATAGGTGTTCTTCTTTCCTGAAGGAGAGATAAGGATGACCCCTACTTCAGAGACATTCTTACATCGTACACCGTCAAAGAAGATCTTCCACAGTTGATCGAAAATAGGATCTTCATGACTTGGTGCTTTAGATTTTTTGGGCTTGGTTATCGAGTAGCACCCTATTTATTTTTTGATAATGGCATTGAAATTGCGTATGGAAAATTCATCTTCTATGTGAAGCTCATCCAGGGCTTCCCCTATAAGGTCTACTTCTCCTACTTCCTTAATCATATTGACTAATTCTGCTTGCTTCTCCGCATATTGGATCCTTTCAATATGAAAGGTAGAGGGTTTTTCATTAAAAACCTTAATCCTTTTTTCCTTGAAGGGAATTTCTAGATGCAAATAATCCAGGGATAAATATCCCTCTAGTTTGATGGTGAATTCTCTTGATAGGCACATACTAAAATATGGCTCTAAATCCACCACCACAACTTCTTGTATCACGATGATTTATGACATCTTATGCAACACGATCGAAATATCCTTGATCACCCCTACTATCTTCACCAGAGTCCCATCTAGTTGGAGCACTCTAGGACTACTCCTTGTGTACTCCATACCCATAATCTCATAAACAACCTTGGGCATCACAGTAGTTGCAGCGCTATAATCGATCATGCAATTATGTACAACCCATACCACCATATTGAGGGACAAATAGAATGGTGGGGGCCTATTCTTCCTGGTGGTTGAGGTAGTTAATGTCTAAGTTAAGATAGTTTGAGTTGGCTTTTCCTTGCTCTTAGCAGTCTTCAGTTATTCTTGCAATAGATCCACTTGGTTGGGTAGCTAAAGCACATCAAAAAGGCTTACCTTAGATTTTTCTTTAGTTCTTCAACAATACTGTATGCCTATGTACCAGACTCACCTCCCTCCTTCACAGTCTCGTATTTGGTTCAATACTGCTATGTTGCTTCTACCCTTTGACACTTGGTCAATGAGGGGTACCTAAGCCTTTCTCTTATCTGGTCTCTTGTCTCGGTTTGGGGCTGGAAGGGTGAAGCTTGTAGTTTAGGAACTCTCTCCCTAGCTCTCAGAGGTAAGATATCCTTCAATAGGATGTATCCCTTTCGCTTTGACACTTGGGCAGGCTCTTTTACTAGTAGTAGCATCTTATCACTTGGTATCTTGGAACTAGCAAGCACTTTTAATGTTTCCATTTGAACCAGATCAACTTCAATTGGTTTTTTACCTACCCTCATAAGAACAAAAACTTGTTTGATATGGGGAATCATAAAGTTACGGTTTGCTTCTCTGATCATGTTCACTTGCCCACCAGGTACGTTGTCTACCAAGGTATGTACATAGTTCAAATGAACCATGCAGGTCTCCTCATTGTGTGGTTCATTGCAGGTGGAGCACCAATAAACTCTATCATGTGGACCAACTTCTTCATTATTTAACATGACTACATTTCTTTTGAGAGCCCTACTAGAAAAAGTAGCTTTTTCTCTAGTAATCGAAGGAGGGGTGAATCTCCTTGGCTGGAAACTCTGATCAGACTACCTCTTTTTTAGTATGGTGATCTCATTCACCATTTCCCTCATCGATGATCACATATCCTGTAATTCTTTGACCTGATCCAGATTTATAGGTGTTGGAGGTGCAGGCAATGGCAATGGTGCCAACGATGCAGTGTGTTGGGGAACAACAGGTGCAGGCAAGTGCGAAATGGGTACCATTTGGTTCTAAGAAGAACTGGAACTCCATGATGGAATAGGGTACATTGGGGGTGTAGGCAATTACTGAGAGGATGCACAAGGATACAGATGCTAGGGTAAATATGAAAAAATTGGCATGGTCATTTTTGGAGGTAACTTACCAATAGCAACTAAGTCAGCCTTAACATTCTGTGCCTGAGCATACAAGGCTGGAAATATGTTGATATTAGCATGTCAGATGCTAATTTTGATTTTAGAATAGAAATCTCTCAGATAATAGAACGTCGCTTGATTCAGAGTCGGCCGAAGGCCGTCAGTAACTCTCTACCAGGTTTGGGCAAACCTAAAATTGAAATTAGCTATCTCCTCTTGTGGGTATCTTTAAATAGTGGTGAACTGATGCAATAGTGAAAAGGGGTCTATTTTCTCATTAAAACCTTTTATCAGTTGCTCTGTCAATTGATCCTACATGGTGATGGTAGCAGGTGGTAAGGATCGGTACCAGTAGAGGAGTTTACCTCTGAGTGAGAGTACTAACAACCTTACCATAACATCTTCATCTATGATGTTGTGGATAATGGCTAGAAAAGTCATATCTTGAATGCACTCATAAGTTATTTTCTCAGTGTCATCATACGTGGGCAGGACTTTAATGTTATGGTTGGGATTTGGTTCTAAGCCTACTGATTCAGTGGTCGTGAATGATTCTACGCTAGAAACTGCCTAGGCGGATTTTGTACCATCTGGACCAGAGTGATTGGTTGAGGGGGCAAGCTAGCTACAGTGCTGGAAGAACTTGGAGTTTGTGAAAATATATCGGCTACTTATGAGGATGTCCTGACTAACAGGGTAGTCGAGGTAAATACTCTAGGATGCTCTCCTAGAGCATCGATGTTAAGCTTGAAGAATTCAACTGTATATTTTGGATTTCTAGCCTTAGATATTGTGATCATGAAGAGGGGGGATTTTAACTGGCTTCAATATTTAGAGGCTTTTGGGCTTAGCAGAATCGCCAGATGTTTTGATTTAACCAGAAAAAATATGAACATCAAGTATTAATACTCTTGGAGGTGGAAAGTTTATGTCCCACTGGGCATTCCAAAAATTGTTGGTCGAGAATCTGCCTTAGGTATAGAATGTTTCATCTATGCACCCTAGACCTAGACAACATTGAAATGTCGAAAGGAATAAATACCTCTCGTACCAATCTCTAGAGAGGGCTGGTTCTTTTACTAGCTATTTTTAGCTTACATATTAAGAGAACAATAAAGGAATGGGGAATGACTGAAAGGAATGGGGAAAGGGTTGTAAGCTGATTGAGAAAGGGGTGATGAATAGGTAGCAATATCAACAAATTTTACCTCGAACTAGTAGAATTTCACACAAATAATAAAACAGAAACTAAAACCAAAATCTCTTAAACATGTAGTTTTCAGGGATATTCCAACATTCACCCTTTATCGATAGCTAAATCCAGGAATAGAATTTAAACTATTCAATAATGAGATGAATTTAATAGAAATAAATAACAGAAAACCTGCATAAAGGATTGGATCAAAATAAAAACCAATAATCCCTTACATTCATATCAGATCTCGAGTTTACAAATATTTCAAGCAAATTATCCATCGTTCTTACATTCAACTTGCTAGTTTTTATAGAGTATTCTGCATCTAAAACATAAATTCTCAACCACAAAACATCATCATGGTAGACAAGATTTGATTTTAGAGCCCATAAAAAATTTATGAGGTATGGCTCAATTTTATGACTCAAAAAGAAGTTGCATCACTTTAATGCGACAACGTGATTCATTGGCAATGCCATCTCCTCACTTGCTAGGACCGCCTCAATGGTAAAGATTAGATACCCTGAGATCCGAGGGGATTAGATTTTTATTCTCCCCTAACCAACTACCATTAAAAGGGTGAAATCACATTCTTGAGAATTAATTTTATTGCTAAAAAGCACCTTCGAGCAATCATCGTTGAAGTAGGGGAGAAATAGAAGTTTTGCTAAGAAGGGGTGCAAAATGGAGTTTCGATGCCTTACTCGAGTGAAAGGGGAACTCACCATGGTGGTCCCCAATTTTGTCTTGTTCGAATGTTGGCCCAAAAGAGCTTTCGCTCTTTCCTTTTCCTGAAATAATATCATTGAATGTGGCTTTGAACACCACATGGACGCCACTTTGATCCTGCCCAAACCTTTTGTTGCCTTTCTGAAGAGGTGGGACCCAACGCGTGGCCTTTATCACTTAAAAAATAATAAAAATGTGTTTCAGCCATACCTACTCTAAAATGGATTTGTGCTCTTGAATGGGAGTGAAAACACTTGGGCCCCACTTGGTTTTCGGTCGAATTCTAGCCCAAAAAGGGCTTTTGCTATACTTTTTTCTCAAAACCAAGTTTCATCGACCACACGTCTCACTTGGGGTGAACTTAACCAATTTGTTTTGCCACCCTTGAGCCTGAAATGGGCTTTCGATAGAAGCATGGCATGAAAGAGCCTTCACCCATGACTTGAATTAGGAACAACCACCATGAATACCTTTGAACAATGATCTGCCACCCAGGCCTTTACTTATGTGCTAGCGTGAAAAGACTTGTGTGAGAAGAGCTTGCCAAAATTGTATAATTATTGGGTCCTCGCACCATGAGAGCTCGAAGAAAGATCTTGCATGGTGAGTGAAAAAAGGGACTACACACTCCCTTGAGTGTAGCCAAAAAATCTTGACAACAAAACATTTAAAGGAACATATTCTGAAAGAGAAGAACTTTTCAGGGCAAAAGAGATTATTACAACATGATTGGATGCAAAATGGTTCTTACGTCTGGAAAAATTTCTCATAAAAACAATGTGGCAAGGATGCCAACAAATACCTAAGGGGATATAATATTATATTGTATATGGCCCACACATAACCCAAGGATGATTATATTTTAATATTTTATTATAATAATGAGTGGGATAAGGGAGATGAAGGGTTTAGGAAGATGAAGGATTTAGAAGAGGGTTATAAAAAGAAGGAATATTGTCATTGTAAGGAAGTCATATCAAGTATTCTTTGTAATAGTCTTGGTTCATGGACTGGTGTTGGAATGATTCCTTCCTTAAGGAATATCTTGGGAGTTGCCCTACCTTAAGGGTATTATCTATTTCTATCTTTTATGTGGACTATTTTTGTGGATGGATGATTGATATTTATATATAAATGATGAATTATTTTCTATTAATAATAATTTAGAATCATAACAATTAGTATCAAAGTGACAATTCTAGAAAGTGGTGTTTGTTTTTGTGGATTATAGAGCTAGGGCAATTTTTATCCAAAAAACTGTTTCATATTTTTTAGCGATAATTTTTTAGAATATTTTTGCATCATTTTGTAGATATTTTTGAGTAATGTAAAAATGATTGTTAATTTGTTAGATTCTAATAAGTATTGAGGAAGCTATGGTTATTTGAAGTTGGGTTATTTATGATATTTTTTTGTTACCAAAAAAATAAAAGAAAAAAAATCATATATATAGAGAGAGAGCAGCTATTTTTAGAAGATTATTGCACCATCATGTATATTGATTTGAGTACTACAAAAATGATTGCTCATTTATCAAATTATGATTAGTCTTGAGTGAGTTATGGTTATTGAAGTTGGGCTACCGATGTTTTTGGTTGCGCAAAAAAATCATCAAAAGAGAAAAAATCATCTCTCAATTTGAGTAGCAAATCAGTTATCAGTTGATTTGTTTTGAAGAAAATTTATAAATTTAATTGTTTAAAGATAGAAATAAAGGATATTTAAGATTTTTTTTTGAGAATTTATGGTTATTTAAAACCCTGGTTGCTTTGGGAAAAAAAATATTTTAGGTTGAGGTCATGAAGTTGTCCATATTCACTAGAGAGGATGACGGTAACACTAGGGAATGGTTGAGGAAGTTAAAAAAATTCTTTAAATCTTTATAAGATGGAATGGAAATGTAATATTTATGATTATGTGCAAGGGGAAGCTTCAATATGGTATATAGACTTTGGTTTTGCTCATAAATATACATATACATGGGAAGAATTTGAAGTTGCATTTTTAAGCAAATGGGGATTGGAGGAAATGGATAATAATATGCAGGTAGAAGGAAATATGTATTTCGTATCATTTAAGCCAAGTAGTGATTAAGAAGAATTGTTTGAATTAAAAAAATCTATTTTGCAAGTTTATGGTTGCATCTAATGGGAAAATATTTTTATTTCTATAAACTCTAGCAGCAGATATAATTTCGTTAATCTTGCTTTGGATAAAAATTTGCAAGTTCAAGAAAAGAAAAACAAAGATATAAAACTTGGCGGTAAGAATGTTTAGATTTTTCAAGATTTGAAAATCACCATGGATAAATATGTTTTACATTCAAATTTCTATGCCATTGAGAGGGATGATGTGGATATTGTTTTGGGTTATCCTTGGTTGTATTCTTAGGGTATCATTAACTTTAAAATGCAAAAGAATTTTATGAAGCTATGGTACAAAAAAAGAAGATAACACTATAGGATATTTCTCAATATAAAGAGCAAGGATCCAAGGGAAAATATATAGCTATAGAAGAAGAGCATACAAAATAACCTAAAATAGAGTCCAAAGAGGAGGTAATAGCAAAAATAAAGAAAGAAGAAAAATCAAGGGATGAACCAAAAGAGGGGATCAAGAAAGAAGAGTCAAAGGTCAAACAATAAGTTAAGGTTGTAGCATATCACCATCCACACCATCATGAGAGGCTACAATCATGGATACAAAGCTTAAAGCAACACCATAATTATGAAGGACATATATGGAACTAGAGGAGCCAAAAATTTGGATATGATAATAATTGTAAATGCAAGCAATTATAGATGAAAAAGACTAAAATTTACTCATATGGCAAAATGGCATATTGGCATCAACAAAGACTACCACCAATCAAAGTTTCACTAGGATGGATGGATGATCAAATTTATATTATCATCATTGCTTAGAAGATCATATTATTTAGTTTCTTCCTATGTTTTGAGGATGAAACATTTTGTAAGGGGGGTGGAATGTTAGGTACCTAAGGGGATATAATATTATATTGTATATGGGTATTATGGCATGGGCCACACATAACTCAAGGTTGATTATATTTTAATATTTTATTATAATAATGAGTAGGACAAGGGAGATGAAGGGTTTGGGAAGAGGCTTATAAAAATAAGGGATATTGTAATTGTAAGTAAGTCATGTCAAAATTTCTTGTTAATAGCCTTGGCTTGTGGAGCAGAGTTGGGGTGATACCTTCCATAAGGAATATCTTGGGCATTTCCCTACATCAATGGTATTGCCTATTTTTATCTCTTTGTATGGATTGTTTTTGTAGATGGATGTTTGATATTTTTGCATAAATAATGAATGATTTTCTATTAATATGAATTGAGGTTCATAAAAAAGCAACCAAAACCCACTTTGAATAATATAGTTATCAATAAAATTTTATGGTAGAGCATCTAATAAATATCCAAGTCAACACATCTAATTATCAAATATCCCAAATCCTAAAATGTTTAATCCATCCCCATTTTATGTGACCCTCACGATTGAAAATTACATATTCAAAAGTTGAATAGTTGAGTAATGTGTGATAATGATAGTTATACCTAAAGCTATTTACCAAGAGATGGGTCTGCCTTACACCAAAATGACCAAACACCCAATCCAAATGGATGATACAAGGGTCAATACAATAGACATACTCAAATACTTGGTCATGACTATAAGTAGACATCTAGAGTTTATAGTAGTGCAATAAGTAATAGTCATGGTCCTACCACTATATTTTGGTATGTTGCTATCTAGAGAGTAGACATGCAAGTTATCATGATATGGTTACTTAGCAATGTATTATACTCATATGAATATACCTAAGGATGATAAGGTTATTATATTGAAAATCTATCTTCTGCCTACCTACTACATAAGCTAGATGATGAAAGTATGATAAGCTAAAATAAGATCCCAATATTTTTAGAGGATGATAAATATCTTGAAGATGACCAAACTTAGAGGTCAACATGATAATTGGCATACTACAAGATGAAGAAGATCCTAAGATCAAATATGAGGAAACTAAATCAGGTAATTATCTCATCATTGAAGCGCCATATAATCTTTTAGACCTAACAAGTTGAGGAGTACATAATACTTAGACAAAATACTTTGATGGTGTCATAACCAAGAATAGAGTAGGTTTTATTAACCTTGTAGTAAATAGAAACACATTCACACAATGTTGTAATAATAACATAAATATGCACTTGATAATAATAATATTAAAAAATAAAATGCAAAAGCAACAAATTATATTGTTGAAATCAAAAACATAATATAGTATCGTAGGCCTCTTTGAGGGGACAACCTCCTTAGAAGCAGAGCTTCAATACAAAACATGAGAGATAACTTCATCTATGCCCCTTCAAAAATCTTTGTCCTCAAAGCTGGAGATGAGGAAATTATTGGAGAGGCTCCCATGTAGCATCTTCTAGTTGTAAACCCTACCACTGGACCAAAACTTTAGTGATGGTGTGGTTACAGAGAGTGTGGGTTCTTCGGTCCAAAATGTTGTCAGGCTCCAAGATGATCGAGCCTTCATCATCTAACTCAGGGAGTGTTGACTGAACTTGAATGTGATTGTCGAGTACCTTCTTGAGACAAGAGACATGGAAGACTGGATGGATCTTGGAAGAAGGTGGTAACGCAAGCTTATAGGCCACTTGTCCAATCCACTGCAATATCTGATAGGGTCCATAAAATCATGCTGCCAATTTTTGATGAGCTCGAAGTTGCATGGAAGATTGTTTGTAGGGTTGGAGTCGAAGAAAGACCATATCGCCTACATTGAAGCTGCGCTCAGAATGGTGTTGGTCAGTCTGTTGTCGCATCTGGTTTTGAGCCAGCACCAAGTTCTCCTTCAACTACTACAAAAGTTGGGCATGCTCCTGAAGAGTTGCATCCACCGCCTGAACTTTGGAGTTTCCAAGAACATATGAAGAGGGTGATGGAGGTGGGTACCCATAAACTACCTCAAAAGGAGTCATTTTGGAAGTTGTGTGGAATGAAGTGTTGTACCACCACTCAGCCAAAGGCAGCCACTTAGCCCATTGTGTTGGGTGCTCAGAGGTAAAACAATGAAGGTAGGTTTCCAAGCACTTGTTGACAATTTTAGTTTGCCCATCCATCTATGGATGGTAGGCTGAGCTCATTCATAGTTGTGTTCCCTATAGTTTAAATAGTTCTTGCCAAAATCGACTGGTAAAAGTGGGGTCATGGTCAGACACAATGGATTTGGGCATACCATGGAGTTTGAAAATGGAGTCCATGAATATTTGAGCAATGGTGGAGGCATGGTAAGGATGGGCGAGGGAACAAAAATGAGCATACTTTGAGAGATGGTCCACCACCACAAAAATGACCGATTTTCCTCTAGATTTAGGAAGCCCTTCAATAAAATCCATGGAGATATCAATCCATACATTGTCTGGGATTGGCAATGGTTGTAGAGTGCCTAGAGTACGAACCATTTCACCTTTCATCCATTGGCAAATTTCACATTCGGCCACAAAAGTTTGAATATCTTTTTTCATTCCCTCCCAATAGAATGACCTTTTAGCTCTCTCATATGTCTTCAAGAATCTTGAATGGCCTATAGTAGGTGAAGCATGCATCTCCCTCATAATATCCTCATGGAGTGATGAAGTTTTGGAGACCACAATGCGACCTTGATATCTTAATAGGTGTCCATCCCATGAATATCTGACATGCAAATTGGGATCCCTTTGTAGTTGTTCCTATAAGGTCTATAAAGATTGGTCCTTGGTCATCTCTTCTTGAAGTTGGGAGACCCATTGGGGAAGTGGGGATGAAAGGGCACACATTGTCACTTGATCCTCAAACTGATGAGAGAGGGCATCTACCACAATATTCTCCTTTCCTTTCTTATACATGATGTCATAATCATACCCCAACAATTTTGAAACCCATTTCTATTGTGCTGGAGTAGATACCCTTTGTTCCAAGAAATATTTCAAACTTTGGTGGTCTATTTTAATAGAGAAATGTCTCCCAATGAGATATGGTCGCCAATGATTAACAACATGGAGGATGGCCATCATTTCTTTTTCATAAGTAGATTTTCCCAAATTTTTGCCTGATAGCACCTTATTGGTGAAAGCTAAGGGTCGCCCTTCTTGCATTAATACAACCCCAATGCCATGACTCGAAGCATCACTTTCAATTATAAATGGTTTGGAAAAATCAGGTGTAGCCAACACTAAGGTCAAAATCATAGCCTTCTTAAGATCTACAAACGCTTGTTCTATTGGAGCTGACCACATAAATGAATTCTTTTTCAACATGGCCATTAAGGGGTAGCTATTTTTCCATAATTTTGTACAAATCAATGGTAATAGCCCATGAGACCCAAAAACCCATGAAGCGCCTTGAGAGTTTGTGGCTTAGGCCAATTCTGGATAGCTTCAATTTTCTTGGGGTCAACCTTGACTCCCTCTTGTGAAACAATATGCCCCAAGTATTCAACCTCCTGCATGCCAAAGGAACATTTGGATCATTTGACAAATAATTGATGGTCCTACAATAATTTCAAAGTTTGATCTAGATGTTGTAAGTGCTCAGCCCAAGTGTGACTGTAGATGAGAATGTCATCAAAGAAAACCAAAATAAACTTGCGAAGAAATGGGTGGAAGACATTATTCATGAGGCTTTAAAATGTTGATGGTGCATTAGTTAGGCCAAATGGCATGACCAAAAATTTGTAATGGCCCTCATGAGTTTGGAATGTTATTTTGGGAATATCTTCCTCCTTGAGCCTTATCTGATGATAGCTAGAGTGGAGATCCAACTTGGAGAAAAACTTTGCGCCATGTAACTCATCCAACAATTCATCGATCATAGGGATAGGAAATTTGTCCTTAATGGTGAGCTTATTGAGCTCACAAAAGTCTATACATAGCCACCATGACCCATCTTTCTTTCTAACCAATAGTACTAGAGAAGAATAAGGATTGTTACTAGGTCAAATTACCCTTATTTTTAGTAACTCTTGAACCAACTTCTCAATTTTTGACTTAAGCGCATAGGGGTATCTGTAGGGTCTGATGTTAGGTGGCAAGCTACCTGGTACCAATGGTATTGCATGATCATGGGAATGATGTGGAGGTAATTCCATCGGTTCTACAAAAATTACATTATGTTTAGTCAAAATGAGTTGCAAATCCCCTTGGGGTTCATCTACTTCTGAAGTCTATGGTTGAATTGCAAATAATTGGGCTACTACCCCACGTGAGGATTTTTTAATAACTTCTCCATACGACTTGAACTGATAACCTATGGAGATCCTATCGGTGAACCATGGAGAGTGTAGGACTTCCCATTCTAC
This sequence comes from Wollemia nobilis, assembly GCA_028583015.1. Classification (NCBI taxonomy): domain Eukaryota; kingdom Viridiplantae; phylum Streptophyta; class Pinopsida; order Araucariales; family Araucariaceae; genus Wollemia; species Wollemia nobilis. Next base: position 24,331,217 of record JAQPPZ010016957.1, on the reverse strand, counting down.
GAGAATTGCATCCATAATTTTGCAAAGTTCTAGGCTACTGTTCCCAAGGTACGTAGCCACTGTGCTCCCAACACAACATCACATCCTCCAAGTGGAAGAGCAAACATATCAGTTTTGAGTTCATAGTCCCCTATCTTCAACTTAGCATTTCGGCATTTACCCTTACAAGGTAATGTTCCTCCATTTGCCACCATGACTTCAAAAGAGTTGCAAGCATGTATGTAACAGTTTGCTTGCTTAGCTACTTGGGGATCAATAAAATTATGTGTATTGCCTAAATCAATAAGAATTATAATTCTTTTCCCTTTGAAGAATCCTACTACCTTCATCGTCTGAGGGGTCGAGATTCTTGCAAGTGCATGGACAAAGATCTCTGGTTGTGGTTCTTCCTGTGCTTCACCCTCATCTTGAGGCTCTTCCTCCTATGGTTCTACTTCTTCATCAGGTATTTCATTCACTGTTGATTCATCCACATCCAACAAAAATAATTTATGTTGTACACATTTATGCCTCGACGAATATTTCTCATCACAATTATAACATAAGCCTTGTGCTCTATGGGCATCCATTTCCTCCCTAGTCAATCGCTTGATTGGTGGAGATTTATTGCTAGTATTCGATGTGAACTTGGATGGAAATGTAGGTTTGGCCTATGGGAATTTAGATGACCACCTCTAGGCAAAAAATTTTCCTCTGCTAGTCTAGCCAATCCTATGGCTTGCATCATAGACTATGGTTTGAACATTTTTACTTCTGCCTTGATATCATCTTTCAACCCACTGATAAAACAACTCTAAAAAATCCTTCATTCAAACCCTTTGTCCTATTAGCCAATTTCTCAAATTGAGTCTGATATTCTCGAATAGTAGAGGTCTGTTTCAATTTTTTTAAGGCTCCTATAAAGTCCTCATACTCACTAGGGCCAAAATGAGTGAGTAATTGGGACTCAAAGTCTTCCCAAGAAGGGTCAGGAGTCATGTTCTGTAACCACTGATACCATTGTAGGGCCTCAGATTCAAAGTTAAAGGATGCCATGGTGACCCATAAATATCGAGGAACATTATGGAGTTTGAAGAATTGATCTACCCAACACAACCAACCATCAAGGTCCTTTCCATTAAACTTGGGAAAGTCTAATTTGGGCATTTTAAATGGGGTATTAGTGTCAAAAATAGCATGATGGGTTTCTTTCTCTTTATTTCTTGAACTACCACCTAGTCCTTCAATGTTAATATGTTGGAATAATTTTGGGCCTTCCTTTAAACGCTCTTCAACCTCTAGGAATTTTTCTTCAATCACTGTTTTGACTTTAATCTAGTTAGATTTTGCATGTGATCTTTCATATGTTTAACTTCTTGTCCAATGTGTGACATTTGGCTCTGTAGGTTACTAAGTGTGTGATTTAATTGTTCCATATATTGGCTTTGTTCCATCTCCTTCATTGCTCCTCTAGTCCCTCCAACCATATACTTGTGATTTGGACCACCCCAACTGACTTACTAAAAATAGAAGTGTTGTTCTAGGGGTTACTATTTTTAGTAATGGGTCAAAAAAGTGTTTGGGTGCTATATATCAAAACGATCAGTTTGAAAAGATGAATACAATGGACTAGGTCTCAAAATGACATTTTTTGGCACCCCTTTTTTAATTTTTTTAATTGCAAGTGTTGTCTGTTTTTCTCCTAGAGTCTTGGTTCACTCAAAAAATTGACTTTTGTCTGACAACCCCCTTAGCAGGCTTTGCAGTATCTGTTACTGACAACTGTTCTGTCTGACTCTGTAACTCACTATTTCTGATGGTTGTCTTGGCAGACTCTGTTACTGACAACTGCCCTGACTGCTATGATTCTCGACTGTAACTAACAACTGCACGGTCAGACTCTGTCTTGACTGTTACTGACTATGTAACTGACAACTGCACGGTCAGACTTTGTCTTGATTGTTACTGACTATTGTAACAACCCAAAAATCCAACCCACTTGAGAGAGAGTTTTTTTTAATCTTTTTTCTTATACACTCGTTAGGGATTTATTTAACACTTCTCTCTCAATCTTGCTTTTCATGTTTCTAATTTTAAGCACTAATATTAAATAGATATCATTTTTATCTCATATAATATTTACTCATAACAAAGGTTATCCATGATTATATAGTGCATTCACATTTATTATGAAAAGCATTAATTTAGTTCAATAAATATTTACTAGGAGCTAAAGTATGATTTACGAAATTACAATAATATTTCAACAACATAATCTCATTAAACTAACACTAGCATAAGCAAGAAATCAATTAGAGATCATCCACATAATCACAACACATCATTTATCCTAGGAAAACCCTTATGGGGAAAAACCCAGCCTTAAAATGCCCTTTATATTTCACAAGTCAAATTGATATCCAATATAGTTATTCAAGGAATCACATACTTCCATTTTTCAACAACATCAAACATAAGAACCCCCAGTTCTTATGTTTCCCCAACATTAATTACTCTTGTAATTCATACATCTTTTTTATTTTCATAAAATAAACTAACTTCCATTACAGTTAATCAAGGAATATCATGCTTCCTTTTTCAATAATAACAAACATAAGAACCTCTAGTTCTTATGTTTTCCATGCATGAATTGCTTCTATAATTCGTACATCATTTTTATTTTCATAAAATAAACTGACTTGCAATATAGTTAATCAAAGAATTCAATACTTCATTTCTTTATAATAATAACAAACATAAGAGCTCTTATTTCTTATGTTTTCCAGCATGGATTTCTCATGTAAATACTTCATAATATTATTTGTCTCATCTATACTACAATTCCATATTAACTTTCTTTAATCAGGATTTGTATCCTCCTTGGCACATTATGATTATTATTTAACTCAAAATATAAAATATAACATGTGTAATATATTTCAAATCATCATTTACCTTAAACAAAAAATAATTCATCTTTATATCATACAAATCATCATCTGACCCAAGCATGAAATATAACATCTTTTAAATTTCAAAATAAACATCTATAACGATGGAGGTGTGGATACTTGGATGACCTCCCATTCTGGGTGGGAGGTCACCCTTTCACATCCTCGATCCCTCCTCGACTCCTCCTAGGGCTCTTAGGTGGATCTCCTGTAGCGCTATGGATTTCTAGGTAGATCTTCTTATTTTCTAGGGTTTTCAACCCTTCTTGTTACTACTTGGGGCTTGGGGGGTCTCCATGGCCATTTTTGCTTCCTCTTGTGGTGTTCCAAGAAAGAGGAGGTAAATTTCTTTTTCTTCTGGTGGATCCATAGCACGCTCAAGAGACGTCCTAGTATGGGAGCAAGAGACCTTCTACTATGGGTGGGAGGTCACCTCTTAATCTTCTTGCTCCATATTTGGCTCTTTCTTGGGCTCTCTGGTGGATTTATTGCCTTGTTGTACATTTCCAAGTAGATCTCCTAGTTCTCCTAGGGTTTTTGGCCCTTCCTATCGCTGCTTGGTGCCTAGAGGGTTTCCATGGTCGTTTTTGCTTCTTCCTATGGTGTTCCAGGAAAGAGGAGGCATATCTCTTTTTCTTTTGGTAGATCCGTAGTGCACTCAAGAGATGCCCCAATGCGGGAGCAAGAGACCTCCCACTATGGGTGGAAGGTCACATCTTCATCTTCTTTCTCCCTCTCAAGATCTTCCTTGGACTCCCTGGAATATTTCTTTCTTTGTTGTGCATTTCTAGGTAGATCTCCTAGTTTTCCTAGGGTTTCTAGCCCTTCTTGTCGTTTCTTGGTGCCTAGAGGGTTTTCAAGCTCTTTTCTGCTTCTTCCTGAGATGTTCTAAGTTTGAGGAGGCAGATCTTCTTTTATTCTGGTGGATCCAGAGCACACTTAGGATATGCCCTGATGTGGGAGCAAGAGGCCTCTCGTTATGGGTGGGAGGTCATCTCTTCATCTTCTCGCTCCCTCCTCGGCTCTTCTTAGGTTTCTCTTACAGATCTATTATTGTGATATGGTTTCTAGGTGGATCTCCTAGTTTTCCTAGGGTGTCTTGCCCTTCCTACAGTTGCTTGGTGCTTGGAGGGTCTCCAAGGCCTTCTCCACTTCTTCCTGAGGTGTTCCAGGAAGTCTTATTGGATGGTGTTGCATGATCAGATAAACTTGGTTTGTGGTATCAGTGTGGGGGTTGGCTTTGCCTCAGAGTGAGATCCAGTTATTTTGTTTCACTTCTCGAGAGGATCATTTGCCAACTTATAGGCTTGGGAGAGGCCCTTATTGTTCTCAACTGAGTGTTTTCCATGGTTTACATTTTGTGGTTGGTGGCTTAATGTTTCTTGTGGCTTTGTTTCGCTTGTCCAGCTTGTCGGGATGACCTTTCACTAGGTTTTGGGCTTGGGGGAGGCCCCTTTTTTTTTATTTGAGATTTTACCATCATTCATAGTTTGTGGCTAGTGTTTCAAGGTTTCTGGTAGATGTATTTCTTTGTTCTGCTTGCCAAGGTGGTCATTCACCTACCTTCTCTAGGCTTGGTGAGGCCTCAGATTCATAGTTGAGTGCTTCCCATGGCTGGCATTTTGGGGTTGGTGTCCAGGGGTTTCTATTGGATTTTTTCTCATATTTGTTTGGTCTTGGGGGAACCATGTATGGCAGAAGGATTCTATGGTTTCTTCGTTGGTGGTAGGGTTAGGATTTCTTGTTGATTTGGGCATCCTCATTCCATGGTTTGTCTTCAACTATGCTTCACCTTGTCATCTAGGAGTTCACATGGGGGCTTTTGTGGATGGTCCAGTTTGGACCTAGGATGTTTTATGGATGGCCCTATGCTATTTTTTGGATGGTCCTTGTTCCATTACGGAGGGTCTTGTTTCATTTGTGGATGGTCCTGTGTGGTTTTTAGTTGCTCCTGATTCATTTGTGGATGGTCCTATTTTGATTGACATATGGTCTTATTTTGTCTCTACGGGTGGTCCTATTTTATCTGTGGACAGTCCTAATTCAGTGGTGGTTGGCCTTCTAAGTCTGAGATTTTCTTCTGTGTGGGAAAACCCTTTCTCTTGGGTGCAAGGTTTTTTTACTTTACAAAAAAAATCTTTTTCATTTTTATGTTTACCTTTGTGGTTTTCCCTGATGTCCCTGCGAGGGCTTCTCTTCTCAACTGGTGTGGCTTTCTCTCTTGCTCCTACGTGGGCTTCTCTTTCTTTGTTTTAGTTGTTTTTCTCCAATAGCCCATAGAGAGTCTATTTATTCAGCTATTTTGTGGTTGGGATATCTTCTCCCAACCTTATCATTTTGTAAAAGGTTATGGGATCCTTTCAAAACCCCTCTTTACCAATAAAAAAAATAAACATCTATAACATCTTTTATATTTCAAAATAATATATACTATATTTCAAAATAAAAACATATTTTGAAATAATAGTATCTATAACATCTTTTATATTTTGAAATAACATTTGTAACATATTTTATATTTTGAAATAACATATTTAGAAATAACATCTATAACATCTTTTATATTTTGAAATAACAAACATCTATAACATTTTTTATATTTCAAAATAACATCTATAACATATTTTATATTTCAAAATAACAACACGTATAACATTTTTTATATTTCAAAATAACATCTATAACATATTTTATATTTTGAAATAACAACATATTTTGAAATAATAGTATCTATAATATCTTTTATATTTCAAAATAACATCTATAACATCTTTTATATTTCGAAATAACATCTATAACATCTTTTATATTTCAAAATAACATCTATAACATCTTTTATATTTCAAAATAACAATATCTATAATATCTTTTATATTTCGAAATAACAACATATTTTGAAATAAAAACATCTTTTATATTTTGAAATAACATCTATAACATATTTTATATTTCGAAATAAAATTATTTATAACATATTTTATATTTCAAAATAACATCTTTTATATTTCGAAATAACAACACCTATAACATCTTTTATATTTCAAAATAACATTTATAACATATTTTATATTTTGAAATAACATATTTAGAAATAACAGCATCTATAATATCTTTTATATTTCAATAACAACATCTATAACATCTTTTATATTTTGAAATAACATCTATAACATATTTTATATTTCAAAATAACATCTATAACATCTTTTATATTTTGAAATAACAACATTTATAACATTTTTATATTTCAAAATAACAACATCTATAATATCTTTTATATTTTGAAATAATAACATAATTTGAACTAACATTCAAACATAGAAATCCATGCAATAGATCACAAGCGGTACAACGGGGTTACAATAATACACACGATAGATCACAAGTGGTACAAAAGAGTTACAGTAATCCATACAATAGATCACAAGCATTACAACGAAGTTACAATAATATACACAACAGATCACAAGTGGTACAACAAAGTTATGGTAATCCATACGATAGATCACAAGTAGTACAACAAATTTACATTAATCCACACGATAGATCACAAGAGATATAATAGAGTTATGGTAATCCATACGATAGATCACAAGGAGTACAATGGAATTATAGTAATCCACACAGTAGATCACAAGCAGTACAAAAAATTTATAGTAATCCATACGATAGATCACAAGCGATACAACGAAGTTACAGTAATCCACATGGTACATCACAAGTGATACAAAGAGTTATGATAATCTATACGATAGATCACAAGAAGTATAATGGAATTACAGTAATCCACATGGTAGATCACAAGCGGTACAACAAAGTTACGGTAATCCATATGATAGATCACAAGCAGTACAATGGAGTTATAGTAATCCATAGCCCTCATTACCAACCAAACACATATAGTGTGAAACTCTAAGATATTTTATTATCAAGAGCAATAACCATAGGAAAACAAACAATCAATAGAAAAAACATAAATCTAGTTATTCGCTCCTGGTTCTTTCTCTAAGTGCCCCTTCTTCCTCTCTGAATCCTCCCAGTCTCCTTAGACCTCTAAAAACTCCCTTCCTCTTTTCTCATCTCCCTCTTCATCTCCCCCTTGCATCCTTATTCAATGTTTTCCACATCCTCAAAACTCAACATGGGCCTTTATTTAATATTTACCACCTTCCTCAAACCTCAACATGGGCCCTTATTTAATATTTACCACCTTCCTTGAACCTCAACATGGACCCTTATTTAATATTTACCACCTTCCTCATTTAATTAATTTTTTTTAATTATTTAATGCAATTAAATAATTCACATCACCCAAATGGTCCACCTGTTTCTCCCCATTAAAGACCGTCACCTTACTCCGACCTCACATGGTCACATTTGTTTAAAGCTTTCATATGCATTTAAACAAATATCAACCAATTCATTGCTAAACAATTTAAAAGCATTAAATTGCAAGCAAATATTAAATGGTCTAGTCATTTTAATTAAAAAATATTATATGCATAAAATAATATAATTTAATTCGGGTCCGAGTATTTGGTTCAACGGTCAAAATGCTTCTATAGGAGCGCAGAGACCAAGGTTCCAATCCCTTGGGCCTTGTAGTACCGGTGGGCGTGTCGCATCAATGTAGTTGGCTATGTAAAAGGTTTACCCGATTTACGGATTCCTCTAGTATAATCAAATATATATATATATATATATATATATATATATATATATATATATATATATATATATATATATAATTTAATTCCTTAATTAGTTGTTTTCCCAACTAATTAATTCCAAACCTAATTAATTAATTTTTCCAAATTAATTAATTCAAACCCAATTAATTAATTTTCCCCAAATTAATTAATTTAATCCCAATTAATTAATTTTCCCCAAATTAATTAATTGAATCTCAATTAATTAATTATACATAAATTAATTAATTTAATCCTAATTCCAATTAAATAATTTTCCACAAATTAATTAATTTAATCCTACTTAATTTTTGTGGTTGCACTTGTGTTTTAGGAAGGAAACTAGCAATCCAGATTTGGTAAAGCGGACTATGATAGTGCGATATTTTGGAAATATTACTCTACTAAAATGCAAGGTATAGATAGTAGAGGTGAAGTCTTAGTATTGTGAAGGCTGTTATAGGAAAATGTCAAGAAAGATGCTAAATTCTAAAATAATTGTATTCATATAGAAAATTGAAAAGATCCAAAAAATGAAAATCAAGAATTTAGATATTTTATGTAAAATGATGTAGGTTTCTAGCTATAGCATCTCAATTGAGATGAGAAGTGTATTTATTTATAAACTCTCAAGCTCTAAAGAAGAGAGTTGTAATTTGTCAAGGGTGGGAGATCCAAGTACAACCCCTTATTATCCAGCCAAAAAAAATAAATCCTAATTAATTAATTTTTCACAAATTAATAAATTGAATCCTTATTAGCAAGTATCAAAACTAATTAGCTTGGTATTGTTCACCTAGGTATTACTAAAATCTTCATTTTACTTATACTCTCCTAAAAGGATCTGCTCTTGGTGACCAATCTTTTCGCCTACCAATGAGCATGATTAATATGTAAAACCATGTTAAAATCAGTAGTACCATGTTCACAAAACATAACACAATTGCATATAGTCAATTAAATGTAACATATTACATCCAAGGTCCTCTTGTTGCCCGATGGCCCCTTGCAAAGTTTGTGTGGCCCAAAAAGTTGATTCCCAAAGTCTCCTTTTTTTTGTGGCTCACATCCCAGAATAAAATTTTAACTACATATAACCTTATAAAAAAGGTATGTTCATTCCAAATTGTTTTTGTCTTTGCAACTCCAATTGGGAATCCGATCAACATTTATTTTTGGAATACCCATTTTTCAAGTCTATCTTAAATGTCCTCTTTGATATTGTCAATGTTGCTTGGGTCGAACCGCCTTCCATTCCTCTCCTCTTTGAGCAATGGCTGAATCCATTTGTCAAATCTCATCTCAAGTTCCTTTGGTCTATTTGCCTCCATCGTTACCTTTGGTAAGTCTGGTTGGAACGTAATAACAAAATTTTTAATGATTGTAGTAGAGACCATAAGTTAGTTTTTTCCCATATCATTTCCTTTGTGTCATAAAATGCTCAAATGGTGTCATCTGAAGAGTGTCGCAGACCTGGTCTTGAAACCTGCCTATGTGCTTTCTTTAAACTCGGTCACATTTCGGGTAGGGCCCCCAAATCCCAAATGGATAGATCAAGCATCAAATGGACCTCCCCTCCTCCTAGATGGACAAAGCTCAATTTTGATGGTGTAGAGAAAGGAAATCCAGGTAGGGCGAGCAATGGAGGTATTATCAAAAATGATAGAGGAGAAATTCTCATGGTATTTGTAGAGAATGTCAGAATCTAGATGAATAATATGGTTGAGGTGAGAGCCCTCCACCAAGGACTAATGGTGTTAAGTGATCTTGATATTGACCAACTCATTATTGAAGGAGAATCCTTGCTTGTCATTAACTGGCTTAAAGGAAACCAACATACACCATGGAACATAAACAACGTCATCGATGATTGCAAGAAAATGTTGGGTAAATATTTAAATGTCACCATTCAACATGTGTACAGGGAAGGTAATGTTGGTCATCAAATCTGCCCAGGAAAGGATTTGGGTAAATGTATGCGCCCTAGACCTGGACCAACATTGAAAGGCCGAAGGGAAGAGATGCCCCTCATGCCAATCTTTGGAGAAAGGCTGGCTCCTATACTAAACTACTTTGATTTTTAAGATAAGGGTGCAGGAAAGAGATGAACAGAGTAAGGGTGCAGGAAAGAAATAAAGAGTAAGGGAAGAAATTTTAGTAGTTTAATAGTGGAAAGAACCAGAAGCACGATTGCTAGCCAATAACTTGGAACAAAAGCAAAGAACACCAAGAATAAACAAAATGAACGCAATATTAATCCTCCTATGTATCCTTTGGACGAGTTCCAGGATTACCCTTCCTTGTCATCGAAATTCAGAGTTCAGAGTTATGACGACGAAGAAGGAGTGAATATGACAGAAACACTATCCACAGGCAAGATAAAAGAAAACTAATATAGCATTTTCCTCCCCTATGTATCCTTCTGGAAAATTTCAGGGTTCCACTTCAATCACACACCTAAATCCAGAGTTTAGAATTACAGTATGCAAATGAAGAAAAGATAAAAAAATAATTGCAGAAGGTAGCATAAAAGAGAGAAATAGAGTCCAAAGCTCTTTAGTATTAATCGCAGGAATCTAAGTTACAGCAGCTTTCTAGCAGAAAGTTCCCCCCTTTTACATTATAATGCCTGGGTTTTTATAGAGGACCCGACCCTTTGAGCCATTAATGCACAAAATAGAGGAGTACACCCTCAAAACTTGAGAAGTCGGTTCTTCACAGCCCTCGTGACTGAGCTCTCAAATTTATTACCAAAATTGGAAACTATGACCGGGTCAACCGTGGAAACATGTATTAATGAGCCGTCTGATCGTCCTTGGCTTCTGGATGCAGTGCTCGAGTGGTCGCCATGCTCGTCGAGCTCTTCTTTAGAGACTGATACTTCATTTCCAATTGTTAAAAATGAGCAGCAAGCTTACCGGGCACATAAAAATGCATTTATGAGGCACTTGATCACCTCAAGAAAATATCAATCTTGGAGCACGTGCCCTTGAAGCGCTTCGCTAGATTTTCATTTGCAACTTCGCTTTGCAATGGATTTGAGTCGAAGCAGATCCTCCTTCTTGATTCGTACTTCGCATGGTGCAGCTTCACAAAACTACTTCAGGGATGGTGGGCACCGAAGCATATTTCCTCCTCAAGGTGAGGGCCTTCATTATTGCTTCGCTAGAATATGTGCCAAAAATGCTTCACTAACGTATCATCAAAATGCTTCACCGCGATCTTCTTTCAAAATTGTGGTTCGAGAGGATTTTGGCCGAAGCACATTCTTGCCTTTAAAAATGCTTTGACTGCTTCTACTTTGGGTGAAAGTACTTCGCACGAAGGTTTGTCGAAGCAGATGCTTCACAACGACTTTCGACAAAGTAGAAATGGTTTGCTGGTGAAAAGTCCCAAAGTGGGTGCTTCGGCATTTTGTTGGCAAAGTATTTTTCAATGTTACACTCTTTCAAATTCTGCTTCGCAAGTTTTCTGGCCGAAGTAGCCTTTTGAAGTGCTTCGGGCCCGAAGTAGTTTTATTGCCTTAGCAATTTTGGACCACGATTTTAGATTTCCTTCTTTGGCGAAGCTGCTCTTTTGAAATGCCAATTCGCAAAATTATTGCCCGAAGTGGCTACTGGAAATGCTTCGGGTGCGAAGCTCTTCTTTTACGCCTTCTTTGTATTCTTTCTTTGGCAACATCGCTTCGCAAAATTTTTGCCCGAAGTAGCTGTTTGAAGGACTTCGGGCCCGAAGTATTTTTCATCCTTCATTTCTTTCAGTGAAGCTATCTTCCTTAGCTTGTTCGACAACGAAGCTTTTTTCCTTAGTCCGCTTAGTAGTGAAGCTCTTTCATTTTTATTTTATGTACAAGGGGGATGGCAGGGAAAGCCAAAATTGCTGCAACTTACAAATATTCTCAAAATCAACAAAGAAATACTTTACAAAAGAAACGATGTACAAAATTTTTAATTTTCTACCCCATTGTGCAATGTGACAAAATTTTCAACATTCTTGGCGGCTCGCGGGGCAACGAGCTCGTCTCGGTGGGAGAACCCTCAGCCTTGATCCATTGGGCCAGAGTTACCTCCAGACCCTTCTCTTTTTTCTATCACTGGGGGCGCTTCCACAGCTTGTTCTTATTCTTCTTCTTCTTCTTCCTCTGGCACAACTTCCTACGATGGGGCAAGGTGATCGCGGATGCGCTTCATGGTTCGACGGACATGAGCCCAGGCACCCTTCGAGAAAGGCTCTTGATCTTGCAATGCCTTAACCAAAACGTGGAATCGATCAATCTACCCGATATCAGCATGTTTGGCTCTGGTGTACAGATCATTCAGACAGGCTACAATTTTGCAGTGTCTTAGAATAAAATATGTGACTTGCCTTTCTGTTATTGGCTTCGCCCACTCACTACCTCCGAGACGTCGCTCTCAAAATGAAGCCATGCCAGCTTAAGCTCTTCCTTGGTCAAAATGTTTCCATCATCATCCGTGAAGCTCAGGAAACCTAAGGAAGAGAGATCTTGGAAATAGCCTCGTGATGTGCGCTACTCATTTTCAAACACATCTAGGAGGTCCTTCACCTTTTGTGCCTTCCTCACCTTGGAGAAGAAGGCGCGAACTGTAGCTTGGGTTGTAGACCATTCCCTAGCCGTCTGACTCATTGCAGCAACCTGCAAGTCCTGATATTTAGTGCTTTGGACATCAAAGGCTAATTTGAGTCAGCCTCTAGCTTTCTAGTTGACCTCATCTATGATTGCCCCTTCTTTAGCAGTGGTACGCTATGCTTCGGTGATGTAAGTTAAATTGATAGGGCACTTGAGGCCCGAGATCTGAAATTCTTTAGCAAATGTGAACAAATCTCTTTGATTATGCCTCTGTCAAACAGCTCCAGGTTTTCCTTTTCATACAACTGCTACTGCATCTGCAAAATCCTGCTTTCAAGCTCTTTGGCCTTCAGATCAGCTTCGGCCTGTATTTAGCTTTGACTTTTGGTTGCATTCTGCAGTTGTCTTATTTGTCGTTTCAGAGCGTCTGCTTCTTTCTTTATCTGCTCACATTGCTTTTTTGAGTCTTCCAGCTTGGAGCGGACCCTGGCTAGCTCTTCTTCCAACTTCATGTTGGCATTCTCAGCCTCAAACCTACATTGATTGGCAATGTTTGCATGTGCTCGAAAAGTTTCGATCCTGACGTGCATGGATGCAGATTCATTATCTACATTTAAATGCTCAAGGTCCTTGGATTTATCTTGGTAATTGTAGTCCACTGGAGTCATTTCATCCAGGGACTTTTGGACCTTCGAAATATTTTTTACCTTGTGCAACTTCTCGGCCTTCAAATCAAAGACAGCGCATTTTTCAACCTGGGCCAGAGAGCGCCCTCTCTTCTTCCTCACCTCCTTCAACATTTTTTCTATATTTTGTCGGGCTTGGAGTAGCTTTTCAGCTAGAGGGTGTTCCTTAATCATGGATATTTCTGATTCAAATAAGGTTGGATCTCCAGCCGAAGGGGTAAACAAATACAAAGAATGAATGGGGGATGCCTCACTAGTAGGTTTGATGACAGGTGTACTAGGAGTTCCAGCGAGTGCAACGATGCCATGTGAGACAGGGGAATGAGGAACGAGGTTCGGCGTTAGGGTACTATCTTCACCCCGGCTAAGGACAAAAGGAATGGTTGCGTGGGAAGGTAAAGTAGTTGTTGACAATATTGTCACATTCCACCAAGGGGCAGAAAAATTGAAACTTTGTATAATATTTGTTTTGTTGAAAGTTTTCTTTTGTTTATAAGTTATAGCAATTTTGGTTTTCCCTATCGCCCCTGGTGGACAAAATGAAAAGAAAAGAGCTTCGGGCCCGAAGCGCTTCAAATCATCACTTCGGGCGAGAACTTTGCCGAAAAAGTACGAAGGAAACGCTTCGCACCCGAAGCATTCCCAGCGACTACTTCGGGTGAAGAGTTTTGCGAAGCGGCATCCAAGCAACTTCGCCGAAGAAGAAAAGATAGCCCGAATCGGCTAAGGCAAAGAAATTACTTCGGGCCCGAAGTATTTCTAAAATCCACTTCGGCCAATTTTCACCCGAAGCAATAGAGGTCGAGAAAGTGCTTCGGCCAAAACTCCCCCGAACCACCGTTTCAAAAGAAGATCGGCCCGAAGCGTTTTTCCCAACCCATCAGCGAAGCAGTTTTGCCAGCGAAGCAGCGAAGGATAGAGGAAGATCGGCTTCGGCACTCCACGCCCCCGAAGTAGTTTTGCGAAGCAAAAATCAGCGAGGCGCTTCCCAGGAACGCTTCCCAAGTTGGGCATTTTCCCGAGGCGATCAAAGAGCCTCATAAATGCATATTTTCTTGCCCGATAAGCCCGCTGCTCATTTTTGGCAATTGGATGCGAAGTATCAGCCCGTGAAGAAGAGCCCGACAAGCATGGCCGCCACTCGAGCACCGCACCTGCAATCCAAGGACACCCAAGTGGCTCATTTAATGCGACTTTCTCCGGCTGACTCGGTCACCATTACCAGTTTTGGTAGCCGATTTGAGAGATCATCCGCAGCAGCAACGAGGAGCCGATTTCTCAGGGCCCGAGGGTGTACTCCACCATTTTTGTAATAATGATTCAGAGGGCCGGGTCCTCTATAAAAACCTAGGCTTTGCAATGTAAAAGGGGGGAACTTTCTGCTAGAAAGCTGCTGTAACTTGATGTCCTGCGTCTAATACTAAAGACTTTTGTACTCCATTTCTCTCTTTTATGCCGCCTTCTGTGCTTAATTCTTTTGTCTTTTCTCGTTCACCTATTGAGACTCTAAATCCTGAATCCGGTGTGCGATCGGGGACTGAACCCCTAAAATTCGCCCTGAAGGATACATAGGAGAGGAAAAATGCCTTGTCAGCTTTCCTTTATGCTCGCCCGGTGGATCGAGGTTTCTGTTATTCCCTTATCTCAATCGTCGTTACTCCGAACCCCGAATTCCAACGAGAGAGAAAGGAGAACCCTGCGAACCCGTCCAGAGGATACATAGGAAGTTCGGCATTTCGTTTCTTTCATGTTATTCTTGGTATTTCTTGCCGCTATTCGAGTTATTAGTGAGTGATCGTGCTTCCTGTTCTCTCCCACCTTAAATCATCATCTTCTAACCCTTACTCTTTTTATTTCTTTCTCTAACCCTTACCCTTTTTATTTCTTTTCCTAACCCTTACTCCTTTTATTTCTTTCCCGCACTCTTGTCTCAAAACCCCAAAAGTAGATTAGTATAGGAGCCGGCCTTTCTCCGGAGATTGGCACGAGGGGCATCTCTTCCCCTCGGCCTTTCAATGTTGGTCGCAGGTCCAGGGCGCGCAAACCCACCGAAAGTCCTTTCCTGTGCGGATTTGATGACCAACAATTTTTGGCACGCCCGGTGGGACTCAAGGTCCCATATTTGAGAAAATTTCTAGCCCGTCTTCACCGGAGCCAGTAGTTCTAACAAGTTCCTGGTGAGATCCGGTCAGTCTCATCCCTTGAGTAGTAGTGAGAATCGATGCTCTCATTACTAAGAGACTCTTAGCATCTGGCGACTCTGTTTTACCAGAGAATCTTCAAGTCGTAAAGACCAAGTACTAAAGCCTGTGCCTTCATGCAAACAAGATGGAGAGTTAGGAATAGAGGAGAGGAAACCGAGTTCTTTGAGCTTGATATTGACGCCTTTGGGGAACGCTCTAGGTTAGTTACCCCCGAATATCTCTTACGTGGGACATCCTCGCAAGAGGCTGCTGTTGACGAGCAAGGCCTAACTTTCGATAGCACAACAGCTAGTTTTCCTCCGAATCCTCCCAACTCACCGAAGCATCCTAGTGCCTCCGTTCCCATTGGCCTTCCGACGAGCAACCCAAGAGGGACTTCGGGGACCTCTATTCCATAGAACCTAGGCACAAATATGGCCCAACAACAACAACAACAACAACAACAGTAGCAACCGCCACCCAGATTATTTCTAGCATGGAATTCTTCGTCACCGTTGAATCTCGCGGGCCAAGGGCAAGTTCCACCTGCTGCAATCAAAAAGCTCCCGACGTTCGACGAAACCGAAAAGACTGCTCTAGAGCATATCCAGGACATCATTTCCCTGGCGACAATCCATGATATCATAGAAGAGCGAGTGATGGTGAAGCTCCTGGTTCTCTCCCTTAGAGGAAAACTCCTCTATTGGTATAGATCTCTGCCATCCGACACTATTACGGGATGGGACCAGTTAGCCGGGCAGTTGATGCAAGGCTTCAACGAGTCCGCCGATCCAACTTCTCTTCTGCAGCAATTCACTTCAATCCAAAGACATCCACAAGAAGAGATTGCAGACTTCAATGTTAGGTTCACTCGAACCTGGCAAAGAGTCCCGCTTGGACTTCGCCCAACTGACGAAGCCATGACATACTACTTCCTTCCGGGCCTTCAACCCTGATATCGGTCTTATGATAAGGTACTCAAATGTCAATACTTTTCCAGAGTTGTATGGGTTAGCCAAGAAAGCAGAAACGGACCTCATAGCCATGGGTAAACTCCCTCAAAGAATGCCAATGCCCATACTCCCCGAGTTCCTTCAAGCCCAATACGCGAGCGCAGTCGCTCCACAGATTTTTGCAACCCCCGCATATCCGATCTCATCCTGGAACCCGAATCCCGTTGTGTCACAGATCACCGCTCCATAGATACATTTCCCCACACTTTCAACTATGCCCCCCACTATCACTCCAACATTTCCAATGTTGCCAGCACCCCTCCAACATCCTGCCCTACCTCCGATACCGACTATGGCTTCTTTACCATCAGTTCCCAAGGCCGATGATATGCAAGCCAAGATACTGCAAGAAATGCAATCGTTAAATGCCACAATGCAGACCTTGTCCAACGACATGACCATTGTCAAGAAGAAGCAAGCACAACAAGAGTTTCTACCAAGAAGGTCTTATCCCACGCCTGCACTTACCAAAGATCAAGCGGTCCATCAAGGAAAAGCTTCGGCGAGAAATGTTGCGATAGATGAAGTCCCAAGCACTTCCGATCATGTATATTGGTGCTCTACATGTAATGATCCTCATGAGGAAAATACATGCATGTTGCATCAACACTACGTGCATACACTAACAAGCAGCAATCAAGGCGGCCAAGTCAACGTCATCAGACAATTGGATCGAACTTGTCCATCGACGAGGAAGAGCCAATCGCAGTCCTTACTAGGGGAGGTAAAAGGTCGATAGAGGTAGATGCTACTTAGATGGCTCCTTTGAAGGTACACGCTCAATTTGAGAAGGGACAACCATCCTCTTCGGCCCCGAGCGAAGCTCCTCCGCCAGCTCCAATCAAAGAAAAGGCCCAAAAGGCCATTGCCGAACCACCTCAGGTGGAGACCAAAGAACAGGCTAAGGAGAAGCTCAAGTTTCCCTCGCTCACCAAGCGACAAAGGGTCGAAGCGACAGAGCAATATCGCACCAAGTACGAACCGAGAAAGGAACCTGAGGTGCATAGCTCCCCAGCCTACAACATTGTAAAAGAATTGAAGAGGATTCCAGCCAAAATCAGTTTGTATGATGCTCTGCAACTTCCTGGACAAGTGGACCTGCTGCAAGAATCATTGAAGAGGATCAATACAAAGAAGGTAGAGCCGCTCGCTCTGGTGCAGACCTTGTCCGCGTCCATCACGGGAAAAAATAGACCACCACCATTCTACTTATCCTTACAAATGGAAGGGTATATCGTGCATAATTGTATGATAGATTCTGGAGCTGCGACGACAGTAATGCCGAAGGCAGTATGCGAGGAAATAGGCATGGAGTACACACGAAGCAGTCACGGAGTCCTCCAGTTGGACGGTACCCCAGTGAAGACTGTAGGTGTCATCAAAGATATTCCTATTCGGCTACATAAGACACCTCAAATCATAGTCATACAAGAGGTGGTAGTCGTGGACCTTGAGCCCTACTTCAGCATGTGCCTGTCGAGGGAATTCATGGCAAAGCTAGGCGGATATCTGTCCATGGACTACACTCATCTGGAGATCCCCTTCAAAGGGAAGAAGGTGAAGATCTATAATGAAAAGCCTTCTACGTTCCTCGGTCCAAAGGATGTCCGAGGAAGAGAGCAAGTGGCCCCGTGCATACGATCACGGAGGAGCTAGAGCAAGTGGATCTAGTCCAGGAATCCCTCACACAGTTATGTTGTGAAGATGAATTTTCATTGGCAGATTTCAATGCCATGATAGAGACTGAGGTGGGGTGCTACACCATCGCCAAGTCCGAGAAACCAGCCAAAATGGAGGGAAAGGTTTCTGCTCAAGAAGGACTATGGAAATTGTTCTTCGACGGTGCCCGATGCAAAAATGACGTCGGGCAGGAATCCTTCTGATTTCACCATCCGATGAGCAAAAGGAATATTGCTACCGATTGACATGGAGCTGCACCAACAATGCAGCAGAGTATGAAGCCTTGTGCTTGGGACTCAAGAAAGCTGACAAGTTAGGCATAAGGCATCTTCAAATCTTCGAAGATTCCGAACTAGTTTGCAACCAGGTCACCAACAGATGCTCTTCAAAGAAGCACTATCTTAAATCATACCGCAATAGGGTATGGGACCTGTTCGACCAGTTTGAATCCCTCAATCTACAGCCTATTCCATGAGAAAAGAATCGACATGCAGATGTCTTAGCATCCATCGCAGCCCGATATTCTCCAGTGGATGATATGGTGCATAAGCCGAAGGCTGTAAGGATGATCTATAGACCCTCTGTCCCGGACAGAGATTTACACTGGCAAGTTTTTGACAACGATGAGCAGATTGTCAATTTCATGATCCAAGAAGCCGCTACAGTCGAAGACCGAAGCCCTGATGAGGAAGAATATGAAGGATTGGTCCAATTGAAGAACAACCACGTTCCCAAGGGATTGATCACGCTTGAGAGCCTTTTCGATCAAAATGATCGATCGCTCTCCCACAGGATCCAGATCAGCACGCAGCAATATCAAGATTTAGAACTGGAACCTGGGAAAGTAATAAAGGTCGGGACCGATTGTACTTCAGAAGAAATAGAGCGAATCCGATGTTTGTGTAAGAGGTACCCAGATATCGTGGCTTGGTCTTATCACGACCTCAAGGGATATGATCGACAACTGATCCAACATACAATCGAATTACAAGAAGGGGCCAAACCTTTTCGACATAAGCAAAGGCCGGTTAATCCAAAGATCGAGGTCCTGATGAAGGCCGAACTGCTAAAAATGCTCGAAGCAAAGATCATTTATCCCATCAAGCATTCTTCCTGGGTAGCAAACTTGGTCCCCGTAAAAAAAAGAACGGAGACATCCGGTTATGCGTGGACTTCCGCAACCCGAATCATGCTTCCCTCAAGGACCACTATCCTCTCCCGTAGATCGATCAGATCTTGCATTCGATGGCCGGAGCTCAATGATTCTCCCCGCTCGATGGTTTCTCCGGATACAATCAAATATGGGTCAAGGACGAAGACCAGCATAAGACCGCGTTCACAACCAAGTGGGGCACATTCGCCTACCAACGAATGCCTTTTGGCCTCTCGAATGCGGGAGCTACTTTCCAGAGGGCGATGGACCTAGCTTTTGGCGAGCTTCTGAACAAGGTTATCGTTATCTATTTGGATGACATGACCGTCTTCTCCCGAAGGAGAGAAAACCACCCAGAACATCTTCAACAAATTTTCAAAAAATGCCAAGAATTTGGCATCTCAATCAATCCAAAAAAGTCTATCTTCGCAGTCAACGAAGGAAAGCTACTGGGACACGCAATTTCAGAAAAGGGTCTCACCGTGGATCCTGACAGAGCCGAAGCTCTGATGAAACTCCCAATCCCAACGGATAAAAAGGGCCTTCAATCTTTCTTCGATCAGATTAACTTCGTAAGGAAGTTTGTCCCAGACTTCGCCCAGGTCATTAAGCCGATGTCTGAGCTTTTAAAGAAGGGCGCAGAATTCGTCTGGACAGAAGAGAGGAGAAAAGCATTCAAAGAAATCAAGGCCCGAATTGTTCAGGCACCGGTCTTGATCAACCCCGACTACAGTCGAGATTTTATCCCGTATGCAATAGGAGAACCCGAAAGCTACGCCGCGGTCTTGACGCAAAAGGGGGAAGATGGAGAGGAACGTCCCATTGCGTTCCTCAGCCAGATAATCAATCCCCATGAAGAAAAGTACAATTTCATCGAGCGTCAAGTGCATGCAAGAATGAAGTCTCTCAAGAAATTCAAACAGTTCATTTCTCAGAGTCGAACCACAGTCTTCGTCATTCACCCCGATGTGCGTAGTTTCATTATTCAAGGGGAACTGGGAAGCAAGAGAGCTGGTTGGGTAAGCAAAATCCAAGAGTTCGATATTGAGATCAAGCCTACCAAACTAGTTCACGGTCGCGCATTATGTCAAGAGCTGGCGAAGAACGCAACGACCGAAATAATAGACTGTCACTGGATGACTTGCCAACGGAGAATGCCTCGCTAATCAGGAAGAGGTCGAGAAAGATTGGGTCGATGAAATAGTGGAATATTTCAACATCGACAGATGCCCCTCACATCTGAATGCTTCGCAGCGAAGACATTTCAGGATGCGGTCCGCCCGATACACTATGCGCCCAGAAGGCCTATTTTTTAAGAACATCGACGACGTCCTCCTCAGATGCATAAAATATGATGATAAGAGGAGAATCCTGGGCGAATTTCATTCAGGACTATCTGGAGGACACTTTTTTGGAAGAGCGACAATGCTAAAGATAATCAAGGCGGGTTACTATTGGCCCACACTCTTTGTCGATGCCTTCTCCGTTTGCCGAAGGTGCGAGCAATGCCAGAGATTCATCGGCCGAAGCAGAAATGCTTCGATGCCACTCCGATCGATACAAGTGGAAGCCCCCTTTCAGCAATGGGGACTGGATTTCGTAGGGGCCATATCGCCAAACTCCTCCGCTGGACACAAATTCATTCTGACTGCGATCGATTACTTCACCAGGTGGGCCGAGGCAGTCCCCACAAAACATGCCGATCAAGATACCGTCGTCACCTTCCTGGAAGGATTGATTACCCGCTTCGGTATCCCCAAAGCAATTATTACAGATAACGGTCCTGGTTTCACAGGCGCAAAGATCAACGAGTTCCTATACAAGTATGGGATATATCACAAGGTGTCTTCCAACTATTACCCCCAGGGCAATGGATTGGCAGAATCCACCAACAAAACCCTGTTGAGGATACTGAGAAAGTTGATCGATCAAAACAAAAGAACTTTGCACCTCCTTCTGGATCGGGCCTTGTGGGCCGATCGGGTTTCTGTCAAAAGGTCAATCAAGACTTCGCCTTATGCTCGGTATACGGCAAGGAGGCCATCCTGCCCACTCACATCGAGATCCCCGCATTACAGTTGCTAGAAGAAGATGAAGCTAACCCGATGGAGGAACGCCTGGTCCAGCTACTACAACTAGAAGAGGAACATGAAAAGGCCTACCAGAACTTCGCACGACATGCTGAGGTCACCCGAGAATGGTTCAAAAGGAAATCATCCGATCGCACATTCAAAGCAGGAGACCTGGTATGGAGGTGGGATTCATGGAAGGCCAAGCCTGGGAATCATGACAAAATGGATGCATTCTGGGACGGACCGTTTGAAATAGTAAAAGTGAATTCGGCCAATTCCTTCATCCTCAAAGATGCGAATGGCCAAGTTTTACCAATCTCCGTCAATGGTCTCCACCTGAAGACCTTCAATCGCTGAGGTATGTGTACTTAATAAAAAAAAAAAAAAAATCTTGCACATATTTTTGTATATAGGATTTCAGTGCTTTGTCTATACTCTGTTCAAAAGATCACGGAGAGCAAGCGCCACTTCAACCACAAAAGCTAGATTCCTGGCTTCGGCTTCACAAAGCACGATCGAAATCGCCTTCGGGGGGTTTCGGTCCGAAGTAGCCGACGAAGGGAAGTTCACCGCGAAGCGCTCATCCTCGTAGAACCAAACCACATGCAAATCAAGGACGTGGAAAATGCTTCGCTAAAGAAATGTGCCGAAGGCGTTGTCCGAAGTAATTCTTGGCGAGGCCCTCCTCGATGAAATGGGTTTCGATCGGCGGTATTCGTGAACCGAAGCAACAACGTAGCAAAGGGGAACTTCGGGCCCGAAATGAAGAAAATCAGCCCGAAGAAGAACTTCGCGACGAAGTATTTTCTTCGCCAACTCCATATCGCCGAACCTCGCATACGAGGCGGACACATTTAAGATGTGCCTCGAGGAACATGCCGACAACAGCCTCAAAAGGGGGCCGAAGCAGATGAACTCAATACGAAAGAAATGACACTCATCCCAAGGCAGTTCGTTAACCGAAAAGCCATGCAAGGGTACCAGGTGGCAGCGATTCGCGTTCTCGATACAAAATCCAATCGCCGAATTGCATGGCCCCACGTACGACGCCGCCATATGGCCAATCAGATGCCACAGCGATACTTTCGGGCCAGGCCCACGAAGTAATTACGGTGGTTGCCATAAATGCCGAAAGTTGCCCTCCGAAGCTATAAAATGCAGATGCCCGTTAAGAACAAACCATTTGCAAGTGTGAGAGTCGAGTCTGCATTCTGTCACCTCGGAGAGCTTCTGCATCAAAGGTTTCGCTGTTCGTCGTGATTATCCCATCCCTTGTTTTGAGGTGCTGAACTCTTCTACATCACAAGTTATCCTGCTGCGATCGTTCACAATGGGAAAGAAGAACCCCACTCAGAAAGGAAAAGAGCCAGAGACGACGGTTCCAGAGAAGGCGAGAGCCACGGAAGAAAAGAAACAGAGACCTAGGAGGGTCAATCCTCCCCCACGCCCAGGAAAACAAGTGATGGAAGGAAGGGAAGAGTCCGATGACGAGCCCAGCATAGAACCACCTGTCGATAAGTGGGCAAAAATCAGAGACCCAGAGCTCTCAAGAACCGTGGCCGAGCTTCGATATACCATCGACTTCATGAAAAGCAGGCTCTCAATGGAGAACAAGAGGGCCACGGCGTATTATTCCCACATATACTGGTATCTAGTCCCTCCTACACATCACTACCCCGAGCTCATATACGCCATTGCTCAGAACTATCAACCGCAAACCAGGCAGGTGTTGGACGCCTCGGGTAAAAAATTGTTTTCCATTCTGAAGGAGGATGTGCAGGCAGCGTTCGCACCACAAGCAAAGGCCACCAAAAGGCTATACCATTCGCAATGTCAGCCTGAGCGAACAAACGGATAAGTTCACTTCTAATCCCTTCATCCTGAGCTTTTTGCGTGAAAACCTCAAAAGCGGACTTTCTTCCGGCAAGCGACCCCAGATGCCCCTGCCCTTGGAGGCCTTCAAGAACACAGATATATTCTCTATCATTGCATGGGTGGGAGGCTTGTCAAGCGATACTTTGGTATACCCATGGCAGGTGTCGCTAGCCGAATGCATTTCCAGAGGAGAGTTCTACGCCCCCGACGCTTCGCGGCCGAACACCAACCCAATTTTCTTCGATTGGGCAGAATGGGTGGCCCAAAATCTGCATACGCGGTTGACATCCATGAAGGATGCTAGCAAGGAGCCGCACTTCCAGCCTTGTTCCTTCTTGGTTTGGCTCTTCTTCTTTCATGTACATAAAGCCCTTCACCATTGTGATGTTTCACCAATCGACGAGGATGGGATCCCTTTGCCTGTATATCAGTGGACCCATCTCTTGTTGAGGTCGGAGTCCTATTACCCTTTCAATCAGTAGTTTTTGGGACCTGCAATGCACATTCTGACAGAGTCTAGCCCCCGGGTGCCTCTCTGCCTTAGAGATAAAGTGGTACTGGAGAGAAGAGGGGATGTGTTTCAATTGACACAAGGGCTTGTGATCCGCCTTTTCGGCTTCACAGGGAAGCCCTTCTTGCTGCCCTTTTTCCCTTCGGAGTACCAATTTGCCCTGGAAGTTGCTCGACAAAGTGACGCGACCGACGAAACCTACGGCCACGGACGAAAGTGGGCACACACCTGCGACTTCCCCTTCAAGATGGGAGTGATCGAAGTCTTTGCCCTGAAGCAGAACATATACCTGGAGGAGAAGCTCACCGATTTTGGTCTGCTTCAAATACCACAGAGGTGGCTCTACGACCCGTTGGGGGTGATGAGAGATCATTTGAAAAGCAAAAACTTCCATGTCTGTCCTCGCCCCAAAATTCTGGAGCAGAGGAATAACCCCAATGGTATGGACCTGGAGTGGCACTTAGAGGAGATGAGGACGTTGCCTCCTTGGCATGACTTCTATCCTATGGAGGTCGAATTCGACCTGCACTCAGTACCCATTCCCAACTCCCGACTCCACTTTCTGGAGAAAAGCAAGGGATGATTTAAAAGAGGAGTTGAAAGACTGGGACGAGGAGCAGTTAAGAGAATGGTGGATTATGAGAGTCCATCATCGAAAGATGAATTCTTACGGGCTTCTAACAATGGATAGGGAATTCATAATTGTGTATCAGACCAATATTGGGTCTTGGAAACCCTTGTCCTTCATCGATTTCGTTCCACCGGCCACCCCAAGTTTAGATGAAGGCCCCGGGAGGACTGATAATGTCCCCAAGGAAAAAGCAGCCAGGGCCGCGCCAAAAGCTTTACTACAAAGTCCATCCGAAGATCTCGAGACAACAATAGAGGAATCAGAGCAACCCCTCAAGAGGAAGAAAAGAAAGGAGCGAGAACCTACACAGGCACCCCCAAACTTCCCAAAGCGACCACGTACAGGCACTCCGAGCGCCCCTATCGAAAGATCAGTATCGGGCTCGACCGAAGCAAACGACGGAGAAACTCCACCAAGTGTCGAAACGATCCCAAACGTAGATGTCATTAACATGGAGGAACTCATGGAAGTCATTGAAGCCAAGAGTACCGAGGCCCAGGAGGAACAAGGGCCAATCACCCAGGAGATCACCATGGCCGCTCTGCCAGGAGGGCATGCAGGTACGTTTTCTTCACCTTATGCTCTGGTTGCTCGTAAGTCTACCCCGGCCCTGGCCGAAAGCTCTCACCTGTCCACCCTGCCTCCACAAGGTCAGTCACCTCCTTACGCCGTGTCCCTAACTACTCCCCCCGAGTCTTCCGGCCAGGACAAACCTGTCGAAGTTACTTCACCCAGCCACACCGCCAATCCTTCAGTCATCAACCAGGGTGAAGCTAATAGTCCAATGCCGAACCCCGAGGCTCATTCCTCCATTGTACATAATGTGCTCCCACTCACCGAAGCCCCCGTCACCCCTATTGTCGAACCTTCGGGTGAGGCTATCCCCTTCAACTCCTTATATTTGTTCAATCCCTCGGCTGTAGACCCAGCCGCATTCGACTTCGAGCTGTCCTCAATACGGGAATCCCCCTTGGCCAAAAAACTCCTCCAAGCCCGATAGAACACAGAGAGAATGTTAAAAGAGGCAAGAAAGAAGAGAGGGCGCTCGCTCGCTCAAGTTGAGAGATGCACCATCTTCGATTTCGAGGCGGGAAAGTTGCATAAAGTAAAGAAGATACCCAAAGTCCAGAAGCCCCTGGATGAAATGACTCCAGCGGACTATGAATATCAGGATAAAGAAAAGGACTTGGAACATCTGAACGTGGACAAGGAGTCCGCCTCTATGCACATTGGAATCGAGACCTTCAAGGCACATGCCAACATCGCCAACAAGCGCAGGTTCGAAGCCGAGAGTGCTAACATCAAGCTGGAGGAGGAGCTAGCAAGGGCTCACTCCAAATTGGTAGAGGTCGAGGAGCAGTGCAAGCTGATGCAGAAAGAAGCACACGCCCTAAAGCTGCAGATAGCACAGCTGGAGTGCACAACTGAGAATCAAGCACAAAGGTAGGCCAAAAATGATTTGAGGGCCAAGGAGCTTGAAAGTAAGATCTTGCAAGCTCAGATACAGCTGCACGAGAAGGAAGGCCTAGGGCTATTTGATAGGAGCAAAATCAAGGAGATTCGCTCATATCTGCTCAAGAATTTTAGGTCTCGGGCTGTCAGTGCCCTTTCAGTTTTAGTTTACACCATAGAAGCCTGGGTTGCCACCGTCGAAGGAGGACCAATCATCGAAGAGGTCATTCAGAATGTCAGAGCCCGACTCAAGCTGGCCCTCAAGGTCCAAGGTGCAAGGTATCAAGATTTGAAGCTCGCAGCGATGAGTCGGACAACAAGGGATTGGTCAACGGCCTAGGCCACAGTTCATGCCTTTTTCTCCATAGCCAAGAAAGCTCAAAAGGCAAAAATCCTACTAGACGCATTCGAAAGCGAGAGGCACGCATCAATGGGCTACTTCGAGGACCTCTTCTCCTTAGGCTTCCCGAGCTTCATGGATAATGATGGGAAGCCCTTAGCCAAGGAAGAAATCATGCCGAAGTGGCAGTAGTTTGAAGGCAACGTTTCGGAGATAGACGAGTGGGCCGAACCAATAATAGAGAAGCAGGTTGCTGATTACATATTGAAATACTATAGAATCGTCGCTTCCCTAAACGATCTGCATACCAGGTCCCAGCATGCAAAAATCGGGCAGATCGATAGGTTTCGCGCTTTGGTCAAATCCTTAGAGGATCAGGAGTTGTTCATGAAAAGCGTCTGGTCTCAGGTTCACCGAACCTTAAGAGATATCCACGTCCGCCTGGCCCCACTGCCAATAGCTGAAGACGTAGCAGAAGCAATGGCGACAGGAGAAGAAGAAGCAATAGAAGAAGAAGAGGAAGAGGAAGGACAAGCTGTGGAAGCGCCCCCAGAAAAGGAACAAGGAGAAGGGTCTGGAGGTAACTCTGTGGCCCAATGGATAAAAGCTGAGGGTTCTACCACCGAGACGAGCTCGTTGCCCCGTGAGCCACCAAGAATGTTGACAATATTGTCACATTCCACCAAGGGGCAGAAAAATTGAAACTTTGTATAATATTTGTTTTGTTGAAAGTTTTCTTTTGTTTATAAGTTATAGCAATTTTGGTTTTCCCTATCGCCCCCTGGTGGACAAAATGAAAAGAAAAGAGCTTCAGGCCCGAAGCACTTCAAATCATCACTTCGGGTGAGAACTTTGCCGAAAAGGGGACGAAGGAAACACTTCGCACCCGAAGCATTCCCAGCGACTACTTCGGGTGAAGAGTTTTGCGAAGCGGCATCCAAGCAACTTCGTCGAAGAAGAAAAGATAGCCCGAATCAGCTAAGGCAAAGAAATTACTTCGGGCCCGAAGTATTTCTAAAATCCACTTCGGCCAATTTTCACCCGAAGCAGTAGAGGTCGAGAAAGTGCTTCGGCCAAAACTCCCCCGAACCACCGTTTCAAAAGAAGATCGGCCCGAAGCGTTTTTCCCGACCCATCAGCGAAGCAGTTTTGCCAACGAAGCAACGAAGGATAGAGGAAGATCGGCTTCGGCACTCCACGCCCCTGAAGTAGTTTTGCGAAGCGAAAATCAGCGAGGCGCTTCCCAAGAATGCTTCCCAAGTTGGGCATTTTCTCGAGGCGATCGAGAGAGCCTCATAAATGCATATTTTCTTGCCCGATAAGCCCGCTGCTCATTTTTGGCAATTGGATGCGAAGTATCAGCCTGTGAAGAAGAACCCGACAAGCATGGCCGCCACTCGAGCACCGCACCTACAATCCAAGGACACCCAAGTGGCTCATTTAATGCATCTTTCTCCAGCTGACTCGGTCACCATTACCAGTTTTGGTAGCCGATTTGAGAGATCATCCGCAGCAACAGCGAGGAGCCGATTTCTCAGGGCTCGAGGGTGTACTCCACCATTTTTGTAATAATGATTCAGAGGGCCGGGTCCTCTATAAAAACCTAGGCTTTGCAATGTAAAAGGGGGGGAACTTTCTGCTAGAAAGTTGTTGTAACTTGATGTCCTGCGTTTAATACTAAAGATTTTGTACTCTATTTCTCTTTTATGCTACCTTTTGTGCTTAATTATTTTGTCTTTTCTCGCTCGCGTACCGAGACTCGAATCCCGAATCCGGTGTGCGATCGGGGACTCGAACCCCTAAAATTCGCCCTGAAGGATACATAGGAGAGGAAAAACGTCTTATCGCTTTCCTTTATGCCGCCCGGTGGGTCGAGGTTTCTGTTATTCCCTTATCTCAATCGTTGTTACTCCGAACCCCGAATTCCAACGAGAGAGAAAGGAGAACCCTGCGAACCCATCCAGAGGATACATAGGAAGTTCGGCATTACGTTTCTTTCATGTTATTCTTGGTATTTCTTGCTTCTATTCGAGTTATTAGTGAGTGATCGTGCTTCCTGTTCTCTCCCACCTTAAATCATCAATCTTCTAACCCTTACTCTTTTTATTTCTTTCTCTAACCCTAACCCTTTTTATTTCTTTTCCTAACCCTTACTCTTTATTTCTTTCCCGCACTCTTGTCTCAAACCCCAAAAGTAGATTAGTATAGGAGCCGGCCTTTCTCCGGAGATTGGCACGAGGGGCATCTCTTCCCCTCGGCCTTTCAATGTTGGTCGCAGGTCCAGGGCGCGCAAACCCACCGAAAGTCCTTTCCTATGCGGATTTGATGACCAACAAGTAGCATCAACCGATTTGTCTCGACCAAACGACTCGAGTGGAGTGGGGCTAGCGGGAACACGAGGTAGAGTTGGAATAGCAATGGGTAATACACGAGGAGGTGATTGACCTTGCATGGGTGGGAGAGACTGATGATAATCTTCGATCGGGACCACAGTGGACGTGTGAGAGACCAAGGCAAAGGGTGGAGAGTGCATACCTGTGTGCCCTCCTGGAAGAGTGGCCGTGGTGACTTCTTGTGTAATCGGCTCCTGCTCTTTTTTGGCTTCGGCACTCTCGACTTCCATGACTTCTACTTTGGGGCCTCCCTCTTGTTGGAGGAGTTCCTCCACATCAATGACGTCTATATCGGGGGCTGCCTCGGTACTTTGTGGCACCGCACTCTCAACATTTTCTTCAACTGGACCCGATACAGGTTTTCCGGTAGGAGCACTTGGAAGCTTCGTGTGGGGTCACTTCGGGTGGCTTGGAGGCACTTGAACTTGCTCTTGCCTCTTCCTTTTCTTCTCTACTTGTTGTGTCGACCCCCCGACACTTGTGTCATGACCTTCCGACGGTCCCTGTGGTAGTGCCTTTGGTGTAGCTTCGGCTTCTTCCTCCTCTTCCTATTTTGAGGCATCGTCAGCTCCTCTTGGGCTTTCACCCGATCTTGGGGTAGCTAGAGGAACAAATTCGGTGAAGGATATGGGCTTCCAAGTCCCAAAATTGGCTTCGTAAACAATTACGAAGTCCTTATCCATTGCCAAGAGTCCATAGGAATTCATATTTTGGCGATGGACTCTCATTATCCACCACTCCCTTAGTTGTTCCTCGCCCCAATTCTTCAATTCCTCCTTCAAATCATCTTTTGCCTTTCTCCAAAATGTGGAGTCTGGAGTTGGGAAGGGATGCTGGTCAAGGTCAAACTCGACCTCCATAGGGTAAAATTCGTGCCAGGGAGGCAATGTCCTCATCCTTTCTAGATGCCACTCCAAATCCTTCCCATTGGGATTATTTCTTTGCTCCACAATTTTAGGGTGGGGGCAGATATGAAAATTCTTGAATTTTAGGTGATCCCTCATCACTCCCAAGGGATCATAGAGCCATTGTTGAGGAATCTAGAGCAAACCAAAATTGGCAAGCTTTTCCTCCAAGAAAACATTTTGCTTCAGGGCAAACACTTCAATTACCCCCATTTTGAAGGGGAAGTCGCAAGTGTGCGCCCATTTTCGATCATGGCCATACACGGCGTTTGTTACATCGCTCTACCGAGCGACCTCCAATGAGAACTGGTACTCGGAGGGGTAGACTGGTAGCAGGAAGGGCTTCCCTATGAAGCCGAATAGGCGAATCACAAGCCCCTGAGTCAGTTGAAACACATCTCCCTTCTTCTCCTGCACCACTCTGTCTCTTAAACTGAGGGGTACCCGAGGGCATGACCCTATCAACAAATGCATAGCGGGTCCCAAAAATTGTTGATTAAAATAATAATAAGACTCCTTCCTCAATAGGAGGGGAGTCCACTAGTACACAGGCAGAGGATTTCCATCCTTACTTCTTGATGAAATGGTGATATGGGGAAAACTTTTATGTACATGGTAGAAAAATAGCCAAAAAAGGAAAGAGCAGGGCCCGAAGTACTGGCCCGTTCCAGTGTTCTTCATGCTGGTAAGCCGCGTGTGCAAGGTTCGGGCCACCCATTCTACCCAGTCGAAGAAGACTGGGTTGGTGTTCGGCCTCGCAGCGTCAGGGGCATAAAACTCCCCTCTGGAAATACACTCGGCCAAAGACACCTGCCAGGGGTGCACCGAAGCATCGGTTGACAGGCCCGCCACCCATGCAATGATAGAGAAAATATCAGTGTTCTTGAAGGCTGCCAAGGGTAGGGGCATTTGAGGCAGCTTGCCTGAAGGGAGCCCACTCTTGAGGTTCTCGTGCAAAAATTTCAACATGTAGTTGTTGGAGGTGAACCTCTCCATCTGTTCGCTCAGAATGACATTGCGAACCGTATACCCCTTAGGTGGCCCCTGCTGCGGCGCGAAGGCTGCTTGCACATCCTCTTTCAAAATTGAGAACAATTTGTGACCAGCAGCGTCTAACACTTGTTTGGAGGTGGGCTGGTAGTTCTGCGTGATGGCATTGATCAGTTCAGGACAATGATGCACGGGCGGGGTCAGATACCAATATATCTGAGAGTAGTATGCAACGGCCCTCTTGTTTTCTATTGAGAGCCTACTCCTCATGAACTCAATGGTATATCTGAGTTCGGCCACGCTCTTTGAAAGTTCGGTGTCCCTGATTTTCTCCCACCCATCAATTGGTGGTTCTTCGGGCTGTTCATCTTCAGAATCTTCCCTCTCTTCCACCGGCTGCTTTTCTGGGCGGGGATTGAGATTGATCTTCTTAGATCTGTGTTTTTGCTCCTCTTTGCCCTTCTTCGTTTTCTCTGGGGGCATTGTCTCAGGCTCCTTCCCCTTCTCCTTAGAATTTTTCTTTCCCATCATGAATATGAGCGATGGTAGGATCCTTAATACAGAGGGCTTCTACGCGAAATACTTCGACTCAAAGGGTGGAAGAGTTGAAAATCGGCAGCAGGTTCTCAATCTTGCATGAATTAGCGAACAAATAACCGTTTTACTACTGGAGTCTATGTTTTATAGCCTTAGAAGGCAACTACCCCTATTTATGGCTCCTACCATAATTAAATTCACAATTCTGACCTGGGAGATCGTTGCACCATTCGATTGGCTATCCGACGGTGTCGTACGCGGGACTATGCGCTTTAATGATTATGCCCGAACATCAAAAACTCGACCCGCTGCCACCTCGTACCTCGGAGTGGGCTTTTCTCTTAACCGAATCATCTCGGGATGCACTCTGCCACCTTTGCATTAAATTCATCCACTTCAAACTCCTTTTAAGGTTGTTATCGGCACGTTCTTCGAGACACGTTTTAAATACTCCCGCCTCACACGTTGTCGATTCGGCGAAGTTGAAATTGATGCTGAAAATGCTTCGCGGTGAACCTTTGGTGTGGGCTATTTTTCAACACTTCGGGCCCGAAGTAATTCTTCCTCGTTGCGTCACTTTTGCTTCATGGAATGCTGGACCCCCCGAAGCTCGTCCTCTTTGGAAAATGCTTCGCTAGGCTCCTTTTGAAAACTGCTTCGCAAAACTTTTGCCCGAAGTAGCTACTGGAAATGCTTCGGGTGCGAAGCTCTTTTCGTCTCCTACTTCTCTCTTTGATGACTCCCTCGGTCTTTCGAGGATCTTTTGGAAGCCAAAGTGCTTCGCTATGAAGCATCTCGCGTCAGTCGCTTCGCATTGAAATTTCTCGAAGTTTGTTCCTCTTGGAAAATGGTTCGTTGGATTTTCTTTGAAAACTGCTTCGCTCACACTCCTTTTGCGAAGCATTTCTTAGCCTTGTTTCTTTCGAGGACTCCTTCCAAGCCAAAGTGCTTCGCTGCGAAGCATATCACATCAGTTACTTCGCACACAAAATCCCCGAAGGAGATCCTTGCTAGGTCCAGTGAAGCTAGAATTTGTCACTACGGTGGTGTGATACTTAACCTCCCTGTAATCTTGGAACAGAGTATATACAAAGATACAATTTTACATACAAAAGTAAAACTTGAAACACACACATTTTTTTTTTTTTTTGTTACTACATCTTCAGTGATGAAAAGTCTTCAAATGAAGACCATTGACAGAAATTGGCAATACCTGGCCATCTGCATCCTTGAGGATGAAAGAGTTGGCCGAGTTTACCTTCACGATTTTGAACGGTCCATCCCAGAAAGCATCCAGCTTGTCGTGATTCCCAGGCTTGGCCTTCCAAGAGTCCCACTTCCATACCAGATCTCCCACTTTGAATGTGCGATCGGATGATTTTTTCTTGAACCAATCTCGGGTGACCTGAGCATGCTTAGCGAAGCTCTGGTAGGCTTTCTCGCGATCTTCCTCTAGCTATAACAGCTGAGCAAGTCTATTTTCCATAGGATTGACTCCATTTTCCTCGTCTAACAACTGCAATGCAGGGATCTCTACGTGGGTAGGTAAGATGGCCTCCTTGCCGTAGACCAGGGCATAAGGTGAAGTCTTGATTGACTTCTTGATAGAAATTCGATCGGCCCACAAGGCACGATCTAGAAGGAGATGCCAAGCCCTTTTGTTCTTCTCTATGAGCTTTCTTAGCACCCTTAACAAGGTCTTGTTGGTGGATTCTGCCAATCCGTTGCCCTGTGGATAGTAATTGGAGGATACTTTATGATATATCCCATATCTGTAGAGGAATTCATTGATTTTGGCGCCTGTGAAGCCAGGACCATTGTCCATGATGATTGCTTCTGGAATGCCAAATCGTGTGATCAATCCCTCTAGGAAAGTGATGACAGTCTCCTGATCTGCATGCTTCGTGGGAGTTGCTTTGGCCCATCTGGTGAAGTAATCGGTTGCGGTTAGGATGAACTTATGCCCAGTGGAGGAGTTCGGCGATATGACCCCTATGAAATCCAACCCCCATTGTTGAAAGGGCATTTCTACTTGTATCGGTTGGAGAGGCATTGAAGCATTTCTGCTTCGGCCGGTGAACTTCTGACACTGCTCACATTTGCGACAAACTGCGAAGGCATCGACAAAGAGTGTAGGCCAATAATAACCTGCCTTGATGATCTTTAATGTCATCGTTCTTCCCGCGAAGTGACCTCCAGATAATCCTGAATGAAATTCTCCCAGGACTCTCCTTTTATCATCATCTTTTATGCACCTAAGAAGGACGCCATCAATGTTTCTAAAAAATAGGCCTTCGGGGTGCAAGGTATATCGGGAGGACCGCATCCTGAAATGCCTTCGCTGTGAAGCATTTAGATGTAAAGGACATCTGCCGGTGTTGAAGTATTCGACTATCTCACTGACCCAGTCTTTCTCGTCCTCTTCCTGGTTTGCGAAGCATCCTTCTACTGGAGAGTCATCCCACTAAGATTTTGTAGCTTTGGCCGCTACGCTCTTCGCCAGTTCTTGACACAATGCGTGACCGTGAACCAGTTTTGTAGGTTTGATCTCGATGTCAAATTCTTGTATCTTGCTGACCCAACCGGCTCTTTTACTACCCAATTCTCCTTGGATGATGAAATTGCGCACATCAGGGTGAATGACAAAGACTGTAACCCGACTTTGGGAGATGAACTGCTTGAATTTCCTAAGAGACTTCATTACTGCATGCACCTGTCTTTCTATGAAATTATATTTTTCTTCATGAGGGTTTATCACTTGGCTTAGAAACACGATGGGGCGCTCTTCGCCATCTTCCCCCTTTTGTGTCAGGACCGCAACATAGCTCTCAGGTTCTCCTATAGCATATAGGATGAAGTCCCGATTGTAGTCAAGGTTGGTTAGGACTGGTGCTTGAGCAATTCGGGCTTTTATTTCTTCGAATGCTTCTTTTCTCTCCTTCGTCCAGATGAATTCTGCACCCTTCTTCAAAAGTTTGGACATCGGCTTGATGACCTGGGCGAAATCTGGGACAAACTTCCTCATGAAGTTGATCTGTCCGAAGAAATATTGAAGTCCTTTCTTGTCTACTAGGAGTGGGAGCTTCATTAGAGCCTCAGCTCTATCAGGATCTATAGCGAGACCCTTCTCTGATATCACATGTCCCAGCAACTTCCCTTCGTTGACTACGAATATGGATTTCTTCGGATTGATTGAAATGCCAAATTCTCGGCATTTTTCAAAAATCTGTTGTAAGTGTAAGGGGTGATCCTCCCTTCTTTGGGAGAATACGGTCATGTCATCTAGATAGATAACGATAACCTTATTCAAGAGTTCACCAAAAGCTAGATCCATGGCCCTCTAAAAAGTGGCACCCGCATTCGAAAGGCCGAATGGCATTCGTTGGTAAGCAAATGTTCCCCACTTGGTGGTGAATGCGGTTTTATGTTGGTCTTCGTCCCTGACCCAGATTTGATTGTATCCTAGAGAAACCATCGAGTAGGGAGAAGCGTTGAGCCCCAGCCACCGAATGCAAGATTTGATCGATCTACGAGAGAGGGTAGTGATCTTTGAGAGAAGCCTGGTTCAGGTTGCGAAAGTCCATGCATAATCGTATATCTCCGTTCTTCTTTCTGACTGGGACTAGATTCGCTACCCAAGAAGAATGCTTTATGGGATAAATTATCTTTGCCTCGAGCATTTTCAGGAGTTCGGCCTTCATCAAGACTTCGATCTTCGGGTTGACAGGCCTTTGCTTCTGTCGAAAGGGTTTGATTCCCTCCTGCAGCTCAATTGTATGCTGGATCAGTTGTCGATCGTATCCCTTTAAGTCTTGATAAGACCAAGCCACTATGTCGGGATACTTTCTGCATAGAGATCGGATCTGCTCTAGCTCTTTCGAAGTGCAATATGTTCCAACTTTTATTGCTTTCCTAGGTTCAAGTTCTAAATCTTGATACTTGCTTTGCATTAACTTTGATCCTGTGAGAAACTGCTCGATCATTCTGATCAAAGAGGCTTTCAAGAGTAATTAATCCCTTGGGAACGTGGTTATTCTTCAATTGAACTAGCCCTTCATATTCTTCTTCGTCAGGGCTTCTGCTTTCAACTGTGGCTGCTTCTTGAATCATAAAATTCATAATCTGCTCATCACTGTCAAAAACTTGCCAATGCAGGTCTCTGTCTGGGATGGAGGGCCTATAAATCATCCTCACAGCTTTAGGCTTGTGCACTATATCTTCTGCTGGAGAGTACCTAGCTGCGATGGATGCTAGAACATCGGCATGTCGGTTCTTTTCTCTTGGAATAGACTACAGATTGAGAGATTCAAACTAGTCGAACAAGTCCCATACCCTATTTCGGTATGACTTGAGATAGTGCTTCTTTGAAGTGCACTTGTTTGTGACTTGATTGCATACCAATTCAGAATCTCCAAATATTTGGAGATGCTTTATGCCTAACTTTTTTGCTTTCTTGAGTCCTAGGCATAATGCTTCATATTCTGTTGCGTTGTTGGTGCAACTCCATACCAACCGATAGCAATATTCCTTCTGCTCTCCAGAAGGTGATACTAAAAGAATCCCCACCTCGATGCCATTTTTGCATCGGGCGCCATCGAAGAATAATTTCCATAATCCTTGGGCGAAGACCTTATCTTCTGACTTGATGTGTTTCTCAGGCTTGGCGATGGCATAACATCCCATCTCGGTTTCTATCATGGCATTAAAGTCTGCCAATGAAAACTCATCTTCATAACTTAACTGTGTGAGGGACTCCTCGACTAGGTCCACCTGCTCTATCTCTTCCACTATCGCATGCATAGGATCGCTGCTCTCTCCATCGAACATCTTCTCTACGAGGAAGGTAGAAGGCTTCTCGTTGTAGATTTTTATCTTCTTCCCTTTGAATGGAATCTCCAGGTGCGAGTAATCCATAGATAGATATCCTCCTAGCTTCATCGTAAATTCTCTCGACAAGCACATACTGAAGTAGGGCTCAAGGTATACGACCACCACCTCTTGTATAACTGTGATCTGAGGCATCTTGTGTAGTCGGATAGGAATGTCTTTAATCACTCCTATAGTCTTCATAGGGGTACCATCCAACTAGAGCATGTCGTGGCTGCTTCGCGTATATTCCATCCCTATCTCTTCGCACATTGCCTTGGGCATGACTGTTGTCGTGGCCCCGGAGTCAATCATATAGTTGTGTACAATATACCCTTCCATCTGTAGAGACAGGTAGAATGGAGGTGGTCGGTTCTTCCCCGTAATGGATGTGGACAGGGTCTACACTAGGGCAAGCGGTGTTGCTTTTCTTGCTTTGGTTATCTTCAACGATTCTTGCAACAGGTCCACTTGTTCGGGTAGTTGCAGTGCGTCGTATAGACTTATTTTGGCTGGAATCTTCTTCAGCTCGTCTACAATGTTGTATGCTAGGGAATTGGGCACCTCAGGTTCCTTTCTCGGCTCATATCTGGTGTGATACTGTTTCGTAGCTTCGACCCTTTGTCGCTTGGTCAGCGAAGGAAGCTTGAGCTTCTCTCTAGCCTATTCCTTAGTTTCCACCTATGGTGGATTTGCAGGGGCCTATTGGGCCTTCTCTTTGATTGGTGCAGGCTGTCGAGCTTCGTTCGGGGCCGACGGAGGTTGTTGTCCCTTCTCATGATGAGCATGCACCTTTAAGGGAGCCATTTGAGTAGCATCTACCTCTATCGACCTTTTGCCTCCTCTGGTAAGGACTACAACTGGCTCTTCTTCACCAATTACCAGGTTCTGATCCAATTGCCCGATGACGTTGACTTGACCGCCATGACTACTGCTCGCCAGCGTTTGTACATAGTGTTGGTGCAAGCATGCAGGTATTCTCTTCGTGAGGGTCATTACACGTGGAGCACCAATGTATATAATCGAAAGTGCTCGGTGCTTCGTCTATTGCAGCATTTATTGCCTAAGCTCTTCCTTGCTGGACCGCTTGATCTTTAGTAAGCGCAGGTGTAGGATAAGATCTTCTTGGTAGAAACTCTTGTTGCGCTTGCTTCTTCTTCATAATGGTCATGTCATTAGACAGGGTCTGCACTATGGAGTTCAGGGACTGAACTTCTTGCAGTATTTTGGCTTGCATGTCATCGGTTTTAGGAATAGGTGGCAATGGAGCCATTGTTGGTATTGGAGGTAGGGCGGGGTGTTGAAGTGGTGTCGGCAAGTACAGGGAATGCCAAAGTGACCATGGGCTACGGAGTCAAAAAAGTGGGAAAATGAATTTGTGGAGCGATGATTTGGGATACAATGGGATTCGGGTTCCAAGATGAGATCGGGTATGCAGGGGTTGCAGAGATCTGCGAAGCGGCTATGCTCGCATACTGGGATTGATGGAAATCGGGAAGTATGGGCATCGACATCCTTTGGGGAAGCTTACCCATAGCTATTAGATCCATCTCCACTTTCTAGGCTAACTCATATAATTCTGGGAAGGTATTGATATTCGAATACCTCACCATGACGTTGATATCAGGGTTGAATGCCTGAAGGAAATAGTATGTTGTAGCTTCATCAGTTGGCCAAAGTCCAACTAGTATTCTTTTCCAGGTTCGAGCGAACCTAACATTGAAGTCTACGATCTCTTCTTGTGGATGTCTCTGGATCATTGTGAACTGATGCAGGAGAGAGGTCGGATCGGCGGACTCATTGAAGCTTCGCATCAACTGTCCGGCTAATTGGTCCCATCCCGTAATGGTACCGGGTGGTAAAGATCTATACCAATAGAGGAGTTTCCCTCTAAGAGATAGAACCAGAAGCTTTACCATAACTCGCTCCTCTATGATGTCATGAATCGTCGCCAGAGAAACTATGTCCTGGATGTGCTCCAGAGCAGTCTTCCCAGTTCCATCGAACGTTGGGATCTTCTTTATAGCAGCAAGCGACACTTGCCCTTGTCCCGCTAGATTTAGCGGTCCCAAAGAATTCCATGTTGGGAATAATCTAGGCGGTGGTTTCTACTGCATTTGTTGTTGTTGTTGTTGTTGTTGTTGTTGTGCCATATTTACTCTTAGATTTTGAGAAATAAGAATTCCCGAAGCTCCTCCTTGATTGCTAACAGGATGACCAATAGGAATGGAGGCACTAGGATGCTTCGGTGAGTTGGGAGGATTAGGAGGAAAGCTAGCCGTTGTGCTATAAGAAGTTAGGCCTTGTTCGTCAACAGTGGCCTCTTGCGAGGATGTTCCACGTAATAGAGACTCGGGGGTGACCAACCTAGATCGTTCCCCAAAGGCATCAATATCTAGCTCAAAGAACTCAGTTTCCTCTCCTCTATTCCTAACTCTCCATCTTATTTGCATGAAGGCACAGACTTCGGTATCGGTCTCTACGACTTAAATATTCTCGGGTAAATAGAGTCGCCAGATGCTAAGAGTCTTTCGGTAATGAGAGCATCGGTTCTCACTACCACTCACAAGGTGAGACAGACCGGGTCCCACCGGCGTGCCAAAAATTGTTGGTCATCAAATCTGCCCAGGAAAGGATTTGGGTAAGTGTATGCGCCCTAGACCTGGACCAACATTGAAAGGCCGAAGGGAAGAGATGCCCCTCGTGCCAATCTTCGAAGAAATGTCGGCTCCTATACTAAACTACTTTGATGTTTAAGATAAGGGTGCAGGAAAGAGATAAAAGAGTAAGGGTGCAGGAAAGAAATAAAAGAGTAAGGGAAGAAATTTTAGTAGTTTAATGGTGGGAAAGAACCAGAAGCATGATTACTAGCCAATAACTTGAAATAGCAGCAAAGAACACCAAGAATAAATGAAATGAACACAATATTAGCCCACCTATGTATCCTCTAGACGAGTTCTAGGATTCTCCTTTCCCTTTCATCGAAATTCAGAGTTCAGAGTAACGACGATTAAGAAAAGTGAATATAATAGAAACACTATCCACAGGCAGCATAAAAGAAAACCAACACAACGTTTTCCTCCCCTATGTATCCTTCGGGAAAATCTCAAGGTTCCACTCCAATCACACACCTAAATCCAGAGTTCAGAATTACAGTATGCAAATGAAGAAAATATAAAAGAAATAATCGTAGAAGGCAGCATAAAAGAGAGAAATAGAGTCCAAAGCTCTTTAGTATTAATCACAGGAATCTAAGTTACAGCAGCTTTCTAGCAAAAAGTTCCCCCCCTTTTACATTACAATGCCTGGGTTTTTATAGAGGACCCGACCCTCTGAGCCATTAATGCACAAAATGGAGGAGTACACCCTCGAAACCTGAGAAGTCGGTTCTTCGTAGCCCTCATGACTGAGCTCTCAAATTTGTTACCAAAATTGGAAACTGTGATCGGGTCAGCCATGGAAACATGCATTAATGAGTCGTCTGAGCGTCCTTGGCTTCTGGGTGCAGTGCTCGAGTGGCCGCCATGCTCGTCGGGCTCTTCTTCAGAGACTGATACTTCATTTCCAATTGCTAAAAATGAGCAACGAGCTTATCGGGCACGTAAAAATACATTTATGAGGCACTTGATCACCTCGAGAAAATACCCAGCTTGGAGCGCATGCCCTTGAAGCGCTTCGCTAGATTTTCATTCGCAACTTCGCTTTGCAATGGATTTGAGCCAAAGTAGATCCTCCTTCTTGATTCGTACTTCGCATGGTGGAGCTTCGCAAAACTGCTTCAGGGATGGTGGGTGCCGAAGCATATTTCCTCCTCAAGGTGAGGCCCTTCATTATTGCTTTGTTGGAAGATGTGCCAAAACTGCTTCGCTGATGTATCATCAAAATGCTTCGTCGCGATCTTCTTTCAAAATTGTGGTTCGGGAGGATTTTGGCCGAAGCGCATTCTTGCCTTTAAAAATGCTTTGACTGCTTCTACTTCGGGTGAAAGTACTTCGCACGAAGGTTTGTCGAAGCAGATGCTTCGCAACGACTTTCGACGAAGTAGAAATGGTTCGCTAGCGAAAAGTCCCGAAGTGGGTGCTTCGGCGATTTCTTGGTGAAGTATTTTTCAATGTTGCGCTCCTTCAAATCCCGCTTCGCAAGTTTTCTGGCCGAAGTAGCCTTTTGAAGTGCTTCGGGCCCGAAGTAGTTTTATTCTTCCTTAGTGATTTCGGACCACGATTTTAGACTTTCCTTCTTCGGCGAAGCTGCTCTTTTGAAATGCTGCTTCGCAAAAATTTCACCCGAAGTGGCTATTGGAAATGCTTCGGGTGCGAAGCTCTTCTTTTACGCCTTCTTTGTATTCTTTCTTCGGCAACACCGCTTCGCAAAATTCTTGCCCGAAGTAGTTGTTTGAAGGACTTCGGGCCCGAAGTAGTTTTCATCCTTCATTTCTTCCTTTGGGCGAAGCTATCTTCCTTAGCTTGTTCGGCAGTGAAGCTTTTTTCCTTAGTCCGCTTAGTAGCGAAGCTCTTTCATTTTTATTTTATGTACAAGGGGGATGGCAGGGAAAGCCAAAATTGCTACAACTTACAAATATTCTCAAAATCAACAAAGAAATACTTTACAAAAGAAACATTGTACAAAATTTTGAATTTTCTACCCCATTGTGCAATGTGACAAAATTGTCAACAGGTAATAATATGGTTGACATGTTGGCTAATAAAGGTGTCATGGAGCAATCCTTCCCTATGTGGCAAATCAACTTTCTATCGGGGCTCACGGATGATAGCAGTGGAGGTAGAATTTGTCTTCTTTAATATGGTTAATAATCTTGGTCAGTTATTTAGGCCCACCAGCCATCTAAATATGCTCCACGTCTATCCATTACCTCTTGGAAGATGTGGCACCTTGGGTCTTTTGGCAATTTCCAGAATCGAAAAACTCTCATCTTGGTGGCAGCGATGAAGAGGCAAATGTTAATCCTGATTAGATGGTGTAAGTAACCTAGATATTTCTTTCAAGTATCTATCTTTCAATGTGTGCTTAGTTTGTGGTTGTCTGTATTTAATAGGGTGCACTGGGAGTGCTTTTCCTTTGTTTTTTTGTTGTTTAGTTGTGCTGGTTTCCATCCTGTTGGTTTATGTTCCTTTTGGTGATCCCTTTTGGATTCCTAGTTTGGCTTTATAAAATATTTGGGTCCTTTCAAAACCTCTCCATCAATTAAAAAAAATCAACATAAGTAGTATCAATCATCATTCATCAATACATAGTCTATCTCATATAGGATCCTGCCAAAGCAGTCATGACAACTATGGCCCTAGCTAAAATAATACCCAATTATTATTAACATACCCTATCTTGACTGCTAATTTTACCACTAGGTCTTTCATCTAATTTAGTTCATTCAATTTTATGATATTGTAATATCTTTAGTATGCTTAATTTTGGTTATAGGGTTTTTGGCATTCAAGTTTAACATTCAAAAAAAATAGGGTACTTTAGGCCAAGGTGTATGCATTGTCTATAGCCCTTTGTTATACTATAGTGACAAACAATAATTCTCATACCAATATTTTAGGCCACTACTCAAGGAGGATTCCACGCATACCCTTGAGCGTACTACCCATCTCTTTGAGAGTACAAGAGGGTGATCTTCTCAAGTGTTGTGCTCAATGCACCATGGATATATACACAATAAAAATATTTCCTAGGGCTAAAGGTTTCTCTTAATCCTAGGGGGTCTCCCTATATACCTAAAGATATGTGTTTGAGTCTTGGGTATTGGAGCCCGATCGCTCCTCACTTCAATAGATGCTTTACAAGTAATCTAGCTTAGATAATAATGACAACTCCTCCATGATATCTTAAAATCTCAGACACAAGGTTTCTAATCTATTAAACTAAATTGGAGGAGAAAATGGCTCAATTTTTTTCTCTTTTTTTTTATAGGAAAATAAATAAATATATGAAAACAAGGAAAATTTATGCCTAACAAGTCATAAATGGTAAGTTATGAACTGTTTGTATTGTAGTAAAATGTAGCCTTGGAAAGCACTCTAATACCACTTGTTATGAACCTTGTAATAAAATAGAAACACATCCACAATAAATTGCAATAATAACATAAGGATGAACTTGAAATTAACAATATTGCAAGATGAAATGGAAAAGTAGTAAATTATATTGTAGAAGCAAAAACACAATACAATATCATAGGTCTCTTCAAGGGGGCAACCTCCTTAGAATTAGAGCTTTAATACAAAATATAGAAATAACTTCATCTATGCCCCCTTGCCCTTTTAAATACTCTTTGTAACCCTAACTATAACATTCAAGGGTTGGCTTCACATGCAAGTGGCCACCCGAGATAGAATCTTCTACCAAAAAAGCGAGTATATTCTTAATAACGATTACATAAAATGACCCCACTTGTCTAGGTGCTTCAAATGTCACATACACATTACAAAATATTACACAATATTATTAATATGGGGTCCCCACATTAGGAAAGGGGTAATTACATAATAAGGTTAGGATGGGGTCCTAATATTAGGTGTTAGTATTTAACTCATCAACCCATAGGGTGCACAAATTCACTTTGTCTATATTTATTGTTCAATTGTACCAATAGTATTACAGAGTATGAAGCACTTTGTGTTAGTTTGAGGAAGGCCAAGAAGATGGGAATTAAGGGCCTAAGAATATATGGTATCTTTAAACTAATCATAAAGCATGTTAATTTCCATTGTAATACAAATAAGAAACATCTAAATTCATATAAGCATTAGTTATGAAATTTGCTAAAAAGCTTTGACATATACAACATCAAAGCTCTCCCCAAATCTTGTTGATTTGGATTCTATTTCTATTGATATGTTTAAGGATAAGCATGGGATCATCAATTTTTTCAATCTGTTTAGTGGGGTGGATGACAAGATTACTAACGCATTCATGACAACCTGGGATAATGGGTTGGTTTTCATCCATGGCGTTCAGTTCCAAATTTCCTTTGAGCTGCTGGTGAACCTGACAGGGCAAGACTTGGAAGGAAAAATTATCAGAAGAAATAAGCACAACTGGAAGGCGGAGTTGACACTCTTCGAGAAAAATTCACCCATCCACAAGAAGGTAAAGAAAGGTTTGTTTCGCCATGACTTTTCAACTCCCTAGAAATAAATCCTTAAGCCAATAATGCAATATTTTACTTGTGACAATCCTGAGTCTCAATTATGTTGTTTTCATCTTGCATTTGTTAATCATTTTCGAGACTCAAAAATGATGAACATTCTTGCTGCTCTTTTTTGGTCCATGGACTATACCATCACCACCAACCGTTCCAAGAAGTATGGGGCCAAACCTTGCCATCGAGGTCTTTTCAAGGTCCTTTACAAGTACCTCCTTCTCCAATTCCCTTCAGGTAATCTCCCTACCCCTAATTCTGACGAGGAGAATTAATCCTCAACCTCGAGCCCTAAAACCTCCAAATCCAAAAGAAAAGAGAAAGGGAAAAAATTTATTTTCGAGTTCTTCGCTAGAAAGAAAGCCAAACTTGAAAAGACCCTTATCCACAGTTCCTAGAGGCTAAAACATAAAGAAGCTGTCAAAACTCCTCCGTCCACCTCTGTAAAAACTCTAAAGGACAAGTCAAATTCTTCTGACCTTGTCGAAAGGTATCTTCACAAGTTGGTTGTGCTTGCTACTTCTGCCACCATTGACCATCTTGAAACTGCTCACTTGGCCATTGGAAAGGTGATTTCAACTCTCAAAGAATAGTGCCATGCACTTAGCCTCTTGTTTTTCTATGACAATTTTGAAAACATTTATGTTGTAGCTGGTGCTGAGGTGTCCTTCGACACCAAAACTAATGTCAAAGATACTATAAATGACAAAGATGTAATAGAGATTGCTAAGGAGGCCTGCATTGTTGTTCCCAAAGATAGCAAGGATATTTCTATGAAATATGTTTTTTCCAAAAGGGACTGCTTCATCCCTCATGCAGTTGTATACTCCTCTTGATGACTAATGGTTCTTCCTATGGTTTTTTGGGTCCTCTGTGGTGGTGGATCGCATCTTTTTGGGTTCCTTTTTGGTCAAGGACCGTTCCTTTTTGAGCTCTGGTGTTTCTCTTAGTGCCTGTTTGTTCAAGGCTGTTGAATCCTTTTAGTTTGAGGTGTAATTTTGAGATTGTATTTTGTTTCATCTGGCAATTTTTAGTGTCTTTCCCCTATTCCTTTTTTATCCTTTTTGATCCTTTGATGATCCTCTGTTGTAAAAGGCGTTAGGACACCTTTTAAATGCCTTGGTTTCAATAAATTTATTAATCTGCCAAAAAAAATCTCTCCCCAAAGAATTGAAGACAAAACCAAATGAGTTGGTAGACATGCCAACTAGATTTGTTCCCACCAATGATATGTGGGATAAACCTAAAAAATTGAATATAGCCTTCAGACTAACCATCCCTGATAACTCTAATTATTGGCAAGTCTTTAACAATGATGAGCAAATCATGGAGCTTTTTATCAAGGAGGCCTAATATGTCAAAGAAAATAATGAATATGGAGATGATATTAAGGATAGATTTATACAATTGAAATCAAATTAGTTACTCAAGGGTTTGATCATTATAAATATCCTATTTATTCTAGATGATAGCACATGGGAGATGATCCTCAAAGTGAAATCCTCATCATATCATCCTATTGAAGTGGCTTATGGGAAGAACCTATTACTTATAAAGGATTGCACTTAATAATAAATGATCTTTTCAAGAAGCTTTGTGGTAATTATGGAGATATTTTTACATGGTCATACATAGATCTTAAGGTCTAAAACCAAAACATTATAGAGTGTACCATCAAATTGAAGCCTAATCCTAGGCCATTTATATAGAAGCAATGATAGATAAACCCTAAGATAAAGGAAATGAAGAAAAATTAACTCTTCAAGCTCCAACAAGCCCAAATAATTTTTCCAATCAAGCACTCAACCTGGATTTCCAATCTAGTTTTGGT
This sequence comes from Wollemia nobilis, assembly GCA_028583015.1. Taxonomy (NCBI): domain Eukaryota; kingdom Viridiplantae; phylum Streptophyta; class Pinopsida; order Araucariales; family Araucariaceae; genus Wollemia; species Wollemia nobilis. The sequence continues at coordinate 24,286,731 of JAQPPZ010016957.1, read as the reverse complement.
ACATAATAAAAATGGTGAATAAAAGTTATATATCCATTTAGAAATCTAAACTGAGCTTTGCTAAAAATATCTATCCCTTGTCTACCATAGATCAAATTTTGTAGAAGGTAGATAGGTCACAAATGTCTTTCCTTGATGGCTTCTTAGGATAAAAGTACATTTAGGTCAAAGAAATTGACCAACATAAGACAATCTTCACCATCAAGTGGGGGATCTTTGCATATTAAATAATGTCTCTTGGTCTATCAAATGTAGGGGTAACCCTTCAAGGGCTATGGACATAGCTTCACAAGATTGTAGATGAGATAATTCTCATATATATTGATTTAATTATGTTTTCCAAAAATAGAAGTAAACATTTCGAACATCTCAAGTTGATCTTCCATAGTTGTAGGGGAGTTTGGTATCTCACTTAATCCTAATAATTATATTTTTATGGTCTAATAATGAAAATTTCTATACCATGTGGTATCAAAGAAATGTTTAACCATAGATCCCAATAGAATAAATTCCATCCAAGACCTCCCATAACCCTCATCAATCAAAGGAATCAAGGTGTTCCTAGGCCAAGTCTAGTTTATTCCCAATTTCATTACAAAAAATTTCCCAAATGATCAGACCCATAACCAAAATGTTACAAAATACCTCCTTAGAAAGAATTTACAAGGGAAATAAAGTCTTCCAAGATGTTAAATATGCCATCACCAAAGCTTCAGGATTTGATCAACCCAAATTTATCCAAATATTTTAGGTTATATGTTTTTGGTATAGATGAAAGCATCACTACTGGCCTAGCCCAAAATAACAATGAATATGAAGAACATATTATCTCATTCATGAGCCATACCCTCCATAACTACAAAGAAAGATACACCCTTATTGTAGAACAAGTGCTCACCATCATGAATGTTGGAGAATATTACATTATTTGGTACATGCTAATGTACCCCCATGGTACCTATGGTACAATGTAAATATTATATTAAGGTTTGAGTCTATAGTTTAGGAGTGAGATTTATATTTCCCCTTTATGTAAGTGTCTATGTGCAAGATATGCACAAGTGTCATGTAAGTAAGAGTGCAAGTGTATAATGAGAGAAAGTACATAAATATTATGTAATTAAGTGTGCAAATATGTAATAGAAGGATGTGCATAATTTTTGTGTATTAGGTGTGCATGTAGAAGTGTAAGTGGGTCATACAAAATAGTGCAAGTGTTATATAGGTAAGTGTGCATGTAAGTAGAGAGTTAAGAGTCATGTATTCAAGTGGCAATATAATAAGCCAAAGGACATGTGAGAGTTGTTACATGGAGAGCAATAGTCAAGCACTCGAAGAGTTGTCTTGTATGGCTATATTAAGGAGACAAACCTCCATGTATTATAAGTGAAAAATATCACCTTCAAGCATTATTAATATTAATTCTTATATGCATAATTTGAGCAATGCTTCTATAAGTTTCTTAATGTTATTACATGAATGATTTTTGATATTTTATTTTTATATTTGATATTTTCTTTAATGTTATTATAATTTATATTGGTCTACTTATTTATTGATTGCTCTTATATTTGATACTACTCAAGATCCAAAATATTGGGCCTAAGATAATGTGGTTTAAAAACCAAAAATGAAGGCTCTTAAGAGGTTTAACTACTATTTATCTCAGAGAAAGATCATCCTCTTTACAATACACCTTAATATCCAATATGCTACATTGCATGGTGAATTAGGAGAAAATATGGCCAAGTGGATCAACAAAATTTAAGAATTTGACATTGAAAGCAAACCACCAAAATTATTAGGGGAAGAGCCTTATGTGAAAGACTAGTAATGATAGTCCCTAAAGATTAGATTGCTCTAGTAGAGGAGACAGATATGAATGACAAAACTGGTTGGATGCGTGACATGTGTAGATATATGGCCACAAGATAGGTGCCAAAAGGGTTGAAAACCAAAGAAAGAGCCCCATTTATATAGAAAGCAATATGTTATCATTGTCTTGATGATGTATTGTTTAGAAAAAAGATATGATGGCATCTTACTATTTTATATAGAAAAAGAAAATATAAGGGCCATGATCAAGCAATACCATGATGAATGAGAGTATTATACTGCCCAAAATAGCTCACATGATCCTAAGGACCAGATACTATTGGCCTATCATCTTCATCAATTTCTACCAATGGATCAAAGACTAGAAATCATATTTCATAGTCAGAGGAAGAAAAATAAGAAATTTTTTCATATGTTTTTCAAGGAGGATTTGTGTTGGAGCTTATTTTGATTACTTTTTATTTTGTAATTTGGAGTGCTTGAATTTTTAGTTGATAACTTTGAGAGCTTTTGATGCTTTTGGTGTGACCCACACCTTCTTCTAGTGTTTTTGGAAGGGAATTATGTCTGTCTTGCTTAAGAAGACAATTTGACAGGATTTGGGTAGATTGTTAAAGGATTGAATAGGCTTTGTTATGTATCACCATCATTTTTTGGTGGTTTACAGTAGTGAAGACCTCATGTTTGTGGAGGCCTACTTTATTTTGAGCCTCCAAAAGTTCTAGAAAGTAAGTCTTTGTAGCTAATGTGGACTTTAGCTCCCTAATACTATAGGATGTTGTGGATGGATGCTTTTGGGGATTGTGGGTAAAAGTGGTATCTTTCCAAGTGAGATTGAGTACTAACATTGCGATGCTAGAAAGAAAAGTGGTTGTCAATGATAGTTGAGAGTGTCCAATCATGGGCAGTTAGAGGTAGTGGTGATGATTTTGAAGAAAACTCTGTGGAGAATTTATAGTCATTTAGAAGAGAGGGTATTACCAAGGATGGTTATATATTTCTAGTCCATTAATCCTTGACGAAAATAAAAAGTTTTGAAATCAAAAAAAAATTCGAAGACATGACAAGCATCTAAACATTTTCAATGAAGGAGATCCCTATTGAAGGATGAAATTATGTTTTACTTATTTTTGCTCTACTATGCATGTTCCAAGGGAATAACCTTAGTTTAAAATTTAAAAAAAATGTAGAAGATGGATTTGTTTTAATGGAATGTTTAATGTGGGAGTATAGTGTCATTTTTATATAGTTTATTTTTCAAGAATAATCTTTAAATTTATGAATTTTCTGTGGAGTTCATACATATGGTATGAGCATTTGGTTGGAGGTCAAAACCTTAGTCTAATGATGGCTTAATGATGTATGTAGTAATCAACTAGGTATAATATCCTTGTTAAAAAAGTCAAACATATTTTGTGTATGGAGAAAATCCAAGAGGAAGGGCTTCATGTATTTGTCATGGATACATTATAAGAATTGTAATATTTTAGTGCATATTAAATCCAAAATTGATGACATGATTATGCAAATAAGTCACATGTTAGTTGTGAGGTCAAACATGCTATTAACATAAGGTCTTGCAAGGTTGTAAATTTAAGTCATATTTGTGTCAAGATAAAGTATTATGAGGATTTATTTGAGTGTATTTGGGGTGAATAATCGATGGTACCCAACACCCCTCACCATTGTTTTTATAAGGACAAGTTTCAAATACTACAAGGAGGAGCCATTCACATCACTTAACCAAATGGGAAATACCAAGAGGAGATAAGCTTATAAACAAGCCCAACCTCAAAAGAATGTGACACCAAATAAACTTATTTATTTTTAAGAAATAATTAAAAGTAGAGAACTATAAGCACTCAATTGTAGCTTATAAATGATCCTAAAAGAAGCTTATACTTATGAAGATCGCTTTGAAAATGGTATTGTTTTCCTATTGATGGTTTGAAGACAATACACAATGTACTATCTAATCTTGACATGCTTCAAAAGGAATTTAAAAAGTTAAAGGAGATAAATGAAAAGCTAAATATTAAGGCTATAGTGATAAATATTTCTTGTGACACAAGTGACCTTATTCAAAGGATATATTTCTCTTGTGATATTTGTGACTTAAACATTGTTAGTAATAGCGGTGTCCATGCTGAAAAATATCATTAGGATGACAAAGTAATGGATGCTCATTGTAATCTTATTGATATTAATCACCATGATTAAGGTCATGATGTTGATGATCTTAGTGATGATGAAGATATTGGGTACTTTGAAAAGCACACAATAAATATTGGATCTCACTTAATGAATAGAATGGGACATGATGAGAAACGATTAGGGAGAAATGGGCAATACATAATAAATCCCATAGATCCAAATATAAGTCTAAAGAATGAAGGTATTGATTATGTTCATCAAACAAGAAGTGGGATCACCAAGTCTGTGAAAGGAGAAACCTATGTAATGGATGGAACTTTTAAAATAATTTATTGTAGTCATTTTTGGTTTATCATGACATGTGATAACTAAGTGTTGGAACTACATCCATGTGAGATTTGTGGTGGAAATAGTCACTATAACAAATATTGTTGATACAAAGATAAAACGACCAACAAAATATATGTTTACTATGGATGGATGGACGTGATAGGATGGGAAAAAATGAAATATATGTTGAGTGGATTCTAAAGGAGAATGTTTCCTTCTCAAAATAGTAGCATAAAGTATAAAATATGGGATTGTATGGGTGATAATTATTGTGGGCTATCAAGCCTTCATGTATGCACTAGGTTAGGTGGTTGAGAGGGACCACAATGATGGTTATGGGTTATCCACATGAAAACCCTTGTATGAGTTGGTTAGGGGTAAACCAAAAGAAAAATCTTTGTTAATATGGTTTTGGGTTAGCCAATTGAAAATTCTTAGTGATGTTTGTGGACACAACATAATTGTAGATGTAAACACCCCAGGTGTAGGATGGAGTGGCATTTAGGTTGTAATGGTACAATGACATATTTAATGAAGACCCTTGTTGTAAATGGGTACCTAATCATCCATAATACCTAGAGAGGCAAGAGGGACCTATATTTCATTATTTTGGGGATCTTTAAGTCTTAAGAAATATTAATTTATGAGGGGTAGTTTTGAAATATAAAGTAATCTTGTTTGTGAATTAATGCACCAATCATAGCATTGACCACCAAATAGTTTAGATACCTATTTAGAAGAATAGTGTATGTGTTGACTATAATGCTATAAAATATTTTTCAACATCACCTAATCCACCCATCTAGATTTTCTTCATTGACATTGCATCCATTGTGATCATCATTATTCTAAAAAATTATATCTTTTCAAAGCTTGTAAACTTATCATTTCCTTCTTGACCTACTCCAACTTCATGCTCCTATTGCAAAGGAAATCTATGACATTTGGAAGTATATCAACGAAATTATGCTGGAGTTTCAACTTGTCTAGAGGGGAACATAAATTTTGCGACAACATTGCATTTAAGTAGTCATACCCATGTGATTCTCTACTATGACTTGCAACGAAAATCCCCTTTGAGTCTTCTTTAGTTGTGCATATATTTCTCCACACTGATTTCAAGTCACCCATATTGTGATCAATGGTTTTTTCATTCTTACTTTAGAGATCGTGGTAGAGCTCATAAAAATGGTGAATGTTATGAAACTTCAAATTTATGAGACCCTACAAGCATTTGGGTTTCATCATAATCCATTGCTCTACTCAGGATGTGGTGGTATTTTTTGTTCTTTCTTAAGCTAATGGCAGTAGCAATGAAGCTTCTAGGAACTTAGGGGAGATATTGGAGTCATCCTTGTGCACTTTGTATTTTGAATCTTTAGGGGCTTTTATGAAAATTTGGATATTGAATATAGTGGAACGTGTTTTGTTTTTGGGTAAATCAAGATGTTGACTACACATGCCAACTCTAATACTTATACATCTAAATCAACAACTCCAAATGTAAAGTTTATCACCATCACCAAACATGTTGATATACTATGTATAATACCATGGATGCTTGAATTACAACTAAATATTTGAAAAAACATAATAAGTGGATTTGTTACATTAAATACAACATTTAATATCTTTTTTTATAATTTTTGTTTGGAAAGTTTCACATAATCACTAGGTTAGTAGCCAATAGACATTTTAAAATCTTAAATTCTACTATTTTGAACTTGCAAAAATTATAAGATTGTGATCACAAAATTTTAGACTATGAATGAAGTTAAAGAAATCTTGAAATTTCATTAGCACATCCCTCCTTGTTAATTGTTTCACCAAGAATACTATAGTCTCTTATAGGAACTAATATAAAGAATTCAATATACAAATTCAAACTTTGTAAATTGACCACCACATTACTACTGTAATGATATGAACATCATATGAAATTAAAAATTATAAAAAAATAATGTTTTTATAAATACGATTTAAAAAATTTAAAATATATGTATAAAAATAAAAAATAAATATCATTGATGCAAAAATATCTCGATGCTTCGATGCTTTCCATACAGTCAATGTGGTCAATGTACTTGCTATCAATGATTCCTGAACCAAGTCTCAATGAAAAAGAGGTCTATTTGACCCTTCAAAAATCATTTTACCATGGTGTTTGACACTACTAGTCCCTTAGGTCAACACATAGTTGTCGTCAATACTTTAAAAATTTAAGGTTAACTAAGTTTCAATGAATTCAACTTCACTTTAGACTTTCATTAATTTTACATAACTCAAATGACTCTATTATGTAATACTTAGTATATATCATATGTAGATTGGTAAATGTAAGTATGGTTGAACATTTATTAAGAAGAGATTTAGGTTCAAATTATCGAGAAAGCTTTTTTCTTTATAGGGGTAGTAGTCTGGTCTAAATCTTTTGCCGAATGACATTTGGTGTAATGGCAGTTACCTAGTTATTATCATCCATGTGGTTGTGAGGTCGATTACGAAAGCTAATATTTGTAAACAATGTTCAATATTAAAAAAAAAAAAAATAGAATATTAACTTACATGCATTGTATATACTAATTATATATATTAACTACCATATAAAAAATTAATAACTATAACAAAACGCAATAAAAATGAATTGTTTTATAATTTTGATTATTAAAATAATTTGAAAGTATATTTTAAATTTTTTTAAAATAATTTGTATTTTTTGGTTGATTAGTAGAGAGTTTCTTGATGGAATGTATAAGTACATCTCTTTTATGGGATGTATAAGTCCATCTCTATAGGATAGTTTTTGAAAAACAAAAAAAAATATTTTTGTTATCGATTGACAAAAAATATATATATAATTATTTAAATGTTCAATTTTAACTCGCTTAATAAAAAAAATACAATTATTATTTATATACTTTTATAATATTATTTCATTTATAAGAACAGGTTAAGAATGCTTTTATAATCAACCCCTGTGCGTCCGGCGGTCCCCATCTCAAGCCAGGTTCCATGTACCAAGAGGGTAGAAGTCCTGGGAGCCTTCGTAGATAGTTTGAAACCTACCAGCTGTGCTGGTAGTTACTAAAAATTGTGATTGTAACCATTGCTTTTATATATAAAAAAAAAAAAAAAAATGCTCTTATAATAATTTTATTTTGTAGCAACAAGACCCTAAGACCTTGTACTTAGGACACAATTTCTTAACCATATCCAATAATAAAATTATAAATATAATTTTATTATTGGATATGGTTAAGAAATTGTGTCCTAAGTACAAGACCTTAGGACATTATCGGAGATGTGACCCGGGTTCAATCCCCACAATGGATATGTATATGAAGTATTTATTCAATTAAAAAAATTAAAATATAAATATATTTTAATTGTTTTTTATTATGTAATAGAAATATAATTTTATTATTGGATATGGTTAAGAAATTGTGTCCTAAGTACAAGACCTTAGGACATTATCGGAGATGTGACCCAGGTTCAATCCCCACAGCGGATATGTATATGAAGTATTTATTCAATAAAAAAAATTAAAATATAAATATATTTTAATTGTTTTTTATTATGTAATAGCAGGTACAAGGCCTTAGGACATTATCGGTGATGTGACCTGGGTTCAATTCCCATGGCGGATATGTATATGTATATGAAGTATTTACTCAATAAAAAAAATTAAAATATAAATAAATTTTAATTGTTTTTTTATTACGTAATAGCAGGTTGTTATTGTTAAAAAACCATTATCGGAGATGTGACCTGGGTTCAATCCCCACAGCGGATATGTATATGAAGTATTTATTCAATAAAAAAAATTAAAATATAAATATATTTTAATATTTTAATTGTTTTTTATTATGTAATAGCAGGTACAAGGCCTTAGGACATTATCGGTGATGTGACCTGGGTTCAATCCCCATGGCGGATATGTATATGTATATGTATATGAAGTATTTAATCAATAAAAAAAATTAAAATATAAATAAATTTTAATTGTTTTTTTATTACGTAATAGCAGGTTGTTATTGTTAAAAAACCATTATCGGAGATGTGACCCGGGTTCAATCCCTACGGCGGATATGTATATGAAGTATCTATTCAATAAAAAAAATTAAAATATAAATATTTTTTAATATTTTAATTGTTTTTTATTATGTAATAGCAGGTACAAGGCCTTAGGACATTATCGGTGATGTGACTCGGGTTCAATCCCCATGGCGGATATGTATATGTATATGAAATATTTACTCAATAAAAAAAATTAAAATATAAATAAATTTTAATTGTTTTTTTATTACGTAATAGCAGGTTGTTATTGTTAAAAAACCATTATCGGAGATGTGACCCGGGTTCAATCCCCACAACGGATATGTATATGAAGTATTTATTCAATAAAAAAAATTAAAATATAAATATATTTTAATATTTTAATTGTTTTTTATTATGTAATAGCAGTTACAAGGCCTTAGGACATTATCGGTGATGTGACTCGGGTTCAATCCCCATGGCGGATATGTATATGTATATGAAGTATTTACTCAATAAAAAAAATTAAAATATAAATAAATTTTAATTGTTTTTTTATTACGTAATAGCAGGTTGTTATTGTTAAAAAACCAATCTTTAAGCCGAGAGTTGGGTTTGAACCTTGGACCTTTTAAAGAAAAGCTAAAGCCCTTACCATAAAATATATTTAACTTTCTAAAAAAAACAATGTGACATTTACATTATATATGTTTATCTTCTTAAAAATTATTATCACATTATCTATATATAATATTGTATAACCAAAGGTCCGAGGTGTAGACCAATTGGTTCATCTAAACCCCGTAAGGGGGACGGATGTCCAAGGTTCAAATCTCGGGCCTCGTCGGACTGAACGTTTGTCCCTTTTCTGGTGCTTTCAACGGCGTAAAAAGTTTAAAATGATTGTGGCATGGTGGTTATAAGGGCGGACTGCGCGAAGATCTGTGTGGCGGCTTTCGAGGCGGACAGCACAGAATATTGTGGCGGCCATAAAAGCTGGACAGTCTGCCCGAATTCGTGGCGGCTACCGATTCCACCATGTAAATACAAAAAAATAAATAAATATTGTATAACCAAACTAATATTATAAATATTTAATTCAGTACTATCAACTTTGATAATATTGATGAAATGCTCCTTTCTTTTTTATCTACACAGTGTATCATTTCACGTGTGGTCAACAATAACGAGGTGGTATAGATTTGTTGAGAGCAATCCTGCAACAATAACGAGGTGGTATAGATTTGTTGAGAGTAATCCTGCAGTTTGAACCTTGCACTTAGCAATTACTAAAAATAGATAGTGTCGGGTGCGATCATACCAGCATTAGTGCACCGGATCCCATCAGAACTCCGTAGTTAAGCATGCTTGGGCCGGAGTAGTACTGGGATGGGTGACCTCCTGGGAAGTCCCGGTGTTGCACCCTTTTCTTTCTTTTCCCTTTGTGTTATGAGGTCCGAGGTGTAGACCAATTGGTTCATCCAAACCCCATAAGGGGGCGGAGGTCCAAGGTTCAAATCTCAGGCCTCGTCGGACTGAACGCTTGTCCCTTTCCTGGTGCTTTCAACGGCGTAAAAGGTTTAAAATGATTGTGGCATGGTGGTTATAGGGGCGGACTGTGCGAAGATCTATGTGGCGGCTTCTGGGGCGGGCAACGCAGAATACTGTGGCGGCCATAAAAGCTGGAAAGCCTGCCCGGATTCGTGGCGGCTACCAATTCCACCATATAAATTAAAAAAAAAAAAAATAGATAGTGTCAGTGTAACCAACTCACATGTTTTATTCACCCAACAAAAAAAATTCAATTATCACTTACATACTTTTATAATAGTATTCCATTTATAAGAGCATGTTAAGAATGCTCTTATAATCTAGGTTCCAATCCCACGGGCTTGCCCATGCAAAGACAGTAGCCCAGATTTGATTCCTCTGAGTGGTGCGCCAGATTGATGACGACGGTGCAACCTCTGTGTATGCGTCCGACGGTCCTCATCTCACGCCGGGTTACCATGCACCAAGACGGTGGAAGTCCTAGGAGCCTTCGTAGATAGTTTGAACCCTACCAATTGTACTGGTAGTTACTAAAAATCGTGATTGTAACCATTGCTTCTATATATAAAAAAAAAGAAAAGAAAAGAATGCTCTTATAATATTTTTATTTTGTAGCAACAAGACCTTAAGGTCTTGTACTTAGGACCCGATTTCTTAATTTCTTTTTTACGTTTATCAATCGGCAAATCTCTTTATGATTTTGATTTTTAAATATTTTTAAATTATATTTTAAATTTTTTAAAAATAATTTGTATTTTTTGGTTGATTAGTAGAGAGTTTCTTGATGGGATGTATAAGTCCATCTTTTTAGGATAGTTTTTGAAAAACAAAAATCTTTATTTTTCTACGTTTATCAATTGGCAAATCATCTTTTAAAATGTCAAATATATAAATCCTAGAAACAAGTGATAAATTTGGAAAAGGAGATTATGCTACTTAGGCAACACAAAATGCTTGGGATAACGTCATGTTGGTCTATATGATTATGATTATGAATGGTGCTCAAAATGCTCACTTGTTCCTACCTACCTATTCTCCTTTCATCCAAGACTATCAATTCTCATTGAAATATTGGTAAAATTAAATGAATACAACAAATTCTAAGGTCTCCAAGAGAAAGGGGTTATTGCATTTTTGCGCCCCCATTTAAAAATGGAAGGTAGATATGATTTGTAACTATTATGTAGGGATGGTGTACATAAGATATTATGTTTTTCATATCTTTAAAATTCTAAACTTTTGTTACTTTCATCTTTCATATTGGTTATTGCTTATTCCCCCATGAAGTTAGGCATAAGGTTTTAATAATATAACCCACTTATAACATTAACAATACGAAAGTTGAATTCATCTTTTAAGGGTGAGGACACTAGTCCTTATATACTTTAAATCATTTATTAGAGTTTAATAAGGCAATAAAGAGAAATGCAAGTTTTTGATGACTTTTTAATAATAATAATAATATCTTTGGTTGGTTAAGTATATCAATGTTTTTTTATTGGAGCATAAATGATTAGGCTTTTAACATTGGAGAATCTTTCTACAATATTTTCCGTGTGTGGAAGTTCATTGCAAATTATATTTTGTGTATAAACCTTTCAAAAATTACATACCATGTACATGGTGTGCAATTTCTAATTCAAATATAACAACTAGGACATAAACTCGATTATGGGACTTAGAAATATAGACATTTCAAGGTTAATATATCAATCAATCTTAAATGATGTTATTTAATCTTTCAAAAAAAAAATCCCAAAAAAAAAGTTGTAATTTTATATTAAGAAAATATGAAATTACATTCTTCATATGCTTCTTTGGCATATCTTCAAAATTCAATAGTGATCTAAAAATAGACCATTTATACATCATAACTAGCTATCTCTATCATGCTAAGTTCTATCCTTAGGAGCCTTCCCAATTTATCAAAATAGTATCCTTTGAATCACTAGCTTCTGAGTTTTTTGAAAAAGTTGTTTTATATGTGCTTGCTTTAACTAGAGTGTATAAATCCTCCCAGATAGATATTTGGACCAGTTGTAGTGCATTGCTCTCATTGAATTCTTGTACTAAGCACATACCTGGATCAATCTAAAGTGCCTTCTTTGAGAGTTCATATGCTTCCCTATTTAGTTCTCTATAAATATGCCAAAAGTAAAATTTTCACTTCAATCCACAACTTCTTTTATTTGAGAGAAGATGGGTTGTAGAATCATGTTTTCCATCCTAAAAATACCAAGCATTCAGTTTATTACTGTAGACACCAACATAACATTCATCATCATATAACTGAATACTTCACAAAGTGGGTTGAGGCAATTCCTCTAACCAATACGACAAGACCTAGAATTGTGGAGTTTATACTTCATCACATCATTTGTCGTTTTGGCATCCCCTCAAAAATCATCTTCGACAATGGTAAGTCTTTCAAGAACAAGGATGTTCGAGCACTTTGTGAGAAATATAACATTCAACATAGTTTCTCGACTCCTTATTACCCACAAGCAAATGGACAAGCTAAATCTTCCAATAAGACCTTAATTGCTATTCTCAAGAAACTTGTTAAAGAAAATCATAGAGATTAGCATACACAAATTCCCTTGGTATTATGGGTTTATCGAACAAGCATCTGCACGCCTTCAGGGGCAACACCATTTTCACTGGTCTATGGAGTCAAAGCAATCATACCTCTTGAGCTCGAGATACCCTTCTTGAGAATTTCTTTGCAGGAATTCATAGATGATGACACGGCTAGACAAGCATGTCCTAACCAACTCACACTTCTTGATGAGAGGCAAGTCAATGCTTTAGATCATTTACGAGTTTATCAAGATCATCTAAAGCGTGCTTACAATGCCAAAGTTCATCTCCATGAATTCCAAGTAGGAGATCTTGTCCTTAAAGAGAATCAGAAAAACACCAATGCATTGTCGCATCTTCGTGATAAATTCATGGCTAATTGGTTAGGTCCATACATTGTTACTCAAAAAGTGGGTAACGGTACTTATAGGCTTACTAGTCTAGAGGGAGAGAAAGAACCCAAACCACTTTATGATATACACATGAGGGCATTCTATGCATAATGATATATATATATACAAAAATATTGCATTTTGTTTGTATACATTGCATACACAAAAACATTGCACTTCATACACTTCATTACAAAAACATTGTATTTCATTTGCATACATTTCATGCCAACACACTATATTAGCACACATTTCAAATTTTATACATTGCACTCACATCCACATTTCACATTTCATATTAGGATCATTTATTAAGTTCAGGTTCTTAATTGGTCCAACAAAGTCATGTTGCCTTAATCAGGGGCACCTTCACAATATCATCCACACAATTCCACCAAGTCAAATTGCCATTCGCACAAAACCACACGTCCATAATACCTAGGTGTTTTTGGTCACTCAACCACTCCTAGTGTTTTAAGCAAACTACAAATACATGTCGAGTTCCTCTTAGGACCATCACACATATACACTAATAAAATATTGAGTTTTGGGAATTGACTCCAAAATATTCTTGAACCAAACACAATGTCACATCTTTAAAAATATCTTGTGTCAAATAGGGATAACACCATCCTTGGTTTAAACCTCGAAGTGAAAAGGGTCATCCTTGCTAGTCCCATCATGCAACATAGTCCACAAGAATAGTGGTGTTCACCACTATCACAGTTACTTCCAAATCTAAAATATGGAGTAGTAAGGATAGGGTACAATTCTCATCATATTTAGGTTGAGAATCCGATTTCCTAAAGCTCTAAATCTTGTCCATCACACACCACTGATCATTGGGTTGTAAGGATCATACTACATTTATAGTCAGACAATTAGGTAGTCATTCCCAAAACTTAAGAGATCAAAAACATAAATCGTGGACTATGGAGTTAGCCTCCACCGGAGCTATATACGCTTGACTAGCAGTGGAGTACGCTCATGCATGACGACACATCTCTTTTAAAGAGACCTTTGATCACACATACGGACAAGCTAGCTTCTTGGTTTCATCCATAACATGTTTACCCAATTTACTCAAGATGAGTTAATGAACTCACTTGCACACATATTGGTTCTTGATTACCTCAAGTCATTACCATGCTTATGATTTGGTAAATAAATTCACTGCATACACATTTGGTCCTAAAGGGACTAGGCAGTTTTAGTGAGTTTATTTGATACCACTAGTATGCCTGAGTCTTTATAAAACAGTCAGTTCTTCCATATCAACATCCATATCTTCTTCTATATCAACATCCATATCTTCTACCATGTCAACATACATGTCATTTCATGAGTCATTTACACCACACACCACCAATTTGGGTGCCCTTAATTAAACAACAATTCTAGAAACATTGGCCAAGCAAGATCTAAACTATGAATGATCATTAGAAAATTTGCATTCCATACGTTGCATTAATCATCTATACATTCCCACTTGCATTAATCATCCATAACATATCATATGCATTAATCATCCATATAAACATGCATTCCACAAAAAGCATTCACACAAACACATATAACACAAAAGGTAAAAGCTATATATATATATATATATATATATGTGTGTGTGTGTGTGTTGTGTGTGTGTGTGTGTGTGTGTGTGTGTGTGTGTGTAAATATCGCATGTACAATGAGTGCCAAAAGGCTACATACAATGGAGCACCAAGGCTCATATACAAAAAGTGCATCTAAGCACTAGCTACACCCTTCAAGAGGACCCCTAGGACCGAGAAGGAGCCCTAGATCTAGAGCTATGCCTAGACTCGCTATGCCTAGCAGCCTCGAATATAGATGAGGTTGGAGGATCAAGAAGAGAAATATGATGCTCCATCAATCTATCCTCCAATGCCTCGATATACCTATTTCGAGATCGAAGGCGTGCTATGTTGACATTATGTTGACGCTCCCTCTCTAGTAGCTCTACCTAAAGCCTCATGATCCTCGCATCCCGATTCACTGCCTGTTTCTCCAACCTCGCCCAATCCTCATCGCTCTTATTTGGAGGTCCATTCAGAGTCTCCTCCACATCATATCCATCTCCACCATCTCCTCCAATATCAAGAGCCTACCTCACCGCACCCTTAGTCCTCCTCCTTTGACTATCTGATCAAAGGCACCATTGTTGCTTGGGGGCCTCATGGGTTCCCTCATCCTCATCCCCACCCTCATCTCCATCATCTGCTACTAGAGTCGATGCCCATGGTGGCTATGTAGCAAACCTGCATCATACATTGGAGTAGTCCCTACATCATCCACATCGGGGAGGTCCATCTCCTCATCATCCTCGTACACCTCCCTCCATGGCTCCACACATGGTAGCCCTGTCTCCTCTTGATGCCTCCTATAGACCATCAACTCCTTCAGAATATCCTACCTTAGGCCGAACTATTGGAGTACTCATGATAACTGAAAATACTCAGCCTCACTCTGATTTTTTCCAATTACGCATCTAGTCTGCCATACCCATCATAGATGCTATCTATCTCTAGTCTACCTACTACCTCGCCATGGCCTCCATATCATTTGGTTGGATGTTAATCCAGCCCATAAATCCCAGTACCACTAGCTCGTTCTCATAGGCCAACTCAGTTGTACCTCCTTGACCAAAACTCATCTCCTAGCCTAGGGCTTCTCCCTACCCAAGCCTGCCATTGGTAAGCCCTCTGGTCAAGCCACGCTAAAGTTCTCCCATCCCCAACACTACAACAACAATATGTATCCTAACCCCGTCCTCCCTGCCTTCTCACCTCATAGAGCTCTCGGTACACCTGCACCAATAAGTTAGGAGCCCATGCATACACTTGCCACCTAATGAGCATATCACTCACTAACCCTATCAGGTTCCAAGGGAACCTGCACCCAGTGCTTTTCGGGACCATGATGTTGGCCAACATAAACATGACCAAGGCACGGAGGGCATTCAACTCCTTATCCACATACATGGACAAGTAGGGAATACCCCCACACTCCACCCTCACACTCTGCCAGCCATCATAGAATATCTTCTTCATATCTGCACCTTGATTACGTCTAACCTCGATGTGCTCCCCCTCCACTAGCACCTTGAGGATGAGATATACATCCTCCAATATCAGGGTCATATCTCCTGTGGGGAGCTAAAAAGTCCCCCTATCCGTATCAAACCTCTCTGCCTCCTATGGGGAGCTAAAAAGTCCCCCTATACGTATCAAACCTCTCTGCCAATGCAGAGAGGTACCCCTCATCCACCCTCACCATGTCAACCCAAGCTACCTCCGCTAGCCCCATAGCCTCCAATAGATCCCACTCATCCTTCTCCAATTTCTTCCTCATCCTAGGTATGTAAGGCGAGAACCAGTGTTGAGCCTCCAAAATCCTAAGTTGCAGCACAACACAAAACATTTGTAATTAATACTACCAAAAAAAAAACAAAAAACATAAATTTTTTGCACAAAAAGAAATTACCTCAGTAGCCCACACTCCAGTCCCAGCTATGGCTCTCGCACCTACTCCCTCCACCACCATAGCTTTCGTGCCAAATTCACTTCACCTCACTCCACTCCACTTCCCTCACCTCTCCCAAACATAGCTTCTCAAACTCACAAACACACAAATGAGCTTCATTTTTTCCTAGGAAGATATTTATAGCTACTTCAAGCACATTGAGATGCCCATGGGCATTTCCTGGTGCATTGAAGCACACCAAGGCATTTGTAAAATACCCAAAAACCGATGGGTGTTTGTGCATGCTAAAAGAGCCAACCGGTGTTTGGCATCAATTTTGAAAAAAGAACATTTTTTTCCAAAATAGTGGCTTCTCCCAACCAAATCACTTCATATTGCATCCACACATCTATTGCATCATCTTAACAAGTTTTGTGAAGATTCCAATTGATTTGGACACAAATTTTATTTGCAACCACAAATCGTAAATTCGCCTAACAAGTTACAAAAGCACTCCAAAATAGTCCAAATATTCACAAAACAATTGTAATAATCATTCTCATCATTAATACATCATTTTCACACCATCCATATCACAATTTGCATATTTACCAAAGTCAAACAACATTCAAGTGAACCTTGTACCTAGTGGGTTATTCTATATACTTGACAATTGTAGCGATTTACATCCATGCAATTCGGTAGGATGAATAACTTACCATAAGGACACTTGGTCATTTTCATCATTCCATATCTCCTTGTTGGAAATCATAATCACATTTGGTACTTCATATTTTGCATGAAACCTTGCCAAGAATAATTTGCATAAAAGTTATCATTGATGGCCTAGTTTGTGGGGCTTAAAACATGGACAAAATCACATTTCACATCTCCTTGACAGTCATCATGGAGACTGGCCTTAGCTAGGGTGATTGGTTCTAACCATAGGAATTATCTGACAACCACTAGTTGACCCTCCGAAGTTGACTACTTTTATTTTTGCATATTCATCCTTGCATATCAATGACGTTGGAAGGCAAATTCTTCAACAACATCGAATCACCCCAAATTTTGGGGCAACCACATTTGGTTGTGACTTTCCCACAATATGATACATATTACATGATCATGGCATCTACACTTGGTAAAAATCCCTTCATCTATTAGGGAAAAAATAGACACATTTTTCATCACATTTTTCACAAAACCCTTCATCTATTGGGGCAAAAATAGATGCATCATTTTCACATTTTTCACCACTCCCCTTCCCACCGTTGGGGCAAAAACGGTATCACATCTACATCATTCATATCATTCACCATTCATTTGCACATATTTTTCAATTGGCTCGTGAGATTCATCCGCAAACTCATTCGTCAATTGAGGGGGTAAGCTACGCAAAATTCAAATTCTTTCATTCTTTTATCTTCAATCTCACGTTTCACATCTCAAGAGAAAGTTGCTTCTGCACCTAGCCAAAATAGGTGTCTTGTGTTTTTGTACTACATTGTGTTTCACGCAACACAGTACAAAAAGGGGCATCTGTAGACACCAAAACCTAGCCACTTATCGTCCATCCAAGTTTTCCCACCATTTCCACCTTTTATTTACATATATTTATTTTATATATATTTAAATATTAATATTTTATATATTATATTTGATATATATTTAAAATATATATATTTATATAAGTGAATTAATCCCAACCATCAAATTTCACTTAATAATATTCATCCATCTACACTAATCCATGTCACACCCCAGATTTAATATCCCCCCTCTGATATGCTTTTATCTCAACCACATAATTAGTGTCATTAAAACCCTAGCATGCCCTAGGTTGGATTATTAATAGGAGCTATTTTGATGGCTCAACCCCTGAATCCTAAGTTGAAGTTTGCATCAGTGTTACTTGGAGTTCCAAGCAATCATGTCCTTCATCCTCGCTTGCCATAGCTCCCGCATCTATTGTCGCCCCTCTCGCCTAACCAGATCTATTTATGTAGATCTTTTCCTCAGCCGTCAAACACCTTCAAACGCTCCCTGTCATTCTCAAGCGCCTTTGGTTGCTTCTCCCTCATCGCCAATCACCTCTTGATACCTTCTGCCATTCCCGAGCACCCATGGGTGTTTCTTGTAGTCGTTAAGTGCCCGTGAGTGTTTTACGCCAGAATTCTACAATCCTACTAGCTCTCGAGTGATGCTAGGGCATCATCGCACCAATCCATTGCAACAAATTGCATAAGATTAGAGAATGACAGATAAAAAAGGTAAATAAAAGTCATTGTTATATTTTATTGTGTTGTTAGCATCTGTTCACATTTTTTTATTGCATAGCTAGGGTTTAGTCTTGATTTTTGAGGGTCTCACACTGTGGAGCCCTCATTGTTATTACTGACTCATTTGCTATTTTCTTGTGTACAGATCTGGTAGCATTACACTAGTATTGGACAACTTCTTAAGCTGGAGTTGCCCGACATCGAATAATCAGAAGCCCACTCATTTTTATTGGGAGCAAGAACACGTTCTAAAGACACCGCCAGTGTTGTTTTCCATGGTTTTGGAGAACCCTAGCTATTGTAAAATTTGTATCAAAGGATTCAAAGATTCTTATTGTAACAATGGAGTTTTGAGGCTCCCCCCATTAATATAAAATTATTCATTGTGCAATATTGTATTTTGAGTTCAATTTATATCTTGTTATTTGGTGTTGCATTTTTGTCTTCACAATTACCACCTACGAGTCTTTGTAAATTTGAATTTTTTGTATTCCTTTTGATTCTACTAACTAAACCAACAATTTGAGGGTCATAATTTTAGCATAATTATTAGAACCTTCTCCCAATCTAGCCTTGAATTTAAAATAATGAGATTCAAAAATATATAATAATTATCCTGTTCCACAAACTCCAAGGACCCCTATCTAGTCCCATAAAAAAAACCCCAGGTCCTTGACTTATCAATATTTGGAGGGATGATTTGTCTATTGACATTTATTGTTTCCAAAACCTTACATTTTTTTAAACTTCCAATGATTTGGGAGGAGACCTACCAAGTAGGCTTCTCTTGATCCTAAAAAATTAATGCATTCCTAGTTAACCATACTCCCCAAGACACAAAAAATGGGAGAGATATAAAACCTTTGTAAGACCTATTTTCAAACCAATATTTTAAGCACCCTCCCAAGGAATCTTCTTTCCATCCTATAGGAAGCTTAAATTTTGCTATAACCTCCCTCCAAACCTGTTTAGTAAAGGAGCAAGCAACCAATAAATGATTAATAGTTTCATTGTTTGAATTACATAAATGACACCTTCCTGGACATAAAAATTCTTCTTCTACAAAACCTCCCATGTTAAAACCTTATTTTTCATGGCAAGCCACAGGAACAGTCTTGCCTTCAATGGGGTTTTCTACTTCCAAAGTGTCTTCCACCACCATGTTGGATTTTCATTGTTATCTTCCAATAGAGTTTTCTACCTTAACTTCGGAGTGTACTCCTTCATAGCTTCATTATTTGTCTAGACCAACTGATTAGTTTCCTCAAAAATTGATATGTCCAGATTTAAGTCTCCCCACATATTCTTCCCACTGGTGTGCCTCTCGATCCTGAATTCCTAACACTATTTTCATCCCTGACTCCAATTTGCAGAAGATTCTGGGTTAGCTTCTTGGGCAAGATTTCCAATCCCTTGTGCTCTTAGGGTTTGAATTATATGAATTTGAAGTCTATGCATATCACCACAACCAATCCAAGGGTCTAATCTTAGTCTTATCTTTGAACCTGTTGTCAGTTTTGACACACCTTGTAAAATGCATAATAGATACGGTTTTGAAAGCACTCATTGTAAAACTCCTTTTTTCCATAAAAAATGGTTAAGGTGTTGTTGTTCTAAAAGCTTTCTCTCATAAAACTCTGGATGAACTGTTACAGGTCTTTCTAAGCTTTTTTGTACTTTTCTAGCTTTCCTGTACTTTTCTTACGTTTTAGTTTTTCTGTATTTCTCTGAAGTTTTAGCTTGGTATGTTGCATGCAAAATTGTATATGTTTTAGCATGGGCAATCAAATGTTAAGTTGTCACTTCCAACTCTTCTATTTAGGATACTTTTCCTTCCTTAGCTAGAGGATTATTTGCAAAATGGTTAAGAGACTAAGGTGGCAAAATGGATGAAGTTACTAAGTAAAGATAAAATCTGAGCTTATCCAAAAGGAACGCTTCCAAAAATTCCAAGTCTTTTGCTTAAAGCAGAAAGCACTCCACAAGGGAGCGCTTTCCTAAAAAGCGCTCCACTTGGGAGCGCTTTGAAAAGCGCTCCACTTGGGAGCGCTTTGCTAAAAAGCGCTCCACAAGGGAGCGCTTTGATAGAAAGTCCCCTCCAAAGAGCTTTATCAAAAGGTAGCTAGAGTACTACATGGGTAGACTCCAAAAAATGGCCAAGTCTGAGAGAAATCTACACTTTGATAAAAGGCTAAGTAAGAGAGATTGAAAAAATGGCTAACTCTGAATGAAATCTACACATTGCTAGAAGTACTTCTCCTATAGGTCTTCAAAGCACTAAATCTTCACTTTGTTTAGAAAGCGCTCCACTTGGGAGCGCTTTGCTGAAAAGTGCTCCACAAGGGAGCGCTTTGTCTAAAAGAGCCAGGGGCATCTTGTTAGAAGGAGCTAACAAACTAAAGGAGAGGTCCATAGTGCATCCTCTGTTTCACCGCTCTGAAGCTGTCATTGAGACCGTCTGATCGATGATCGTCATCAGAAACTTCTAACTTCAATATCAAGTTACCTGTAATTTCGGCCTGACTGTTCCAAGTCTTCGCTGGAACCTTCTGCTTTTAATGCTAAATTAGGATAAGGTAGACTATTTCTGGCTATCACCAGAATTGGATCAGCCCGTCATGAAAGTGGTTGAGCATTAATGTTTCAAGCGACAACTTTCTCCTATATAAACCGCTCCTTCTCTGTAACACGACATGGATAACTTCTGCTAGAAAAGCAGTTGTGTACTTGAAATCTACTCCCAAAATAAAGGCTTCTGGCTATGGTTTGAGTCCCCAATCTCTGTGTATGACTTCTATTCTGTGATTTCTATTAAATTAGTGTCTCTATTATGCAGTTTAATTCTGTTCTCTGGATTTTGTTGTTGATAGAATACTAGTCCCTGGAATTCTTGCTGGAGTTTACATAGGTTCTGAGGATTTTATACTATTTTCTGTTATAAGTCATTGTTTTGATTGTTGTTGGTTCAAATAGATAAGTTGTCTATCGTGCTTCCGGTCCATCACCCCAAATCTCTGGCCTTCGGCCATTTCCCATTCCTTTTCGTAATTTCCCATCTCTTTAAGTATCTTTCTATCCCTTATCTCCAATCCCCCATTTTTATTTTTGGAACCAGCCCTACTGGAGATTGCCATGGAGGACATTCCTTTCCTTCGGGCATTCAATGCTTGGCAGTGGGCCTAGGGCACTGCAGACTTAGAAAACTTGTATCTAGGCTGGTTCGATTGCCAACAGTTTTTGGCATGCCCGGTGGGACCCAAACGTTCCATGTTAAACCAGTTTTAAGAAGTGATGTTCATCTTACTACTATTGAATCTGAACATCTGGTGACTCAGCTGAACCTAGTACACCTCCAAATCTCCTAGACCAATCTAAAATCCTGCCCTCATGCACACGAGATGGAGAGTTAAACAAGCTAAAGAAGAAGTAGAGTTCTTCGAACTTGATATCGACACTTTAGGAGAGCATCCTAGGGTGGTCAGGCCAAATATTCTGCTTGATGGGACATCATCACAAGAAGCTGTCTTAGAGTCTCCTACTCTCACTCCTGACAGCACGACAACAAGCTTACCTTTGAATCCATCGAATTCACTAGATCACCAGAACATCTCGGTTTCACCAAACGTTCATTCAAGCATTTCGAGTGTCCCAACTGCTCCAGTTCACATGACTCTGCATGCTCATATGGCGCAGCCAGCACCACCCAGGCAGTTCGCTACCTAGAACCATCCTAGAGTGCTCACCCTTGCAGGCCAACACACGGTACCTCCCATAGCTTTGAAGGCTCTACCTACTTACGACGACATGGGAAAGATGGTGCAAGAGCATATCCAAGATGTCGCAGGACTAGCAACCATCCATCAAATCAACAATGAGGATGTCATGATAAAGTTGCTCATCCTTTCACTGAGAGGTAAGCTTCTATACTGGTACCGGTCACTTTCGCCCGGTACTATTACTTCATGGGATCAATTAGGAGGTGAGTTGGTAAGGGGCTTCAATGAACGAGCGGACCCCTTCTCCCTCTTGAACCAATTCACAACTATTCAATGCCACCCTCAAGAGGAAATCATTGACTTCAATGTTCGGTTCGAGAGAACTTGGCAAAGAGTTATCGAAGGCCTATGGCCTACACCACAGCAGGCCATATTTTATTACTTAAGAGATTTTCACCCCAGTATTAGCATGAACATTCGATAGGCCAATGTTAATACATTCCCATAGCTATATCATCAGGCTCTCTAGGCAGAAACTGATTTGGTGTCTATCGGGCAGTTACCTCCAAAACCTATGACCCCGATTTACCCGGATTTCCCCAAGAACTAGTATTCGAGCACATCTGCTCTGCCCAATTCTCATGCTCAGTCCAATCAGTCTTGGAATCTGCCCCAACAGCCCTAGCCTATGCCTGCGTCTCAATACCAAGCGCCTACTGTTCCCCAGTTACCCACTCCAACACAGTATCTAGCTTTGCCAGTGCCACCAACGCTAGCTCAATTGCCTACAGGTCAAGTAGCTGCTAACCAAGCGATTGTAATCGAAGCTCAAGCTAAAGAGCTATCAAAAGTTAAGGCTTACATGAAGATGATGGTGAACCAGATGAGCGCCATAAGGAAAAGATAAGATGATCAAGGCTTTCATCAGAGGAGGTTCCCTCCTCCCTCGATCACTAAATATCAGGCATCCGCTGGTCCTCACAGGAAATATGAGCAAAATTCAGTGGTAATGAATAGTGAAGAGGCCACCACCTCTGATTCTTTATATTGGTGCACCACATGCAATGATCCACACAATGAAGAAGACTGCATGGTGCATCTAAATTATGTGCAGACACTGGCTGGCGGTCCCTATGAACAAGTAAATATGATCAGGGAAGTTGGTCAGAATCTCATGACGTCATCTGCTGAGCAAGTTTCCGTTCTCACCAGGGTAGGGAAGAAGCCTATCGAGGTAGATCCAGTTCATATGGATCCACTGAAAGTACCTCCGACACCCAAGCCCGTAGCTAAATCATCGACTGAAGCTCAACCCCAGGCAAAAGCTCTCAATCCGATGGCAACCGCTCATCAGTATGACCTATCGAAGGACCACCTACCACCTCGTGTTAGAGAAAGAGTCCTTCAACCTAAAGCTACAACTTCTCAACCACCAACTGAAACACGAGACCAGGTGAGGGAGAAGCTTCGATATCCCTCATTGACTAAATGCCAATGGGTGGATGCAATGCAACAATATCGAAAGATCTACGAACCTACAAGAGGAGCAGGAGAGCCCACCACTTCAACATACAGTATAGTCAAATAAATGAAGAAGGCTCCCACTAAGGTAAGCCTATATGACACCCTTCAACTCCCAGGTCAAGTTGACCTATTGCAGGAATCTCTCAAGTCCGCTCAAGACAAGGAAAGCAGGCCAACTCAGACTGTGTATTCTCAGCCATTAACAACTTTGGCCATAGGTAAAAATAGGCCCCCACCATTTTACCTTTCTCTTCGAATGGAGGGATGGGTCGTACATAACTGCATGATCGACTCAAGTACCGCTACAACCATCATGCCCAAAGCGGTCTGTGAGATCATGGGTATGGAGTACACCTGCAGTAGTCCTAGGGTGTTGTAGTTAGACGAAACTCTGGTAAAGATAGTAGGAGTGATCAAGGATGTTCCCATCCAACTCCATAAAATGCCGCAAGTCACCGTCATACAGGAGATCATGGTGGTCGACTTAGAGCCATATTTTAGTATGTGTCTTTCATGAGAATTCATAGCAAATATGGGAGGCTACCTCTCCCTTGACTACACCCACCTAGAGATCCCCTTCAAAGGAAGAAGATTCAAGCTCTTCAATGAGAAGCCGACTGGTTTTCACGTGGAGAAGCTTGAGGATGAAGAAAAAAGCTCAATCTCTGTCAACTTGATGGTGGAAGAAATACAAGTCGACTTGATGGAAGAAGCTCTCGATGAACTCCAACTGGAGGATGACTTCTCCTTAATGGATTTCAATGCAGTTAATGGTACGGACTTAGGATGCTACATGCTCACTAAGCCTGAGAAAGAAAAGCAAGCACACCCAAAAGCGCTCTCAACCTCAGACCAGCTTTGGAAGTTGTACTTTGATGGTGCCCGATGTAAAAATGGTGCAGGTGCAGGAATTGCTCTCATCTCCCCAATCGAGGAACAAAATACTTACTCGTACAGACTAGCTTGGAGTTGTACGAACAATGCAACTGAATATGAGGCTCTGTGCCTCGGACTCAAGAAAGCTGAGAAGCTAGGCATCAAACAACTACAGATTTTTGGGGACTCCGAGCTAATCTGTAATCAAGTTACCAGCAAGTGTGTCAGCAAACAACACTACCTAAAGGCGTATCACAACAAGGTATGGGATTTGTTTGATTCCTTCGATGCACTAAATGTCAAATCCATTTCAAGGGAAAAGAACAAGTTGGCTGACATTCTAGCTTCCATCGGTGCCCGATTTTCACCAGCTGATGACATGATGCACAAACCAAAGATGGTAAGATTAATTTACCGACCTTCTATTCCCGATAAAAAACTCCATTGGTAGGTGTTCGACAATGATGAACAACTTGTTAACTTCTTGGTCAATGAAGCGTCAACCATCGAAGAGCGGGCTCTGAATGAAGAAGACCATGAAGGTTTGATTCAATTGAAAAACAATCATATCCCGAAAGGCCTGATCACGCTGGAAAGCCTCTTAGAAAAAAATGATAGGCCTATCAGCCATAAGATCAAGGTGGACTAGAAGAAGTTCATCAACTTGAATTTAGAATCAGGGAAGGTCATCATGGTAGGAACCGATTGCACAATCGGAGAGCTTCAGCAGATCCGGGTTCTGTGTAAAGAATATCCTGATATCATTGCCTGGTGTTACCAAGACCTAAAGGGGTATGACAAGAGCATCATCCAACATACCATCGAGTTAGAAGAGGGTGTCAGACCCTTCAGACAGAAGCAACGACCCGTAAATCCAAAAGTTGAAACTCTAATGAGGGTCGAGTTGTTGAAAATGCTCGAAGCTAAGATCATATATCCAATTAAGCATTCTTCCTGGGTAGCTAACCTGGTTCTAGTGCGGAAGAAGAATGGTGATATCCGATTGTGTATAGACTTCCAAAATCTGAATCAAGCATCCCTCAAAGATCACTACCCACTACCCCAGATTGATCAAATCCTTCATGTGGTGGTAGGAGCACAAAGGTTCTCCTTATTAGATGGGTTCTCGGGCTATAACCAGATATGGGTTAAGGATGAAGATCAACATAAAACCGCATTCACGACCAAGTGGGGCACTTTCACCTACCAACGGATGCCCTTCGGCCTTTCAAATGTCGGGGCTACTTTCCAAAGGGTGATGGACCTCACTTTCGGTGAACTACTCAATCATGTCATCGTAATCTACTTAGATGACATGACTATCTTTTCTCACAAGCGGGAAGAACATGGTCTACATTTACGATAAGTTTTTGAAAAATATCGAGAGTTTGGGGTCTCCATCAACCCCAAAAAGTCAATCTTTGCGGTGAAAGAAGGAAAGCTACTCGGGCATCTTATCTCTGAAAAGGGATTAACAATTGATCCAGCTCGAGCAGAAGCGCTTCTTCGACTCTCACCTCCCACAAATAAGAAGGCCCTACAGTCCTTTTTTGGATAGATAAACTTCATCAGGAAGTTCATCATCGATTTTGCCCAAGTGATAAAACCAATGGCCCAACTCTTGAAAAAGGGCATCGAATTCAAGTGGACTGATGAAAGGAGGTAAGATTTTCAAGAGATTAAAGAGTGGATTGCTCAAGCTCCTATCCTTATCAACCCCGACTACTCATGAGATTTCATCTTGTATGCGGTCGGAGAGCCTGAGAGTTATGCCACTGTCTTAACTCAGAAAGGTGAAGATGGAGATGAGCGCCCGATCACGTTTCTCAGCCAGATCATTCAGCCTCATGAAGAGAAGTTCAATTTCATTGAATGATAGGTGCATGCGGTGATGAGGTCTCTCCAGAAGTTTAGGCACTTCGTGTCTCAAAGCAAAACAATCATGTATGTCATACACCCCGACGTCCGAAGCTTTATCATCCAAGGTGAGTTGGGGAATAGAAGGGCGGGATGGGTTACTAAAATCCAAGAGTTTGATATCGAGATACGCCCTACCAAGTTAGTTTGAGGTAGAGCACTCTGTCAAGAGTTAGCCAAAAATGTTGTGGTCAAAGCTATGATTCCAGACTCAGATAGCCTAAATTTTGATAGCAACTTGGCTATCCCATCCACTAGCGATTCAGATTGGATAGAAGACCTGATCAGATATTTTGATACAGGTCGATGCCCCTCATGCTTTGATGCTTCGCAAAGAAGAAGATTTCACCTACAAGCTAAAAGGTATGTCCCGATGCCCAATGGGATTTTTTATCAGAATATTGATGGAGTCCTTTTAAGGTGCATTAAAGAGTCCGAAAAAGCTAAAATCTTGGAAGAGTTTCACTCTGGAGTTTCGGGAGGGCATTTTGTTGGTAGACCGATGATGCTAAAAATCATCAAAGCAGGTTACTATTGGCCCACTCTCTTTTTGGATACCTTCAAAGCCAGCCAGTGTTGTGACAGTTGCCAGCGCTACTCAGGAAGAGTTAGGAATGCATCGCTTCCTCTTCACCCCATTCAGGTGGAAGCTCCATTCCAATAGTGGGGTTTGGACTTCATCGGGATCATCAACCCCAATTCTTCTATCGACCACAAATATATCTTGATGGCTACGGACTACTTCACCAGATGGTCGAAAGCAATCCCGACCAAAGAGGCGAGCCAGGAGGTGGTCATCTCCTTCCTCGAAGGTCTGATCACTCGATTCGGAATCCCAGAGTCCATCATCTCGGACAATGGTTCTCCTTTCACTGGTGCAAATATTTGTGAATTCATGGTCAGGTATGGAATCTATTTAAAAACTTCATCTAACTATTATCCGTAGGGAAATGGGTTAGTTGAATCCACGAACAAGAACCTATTGCGAATTTTGAAGAAATCCTTGCAGAAAAATAAAAGAAGCTGGCACCTACTCTTGAATCAGTCCTTGTGGGCTGATCGAATTTCCATCAAGCGGTCTATCCAG
This sequence comes from Wollemia nobilis, assembly GCA_028583015.1. NCBI lineage: Eukaryota > Viridiplantae > Streptophyta > Pinopsida > Araucariales > Araucariaceae > Wollemia > Wollemia nobilis. Next base: position 24,258,971 of record JAQPPZ010016957.1, on the reverse strand, counting down.
ACTTCACCTTATTCATTGGTGTATGGCAAAGATGCGGTCTTACCTACACACATCGAACTACCAGCCTTACAACTTCTTAAATGGCTTGACATTGAAGGAGGCCATTTCAGTCCGATGGATGCAAGGCTGGCACAAATGGTGGAGTTAGAAGAAGAAAGAGAAAAGGTGTATGAAGTCTTCACCAAGCATGCCGAAACTACCAAGAGTTGGTTCAGCAAGAGAACTTCTGATCGAGCTTTCAGTGTTGGAGACTTAGTTCTGAAATGGAACGTGAAGAAATCAAAGTCGAGAAACCACGAAAAGTTTGATGCCTTTTGGGAGGGTCCATTCCGCATCTCAGGCATTCATCAGATAAATTCATTCATGCTAGAAGACATGGAAGGTACCATGCTCCCGATTCTAGTAAATGGTTTTTTATTGAAATTTTACTACCCACCAAGACCCGACACTCTTCTCTAGTTGATCAGGTATTTCTCGTATGGAGTCCCTTTTGTTTGTATAGTAGGTTAGTGTTTTATTTCCCTAAGCTTAGTTGAAAAATAGAAGGAAGGTGTTTCTTCAAAAATACCTTTACTGAGGCCTTTGGCAGCCAGGATGAGGTAGTTAATAGAGGAATTGCACCCGATAGGCCAAAATGTTTTTGGAGGTCTAAAAGAAGTTTCTTCAAGAAAGCCTTTACTTGGATTTTGTAGCCAAGATGAGATAGTTAGAAATAAAATCTCACCCAATTGGCCGAGAGGTTTGCCTGAAAATGATCCGTCACTCACTTTTAAGTGATATCTAAAAAAAAAAAAAGAGGCAAAGCAAAGGCGAAGCGTTCCACAAGGGAGCGCTTTACCCAAAGCCGGAGTGCTCCACATGGAGAGTGCTCCAAAGGCAAAGAGCTCCACAAGGGAGCATTTTTTCCAAATCCAGAGCGCTCCAAAGGCAAAGCATTCCACAAGGGAGCGCTTTGCCCAAAGCCGGAGCGCTCCACATGGAGAGCGCTCCAAAGGCAAAGCGTTCCACAAGGAAGCGCTTTGCCCAAAGTCAGAGCGCTCCAAATGCAAAGCGCTCCATAAGGGAGCGCTTTTCCCAAAGCTAGAGTGCTCCAAAGGCAAAGCGCTCCACAAGGGAGCGCTTTGCCCAAAGGGAATAAATAAATAATTAAATGTCGGGGCGCTCCATTGGGAGTCGCTCCCATTTTTTAGCCATTTTTTAAATTTTTTTCTTAGTATAATCTTATTTCCTCGTTGTCCTGCCCTTTTTAAATGTTTTAAATTTTAGTTGTCCGCTCTGATTTTGCCAAGTGTCCAGGAAGATTTTGTGCATCATGAAAGGTCATTTTCAAAACCCTAGGTTGGCACGAGTTTTAAAAGAGAAAGGGTCGTACGCCCATCAAATCAAAACATTCCTCATCCTTCGTCAACCAAAATTGACCTTTTCTTCAAATCTACCGACACCCTTTCTGGCCAATGATAGTGCACCTCGTGGAAACGTCCTTGTCCGTCGTCAGTATTTAGTTTTTTAAGAGAAATCCACCCACATGAAGAAGCTTGAAAATGCTCGATTGCATGCACGTTCACCCTAGCATTAATTAGGGGTGGCCTACATTAGAGGTGGTGGTTCCAAGCAGTGGCATTATAAAAATATAATATTTTCTAGCAAGGTTCAAGCTCATTTCCAAATTTCTTCACTGTAACACACAAACCAGAAAACCTTCTAAAGCACTCAGCCACCATGGGTAAGAAAGGAAAGCAAATAACAGAAGAGACAATAATTGAAGAAACTCCAAAAGAGAAGAAGCATAAGAAGAAGGTCCCAAGAGATAAAAAACTAGAAAATGAAGCTGCGTCGGCAGAACCATCAGATTCGAAAAATCTTCGAAAGAAGAAGAAAAAGAAGAACATCGAAGAGCTGGTGCCTTGGCAGCACCCTTTCCTCCACTATAGAGACTGCCTAGTGACGAACAAAGATATAGAGCAACTGCGTCGAGAGGTTGAGGAAGCATACATAAATGACCCAGTTGAAAACCCGTTGGCAGTTGTACTCTACTCGCACTTGTATTTTTACATGTGCACTCTTGTTCATGCCTGTCCTGAGTTCATTCATGCAGTGGCTAGGAATTATGATCCTTCGACACGGACGGTTCGAAATGCTCAAGGAGCTCCACTGTTTGCAATTACCACTGAATCTGTCTGGGAAGCATTCACTAGAGGAGAAAAGTATCCTTTCGGGGTTGTTCCACAAAGGTTGTACACCAATGAAGAGGCTGCCAGATATCAGCCTAAATCCTGGATGAAAGATTTCATGTCGAGCCAGTTAAAGGATACAATGGTGACTGGTAACCTACCTGCACTCCCAAGGCGTTTGGATGAATTCTCATAGCCTAAGATTTACTCTATCCTAGCATGGGTGATAGGATTGGCAACTGATGAGTGGGTCACCGACTGGTAGGTTGTCATGGCAAAAGCCATTTTAGACAACCAGGATTATTTTCCTTCCAAGGCTAGGCCAGGTTCTAGTCCGATTTATTATGATTGGGCTGAATTCATCGCACGATAGTTGCATGCCTCTTTGGCTTTTCTCCATGATGATCAGGGCCACCAGTTTAGACTCTCTTTCGTAATGGTGTGGTTATTTTTCTGGAACCAACATGAGAAGTTTGGCTTCATCCAAAAGCAGTAGACAAACAATGAGGGAAAGTCACTGCCGGTTTATCTTTGGATAGATAGCTTTACTGTAAGTAATTCATATTATGTTTTCAATCAAATTTTTTGGGTCCAGCATTGAGCTTAATTTATGGCCAGTATGAGCATTTCTCGACAGAGTTGAGGGAACAATTGGTGGAGCAGCATTTGGGAGATACCTTCTTCCTTACGTAGGGTTACGTCATCAGAATATATGGGTTTTTCGAAAAACCTTTTTTACTACCTTTTTACACCACTCCGTTTCTATTCGCTTTGGAGGTAGCCCACCAGCTGGACCACACTAATCAAGAGTATGGAAAGGGTCATGGGAGAAAAGTCATAATCTCCACCCCTTTCAAGTTCGGAGGAGTCAAGATAGCTCAGTGCGGTCAAAATGCGGTTCTAACCGTAGCACTTTCCCAGTTTGGATTGATTGAGCTTCCCCATCGGTGGAAATGGGATCCATTGGGTATAATACAAAAAAATCTTAAGGTACAAGCTTTTCATAGCTGCCCATGGTTAGATATGGAAAACCAATGCAATAACCCACTTGGCTTGGAGCTTGAATGGCATGTGGATGAGATGGAACCACTGCCACCTTGGTTGGATTTTTATACTATGGAGTTTGAGTACAATCCCGCTATAAACCCAGAGCAGAAGCTGACCAGATCCATCATAGCAAGCATAAAGGTTAGGTACCCAAGATGGTCAGACCACAAAGTACAACAATGGTGGATCATGAGGGTACACCAAGGAAAACCCTCAGCTAATAAGCTGGTAATTGATGACCAGTTTTTAGATATTTATGAAGACAACTTTGGTGTTTTCCAACCATTTTCCTTCATTGCTTTTGTGCCCAAAGTAGGGTGCCACCCTGATGAGGTGGATGACTTGGTTCACCCATGACATAACTCGCCAAGCATGGGCAAAGCTATCATGAGCGTTCCTCCCTCTGTTGAGCAGGCGCCTAAAAGGAAGAGCGCTCCATCAAAAAGAAAAACTGAAGTGCCTCTTCTACAACAAATCATAAAAAAGCCATGAACTGGGGCCCAAAAGCCTTTTGGAATGGTGGTGCATTCAGGCATTCCAACCCCTCCAAACCCTAATGAAGTAGCTATAATAGAAGTGGTTGTGGTTGTAGAGGTAGATCAACAAAAGCCTCTTAGTATCGAACTACTGGCTACTCAAGAAGATCCAGGGAGTAGGGGAGCTGAGATATCTGTACAAGAAGAAGCTATACTTGAAGTATCTATGGCTGAGGAGGTGTCTGTAGCTGAAGAAGTAACTACCACTAAACAACTCGAAGTAGCTGTGACTAAACATATTGAAGACAAAGCGGTCATAGAGCAGATTGAAGAACAGAAGGTTGAAATTGAAGCACCTGTTCAAGGAGCACCCGTGGCAAAACAAATTGAAGAACAAAGCATGGTGGATGGAGAATAGGCGATCATTCAAGAGCCTCTAGGTGATGAGAAAGCAAATGAGGACAACCCCAATGCTCCAGACAAGGAAGAAGGTGGAACCCAGGCACTAGAAGAATCTCTCATAGCTCCTTCCTCTATGGGGCTCGAAGGTATGTTCTCATCCCCTTCTCTCATTTTTTCCTCAACCTTAAGTTCTGCACCTCTATTTCAAACTTGTTCAATCCCTGATGTAACCATGATAATGCCAGTATCTGTAGCCTCTACAACAGCAGTTTCAATAGTCTCCACCATACCTATTTTAGTGGCCCCTACGTTGAGTGCATCCCCTATTCCAGAGTTGAACAATCTAAACTTTCAAGTTTCTCAGGCATATTTCCTATCTCCTACCAAATCACCTATACCCTCAGCTTCCCCATTTACATCTTATGCAAAAGCCCCTAATCCTTTTGTAGTCTCCACTTCAACCATTTCTTCCCCTTGCTTTTTAGAGATTCCCCTCACCCGCGTATTTGGCATTTCTGACTCAGGCATTTCCTCCACTCCTCCCACTCCCACCACATATTTTGATTCATCCACATTCATAATACCCAAACCCACTGTTTCAGTCGTGCAAACTCAAGCTTCCCTGAGGGTTAGCACAATCGCTTCCCTCTCAGCTTCCTCTATAGCATCGGGCCTACAGTTTGATTTCCCATTCCTTTCATCAACACCTATTCTCGTATTAGGGGTCCTTGAGCCTTTGGAGTCAGAGTTGGAGTTGTCACAATAGTTAGCTACAGCTGAAAGTGTCTGTAGGGCCAAGAAGAATTCTACGAAATGGCTCAGAGATCGTAGGGAGAGAGAGGCTTTAGCTTTGGCATAGACACACAAAGCTTATATTCTAGATCCTGAGTCAATGGACCTACATACAGTTGAAAAGATACCATTGGTGAGCAAGCCTTTGGGAGAAATGACCCCAACTAACTATGCTCTCAGGCATACAAGTTTCAATGTGGCTAGGATGAATACCCAAGAAAAAATGGAAGAGGTTCAAGTTGGCATTGGCTCTATCTATGCACATGGAGAACATTACAGATTCTGATATTTTAAAGCCTAGTCTGAGGTTGATCAGCTACAGGAAGAATTGGTAGTGGCAAGGAGGAAGAATGAAGAGCTAGAATGAGAGTATCAAGGCTAGGTCCAAAAACTTACTTCCAGAGTCGAAGAGCTAGAATGAGAACATCAAGACCATATTCAAAAGCTTAATTCCAGAGTTGAAGAGCTAGAGAAGGAAGTACAAAGACTTGATGCAGATAATGTTGACCTTGAGGTGGCAAACGCTCGCCATACCCGACAGGTAGCAGAAACAAATCAGATAAATCATTAGCTCATAGTCCGGATTAATGAGCTGGAATCCAAGCAAGTACTTGAGGCACAACCGCCTGGCTTACCTTCTAGGGAGCACTTGCAAGAGATGCGCTTGTACTTCTTGAGAGATTTTCCTCACAGAGCTGCAAAAGGAATCAAAGCTCTCCAATTTTATAAGGAAGCACATGATGCTATTCTTGTTGGGAACCCAATTCTAGAGTCAGCCTAGGCAGATGTTAATTGTTGGCTAGACTTGGCTATCCAGCTTAGGAAGATAGAAGATGTACCTATTCACTTTGAGCCTATGAGTGATCTGGCCCGATCATGGGCTAATGCTAAGACTACCTTGCAGTATTATTACACAAAAGTTGAGCTGGCCAAAAAAGCTCGTTCAGCTTCAGACACCCTTTTGCAAGAGTGCCAGATTGCATTACGGTACTTGGATGCTCTCATCGACATTAAGGTTTCAGGTTTCATAGATCCAGAGCATCCTCCTCTATCAATAAAGGAGTTGGAGCCCATGTGGGCTGATTTTATTGACAATCCTGCTGATGTAGACACCTTGAATACCTCCAGCTCAGATGCACAGATCATTATGCTCATGACCAAGTATTCTCAGATTGAATCTTGTTTAAAAGAATTTGATAGGATGATGGTGTTTGTCGATCTGGAGCGAATCAACGCTTACCGTTGTCTTATTTTTGAGCTTCAAAAGCACCCCCCATATTCTTATGATCATTGGGATGACGCTGCGACTATATATAAGCATGTTTTTAACAAGTCATTGGACCAGTTTCTTCCTAAGCGCCCCTCACCCAATGAAGAAGATGAGACAAAAAGTGAATCTGGTACAGAAGATGAAGATTCAGATGAACAGGAAGAAGAAACAGATGAAGAGTCTGAGGACAGTGAGAAATAGGAAGATAGAGAGCCCAGTGAAGATGACACAAAAGAAGAAGACCAAGAGAAGAAAGATGACTCTGTTGCCCAAGGATAAAGGCCTGGGGTCTTTGCATTGAGATAGGCTCAATACCCCGCGAGCCGCCAGATGTGTTGTCAGTTTTGACACACCTTGTAAAATGCATAATAGATACGGTTTTGAAAGCACTCATTGTAAAACTCCTTTTTTCCATAAAAAATGGTTAAGGTGTTGTTGTTCTAAAAGCTTTCTCTCATAAAACTCTGGATGAACTGTTACAGGTTTTCTAAGCTTTTCTGTACTTTTCTAGCTTTCCTATACTTTTCTTACGTTTTAGTTTTTCTGTATTTCTTTAAGTTTTTAACTTGGTATGTTGCATGCAAAATTGTATATGTTTTAGCATGGGCAATCAAATGTTAAGTTGTCACTTCCAGCTCTTCTATTTAGGATACTTTTCCTTCCTTAGCTAGAGGATTATTTGCAAAATAGTTAAGAGACTAAGGTGGCAAAATGGATGAAGTTACTAAGTAAAGATAAAATCTAAGCTTATCCAAAAGGAACGCCTCCAAAAATTCCAAGTCTTTTGCTTAAAGCAGAAAGCGCTCCACAAGGGAGCGCTTTCCTAAAAAGCGCTCCACTTGGGAGCGCTTTGTTGAAAAGTGCTCCACTAGGGAGTGCTTTGATGGAAAGTCCCCTCCAAAGAGCTTTATCAAAAGGTAGCTAGAGTACTACATGGGTAGACTCCATAAAATGGCTAAGTTTTAGTGATAAAATGGCTAACTCTGAATGAAATCTACACTTTTCTAGAAGTACTTCTCCTATAGGTCTTCAAAGCGCTAAATCTTCACTTTGTTTAGAAAGCGCTCCACTTGGGAGCGCTTTGCTGAAAAGCGCTCCACAAGGGAGCGCTTTGTCTAAAAGAGCCAGGGGCATCTTGTTAGAAGGAGCTAACAAACTAAAGGAGAGGTCCATAGTGCATCCTCTGTTTCACCACTCTGAAGCTGTCATTGAGACCGTCTGATCGATGATCATCATCAGAAACTTCTAACTTCAATATCAAGTTACCTGTAATTTCGCCTGACTGTTCCAAGTCTTCACTGGAACCTTCTGCTTTTAATGCTAAATTAGGATAAGGTAGACTATTTTTGGCTATCACCGGAATCGGATCAGCCCATCATGAAAGTGGTTGAGCATTAATGTTTCAAGCGACAACTTTCTCCTATATAAACCGCTCCTTCTCTGTAACACGACATGGATAACTTCTGCTAGAAAAGCAGTTGTGTACTTGAAATATGCTCCCAAAATAAAGGCTTCTGGCTATGGTTTGAGTCCTCAATATCTGTGTATGACTTCTATTCTGTGATTTCTATTAAATTAGTGTCTCTATTTTGTAGTTTAATTTTGTTCTCTGGATTTTGTTGTTGATAGAATACTGGTCCCTGGAATACTTGTTGGAGTTTACATAGGTTCTGAGGATTTTATACTGTTTTCTGTTAAAAGTCATTGTTTTGATTGTTGTTGGTTCAAATAGATAAGTTGTCTATCGTGCTTCCGGTCCATCACCCCAAATCTCTGGCCTTTGGCCATTTCCCATTCCTTTTCGTAATTTCCCATCTCTTTCAGTATCTTTCTATCCCTTATCTCCAATCCCCCATTTTTATTTTTGGAACCAGCCCTACTGGAGATTGCCACGGAGGACATTCCTTTCCTTCGGGCATTCAATGCTTGGCAATGGGCCTAGGGCGCTGTAGACTTAGAAAACCTGTATCTAGGCCGGTTCGATTGCCAACAGAACCATCCCCTATTTTCCAGGCAAGCCAATCACCAACAATATAAAAGGTATGAATCATTGTCTTTCAACAGATTGAAACATTACGTGTTTTCTTAATTGGGACCCTTATCCACTCCTCAATTGTGAGTGGCTCTAAATATTTTTCATGTATAATCTTATTCCATAAGCCTTCCTTTGATATTATCTTCCAAACACACTTTGCTACTAGAGCCTTGCTAAATAGGAAGATATTCTTAAGTCCCCATCCTCCATTTTCCTTGGGCTTGGCTAAGGATTACCATTTAACCAAGGGAATACCTTTCCTTTCCTTTTTCCCTGTCCATAAGAATTTATAGCTTAATTGTCTAATTTTTTCCAAAACTCCTTTTGGTATATGAGCCAAAGATTGTCAATATCTCCGTTGGAGGTAATACCAATATATTGGTATTACCTCCAACAAAGACTTGACCAAAGTTAATCTCCCCCCAAAGAGAACCATTTGTTGCACCAAATTTTAAAATCTTCCTTCCATCTTCTTGATCAACCAATTCCAGTCTTGTTTAGTGTAGTCATTGGGTTTCAAAAAGAACCCCAGATATTTAAACCCCTTTTGAAGATCAAATCTTGTTTAGTGTAGTCATTGGGTTTCAAAAAGAACCCCATTTTTTAAACCCCTCTTGAAGATCAAATCTGTTAAAGGGGAAAAGTTGACCTATTATTATGGTTTGATTCTGATTCACACAATCTTTCAAATTCTATAGCACTAGTATTTGTGATCAAAAAATTTATCTTGTAATTAAATACAAACATTTGTAAGCTAAGATATTAACATATTTTAACTTGTAGGGACAAGCAACAAAGTAAATATTTTTTATTTATACAAGGATATATATATATATATATATATATATATATATATATATATTGGTATTTTTATTTTAAAAGAGATTTAAATACCCTTAATACTTTCATAATGCCCAAGAAAAAGAAATTAAGGAATGTAAATTTCTTAAAATTTTATTAATTATATTAGTTTAGCATAAATTATGAATATTTGGTGAGAAGATTTTTTTTTAAATATATTTAAGAGTTAAAAAAACAAGATATAGAGTAGATTATTCAAAGGATACAATTTACAATATGAAGTTGCTTTTGACAAAGACAAATGTCATTTCATACTTATCAAACAAGCTAGAGTTTTTATTGGTGAAGATGATGCTGTCTAATAAGGTGAGCAAATACAAGAGACCTAAGTATAGTTATCATTGTCCAAAACCATGTATTAATCACAAGAGCTTTCATCCAACCTAAGCAACTCAAGTGGCAATAATATTGTTCTTTATTGTTGTACAATTGACCACATATATAGCACGTCATGGTATGCCTCACATGCTAGACACACAGGTTGACCAATAGGAAAGGGATGATGATTATTATTGGAGATTCACACCTCAAAAAAAACTTATGTCCTTGTAAGGTATAATGTAGTCTCTATCATTCAAGGTACTTTCCTCTAAACCGTGAATTGTTGAAGTGTTGATATTGTCATTCGAAAACATGAAAAACGGACTACAAATTTTGATAAATAACTAGAACAAGATAATTATATAATCTTCACTTTCTGATGCTTAGCTAGTAAAAATACCTAACCCTTGCACTATATCTCTGTTAATAATGTGTTACTCACCATAAATGGAGTCCAACTTATACATTTGGCATGGGAATGACTAAGGTTTACTTTAAGTCAAGAGATCGGGGAAAAACAATTCGACCCCCTTTCATCAAATATACAATAGTTTTAAAAGAGTTCCCTTTTCACTACAAATATCACAATAAAAAGAATCTTTGTCCCATTAAAATCCACCACCTAATGACACAAATTTTCATTAAAAAATGTCATAAATTTATGTTTTTTAAACTAATTTGTATCAACATTTCATGACTTTTATTTCAAACATACAAGAGAAATCAATGTTGCAATTAGATATTATGATGGTGTCATTATTTCATACACCAATTGGGTTGAAGGAGATGTTGTAGATATTGATATACTACATGTCAACATGGATACCATGAACCAAGGTGAGAATTACATCACAACTTACAATGAGATTACTATCAAATTACTTTAAAAATATCCTAAATTTTGATAACAAATCCATGGAACTACCTTGTTACAAATGATCCTAATAAACCTTAGTACCAAGGAATAAAATGAATTTTAAGTTAAATTTTGGTAGGCATGTGGACAATGATGTAAAGTGCCTTCAGTATAAATTGTATTATTAAAAAAAATAAGATTGTATAGTATATTGAGTTTTTTTCATTTTTAGGGTTGAACAAATGTATTTTAGGCTAAAATTAATGTGTAGTCCTTTGAGTCCTCTTCAATTTTGATAAATAGCTCAAATTGAACATCATTTAGGCTAGTTATACCGTCTTGACTCTTATTTCCTATTTTGTCTTGCTCATATGATGCATTTTGAGATCAAATTAATTATGAGCATTCTTATGATGTTGAAAACTTCCTTCTAAGGTTTCATTGAAATCCAACTTCATTTGAACGAGCTATGACCCAAAAACTATGTTGCCCTACTTTGGAAGCTTGTTGGTTCACCATCACTTGGTCATTTGTCCTTGACACCATCTTATCATGTTACTAAGTGACCTATCAAGGATACATTTGGATCAACACCTCCCTTCAAATTGATTTAGTCTTTAGGGATTTGCAAGATCTAAACCCTTCCAAGAGGAACCCAACGTAAGCTACTTGCATATGCTTATCATGCTTGGAAGCAATGCTCTCAAATTTGGGGTCAACATTTGCTGATGAATTTTGAGTTAAAATTTGGTAGGCATGTGGACAATGATGTAAAGAACCTTCAATATAAATTGCCTTTTTTGGATTCTCAAGGAAGAAAATAAGATGGTCTATTCATGCCCAAAATACGACTTACTAGTTTTGAATGTTCTTTCTTAATTTATCGAGGTTATAAAATCCATTTTGATCTTAAATTAATTAGAAGCATTCTTATTGATGTTGAAAACTTCCTTTTAAAGTTTCTTTAAAATATTTAACTTCATTTGAATATTTAACTTCATTGTAAGTTATGGCCAAAAAATAATGTTGCCCTGTTTTGGAAGTTGTGCCCGACCACCAACATTTGGTTGTTCATCCTTAACACCATCTTGTCATTCTACTAAGTCATCTTTCATGGATCTATTTGAACCAGCTACCTCCCTTCATGTTAATTTAGTCTTTAGGGCTTTGCAAGATCTAGACACTTCCCCAGGAACCCAATGCTACTTACTTACATATGCTTAACTCACAACTCTATCATGCTTGAAAGCAATGTTCCCAAATTTGGGGTCAACATTTGCCTAATGGATGTAATGGATGTTAAAACAATTTCACCATATAGTTTTTTAAGTTATAATCTATATAACAATTCCTGCAATTGATGCATTATTTTGGCATGCACCGAAATCATTTGACAAATTTACCAACTAAGGGATGATCCTCACATTGACCCTACTTTTCATAAAGTTGAAAATAAATGTATAATATTGCCAATTTTAAACACTCAATGAGGTGCATGCCATGGAGTTGGTTATCAATACAATAAACAAGACCTCAAAGTGATGGAACTAAGGTGACATGATGTCATCTTGCACAGGACAGAATATATCCAAAAGACAGACTTAGCACTAGCCATGAAAGTTGCCTGCTCAAACAAATGAGTCCCTACTTTTGATTACCATTGGGAATGATGGATCCCTTTGGTTGCATAATTTGTCCTTTAAGAGTGCATGTTCAACATGCAATATGAATATTTTCATGAGTTATGTCGTAATGAAAAATATGCTTCAAAAATCACACCATCCAAGACCTAGACTCACAAGTAACATTTGGACAATGCAATCACCAAAAATATAAAACGGCAGAACAATGGAAAGACCCAAAAAAAAAAAATTGCAGGAGGGTACATTTTCATAGGCATAGTCCATTATATGATTCCCTCTTCTTTCTGCAAACCTTAAGTGAGTTTTACAGATACTCTCTAATGGTGCATATGTAGAAACTATTCTTTAGTGCCCAAACCTTAAAATGAAAACAGCCCACATGGATGTGAACTCTTTCCCAAAATGGGATGGGTATATCTTCCATTTATTATCAATCACTAATTTATTATTTATTCAATCAAGCTTTCTAAATATTCAATAAAATCAGTACAGGTATTTTGCTTAGAATCCTGCAATACAGAAAAAAGCAAATACAGTGAGATTTGTGTTCACAAGACTACTGTTCCCACCTTGACTATTCAAAGTAATGGCAGATACAGCTCATGACTGAGGAATTTGGTTCCAACTTTATTAACAATTCCTATTAGAAGAGCCCCATAAATATTCTTCTACAGCCATATCACATGAAAAGACATCAATGACATCAACAATAGGGCACATGAATCAAATGTGCTACATTGTTTCTTGTGCAGCTTGTTGCAGAAAGCAGTATCGATACTTTTGCTGAGATGATCAAACTTAAAATATTATCATCAAAAGCGATGGTGCTATGTCATCTAGATTGAATATGATAGCAGACAGCTTTCAAAGGCAACTTGAGCTTCCTTGTTGGTAGTTTAGAATGCAGTATAACTGGTACGTTAAAGCTACATTTCATTATAGGAAAATGCTTTCCTCTCTTCCTCCTAGGTTAAAAAAGACCTCAGAGAACATATGTTGTGTTCTTTTGTTGATTGTCTTTGAAAAAATGATGAAGCAACCTTTGAACCTCTCCAAACTTACCTGAAACAGTAACAAGATGTTCATGGAATAAGGCAATAGGTGTTGTAAGTTTCTAACAACCACAAATGTTTTCCAAAATTCCCAATGAGTTAAGAGTATAGCCTCGTGCAGTGCATGTTTCACGATGTCTCCTGGACTCCATTTGTAAAACTGATAAGCAACTTCTAAATTTCTCCATAGATACCTGTGACAGTGATGAGACGTTCCTTGATCCAACCAGGAAGCTTAGAAGTTGGTCCTGAGAAACCGGCCTTGTATGAATTAGATTCCCTTGCCGATGATGCATAACGGCCATCAACTAGCAATATAGCAGCGTAATCTCCAATATGCCTTATTGCTCGACCTGCATCAGATCATAACTGCAAAAGCTGAGCTTTAAGAGTAAATCCTTAAACAATTTACAGCATAAATATGATGCCATTGTTGTTTCTATGATCAATGACAAACATGCCAGTCTAGCATTACAGTCACCTATTGATTGATTCACTGCTTTCATGCAAAGATTTTCATAGTATTCTCTTCCTTTTTGCTTGCAACAACGTAGAATGTTAAATCCTGATTGCATAGGAGCTGTCTCATCAGTATGTTCATGCACCGGTAAGAAGGTGCCTCCTGTTGTGGACTTTGTTCCCAGCTGATCAATATGCTTGATGCGCTCAATCAACTCTGGGTCTGACGGGCTTGGATAGGGAAGCCCTACCATTACCACACAACGACCCATTCCATCACTGAAATTGATTCCTTCTGAAATTTTTCCACCCACTACTGCAAGAAGAAGAGCACCTCCGCCTGGCCTATCTTCCTTGGTGCCTTTGGTTGATGATGACATTATTGCTTCCTTGTATTCCTGTAGAGTAAGCTCCACAGCTGCATTATTTCGAGGTTCTCGAAAGACATGTTTCTTCTTTTGAAGAGTAGCCAGGATACCTGATTCTGTCCATGCAGCATAAACTTGGCTCTCGTATTCAAAGGAGGAAAAGAATACAACAATCCCTTCAGGAACAACTGATGTTAAATTACAAAGCAACCGTCCAAGCTCCTCCATCTGCTCACAACCATATGAAGTCATCACATCATATGTTTATAACAAAAGAATGCAGAAACTTCTAAGATAAGCCACATGAAGTTTTGTAAAGCATAGTGCATCTGAAATCTAGAGCTCAAAATAAAAAGAAAAGAACAGGCATTAAAGATTCACCTCAGGAAATATGGTACTGACTTGAGCAGCAAAAATAACAGAATATGTAAACCAAGTAATGGAGAAGCAATGATAATGCCAAAACCTTCTGGATATGTTGCTGTATTGCAAAAGCAAAGAAAAAAAACTCAGCTGTAAAAGAAATACTTGGTGTGGCCATAATGTGGAATTGGAATGTTAAACTTTGAATCCAACTTTGGACAAGTTAACTAAGCAGTGGCAACTCACTCAACTTTCAGCCATGGTTTAATGTATCATTCAGAAATTCTATGCTTCTATGAATATTTATTTAGATAAAGAATGGTTATTAAGGGGTTGACAGCCAATTCAAGACTCCTGATATATCGTGTTTGTATGCAAACAGAAATTTATTGACTTTAAGAGTTACGTGTTGCTAGCTCAAAGTGGAGTACTTTCAGAATGAGGTAATTTTATGCAGCACGTCTCATTATTTATTATGTTGGCTTGGATATAACCCTACTTTTGTTGCATCTTAGAAGTTTTAAAATGAAATTGTAGATATTCACATCCATTGTTTAGCACCATTTGACAAACTAATCAGATCAAAAGTTCTGCTAGGAGCTGCAGCTTAGTTCCAACACAGAAAGGGCAACCTCTGAAGATACAGAAAGAAAACTCACACCACCTATGAAGCACATTAAAATTATGTGGGAAAAACCCACATAGAAAAACATTACACACACAATAGAAATGAGACAAGATCTCGACCCCCCCACCCCACTCCCCGACATAGATCAGATTAGGAACTAGCAAGGCAAAATCATATTTGGATGGAATAATCGAAGAGTTATCATATAGGAACTGAGTAGGCAAATCATATGTAGCCGGATTTTTGGAGAAGTTATTTCTACAAGCATCTCTTTGAGATAAAGCAGTCACATTCTTAGTATCTTACTACTGAATTATGTAGGACATGTGCAAGCTAAGAAAAATTTGCACATAACCTTCAAATCTGATGAAGTGATCGATATGACTTCACAAGCTCAGTATCATCCAAAAACACGCTCATAATTAAATGCTCAATGAAATTCATTGGTACTTTTGATTTATTTGAGGAGCAAAAATTCTCATTTGTGTTTGCTCTTAATCCTACATTTGTGCAAACTGGAGTTACCGAGTCCAGCATTCCTCCTGCCTGGATTCTTTTTTTTTTTTTTTTTAGAAATACTTCTTATACACATTCGCCATGGGGATTGAACCCGGGTCACATCACCGATAATGCAAGTGGCATCCTTGCCGGTAGACCACATCACACGAATACTCTTATGTGCATATCCAATAGTGATACAGATATGAAACTTCCAGAATATCATATCCAAATATAAAGATATTGTATCATGATATATCCAAATTCATAACCGTAAAAGTTTCATATCTTGTACATCCAGATGTGGCCTGGGCATTTGTAGAGTTGTATCCATGACATATTAAAAGAAAATACAATTTTTAAAAACTTTTAAATTTAAAAACAATGAAAATTTTCCTCTTATTTAATGAAAATATCCTATATAAACCTTAGATTTGTATGTACATTTTTATGTTCTATGTTTTTTTCATAGTTGAAAACCGTGGACTCACCATGGACATGGCAAGGCCAATTTTGACTCAAACTTAGGACTCAACAAAAGGTCGACCAAAAAAAACCCTCAAAAAAGCAAATTTTCATTGAAAAAGGACTTTTTTCATGCATGTCTCATTAGTTAACATTGCACATATACAAAAATTAATCATGTAAGCTATAAAACAATAAAATACACATGAAAGACACGCCAAATGAAGAACATTTAATGCCAGGTAATAATTGTATATTGAATATCATACAAAAAAGTTACAAAATGTTTCAAAATGCATTGTTGGTCCACTATAGCTAATCTATCTAGCATCTAGCAATGGATTTCCCCTTTTCCCCAACTCTGACCCTCTCTCTTTGTGCCTATTCCTGTGCACTGGTGGAACAACAAAACATTTGATCATCTATTACGATGCATTCTCTATGAATTTCAATATAGTTCTAATTCGGAAAATTTGCCGAAAGAAATTTTGGTTGTTCTTGGAGAAATATGAAGTTTTACCTATTCGTGTGGAATTCTTACGTTTATGAATGCAAATTTGTCACTACCTCTTGTTCTAGTTGTTCGAAGTCATCCAATGTAAAGAGAGACTCCTCCTGCTGTTCCAACTTTGTAATCTAATCAAATGATGGATCAATCTCATCTAAATCAATCACCTCAAAATCTGACCTTGTTATTTGTCTATGGTGGAGGTGAAGGTTGTAGTGGATTAACACGAGGTCATTCAGCTTCTTTTGCATGAGTCTCTTGTGCTTCTTGGAGTGAATGTGCTCAAACATACTCAAGTTGCGCTTACAACCTAAAGCATTGCATAGCTGACATAAAACTTTGATGGTGAAGCGCTGGAGATTGGATTTATACGCAACAAAGTCCTCCCACTATAAATTTATAAAACACAAAATAGTTATAATAATTTTGAATTTGTGTAGATTGAAATTATTTTTAAGAAAATCACAATCAATAATAATTGAGTGAATTTTGAAGTCAATTCATATGGGTCACCTGGCATCTGAGTTGTCCTTCCTTGAATGCACTATGAGGTTTTGAAAAGGTAGCCCTATGAGACCTTGTAACTTTGCAACTCATCCATTATCAAATTGTGAATTCCATCACCAGGCACCACCCTATTAAGGCATTGCTGAAGGCCCGACCACATCTCAAAATAAGCATCAAATGAATCCCTATAAAGGAATTTGGAATTGAGATAGTACCCTATTGCATGTAGTGGCCTGGAACTGAGAAGTCCATCGACAATCAATTATGTCCTAAATGGGACGGTATTTGGACTTTGCATACTTATTAAATGAGGCAATCACCTCTTTGGCCCTGTCCATTCCCTTATATAGATACCTCTTGGTGATTTTTCTCCATCAAGAAGACAAAGAATCCTCACCAAAGGCTTAGCCACCTAAAGTCAAATGACAAATTTTAATTTTTGTTGTTGTTTGCAATTGGGATTAGAATCTAGAATCTAGATATAGAGTAAATGAAATTTGCAAATAAGGGAGGGGGAGTGGGGGGATGCGCAATTTATAAGCATATACACACCTTAATAGCCTTTTGCATAACCGTCTAGAAGTGGTCCTCACACATAGTCAACCACCTTCTTGTCATCAAGGTGCATCAATATTTTGCACCTGCTTCTCCTATTAAGTCTTCCCTTACAAATATCCTCTTCAATGTCCCTTCGCTTCATACATGAAGTTTGTGGCCAACTGTCACTCCAAGTCATACAAGCTCCCTATTATTAGGGAAATGCCTCATTCAGTGAAGGACCCACATACGGTTGTATATTAATTTTGTGATACATTTGACCTTTTCCACAACCTCATTCAACTAAGGTAATTTTCTAATGTCTTCAAGAAGTAAATTGAGACAATAGGCTGAACATGGTGTCCAAAAATGGTAGGGAATCTCTCCTTCAAAATCCTTCCTGCTACTACATTGTCCATGATAACTTAGATAACATACTCCTCCCCTACCTCCCGCACAACCTCCTCCATCAACTTAGCAAGCATTTCAGCATTTTTATCATGTCGATTCATCCACTAATTTGAAGAATGTAGAAACTGAATACAACAACATACAACACAATTCCTTTTCTACTCAAATGAACAAAATATACAATGCAAATATTTTACAATTACAATGCATACACTGTGCACACAACATATATCAAACTGCCTAGCACAGTAGTTCAGACAGCCCAGTCTACAAATAGGACGGCCTACCCTTTTCCAAACTGTGAACATTCACTGTACTACATAAACTTCCCACTATGCGGCAATTATCTTCACTGTACGGCAATTGTCTTCACTATACGACAATCACGGTACGACAACTTCAATGTATGACAATCACAGTATGACAACTTCAATGTACGACAATCATGGTATGGCAACTCCAATGTACGATAATCACAATATGGTAACTTCGTTGTACAGCAACTTCAACCCTGCATAACAGAACTTGAAAGGATACAACTAACAGAATCTATCTACTATAGCAATCAACAATAACAACTCATGCAATGACCATACAAAGGCAATAGATGATGGATGAATATGAGTAGATATTGCATTAGCATTTGCCTGTATGATGGAATGTGTATGGCACTAACTTACATATATAGTCTGTGATCTGTGCAAAATACCTCCTTCGAGCATATACAATACAATCCTTGTGTAAATGTGTCTACTCTCATGCCAACAATGCCAACCACACTCTTCGACTAGCAACACACTTCGACCAACCATAACAACAAAACCAATGAATGAGGGAAGGGTCTTATTTATACAACTGAGGTAGTTGCATCCTCCAACTTACTAACTACCCAACACCTCATCATTTTCTTAAATTACATTTGACATGCATGTGACTTACATTTACATTTCATTTCATGACTCACTTTATGACTAATGACTTATCCGTACATAACTAATACTTCACTTAACATTACACATTGTCACATACAATATTACATCATGACTTTATAACATCAAATATATCGAAACTCTTAATGTGCACATACTTGACTTCCAACCCACTTATTCATTGATTATACAGACACGTCAATTTGCTTGCCTACAAAGAACACTATTCCTCCTATAAAAGTAACCAAAAAATTGTTCAATGTCCAATTCTTCCATTGGTCCATGCATAGGACATGATCATGCAACCCTTATTTCTCCATATTCTTCTTTTTTCATTAATAAAAAGTTGTATATCTCCATGGCTTCATTTAGGAGAGGGCCACTAAAATCGTCATAAGTGATCACTTTAAGTCCTATGCCGCAAATAGTGAGGGTGTCTACCAATCCTTGCCAATATGGAGACCTCACCACAATGAAGGGTATGTTGAAAAAATTCCACAAGCTTGCACAAGCCTTCCTCATGGCCTTGTCCTTTCTCCTGATTCCATGAACCACAATGTCGTTGCCTAGGGCCTATGCTGCTAACCAACATAGGAGACCAAACAAGAGAAGCAGTCATTACTTCGTTATTTTTTTGCCTCCCTTCTTTCTTCTCCTTATATTCTTCTATCAAGGCAATGTGTTCCCTCAAAACTTCATTCTCCACCCTCTCAAACAACGAGACATTGTGGTCAAGGATCCTTGCTAAATAGTATTGAGGTTGTTTATGCTTCCATAGAACTTGGCCCTACAAAAGTTACAGAAGGCTCCCCCCTTCTTCACACTCTCTCTCGCATGCTTCCAACTTGGGTCTCTCTTCACGATCATTTTCACTACGGCTACACATGGAAACAAACAATAATAATTAGAAACTAAAAAAAAAAACTAGGGTTTAAGCCTAGAAAACTGAAACTTCATTTTTTTTCATCAAATCCAAATGCTTGGTGGCTGTTAGATTCTTGAAAACTGCAAATGATTCTTGTTTGGAGATGCAAATGATTGTTTGTTGTGGTTGTCTTCACCTCCTCTCACCTTTCTTTATCACCGAAAACTACCAAAATCAAGCAGAATAAAGAAAAAAAGAGGGCTTTTAATGCCATTTTTGCATGTGTTCTATCGCAACCAATTTTTATCTAGGGACTAACAAGTCAAGCGAGTTTTTCCAAGTTGGCGAGGGCAAGTTTTTGGAAAAACTCAATAAGTCTTAGAAAAACTCACAAGTTGATCCAAATGACTCATTTGGGTTGACCTAGGTGTAGCACGGTGGTGAGTATTCCAATAGCTGGAGGAACAATTGGAATGACAGATTTTAGGAGCCAACTGAGACTGTAGTAATTGTTGGTCTGAACATACTTAACATTTCCACTTGTATAGCAATTCCTCTAGACTACTTGTATGGCAACTCTACGTGTACGACAAGATATCAACTTGCACTTGTATGGTAGAGTCTCAACATGCACTTGTATGGCAACTTGCTCACTCACTTGTACGACACGGTCACAATCCACTTGAATGGCAATTCCAAACAACTATCACTTATGTCAGCAATGACTTGTACAACATTTTCGTCAACAATCCTCATACGACACTTCAATGACACAACTTGTATGACGACTCGTACAGTTTCTGGACTGCAACCCTACATACACAAAACTTGGCAATACAACCTAACTACTACAAGAATGGCATCACACAAACATACACATGCACAAATTGGAATTGGAATGTCATTGCATTATAACTACCTGTACGACAATGGCATTACAAAATATTTGCACTTGCAATACACAGATCACACACATATGCTCTCATGCTATGGACTCCTAGAATCCTTGTACGCTCTCCACTACTCTAGGATTGCTCAATAGTCTCCAATGCACAATGTATGTTCAAAATGAAGGGGGGTTCTTTTATGCTTGTGGGTAGGCAATTAGAAGCAACTACCTCCCGGACACCTCACCACTTAACTACCCTCATTCATATTATGCAAACATTACATTAGCTATACATATTACAAATTCAATTAATTAATTATGACGTCATCATGCCTAACGTCAACTAACAAAATGACATTTCACTTTTATTTCATTTGCATGTACATTTAAATTTACATTTCATTTACATCTCATTTTGTGCACATTTGCACTTATTTTCCTATGTACAATATCTACTTCGACAGTTGGTCATAACTAGCTCCTACATCTGCCCTCCCCTTTAAATTGGTCGACATCCTTGTCGACGACTGCCTCTGCTCCTTGGGGCTAGGATTCTGCTGATGTTGAGGTGTTGGAACAAGTATACCTCCCATTTCTTTGATTTGCAGCTTGAGGGCCTCCATCTCTCCCTTCAATCTCTTGGCATAGTTTAGATACCAAGTCCATTGCATTTCATAATGGTTTGCCCTCTACTCAATTTCTGCCAACTTCGCCAATATCTCTTCCTCCCTCTTTGCAAATGTAGCTTCAGCCTCTTTCCTTGCTGCATTAGCATCCTTCTTCGCCACTTTTGCATCATTCCTGGCTGCAATTGCCAATTGCTCATCCTTTTTTGCAATCAGCTGATCACAAACCTTGACTTCCTCATTCTTCTTCTCCATCAGTAGTTCCCTTAGCGAACATTCGGATTTCAACCACATGATCAACTCATCTTGTTCCTCCTGAGCCTCTGCTCTCTCCTCAACTTCCATCCTCAATGTTGCTAGTTATGTTTCAGCATTCTCCTGCATTTGTCGAAGTCTCTCCTCGCACTAGTTAGCTTGTTCTTCCTTTGACTCATGAATCTTTTGTACTCCTATTGCTAACCATTAAATCAAGTATGCCAAAAAAATTAATCCTAGCATACGTCTTCACCAATTTAGGTACTAGTTTTACATACTTCACACCTGCTTCATCTGCTGGACAAGGTGCCAAATTCCCATCATCAATGTATGCTCATCCTTTTTTGCAATCAGTTGATCACGAACCTTGACTTCCTCATTCTTCTTCTCCATCAGTAGTTCCCTTAGTGAAAATTCAGATTTCAACCACGTGATCAACTCATCTTGTTCCTACGCCTTTGCTCTCTCCTCAACTTCCTTTCTCAATATTGCTAGTTATGTTTCGGCATTCTCCTGCATTTGTCGAAGTCTCTCCTCGCGCTCGTTAGCTTGTTCTTCCTTTGACTCATGAATCTTCTTCACTCTTGTTGCTAACCATTGAATCAAGTATGCCAAAAAATTAATCTTGGCATACGTCTTCACCAATTTAGGTGCAAGTTTTACATACTTCACACCTGCTTCATCTGTTGGACAAGGTGCCAAATTCCCCTCATCAATGTATACCCTGGCTGGCTACCTGTAGAGTGTCTGAGTTCCCTTTGGCAGGTTCTCCACTCCAATCATGTTTCGCACATTGCCAGTGTCAGTGTCTAGCTCCCATGGCTGCTTCTAATGAATACCGATAAGTTCCTTCATCTTCTCCTCATCTTGAACCCAGTGTACTAACTTGCCTAACTCATTTTCTACCATTAGTTGCCATCCTCGCCAAATATCCAACACATCCAACTTGGAACTCCATCCTTGCTCTATCCAAGGCTCTAGACATCTTTTTGAAAAATGCATCAACCTATTCATTGATACAATTCCCTAGAGCTGGTGGTCTCCTCAAATTCGGCACTTCTATGAGGAAATGCTCACTTGCATCTTCTGCCAACTCCATGTCTATGTCATCTTTGGTGGTCTTTTGGCTGCCTTGCCCTCCTATACTAGTTGTGTTACATCAAAAGTTCGTTCTTCAGTCATTACCTCTCGTCCTCGCTCTTGTTCTTCTTCTAGCAGTTGATTGTTTTCTCCTTTGTAGAAAACTCTAAACTGTGACGTAGGTTGCTTCCCTTTGTCTCTCTACTCTACTAGTACTATCTTCGTCTATGCCAACTCTTATGCTACGGATGTGATCTCAATGTCTACATGCTCATCCAATGGAGGTGATCCACACGGATCCTCCTACTCCTCCAAAGGTGCTGAGGTGTTGAAAATCACTGGTGAATTGATGTTTTCCACCTGTTCATCTCCTACACCTACTACATCCACAACAACAATTGGCTCCTGCTATTGTGATGATCTCCTTTCCATCCTGTCCTCCTTGCGCAACAGTTTCCTTAGGATACTGCTTACCCACTATAGAACTATAGCCCTCTCCTGAGTCATCCACCTAGTACCCAGACCGATACTTGCAATGCCTCCTTGCAAAGTTTGACTCCCTGGTTGTGTAGGATCCTCCTGTAGCACTTCTCTTTTTGCTCTTCCACACTACTCACTCCTACCCTCCATCGTTCGTCTTGCACTACCACCAATATCTGTTGTGGCCTATTGTGGGAGTTGTTGCTCTTCTGGCTGAAACTATGCTTGGGGTTGAGCCTTTGTCCACTGTTGCTCCAACCTCTTGCGCCTCTTCTCTCTTTGTACAATCCTTCAACCCTTGACTGTCTTGCGGCCCCTTTTGAATCCTCTCTTCCTCCATCTCACATGGGCTCTTGTATCTTCTTCTTCTTCACCGAAGGGCTAGGCTTCGTAAGTGGCATCACATTGGTCTAACTAAAAATTGTTGGCACATGCTCCAAGATTTCCTTAGGAGGATTCAACTCTAGAAATCGTACCTTAACCTATGTTTCAGCATTCATCAAAAGTGCAATGGCATGAAAAGTCATTGAAAAATTCCATGTATAACGCATTAGTAAATTCCTAATACGGTATGACAAGTATGATGCCCAATCATATGCAATGCCAATTGTTATCCCTTGCACATAAGATATGAGCCAAGTGGGCATTTTCGAGGCTCTTTGCTCTCTTGAGAGTTTTGACATGATGATATTCATTGCACATTGCAATTCCGATGTCTTAACTGTTGCATTTTAACTGTACGGCTCACGTGCTTCAACAACTTTGTCGCCTCTTCAGGAGTGATATCGGTGACCTCATTAATCATCTCCCTCCACTAGTTCACATCCACTAACTCCTTCCTGACCAGTATTCCATAATTTGGCAATCCAAAAGCCCTAAAATTGCCTGTTGAAAATACCATTTGTATCTCCTGGTCACCAATTCTGACTCTACTGGCAATTTGTTGCAAATTGTATGTCTACAACATTTGCAGCAAATACTCTATGAAAAACTCTTTGTCAAAATTTGGTATATGCAATATGAAGTTTGCTCTTGCACTTTTAGATGTTTTCCTCAACGGATGATCTTTGTCTGCCACCATGTTTGACAAATCTATTCCACTAGTTGTACCCATGTGATTTCTTGCAAGGGCACTGTCATTCTTTCCTTCCCCTTGTTCTTCTTCCCCCTCTGAGGGGAAGCCTCGACTTCTTGCTCCTCCAAAGTGCTAATCCTTGGTTTTTCTCTAGAATGTCCAACATGTTGCTTGTTGCTACCTCATTCGACGTTTGAGCTGCATTCTCTCTCCCTTCCATGCATGCACTTTGCAAGACCTCTTCTTGCACTTCGACACCTTCTCCACAGGAATGAGATTCTGCTTGCGTCATTGGATCAAATGGAACTCTTCTCTGTTGTTGTTCCACTCGACGAATTCTCTCCTTGATGCATGGTCATTTTTGCATCTTTCCAACACTCCGACTGCCCCTGCTTGTGCTTGTACGACACTTTTCGTACTCGTCTTCCACCTGTAGGGCCCCTTGCCATACACAATCTACACCTGTACAGGAGACACTTCGAGCTTGTGCGGCAACCATTCAACCGCCTATTTGAATGGAACTACCCTCTAACTTTGACTTGTATAGCAGTGTCTCTTCACCTTCCACCTGTACGTCCTACCACTTGCACCAATCTATATGGCATTGTCGTACAACCCAACTTTACTTGTACAACGGTGTTTTCTTCGACTTGGTCGTTCACCTTCCTACTCGTATGGCCCTTACCGTCGCTTGTACAACAACTTCCTATGCCCTTGTCTTTTGCATGATTTATGTTTCTCCTCTGTCATCAGATCCCCAAAACCATGTTCGTACGGCTGCGCACACCTACAAACTAGAAACCCTTGCGCATCTTCACAGCAAAAATTTTCACTTCAATGGTTGTCCGTACACTTGTATGACTCCATACAACTACAATTTCTTTGCTTTGCAAAAACCTCTCTTTGCACCATTCTTCACAATTTCTTCTCCGTTAGCATAAAAGCTTCCCCTCAAAGCACATCCATCAATTCTACACTCTTTTGTTGGTAGTTTTCCCGTTTGCGTTGTCAACTTTTGTGTCGACACCGCTCCTATGTCAACAATGCACCTACGCACACTTCATTTTTTCCTCCACGCACTGCGTCCTCGATGGACATATTTATTAGTTGGCAAGGGTGGTTGGCGCCTATACATAATTGATTGTTAATTGTCACCTCGCCACCTTGCATGTAACTAAAATCACGCTTTTTCCTTTTTTTCCTCATCACGTGTCTAAGTTTATCTCCCTTGTACGATTCGTATGGCCACACAGACTACAACTTCCACTGCGTTTTCTGCCATCAAATCAATCCCTTCCTCTCGACAATCTTCTACCTGATCTACCATTCGACCCCTCGCACTTGAACGATGGTTTTCTCCTTGTTTTGTATTTGTACAACAATTTGTCATATCATCATTACCTGTACGGCCACTTGGACTTGTACGAACGCCTTGACTTGAACGACAGACCCTAGTTGTATGACAATGATCACTTGTATGACCATCTGTTGTACAAGCCCCACTTGTACGACACTCTATTTTGTTGTCTGGTCCATAGTTACAAAAATTGGATCAGAATCATGATTCTAACAAAATCCGATTAAAATTGGATCAGAATTGGCATTTTTGAAAAATTGTCGATTTTTTCAAAAAAATCGAAAACGCGATTTTTTGAAAAAAACGCCCGTGGCTGCAACGCGTAGAGGAAAAGGCATAAATAGTGTTTGTTTTTGTTTTCTCTCATTTTTCTTTCTCCAAGCTTGAGAGAGAGGTCTGCCTACCTGCTACCACACCAAAGAAAACCCTAAAACACATCCAAACAACGGATTTTTGGAAGTTTGAAGGAATCTAGTAGTCACCAACAGCCACCAAACAACGGATTTTTTTGGAGTTTGAAGGATCCCAACAGCTACCAACAACCACCAACATCTAGGAATCTACCCAAACCAAAAGCCACCAAACAGCGGATTTTTTTGGAATTTGAAGGATCCCAACAGCTACCAACAACCACCAACATCTAGGAATCTACCCAAAGGATTCATTTGAGGTAAGCAAACTGATTTCTTTTTCTTTTTCTTTTATTCTATTGAAGCTTATTCCAAATTTTCAAGCATATTTTTTTTCAAGTGTAAAACCAAATGCAACAAACTTACAATTTTGGGTTTTTTTTTAAGTACTTCTTTGTCGTTATTTGCTGCCTGAAACATGTATGCAAGTCTATATTTTTAGCTTTCAATGTTTAAATTTTAGTCTTAGACTTCAAACTAGGTTTTAGTTTTTTTTTTACTTTTTATTTTAATTAAGTAATTGTTTGCTTGATATTTGTTGTCTAAAATTTGTATGCAAGTGCATGTTTTTGGCTGCCAATGTTTACAACCTTCGCCTCCACCATAAGAAAATTACAGGAACAAGTACCGAGGCCTTTGACCTAGATTGATCCATCTAATGATTGGATCACAAAGGCACAGGAGGAGCAGCAAGAAGATGGTCTCCTCAGCATGGATGAATTTAAAAACTTAAAAAACCTAGCGGGGGAGATGGCAACAAAGGTACAAGAAGAGGCACAACCAAAGCAACAAAGAGAGACTACAGCTACTACTAAGGCAAAGGGCAAAGGCATTCTAAGACATTGATTGAGGCATTGTACTTGACATTTGTCATGACTCGACACATTTTGTAATTTGTAATTTTGTATTGTTATATATTATAAGCAATACAAGATGTGTTTTGTCACTTTCGTGTGTAGTAGTTTAAAACTTTAATACTTTGGCTTTAAGCTTGTAGCACTTGCCATTTCCATGTGCAGTTTAAGCTTGTATCACTTACAGTATTAATATTTGATTTGCATAGTGTTAATTCATGTGAAATGCATGAAAAAAAAATTCAAAAAAAAAATTGCATTTCCTTCGGTTTTATTTTTCGCCAATTTTTTGCCGATTTTTTACCAATTCCCGATTTGATCTGATTCTTTTCCAATCCAATTCCGATTTTCTCAACTATGGTTTGACTCTGGTCTAGGATCTTGATGCTATCATCTTGACCATTCTAGTTGGTCTTGTTGCACATCTCTTCCCCTTGACCGTCTTCGTTGTCGCCTTCTTCGCAATGATCTTCGTCTCTCAGACACATTCCTTTCTTCATTCCCCACTCTCAAACAGGCCTCCCTGACTTGGGACTGCTTATTCCTTCCTCTAGGTTGTCCAAAGTCCATATAAGATCTCCTTTGATTCCTTCACCATCTGTTTCTACGGAATCTTCGGTTTGGACGACAACCAAGAGATGGTCCTGAGAAGCCTTCCTGATGGTTGCGCAGTAACTGGTTGTTTGTAACGCAACCAGAGAATGGTTTTATTGAAGCATCTTGCTAATTACGTAGCCTAGGGATAGTTGGAGGGAAAAACCTTCCCCTCAAACTACCGGGAGGGAGGCCAACCAACCTCCTCCCTTGGTCGGCCAAACTTAGACATCCGAGAAGATGGTCTTCCCAAATTGCCTAAGTTGCTTGTTTCTTGTACCAACATTGGAGTGTCTAGTAGTCCTTGTGAATTACTTGGACATCTTGTTGCACCATCTGCAGTTACTGGCGGATATTCCAACCTTCTTGTTCGCCTTCCCTCCTCCGAGTTAGTCTGCCACACTTGATTGCTTCTTTCCTTTGCTTGGGGAATTGGTTGAGGTCTTGGTGTACTCCTTCTGACTCGTCTCCTAAGTCATGAACTTGATCTTGAACTTCTTGAATGATCGAAGCTTGTGGAAAACATACTACTAACATTCATTATCCAATTCCTCCCATCTCCTTCTTGAGATGTAGGTGTTTCAAATATGTCCCTCCACAATATCTCATTCGCTTCCTATCTTCTTACTCTTCTTCGCTCAAGATCATCTAGAACTTCTTGTCTTCTTGTTTTTCTTGCTTCAAGATCCTCTATCATTCTTATATTTGTTGTTCAATTTGTTCCTGCATTTGTGCATTTCACCTTTTAAGTCGCTCACATTCTTCTTGCAACTATTGTGTTTCAAGGCATATTCGTTGGTGTTGAAGACCAACTCTTGCTAGCAAACCCATTCCTTCAGACTCACTGCTATTACTCTGAGGTTCATGGTTGGGAGGCTCTCGTCCATTCTCCATTGCCACCAATCATTGTTTTTGTGACCTTAATCCATCTGCTTGTACTGTATCTGGGAATCTAACATGCACCCACAATCTTCTCTGCTCTATTGGATGAGGTTCCAACTCTTCATGTTCAATCATGGGTTTACTCCATTTTCATTCCCAAACAACCAACCCAGATCCAATTCTCCTTTTTCTTGTGATGCACCATTTTCTTCATTGGTCCTACTTGGTTCTCCTCTTTCATGGACCAATATACCTTCAAAACTTTCTAAAGACTATTGTGGTGCTTCAACCAGTCTTGCGATGGTTTCCTCTTCAAATGGTTAAAGATTGACCATATTGACCTACGCATTTACTTTATATGGTTTCAACCTTGATCCATTAACTGTCTCAAGACATTGTGTCCCGTCCAATATTTGCAACTTTACCGCACCATTATCCATCATTTCTATTACCAGGAAGGGCCCAAGCCATAGGGTCTTCAATTTCCCTGGCTTAATTTCTTTCGTCATTATACTTCAATACCAAGTCACCTGGTTTTAGCTTCATCTTTCTCAAATGCTTGTCATGCCACAGCTTTCTCCGACATTGGGTAATTGTTTTTGCCCACTAAACCATCACCCTCTTCTTGTCTAGTTGTACAAATGTCGCAAACCTCTCCTTTATGCTCTCATGGTCTCCGAAACGGTTTTGTATCGCCACCCTCAAACTTGGCACCACAAACTCCATTGGCACCACTACCTGTTGCCCATACATCAACTGAAACGGTGTGTGGTTTGTTGTTGGCTTAAACGTTGTTTTGTATGCCCACAAAACTACGTGCAACCTTTCCTCCCAATCAACACCTTCAACATCACATGTCTTATAAATGATTGAGACCAAGACTTTGTTTGTCGCTTCCACTTGCCCATTTGTCTTGGGGTAGGACGAACTTGACAATGAATGTAAAGTCTTGAACTCAATGATCAGCTTTTGAATTATTTCATTGGCAAAGAGTCCTCCTCGATCACTTGTCAATTGCAAGGGTACGCTGAACCTTGTAATGATTTACTCATAAACAAATCATGTCGTACTCTTCACAGAATTATCAGGCAATGCACTTGCCTCCACCCACTTTGTCAAATATTATGTTGCTACACAATATATCTGCATTTTCTCCTTCAGTTGTTTCAACAGTCCAACAAAATCGAGACCCCATCTTTCGAACAATTTGTGCGACTATGATGGGTACAATGACATGAAGTCCCTCTTCAACAACTTTCTAGCTCGTTGGCACATATCACAGGCTTTCACAAACTCCCATGCATTGCGATAAAGGGTGGGCCACCATAGCCCTACCAAAAGCACTTTCCTTGCTGTTGCATTTGGCCCCATGTGCCCTCCTTCCAAACATTTGTGAGCCTCTCTAAGCACTATGTTCACTTCCTCATCCATGACTCATCTTCGCAAAACTCCATCAGGTCCAATCTTGTCCAACAAGCCTATTATCACTTGAAATGGTATCGATTTGACAATAATGTGTTTCATCTCTGTTGTCATCATCTCCTTTGGCAGCTCTCCTTTTGACAAATAGTCTTCAATATGCTTGTACCATGTTGGTACTACCCTCACAGCAAACAAATGAGAGTTTGGAAACTCATCCGACACTCCTTCTGTAGCTTCCCCTAAGCAAATCCTTGACAATTGATTCACTTTCACATGCTTCTTCCGTGTCTCACCACTACCTGAAACACACTTGCAACGTAATGAGTCGCTTGCTAACTCATTGGTGAATGGTCGACATGTTGATCAAATACAAAAAAGCTTGCTGATCTATGTAGAAAGCAAAGGGATTGGCAAGCAGATAATATCTAAACATTTGGACTGCATATACCATTCACAAGGCTTCCCTTTTTGTCATGCTATAATTCTTTTCTACTCGTGACAATAGCCAACTCGAAAAATAAATAGGTTGATCAAGCCCAAATTGCCCCTCCTAGCCAACCCATGTCTAATTGCAAAATTAGATGCATCAATGTGGACATGAAAGTCTTTCTCCCAATCTAGAAACACCAAAATAGGCGTGCATACCAACTTCGCCTTCAGCTCTTCAAAGACATTCTGATGCTCCTCTGTCCACCTAAAAGGAACAATTTTGGGCGTCAAAACATCCAATAGATGGGACATGTGGGTGATTTTGTGTTCTCCTCACCCACCCAACTCTCGTTGTAAAAAGAAGATATAAGGCTATGAACGGGGACAGCGGAGGTGAATACAACAACAAGTGGATACATTCTTCAAAGGAAAGAGGTAGATAGTTGACATTTTCAAAGAAGTTGGAAGAACTAAGCTGAAGAGTCTGAATTTTTCAAAAGGGCGCGGCGTCGCGACTTGTCGTTGTGTCATAGTAGTGAAGTGTTGAGGAGACTTCAAGCAAATGGAAGGGGCACGACATCGCGACTTGTCGCTATGTCGCGGTCATTTAGATCAGAAACAACTCAAGGGCAGAAGAGTGTCGCGAAATCGCGACGTGAGTCTCCGTCACGGTCGCTGAGTCCTGAAGGCTCGATAGTTGAAAAGTGTTGCAAAATCGCAACGTGTTCCTATGTCGTGACCGCAGTAACTCCGGAAGTGTGCAAGACGAAGTAATGATGCGACGTTGCAACTTGTCGCCATGTCGCGGTTGTAGAGGCCTGAAAGGCTGCACGGTAGGAGAAAGGACATGACATCGTGACATGTTTTCCCGTAGCGGCTGCCAAGGCCCGAAAAGGCTCAAAGGCAGAAAAGTGTCGCTAAATCATGACATGCTCCCCTTGTCGTGATCGCGAAAGATTAAGGAAGCTCAAGATGAACAATTGACGCGACGTCGCGACTTGTCACCATGTCGTGGTCATGAAGATCAAAAAGGTTTCGAAGCAGGAAAAGAGGGCGCGACATCGCGACATGTTCCTATATCGCAGTCGAGAAGGCTAGGGAAGCCCGAAGATAGAAAAGAGACGCAACGTTGCGACATGTCTCTGTGTCGTGGCTACCGCAGGTTACAATAACTGAATCTTCTGCGAAGGTTTTTAGTCTACTATGGTCGTTACAAGATCAACGGTGGAGGATGAATTCAAGAACCAAGAACGGATCAGATTTAAGCTCATCTCCACTACTCTCCCTCGAGCGTGAAGCATTCAACCAGCGAACAGGATCCGAACATCACGTCCCATTTTTTGGACCAATGGCATTGCACGATGAATTTACCGACCTGGTCACCTGGCATATTGTTGTAACGGCTTTGAATAAAGTTATTTTTGTATTTTGAATATTGAACCATAGAGGCATTATAAATAAGAGCGACAACCTCTTGTGTAAGGGTCGGCTCTTAGGCAAATGAGAGAAGGTTGTTCTCCAACTCTGCCAAGAAAGTTCGCAAGGCTTCCGCCTATGGACAAGGGCCTCCTAGTGATTTTACTATCAGGAAAATTAATAGCACTGAGCAAAATGATAGATACACCAACACAGTGCAGATGTGCCAGTTTATGGAAGTTCAACTAATGGAGAGCGCCTGGAACTTTGCCAGATATCCCCAAATCTTTGAGGAGGTTCAAAAATCCCGACCTCTACTCCATGTTGGCATGGATCACTGGGCTCTCCACAGACGCCCAAGTGTATAACTAGTAGGTATCGATTGTCGAGTGTATATCTCATGGAGAATTCTATTCTCCCGATGCCGTGGCGCAGGGAGCGAAGCCTGAATTTTTTGACTAGGCAAACTGGGTGTTGCGACAGCTGCATATCCAGATGTGCGGAATGCAAAGCGAAAGCATTGCGTTCCGAAGTTGCTCGTTCATGGCGTGGTACTTCTTCTACCACATGCACGCACACAACCGTTTCACCTTCATTGCCACGAGCCGCACAGACCAGAAGGGCAAAGCGTTCCCAGTTTACCAGTGGACTACAAGCTTGTCCAAGCGCGAGTCCTACTACAACTTCAACAGAGTGTTCCTTGGTCCAGCATTAGAAATCATTCACGATGTCTGTGAACGGGTGACGAGGCCAATGAGAGATTACGTGGTACAGGAGCAGCTCGAGGACGTTTTTCAGCTAACGCAAGCCTAGTTGTGCGAATCTTCGGGTTTACCGATAAACCCTTCTTGTTGTCGTACTACACAACTGAATACCTATTCGCCCTTGAAGTCGCCCGTTAGTGTGACTTCGCAGATGATACGTACGGTAAGGGACGAAAAAGACAACACACCTGCCCTAGGCATATCGAGCTCGGCGACATCAAAGTATCGATCAACGGGCAGAACGCCTTTCTGGCCGTAACGTTGTATGAGTTTGGTCTGATCGACCTTCCTCAGTGGTGGCGGTACGACCCGCTAAATGTTTTCAGAGATAAGATTGGGACAAAGAGCTTTCACTGCTATTCACGCCCGGATATCCAGGCGCAACACAATAACCCCTCTGGGCTTGACCTAAAATGGCATGTGGAAAGGATGGTCTCCCTCCCCCCGTGGCATGAATTCTACACAATGGAGGCCGAATACAACCCTGCACAGAACCTGACGCACGACCCTGACGAAAAAGTGTTCAAGGCGATAAAAAGCAAAGTGTCGTAATGGTCGGATGAGAAAATCGCGAACTGGTGGATCATGAGGGTCCACAATGGGAAGGGAGCATTCAACCCAACGCTTGTAATAGATCAAAACTTCTCTGAGGCATTTGACAAGTATTATGAAACTTACCGGCCCATCTTCTTCGCCAACATTGTGCTTAGGAGTACCCAAAGCCCCAGCAGGGTTGAAGACGCAGCGGCGGTACCCAAGCAACATGCCAGCCAAGTGCCACTTGTCAAGGGTAAGGGCAAGCAACCGCTCCTAGAAGAGGAGGCCACTCCAAAGAAGAGGAGCGCTCCTGCTGCACCTGTGCCCCAAAACGTTGCGAAGAGGCCTCGGACTGGTCCGACCCGCCCCTTTGGTACAAACCCTCCGGCAGCATCGACAGCTATGGGCGGTGGCGCTTCAAAAGTTCTCGCTCCAGCACAGCAGGTGCGACAAGTCCAGCAAACGCAACAGGCGTAGCCCGAAGTCCAGTTCATTGATCTGAAGAAAGAGGCGTCAGATAAAGGAGGAGCAAGCCCAATAACGCAAGAGTTCAACGCTTCAGCTCTGACTACGTTCGAGCCCTCAAGTGCGTCCTCCATCCCTTTCTCTCTCTCTTCCACCCCTCTGGCAACTTATCCTTCTGGCACTGAAACCCTATTGTCTACCCAAATCGCATTCGACGTCCCTGCTACAGTCATACCCAACCCTCTATTTCAGTCGCCGCCCCTTTCCTCCCCCCCCTCCCCCCAATTTCTCAGTCATTTGACGCTTTTGCGTTGGTATCCAATGCATTCACTTTCCCAGTAACATCCATTCCTACCCCCCAAGGTTTAGTGCATTCAGTTGCAGCATCCGCTGCCCCAGTTGGTCATGACAGCAACAACCTCCACGGAGATTCCTACCTCAGATCCTAACATCTCAATTGCATCCGTGCAAACCCCAGCATCTCCTAAGGTTGCTACAGTCGCTGCCTCAACCACTCCAGACTCATCTCTCGAGTCCACCCCTCAGCGGGTTCTGTTCCCCTTTGCACCGCTCTACAGAATGCAGGAGTCAATGGAGGCGGAGTTGGAGTTTTGCGAGGAGGGCCCAATTGCACAGAATATTCGTCGTGCTCAGCAAAACTCCTCAACCTGGCTTAAGGGCAAGAAGAGAAAAAATGCACAAGATCCAGAAACCATTGGGGGAGATGATGGCAACAGATTACTCCTACCGCCATACAGTGGAAGATATAAGGACGCTCGATCCCTCTACTTCCACATAGAGCACTTCAAAGCGCGCTGCTACGAGGCTGAGGCCAAAAATATAGAATTTGAAGAGACCCTGGCGCTCACGAGGGCACAGCTTGAATAATCACAGTCCAAAGCGGAGCAGTTGCAGCTGCGGGTAATCATTCTGGAACAAGAGGTGGAAAACTAAAAGAAACAATTTGAAGAGCGCCTCAAGGTTTAATTATGCTGACGTTCGTCAAGTGGAAACTTTCAGATACCTGATTAGGGAGCTCCAAAGGCGCGACGCGATCAACGAAGATGACTGGGCCCTGGTCCAGGTGACTTATGACCGCATTCAGGAGCAAATCACACCACCTGACCCTCCTCAGCAACATGGAGAAGTACAGGCGCAAGAAGAAAATCAAGCGCAGGAGGATAAGACTCGGGAAGAGGACCAAGGCGAAAGCCACGAGCCCCAGGAAGACGCAGGCCAAGAGCCTCAAGATGAGGGAGATGAGCGCCAAGACGAAGTACCGGGGTGCGAGGAAGAGCAACACAGTGCGCACCAAGAGGAGGATGAGGAAACAGAAAGAGAAAAGTTGGAGGAAGAGTCTGCTGCTACCAGCGAGCATTCAGAAAACGATAGTGATGATGACTCTGATCCCAACAGATGAGGCATGGGATTCCAACATTGAGGCGAGCTCAATTTCCCCGTGAGCCGCCAGAGATGTTGGCATTTCTGCAACATTGTGTATATTTTGTTGTCCAGTAATTTCTGCTTCCCAGAAACTCTGTCCTTCTTGTTCAAAATGCGTTTTCTCTTCCCTACGTTTTACTATCAAGGTTTTCTTGGCTACGCCTAAAACACTGTGCAGTTGTTTCTGTTTACTCATCATGCAGGGCTTTCTCTTTTGGGGAACGGGCGTAACTCACACCAGGTCCCTAGGCGTAAGTTGGTTTTGAACAAGAAGAGGAGCGCAGGCCCGTTTGGACCATGGCGCACTGAAGACCAGCTTCGTAGAAGAGGTGCTAAGTAAGCACAAAGTATTGCGCTCAAATCCTTGAGCGCAGCGCCTTTGCGCCCTGCCTATGGAGCGCAATGCTTTTGCGCCCTTCCTAAGGAGCGCGGGGGACTTTGACTTTTCAAACCTCAGCAGTGATTCCAATGAAAAAACGGCTAAGTATGGCAAAGGTGTTTCGTTCTGTCTCCAAGCGCAAAAGTTGTTTCGCTCCAGTTGAGGAGCGCAGGGCCAATTCGGGGTTAAAAGGTGCGCTTCGTCCTTTGATCAGTCAAAGCGTAGCAACAGTTGTTGACAAAAAATCCTAAGTGTTGAGAGGCGTTTCGCTCTGTTTGGCCAGCGCAAGGTTGTTTCGCTCCTGCTGAGAGCGCTTCTTGCTTTGACTTTTCAAAGCGCAGTGCAACTCCCAAGGAAAAGATGCCACGGGTGTTTCGCTCCCATCTCCGAGCGCCAAACAGATTCGCACCAAGTATGAGCGCAAGGGTCGTTGACTATTCCACTCTGGCGCTGCTCCCAAGACCCTAAGGCATTTCGCTCCATCTTTCGGCGCAAGGCACATTCGCTCCCATACAGCAGCGCTTTGGCTGTTGACTTGTCAACACCAGCGCACCTCCCAATGCAGCAGGGCGCTTCGCCCAGTTTCTCATGCGCAAAGCAATTTCGGGGTTAGAAGGAGCGCAACGCGCTTTGACTTTTCCACGGCGCTGTCCATGAAATAGAAGAAAATGCTAAGTGTGGATTAAGTCATTTCGCTCCATATCTTGAGCGCAACGCAGTTTCGGAGCAGGCCTGGGCGCATCGCCTTCTGACTTTTCAACTCTGACGCTGGTCCCAAAGCAGCAGGATGCTTTTGCTGCAGTTTTGAAGCGCGAGGTAGTTTCGGGCCAGGAAACAGCGAGATATAGGCAGCGCTTGCATCTAGCGCCTGTTCTTTTCCAGCCCCTTCTTCTCAGAAGTGCTTCCCATCAACAAGTCAAGGTGCATCCTTATCCATCCAAGCACAGTCGGTCTGAGAAGTTTCCAGACTGGACGTTTCAGGATTTCGGGATCCTATCTTTCACGGAAGCGGTTCCAGCAAGTGAGGAGGCAGCGCCAGCAAGATGAACCTGTCAGAGCATTGAAGGGGTGCAACTGCATTTCGAGGAGTCATCGGTTCTAGCCATGCCTGGTTACTGTTTCATAACTATTTCATGATTGTTATTCCTTGTAAATCTTATCTTGGCTGCCACCGCCACATTTTGTAGGTGCGCATTAAATATTTCAAGCGGCAGAATTCTCTATATAAGCCTGCTCTTTTATTGTAAAACAATGGACGTTTGCTAGAAGCTTGTTGTAACTTGAATTTTGCTATCAATACAGAGAATGTCTGGCTCTAACTCTGGGCTTCTATTTTGTGTGTATGTCTTCTATTGCTTATTTTCTATTAAATTCTCTGTTTTATCTGTAGGCTTGAATTCTAATATCTGGATTTAGCTTCTGATAAATCGTGAACCTTGGAATAGCCTTGGAGATTACGCATGTTAGATGCCTAGTTTTAATTTCTGTTAGTTTTTTGTATTGAGTGCTATTTGATTCGACGTACAGTTAAGTTATTGTGTTGTTAGTCCATCACCCCTGTTCTATCTGGCCTGTGGCCATATTTCCCATTCCTTTCAGTCATTTAATCTCTTTCATGTTCTCTATCCTCAAATCCCCCCAGTTAGAATAGCAAGGGAACCAGCCCCTCTCTGGAGATTGGCACGGGAGGCATTTCTTCCTCTCGGCCTTTCAATGTTGGTCGGGTCTAGGGCGCATGAATAGACCGTTTCATACCTAAGGCAGATCTCTAACCAACAGGTCTGTAGATTGAAAAGTCATTGTATGGGTTGAAGCAGGCTCCCAGAGCCTAGCACATCAAAATTAATGATCACCTATTACAGCATGGTTTCACTAGAAGTCGCTCTAATGCAAATCTCTATATTAAGAAAGTTGGATCTGCAATAGTAATACTTGTGCTCAATGTTAATGATCTAGTCATCACTGGCAGCTCAGATGATCTGGTAAATGGTGTGAAGAATGACTTGAAAAAGTCATTTGACACGACAGATCTGGGACTTCTACATTATTGTCTTGGCTTGGCAGTATGGCAAAGAAAGAATCACATTGTGCTCTCATAGACGAAGTATGCCAAGACACTACTAGAAAAATACTATATGACAGATTGTAAACCAAAGGCAACACCAATGAAGCAAAGGTCACAACTGTCCTGATATGATAGTCACCTCAGGTATCTAGCACTCTTTATCATCGGCTGATTGGGAGTCTCATATACCTGACAAATACCAGGCCTAATATCAGCTTTGCTATGAATTATCTTTCAAGGTTCATGTGTGAACCTTAACGTGAGTCACTAGAAAGCAGCAAAAGAGGATACTGCATTATGTCCATGGTACAATGGAATATGGCCTAAAGTATAAGAAGAATGATAAATTCTTTCTACAAGGATACACGGACTCAGATTATGTCGGATCTATAGATGACAGGAGGTCAACATGTATTTCATCTAGGATCTGGACTTATCTCGTGGCACAACAAGAAACAACAGGCAGTAGCATAGTCATCCACAAAGACAAAATATCGCGCTACATAAGGAGCTGTGTGCAAAGTGTTATGTTTGTCGTATACTATCAAAAATGGGTGTAGGGAAAAATTGACCGACAATATTGAATTGCACCAATCAAGGTGTTATGAAATTGGTCAAGAATCCAGTCTTTCATGAGAGAACAAAACACATTGAAGTTCAATGTCACTTCAATCAAGAACAAGTTCAGAATCACGAAATTCAGCTTCAGTAGATTCCCACTGAAGAACAGCTTGCACATATGTTCACAAAGGCACTTGCACGTGTCAAAATTGAATTGTTTCGTAGCTTTGTATACCAAAAAATGTAATAAGGGGGGATGTGAGGTAATCATTACATTATTACACCTCGCGGGAGGTTACATGAATGGTTTACATCAATTACATCAGTTATCTTGATCCATAACATCTATCTTGATAACTGATCTACTATATTAAATATGCAATATTAAATTAATGAAGATGAAGTTCATTTGCTCGATCATTCAGTTTCAACAAAACATAGAATTTTTAGGATTGATTAGGAGAAACATTAAATTAGTCATCTTGACTTTATCAATTAATAAGACAAAATGCATAACAATCCATGTATGTAATTTCTTACCATGCTTGGGGAACTTCGGTGTTGATAGGTAAAATCAAATGTTGCTCCTGTTGGTCCACGTGAAATCGCAATAGGCAAAATGCTTTTAGGGGGAACAATATGCCCACAAGAGAACAAATGCAATTGTTCTGGTTTTAGGTGAGGAAATAGTCTTTCCTTAATCTCTTCTATGGGTTGAAGAGTTCCACCTGCCAGTACAACACTGTGAGCTTGATCTACAATCTGCAAAAGATGTCCAACTGATTACCTTCAATTCACTTGATAATGTGACAATCTAACAGAGAAACTTTTATTCATCTCATTCCTAGAAAAACATCAAAAGCAATTATCTGAGTACCTCTACAAAAAGTTTCTCAGCATCAAGCATCACAAACTTAAGATATCCCTCTTCATGCTCATCGATACTAGACATGGTTTGTTTTGAAATAATAATTCTACCATCATTATCAGCATTTGTCAGTGCAAGCAGCAGATCTGCCAATGCATGAAAACCACTTACAATCCAACCTGCACCATTCTGAGATTGCAAAGAGTCACCTTGCAAAAGCAGATGTTTCTCCCCGTACCCACTAACCTGAAAAGTAAATGCACAAGCAGAGAATCTCTTCAAAATAACTGGATGGATCAATGAAAGGTGAAATTAATATCACATACTTGAATTGTGTGAAACTGTAACATAAGATGCATGCCTTCAAAGAAAGAAAAGAGGATAGAATTATAAGGTTCAGTGTACAGGTCTTAAAATTAATGCCTTATGAATAATGTTGCTCTCTTTCAGATATCTTTGCAGCTTAATAAGGTTGATATTGTCAATCTCAAGTGAAAACAGGAACTCGTTGATGGTCATAATCACACCATGCCTTGTGTTTTTTCCATCAATTTGAGGACTTTGAACATTAACATCTTTATTTGCAGATCTGCCACTTGTATGCTCTTCTTGCTTGCCTGATAAGCATCGTAAGAATGCTTGAATAAGCACCAACAACATCTGTATATACCGCCGATTACCAGCTCCTAAGCGGTTCCTGAATCTTTCCAAATAGCCTTTAACATGAGAGTTCACAAGTTGAAGCTGGTTACAAACATGTGAAATTCAGATATCTGAAACTTCAAAATAGTAACAGTTTTGTTTACAATATGTCAAAAACATCAAATCTATGACACAGGAAAAACCAACATATACAATAAACAAAGAGATCCCACCTGAGAATGAGTAATTTGTGAGTTATGCATATTGGTTATGGAATCCACAAGATTGTGTGCCTCATCTATAATGACAATGCTGTCCTTCAAGTTAACCCCAAGAGATTCACGGGCAGACTTAAGGAGTAGAGACTGGTAAGGTAGCACCACTAGATGAGCTGATCGTACCAAGGCTCGAGACCCATAGTAAGGACAAGTACCAATTTTCTGTCCTAGATGCAAAAGATCCTCGATATCCAAAGCTCCCTGTTGATTCACTTCTTCTTTGAACTGCTTCTGCAGCTTTTGCTTCCTTAAAAAGGGGCACCCAGATGTGGTTTGCTTGACCTTGACCCCTCCATCTAGTACAATCTGACACATTTAAACACAAACTCAATAATTCGAAGTAGCAGGATATGATGGCTCCCAAGTTTACCAAGGCAAAAAATAAATATAAAAATATGTGCAAATTTTAAATAAATTTTTAACAAAGCTAAGGTGGTCAAACCCAGATGTCAGAAACAGAAAGGAAAGAGACATGACTAGGAAATGATACATCCATAAGCCTTTGTATGTTTAAAGTGTACAAGATTTCAAGAGTTAACACCTTTCCAAAAAGATCTTAAAGCAATATGAATACAAATAAATAGGACTATTTTATATTTTGCACAAAATATTACTCCCAACTTTAGATCAGAAAGGAACAAACTTCAAACTATTAAATTATCAGCTTATATCCATGAAAATTTATTAAATTGGATAAGGTACTAGCCCTAGTTAATAAAGCACACTAAGAAGCAAGTAAAATAAGAATCAGATGTAAAAATTACTAAAAGTCCATGTTGCCTTGGATAAGTCTGATGATGCTTTGGCTGTAGTTCTAGACAACAGTTCCCAATTGTAGTCCTTTGGTTATCATTCTGGACACTACTTTCAATGTGTGAGCCTTCAACTAATTTGTCAATGGTTCTCACCCTACGATAGGAAGCACTTTGCTTCACACTGAGTATGGGATACCACTGAGGTAATGAAAATAGTCCCACAGTCCCCAATCTTAAATGCACTACAGGTATACTGCCATAAACAATTCAAATACATTGGAGAAATCTCAATATGAAGGTATGGAAATCAATCCACGGTGTAGAATGACAAATAAGTCACATCCTAAGCAATCATAGGACACGTATTTATCTATAGATCTATATTCTGAACTGTAACATAAGATAATTTTATAGATGTCACAGATTACATTAGTAGGCCAATGGGACAATGAAAAGAGCTGTTACAATCCACTATAATAACCAAAAAGTATTACAAAAATAAGCTAAGCCAGATTAAAGAAAGTAGGGTACACTACACTAAAGTGAAATAATGTATGGCTTTAAATTACAACCTCGAGGGTTGGAACCAAAATGGGTAATCCCTAACATTTTAAAAGTAATGACGTAGAGAGGGCCAACAGTCAAGGTAAAAGAGAGAGAAAAGAACTCAAGTGGACCCAAGTGCCAACTATAATCTGTAGTGGGATCTAAAGCAGAAACAGAGTTGTTGCCATCACCTCCATCTCAAAAGGGCCAACAAAAGATATAATGATGCTCCCAGGAGAATGGCCAAGACTATGGGAGCTTGGTTGGATAATGTTGGGAAGACATGCAATATGACTGCTCAAGACTCTCCTAACATCAATGGCCATGGAATCAATAGATGAAGATAGGAAATTGATAAGTTGCATCTGTCTGCAACTCCTGAGTACGTGAGGAATGGTCAAAACCCGATGCTAGAGAACTACAGTCTTGTCCCGCCACATGTAAGAAGAAGAAAGCGTTGTATTTTTAGTAGTCATTCTCATATGCAAACAAGGGCGCACAGATCTGTCATCGGCATTATGGAGAGTTGTAGCTTCAAATGAACACTTGCTACTATTAGTAGCAAACATAGGGTAAAGGAAAGAGGCGATTAGTCAAGTGGAAATTAATTTCGCCTGAAATAACTGGTGTCGAAGAGTGATAGCTTCATGAAGGTTCAGATCCAAGCATCTCTAGCAAAGATAGCTGAAAAAAGTAGCAAGTGATCCACCCAGGTCTCTATACAAGCAATAGTACCTCCCTCAAATCTCAAAATAAAGAAGATACCTTAAGATGAAATGCTCTTCAATATCCACCTCTCGAAGAGAGTAAAGACGACATACCCTATCCTCTCAAGGAATATGGTGGGTCTATCTCCACTAGTAACTGATGTTAGTGTTGGTTACGAATCTGCCATGAGGAAAGGATTTTGGGTTAATGCGCCCAGATTCGCCCACCAGCTAGAAAGGCCGGAAGGAAGAGATGCCTTCCGAGCCAATCTCCGGAGAAGGCCGGCTCCTTGGGGGGTTTTATGGTTTAAGCTAAGAGTGCAGGAAAGAGATAAAGGAACGGAAAGAATTTACAAATATGATTGGAGTTGGGTGGGGGGAACTAACAGTACGGCAACACATCAATCACCATTACTTACTGCATCATAAATACAAAGCATGACCAGGAACTGCAAAACCTAAGTATACTTTCTGTATTAAGCAGTGTACGCACAGCTACAATGGTCCCCTAGCAAACATTCTCCCTACAAGGAGAACTAACAGCACGGCAATGCATCAATCACCACTACGGACAACAACATAAAAAGAAAGTAACCAAGAGATGTCAGAGCCAGGTATATGTGTTATGCAAGAGAATTTATA
The DNA here is from genome assembly GCA_028583015.1 of Wollemia nobilis. Classification (NCBI taxonomy): domain Eukaryota; kingdom Viridiplantae; phylum Streptophyta; class Pinopsida; order Araucariales; family Araucariaceae; genus Wollemia; species Wollemia nobilis. The sequence continues at coordinate 24,217,086 of JAQPPZ010016957.1, read as the reverse complement.
CGCACAACTACAATGGTCCCCTAGCAAACATTCTCCCTACAAGGAGAACTAACAGCACGACAACGCATCAATCACCACTACGGACAGCAACGTAACACACAACTGATGGAACTGCTACCACATCTATTCTATGTATCCTCTAATCTATGAAGTTCAAAAGTACTTGACCACCAAATGCTGAAATGAATCAACAAGCCATGGCACAAGCAATGCTTAAGGCACCTGACCACCAAATGCTGAAATGAATCAACGAGCCGTGACACAGGAAAACATAAAGCATAAATATAAAGGAGAGGCAGCATAAAGAAATAAAAGCAGCAGAACAGAACCAGGCATACAATTTATATTTATAAGCAGAAGCACGGTTACAATGGTTCCCTAACAGACATTCCCCTTCCACCCTTTACAATGAAAACATGGTGGGTTTTTATAGCCCGAGTCCCTCCCGTTACATTAATGGGCACAAAGTCCCAGTCAAACACTAGCTGACAAAAGCGGCGAAGGAGCTGCAAATGCTAACCTTTGTCGGACCGGACTGTACCCGTAGCATGGTCTTCCTGGAAGCTGGACAGCTACGTGGCAGCGTGTTGTGTAGAACTTCTTCTCGGCAGGAATGCGGGCAGCTGGAGCAGGTAGAACCTCCAATCAGCTTTAAATGAGGCCACTGGCATAGGTAGTGCAGCCCATGCTCGTCCTTTTGCTCGGCATGTCTTGGCTCAAATCCCGAAGCTGGACACTTGTCAGATGATGGATGATGTTGTTTGACACGTGTCTGCCTTGAAAGGCAGTTTATCCAACTTCGCCTGGGATCAGAGCGCCATCGGGTTGCGCAGGCAGAAAACAATGCAGTCGGGAAGGCCTTCATGCCTTGGGTGCATTTCCGAGTTTGTTTCCCTACTGCGCACCTGTCAAGGGCGCACTCCGACTTCGCTGCGAAGTCGGACTGCGCACAGGTGAAAGCTGATTCCTGCCGCCGTACGGACCTCGCCCCAGCACTTAGTCATTTTTCTGCCAACCTGCCAGCCTGCTACAAGGTGCACCCAGAAAGAGGGGCGAAGTCGGACTTCGCACCAAAACTGGGCGAAGTGCGAACTTCGCACCAAAACTGGGCGAAGTGCGAACTTCGCACCAACACTTAGCCATTTTCCAGGGCAACTTCTGTCAAATTTGAGATCCAACTGAGGGGCTCCAAGAAAGGGGGGAAAAAGAGAATGTAGGAAAGAGAGAGAAAGGGAGAGAAGAAGAAAGGAAAATAGAGGAAGAGGGAAAAGGAAGAGCAGCACTGCTACAAAATTGAAAACATTGCACCCCGTGCAAAATGTGGCAACATTTCTGGCGGCTCGCGGGGTGTCGAGCTCGCCTCGGCGCAAAGAATCCATGCCTTCATCCATTGGGTGCAGAGGAACTTGCTTCCCTTGCCTTTTGCTGCTCTAGCTGTTCTCCTCGCGGCAACTGTTCTTCAGATTCACCTTCGTCAGTTGCCCCCTCAGAACCATCTTCCGAAGGCTCTCCAGCTTTTGCTTCTGCCTCGCAGATGCGGTTGTATGCGGCCTGGGCTTGGCCCCAGGCTTCTGCTTCGAATGGCCGGCGGTCAACAACTTCTTCTAATGCTGCGTGGAAAGCAGCGACCGCGTGCAGGTCGATGGTGAGGTATCTTTTTCCTAGCTCCTAGAAGTAGGAGCTGATCTTGCAGCATTTGGACACCATCTGGGTGACCTGACTTTCTTGAATTGGCTCAGTCCAGCCATCAATTTCAGCTGTATCTGCCTCAAAGGACCGCCAATTCTTTTTCACCTGTTCAAGGGTGAGGAACTCACCATTCTCAACAAAGCCCGGGCACCCTAGTTCGAAAAGAGCGTGAAAGGGAGCCATACAAATGTCTCTTTCATGTTCAAATGCGTCCAGCATTCGTCTGGCAACTCTCACCTCTTCTACTTTCTTAAAATATTTATGCAAGGTTACCCTTGCATCTGCCCATTCTGCAGCGAATGAGGACATGGGGGAGAATTGGAGGCCATCGCGCTCGCGCTCTTGAAGATTTATTGCCAGGTCCAGCCATTGCTTCGCTTGGCGTTCGGCCTCCTCTACCACAGGGGCTTTCCACAGGCGAGAAACTTCTTGAATTCCGGATGCGAAATCCAGAACTGACATAGCCTTATACGTGTGGGGCTTGCATCCCCGCAGCAGATCAGCCCGCATCCCCTTAACTTTGCTCTTCGAAAAGACCGTCGCTTGAGATGCTCTCTCTGCAGATTGCGACTGCGCCTGTTTCAAAGACTCCTGGAGCTGAGAAATCTGCTCCAAGGCTGCTTGCTTTTCCGTTGCGGCTTCTTGCTGAGAAGCGGCCAGCTGGGCTTTTAGTTCATCTATTTCTCGCTGCGCCGCTTCCAGCTGCTCAGTGGACACGGACCAGGTCCTCTTCAAGCTGTCTTGTCTTATCCTGCAACCCGAAAAGCTCTTCCTGTTCCTCCAGACTCTTGACAAGGAGATTATCCGCTTTACGAATGATTCCCTGAATCTCGTATTGCTTGTTGATATCGTCAAAGCTCTTCTCCTTTGTCTGGAGCTCGTAGTCCGCCCTGGTCATTTCCCGGAGAGGCTTCTTCACTTTCGGGATTATCTTCTCTGTTGTAAGCACTCTCCTCTCGAAGTTAAACTTGGTGCGCTTTACCGGGGCGGCTATCTCTTCAGGTCTCCTCCGCTTCAGGTTTTGGAGGAAAGAGATAGGGTACTCTACAGCTCTTGTTGCCAGAGGCAAATCGTCCGTATTCTGGAGGTCGTCCATGAAGTCTGGTTCCCCCAGCCTAGGGTTCTGCTGAGACGTCTCTCCTGCGGGAATGGAATCAGGAGGAACCGGACGGACTTTGGAAGGATCGGCCGCTTCTGAGGGCGACCGGGGAGTGGAGATGGGAGCGGCTGATGCTGAAAGGGTTTCAAGCGGCTGAGGCGGTGGATGTAACGGTGAATGCATGGCTTCAGCACTAACCTCAGGCGAAGGGTTTGGGGTTTGACTCAGAGATAGGGAAACGTTGGGGTTCTGAGCAAACTGGTCGAAAGAGTGGGGGCCGCTAGAAGGGTGTGGAGATGGGGAGGAAGATGCGGCCACGGCTTGCTCGGATTGAGCGGGAGATGGAGTAGGAGTAGGGCTAGATGAGACCAGAGAGAGTGGGGCAGCAAACGTACCTGCGAGCTCCGCCTGAGCCGATCTTTGGATGGATGTCTGCAATTCTGGTTCCGATGGCTGGCTCGGGACTGCCCAGAGAAACACGCTCTGGAGCGGCTGAATGCGGCTGCGGCTCTACGACTGGCTGCTGCACGGTCAGACTAGGTCGCCTGATTTTTTCAACTCTCTTCCTCTTTTTATTTTTCGGAGCGATGGCTGGATCGGGGGAAGGAGATGAAGCAGGTGCAGCAGGCGCTGATGTTCCCACGGTAAACTTGTACCGGGGTTTGACTTGCAGAAGGTCTGCCGCAACCGGTCTGCTCTCTGGCGGCGCTGGCGTCTTTTGTGCCTGAGGAATCACCTCGGGCGTTACCTTGATTAATTTCTCCGCCTTTTCAGGCGCCGCCTTGGAAGCCACGGGCTGCATTGGGTCCACTTGGATGTCTGCTGGGCCCGCGCTGGCAGTTGCCGAAGTGTACAACTGTTGGGAGGAAGACCCTCCTTTATAACCCTCAAAGGGACCTCGGGGAACGTAATCTTGATATGCGAATGGCCGCCAGCTGTCATGGTGCTGGTCATATAGGGCTGAAAAGTCGTCATCAACGGCCAGATTTCTCCTGGTGGATTTGTCGTGCTGCGTGCGGCACCTCATCTTCCAGCATTCAATAATCTTTTCTTTTGGCCAGTTAAGGCCTGCTATCTTGGAGATGAATTTTTTAAACCCTGGAGAAGAGAACTTGTGGTCCGGGTTTCGCTTGGGGTCATATGCTACCTCCTCGCAGTAAAAATCCTGCCATGGAGGCGAAGCTTCCATCAAGTCAATTTCCCAGTCAAGGTCAACATGAACCACATCGCATCTGTCTTCGATTATATCCGCCCGGGGGCAGCGATGCGTGAACTTTCCCCTTATCCCATATAGGTCGTGCTTCCAGCGCTGCGGCAGCAGAATCAGACCAATGTCAAAAAGCTCCCGCTCGAGATAGACATGCTGTCCTACCTCGGAAATCTCAACGTTCGCCCAGGAAAGAGGATATTGAAAGATCTGGCCTCTTTTCTTTCCTAGGCCGAACTCCTCCTCAACATAATCCATCTGACGGGCAACCTCCATCCCAAACTGATGATCCGTGCACCAGTAGGGCAGCAGGTGAGGTTTGCCCTTGAATCCGTAGATTCTGACCACAATCCCCTGCGTCAGTCTAAAAACGTCCCCGAGCTTCTGACTCAGCAAAGAGTTCGTCATTTCCCGCGGGGGGCGAGGGATCTCGCCATCGCTGAAGACTGACATGACCAACCCCAGAAAGTTGAAGTTAAACTTGTAGTAAGACCCTTTCCGGTATAGGTCATCCGTCCAGTCGTAGACGGGCTGTGGCTCTCCCTTCTCGTTGACCTTCTTCAGGTTCGGGATCGGCATCCGGGAGTGCAAATGATACAAACATAGCCAAGCTAGGACAGAACTGAACCGAAATTCAGTGGACTGCTTCTTCTGGAGCTTCACCAGGCTGGAGTGGATGGCGTATGCAAGCCAATCCGCCCAGTCGAAAAAAGATGGGGCGCTTTCCACTTCTCTGCGCTGCTGGTTCGTAGGATTCTCCACACAGGAGACATTCTGCCAGTGCTAGCTGAGTACGGCTGTACCAGCTCATCAGAGTCGCAGCCGAGGATCCATGCCAGAATGGTGTATAAATATTTGCTCTGAAACCTCGCCAAGGGCATGGGGCCGATTGGCCACTGTCCAACTGCAAGCGGGGCGTTCAGTTCTGAATTGAGGAAATCCCTCATTCTTTTTGTATGCATGAAGCGTCCCGCTTGCTCGCCCAGATTTATCTTTCTGACGATTGTGCTGGAGTCATACTCCAACCACGGGCGAAAGCTGGCTGAACAGTCTCCTTGCGTAGCGCGAACAAGAGTTTACCACTGGAGCTGCAAATCTGCCGGGTAACTGGTCTGTAATGTCTGACAATCAGGTCTACCAACTCCGGGCATTGATGGACAGGAGGGCACAAGAACCGGAAAAGGTTTGACTTGTACGCCGCTCCGAAATGGTGAGAGGGCAAAACCTTGTCAGCCCAACTCTCCACATTTGTCCGCAGCTTAGTCAGGCTCATAGAAAACGAGCCGTCCTTGTATCCCGCCAGGTAATTTACCGGAGGTGGTGGGGCTTGCCCACGCTGTACTTTCTTTGGTCGGGACTTTGACTTTCGCTCCGGCGGTGTTTCACTTCTAAAAACACCTGGCCGCGGTAAAATCCTCGGGTTCGCACCCTTCGCTGGATTGCGCTGGCATTGGCATCTTTCCTCTGTCCATCTCTCCGAAACAACAATAATTACAAATTCAGGGCGTCTGCAGCAGATTTCGTAGTCACAGAAATAATCTGCACAGTCACAGGAATAATCTGCACAGTTTGGCATGTCTGGATGCATCTGACCCCCTTTTCTAGATAATGACAGCGTCATTAATGTCACGCAGGAGGGGGTAGGTCGGCTGGCAAGTGAAGGAGTTATGTTTCTTGGGTGGCCGCGCAGGAGAATGTCTTGAAAAATGCACCCCGGCTGCCGTGCCATGCTTCTTTGATTGCACTTTCATTGAAGACTGTGCAATCATTAAATTTAATTTTGAATGTTGCGCCATGGCTGACGTCACTGCCGCAATCTGGGCACACTGCTCAAGAAAAAACCCCTTGGTGCGGAAACCCATCTCAAACCGTCGCAATGCGCCTTGGGCCCAGCTTGGAGCTTTTAGAATATTTTATTCATTTTTTTTTTTTTTTTTAAAACAACTGTCCAAGCTGGCCCAGAAAACAAGGCGCAATCGGACTTCGCCCAAAGTTGGGCGCGATCCGACTTCGCCAGCGCAGTCGGACTTCGCCCAAAACTGAGCGCAGTCCGAACTGCGACTTGCATTGAGACTGTTTCTCTTTTCTTTTCTTACCGCGCCCAAGGATTGAGCGCAGTCCGGCCCTTTGCAAACTTTGGAAGAATTGGCGAGTAGAGTTTGATTGCCTCTTGGGACCGGGTGCACGAGCTGCGCTAAGAAAATAGAGCGCGTTCGGACTTCGCCCGAAGTTCGGGCGAAGTTCGAACTTCGCGCGAAGTTTGCACTTCGCGCGCGAGCTGCGCGCAGTTCGTACTTCGCGCGCAAGCCGGCCGAAGTCGGACTTCGCTCACGAAGTCGGACTTCGCTCAAAACTGAGCGCAGTCCGATCACTTGTGACCTTGCAGTTTTTCTCCCTTCAAACTTCGCTCTTTTGCTGGCGCGCAGCCCGACTTCGCTGCGAAGTCGGGTAGCGGCCAACACTTAGACGTTTTTTTTTTTTTTGCTTTCTTCTTCACTCAAGCAGCCCCTTCACGAACTTCGCCCCTTCTGAGGGGCGACAACAAACTTCGCTGTGAAGTCTGTATTCTCTCCCATGTTGCAGTTCGGCTCAAACAAAATAAAAAACTGAAAGCTGGAAACTGTACATGCTGGAAAACAAAAATGCATAAGGGAAATTTTTACAAAGAAGGGCCACTCGGGCACCTTCAGCAGCGGTAAATTTTTAAGTGGAACCCGTTAACAGGGATAGGTAGGCGCCGACCCTCCATATCCCTAAGTACATAGGCATTGAACTGGTTCACCGGGGCAATTTGGTAAGGGCCCTCCCAGAGAGCGTCAAACTTCCCGTGGTTGCCCGGCTTCGCCTTATATGAGTCCCACTTCAGCACCAGGTCCCTGATTTTAAAAACTCGGGTAGTGGTGCCTTTTGCAAACCAGCCTTGAGTGGTCTGCAATATGATCGGTGAAGGCTCGGTATGCTTTTTCTCTGTCTTCTTCCAAGCTGCAGGGAGTTGGCACGGTCTGTCGTCCACCGGGTCTCCACTTGCTCCTGTCTTCGTCAAACATCCATAGGGCAGGGATTTCAATGTGGGATGGCATGACGGCCTCTTTGCCATAGACGAGCGCATAGGGGGACGTTCGATGGATTTCTTGAATGAAACTCTGTCCGCCCACAGCGCCCGGTTCAGGAGTAAATGCCAAGTTCGCTTGTTTCTGTCAATGGTCCTCCTGATGATTTTCAGGAGGTTCTTGTTAGTAGACTCGGCAAGGCCATTCCCCTGCAGGTAGTAATTAGAAGACATCTTGTGATAGATGCCAAGTTTGCCAGTGTACTCCGTGAGTACAGCGCCTACGAATCCCGGACCATTGTCTGTCACAATTGACTCTGGAACCCCGAAGCGGGTAATCAGGCTCTCAATGAACCTAATGACCGTTTCTTGGTCTGCGTTCTTGGTCGGGATTGCCTCTGCCCACCGTGTGAAGTAATCGGTGGCTGTAAGAATAAACTTGTGTCTAGCAGAGGAACTAGGCGAAATCACCCCAATGAAGTCTAGACCCCATTGCTGGAACGGAGTCTCGGCCTGAATCGGTTGAAGGGGCAAGGGTGCTTTTCTGTTTCTGCCAGCAAACCTCTGGCATTGATCACACTTGGAACAGACCGCATAAGCGTCTGTAAATAGAGTGGGCCAATAGTACCCAGCTCTAATTATTTTTAAGGCCGTAGGCCTTGCAGAATGATGACCCCCAGGCATCCCGGAATGAAATTCTCCGAGGACCCTGGGCTGATCGGATTTTATGACGCACCGCAACAGGATGCTGTCAATGTTTTTGAAGTAAAGCCCCTCGGGGCGAAGAGTATACTTAAGTGCACCTAGCCGAAATCTCCTTCGTTGTGAGGCGTTCAGGTGATCTGGACATCTTCCGGTGCAGAAATATCTCACCAATTCATCTGTCCAATCACTCCCCTCCGATAAGGAGTTGGCTAGGTAGATGCGTGTCGTTGTGTCCTCCCACTTACAGGCGGAGATGCCGGCTACAGCGCTTCGGGCCAATTCCTGACACAAGGCTCGGCCCCTGATAAGCTTGGTGGGCCGCACTTCGATGTCGAACTCCTGGATTTTTGCAATCCATCCTGCTCTCTTGTGACCCGGTTCTCCTTGTATGATGAAGAGAAAGGGGGAGAAGAGAACTTGTGGTCCGGGTTTCGCTTGGGGTCATATGCTACCTCCTCGCAGTAAAAATCCTGCCATGGAGGCGAAGCTTCCATCAAGTCAATTTCCCAGTCAAGGTCAACATGGACCACATCGCATCTGTCTTCGATTATATCCGCCCGGGGGCAGAGATGCGTGAACTTTCCCCTTATCCCGTACGGGTCGTACTTCCAGCGCTGCGGCAGCAGAATCAGACCAATGTCAAAAAGCTCCCGCTCGAGATAGACATGCTGTCCTACCTCGGAAATCTCAACGTTCGCCCAGGAAAGAGGATATTGAAAGATCTGACCCCTTTTCTTTCCCAGGCCGAACTCCTCCTCAACATAATCCATCTGACGGGCAACCTCCATCCCAAACTGATGATCCGTGCACCAGTAGGGCAGCAGATGAGGTTTGCCCTTGAATCCGTAGATTCTGACCACAATCCCCTGCGTCAGTCTAAAAACGTCCCCGAGCTTCTGACTCAGCAAAGAGTTCGTCATTTCCCGCGGGGGGCGAGGGATCTCGCCATCGCTGAAGACTGACATGACCAATCCCAGAAAGTTGAAGTTAAACTTGTAGTAAGACCCTTTCCGGTATAGGTCATCCGTCCAGTCATAGACGGGCTGTGGCTCTCCCCTCTCATTGACCTTCTTCAGGTTCGGGATCGGCATCCGGGAGTGCAAATGATACAAACATAGCCAAGCTAGGAAAGAACTGAACCGAAATTCAGTGGACTGCTTCTTCTGGAGCTTCACCAGGCTGGAGTGGATGGCGTATGCAAGCCAATCCGCCCAGTCGAAAAATATGGGGCGCTTTCCACTTCTCTGCGCTGTTGGTTCGTAGGATTCTCCACACAGGAGACATTCTGCCAGTGCTAGCTGGTACGGCTGTACCAGCTCATCAGAGTCGCAGCCGAGGATCCATGCCAGAATGGTGTATAAATATTTGCTCTGAAACCTCGCCAAGGGCATGGGGCCGGTTGGCCACTGTCCAGCTGCAAGCGGGGCGTTCAGTTCTGAATTGAGGAAATCCCTCATCCTTTTTGTATGCATGAAGCGTCCCGCTTGCTCGCCCAGATTTATCTTTCTGACGATTGTGCTGGAGTCATACTCCAACCCTAGGGCGAAAGCTGGCTGGACAGTCTCCTTGCGCAGCGCGAACAAGGGTTTACCACTGGAGCTGCAAATTTGCCGGGTAGCTGGTCTGTAATGTCTGACAATCAGGTCTACCAGCTCCGGGCATTGATGGACAGGAGGGCACAAGAACCGGAAAAGGTTTGACTTGTACGCCGCTCCGAAATGGTGAGAGGGCGAAACCTTGTCAGCCCAACTCTCCACATTTGTCCGCAGCTTAGTCAGGCTCATAGAAAACGAGCCGTCCTTGTATCCCGCCAGGTAATTTACCGGAGGTGGTGGGGCTTGCCCACGCTGTACTTTCTTTGGCCGGGACTTTGACTTTCGCTCCGGCGGTGTTTCACTTCTGAAAACACCTGGCCGTGGTAAATCCTCGGGTTCGCACCCTTCGCTGGATTGCGCTGGCATTGGCATCTTTCCTCTGTCCATCTCTCCGAAACAACAATAATTACAAATTCAGGGCGTCTGCAGCAGATTTCGCAGTCACAGGAATAATCTGCACAGTCACAGGAATAATCTGCACAGTTAGGCATGTCTGGATGCATCTGACCCCCTTTTCTAGATAATGACAGCGTCATTAATGTCACGCAGGAGGGGGTAGGTCGGCTGGCAAGTGAAGGAGTTATGTTTCTTGGGTGGCCGCGCAGGAGAATGTTTTGAAAAATGTATCCCGGCTGCCGTGCCATGCTTCTTTGATTGCACTTTCATTGAGGACTGTGCAATCATTAAATTTATCTTGAACGTTGCGCCATGGCTGACGTCACTGCCGCAATCTGGGCACACTGCTCAAGAAAAAACCCCTTGGTGCGGAAACCCATCTCAAACCGTCGCAATGCGCCTTGGGCCCCGGCTTGGAACTTTTTAGAATATTTTATTCATTTTTTTTTTTTTAAACAACTGTCCAAGCTGGCCCAGAAAACAAGGCGCAATCGGACTTCGCCCAAAGTTGGGCGCGATCCGACTTCGCCAGCGCAGTCGGACTTCGCCCAAAAATCGGGCGCAGTCCGAACTGCGACTTGCATTGAGACTGTTTCTCTTTTCTTTTCTTACCGCGCCCAAGGATTGAGCGCAGTCCGGCCCTTTGCAAACTTTGGAAGAATTGGCGAGTACTTAGAGTTTTATTGCCTCTTGGGACCGGGTGCACGAGCTGCGCTAAGAAAATGGAGCGCGTTCGGACTTCGCCCGAAGTTCGGGCGAAGTTCGAACTTCGCGCGAAGTTTGCACTTCGCGCGCGAGCTGCGCGCAGTTCGTACTTCGCGCGCAAGCCGGCCGAAGTCGGACTTCGCGCGCGAAGTCGGACTTCGCTCAAAACTGAGCGCAGTCCGATCACTTGTGACCTTGCAGTTTTTCTCCCTTCAAACTTCGCTCTTTTGCTGGCGCGCAGCCCGACTTCGCTGCGAAGTCGGGTAGCGGCCAACACTTAGCCGTTTTTTTTTTTGCTTTCTTCTTCACTCAAGCAGCCCCTTCACGAACTTCGCCCCTTCTGAGGGGCGACAACAGACTTCGCTGCGAAGTCTGTATTCTCTCCCATGTCGCAGTTCGGCTCAAACAAAATAAAAAACTGAAAGCTGGAAACTGTACATGCTGGAAAACAAAAATGCATAAGGGAAATTTTTACAAAGAAGGGCCACTCGGGCACCTTCAGCAGCGGTAAATTTTTAAGTGGAACCCGTTAACAGGGATAGGTAGGAGCTGACCCTCCATATCCCGAAGTACATAGGCATTGAACTGGTTCACCCGGGCAATCTGATAAGGGCCCTCCCAGAGAGCATCAAACTTCCCGTGGTTGCCCGGCTTCGCCTTATATGAGTCCCACTTCAGCACCAGGTCCCCGATTTTAAAAACTCGGGCAGTGGTGCCTTTTGCAAACCAGCCTTGAGTGGCTGCAATATGATCAGTGAAGGCCTGGTATGCTTTTTCTCTGTCTTCTTCCAACTGCAGGAGTTGGCACAATCTGTCGTCCACCGGGTCTCCACTGCTCCTGTCTTCGTCCAACATCCATAGGGCAGGGATTTCAATGTGGGATGGCATGACAGCCTCTTTGCCATAGACGAGCGCATAGGGGGAGGTTCTGATGGATTTCTTGAATGAAACTCCGTCCGCCCACAGCGCCGGTTCAGGAGTAAATGCCAAGTCCGCTTGTTTCTATCAATGGTCCTCCTGATGATTTTCAGGAGGTTCTTGTTAGTAGACTCGGCAAGGCCATTCCCCCGTGGGTAGTAATTAGAAGACATCTTGTGATAAATGCCAAGTTTGCCAGTGTACTCCGTGAGTACAGCGCCTACGAATCCCGGACCATTGTCCGTCACAATTCCACTCTATAAAGTTGTACTTTTCCTCATGCGGCTGAATCACTTGGCTCAGGAACGCTATGGGGCGCTCCTCGCCATCGTCTCCCTTCTGAGTTAGGACTGCAGCGTAACTTTCGGGTTCTCCCACTGCATAAAGGATGAAGTCCTTGGAGTAGTCCGGGTTTATCAACACCGGAGCTTGCGCAATTCGAGCCTTGATTTCCTCGAAGGCTTGCTCTCTCTCATCAGTCCATTCGTAAATTGTATCTTTTTTCAGCAGTTCGGCCATAGGCTTGATCACCCGTGCGAAGTCCGGAATGAACTTCCCCTTTTTATCGATGGGGGCTGGCAAGCGAAGGAGGGCTTCTGCTCTGTCAGGGTCAATGGCGAGGCCTTCCTCGGAGATGACATGTCCCAACAACTTTCCTTCTTTTACCGCGAAGACAGACTTCTTCGGGTTTATAGAAATGCCGAATTCTCGACACCTCTCAAATATTTGCCGTAGGTGGGAAACATGATCCCCTCTTTGGTGAGAGAAAACAGTCATGTCATCAAGGTAGATAACAATGATCTTATTGAGCAGCTCTCGGAAGGCCAGGTCCATGGCCCTTTGGAATGTGGCACCAACATTGGATAAGCCAAAAGGCATGCGCTGATAGGCGAACGTCCCCCACTTGGTGGTGAACGCCGTCTTATGCTGGTCCTCATCTTTGACCCAAATCTGGTTGTAGCCGGAAAATCCATCTAAAAGTGAGAATCTCTGGGCTCCAGCAACGATATGTAGAATCTGGTCGATTTGGGGAAGCGGATAGTGGTCCCTGAGGGAAGCCCGATTCAGGTTTCTGAAGTCGACACGAGACGAATGTCGCCATTCTTTTTCCTCACGGGCACCAAATTCGCGACCCAGGATGAATGTTTGATGGGGTAGATGATTTTGGCCTCCAGCATCTTCAAGAGCTCGGCTTTCATCATGGCCTCAATCTTCGGATTTACGGCCCTCTGCTTCTGTCGGAATGGCTTGGCGCCATCCTCTAGCTCAATGGTATGCTGGATTACATTTCTGTCATACCCCCTCAAATCCTCGTAGCACCAGGCCACGATGTCGGGGAACTCTTGGCACAGTGATCTGATCTGCTCAAGTTCCTCCGAGGTGCAGTCTCGACCTTGATAGTTTTACCAGGTTCAAGTTCCAGGTCGGCATACTGCTTCGGGTCTACTTTGATCCTGTGAGATATAGCTCTGTCATTCTGATCAAACAGACTCTCCAATGTAATCAGTCCTTTTGGGACATGATTATTTTTTAATTGTATCAACCCCTCATATTGCTCGTCATCAGGGTCTCTACCTTCGATTGAACCAACTTCGTTAACCAAAAATGTGACGATCTCCTCGTCACAACTGAACACCTGCCAGTGGGTGTCCTTATCAGGCACGTAAGGCTTGTAAATAGTGCGAACCGGCTTCGGTTTCTGGACAACGTCATCAGCCGGAACGTACCTGGCTCCAACAGACGCCAGAATGTCAGCGTGTTTGTTTTTCTCACGCGATATCGCCTTGACATTCAACGAGTCGAACGACTCCATCAGGTCCCACACCCGGTTGCGGTACGCCCTAAGATAGTGCTGTTTGGAGGCGCACTTGTTCGTAACCTGGTGACACACCAGCTCTGAATCTCCAAAGATCTCGCAGTGTTTAATCCCCAGCCTCTCCGCCTTTCGCAAACCCAAGCACAGGGCTTCGTACTCCGCCGAGTTGTTAGTGCAGCTCCAGGCCAACCCGTAGGTATAGTCCTTCTGGATTCCGGTCGGAGAAACCAGAAGCACCCCTGCACCGGCGCCATTTTTGCATCGCGCGCCGTCAAAGAAAAGCTTCCACAGCTTCTCAGGTGCAGGTCCTACTTCCTTTGCAGCTGACTTGTCAAGCCTCTCGGGCTGTACGATGGAGTAACAGCCCTGCTCTGTCTCAATTACGGCATTGAAGTCCCGCAAAGAGAACTCATCTTCAAGCTGTAGCACTTCGAAGGCTTGCTCGTCAACTCTACTCATCACCAGCTCTTCCTCTGACAACTGGACCATGCAATCCAACTCTCCTCCGGGTATCTTCTCTACTAGGAAGGTGGAAGGCTTCTCATTGAAAATTTTCAGTCTCCTTCCTTTGAAGGGCACTTCCATGTGTGAGTAGTCTAGAGACAGGTACCCGCCCAACTTCGCAGTGAACTCCCGAGAGAGACACATGCCGAAGTAGGGAGCCAGGTCAACAACCACGACCTCTTGGATGACCACGATGTCGAGAGCCTTGTGCAGCCGGATAGGGATGTCCTTTATGACACCAACTGTCTTGACAGGGGTGCCGTCTAATTGCAGCACGCCTTGGCTGCTCCGTGTGTACTCCATCCCGATCTCATCGCAGACGGCCTTCGGCATCACAGTCGTGGAAGCACCAGAGTCCACCATGCAGTTGTGAACTATGTGCCCTTGCATCCGTAAAGACAGATAAAAGGGAGGCGGTCTGTTCTTCCCAGTGGCTGAGACTGTCAGAGGTTGAACCAGGACAGCGGGCTATATCTGCTTGCCGCTCTTCATGTTCTTCAGAGATTCTTGCAGCAGATCCACCTGGCCTGGGAGCAGAAGAGCATCATACATGCTGATTCTAGCAGGTGTTCTTTTCAACTCGTCTACTATGCTGTAGCCCGAGGTGCTAGCTCCTTCTGCTTCTTTTGCCGGCTCATACTTCGTCCGGTACTGCTGGGTAGCCTCAACTCGCTGTCTCTTGGTCAGAGACGGGTACTTCAGCTTCTCCTGGGCTTGTTCTTTGGTTTCAGCTGGAGGCCGAGGTACGGGAGCTTTAGCCGGAACTGGAGCTTTTGCTATAGGAGGCTTGGCTGGAACAGGGGCAGCCTTTGCCGGAGGAGGCTTGGCTGGAGCTTTATCTTTGGATGCCTTCTCCTGGGCTGTGTAGGGCCACAGCCGTTTGTACGGTGGCAGCCCACCGGGCTGCGGTTTTTCTCTTCTGGCATAAACTTGCAAAGGCTTGGCAGCATCTGCGGTTTTCTTTTCTTCCTTGGCGGGCGGCACTAAATTCTCCTCTGGGAGGGCAAAGTTGGCTTCGCCGTCCAGGATCATGTAGAGTTCATCGTCCTCTATGGCGCTGCCGGCCAAGGTCTGGATGTAGTGCTGGTGCAATGTGCAGTCTTCCTCCGAATGCGGGTCATTGCACGTAGTGCACCAGTTAACCTGGTCGGAAGGACCAGGCGGGTCTTCTATAGCAGCATTTCTCGGAGGCGGACGCCTCTGCAACTGGTGCTCTGGGGGCTTGTCTTTTGTCAGCGTCGGGGCGCATATGGCCTCCTAGGAGCGAGGTCCATCTGGGCCTGCTTCTTCTTTAGAGCGGTCATGTCATTGGACATGGCATGATATCCTGAGGCCAAAGCCCGCACCTCCTGGAGGATTGTATTCTGAATGCTACTGTCAGGAGGCGGCAACTGTGCCGGTGGAGGCAATGCGGCTAATGGAGGAGGGTTGGAATAAGGTGCGTATTGAGGGGGAGCAGGAAGTGCTGGAAAATGCGGAGCAGGAGGAGGCGGGTGAGGATAATGCAATTGAGGCGGGCCGTAAGGAGTTACGACCGGCGCCGGATTCCACTGCTGCTGGGGTTGCTGTCCTGATGTGGACGGCGCACCACCAGAAGCAGGAGGATACTGGGATCTGGGGAAGTCGGGATGAATGGGTTCCTACACCCTGGACGGGAGTCTGCCGATAGAAATAATGTCAGCTTCAGCTTGCTGGGCAGCCTCGTACAGAGCAGGAAACTCGTCTATTCTGGCAATCTTCAGCAGCAGGCATATGTCTGAGTTGAAGGATCTCAGATAGTAGTGAGCAGCCATGCCAGCTGAAGGCCGAAGTTCGCGAGGTACCCGTTTCCAGGATCTCGCAAACCTGATGTTAAAGTCAGACACCTCCTCTTGAGGGTGTCTCTGGATACTTTGGAACTGATGCAGCAAAGAAGTAGGGTCAGCAGACTCGTTGCATCCTTTCACGAGCCTTCTGGCAAGCTGGGGCCACCCTGTGATGGATCCCTCTGGCAGCGATCTCCACCAGTAGAGAAGCTTTCCCCTCAGGGAAAGGGCCAGCAGACGGGTCTTCACACTCTCATCGGTAATGGAATGCAATGCGGCCAGGGCAAGGATGTCCTGGATGTGCTCGTACGCCGTCTTGCCGTAGCCGTCGTATGTAGGGATAGACTTTAAAGCAGCAGGGGGCACAGCTTGCTGTCCGACCAGGGCCAAGGGCCCCGTAGAGTCCACCGCCGGGAAGAGATCATCGTCATTCTGCTGTTGAGCAGCCATTTCTTCTTCTTCTCCTCCGTCGGTTGTGTACTCAGTGTCGGTACTTTCCGAGGATGCAGATGCTTCTTCTTCCTCGGCCTCTTCTATTTCGTACTCAGCTCCTCCGACCTCGGCTTCGGCTTCTTCTTGAATTTCAGCCTCGGCTTCGTCGACACGAGCTTGCGGATCAGCCAGCCTGGCAATTTCGCCTCGAGCGTTGATGTCCAGTTCGTAAAAGTCAGGCGGGCTTCTCGGATCCCTTGCTCGCCACCTTCTTGTTTGCATGAAGGTGCTAGGACCGGTCTTTCGGACTCAGAGGATTTGTTCGTGCAGAGTCGCCAGGTGTTCTGATTTTGAACAGCAATGAAGCGAACACCGGTGCTTCAATTCTGTTTGGGGGTGGGAAACTTCCTTGGCCCACCGAGTGCTCAGAAACCACTGTCAGCGCCATGTGGAGACTGATCAGAAAATCTCTCTTCAAATGTGGGACCTTGGTCCCACCGGCGTGCCAGAGAAACTGTTGGTTACGAATCTGCCATGAGGAAAGGATTTTGTGTGAATGCGCCCAGATTCGCCCACCAGCTAGAAAGGCCGGAAGGAAGAGATGCCTTCCGTGCCAATCTCCGGAGAAGGCCGGCTCCTTGGGGGGTTTTATGGTTTAAGCTAAGAGTGCAGGAAAGAGATAAAGGAACGGAAAGAATTTACAAATGTGATTGGAGTTGGGTGGGGGGAACTAACAGTACGGCAACACATCAATCACCATTACTTACTGCATCATAAATACAAAGCATGACCAGGAACTGCAAAACCTAAGTATACTTTCTGTATTAAGCAGTGTACGCACAGCTACAATGGTCCCCTAGCAAACATTCTCCCTACAAGGAGAACTAACAGCACGGCAATGCATCAATCACCACTACGGACAACAACATAAACAGAAAGTAACCAAGAGATGTCAGAGCCAGGTATATGTGTTATGCAGAGAATTTATACGCACAGCTACAATGGTCCCCTAGCAAACATTCTCCCTACAAGGAGAACTAACAGCACGGCAACGCATCAATCACCACTACGGACAGCAACGTAACACACAACTGATGGAACTGCTACCACATCTATTCTATGTATCCTCTAATCTATGAAGTTCAAAAGTACTTGGCCACCAAATGCCGAAATGAATCAACAAGCCATGACACAAGCAATGCTTTAGGCACCTGACCACCAAATGCTGAAACGAATCAACGAGCCGTGACACAGGAAAACGTAAAGCATAAATATAAAGGAGAGGCAGCATAAAAAATAAAAGCAGCAGAACAGAACCAGGCATACAATTTATATTTATAAGCAGAAGCACGGTTACAATGGTTCCCTAACAGACATTCCCCTTCCACCCTTTACAATGAAAACATGGTGGGTTTTTATAGCCCGAGTCCCTCCCGTTACATTAATGGGCACAAAGTCCCAGTCAAACACTAGCTGACAAAAGCGGCGAAGGAGCTGCAAATGCTGACCTTTGTCGGACCGGACTGTACCCGCAGCATGGTCTTCCTGGAAGCTGGACAGCTACGTGGCAGCGTGTTGTGTAGAACTTCTTCTCGGCAGGAATGCGGGCAGCTGGAGCAGGTAGAACCTCCAATCAGCTTTAAATGAGGCCACTGGCATAGGTAGTGCAGCCCATGCTCGTCCTTTTGCTCGGCACGTCTTGGCTCAAATCCCGAAGCTGGACACTTGTCAGATGATGGATGATGTTGTTTGACACGTGTCTGCCTTGAAAGGCAGTTTATCCAACTTCGCCTGGGATCAGAGCGCCATCGGGTTGCGCAGGCAGAAAACAGCGCAGTCGGGAAGGCCTTCATGCCTTGGGTGTATTTCCGAGTTTGTTTCCCTACTGCGCACCTGTCAAGGGCGCACTCCGACTTCGCTGCGAAGTCGGACTGCGCACAGGTGAAAGCTGATTCCTGCCGCCGTACGGACTTCGCTCCAGCACTTAGTCATTTTTCTGCCAACCTGCCAGCCTGCTACAAGGTGCGCCCAGAAAAAGGGGCGAAGTCGGACTTCGCACCAAAACTGGGCGAAGTGCGAACTTCGCACCAACACTTAGCCATTTTCCAGGGCAACTGCTGTCAAATTTGAGATCCAACTGAGGGGCTCCAAGAAAGGGGGGAAGAAAGAGAATGTAGGGAAGAGAGAGAAAGGGAGAGAAGAAGAAAGGGAAAGAGAGGAAGAGGGAAAAGGAAGAGCAGCACTGCTACAAAATTGAAAACATTGCACCCCGTGCAAAATGTGGCAACAGATTAGCAAACTCTAGGCTGACCAAAAGGAATCCTTGGGTTGTGTTTCCAATATCACTCAATGGTAAGGATGAGTAAATGACATCCTCAATCCTCATGAAATGTTCAGTGTAGAAGACCAACTTAGGACTAAGAGGCTGAGATGGAGCGACCTCAGTGATCTAAATATATTATCGGTAAACACCATCTCTAACTACATTAATCATCTTCTTATCAAGAAGAAAACAAAAGAAGCATCTCAAGATTATTTGAATGGAGATAATTGATCCATAGAGATGCCAACTGATGGAAAACTTGGCAGCCAATGCCTATGTTCTAGGAAAGGACCCCTATGTTCATGAATCATGTAGACCTATGCATCAAACTAGGCTAGGCTCTTGAAATTGTATTGTAGCTTATCTTCTCATCTCATATCTAAACTAATTACATGTACTCGAGACATCACAGTTACCATACTCCTGACTATGGCATCCGCTTCTTGCAAGTATACTGAACATGGTCCTGCTGCCAGGTATCTAAAAGTATGGATCATATAGCACTTGCTGAAGGAGGACAATTTAAGGCAATAACAGGCAGCTCGAACATAAGAAATAAAGTTAGGTCCAATTATATGGCCAACATTGCATCTACACGCATCGTATCATCCCCAAAATGAACAAGTTTGCAGAGATATGTCTGTAAGAGGCCTCAGTACTTGGTGTTGTATTTTGTACTACAATCGTGTATTATGCAGTTATTCATAACTTAAACTAAATTTCATAATTATGTACTATATGATGCATTGCGGACTTTATGTTCATTCTGGCACTAACTACATGATTGAAAAAATTGAATTAATGGTGACAAGCATTGATCAATGTGAAGAAAAATAAAAGATATTTTTCTTTGGCAATGGAACCAAATTGAACACTAATAATAAGTATACTTTGCCATATGTACTAAGTCCAAAAAAGGCAAAGATAAAGATGATTTCTCACATCACGGCCAAGCCAACATGCCCCCTCGGCATATGGAAACCCCTTCTAGGAGTAGGGTAACCTTTTCACTTTACCTTATATATATTAGTTCAATTTTATACCTTGTGTTTTTTTTTTTTTTGGTAAGTTGGAAATATTATTAATAAGGGTTTTAACTGGGTCCCTGCCCCAGATGTACAGAAATTTGTAGTAGCTGGAAATTCTTTAATACTTCAAAATCCCTTTCTAAAAAGGAATGGAACCACTGCAATTTTACCATTCCTGCGCAGGGGAGACAGCAGACAAAATTCCCTCGCAGGGGAGATTAAAGCCGGTATAGGCGGATTGCACACCCACCCAGGGGCAAAAAGGCACAAACAGAAACAGCCACAGACCGAGGCTAGACCCCTAGCTAAAGACAGGACATATAAACCCAAACCACAAAAAACCATGGATTTAGAAAACCCCCACACTGTCATCCGAACAAGGATTTCTGGATACCTTCAAAAAAATACAACACTGAAGCAAGTCAAGGATCAACATCCACGACCTCCTCGCCTGCATGTTCAGCGTTCTGCTGGAGGGCCTATTTCAAAGCCGAGCTCGCGCTTTCAAAGGCTATGATGAAGCTTTTAAGGAACATTCTTGTCAGCCGGTTCGAGATGCTAGAGGTTGGAGCCGAATCCCCGCTGATGTCGTCATCCTCCATGGGAGGGGGGGAGTTCTGGCTCGACTCGGCCTTGGGTTTCTTGGTGCGAGACGATCTGTGAACATGAGGGGAAGCCTCTGCAGTTCTCACCCTACGCTTGCCCAGGGGAGTTCTCTTGTCAACCGAGGGGGCGGGATTGGACGGTGAAGCGGTGGTTTTGGAAGGGGAGGCGGAGGGATTGGCTGTGGAAGCAGAAGGCTTGGGACGTGAAACGGAGGGATTGGCAGAAGCGGAGGGCTTGGCTGGAGAAGCAGCAGCACCAAAGTTGGTGGCAGGGGTGGCGAGGGCCTCCTCACTACCCAAAGGACTGGACAGAGAGTGAGCAAGGCTATGGGGGGGAGGAGGACAAGGTGGGTTCGACTGCAAGGGGGTCGCTGCAATGGGGGAATTGGTCATGACATGGTAAAAAATAACAGCAAAAAGACCCTGATGGGTGGGAGGGATGGATTTTTTGCGAGCAGCAACCACAGAAAGGCGAATGGAGCAATGAAGAAACCCAAGGATGTTCATGGGTCTGTAACATCTGATGTGGTTAACTAAAGCAAGGTGAAAACTGGCCATAGGTTTGTTTGGGTCGTCACACGCCAAATACTGCATGAGGGGGATAGCGACAGTGGGGAAAGGATTAGGGAGGGACTCTCTCTTCAGGGCCACACCATCCCACAGAAAATTCTGGAAGTTCGGGAACCCCTCCAATTCTGGTTCCCAGCAGTGCTTGTCGCGCCGAACCAGACGACCTGACAGGCCCACAGAAAATTCTGGAAGTTCGGGAACCCCTCCAATTCTGGTTCCCAGCAGTGCTTGTCGCGCCGAACCAGACGACCTGACAGGGGCAGAGCCAGAGCCGCAATCTCTCCGATCAGCTGAGGAGTAACTGTTGGTATTTTTGCCACATTATTTTTTGATAAACTCTGGCCTAAGTATGGAGCTTTAAACGAAGGTGCGCACTTGGGGAGCCCGACTTCGATCAGCGAAGTCGGGTTGCGCCCTTAATTTTGTGCGCACTTGGGGAGCTGACATGTAGAGAGCTGAGCCCAAAATTTGACTAAGTATTGAGTGAGCCCCGACTTCGCAGCGAAGTCGGGCTGCGCCCTCAAATTCGTGCGCAGTTGGGCGACTCACTTGAAGAAACGACTGAGTGCTGGGATTGCCCGACTTCACAGCGAAGTCGGGCTTCGCCCTGGAAGAAGAGCGCAGTTGAGCAGCCCATCATGGTACCTCCAGTAAAGACTAAGTGTTGAGCAACCCGACTTCGCAACGAAGTTGGGGTTCGCTCACTTACTTGCGTGCACTCGAGCAAAGAATGTCGAAGCCTGCACGGAGGCCTCCCCAACTGCGCCACTTCCCCTTTGCGCTGCCTGGTTGCGCTCCGATTTTGGACGAAGTCCGGCAAGAAAGAAAATATGAGCTCCTAAGGCAGATTTTTCCCCTTATCAGATGCTGACAGGTGTCCAACCTCGAGATTCGATTCAAAGATTTGACAGAAGGTGTGCTGCCAGGGTACGCGTGAACTGACAGATTGTACCGCATCTGCCCCCATTCAAACTGACTCAACTCCCCACCTACCGGATTTCCACGGAGCTGCCACGTTTTCAGGAGGACCTTCCTGCAAGTACATTCTTTACCCGCAGAGGTCAACATCAACCGCTTTTGTCAGCTTTTGCAGCTTTTGTCAGGTCTGGGCTTCTATGCCCAAAATGTAATCGGGGGGGAAGTGCGCTATAAATAGCAGCCTCATTTCATTGTACAAAGGTGGAGGGGGACATATTGCTAGAGGACTCTGTTGTGACGGATCACCTTCTAATTAATTCAAAGCATCCTTGGCTCTGCTTCTTGTCTCTGTCTTTTATGCTGCCTTCTGCTAGTATTTCTGCTTCATGTCCATTTATATTTCTGTTTGTTTGAATTCGAATCCTGGATTTGAGCATTGGTGATTATTTGGATCAGGAATACAAAATAGAAGGATACATAGGATAGAATCGCAGTTGCAATTTTTGTTACATGCTTTGTTTTAATTGTTGTTGGTTCGGATGCAAATTTGCGATCGTGCTGCTTGATCTCCCCCCACCCGAAACGCATGATATTTACATCTCTTTCCTGTTCCCTTATATTTTTCAATCTCTTTTCAATTCCCTTCACCTTTTTAATCTCTTTTCAATTCCCAGAGATACGTACACTAACATGAGTAGAAAGCAACCTAGAGATATTTGAGCCAGGTATATGTGTCATGCAGTGATTTTAACTGCACAGCTACAATGGCTCCCTAACAGACATTCCCTACAAGGAACTAACAGTACTGCAGCGCATCAATCACCAAATACAGACCAACAACGTAACACACAAGTGATGGAACTGCTACCACATCTATTCTATGTATCCTTTAAACTATTAAATACGAAAAGTGCTCAGACAAGCAATGCTAAAGGCACCTGATCACCAAATGCTGAAGTGAATCAACGAGCCGTGACACAGGTTAGCGTTAAGCATATATATAATGAAAGGCAGCATAAAAAATAGAAGCAGCAGAACAGAACCAGGCATACAATTTATATTTATAAACAGAAGCACGGTTACAATGGGCACAGTGGTTCCCTAACAGACATTCCCCTTCCACCCTTTACAATGAAAACGTGGTGGGTATTTATAGCCCAAAGTTCCCCCCGTTACATTAATGGGCACAAAGTCCCATCAAACATTAGGCGACAAAAGCGACAGCGGAGCTCGCCGATGCTTGACCTGTCGGGGCTGGACTGTACTCTCGGCATGGTCTCCCTGAAGGTTGAACAGCCACGTGGCAGCGCGTTGGGTAGAACTTTATATTGACAGGAATGCGGGTAGCTGAGGTAGGTGGAAACTCACATCAGCATTAAATGAGGCGGCTGGCATAAGTAGTGCGACCCATGCTTGTCCTTTTTCTCGGCATGTATTGGCTCAGATCCCAAAGCTGGACACTTGTCGGATGATGCTGCTTGACACGTGTCTGCCTTGGAAGGCAGTTTGTCCAACTTCGCTTGGGATCAGAGCGTCTCGGGTTGCGCGGGCAGAAAACAACACATTGGGGAGGCCTTCATGCCTTAGGTGCATTTCTGAGTTTGTTTCCCTACTGCGCACCTGTCAAGGGCGCACTCCGACTTCGGTGGCGAAGTCGGGTTGCGCACAGGTGAAAACCGGTATCTGCCGCCGTACGGACTTTGCTCCAGCATTTAACACTCTCTTGTCAGCCTGCCAGCCTGCCAGTTACAAGGTGCGCCCAGAAGAGGGGCGAAGTGCGAACTTCGCACCAGACTGGGCGAGCATGCACCTCGCACCAAAGCCGGGTGAAGTGCGAACCGCACCCGGATCGGGCGAAGTACGCACTCGCACCAAAACTGGGCGAAGTGCGAACTTCGCACAAAAAACTGGGTTTCCTGGTCCAGCTTCCCGGGGCCATAACTTTTGATCCGCTGACCCGATCGCCTATTATGATATATCGTTGGAAAGCTCGCGAGAAGATCTGCAATAATAAAATATCCAAGGCTCATTTTGTCCATTTTATTGCCCCCGTTTATGGCCCGTAATATCCCGAACACCTCAGCATGCCCTGACACTTAGCCATTTTTCAGGGCAACTACTGCCAATTTTGAGAAGAATGAGAATGTAGGGAAGAGAGAGAAAGGGGGAGAAGGAAGAGCAGCTCTCTTACAAAAATTGAAAACATTGCACCCCGTGCAAAATGTGACAACATTTCTGGCGGCTCGCGGGGTGTCGAGCTCGCCTCGGCACAAAGAACCCATGCCTTCATCCTTTGGGCAACAGAGTCACCCTCGCTGCAACTGCTCTTCAGATCCACTTCCGACAGCTGCCTCCTCGGAACACTTAAAAAGAAAACACTGCACAGACTAAAATAAGAAAAACAACTAAAACTTTGAATAATAGCCGGATTATTTATACAAAATTTTGCGGCGTTATTGGCATGCCGCCACCACAAATCTAGCTTTGGTTGCCTATCCGGTGAACCTGCAGTGCCCGGACCAGATCTGGTTGTACTTCAGATGATCTTTGAAGTCCGGCTGGCCTTCCAAAGCTTGCCAGGTCGCGAACATGGTGCAACGTGGCAGATTGTCATTCATGCCGGTACCCGTACAATTGATGAACAATGTGGCAAGGAGATTTTTCAGATGGGAGCCCTCTTTGGGTACCGTTTGCGGTGATGGTTGGAGCCAATACCACCACGGTGGAGACTGTAGGTGAACATTCATTTCTCCGCTTGTGAGGTCAAGGCTGCTCACCAAACCTTGATTAGCTTAAAAAAAGGGCACCTGCGATCAAGAAATCTGGATCTTCAGCTCAGTCGGAGTCACCAGGTGATTTTGCCAGATGAAGGCAAGCCAAAGATTCACCAACTCGGGCTTCCTTAAAATATGGAGGCCGATCGTCTCACCTCACCGATTCGTCTATGCGAGCTTGGTAATCGGTCGGCTGACGCGCTCGCCTGGAGCATCGGTATTAATTTCGTAAAGTCAGGCTAGTTTCCGAGTTCCTCGCTCGCCACCTTCTCGCTTGAACGAAGGCGTTAGGACCGGTCTTTTGGACTCAGAGAATATGAACGTGCAGAGTCGCCAGGTGCTCTGATTTTGAACAGCAATGAAGCGAGTACCACTGCTTCAATTCTGTTTGGGGGTGAGAAACCTCCTTGTCCCACCCGACGATTCGGAAAGAAACTGTCAGCCCGAACAAGGACGAGCTTGAGATCTTCCAAATGCGAGACAAAGGGTCCCACCGGGCGTGCCAAAAACTGTTGGTCACGAATCCGCCATGAGGAAAGGATTTTGTCGTTATTGCGCCCTGGACCCGCGAACCAACATTGAAAGGCCGGAAGGAAGAGATGCCTTCCGTGCCAATCTCCGGAGAAGGCCGGCTCCTTTTGGGGGTTTTCTGATTTAAGCTAAGAGTGCAGGAAAGAGATAAATGAACAGAAAGGAATTTACAAATATACGTGGAGGTTGGTGGGGGGAACTAACAGTACGGGAACACACCAAACACCAATGCTTACTGCATTATAAACACAAAGCATGACTGAGAACTGCAAAATCTATGTGTACTTCCGATACCTAAGCAGTGTACGCACAACTACAATGATCCCCCTAGCAAACATTCTCCCTACAAGGAGAACTAACAGCACGGCAATGCATCAATCACCAGATACGTACACTAACATGAGTAGAAAGCAACCTAGAGATATCAGAGCCAGGTATATGTGTCATGCAGTGATTTTAACCGCACAGCTACAATGGCTCCCTAACAGACATTCCCTACAAGGAACTAACAGTACGGCAGCGCATCAATCACCAGATACAGACAGCAACGTAACACACAACTGATGGAACTGCTACCACATCTATTCTATGTATCCTTTAAACTATTAAATACAGAAAGTGCTCAGACAAGCAATGCTAAAGGCACCTGATCACCAAATGCTGAAGTGAATCAACGAGCCGTGACACAAGTTAGCGTTAAGCATATATATAATGAAAGGCAGCATAAAAAATAGAAGCAGCAAAACAGAACCAGGCATACAATTTATATTTATAAACAGAAGCACGGTTACAATAGGCACAGTGGTTCCCTAACAGACATTCCCCTTCCACCCCTTTACAATGAAAACGTGGTGGGTATTTATAGCCCAAAGTTCCCCCCGTTACATTAACGGGCACAAAGTCCCAGTCAAACATTATCTGACAAAAGCAACCGCGAAACTGCTGATGCTGACTTCTGTCGGGCTGGACTGTACTCTCGGCATGGTCTCCCTGAAGGTTGAACAACCACGTGGCAGCGCGTTGGGTAGAACTTTATATTGACAGGAATGCGGGTAGCTAAGGTAGGTGGAAACTCACATCAGCATTAAATGAGGCGGCTGGCATAAGTAGTGCGACCCATGCTTGTCCTTTTTCTCGGCATGTATTGGCTCAGATCCCAAAGCTGGACACTTGTCGGATGATGCTGCTTGACACGTGTCTGCCTTGGAAGGCAGTTTGTCCAACTTCGCTTGGGATCAGAGCGTCTCGGGTTGCGCGGGCAAAAAACAGCGCAGTCGGGGAGGCCTTCATGCCTTAGGTGCATTTCTGAGTTTGTTTCCCTACTGCGCACCTGTCAAGGGCGCATTCCGACTTCGGTGGCGAAGTCGGGTTGCGCACAGGTGAAAACCGGTATCTGCCGCCGTACGGACTTTGCTCCAGCATTTAACACTCTCTTGTCAGCCTGCCAGTTACAAGGTGCGCCCAGAAGAGAGGCGAAGTGCGAACTTCGCACCAGACTGGGCGAAGTACGCACTTCGCACCAAAACTGGGCGAAGTGCGAACTTCGCACCCAAACTGGGCGAAGTACGCACTTCGCACCAAAACTGGGCGAAGTGCGAACTTCGCACCCAGACTGGGAGAAGTACGCACTTCGCACCAAAACTGGGCGAAGTGCGAACTTCGCACAAAAAACTGGGTTTCCTGGTTCAGCTTCCGGGGCCATAACTTTTGATCCGCTGACCCGATCGCCTATTATGATATATCGTTGGAAAGCTCGCGAGAAGATCTGCAATAATAAAATATCCAGGGCTCATTTTGTCCATTTTATCGCCCCCGTTTATGGCCCGCAAAATCCCGAACACCTCAGCATGCCCTGACACTTAGCCATTTTTCAGGGCAACTGCTGTCAATTTTGAGAAGAATGAGAATGTAGGGAAGAGAGAGAAAGGGGGAGAAGGAAGAGCAGCTCTCTTACAAAAATTGAAAACATTGCACCCCGTGCAAAATGTGACAACAGGACTCCATATCAGGTCTCCCTCCCACGAACTTGCCCACCAGAGAGAGGGATTCATTGGAGAGTTTTTCTGCCATGAACAAGACAGGGAAGACCATATTCTCCCCTGATACGATCATAGCGGGATGGTTTGTGATTCCTATGGGGCTAGGTATTGCCTTGCCCGTAACCTTCTCCAGGTACGTCAGAGGGGCGTCGGTTTTCCCTCCAGGGTCTGGATCGGGGCCCTTGTGACCATCCTCCGATGGAGGAATCTCACCCTGTTCCAGGTCCCCAGAGGGGCCCTAGGAAATCCCGCCAACAGAAATCCCGCCAACAGACGCCACAGTTGCAGAGGCCGCTAAGGAAGTCATTTTTTTCAGCCTTTATACCTTGGGTTTTGACCCTTTGATGAAGCTCATGTTAAATTAAATTTTGCCAATCCGTCTAAGTAATATAGGAAATGTGGCTGAATTTCATGTCAAGTGAAAATCATCAAATAAGGATAAGGAAATGGACATGGAATACAAAGCCCTCTTAACCAAAATTTCTCCTGAACAAT
This sequence comes from Wollemia nobilis, assembly GCA_028583015.1. Taxonomy (NCBI): domain Eukaryota; kingdom Viridiplantae; phylum Streptophyta; class Pinopsida; order Araucariales; family Araucariaceae; genus Wollemia; species Wollemia nobilis. The sequence continues at coordinate 24,189,883 of JAQPPZ010016957.1, read as the reverse complement.
GGTGGTTAGTAAATGTTAGTATCATAGTCCGCACTCGAGTCAACCCTCCCGCGTTTTTTTTTACTCGATTAGCGAGTTTTTTTGGACTCACAAATTTAAAAAATCATGCTAGTTTAAGAAAAAACTCAGTTGCAATAGCAAAAATATAGAAAAATGGCATCAATTGCTTTTTTCTAAATTGGCCTCATTTTTGTTGTTTCCACTTGCAGAGAGAGAAGAGAGAAGGTGAAATCAGACCCAAAAAAAACACTCATTTGCATCCTAAACCCAAATTTTTCCTAGTTTTCAAGAATTTAACAGCCACCCAGCAATTACATTTGAGGTAAAAAAGTGAGAACCAAAAGGATGGCTAATGCCACAAGGGCCACCTGATTACAAAGGACCAAAGGCGAGAGGAAAAGAAAAATTAGTCAGCAAAGTATAGGGAGAAGGTCAAAGAAGATCAACAATGGAAGTTGAGACCAAAAGGGTAGACAACATTAAGAGGAATAAACCAATCTTGTATGGAGTTCCATGGCAATATGTCCCACTCCATGCAAAATGTAACACCTTCAATAATCAAGAGCAAAATTTCTTTGCACTTCCCTCTAATATACATTCTCTAGAACACTCATCTAACCACTGGACCTAGGAGCAAACAAATGCTTTTGAAATCCTAACCAACACAAGAAACATTCACCATGTTTGAGGCAACTCAAAGGTGTCAAGAATTAGACACGAAAGACTGGAACAGTACAATGCTTGGGCCCTCTCACAGTTCCAATAAGATTTATAAGACGCACATAAAATAGCAAGAGGTCATTTGAAGAAGCACAAAATGTCCTTGAGGTTTCTTTCTAAAAAGACAAGTTCACTAATAACTATGATATGTGGTTATACTCTTTGAAGGATAATATACTATCCATACTCTACCAAAGAATAGCATCAACCATATTCAGTGTTGGTTTGAGCATTGCACCTATGTATAGCCACACAACCAAAATGGAAGATAACATGGCTTGAAAGACTTTCTAACAATAGCCCCTAGCCCATCTATAACGATTCGGCTGTGGAAGGAATCCCCTAGTACAATCACAATCTGAGAACCATGGAAATTAGAACGAACATCTACTAGCCTTATGTACTATCTATAGACTCTGACTCAAAATGAAATATTAGCAAACACAACCTATTCATCAAGAGGAAATAATTACAAATAAACAACACGTTAAATAACACAAAAGGTTTTAAATGATTGTGGCATGGTGGTTATAGGGGCGGACTACACGAAGATCTGTGTGGCGGCTTCCGGGGCGGACAGCGTAGAATACTGTGGCGGCCATAAAAGTCGAACAGCCTGCCCAGATTCGTGGCGGCTACCGATTCCACCATGTAAATACAAAAATAAAAAAATAAAAAATAACAACGAAACGACTTGTAGGTGCTCCAAGACTGAAGCTAACAACTACCCAACAATTACATTGATGTGTGTTTTGTCACTTTCATGTGTAGTTTAAGGTTGTATCGCTTACAATATTAATTTTGGATTTGTATAATGTTAATTAATTGTGATATGCATGAAAAAAAAAATCCAATGAAAATTTGCATTTTCTTATGTTTTTTTTATGAGTTTTTCCGAGTTTTTTTGCCGAGTCCAAGTCTGAGTCAAAATTGGACCTACCGAGTCTAAGTTTTTCTCCTATGGTCAGTATAATGTATTTAAACTCTTGAAACTTTGCAGTCAAAAGAAAACATTTAGGAGGTAGTACCGAGTTTTGAGTGGCCCTAGTGATTCCCCTACATGTGTTCTATTCTACTCTGGCTTTCGTTTGGTGTAATTCGGAGTCGTAGCGAAGATTTTAATGGATGATTATGGTTAAATTATGGCCCTACGAGGTCTAGTCCGACTTCTAGCCTACACTTGAGGAGGATGAAAACTTTGGATGGTGGCATGCATATAGTTGTTGGATTCAGCTTTGAGTCTTCTAAAGTGGTCGACGCTTTAGGTATTTGAGATGCCAATCTCAAGTTATGATTTGATGTTTGGGCAAAAGTCTAGTATTCCTAGATTTTGTGGATTTAATTTAATTTCATGTTAATTTGGATGCATTAGAATTTTGACTTGACCCAAGGAAGGGTTCTAATGACTAATGTTATGACATTTAATGTTGTCACCTTTAATACATTAGAATTATTTCCAAAGCACTTATTATTCTAGCATAGGGTTGGCGGCTTAGTAAAAAAAAAAAAGAGGGGCAGTTGTATAAAAGGAGAGTTTTTGGAAGAAACATTGACGACTTGGCATTTTAGAAAAATCCTATTCTACATTTTCTTTGTGGCGGTAGTGTTCTAGCAACAAGCTTGCGAAATTTGAGGATGGAAACCCTCGAATTGTAGGATCAGAGGGCTTAATTCTTTGATTTCAGTTGGTGGATATATACAGGGTCAGTACTTGGGCATTCCGGCAAAGATTTAAAGCAGTTGGCTCTTCTCCCAAGACGAATTTGAGCATCTATTTGGCAGATCATGTACTGCACTTTGTTTGGGTATTGATTATAAATTTGGCAAAGGGCAGTTGTTACCTGGCTAGAGAGTGTGACCAATGCAAATTCAATTGGAGTTTATGGCTGATTGATTGGGATTTGGCTTGGGAGAGTTTATGAGCATATTGGTCTTGACTCTCACTTCTTTGGTTGTTCATCTCTCTTCATTTACGCCTTTTTTTTGGCTTCTTAAGTGGTATTAGTGAGCGGCCAACTCTTCCATTGTAACATCTCTTCATCATTCAATGAATGCGATTTCCAGCTGCATTCCTCGTAGTTTATCATTCTATTTATATTTGTGTAAATTTCTACATATTCTTTCCTATTTAAAAAAAAAAACTACTGTTGTTCAAGGATTCTATGTGCTAAGAATAGTGGTGTTTTGTTTTGGAATTTGTATGAGTTTGAATTTTGATTAAGGGATTTTACACCTTTCTGTCTCCAGACAACTTTGGGCACTTTTGTTTGCCCGTTGCTGCTACCGCCATGTTTACTGTTGGTGGCAATTATTCGTCGATCTCCTCTCTGCTCAACGAACCTTTTGTTGACGACTGGTTGTCTGCAAATAATCGTCAAGCGTTCCCTAATGTGCTTGTAATTCACAATCTCCTTCATAAACACACGAACATCAGTTCTGGCCTTTCAAGCACACTCTCCAACGGTTGCCTTTGTGCTTGACTCCCGTCCTTCGCATGTCTAGGCACTCTCCCCCACACTTGTGTTGGAGTTACTAGTTAATCCACCTTGTCTTGTGCACGCTCCATGTTGGCACTTTCTTCACCACTTGCACGAACATTCTCCTTGGCCCGATCCTCATTTGCACGTTGCGCCTCCACTTGCACGTCTTCCTTCATTGTCAAAAACAATGTCTACCACCTTTGTGCTAGCTCTTCGTCCAAACTACCCTCCTCCCTAGGGTTCCACTTCTAGTGCGTGTATCTTGTCGCCAACAAGTTCTATTGGCACTTCAGTAGTTTGCACATCGCCAATTTTGTCGTCGTGCAATTCCTCATTGTCACGTAACTCCCCAATACGTGATTCCTCATAGTCAACACGTAATTTGCTAACATCACGTAACTCCTTGCCTTCATCACATAACTCCTCATCTTCGTCATGCAACTCCTCTACATGCATTATATGTCCAAGAATTCTCCATAATTGTCGCGCAATTCTCTGACTTTTCAACCGGCTCTTTGCTCATCCTTGAGCGTCCACGTCTCCCACGTCCTCGCATCAGGTTATCTGTCATTCACTTTCTCCCATCTTCAATGTTTGCGTGGTTTTGGTTTGACATCAAACAACAACAGCACCAAATGTAGCATAACAGTGGTATTCCACGATTGAAGGAACATAGAGTAATGAATGACAAGAAAAATCAGCAATACACAACATTTCACAACATACAAGAAAGAAATATTCGGAACTGAAATGGAACAAAACTGCAGTATATCAATTGCATTATGTACAAACAGCAATGTACATTCAATTACAGCAACAATATGTTCATTCATAGTCACATGCAATTACATGCACAACACAAATATGCTCCAAGCACACACAACTAGATGGCTGAATGAATGTTTTCTGATTATCTTTGTATATATGATTTGAAAATGTAAGGGGGTCTATTTATACTTTTCCTAGGAAAGGGGAGGTAGTCGCCACTTTCGCAACTTCCTCGTACCTCACCCTAACTACCTCGAGACTCTAATTACATGACTTTGTAATTACACGAACATTGGATTACATATACATTCGAATTACATGTACATTCGAATTACACAAACATCTGAGTTACACGTATGCACATTTCGTCAAACATTTTACGTATGAACTACACAATGACACAAAATGACAAAATTGTATGTACAATCAAAATCCTTTTTGCGTACTTGGCTCCGTACGTCCTCTGTCAGGCTTGAGGAGGTGGCCCTATGTCAAAATTGTCTCTACAACATGTATGCATGATAAAATGTATATTGGTGGGACAAGAGGATCAATCAAGACACAATTTTAAGGAGGCTTGTCAAGATTTGAGGTTGAGCAAAACCATCGGATCAGCTTTAACAGGGCACTCTTCTACAACGAAGCACTGTATTAAGATGGGGATGTTAGGGTCTTGGCCAAGGATAATCACTACATGACAAGGAAGTTTAAAGAAGCTTTGGAGATTGTCAAACACCCTAACAATCTGTTGGCATTTTTGCCACATTAAATTTTGACAAAATTTTGCCTAAGTGTGAAACGCACTTCGCCAGTGAAATCATCTTCTTGGAGTTCGCCAGCGAAATCCCTTTGGAGCTTTAAATCAGCAAAACACATGCAGAAGTGTTGGCATTTTCACGGGCCCTAAAAGAGGATGATAAATTGGATGAAATGATCTTTAGATATTTCATTGTTGTAGATCTTTTCTTAAGCTTTCCAGCGATATATTACAATAGGCGATCGGGTCAACGGATCAAAAGTTATGGCCCCAGGAAGCTGTACCACCAAAAATCATTTTCGGGCCAGTTTTCCAACGCAGGTCCATTTTGGGCCAAGTAAGGGAGAAATGACCTTTGACTTTTCAATGCCAGTGCATCTCCCAAGGACAGCAAGGCATTTCGCTCCAGTTTTCAAGAGCAAGGCCATTTCGGGCCAAGTAAGGGAGAAATGACCTTTGACTTTTCAACGGTCATTTCGCTCCAGTTTTCAAGAGCAAGGCCATTTCGGGCCAAGTAAGGGAGAAACGACCTTTGACTTTTCAACGCCAGCGCTACTCCCAAGGGCAGCAAGGCATTTCGCTCCAGTTTTCAAGCGCAAGGCCATTTCGGGCCAAGTAAGGGAGAAATGACCTTTGACTTTTCAACGCCAACGCTACTCCCAAGGCAGCAAGGCATTTCGCTCCAGTTTTCAAGCGCAAGGCCATTTCGGGCCAAGTAAGGGAGAAACGACCTTTGACTTTTCCACGCCAGCGCTACTCCCAAGGCAGCAAGGCATTTCGCTCCAATTTTCAAGCGCAAGGCCATTTCGGGCCAAGTAAGGGAGAAACGACCTTTGACTTTTCAACGCCAACGCATCTCCCAAGGGCAACAAGGCATTTCGCTCCAATTTTCAAGCGCAAGGCCATTTCGGGCCAAGTAAGGGAGAAACGACCTTTGACTTTTCCACGCCAATGCTACTCCCAAGGCAGCAAGGTAGTTTCACTTTAGTCTGTGAAACCAAGTGGGGCATGCATCCGTGAAGCACCAGTCTAACTCTTCTGCCTCAGCCCGAATCCCCCAGAGACGCTTCTCAGCGGCGGAAAAAAGCGCGCCCTCACCAGTTTAATTGCAATCGGTCGGAGAAGCTTCCAGATTTGATCTGCCCGGATTTCAGAATCTGATCTTCCGTTAAGGCGGTTCCGACAAGCAAGGAGACGGCGCCAACAAGCTAACCTTGTCAGCGCATTGAAGAGGTCACAACCGCATTTCAGTGAGTCATCCAATTTCAGGCCATGCCTCATTACTGTTTGATGAGTGCTTATTTCTCAAATCCTATCTTTCCTGCCACCGCGATGTTTTGTGGGTGTGCATTTATGTTTCAAGCGGCAGAATTCTCTATAAAAGCCGGCAATTTTAATGTAAAAGGATGGACGTTTTGCTAGAAGCTTGTTGTAACTTGAATTCTGCTATCAATACAGAGAATGTTTGGCTCTAATTCTGGACTTCTCTTTATGTGTATGTCTTCTATCTTATATTTCTATTAAATTCTCCGCTCTGTATGTGGGTTATTATTCTATGTCTGGATTTGACTCCCGATAGAGGGTGAACGCTGGAATAGTCCCGGAGATTACACATGTTAGATGCCTGGTTTTAATTTCTGTTAGTTTTCTGTGTTGAGTGCTATTTGGTTCAACGTACAATTAAGTTATCGTGTTGCTTGTCCATCACCCCTGTTCTACTTGGCCTGAGGCCATATTTCCCATCCCTTTCAGTCATTTCCAATCTCTTTCCTGTTCCTTAATCTCAAATCCCCAAGTTAGAATAGCAAGGGAACCAGCCCATCTCTGGAGATTGGCACGGGAGGCATTTCTTCCTCTCGGCCTTTCAATGTTGGTCGGGTCTAGGGCGCATGAATGAAACATTTCATACCTAAGGCGGATTCTTGACCAACAGTTTTTGGCACGCCCGATGGGACGAAGCTGATAATCAGTCCCATAGTTTAAGGGAGCCCGAGTTTGGTGAATCTCTGGCTTGCCTTCATCTGGAAAAATCACCTGGCGACTCTGTTGAGCTGAAGATCTGGATCTCATGATCGGTGGACGCCTTTTGTGCTGAAATAAGACACCCCGGAGGACCCAAGGTTTGGTGAGCAGCCTTGACCTCACAAGCGGAGAAAAGAATGTTCACCTGGCGACTCCGACTCAGCGGCAAGGACCGTGATCTCTGAAGACCACTGCTATAATGGCATAGGTATGCTATCCCAGCTGGGATGATCCTGGCCCTCTGAATCTCCAAAGTCGGCATGAGATTCCCAAAAGTGCCCTGAAGACCCTAACAAAATACAATGGCACTGAGGGAATGGCCCGAGAGCACCTTGAAGATGTTGTTGCTCTAGCGACCCTCCATGGCATAACCCACGAAGATGTCATGATCAGACTTCTGGTCCTGTCTCTGGAAGGAAGGGCGCTGCAGTGGTACAAAATACTCGGGCGTAAGAGCATTTGCTCATGGGCGGACTTGGCAGGAGCACTAGTCAACACATTTGATGGCTCTCAGGATCCCTTTCAACTCTTGATGCACCTCTCCACCATCACGAGAGCACCTCTAGAGAGCATCACAGACTTCAATGTCCGATTTTGGAGGAGTTGGAGGAGAATTCCAGAGAAAATCCAGCCGACACCCGCCCAGGCCCACCTCTACTATATTCGGGCTTTCCACCCGGACATAAGCCTCCTCCTACTGCAATCTGGGGAACAGAGATTCCCTCAAGTCTTTCAAGAGGCAGTACAAGCAGAGCGACTTCTGCTCCTATCAGGAAAAATACAGTGGAGAGAAACTACCTTTCCATCACTCTCTCCGGTAGTTGTTGCTCCCGTCTATCCCACGCAGTATTCACAATGGCAGATCCCTCAAACTGTGCAGAGACCTGGAATGCAGTTGTGTGGAGCTCAAGAGGCGGATCTCGTCCAAGGCCAACGAAGGGAATATGCAAGCACTGCTCAAGCAATGAATAATATGGTTGCTTGCAGTTTCCATCAGGAGATGGGCCAAGAAGGGGAACAGGCTCAAGTGGCAGATTCTGAGAGCAAAGAGGGCACATTTTTGCACCCTTTTTGTGTCCCAGGGCATAGCACGCAAGTATTTAGCCAAAACCCAATAAGCATGCCTCATCAGGAGGCTGATCCTGAGGAGATCCCGACAGAAGGCCTATCGCCAAAAAAATCCTGTTGTCACATTAAGGAGTTAGAGGAACCCGTACTCAAGAGCCCGCAACCAGTGGACTCTCTAAAGTGGTGGTATTGGCTCCAGCCATCACTACAACCAGTACTCGAAGAAGGCTCCCATGTGGTAAATCTCTTCGCCACGTTATTCATTAATTGTATGAGTACTGGCATGCATGATAACCTGCCACGTTGCATCTTGTTCGCAACCTGGCAAACTTTGGGAAGAGGCCAACCGGACTTCAAAGATCAACTCAAGTACAATCAGATCTGGTCCGGACACTGCAGATTCACTGGGTAGGCGCCCAACGCCAATTTTGTGGTGGCGGCATGCCAATCATGTCGCAAACTTTTGTGTAAATAATGTAAATAGGTCGGCTGATAAATAAGGTGGGGAGAGCAAAGTGGTGTGATTTGGCATCATCAGATCTGGCTGACTCAAAGTGGAAGGTACTCTTTTTGTTTATATTTTCTTGTGTCTGCGTTTTGTTGTGACTCTGTTGCCCAATGGATAAAGGCCCTGGGGTCGATTTGCATTCAGACAAGCTAAATACCCCGCGAGCCGCCAGAAATGTTGGCATTTTTGCCACATTAAATTTTGACAAAATTTTGCCTAAGTGTGAAACGCACTTCGCCAACGAAATCATCTTCTTGGAGTTCGCCAACGAAATCCCTTTGGAGCTTTAAATCAGCGAAACACATGCAGAAGTGTTGGCATTTTCGCGGGCCCTAAAAGAGGATGATAAATTGGATGAAATGATCTTTAGATATTTCATTGTTGTAGATCTTTTCTTAAGCTTTCCAACGATATATTACAATAGGCGATCGGGTCAACGGATCAAAAGTTATGGCCCCGGGAAGCTGTACCACCAAAAATCATTTTTGGGCCAGTTTTCCAGCGCAAAGCCATTTCGGGCCAAGTAAGGGAGAAATGACCTTTGACTTTTCCACGCCAATGCTACTCCCAAGATAGCAAGGCATTTCACTCCAATTTTCAAGCGCAAGTCCATTTCGGGCCAAGTAAGGGAGAAACGACCTTTGACTTTTCAACGCCATGCTACTCCCAGGGCAACAAGGCATTTCGCTCCAATTTTCAAGCGCAAGGCCATTTCGGGCCAAGTAAGGGAGAAACGACCTTTGACTTTTCCACGCCAGCGCTACTCCCAAGGCAGCAAGGCATTTCGCTCCAGTTTTCAAGCGCAAGGCCATTTCGGGCCAAGTAAGGGAGAAACGACCTTTGACTTTTCCACGCTAGCGCATCTCCCAAGGCAGCAAGGCATTTCGCTCCAGTTTTCAAGCGCAAGGCCATTTCGGGCCAAGTAAGGGAGAAACGACCTTTGACTTTTCCACGCCAGCGCTACTCCCAAGGCAACAAGGTAGTTTCACCTTAGTCTGTGAGCGCAAGCCCATTTCGGGCCAGAAAACAGCGAAACCAAGTGGGGCCTGCATCCGTGAAGCGCCAGTCTAACTCTTCTGCCTCAGCCCGAATCCCCAAAGACGCTTCTCAGCGGAAAAAGGCGCGCCCTCACCAGTTTAATTGCAATCGGTCGGAGAAGCTTCCGGATTTGATCTTCCCGGATTTCAGAATCCGATCTTTCATTAAGGCGGTTCCAACAAGCGAGGAGACGGCGCCAGCAAGCTAACCCTGTCAGCGCATTGAAGAGGCGCAACTGCATTTCAGCGAGTCATCCAATTTCAGGCCATGCCTCATTACTGTTTGATGAGTGCTTATTTCTCAAATCCTATCTTTCCTGCCACCGCGATGTTTTGTGGGTGTGCATTTATGTTTCAAGCGGCAGAATTCTCTATAAAAGCCAGCAATTCTAATGTAATAGGATGGACGTTTTGCTAGAAGCTTGTTGTAACTTGAATTCTGCTATCAATACAGAGAATGTTTGGCTCTAACTCTGGACTTCTTTTTATGTGTATGTCTTCTATCTTATATTTCTATTAAATTCTCCGCTCTGTATGTGGGTTATAATTCTATGTCTGGATTTGACTCCCAATAGAGGGTGAACGCTGGAATAATTCTGGAGATTACACATGTTAGATGCCTGGTTTTAATTTCTGTTAGTTTTCTGTGTTGAGTGCTATTTGATTCAATGTACACTTAAGTTATCGTGTTGCTTGTCCATCACCCCTATTCTACTTGGCCTGAGGCCATATTTCCCATCCCTTTCAGTCATTTCTAATCTCTTTCCTGTTCCTTAATCTCAAATCCCCAAGTTAGAATAGCAAGGGAACCAGCCCATCTCTAGAGATTGGCACGGGAGGCATTTCTTCCTCTCGGCCTTTCAATGTTGGCCGGGTCTAGGGTTCATGAATGAGACATTTCATACCTAAGGCGGATTCTTGACCAACACAATCTCAATAGGGATGGCAGAATATGGCTTAATTCGTATTTGGAGACCTTTAATTCTCCATAGGAATGAGACTAATTAATGTGGCCATTCTTATAGTATTGAATGGAAAATTATTATAAGCTTATATTTCGAAAGCATTAATTAAGAAGACATAGGCGTTTTGCATTTAATAATTTGAATGTTAAAAATCCTTACCATAATAGAGACTTTCTTGGGTTATTTCTACAGGAACACCATTTTTGTAACCTTCACATGAAGATATCTTAATAATGAGAGTGGGTGGAGGTCTCAAAATGTCAATCATGGTAATCGTTTCACACACAGGTCGACTCTACAAAACAAATTGCATATTTATCAAGTATTGTCTCTTGATGGAATATAAATTTGGTGAAAACAGTCAGAGATGATGTTGTTCAAATTAAAAAAATGATTTGCAATGTTATAAAAGTTCCTACAATGATGATCCAAGTCCTACATTAGAGAAAATATTCACGTTAATATAAGAACAGATACTATGATAAGAAAGGTCCTACAGCAGGAAAGAGATTTAGTCCATTATGAAAAAGGAACACTTGTTACCACCTTGCTGATGGATCTTCCACAGCTCTTACTCTTCTGCAACTCCAAGCAGCGCTCATTGATCCGAGTTGTATTTCCTAGCTTTAAAACATCTGCCAGAAAAGGAGATAAAATGCTACCTAAAACACAGCCACAAATGCATGTGCTTCTAGAAAGAAACAAACAAATACTATTAATGTCCATCAGTGACCAAAGAAAGAATTACACACACTTATGGAAAGCAGCATCAATTCATTTGATTTTAATATCTATCAAAGACATTACCATAAGACACAAGCTGAAGCAAGAAAGCAGGCAACTGAAGACTAAAACACATGAATGAATGACAATTGTACATGTGTGTAGTAAACTATAATGAAGGAAAAAATGCACATGCCACATAGTAAATGTCAACTAGAAGCAATTCTCTTTGAAATGTAGCTTCATACAAAATAAAAGTGAAAAAATAAAAGATAAAACATATCAGATAAAAACTAGATGGCTAGGACAGATTTTATAGTGTCCTAAGTCTCCATGATAAGTAGACAAATCTACCACAATAATAACGATTCTATCTTGTTTTTCCTATTAAATAGATTATACTTCAAACTTCATAAGATGAGTTATGACTAACGTGTGAGTCATTTTGACTATGATATACGTGGGGGGTATTTAGTAAACATCTTTGAGATTCATGTCTAAGTTGAGCAAAGCAGGGGTTGCGTAGAGTTCCTCAAGGCATGATGCCAAAGCTGCTTTAGAGCATCAGCCTTGGCACCCATTGGGACTCTTTACAACATGTAGGCGCCAAGACTAGACTATCGCCAAACTCCCACTTTAGCGCCAAGATTGTGTTAGCACCAAACCACTTTGGCACCATGACTACTTTAGAGCCAAACCTTTCGTGACCATCCAAAACAACAAAAGTCATTGGCACCCGCATGAATACAACAAACAACTCTTATCAATGTCGTGCATCACCATCAAGCAATCATTACCACACGCAACCCAACCATTTCAAAACAGTTCAACCACTTGCACACTTCAAGAACTAGCACTTGGACTTCTACGGGACAATAAGCAGCTTCTTGGCTGTTTCTTGATACTGCCAAGATGCGCTTGAAGCTGAAGCATTTCACCTTCTAGCCTTTGTAACATTGTACATTCTATAAATGTAGCTTAAGACTTCTTATTCTTCTTGTCTTCTCTTTATTTTCTTCTTATTATTACTAGACCTCTGCATAGCAAAGCGCTTTGCTCCTCGCAACACCAATTGTACTGGGTATCTGTAATGACATCTCATACTTAATACAAGAGTTCACGTTTTGGAGTCTATTTTTGCATTTGCAACATTCTCTTGTATGAGTCTATTGAGATGCATTTCAGTCAAACAATACGCACAAACCTTCCACAGCATCAATCTGACTATAACTTACAAGCGTCACTAGTTGAAATTGTAAGTTGTCCTCCATGCCAACCATCCTGCGCACCAAATCAAGTTGTTATCAAAACAAGCTTCTAATCCACCAAAGAAAAGCAACACAAACCACTTCGTGCTTGCTTGTTGACTCCTCACACGCCATTGTCCCTTACAAACACCCTTGCTCAGCATTGGACCTTCTAGTATGCTCCATTGTTGGATACCCTTCCACACATGTTCTTAGTGCAAGAACCAAGGCATCACACCAAGTTTTGCATCCAAGTACCCTAAAGCATGCCACCCCTACAACGGAACTCAAACAATGATAGAGTCAATATCTCAACCCAACACCAAAACCCAAGATGTCAAGAATTTGATTCATTATGCTCTAGAGGAACAAAGAACGACTCTGTTTGGGAAATTCTAAGATCTTGTGCTTCAATTGGGAGCCCTGCCTGCAAATGCTAACCCTATGCCATTCCAGATCCAAGGACCTCTAAAGGTGTAGACCATCATCAACATTCCAGCCTTGTCAAGTTGGATCAATCTCGACAAGTTGGACACTTGGAATCAATGGCTACAGGCATACTACATTGTCAATCAATTCTCTGACACTATCACCTTTGCAGCTTTGAAGATGTTGAAATCAATTGTCTACTGGTGGGAAGCCACTAGTAGCCTACTAGAAGAGTCAAGCAATCTCATATCTTCCTCGACAGACTTTGTGAAGTTGGTTCGTAAGTGGTTCTACCCCTTGCACCCCTACGAAGATGAGAACATGTGCTTTCAATAGCTTCGTCAATGTAGAGACTAAATTGTCCAATAGTTCCACGATCTTCTCAATCGCCTTCACCTCAAAGAAGATGAGAGACAATTGGTACTCAAATACATCAACGACTTGCACTACCAATTTTGGTTCGAGATGGAGTTTTTCCCCGTCGAATCTTTGGCACAAGCAAACCGCCTCACATCAAAATTTGGAGGAGAAATCAAAAGCCAAGCATAAAGGCCTGGGTACCATCCCACACTGGACCCTGATGCCAAAACCGAAGCCACCAAATGCTCGTTCACAAAAAGCACTCGTGCCCAAGGGACTTCTCGTGCCATTCAAGCCAAAGTCACTAAAGTTCCCGAACAAAGGCAAGCAAAAGGTAGACAACAAACGGTGCAACCACCGCAAGACCCACACTCACAACTCCTCAAAGTGTCAACCTCAATAGAAGGCACTAGTGGTCTATCTAGAGGAAAATGATTGTTAACAAAATGCAGATGTTGCATACTTGAGCACAAGAACACAATAGGCAGGTAATGCCTCAAGATTTGATCCCTCTTAAGAAAGGAAGCACCTCTTCCACACCCATTATTGGGTGAAGGGCAAGCCCCTCCACATCATCATTGATACTAGGAGCCAAAAGAACATCATTGCACAAGACACAATCAAGGGATTTGGCCTTCAAATTATGACACATCTTCAACCTAACTTTTTGGCTTGGCTGCAACTAGGGAAAGGTATCAAGGTTTGGCGCCAATGCACCCTCGAGTATGGGCATCAAACCAATTTGTGAAATAGTCACCTATGATGTGGCGCCACTGGATATCTATGATGTCTTGTTGGGAAGACCTTACCTCTTTGATTGTAAGGCCACCTACCAAGCTTGTTTGCAACAGTAGTCGGTGCACATAAGAGAGATCACCTACAAGATTCCTAAGTGCCTACCCCAAAATGAGGTGACTCTGCTTTAAACAAAGCAATGCAAGAAGCTAATATCGCACACGCAAAAGTTCATGCTTTTGATGGCTCGATCCTAAAACCAAGGCACCAAGAAGTTCACCCTCACGGCACCACCTGCATAACACTCTACAAGATACTAGCAGATGGACATCCTACTCCGCCCATATGCCAATGTTTTCCAAAAGACATCCTTCATGATACATTCTCATGTTTAGCAAGACATGGGAAGAACACCTCTAGCACATACGCCAAGTGTTAGACACCTTGCACCGACACAAGCTTCAGGCCAACATGAGCAAGTGTACCTTTGGCGTCACAAACATCTCCTATTTGGGTTACCTGATCTACTAGCAAGGAATCCACGTCAAACCAAAAAATATATGCATCATTCAGGAATAGCCAACACCCAAGAACATGACAAAGCTTAGGAGCTTTCTTAGCCTTGCTAGCTTCTACCATGTAGGCAGACGAATTGACATGTCTGCATAATGAATGAATGAAATGAATGTTTGAGTGTATGAATGTATATGTGCAAATATGCGCACACAAAGTGTTTGTCATTATATCACCATATTGTCTTTAAATAGCATAGGATTACCATATTGTGTTAAATGGCAGACGATTGCCATATTGTGCTAAGTGACAAGTGTTTGTAATAATGAGTGTGTGCAAAGTGTTTGTAATCATGTGAATGTGGCAAAATGTTTGGGGCATTTTTAATGTTTTATGTAAACAGGTAGTTGGGTAGTTGCCAACCACCTATCAACTCCGTTATGCCAATAAATACGCATCTATGTGGGAGATGCCAGAGAGAGCGTGTGTGTGTGTGCATGTTGTTGTTGTCCGAAGTATATTGTTGGTAGATTGTTTGTCAAAGTATGATGTATTACAAATACTTGTTGTGCAGGATACATGTGTACACAATGTATCCATTTGTATATGTAAGTATTCCCATTGTATATTTTGTTTATCTAAGTGGTAATAGAATTGTATTGAAAATGTATTGTATTCCATTTCACGTGCCACAGGTTTGTCTTGGAATTCTCACTAAGTCTCATATCCACTGAACCAGATCATGCATAGGAAGGCAAAGTTCTAGTGGACTCCAAAGCAACAACAGGCATTTGAAGAGCTAAAGCACCACCTCTATTCTGCACCAGTGCTAGCTATTCCAAACATCAAATAGCCATTCAAGCTTGAGACCGATGCTTCCAACTATGCACCACGTGCCATCTTGATCCAAAATGGTCATCGGGTGGCTTACCATTTTGAGACCCTCACTGACACAACTTATCAATACTCCACTTACAAGAAAGAGATGTATGCCATTGTTCAAGTTGTAAGACAGTGGTGCCATACATCATGGGTAAGGAAATTGTAGTCCATTCATATCAGAGGCCTCTGCAAATCCTCTATTCATAGAGGAAGCTCAAGAGTGCTAGGCATATGAAATGGATGACATATCTACAACAATTCCACCTTGTGATCAAACATTGTAAAGGAAAGGAGAACCAAGCAACATGTTGTCTAAGCCGCCCACCAGTAGAGACACCATTGTCCATCCTCGACACTAGAGAGCATAGCGCCAATGATTGGCAAGCACTATACTCCTTAGGCACTGACTTTGCCAACATTCATTGTAAATTGGCTAAAGGCAAGAGCTCCAAACCATCATCTTTAGGATGAGTGGTTGTACCGTCTTGGAAAGATTTGTGTGTCATCCAATGCACCGCGCCAACTGCTAATTTTGGAACCCATTACTCTAAAGTAGCTAAACACTTTGACATCAACCAAAACACTTGTGACACTAGCAATACTTCCACTGGCCGCACATGCACTAGGAGGTGGAGCTCTACATCATAACCTGCACACCATGCAGCATGGCCAGCCAAAAAACAAGAAAATTAGGCTCTACACACCATTGTAGGTACCTTCTAGGCCTTGGGAGCCCATCTGCATAGATTTTCTCTCAGGATTACCGACCATTAGGCACCAACATGACTGCATCTTCGTGGCCATAGATAGGTTCAACAAGATGGCTATCATGGCTCCATGCAACAAGACCAATTGGAGATTGCTCATATGTTCTTTCAACAGGTATGGATTCACTTTAGCATTGTATTTCATGGTTTACGCCCCTTGATTTATATTGATTTGAGTTTGATGTGTTTGTTTGATTTGTTTTGAAAATGATGTCTTGCTGGTATTTATGAATTGCAATAGATTTTTGAAACATAAACCATGAAATACAACACTAAACTAATTGCAAAACATATACAAGGATAGAGCAACTGCAACACTTTATTAATCACCAAATGAAATAATTACAAGTTCTGATTTTTAATTTTCAGACCTGGTATACTTTGTCTTCAGACTTGTAAGAGTGTGCAAACAATGCTCAAACGCTCCCAAAATTGCTCTAGGTATTATATGTGAAGTCCACTATCAATGGCCAATGAATGGAGACCACGGTGAAGCCAAACTGTTGAAGATGCAAGGTCTGATCTGAGAAGTATGCGGACTGTTATGTGTACTTCAGACCTGTTAGGTGTAGCAAATGATGGAGAAATGACAATCAAAAGGATGCAAAATGATATTCAATGCTAGCCGCCCAAGTTGCAACCATAAGACCTCCAAATCGCCCCTTCTAACATGCCCAAAGTGTCTCAAAAGGGTGGCGGACCTGTAGGTAGTTATTCCTCTTCCAATAAATAATATCTCAACTGAAACCCTTCAAATTTATACTTGTTCTCTTTGTCTTTAATAGGAAATTCGTTTGGTGAAGTACCCACAAAATTCTGCCTCAAAAATCTGAAGTTGTGAATGAAATGGTCACCGTGGCAAGATATGACCAGCAAACCCTACAACCTGCAAATTAAAATAATTCCTCCTTCAAAGTATCCCAAATTGGTGCTTGAAATGATTGTCAAGTCACAAGGAACCCAATGCAAAAATACCCACAATCATATGATGCCAAAATCTGAAGTTATGAGTGAAAATATGGATCAGCTGTAGGAAAACCAATCATGAATGAAAGTCTGAAATTACCTCAATAGGTCCTTAGTTCTCCAAAATAACTATGGATTCTTGTATGGCTGATGAAGGCCAACAAAACCCATAAATGGTTTGCCAAATGATTGACCCTCCAAAATATGCAAACCCTAGATGAAATCTCTGAAGCACAAATGAGAGTTCTGAAGTAAACTCTCCTCAATAATGGCTAGGTGTGATCTTTCACACACGAAACCACTGTTACTTATGAAGGTGTACGTCTCCACAAGCCTCAACAATGCAATCTTCAGCAAGACCTGCAATGTCTTCAGAAAATAGACTCAAATGATATAAAAAATAGACTCAAATGATATAAAAAATGGATGCTACAAATGTCCCATCTCACCTCTATTTATCTTTTTTTCTCCACAAGGTCGGCCAAGGTTTATTTTATTTTTAATCCTTATCTGTCCAAAAGTGGACCACCATGTCCTAGTCGCCACAACGTTATTTTAAAACACTTTTGGCCTTTTTTAAACTTTATATTATAATTTCCCTTTATATTTTAATATTATAAAATTACATTATAATAAAGGGAAAATAAACTCATACTTAACCAAATTATGCATCCACACAAGAATATGACATTGCAACTGAAAACTCCATGCTGAAGCTCACCAAATTATTACCTCCATAGCATAATGAGACCCTTAACAACTGGATGATCAACCTACAGGGACTCTGAATAGGTTATCATCATCTAACTCATCTCCATCACCAAAGAGGGGACATTACAGACAACACTATGTCAAAACAAACTACATATGATACGACTTCACTCGATGAACTCATGCAAACATGACGTTCATGCACCAACTCATTTGCTTGCATCCACCTATAGTAGCTCGCTACTACCATCACACTCCAAACAGAAATTTGTCGCACAAGCTAAGGCAAAAGACAGAGCAAAGCAGAAATCAGCAAGAATTGCTAAGAGTTTGAAAGTTGCAACGACCTACTCGACAATTCCCCACTCAACTTACGCACCCTCGCTCTTGTGTGTCCTGCACCTATGTGCCTTGGTCTTGTGTGCCCCGCACAACAACGCCTCACTCAAAGCACCCCGCTCGATAGTGCCCCACTCTACTTTGTTCCAAGTGCACCCGTCTTTGCTTCCTCTCCGAATGCACCCTACTCTTAGCCCCACATGCCTCGCTCCAAACCGTGCGTCTATTTTTGGCGAGCGGATAATGATGACAAGACCACATGAAATTTTGAAATACATTTTAGAGATAGTATTGCAAGTCTAGGAATAGATTAGGTTTCTATTCTACAAGTATAAATAAGAGAATGATTCTCATTATAATGGTCTTTTGACACCCAACATACTAGAGCTACTCTTTGGAGTAATATTGTAACTGACATAACAACAATCAATAAAAGAATATGCATGACATCTTAAATCGTCTTCAACCTTTTGTTCTTAGATGTATGAAATCAGTGGCTTTGGCCTCTTTTCTTTTGTTAGTCCTTTCTCTTATTGTTGTTGCAGGTTGTTCAAAGATCTTACCCATTGAAGTTATTCAATCAATGCTAGACATCCCAATTGCACCAACCTTGATCTCACTAAGGCTTCAATCGTATTTTTGCTTTCTCTTTATTACTTCCTCGCACCCTTTTCTCCAATAAATAGATCAGATTTACTTTTCATGTTTTAGCTTAGATTTCATTCTTACACTCTTAGATTAGTTTACTTTTATGTATTTTCAGCAAAGTTAGAAGGGAACCGGCACAAATTCGAAGGTTGGAGAGAGTAAAACCCTCCCCATCCATTTATTGAACTATGGTCACAAGTGCAAATAGCATTTGTTGGTTTCCATGTTCAACACTACCCCCTCATTTAGACTTGTCGATGTCCTTGCCAACAAACCAACTTATTCAACTAGGGGTGATGTGCTACATGAAAAGCTTCTCGCCTCCTTCCACTTCTTCCTATTTCTGACGTCTTCTACTACTTGTCACGTTGCAAATCACTTCCAACACAACGTTGTTCTCCAATTCCTCACTTTGCTTTGTACGATTGGTGAAAACACAAGTATGACAAGCAAAGCTCATTGCCACCTATGCCAAAAGTCAAGGGGGCAAGAACCCCTTGCAATATGAAGGAACAAAAACCCTTGCAGAGTCGAGGGTTTGTACCCTTTGTGTGCATACTATCCTAATTTTTCCTATCATTGGCATTTTGGCAGCTAACAATGTCAACATCAACACCCTTGTTGACATTACTTGTAAATGGGTGATAAGCTCTAAGATAGGAATGGCTCACCTTTGAGGAACGACCACCCTTTATAGACAATCACCCTAGTTTCTACTTTCTCCAACTCATATCCTACATAGGTAATCAAATGAACAATACACCAATATCCTTCTAAAGAAATGTCGACCACAAGAGGAATGACTTCCTCTAGTCTCCTTTGTATACGCAACATTTCTTCTTGGAGATAGCAAGTGTGATGACATGGACTAGGACCGCAAATGTCTAAGGGTCGGCACCCATCAAGAAGAAAGCACATATATAGATAACATGCTCCCATACTTGTTCAACTTCGACTTCTCACCCTATGATGACATACCATGCACGGACGACGACACTTCTTCATTCTTGGACAGCACTTCACACTTGGATGGCATGCTTCTCTTGGCCAGCACATTTCCTTTGAATGACAACCTCTCACCATTGGATGATATCCCAATACAAGATGACAAGCACAACAGTTATGCTACTTTAAACATGTTGCAAGGCATTGATGGCAATAGAATGTATGGTAATGTAGCAATTGTGGACAAAGTTTTCTTAATAGTGGACGGTAGAAATGACTCCCACTTGGATAATGATGGCAGCCCACTAGACTACGATCTACAACAACGTGTGGACGACCATGTGAAAACTTATAAGGATGCCTTGGTGCTAGTGGCATATCCCAACTAGATGGCACTTATTCCTATGATGACACTCAAGGCATATGCATTGGCACTTGAAAAAAATCAAAATCATTCCCTTCACATGGACAATAGTCTCTCCTTTTGACAATAGTTTGTCAACCTTGGATGCCAAGTATGGGCAAGTTTTAGACACTATCTTGTGAGATGATAGCACCTCTCTTAGCTGGCGAAAAACCTATTGATGGCCTAGTATCATTAGACAATCAACCTCTTCTCTCTACTTGACAACTTCTTGTATAATTACCTCTTCTTGGATGATAAAATTCACATCTCTCACTATGATGGCAGCTTAGTCTCACTTGAAGTTCACGACACCCTATCAATTGGGGACAGACAACAATGTTGAAAGGGGATGGTGGTCTTTTCACAAATGGTGATCCAGACATGGACGATGTCCACCCTTGGACAGCTCCTCAATTATGGATAGCAACTTGGTCTTGGACCACACTCCTACCTTAGATGGGACCGTGTATGAGGGCTCCTCCCATTTGGATGAAAATATTGGCTCAAACACCAAATGTTCATTCGTAGATAACACTTTCTTTTTGTTATTCTTTAATATCATCTACGGTTGCTTCAACTTGGAAGTCAATTTATTTGCAAAATGGAATCTTGGTAACTTATAGCATATCTGCAAACATCTGAGACTTTACCAAAATCAGTTCCAATAATGTTCACGGTGTCTATGAGGAAAATGACAGCCCTTAGATTCTCTAAGGGGTCAGCCTTATTGAATAAGAAATCATCCTCTTTGCCAATCCCTTTAGAGATCTTAGCAATTTCCCTCTCTTACAACCTAAACAAAACAATTCGTCCGCAAGCATGCCTTACTTGTTCAACATCTAATTCCTCATGAAGGGCATGACATTGTGCAAAGAAAATATGAGAACGAAAGCTCATACTTAGTCGCGGATGGGAGATGGTGGTTTTGCAATTGGCAGATGGAAAGAAACGCATGTGATGGAAAAAGAAACTTCAAGAGCTTTGACCCCGCAACGTTTGCACAAGCAACCAGCATTGTCACCGGTATAATGTTGCCTCTGGCAAGTGAATTCATGTGCTAGCATTCGAACAAGCAGCCTGGTGGGTGCTATGCGCGCGAAGTGCGCAAAATGTGCACGATTGGCGTGCAAGGGTTTTGGCATCAAAATTTGATTTTTTAAATTCAAATTTTCTAAAAATCCCTCCAAAACGACTTCAACTTGATTCTGCTTCTTTATTCGCCAAGAATGAATCTTTTAGAAAACGAAATATGTAGTCTTGGTCTTCGCTCTAATACCATGTTCAAATTCTCAATATTTTCCGTAAACGTTCCAAAAACATGCATTCACCACAATCATATCCAAAAAGATGTACAAACAAATTAAAGATAACATAGAATAAACAAAAGGAATAAACGAAGAAATACGGCAAGAATTAGAGGGTGGGTGCCCATGGGCACCCCAATATATCACATTTTATTCACACTTATGATACAAATGGATCCTCATTGAGGGGTATTTATAGTGATACCAAATCCCCAATGAGAGGTTAACCTCAGGCCGACATAAACTTAACCTTGAGGTTAATCTTACAATTTATCCATAAAGGTGGATTAATCAATACCACTAAGGCTGAAATATGAAAGGGGCCCGTAGGCTTACATGAACATGCCCATAGGCTTACATAAATGATGAATGCTTGTAGGCTTACATAATCACATGCCCATAGGCTACATAAATGGTACTCATAAGCACCTCATCACACATTTGGCCTTGGACTAAACAAGATCAAATTACATAAATTTCAAAATCAAAACTTCATGATTATCGTAGTTCAGGATCATCGGTTGCTTTTGTGAAATGCCCATTCCTGACAAGACGCAACATAACCATATTGCCTTGTAGACAGCTCCTCAGACAACACGATACTTAGCTTCCATAGAAGATCCAACAACATGTTGCTTCTTAATTCCCCAAAATATCAAACCAGATCCCAGAAAGAATACATATCCAAACGTGTATCTCTTGTCATCAATGGATCCTACATAGTCTATATCCATGACTCTTGTCAAGAAGAATTGATCATTCTTCTTGTACTCCAAACTGTACTCAATTGTACCATGGATATACCTAAGCACTCAATTTGTTGCTTTCCAATGAGACACCCTTGGTTCTTGCATGAACCGTGAAAGATAGCTAATAGCATAGTTGATATCTGCTATGGTATAAGGTTAGATAAATAAGACTCCCTATCAACTGACAATAAAGAGTTACATTTACATGTGGAGATGGATCGTTTTGGAAAAGTTGCAACCCTGTCTCCATTGGAGTAAGCATGGGCTTGCAATTTGTCATCCAAAACTTCTCAAGCAATGCCTTGGCATACTTCATAAGCATGAGCTTGCAATCTATCATCCGAAATTTCTCAAGCAATGTCTTGGCATACTTCACCTATGACATGAAAACATGATTTTATATCTACCATACCTCTAAGCCAAGACAATAACGCATAAACCCGAGATTTATCATGTCAAACGACTTTTTCAACCCTCTCTTGGTCCTTTCAATAAACTTTTCTGAACTACCAATGATGACCAAGTCGTCAACATACACAATTATGATCATGACTTTTCTTCCTTCTTATTTTTAGTATGGGTTTGGATCATAAGGACTGCGACGAAATCCATGTCGAAAAAGATGCCATCGATCTTCACATAGCAGGCTTTAGGAACCTACTTCAACCCATAGAGAGACTTGATGAGCCTACATAGTTGTAGTAGCTCACTACTAGCATCATGCTCTAAATGGAGATTCATTGCACAAGTTGAGGCAGAAACCAGTGCAAGGCAAAAATCAACGAAAATTGGCTAAGTGTTTAGAAGTAGTGCACCCGCTCCGTCCCAGATCACCCCGCTTAATGCAACACCTCACTTCTAGACTGATCCACTTACAACATCCCACTCAGACTATCTTGCTCTCTGACCACCCCACTCACAACTCCCTGTTCAGAGCAACCGATGCACCCCGCTTCCTTGAGTGCTCCGCTTTTAGCCCTGTGCAACTTGCTCCAATCTATGCATCTATTTTTGGTGTTGTGGATAAGGATGATGAGCCCGCATGAAATTTTGAATTGCTAGTCCAAAAATAGATTAGGGTTTTACTTTTCAAGTATAAATAAGAGAATGATTCTCATTGTAAGGGTCCTTTGGCTACCCAAGATACCAAAGCTACTCATTGTACTTAACACTTTGAGATCAATAAAACAAAGAATTGTGCTTGACATTCATGAATGATTGTGTCTTCAACCTTTAATTTATGGATGCGTGGAACTAGTAGCTCCGCTCTTTTTCCCTCTATTAGTCCTTTCTTTGTGATATTGTTGGTCAGAGTAGATAAACTCAGCAAAAACAGCCAAGTCTGAGTCCAAGTCAGCCTTGCCGAGTCACTTGGACTCACGACTCATGAGTTTTCCAAGCTCGGTCGAGTTTTTCATGAAATTTTGAATTGCTAGTCCAGAAATTTACTCTTCAAGTATAAATAAGAGAATGGTTTTTATTGTAAGGGTCCTTTGGCTACCCAAGATACCAAAGCTACTCTTTGGAGGTCATTGTCCTTAACACTTTGAGACCAATAAAACAAAAAATTGTCCTTGACATTCATGAATGATTTTGTCTTCAACCTTTAATTTATGGATGCGTGGAACTAGTAGCTTCGATCTTTTTCCCTCTATTAGTCCTTTCTTTGTGATATTGCTGGTTAGAGTAGAGAAACTCAGCAAAAACAGCCAAGTATGAGTCCAAGTTGGCCTTGCCGAGTCACTTGGGCTCGTGACTCATGAGTTTTCCAAGCTCGGCCGAGTTTTTCAAAAACTCGCCGAGTACTCGGGACTCGCGAGTTTTTGAAAAACTCACCGAGTCCCGAGCAAAAACTTGGCCAGCGTTGCACGGGTTGAGGAAACGCAATAAAAAGCTTCTTCTTTTTTCCTCATTTTGCTTGTTGCAAATTGGAGAGAGAGCTCTGCCTACCTGCTACCACACCAAACAAAACACTAAAGTGCATCCTAACAGCAGATTTTTTGCAGTTTGAAGGAATCTAGCAGCCACCAACAACCGCCCAACTGATTCATCTGAGGTAAGAAAAACTCTTTTCAACTGTTTTTTTTTTTTTTTTTTTTTTTTCCCTGCATTTGAGCTAGAAATCTGAAAAACTCTTTCAAAGTTTAGCTGTCTTTTTTTTCTCTTTCAGCTGTCTTGTTTTTTTCTCTTTTTAAGTAATGCTTCATAAGTAATGCTGCCTGATAACTATGTATGCAAGCCCATCTTTTCAGCTGTCAATGTTTAAACTAGGGTTTAAGCCCTAGGGCATTTTTTTTTAAGTTTATAAGTAATTGTTTGTTGTTACTTGTTTCCATGTGCAGCCACAAGAAAATGTCAACGAAAAGAGATCCAGCATGGAAGTATGCAAGGGAAGGGGATAAGAAAGGGGAGGTTTTTTGCAATTTTTGTGGGGCTCACATTCATGGAGGCATAAACCGCCTCAAATACCATTTGGCAAAGCAAAAAGGGAAAGATGTCAGGACATGCCCAAAGGTGCCGACTGATGTTCAGAGAGAATGCAATGCCATCCTCTCAAACTATGAGGAGAAAAAAGATCTCAAACGAAGACAAAGCGAGGCCATGTCAACCCCCCTTCTCGACCTCGTATAGAGTGTACCGGCAACACCTTTAGCCGGTTTTACCACCAGAGTTCCAGTCCATCAGTTGCACACCCAGGGAGTGGGATGGAAGAGTCCTATTTTGTGGAACGTTCCACGCCAGGGTCACAACCCACGCTTGAGGGTATGGCCGCGTGGAACGAGGAGAGGCACAAGGCAGCGAGGAAGGCCGTTGCAAGTTTTTGGTATTTTTCCGACCTTCCCTTCAATGTGGCAAGGTCTCCATACTAGCGGGGAATGGTAGATGCCATCGCAAGTTGCGGCGTAGGATTTAAGCCGCCAACTTATGACGATCTTAGGGGCCCTCTCCTTCGTGAATCCATGGACGACATTCAGGTTTTGCTTGATGACCAGCGCAGGGTGTGGAGGAAGAGGGGTTGCACTATCATGTCCGATGGGTGGACCGATGGGAGGGGCAGAACATTAATTAATTTTTTGGTTGCTTCTACAGGAGGAATTGTATTCCTCAAGTCAGTGGATGCATCGACACAAGTTAAGAGTGTCGATACGCTTGCACAGTTGTTGGGGGAGGTTGTGTTAGAGGTGGGAGAGGAGAATGTTGTCCAAGTCATCACGGACAACGCAACGGCATATGTAGCAGTTGGCAGGATGTTGGAGGAGAGATTCCCCACCCTTTTTTGGACCCCATGTGCAGCCCATTGTCTCGATTTGCTACTCGAAGACATTGGGAAATTACCTTGGGTGTCAAAGGTTGTACAAAAGGCCAAAGCTATTACAAAATTTATCTACAACCATACATGGGTCCTCCAACTCATGAGGCAATTTATTGGTGGGAGGGAGCTAGTGCGGGCTGGAGTTACACGCTTCGCCACAAACTTCGTGACATTGCAAAGCCTCTTTGATGCAAAGGGGGCATTGAAGAAGATGTTTGTGAGCGATGAGTGGAATGCCGAAGACGTTGCTAGATACCGACTCTCCAGTGAGGGGCGGAAGGTGTATGACTATTTGTTTGAGGAGCCCTTCTGGATAGCCATGGATGAGGCCATCAAGGTACAAGACTAAGTTTTTTATTTTATTTTATTATTTATTTTTTTAATTTAAATTATTTTTCCATTTGCGAATTTGTATAATTTTTTTATTGTAAAATATTTTTATTTAAATTATTTTTCCTTTTTTTTCAGGTGTCAAAGCCTTTGGTGAGGGTTCTCCGTCTTGTTGATGGAGAACAATCACCAATGGGATATGTATATGAGGCTATGGATAGGGCAAAAGAGGCAATTGCCTCATTTTATAAATATTCCCAGCCCAAATACAGTCCCATTTGGGAAATCATTGACCAGCGATGGACATCTCAGCTCCATAGCCCTCTTCATGCAACGAGGTACTACCTCAACCCCAAATTTTTTTATGCTGATTCATTCGAGGCCGACTATGAGGTGATGTCGGGCCTTCGACTATGCGTTGACCGCATGTTCCCTGATGAGGAAATGCGCACTAAGATACAGGATGAGATGCAAGCTTATAAGAGATGTGAGGGCATCCTTTTCCCATCCTCGCAGTGCATTCGAGCAAGGTCAACTATGAGGCCAGGTAACCCTCATCGAATTATTATTTATTTTGTCTTTTGATTTTGTTTTAAAAAATAATCTCAATTTACGATTTTACATGTGAATTATTAAATTTCCTTTTTCTTGGCTTTTTCTAGATTTATGGTGGGAGGACTTTGGTGCATATACGCCCAATCTACAACGCTTCGCCATCAAAGTTTTATGTCAACCATGCAACGCTTCAGGTTGTGAGCGCAATTGGAGTATGTTTGAGCACATACACTCCAAGAAGCGCAACAAACTCACACAACAAAAGTTGAATGATCTTGTGTTTGTTCATTACAACCTTCGCCTCCACCATAAAAAAATTGCGGGAACAAGTAACGAGGCCATTGACCTAGACGAGATTGATCCATCATCTGAATGGATCACAGAGCCACAGCAAGAGCAGCAGCAAGAGCCTCTCTTCTCCATGGATGATTTTGAAAACCTAGCGGAGGAGTTAGCAGCCAAGGCACAAGAAGAGGCACGAGCACAACGACAAAGAGAGACTAGAGCTTCTGCTAGGGCAAAGGGCAAAGGCATTGCAAGATCTTGAGGCATTGTCATGACTCATGACACATTTTGTAATTTGTACCTTTTTTATATTATAAGCAATACAAGAATATTTGAATTTTGGACGCATTAAAATTTCTTTATTTAAGATGTGTTTTGTCACTTTCATGTGTAGTTTAAGCTTGTATCACTTACAGTATTAATTTTTTATTTGCATAATGTTAATTCATTGTGATATGCATGAAAAAAAACTTTTTTTCAATGAAAAATTGCATTTTCTTCCTTTTTTTCAATGAAAAATTGCATTTTCTTCCTTTTTTTTCTTGTTGAGTCTTGAGTCGTCTCAAGTGGGCCTTGTCGAGTCCGAGTTTCTCAACTATGTTGCTGATTACTTTAGGGATTTGATCACAGTGAAATTGTTCAATACCTGCTAGAATTGTTGATTGCACCAGCCTTGAACCTCGCTACGGCTTTGGTCGTATTTCTGCTTTTCTTGTTTTCTTTCTCTCACCCTTTTCCTCACAAAGTAGATTAGATTTACTTTTCATGCACTTAGATTAGATTTCATTTTCTGCACAATTAGATTAGTTTTTTTTTTTAATTATTAGCAAAGTTAAAAGGGAATCGACCCAAGATCCCAAGGTTTTGTTAAGTTGTGGTGACAAGCGCAAATCGCACTTGACGATTTCCGCGTTCAACAATACCTTCCTCTCTTGTCCACGTATAACAAATCCCTCTGGTTGCATCATGTATACTTCTTCAATGAGGTCACCATTAAGGAATGCACTCTTTACATCCATCTGATGCAACTTCCATCCAAATTGAGCTACTATTGCAGATACCATCTGAATGGTCTTGATATTTGTTGTTGGCGCAAAGGTCTCATCATAATCAATTCCTTCCTTCTCTACATAACCCTTTGCAACAAGCCTTGTTTTATACATGTCAATACTCCCATCAACTTTGTGTTTGATCTTGAATACCCA
Organism: Wollemia nobilis; assembly: GCA_028583015.1. Taxonomy (NCBI): domain Eukaryota; kingdom Viridiplantae; phylum Streptophyta; class Pinopsida; order Araucariales; family Araucariaceae; genus Wollemia; species Wollemia nobilis. The sequence continues at coordinate 24,162,146 of JAQPPZ010016957.1, read as the reverse complement.
TTTACAACCAATGGGTTTCTTTCCAAGTGAAAAATCAACAAGTAGCCACCTTTTTTTCCTCATCAATGCCTGATATTCAACATCCATGGCATTCTTCCACTGTTTTGATGTAAGAGCTTCCTGAACCATTGATGGTTCAAAGTTTTGTACAATTGTACTCATAAGGGATAGGTTGACCTTATTTCGAACTTTGTAGCAAGTTCTCAGCCCTGAACTTGATGTGTTTGGGATACCATTTTATGTTCACATCACAAACTGTACTAAGACACCACTTGGACCTACAAGTGGTACTTGAAGATGGTTTGTATGGTCCTGGTTCTTCAACTCCGTTAGAATCATCTCCCTCACCATCATCAAAATTGTCATCCTCTCTCTCAAAGACTTCATCATCAAACAACAAAACAGGTGCTTCATTTGAAACTCGTGGCTTAGAAGAAGAGCTACACTCATTCTTCTCATCAAACACGACATCACAACTAATATACAACTCTTGGTGTCAAGGTCCATGAGCTGATATGCCTTCAACTTAGTCACTGTATCCAATGAAGAAACATCTCTTGGATTTTTAATCCAACTTCATCCACTTCTACTTCAAAATGGGCATGAATGGTGTGCATCCAAACACTCAAATACGTGACATAATGGACTTAATACCTATCCATGCTTCCTCAAGTGTAACACCATTCAATACAATTGTGGTTGCACGGCTTAACAAATAAACCACAATATGAATAACTTTTGCCCAAAATGTTGGCTCCAACTTGGCATCACTCAACATGCTTCTCACTGTCTCCCGAATGGTATGATTACGCCTCTCTACAACACCATTTTGTTTAGGCATATAGGCAACTATCAACTGTTGTCAAATGCCATTTTACTTCAGGAAAGCAAGAAACTCGTTACTAGTGTACTCCCTCGATATGAGTAGAGCACTTGGATATGACAACTAGTAAACTCTTCCACATGAGCTTTGAACTCTTGGAAAAAATAAAATGCTTCATCCTTCTTCTTTAGGCAATACACCCACACTCGTCGTGTATGATCATCAACAAAAAATTGAAAATATTTACAGCCATGTCTGCACAAATCATTGTGTACTAGGTCAAGTGAAACAATTGCTCGATGACTGATGGAGCTTGATGTTGCTTTCCTTCCAAGTAACTGATACAAATATTACAAGTCTTTGTCAGTGAGGGAAGACATCTCACCATTCCATGATTGTAGAGTGTTTAGATAGCCAAAACTTAGATGTCCAAACCACTTATGCCATAGTGTGGTAGCATCATCCTCCTTCACTGCCAAAGCTTGGTTTTCTCGCAATACAATTGCAAGCTGAAACATCTTGCCTATGCCCGTAGCATGGGCAACAACTACTGAACCTCTAGATTTGATTCAAATGAGAGAATATTTCTTGTCACCTATTATATCAAATTCAACTTGCATATTGTGATCAAGAAGTTAATTCACAGATTTTATGTTCTTCGTGAGGCCATGCACATAAAGAACTTCAGTTAAACGACATATGTGAACCAAGATGCAAAAAGACATCATCGATACCAACAATATATGTCGAATTGTCACTAAGAGTAACCTGCCCACCATAAGAAAAACGGTCAAGGCACACAAACCATTCCTTTTGGCCTATCATATGTTTGGTAGCCCCTGAATCAACATACCAAACTGGGCTAAGTTTTGTGACTACATCAGGAACTTGTACGGAATAGACACAATCTTCTCCTTCTTCTTCAGAATTTGTATCCTCTGCCACATTGCCATGCTGATGTTGAGGTGCATTCTACCTTTGCCATTAAGGACCCTTTTGCTTGCCTCCTTATGTGAACTTTTGGTTCTTAATGGAAGAACCTTATGGGAAAGCATTGTCCTTACACTCCTTAAATACACACCTCAATTTCCCACAAATATAGCATGTGACATTGGAATTTGAAAATCTCTTTTGTCCTTGTTGTTGATTATGCCCTTTACCTTTATATTGTTGTTGGTACTTGTTAAGAGAGTTCACCACCTTTCTTCAACTGCATATGCTTCTTGCCTTTCTAAAATGTGACTAGAGCACATTCATCTTCAAACTTCATTTACGAATTGCTTCCTCCTTAAATACATGCCCCAATTTCCCACAAATATAGCATGTGATGTTGGAACATGAAAATCTCTTATGTCCTTGTTGTTGTTGTTGATTATGCCCTTTCCTTTTCTATTGTTGTCAGTGCATGTTGATGTTGGAATTCACAATATTTTCCAGAAACGAATAGAAGCAATCCATCCACTCAAATCTTATACAGAAAGCATAAGGAAGGACAAAAATGAGAGAGAAACACAATCATTAAATTGCTTCTTGGATTGGCCAAGAAAACTTTAGGAATGGATCTTTGTTGCCCGCTTTGCTACTCCAATCTCACCTCTGGAACATCGTAGCGCCTTGATACCAAATATTATGAATGCAAATTGGCTGCAATAAACTTTGCATTGATGAGATAATTGCTTTATGCAATCAAAAAGCAAGAACAAAGAGTTCTCTGGTTGTGACTACCTTACAACTACCTAGAACCGTTTAGAAAATTTCCGTAATAGATTTTCTTCTAGAAAAAAAAAGGGGTGGGCAGCCCCTCTAAAAAAAGGTTGCTTAAACAGGTTATAATGACAAAGCTAAGAACGCTTGTCCGATCTAGTGATTTGTTAGTTTTTTGGTTTTTTTTCTCACTTTAGTTTTTGAATCTATGTGTACAAAACATGCATGAATACAATATAGAAGAGTTTGCATGCATTGCAAAATGCAAGCATGCAATGTAAAATGCATGCAGGCACTAAAAAAGCTAGCAGGCTCCAAAAAAAGCATGCATGTACCGAAGGAGTGATTTAGAACTTTGCTTTTTGGTAAAGCTAAGAAAACTAGTAAGTTTCCCTTGTAGAAAGGGAAAGTTTGTAAAGAGGGGCAAGAAAAGCAGGTGATTCAAGTAAGTTTCCTTTGCAGAAAAGGAAAGCATGTAAAGATTGACTTTTTAAAGGCTGCCTTTTTAGTTAGAAATTTAGTAAGCTTCCTTTCTAGAAAAGGAAAGGATGTAAACAAGGGAAAGAAGAAAAGCAGGAAGATTCAGGAAAACTTCCTTTGTAGAAAATTGAAGTATGTAAAACTTGACTTTTTCCATAGTCTCTTAAAAAAAAAAAAAAAAACTTTTGTAAAACAACATTCTGTCATGTTTCTGAAGAGCACAAATGCATGCTGGATGAAGTGTCATTGTTCTGCATGAATTAAACAAGCTGCAATACCTGTACATTATGTCAATCAAATTGAGCTATGCTATCCAATAAACTATTCCTGAGTCATAACAGTTAAGCAACTAAAACACTTGCTGTCAATTTTAGAGCAATTGAAGGAGACAGTACCCGAATTAATGCATAATGTCTTCCTGGAACCCAGACAGGCAACTTTCAAGAGTGAAGCAAATGTTGTCCGCTGAAGCTCTTTTACAAACTGTGCCAATTGTGAATGAGTCCGGCTACAAAAGAAAACCTTCAAGGGCTCTTCCTCCACATCGTCCTCTCCTGATTCCTCATCACTACTAGAAGATATAAACCCAGGCTTCCTCTTCAGGTTCCTACCGGAGCCAGAATCCTTATCACTCTCATAGTCATCAATCAAAAAATCTACTTCATCTTCAAGGTTTTCGGATGAATTAGAGACCACTTTAACACTCTTTCCTACCATTTCATTTTCGGCTGGAGTCTTCTCTTCAGAAAAGGATGTGCAAACTCTAGACAATTTTGCACTTGTATAGTTACTCGTGAAAACTTTCCATTTCTTATTTTTCTCTGCAGTACCCTTACTCTGCTTCTCTTCTTTCTTTGCAACAAAATCTCTCATCCAGTCTGGTTCGTCATTGTCAATAGATAGTTGTCTGATCAAGTGCTCTGATCCAGATTGTGAGTTTTGGTTGACTAACCATTGCAGCGCACTGCAGATTAAACTAAGTGTCTTCCCTGTGCCTGACAAGAGAACATAGCAGGCTGCAAACATTAGTTAAAGCAATAACAGCCATGGTTCACTCACGACAGGCTACCATGCAGGAAAACTATTGGTAACTTTTATCATAAAGTGCATTTGTTTATATTTTTGCACCAAAATATGAAATTCTGTTCAGGAATGGAGATCAAGAAAGCTTCAATAATTTTCTTTAAAGTAGTTTGGCACCTTTTCTAAGATCAAACACAATCCTATTCATCACGGTGATTTTACATAGCATTAAAGATTGATGTAGTTTAATGAATAGCCGCAATTTTTAAGAACAATCACCTTGTCCAATAAAGTAACTTGAAAATTTTATGGTACAGAAAGTCTTTTACAAGTATAGAATACTTTGTTAAATGTATTGTTGTAAAAATAATAAATATAACTATTAAAATCTAAGAATTGAGGAAGTGCATTAAATTTGCTATTATATTTTATTAATTTTGGTGAATCATTTTGATATTTTACATTAAATTTTAATTTTGAGTGATGTTAAGGACTTCAAACTTCCATAGCTGGTACTGTTGTAAAACATTTCTGGAGAAAGCTACATTACATAAGAACACTTGAAGCGACCTTTCAGATCATAATTCTTGATCCATTGACATGATAAAGATGAGAGAGGATTACAAATTAAGATCACTCTATATATTACCCATTACAAATGAAGAAGATTAGGAAGGTCAAAATTAATTACAAATTTTCTTTATTGGGAATTAGTCCCCTCCTACATTTATGGATAATGTGTCTCCGAATGTGACTCAGAGTCAATCCATTATCTTTATTTAGATTGCCTGGATATTTCACAATTTTGATATCTTCCCAAAGTTGTATCTTCATAGATTATCTTCTTCAGCAATCACTTAAGTTTATTCCATACAAATGTGATGGGTAGATGATATAGAATGCTCTGCAGGGGGGAGTTTTCCCATTTCGTTATGGCCGAGTCCTGCATAGTATTTGATATCCACTTATGAATGGTCTTACATGTTTCCCCAGTATAAGGATTGTCATATAAGCATAGGATTTGGTAAATCCCACTACTGTTTTTGGAGTCAACAGAGTTCTCAGTTGACTTGAACAACGCCCTTAGAATGTGTTGGGATACAAATGTAGACTTAAAAGTCGTTCTCTTCAGTACTGCAATTTTGTTAGAGATACCTTCTCAATATATGGTAAATAAACTTGTAGTTAGATGTTAGGACTAATCAAGCTATGAGGGGAAATCAGGCTTTTACCTCCACTTTAAATTCCTCCTGTCTTCTATTATATCATTCTTTCTGAAAACTTTGGTTAGGTGTTATTTTCCTTGTTTGAAATGTTGTTGATACACAACTCCTGTAGTCGATAAAGTCTGTAGAATACCAATTTTCTGGGGAGGGTGATGGTGGAATGAGCTTGGCAAATGTAAGTCTGTGTGAATGGTCTTCCTATTCAGCTGATAAGCCAAATAGCCATCGAATTTTCATGATAATACACCAAAAAACACTAAGATGTCGTCGGCTTCAAACTCCTTTGTAAAGTGCATGCTCCTGTACATGCTAAAAACTTTCATATGAAATTAACCGTCCTTGCGGCCAATTTAAAATTAAGTCTTCAACATTCCGTCTTCTCATAGACAATTGGCAAAAGCTAACCCGCACAATTTTCTCCAGTGTAAACCTCTCAGTATTTTAACAACAGTACTCACAAATAACAAATTACGAAAACCAAATTGACAACAGTTATCCACCGCATCAAGGCAATTTTAAACTCTCAATGTTCTCTCCCTTGCTTCGAAGTTCAAATTAGAATGCGGTCATCTAAACATTCGCCAGTAACATCCCCAGTTTACAGGGTAAAAAACACTTTAACTATGACGATATTCAAAGCACTGCAACATTTTCACTTCAAAATAATCAGGTCAAAGTCTAGCATGGTCCGATATTATTTACATGTTCTAAACCAATATTCAGAGCAGCGTTGGTCCTCTTCATTTAATCACGAATCCTAGCTGAAATTTTAATCTTAAATAAACTTAAACATAGCATCTATCTCGCAAAATAAGCATCCGATCAGGTTGGCGCCATTTAACCTGAGTCGCTCTGATGATTCGATGAATGAATGGCGACATTACTTACCGGTGGGGCTTTCAAGAATGGCGACGCCTCCCTTGTCGAGAGCATCATAGAGGGCGTTCATGAAGTCTACTTGAATCGGATAAGGTTTGAAGGGAAATGCAGGGAAACGATTTTCCTCCATTCCTTCCTTCATTACTGACTGCAATGCTGTTGCTGCTGCCCACCTTCCCTTGATTCTAAAGCTTTTATTCCCTTTTCCCGCCTTAAAAAGCTTACGTGGCATATGCGATTGGGCACGTCCACCTTGGCGCTCTCCCGCTGTCTCGGCTCCGGATGTCCTGTGCTTTATCGTGCGGGAACTACTATTTCATATGATAGAAGTGGGGAAGTTGCTAAAATTGAAATAGTAGTTTTATATATATAATTATAATTTTTATCAACATTAAAATTAAAAAAAAAATTAATCTAACTAATACATCAAAGCCGATGCCTGAGAGGTCGTTATTTGAAATTCTTTTTTTTTTTATTACACCCATTACTCCTTCCAACAAATCTATCAATAGTTAGTTATCTTTACTCTGGTGTCCTGTGTTATTCGAAATTTTTTTTTTTTTTTAATTACATCAGGGATTCTTTCCAATAAATTTATTAGTTGTTTTGGATTCATATTATCGTCAGCTCCCAATCATGAACCTAGTTTTTTTTTTTTAAATATCCAACCGCATCTACACTTACCAATCCACTTAACCTTTAAAATGTTTAAAAATTATTTTATTATAAAAAAATTAATAATATTATATGTATAAAAGTAGACCAACGGTTTATGTTATTAATTTATATAACTCTCAAAATATAAAGCAAGCATTGACAGTCTAGGGACGCTTCTAAGAGGAGTAGACCAACAGTTATGTTATGAAATGAAAGATTTTAATTACGTCCACGAGACCCAAATATGGTCTATGGGACCTCAAATATGGAAGTACAATTACTCAAATCATATCATATGATCTTTAATATCTTTGAGAAGGTTGTTCCTTCTCCTGCCGATTTGTGTTAGCAATTCTCCAACTTTTTTTATTTCTATCGTCTTCAAATAAATTTGTAATAAACTCGTTCCCAAGTGTTTCTTTGTATTTGTCACGGATATCCGAAAAACTCGGGCATTTATAGATGAAGTGTTCCTCTGTCTCTACTACTCCTGTGTTGCATAGAGTACATATCCTTTCTTCCCATTGTTCTTTGGGCGTTGTCCATCTCCCTGTTTCACATCTAAGCCTATGAGAGCTAGTCCTTATTTGAGCAATGAGTATTTTTTCCTTCCACTTGATTTCAGCGCCTATATACGCTTTTTCCTTGTGGTCATACGTTGGGTTAAAATTTGTAATATAATATTATCTTTTCCTGCTTGCATTTTTCCACATTCCACTTCTGAACTTTTCATTCCACTTATTAATTTATATAACTCTCAAAATATAAGGCGAGCATTGACAGTTGGACGCTTCTAAGAGGAGTAGGGCCATTTGGAAACAAGATAGCTGTTTTTTCATGAAGTACCAAATATATATTCATAAGAATGTTTGTCATGTTAATACCAAGGTAAAGTTTATTTGACCTAAATTAATGTTAATTTCAAAACTAATATAATATGGAGCCTTGAAATATGTAGAATGTGCCATGCAAAGCTAATATGGAATGACAACGATGGTTTGAGACGGCAACATTGAAGGTGAGGAGTTAATGTTGCTTAGTAGCGTTACGCAGGTGCTCTAAGGCGATTTCCATAACACTATAAAAGATTATAATTTACTGAACTTTATTAGTCCTTAGTAGGTCAAAGTTTTTGATAGCCCAAGTATATAAAATTCACATTCATTCCTTCCACGTTCAAGTATATAAAATGTACATCTATTCCTTTCGCTTTCTAAGAGGGTGTAAAGTGTGCATTAACATTTACATTCATTCCCACCACGTTCAAGTATATAAAATGCACATTTATTCCTTACGCTTTCTAAGAGGGTGTAAAGTGTGCATTAAAGAGAAATAATACCCCGATAAACAAAATCTAGAAAAGCAGTAAGTGCAGAATCAAAGGAAAAATAGAGAAGAAGAACACATTACACAAGAATTTATCTTAGGAAACCCTTTCGAGAAAAACCTAGCAAGAATATCTCCTTATTGTATAAACTTGACCATCTCCAATACAATAATATCCTTTCACTCACTTTTCGCTTGCGATTACATTTCTTGCAAATTCATTACCAAACCCTCATGCAAGTGTTGTTTTATATACCAACAACACAAGAAGGGGTTTTACAATACCATGGGCACAAAACCATGGGCCGACATTACATTAACCCAAAAATACCCATATGGGTCTAAAAATAGCTTAAACCCCCAAAAAATATTCCCCGAGGGCTAACGCCCCTGGACCCCAAACAGGGTTGTCGCTCACTTACCCTCGCTTAGGGCTCGGCTCGACCCCGAACCCCGATGAGGATAGGGGCAGAGTGTAAAGTCCTTTCAGAGTTAACCCCACTTGAATAACATGGAAAATATTCAACACAATTCCAACATTCTCCCACTTGTTGAATACTTTCCATAGGGGCTAAAAATTGCCATTGTCAACTATCAAGGGCAACCATGCCCATAGATCTTCTACACCAAGAAAATTTTTGAGCAGGAACAACCTTTGTTAATGAATCAACAATATTCTTCTCTGTATCAACTTTCTCCAACATCACCCGGTTCTCTTCAACCATCTCTCTCACAAAATGGTACTTGATATCAATATGTTTTGATCGATCATGAAAACCAGGATTGTTTGCCAAAAATATTGCACTCTGACTATCACTATCAATTCTCATAACCTTCTACTTAATGCCAACTATTGAACACAACCTCTGTAGCCACACTACTTCTTTACAGGCATGAGTTGCTGCAATGTACTCTACTTCTGTAGTGGACAAAGCAACAACTAATTGCTTTTTACTCATCCAACTTACTGCCCCTCCAAACAACCTGAACACATAAGCACTCATGGATCTTCTCTTGTCAAGATCTCCAACCTAGTCAGCATCCACAAACCCTTGTAGATTTACAATATCATTATCTCCAGATTTTCCTTCGTAATAGATAGCATAATCTGTAGTTCCACGCAAGTATCTGAAGATCCTCTTCACAACAGTCCAATGTTCCTTTCCTGGATTGGACATATATCTGCTAACTACTCCCACTACATGTGCAATATCAGGTCTAGTACAGACCATTGCATACATCAGACTACCCACAACACTAGCATAAGGAACATGATGCATTTCTTCAATTTCCTCATCTATTTTAGGATATTATTCAACAGATAACTTTTGACCAACCGGATATGGAGTACATACTAGTTTACAATCATGCATCCTAAACCTCTGTAGTATCAAATCAATATATTTCCTTTGATTTAACCACAAATTTCTATTTGCATGATCCCTTATTATTTCCATACCCAAAATAAATTTTGCAACACCCAAATCCTTCATGTCAAATTCAGAAGATAACTGAGATTTTAGTAACTTTATCATCTCCTTATTGTTACCAATTAACAACATGTCATCCACATACAATACAATGATAACAAAATTTTCACCTTCCTTTTTGAAATATACACATGGATCTACTTTACTTTTTCCAAGCCCAAGTGTCAAAACAAACCTATCAAATTTTTGGTTCCACATCCTTGGAGACTGCTTCAACCCATAAAGAGACTTCTTCAACTTGCATACCAAGTCCTCCTTACCTTTTACCCTGAAGCATTCTGGTTGTGACATATATATGTCTTCATCAAGTTCACCATGTAGAAAAGTTATCTTTACATCCATCTATTCTATTTCAAAATCAAAAGCAGCAGAAATAGCCAACATAACTCTAATTGATGTTAGTTTAGCCATAGGAGAAAAAATCTCACCAAATTCAATTCCCTCAACTTGAGAAAATCCTTTTGCTACCAAGCGAGCTTTGTACTTCTCCAACTTTCCTTCTACATTGTACTTTTTCTTGAATAACCACTTACAACCAATAGGTTTTCTTCCAAGGGGTAATTTCACCAAGTCCCATATCTTATTTTTATCTAGGGACTCCATTTCTTCTTCCATAGCCCTTTTCCAAGACTTATTCTCACTTGACTGAAGTGCCTCCTTTACAGTCTTGGGTTCTTCATCAATAATTGATAAATTAAATGCAAAACAAAAATTTGAAGGGCTATACCTTTCTAGGAGTCTTCTCACCCGATCTGATCTCCTCAAAATTGGAGTTCTAGGTTCTGCATCTTCAACTTCCTCCTCACCTTCTTCCTCTGAATATTCCTCTTCAGACTCTCTTTGTAATTCATATTCTTCTATAGCATCAGGTTCTACCATAGGTTCTTCCTCCTATTCCAATTTTACCTAAACTATTTTTGGTTCTTTGCTTGGTTGCATTTCCTATTTTGGAACCCCTTTTGTTTCTCTAAAGATCACATTATGATTGTAAGTAATATTCTATGTTTCTAGATTCCACAACTTATATCCTTTCACACTAGTACTATAACCTAAAAATATGTATTTCTTAGATTTATAGTCTAGCTTAGTCCTTTTCTCTTTTGGGACATACATATAAGCTTCACAACCAAAAACCCTTATATGATTGAGAGAGGGTTTCTTACTAGTCCACACTTCCTATGGAGTTTTATCCACCAAAGTTGAGGTAGGAGATCTATTGATGAGGTAGCAAGCAGTTAACATGACTTCTACCCATAATTTCTTTTCTAACCCTGCATCGCTTAGCATGCTTCTGGCCTTATCCATCAATGTTCTATTCATCCATTCTACAACTCCATTCTGTTGTGGAGTATATGGAGTTGTTCTATGCCTTTCTATTCCATAGTCCTTGCAAAACTACTCAAATTCATTAGAGCAATACTCACCACCATTATCACTTCTCAAAACCTTTATCTTTTTCTCTATCTGATTTTCTACAAGAGCCTTGAACTCTTTAAATTTATTGAAAACATCATATTTGTACCGTAAAAAGTATACCCAGGTCTTTCTTGAGAAGTCATCTATAAATGTAACAAAATAGATGGATTTACCTAATGATGGTACTTTTGTAGGTCCAAACACATCACTGTGAACTAGATGCAAAATTCCTTCAGATCTTGTAGCACTACTTGGAAACTTAACTCTGGTTTGCTTTCCAAAAACATAGTGCTCACAAAAATCAAAATTTAATGGGCAATCAAAAATTCCTTCAACCATACCTTTCATTTTCAATGTTCGAAGGCCTTTCTCACCAATGTGCCCCATGCATTGATGCCACAACATTGTCTTCACTATAGGAATACTTGGAGCTTCTTCTACCATATTAATTTCCTCTACAACTGAAGAGTTATTGCAATCAATACTTATAGTGCTAGCCTCAAGTTTGAACAAAGTTCCTATACGAACTCCCCTTGCCAACACTAAGCATCCATGAACCATCTTGCAATTATCCTTATTGAATTCCATAATCACACCCACATCATTCATCTTACTAATGGATATCAGATTCCTTGCCAAACCTAGAATATGCAACACACTAGGAAGGGTTTTAACTCTTCCATATTTTAACCTCAATTTGACTCTTCCTCGACCTATTATTTTCTTTGTCAAATTGTCTCCCAAGAAGACTTCACCTCCATTTATCTTTTCATATTCATAAAACCCCTCCCTATGAGGATTCATATGAAAATAAGCACTTGAGTCAATCAACCATGAGTCATGGTGTTCACTTGAGCATGTTGCAGCTACGAATAGGTCCCCTGAATCTTCATTTGTGGTCTTCATTTCTGTAGATATTCCTTCATCAACCTTTTTAGATCTACAATCTCTTTTATAATGCCCTATTTTACCACACTTCCAACATTTCCTTTTGTCAGGAACAACATATTTTCCCCTAGATTTTGATTTCCTTTCTCCTGATTTATTTTTGCTTCTTTCTTGAGAATGACCTCTCACAACCAAGGCATCCTTCTGATGATAATCCTCAGAATATTTTCATCTCATTTCCTCATATAGCAATGTTCCTACTATATCCTCTACTTTCAATTTAGAAGTAGTATTGGTGATAGCCATAACTAGGTTATCCCAGGAGTCAGGTAATGAATAAAGTAAAGTAATACACTTTTCCTCTTCATCCATTTTTACATCTACAGAGTTTAATTGACTTACCATAGTGTTAAAAGCATTCAGATGTTCAACCACAGAGTCACCATCATTCATCCAAAGAGAATACAACTTCTTTCAAAGAAAGAGTTTATTTACCAATGACTTTGTCTGATACAATGCTCCCAACTTTTCCCATAATAACTTTGTTATGGCCTCTATCGATACATTCAACAATATTAAATCAGATAAGCATAATATGATAGAGCTCCTTGCCTTCCTATCAATATTTAGCCATTCCTCATCTGTCATTCCTATTGGTTTTACTCTTAAGACTATGACCCACTGATCTTTATCCACCAATAGATCCTCCATCTTGAGTTTCCATAACTCAAAATTCTATCCATTAAATTTTTTGATCTCTACTCATGTGCTTCCCATCATTTTTCCTTCACCCAGATTCTTTCATGCACTACTCCCACTCAAGAATTAATTTATCCTAGGGTTGAAACCCTTACTCCTCAAACAAATCTAAAACCTAGCTCTGATACCAAATGAAGAGAAATAATACCCCGATAAACAAAATCTAGAAAAGTAGTAAGTGCAGAATCAAAAGAAAAAATAGAGAAGAACACATTACACAAGAATTTATCTTGGGAAACCCTTTCAAGAAAAACCCAGCAAGAATATCTCCTTATTGTATAAACTTGACCATCTCCAATACAATAATATCCTTTCACTCGCTTTTCGCTTGTGATTACATTTCTTGCAAATTCATTACCAAACCCTCATGCAAGTGTTGTTTTATATACCAACAACACAAGAAGGGGTTTTACAATACCATGGGCGCAAAACCATGGGCCGACATTACATTAACCCAAAAACACCCATATGGGTCTAAAAATAGCTTAAACCCCCAAAAACAATTCCTCAGGGGCTAACACCCCCAGACCCCCAAAAAGGGCTACCGCCCCCATACCCCGCTCGAAATCCATATAGGTCCCGAACCCCGATGAGGATAGGGGCAGAGTGTAAAGTCCTTTCAGAGTTAGCCCCACTTGAATAACATGGAAAATATTCAACACAAGTCCAATATGCATCTTTGTCCAATCAAGTTTTCTTAGAAATTTTAATTAAGTCCTCCAGGCAAATATAATTAAGTAATTTCGAGCAAAGCTAATCAAGTCCTCTAGGCAAAGCTATTCAAGTCCTTCAAACAAATTTAATCAAGTTCTCTAGGAAAAGCTAATCAAGTTCTTTGGGTAAATCTCATAAAGTCCTCCAAGAAAAACTAATCAAGTCCTCTGGGTAAATCTAACCAAGTCCTCCAAGCAAAGCTAACTAAGTCCTTCAAGAAAAATTAACCAAGTATACCAAGCAAATATTAGCAGCAAAAAGTACCTTTTAAGCATTTGCCTAAAGAATAATCATCAAAAACATCACCTAAGCACTCATCCAATGATTAGGTTAAGAGGCCACCACTTAGGGTGAATCAAAATTGTTCATATCTTGTCCCATTGGACATCTTAAATTTGCTTAAGCACTTGTCCAATAATTAGGCTAAGAGGACACCACTTCAAGGTGAATCAAAATTATACATATCTTGTCCCCTTGGACATTTTAAAGTCATCTAAGCGCTTGTCCAATTATCAAGTTAAGAGGCCACCACATAGGGGTGAATCAAAATTGTATATATCTTGTTCTCTTGGACACATCTCAACACCGCTTAAGTGTTTATCCAAAATAATCAAGCTAGGAGGTCATCACTTAAGAGTGAATCAAAATTGTACATATCTTGTCCCTTTGAACACATCACTACATCACTTAATTGCTTGTCCAATAATCAGGTTAAAAGATCATTGTTTTTATTTCATAAAATCATAAAGTCCCTCAAGCATGAGGTGCTTAGGCAATCGAAAATTATAAGAACACAAAGTCCTTCAGACATAAGGTGTCTAGGCAATATATCATTGCTTAAGCACTTGTCCAACAATTAGGTATACAGGGCACTTCTTATGGGTGAATCTCTCTATACATATTCCTCTCCTTTCATCATTCCCAATCATCTTCTTTCATCTTCCCTCTTTCATCTCTCATTGGCCACTCCTCTTATCCTACACAACTTTTCCTCACTCTTACCCCATTTTTAATTCTATGTTAGCCATTAATCATCAAAAACTTAATCTGATCTTTAATCAATCATCATCTCAATCAAATCCTCCCTCATCCAATCAAACCAAATTATTTTTCCAATATTGAGAAACTCACCTCTTAATCTTTCATCCCATATTAATCAATTTTTCACCACTTCCCTCATATGGATCGTAGCCAAGTTGATTTTCCTCGGTTCAATTTGGTTTTCCCTTTGAAACTCAATGGGGTACACTAAGGAAGGGAAGCATTTAATGCTACCCAAAATATAATCCTTAACGTCACTTGCAAAGAAGCATTTAAGTGAATAAGCTTTGCATACCTTACACAAAATTATGGCATCTACGTTAATTTTTAATGCATTTATTTTACAATAAATGCATCAAAAAATGGGGAAAATGTAGTCACCCAATTTTACACACTTCAATCCATCATAACTATCATCCACTAGTATTCCAATCAACCAAACCAAATCCACCTTTCTCATGTCCAATTTTTAAAATGTAATAGCATCTTTAGGATACTAATTTCAAATTCAAATCTTTACAAAACTTTACAAATATACTTTCATTAAAACAAGCTCAAAAATAGCTTTCCAATGAGTATATATAATGCCATATTCCTATAATAATCAATACCCCTAACTATTAAAAACAAATCCTAGCAGTGTTGGCAACGCTTTTGCCACCTAGGTAACGCTTTTTCCATATTTGAATATTTGACTTTTCCTACCCAAATTTGACTTCCAACAATCATAAGTAGAAGTGTTACCAATGCTATTAACCTACCACAAGTGAAATCTCATAGGCATTCTTGTCAAGCATGCCTCAAGCCGATAACCACTAACAAGTGTTGTCATGCCTAATGATCCATGAGCCACACCAAGAAGCTTCCTAATCCTTCTACGAATCTCCCTCCTTCCATTTACCTCCAAGTGGCCCCTAAATCATTTATAAATGCAACCCTTAAGAAGAAAATTTCAATCAAAGTTTTTCACAACAATAAGACTACCAAAAAAAATTATGTTTCACTCTCTTTCATGCTAAATTGCTACCAAACTATCTACTCAATCTTGGATCTTTTATTGACAATATCCTCTCATGAGTATCCTATTAAGCATCCTAGGTGTTCTAGAAAGCATTTGAGCACTTTTAGCAAGCATCTCAAGCTTTGGTGAGCCTCCATCAAGCAAAAGAATGGAGGACAACTTGTTGCTTATGGGTTGTGCCTCTCCCCTTTCTTGCTTACTTGGCCTAACTTTACTTTGCTTAGGTTAATATATTTACCTCGTTGTTGTTTTGTTAGTCTTATTAACGCTATATTTTATTGTTACCTCACATACATATGATGTTAATCATCTTGCCTTGCTATTGTTCTTGCCCATTTTGATACATCTTACATTGTTAGTCTAGTTATTTTGTATTTTATACTTGCATGCTAGTTATTTTTTTGCTTATTTAATCTCATTATTTGGCAATCAGATTTGCATTAATATGTCATGCATAAAGGTTCTTACCCTCTTAAGAGAGTGCTTAGCATCATAGCATCTTTAGTTAAGATTTTTTCCACACTATACTTGTCCTTTTCTACTTGTATAGTCAAAAGTGTTGCCTGATTATAGGAAGGCAACACTTCTACTCTATGTTTTATATAGAGAAAAAGCATTGTTAACTCTTTTGATAGGTAGTGCTTCTATCATTATTGCATGTTTTTTATTCCTAGAATTATATTATAACAAAGAGGAGTCTAATCATCTTAACAAGGAATCCCTTTGTCTTCCCTCTATTTAGACAGAATCCTCTACCTTGATATAATTTTATTTTTAACTATTTTGTAGGTCGTTTTATGAAAGTACTGGTAAGAAGCAAAAGCGGTGACAATGCTTTTGCGTCAACGACAAAATCAAGTGCAACCCTTTCATGTTTCTTCTCTTTTTATTTTTAGGTTTAGTTTTGCTTATTGTTTGCTTAATTTAGGGTTTCTATTATTCTCTCTTACTAATTGTGTAAAAGGAAAAACTAACCTAGCATAGTTTTAATCATATAAAAGGGATAATCATATTATTTTGATCTTAGGCATAAATCTAAAGTGTATCTAGATTGTATTAGGCAAGATTGTTTGATGCATATTCCTCTTGTACCATTTGCTTTAAATAGGGAAAGGAATATCTTATTTTTATTGTATCATTGGAAATTGAAATATCACATACCATAGGTTTGCTTGCTTGCATCTCTAGACCAAATTTAGAAAGGGAATTTTAGGTGGAAAACTTTGTTTACCTACAAAATGGTAGGTGTTTGCAAAATTTACCTACAAAATATAGTGTATATTTTATAACATATAACATATACCTTATTGAGGTGATAAAGTCCTGCTAAGGTGACCTTCTCATATTTTGGTGAACCCGACGTGAACATCGTCATCATTCTCAAAATATCTCTTCCTTAGACCAAGGTTAATACATATAAAAATTAATTACTCTTTAAAAAAGACCATTTAAATTTTATTTGTTTAGCATATCATACATTAATAAAGACTAATAATAATGTAACCAAGGACTAGTCCTACCAAGTATTGTATACAATCCTTTGAGTAACCATAGTATGAATATTGGGGCTAAATTGGGTATATTATGAGCCCAAGATGCCAACCTCCCACATAGGCTCTCATGCATAATTTAAGCCTCTTGAGAAGGATATTGTGGTGGACAAATGGGAGTCATAAGGAATATTTCTATTACCTCTCACATACCATCTTGGATCACGTATCTAGAGGTTACTTCCATGTAATATTGTCCTCCCATGTACCAATTGTCTCTCACGTGTTGAAGGGTATATAAAAATAAATTAGGTATATAGGGACCTTTGGTATATAGGTAGGTCCCTAAGGTATATCAATTAGATGGTATATCGAGAGAAGGAGATATAAGGGTATCAAAAACTTCTTCTTTAATTTAACTCTTAAAACAAAACAAAATTAATTGAATTCACCTTGTCCTTACCTAATGTATGAAATATGCTATAACCTTCATAGTATAGCACATCAAATGACCTCTAATCCACCTCCCTTTGAAAATAATTTTGAAGAGCAGCACCCCTTGGATAACCCTAACATCAACGAAGATGAAGAGGAGTTATAATCCTTGGATTCTCCAACCCCTTGTCATGATGCCTTTGGAAGAATAATCTTTAGATCCCTTAATAACATGATAAATTTCTTGACTGATCATAGAGATATTGCATAAAAAATACTTAGGGATAATAACAACAATAAAACTACCTCCATGGGAGAAGATTCACTCTTGGATTTCCCCTAATAACCTCATTTTAATTCAATGCCTTTTAATCAATCCAATGCAGATATTTATCAAACAAATACAAATATCAATCAAATAAATACAAATCTTAGTCAAAACACCTCATGAATTAATGCATTTATTATCAATTTTATGGACTCTATTTCTCCTACTATCACCTCCTCCACGGTTGTTGGGATGCAAGATATCCCAATATATTTTTGATATCATGTATCCATGTTGCCTATTGAGGAAATTTTATGGGTTAACATAAATCGTCCCATAGCCCAACCACCTAGCACAAGTTATATCTCTAACTCATAGGTACTTACTAGTATACCTCTTCCCATTCCTTTTGCTAACATTTGTTCCTTTAGTCCTATTAGCATGCATATGACCTTTCCTCAAAATCGCATTCCATCTATTCCAAACCTTTCTTCCATCAGACCTTTCATTTCAAGTGGCTAGAGGATAAGCCATGTAATACCATCTTTAGTGATGCATGCCCCAACTTCTCAACCTTACTCCTACATCAATCCTAAAGATTCTCTAATTTTATTGCACTACGTCATATGCCATCAAACCCCATTTCCTCCAAAATACAAACTCTAACCTCCTAATTGGAGTAACTTAAACAATAAATGGATTCCCTCCAAGAGTGTTTTTCAAGCCACAAGTATTCTTATGAATATTTGTGCAATCAACCTTTAGATCCTATTGTATCTAGTCATCCATTCTCAACCAATTTTGAAATACCCAAAATTCAAATGTATAAGGGAAAAAAGACCCTATCAATAACCTTAGACTCTTTAGGACAACCTATAACGACATAGCTTATGACAAGATGTTGCTAAAAATATTTCCCAAGAACCTTAGCAGTCCCACCTTGGAGTGGTATTACCAAATACCATGATATTTCCTCAATAGCATTTTGTCGAAATGTTTGTTCAACAATTCTCAATCTACACCAAGGAAAATATCACCATTAGTGATATATATAAACTCAAACAAGCTAAGGATGAAGGATTTATAGACTTCTTAGCTAGGTATTGAGCTTTAGTAGGGAGACTCCAATACACTCTCTCTCAAAAGGACCTCATATACATCTTTATAGGCAATCTCCATGAGCAACTAGCCTTTTACTTATAGATTGTAGGCACTAGCTCTAAGAAGTAGAAATAAAGTATTTGTGGAAAAGCACTTATTTTGAATTTTAGTGCAATGAAATGAAATGTGATTGAAATGCAATGTAATGCAGCCAAAATAAAATGTAATGAAATACAATTGAAATGTAATAAAATATGCCTAACGTTGGAGTATATTACATTATTTGGTACATGCTAATGTACCCCCATGGTACCTTCATGGTACACCTTGTAAATTTTAGACTAGGGTCAAGTATTAAATTAGAGTGTGAGAAAATATTATCTAAGGTAATAATGTGCAATAAAAGCACATGTCATGTGAGTAAGTGTGCAAGTGTGATGTGTGTATATGTGCACAAGTGTCTTATATGTAAGTGTGCACAAGTGTCCTTAGATTAGAGAGTGCTAAGTGAAGAGTCATGTGTATGCAAGTGTTAGTAGAGAAGCCAAGAGTCATGAGACTTGGCATAAGGAAAGGAATAGTCAAGTAACTAAAGAGTCACTCTACAATGGCTAAATATTACTATATGGAGGAGCATATCTCACATATATTTCATATAGCTTTCATATAGCACTCATATAATATTCATATAGCAAGCATAACATTCATAGCGAGTATAGAGAGTGTTGTTATCATCATTGTAAGAGAGTTTATGATACATTTGTAAGAGGAAGAGGAGTAATAAATATTGCATACATTTGAGCAACTAATATTGTAAGTTGTGCTACATGCTTTGTACATGTATGATTTAGGCTATTACATTCATATTTATGCTTATTAATGAATGTTAGTTGATATATTATAAGCCTTGATTTACATATTAGTTGGCTCATATTATTCTTATTTACATCATTATATTGATCTTACTATATTGTGACTATCATATATTTGATCCTATGAATTTTATCTTGTGAGTTTACATTAATATTAAGGCTTCAAAAGCCATCAATTTGAAACACAATGTAATAAAATGCAGTTGTCAAACCTTAATAATTTAACTAAGCACAATGGTGAGGATTCCCAAGCATAACATAATGATAGTTTTAGGCGAAGGAAATACAATTAATGGAAGAGTATTCAATCCAAGATAACATCACTCTATAGATGATAAATGTAGCTTCAATCAACATGTTCATCTTAGACAAAAATATGGCTAGACGACACAATGGTTTGGCAACACTCCTTCGTCAACAACATCCTAGATGGTAGCTATAGTCTTAAATAACATTTATCATGATAGAATGAAGAAATCCTATAATGACATGACATGTTGACAGTCCCTAATGACAATGACTGAGATGACAACTTTACACTCTCATCAGTTCCCTCTGACTTTGGTCTTGGTCTAATGATGACTGCACTCTTAAAGACGATGACTATAACTATAACAACTACAACTTGGATGACGACAACAACTTCAACGACATCTAAGTCTATTGACCTACAACCAATCACTTACACCAAGAATCTAACACTCTAACATACAAGCATCATCACATCATTGGACACACATTGAGAGCAAAAGGATTTGTCTTTCATTATCAAAATAGCTTCCATGGCATACATCTTTGTATTGCAATTGGCTTATCCTCTCATCCAAGCCTATGCACTTCTATATCACAATGTATCCTCTCATGGCAATGTATATTGTATTACATTGTATATCCAAAATGAAGTAGGGGTCCTATTTATAGCCTTGTCTTGGTTATTGGTAGAATGAATTCCCAAGATTACGTTATAAAACTACCTACTTGCCTACTTTAATCACCTCAGCCAACCTTATAATTAATTAAATTATTAAGGTTTGAAAATTGCATTTTATTACATTAAATTTTAGCCACATTTTATTATATTTTAGTTGTATTTGATTACATTTCATTTGGGTTGCATTACATTTCCTTTCAACCATATTTCATTTAATTGCACTAAATTCCAAATAAGTGCTTTTCCACAAACATTTTATTTCTACTTCTTTGAACTAGTGTCTACATTTGTCCTCCCCTTTATATTAGTTGATATCCTTAATGACTTCCTTCTCTGCTTCATCAAGGTTAAACTTGGTTTTGTTGTTTGTTGTGATTGAGGATCATGCACACCTCCTCATTTATCTATTTGTAGCTTTAAGGTTTCATTTTCATCCTTGAGCCTCTTGGCATAGTTGAAGTATTTGGCCCATTCAATACCAAAATGGTTAGCCTTCTCTATTTCTATTAACTTTATCAAGATCTTCTCCCCCCTCTTTGCAAAGGCCTCATTTGCAATTCCCCGCATTAGTGTTGCAATCCTTTCACCTTGCTCTACAATTAGCTTATTTTTGTGCTCTAACTCCTTTAGCATTGTTTTCTCCATTTGTTGCTTAAGCAAGCATTCATATATGAGTTTTAGAAGTTGTTCATCATGTTCCAAAATAATTCTTTCTCTCCCTATCAATTCCTCCTTCATTATGTGCAGTTCTTTCTAGTATTCTTGCATCTTATCAAACTGTTCTTCCAATTTGGTTATGTTATCTTGTATCATCTATTTTTCTTGCTAAAAATTCTCTTTCATAATTTGCAATTCTTAAGCCTCGTATTTCCCCATGGCATACAACTTATTAATTCCAAAAGCTAGCCACTACACTAAGTATGCCCAAAAATTCATTTGAGCGTACATTAGGAACAATTATAGTGCATGTTCTTTATACTACACCATCTCATCACTCTCTGGATCAGATAAACTATGATGTCCATGTCCATGTATGTATACACTGACTATGTCATCTTGTATCATCTATTTTGCTTGCTAAAATTTCTCTTCCGTAATTTGCAATTCTTGAGCCTTGTCTTTCCCCATGGCATGCAACTTCTTAATTCCAGCAGCTAGCCACTGCACTAAGTATGCCAAAAAATTCATCTAAGCATACATTAGGAACAATTCTAGTACAAGTTCTATGTACCACACCATCTCATCACTCTCTGGAACATATTAACTATGATGTCCATGTCCATGTATGTATACACTGGCTAATTTTGTGTACAATGTTGGCACTCCTTCTAACAATTTCCTTACCCCTTCCATGGTTTTGATACTACTCATCTGCAACTCCCATGGTTACTCTTGATATATGGTAGTAATTTCAACTCTCCACTATCATTTTTGGTTCCATTTTACCAACTTCTTGACTTCATATTTTGTCATTAGTTGCCATTTCTTCCATTGTCCTACACAACATATCTCAAACTCTATCTTCAATATGTCAATTACTTAAGACAACTTATTGAGACAAGTGTTAACTTACCCATTAATATGCACCCCCAAATTTGGTGGTTACCTTAAATTTGGCACTTCGATTAGCACATGCTCACTAATACCATCGTCTGCCTCTTTTGTTATTTCAACTTTAGGTACCTTTTCTTTCCATTTTTTTGATAGATTGATTTATTTCCTTGATGCTTTTCCCTCAATAATTACTTAATCAAATTCCTTTGCCAATCTGCTTTGTTTTTTGTTGTCTTTCCCTTCATATTTGCAAGAGATTTCACTCTTTTATGGATCTAATTTATACTGTTCTAGTAGTTTTTGTTGCTCCAACTACTCGGACTCTACCTCCTTCCATTATTCTAACATCCTCATTAGTTTAGTTGAATTTTACTTTTTTCACATTTCCACAAATGTGACTATTTTTCAATATCATAGCTCCTCCTTGATGGATGTTTCTTAAAAATAGGGTACTCCATGTAGTGGGGATAATGACATTGAATCCGTTCATTGAGCTTCTACCAAAAAATTAGTTTCTCCAATTTTTATGTCCTCATTTTTATCCTTTGTTCCCTTATGAACAATATCGTCTATCGAAAGCTCCTTGTCATACTAATTTCCTACTATAGCTCCTGCCTTTATATATTCCAATATTTCTCATGTTCATTGGTGCACTTCTTCCAAGGTTTGTTGTATTCTGTCCACTACAACTTGTCCCCTTGCAATCTGTTGCATCATTATTTGTTGGACTAAAATTTGTGGTGGAGACTGCAACTCTTCTAGCAACACAAATTTTCTTTTCTTTTTTAGGAGTGGTTTTTCCCTTGATGATGTTATCGCCTGCTCTTAATTGTGAAGAGGTTCATCCAAGAATGTTTCCCATTTGAATATCTACTTTGCCATTGGATTCTTCTTTAGAGTGTTCCTATTTTTCTAAGGTTGTGTATTCATCCACCTCAACACCGTCAATGCTAACTTTGGCAATTCTTTGAGAGGATCCAATCCAGGAATCTCCACTTTCTCTTGAGATGCTGCATTAAAAAATAAACCAATAACATGAAATATGATTAACAATTTCTTCATGGTACACATCAAGAAAGACTTAATGCATGATGATAAGTAAGTTACCCAATCATAGGCTTTACCCTTATCTTTTCCTTGCATATACGGTATCAACCAAATGGGTAACTTTAAAACCCTTTGTTCTCCAAACAACCTTGCTATAATCATGTTCATGATGCATTGTAGCCTTACATCCTTCAACCGATGTTGCTTAACTCCTTTACTTCCATGTGACATCAGTGTTTGCACCTCATCCTTGTCCAAAGTTGTTACACTCTAAATTAGTAGCCTACTCCTCTTGGATTCTACTTATTTAACAATTGGACTCCCTTGTCTTGGCAGTCCAAATGTCCTCCAAATATTTTCTCTAGAGAAAATAATAGTTAACTACCTACTCTCCACTCGTACTTTGCTTCCATTCTTCTTTGGAACGTAGGTTTCCAACATCTACAACAAGTACTCTTTGAACAAATATTTATCAAAATTTGGTACTTGTAGGATAAAATTTACTCCTAGTTCCTACAACTTTTGTCAAAACACATAATCTGTTAGGATTTTTTCCTATAATGTTTGGCAATATTCTTTTGTGGAGTGTATCCACATTATATCTTTTAGGGGTACTTATTCTTTCTTATTATACTTGGTATAATGTTCTCCTCTTGACATCATGCTTGCCTTCCTTGAGTCTACTCCATATCATAATCATACTCATGTTCAGTTGCTCCACTTTCTCAGCAATGTCCTCCTTGCCTATACCTTATTTGTTATTTGGACGTAAAATTTTGTGATGTTCTTTGTTGCTCTTCATATCTGATTCTGTCATGAATAGAAGATCTCCAATTCATTTCAACTTTGGTGTCTAACATCACTTCTAATGATCTATTTTTTAACCTCTTCCTTTAGACGGTGCTTGCTCGACTTTGATGATGCTCTCACTGCTTATGAGGATGATGACTATGATGACACTGCTTATGATGGTAGTTTGTGGTGGCAATCTTCCTTATCAACATTTGTGATGGTAGTCTATGATGATAGTCAATGAGAGCACCATATGATAGTCTTTCTTATCGACATCTATGATGGGACTCACTTGCCAATGATAGTTTCTAGTCAAACAATATAGGCATTTTTGTCGATGGCATGGTCTTTCGATGACCAACTCCTTTTGCAATCTTTAGAAGAATTTCTCCAACGATAGCACTTCAACTTTCCTAACCTAAAATGTCACAATGTATATAGAAAATATTCATCCCTCTAACAATAGTTTCTTCAAAAATCAGCCTCTATCAGTGTTTTCCAATAGTATCCCTAACTCATCCTCATTTGACTATGAATTTCCTAGCAATTAGTCACCCTTCAGTGCACTATGTATACAAATTTTACGTAAATTTCATAATTATTAGTTGTATTTTATTTTCATACAACTATAGCATCCTCCATATGGTTTATCTATCTTCCTAGTGCATAGGTACTTTCTTTCCTTCAATTTGAAACCCTTGCTTGTTATGGTGTTCCTCCATCTTCTGCAATATTAGCGATTCCTTGAATCACCTTCGACTTTTGCACTTCTCTACTACTCTGCTTGCATTGTGAGTTTTCCTTCCCTATTCATACCTATTTATACTATTTACCCTAGGTAGTTACTACCCATGCAAACGGTTAGCCAACTGCCACTTCATGTTCCAACTATCGCATGATCACCACCTCGTCACCTTGCATGCAATTATCATTATTTTCTCGCTTTTGTATTTTTCTACTTTTTGCCTTCAATCCTTCAAAGGCTTTCTAATGTTCCTTTATCCACTTGAAAGGAACATTCTTGCACATAAGGGCATCCAACAGATGAGTGATTTATGAGTAATTCCTTATAAACCTTTTGTAGTAATCCATTGTTCCTAGGAAGGTCTTAGTAGAACTTATATTGTATGACACTTCCATTTACAATACGACTTGTATCTTATTTGGGTCATTCTTCAGTCCTTCCTTACATATAATGTACCCCAACAACTTGTTCTAAGGAACAAACAACATTCACTTTCCAGGATTTAATGCTAGTCAAGCTTTCTAACACAAGCTCATACATTATTCCAATGCTTTAAAATGTTTAGTTGTCTTTTCATAAAAGGACCAATCATCTAGGAAAGCCTTGAAATTTCTTATGAATATTTAATAAAATATTCTTTGAAAAGTGGCAGGTGCATTACATAACCCAAATGACATTTGATTGTATGCATATATGTCGTTATCCACTACAAAAGTTTTTTTTAACTTATCCTCCTTGGTAATATTGATTTGGTTATAGCCTGAAAATTTATCAAAAAATTAATAGATCTTGTGCCCTGCTTCTTCTTCCAATATGGAGTCTATTAATGGGATAAAGAAGGAATATTTTATAGTTACAACATTCAAGATTTGAAAGTCCATACAAATCCAAATCGGGTTAGCTTCTTTTTTCAACATGATCACTATCGATGATACCCACTCACTATAACTTTGAAGATAACATGTGCTTCCAACATCTTCTCGATCTTGACATTCACTAGAGTTGCATATTTTAGATTCCTCCTATATGGTCATCTCCTCATAGATTGTGCACCCACAATCAAAGGAATTTGGTGTACTCATAACTTTTATAGTATTCCTTTTAGATTCTTATAGGTCCATGCAAATACATCTTTGTACTCCATAAAGATTTTGAAAGTTATTGCTTTCAACACAGGGTCCCATTCATCTCCATAGTGTATGATTTCTTTTCTCCTTCTTCACCAAGGTTTGTTTGTACCATATTTGGTCCTTCATATTTCACCTTATTTTGTTCTTTTATTGCTTTGAGTACATCAATTGGGTGAGTTTGTTTACCTTAAATGATTGCATCACCAATTATTTACTCAAGCAAATATTTTTGGAAATTTATAATTTTCTCTTTCTTCATCCTTATTTTCTATGGATTTCCTTCAACTACTTTCATTGACTTATTAATTATCTTCCTTCCTTTCATCCCAGATGATAAGGGAATTATATTATTTTGACTACTTCATATTCTTCCATTTGCCAATGGATAAGTCCCTTATCATCATCTTGCTCATCTTTCGTATAATCCTCTAGTGCCAACACTCCATCCAATTCGTATCTAGATTGTTCGTCTAATTATGAGCTTCCTAATTCATCTGAAGTTGCTATATCCTGAATTATTAACTAAGTCTTCAAATTTATCATATATTTGTGTTGGACCTTTTTGAAAGTAATAAATTCCTTCTCGTAATTGTGGATCACTTTTTCCACTATTAGTCATCCATGTCCTAGCAATGCATCATAGGCTAGTTTTTGCATTGCAATTACTATAAAATTTAGGATGAAGTCTGAATCAACTATTCTTACTTTTTTATTTGTTAGTACACCTTTCATTTCTATTCTGTACTGATCCACTTTGTACAACTAAAAAATTTAGAGACCATAAAAATGGTGCCCCAGTATCCTTCCATGTCTTATTTGGGATGACATTGACACTCGATCCTCCATCTACAATCACATGTATTAGCTTATGATCTAATAGCTCCATATGAATCAAAGTTGACTTCTTCCTTGCTTCAATCATCAATACTGTAGGATCAAATGAATTGGTCTTGCTTCATTATGGTGATTTATCTCGATTTATCTATCTTCTTGGTCCTTTCTATTTATCCTACGTTTACATACAACTATGGTATTGCACTAAGTAAATTGGATACTTTTACTTCAACTATCGTATTTTATACTTGTGTTGCCAATCGTTATGTTGATAATTTCTTACTCAATGTTCCCTCAAGTTTCTTCAAGTATTTCTCATGGGGTAACCATTCTTGCTTTGTTTTATTGAGTTCTTCCTTTATCATGTCATGGGAATCCTACCATCGCTCCTTCTCCTTGGCAGGATTTGGGTATTGCATTATCTTCCTCGCTTATGTTTTTGTCATTGCTAGCACTTGCTTCTATTTCTCTTAATGGTATATTGATTCACAAATGTCAATAAATTTGGCATTTTGTGTCCCACTAGTACTTGTTTTATTTGGGCAATTTAGTTCCTTATGATTGTCAGGTCCACACCATCTACAAATATGGGTTACATTATCTCCATTTTTACTTCCTACTATTTGTAGCTTGGGATAATTCTTTGTGAATTGTCCTTACTCTTGGTAATTTTGACACTAGATGATTGGTCTCCCATATGAATCATATTGTAATTGACTTTTGACTCCTTGTCAATTACCTTGGTATTGCCTTCTTCCTCAATGTTTATTCCTTAGCTTCCATTGGTTGCACTTTATCCATTCCTTGGAGTATTTGTTTTTTCTTCTTCTTGTACTATCATGATCTAGTGCCTTACTTCCTTTAATTTAAATAGACATTTGATAATAAAATGTCCTACTATATTACATATATTACAATATGCATTTTTAGAAAAACTTACATTGGTGTGTCCTTTAGACTTATAATCTGAACACTATATGTATTTTTGGTCCTTCTTTACTTTACCTTTGACTTCCTTTATCATCTTGTCAAATTCCTTTCTCATATACTAGATAGCACTTTGTTCATTGTAATTGACATCATTATCCAAGTCCTTACTCCTTGCATGGCCTATAATTTTGGTCAATGTCTATTTCACATCTCTCCAAATTTATTATCTTCTCCAATGCTTCTTTGTATGTAAAATATGGTACAAAATTCTTCTTCCTATATTTAGAAAATAATCCATTAATAAGCTATCTCTTAACTAGACCATTGGCTTGTGGCATCTCCATTTTATTAGTGAGTTATTTGAATCTCTTGTTGTAGGACTTGACCTCCTCATCTTTCTTTTGATTTATGGATTATATATTTGTAATGATCTTTGTATCATCTCTCAAGGGTTATAATTATTTTTTGAATTCCTTTATCTTAGTGTCCCATTCACCAAAGGCCTTTGTACCTTCTAATTTTGGGTACCAGTTTATTGTGATGTCTCATAACGTAGTAGGAAACAATTTCAACCATTCATCAGGTTGCCTTACCCCATTTGCTTTCCAAATGATGGTGCAAGTACCTATGTGTCTTGCTAGATCTTCTTTCCCTTCTCTAGTAAAGGGTGGGCATTTTTGCTTGCTCACTTTATTTGCAACATTCACCATTGAGTGGTTTTCCACTTCCTTGTCACTTGGTGATGGCTCCCTTGGGATTTCAAATCAATCCTTTCTTGTCATTGGTGGCTCTACTTGTTGTTCTTATTCTCATGCTTTAGTCCTAAGCACTTCTTCTGCTCCAAATAGTCTTTGTCCAAATTCTTGTGCATTCTCATGACACACTTTTTATGTTAGCATCTTCATTTACACAAATATTTCTTTTGGCTATTTGGTGTTGCTCTTTTTACACTTCATTATCCATTATTAGTAATAATTTTTTACACCTTTCACTCTCTTCCCTCATATTATTGTCTTCTCGAGTATTCTAATTTTGCTCTACTTCCTGTTACATAAGATCTTCTCTTAATTGCACACCTTGGTTAGCAAGTCTTTTCCTTCTTCTCATAGGTTGCTTTGAAGTTCTTGATTCCTCCTTCATTGAATGAACAACCTCGAATCTGTCATTCACTTATTTGTTCATCACACTTACTAAGCCTAATGCTTTCTTCTCTATCAATCCATAGTTGATTAGGCAATGGCACCAAATATAGCATAATGATGAGGATTCCTAGGGATGAGGGATTGATAATTTTAGGCTAAAGGAATGCAATTAATGGAAGAGTATTCAATCCAAAATGACATCATTCCTTAGATGATAAATGTAGCTTTAGTTGACATATTAATATTAGACGATAACGTAGCTAGACGACACACTTATATCAATATATTGAATTGACAATACTCCTTAGTCGATAACATCCTTGATGATAACAGGAAAGAAAGAAAGAAAGAAAGAGTGTCGCGATGTCGCGACATGGTGAGCAAGAAAGAAATAGTGTCATTTTTTGGCGATAAGTTAATCTTGAAGGAAGAAGGGTCACTTTTTGGCGATAAGTTAAGCTCGAAGGAAGAAGTGTCGCGATATCGTGACATGTCACATTATCGCGACCAAAAAAGAAGAGAAAGAGCAAGTGGGAAAAAGTGTCGCGATATCGCGACATGTTGTGTTTTCGCGACTAAAAGAGAAGAGAAAGAGCAAGAAAGAAAATGTGTCGCGATTTCGTGACATGTCATATTTTCGCGACCAAAAGAGAAGACTAAGAGCAAGAAGGAAAAGTGGCACAATATCGTGACACATCGCATTCTCACGAACAAAAAAGAAGTGAAAGAGGAGGAAGGAAAAAGTGTCGCGATTTTGTGACATGTTGATGAAAGAAAAAGTGTCGCGATATCGTGACATGGAAAAAGTGTCGCGATATCGCAACATGCTTAGCAAGAAAGAAAGAGTGTCGTGATTTCGCGACATGGTGAGTAAGAAGGAAATAGTGTCATTTTTTGGCGATGTGTTGAGCTTGAATGGAAAAGTATCACGATTTCGTGACATGTTGGATTCTCGCGGTCAAAAGAGAAGAGAAGAACAAGAAGGAAAAAGTGTCGCGATATCGCGGCATGTCGGTTTATCTCGACCAAAAGAGAATAGAAAGAGCAAGATGGAAAAAGGGTCACGATTTCGCAACATGTCATCCTATCGCGACCAAAAGAGAAGAGAAAGAGCAAGAAGGAAAAGTGCCGCGATATTGCTACATGTCGCATTGTCGTGACCAAAAGAGAAGAGAAAGAGGAGGAAATAAAAAGTGTCACGATTTCGCGACATGTGGAAGGGTGTAGCGATATCGCGATATGTCACTGTTTTGCGACCAAAAGTGAAGAGAATAATCAAGAGGAAAATATGTTAGGATATCGCGACATGTCAGATTTTTGTGACCAAAAGAGAAGAGAAAGAGCGGGATGGAAAAGTGTCGCGATATCGCGACATGTCGCTTTTTCGTGACCAAAAGAGAAAATAAAGAGGAGGAAGGAAAAGTGTCATGATATCCCTACATGTCGCAGTTTCGGGACCAAAAGAGAAGAGAAAGTGTTAGGAGGCGAAAGTGTCGTCCGCCTGTGTTCTGAGGTGTGGGTCATCTTTTGTAAGGGTGTTGCTCTTTGTTGGCGGTGTAACCTCAGTAGGGGGCTAAGGCCAGATTGTCCCTATTGAGGCCTTGTTTCGATTCAGCTTTGTGTTGTTGTGGTAATAGGTTTTGGGTTAACCTGTAAAACCTGGTTATATTGAATTTGTACCTTACCAAAAAAAAAACATCCTTGATGATAACTAAAATCTTAGATGATGCTCATCATGTTGTCATGTCATCATAAGATGTCATGATGAGTGTCATATGAGATTGTGGCTGTCATTGAGGATGTTGTCGATTGAGGAGTATCGCCAGGCTAGTGTGCCAACAAAAGTATGTCATCTAGCCATATTGTTGTCTAAGATCTATTTGTCAACTAAAGATACATTTGTCGTCTAAGGAATGATTTCATATTGGATTGAATTCTATTTCATTAATTGTATTTCCTTTGCCTAAAATTATCATTTCCTCATCCCTGGAAATTCTCACCATTGTGCTATAGAGACAACAAATATATCTTTTTTGAAAATATGGTTGATATGGCCAAACACGTAGAGAATGCTCTCCTTAAAAGAAGGTAGCTAAAGGTTAAAAAGGAGGTAAAAAAATCATCCTCCATGCAGAAGTACCAATATAATAAAAAACCTGTTGTAGTTGATGGAGTAACACTCTCATTAGACCAACAACATAAATGTTGCAACAACCCTTCAAAAAATTGCCTTATCAAATAACAAAAACCTAAGAGTAAACAAAATAAATTAGATCAAACTCCCTTCACCATACTAAAGCAACTTCTTGAAGCCAATATGGTGGAACTTCCACTTATCAAGCCTATAGACTTTGAGAGAGAAAAAGCTCATTTGTTCCACCCTCACAAGCATTGTACTCTTTTCATTACACTAATGACCATGTAAACAATAAATGTAGGGGCCTTAGGAATCTAAATCAAGACTTAATATATAATGCCAACCCATCTTTAGTAGTTCTGACTCCCAACCTTCCTCGAATCAAGATATTAGAATTTTTCAAGATCCATTATGACCATAGCCAAAAGGCAAGGAACCATGTTCACTACAAGAACGTCCCACCTCCAAATCAAGGTATGGTGGGAACACTCCATCCTTTTGATCGATCTTTCCCATGAAGCAACATTAAAATCCTTTGTTTCTTAATTTTTATTTATTAATTCCTTTGCAAATATATGATGCATTAAGGTCCTTAACCTTAAATATTCAACTTCATAAATATGGAGATCAAGTTTTCTAATCTAAACAATAATAATCAAGCTTTATTGGACCTAGCCAAACTCCCTCCATCTCCTTGAAACTTAGTCTCACCCACTAGGAAGGGTCAAAAGATGTAAATAAGAAGTTGCTCCTTAATTTGTGTCGATTCTACCAATGATGAACAAACTTTCAACAATAATACTTACTTGATCAAACACAACATATATCATGCTACTTATCAAACTTGCATCCCATCCCAAGGCAGATGCTTTCAAACATGGGATATCAAGACAAAGGACTAGGCCTTCAAGAGTCGAGCATTAGACAAAGTTTGAAGATCTAAGCCCAACTAGGATGTTATAGGATATGGTATATCCCTAGTCACAATGATCCTCTTCCTACTTCATTCTAGTCCAATAATGATAACAAAGTTAGCTTTACTTTTGGGCTTCCACTATGATACCATTTCTATAAACAAATTGAGTTGGGATGAGATAAATGAGGATCCCTCACTCTTACTAGGTCCTAGCTCCTTTTGATTCACAATTTTCAATAAGTATAAATATCCTAACCTTAGCTTTCCCAAAACATAATGCCTCTTAGTAGATATTATATTTGAATTTGCATGAGTTTCCATTGGCTGCTTGTTCATACAACTACTTGTATGCATGCTACTTGATTTTATTTTGCTTGCCTTTCATATATACTTGTATGCACATGCTTGTGACTACCTGGATTACCTCTTGCATATCGAGTCAAGAGATCCATGATGATGCAAATGATGATCCTGGTCAAGATAATTCATAGTGCATTGCACTTGCACTAGGTGACTGATGTGAGCGGGCTTCCATCCCTATCTTTGCAAATCAAATAAGGTATTCATGCAATATAATACTCACAATTTAAATTCATACTTATCAACGTGGATCCATCCACTTAAATCGTCTCTCTCTATTTATCTAAAATCACCTATCTCCATTAACTCTATAGTTTAAGCTGATTTGTTTACCCATCATATCTATCACTTCTTCTAAACTACGACTTCCTTGCCACATGATGGATATTTTGGGTTTCAAAAGTAGATATGGAATAACCTCCCTATAATTTCACTATTATAATCCCATCATTCTTAACAACCTTATAGACTTGCTAGGCAACAGACCTACATCTCTCATTTTCTCACAAGTTTATAAAGCACCAAGAATAATCTATCATTTAATCTCTTTCGATCATCTTGTCAGTGATGAACACTACGAAACTCATAGCATATATTGTAAATTACTTTCTTCTATTCATTATTGGCTACATGATTAACATTATGATAATCCATGGTTATGATAGCCTAATCAATATCTTGTCATGAGCTACATGATTGATACCACAATCCTTTGTAGGTAATGATAGCCCTATCCATTTCTCTTTCTTCTATTTTATCATTGGCTACATGATTGATACCACAATCCTCTATAGTGATGATAGCCCCATTAATCTCATCACTTGCCCTCCTAACATCTTATGCTTTGGGATAATCGATCCACAATAAAATGTTCTCCCTACCAGGGACATCATTCATTGTTATACCAATACAACATAAGTCATTTACAACACTCCTCTAAAAAAAATTGATTCAAATAAAGATGCCCTAGGACTAAAGAGAAAATCAATATAAATAAAAATACCCCAAGGCTATGTAGTAAATATAATCAAAGTACCCCAAGTCTATGGGGAAAATCTACATCACTACGTCCCAAGGCTAGCAGGATCATCATTCATAAAGTCTTCAAATAGGTAGAAATTAGCCCTTAAATGTATGAATCAAACCATTAGCCCTTGATTCTTAAATAGATGAATCACATGAAAGCCTCAAATAAATGTTGGATTTTAAACCAAACTTTCTCAAGTCCCAGTATTAATTAAGCCACATTATCTCAGGTCTAAATATAATTAATCAAGAGCATAATAAAATATAGAGAAATCAAAGTATATACTGGCCAATATAAATTATAATAACATTCACTATAATATCAAATACAAATGTAAATTGCCAAAATCATTAATGTACAAGCATGTAATATAAAATTGCTTAAAATTTGTATACAAGCTTCAATATCTTTGCTTGCTATTATGATCGTTATGGAATATTTTTGCAATACATTGTATGGAGTTTTATCTCCATAATATAGACATAGAAAGATGACTATTCAATACTTGACTATTGCACTCCTCACATATCCTGGAGTTGCAATATTTCCTATTCTTTACATAAGACAAGACTCTCATGTCCTTTGGCTTTTCATCTTGCCACTTGTATACAAGACTCTTTACATGCATACTTAACTCTATGATACTTGCACACTTCTACATGACACTCTCCTACATGCACTCCTAATACATGACACTTGTGCACATTCTCACACTTACATACATGACACTTGTGAATATCCTGTACATAGACACTTATATTATGAGGAAATATCACTCACCTAACCTATAAACTCAAACCCTAATCTATTACGTATCTACATTTGTACCATAAAGGTACCTTGGGGGTACATTTGCATGTACCAAATAATGTAATATTCTCCAACACCCCCTTGTATTATATTATTTGGTTTTTGAAGACTTTGGTCTTCAATTTTTGTCCCCAATCTTCAATCTTGATTCTTGCTCTTGTTCTCAGGCTTTTTCCGTGCTACTGCTTTAGATCATGGCATTCTCCTTCCTCTTAAATTTTATGATCTTAATATTTTGTTTATTTATTCTATTATTTTATGTCCTAGTCTTGATCTTGCCTTGTAGTATCTCTGAAGTCTTTTCTCCTGTATCCAATTTTTCTATAATATAGAAATATTTAAATATTTTTCATGATTGTTTTTGTATTAATATTTTTACTATGAGATCTATGAATTCATTTTCTTTTGTTTCTAAATATTCAATTTCTTAAATTTCTTGAACTAAGTTCCCTTTTTTATTTTCTTCTCTTAATTGTAACTAATGTTGTTGTTGATGACCATATCAATATCGAGGTTGATATTGAGGTTGATATTGATGATGTGGTTGTTGACTATATCGATATTGAGATTGATATTGTCTTTTTTGAAGAGACTTATTTATTTGATTCCTTTGATTAATGTTCATCTAATTTTGCTAATTTATATTTCCTTGATTCAAAGAATTATATTTACAAAAGTTTGTACTCTGACCCTTTCTTTTACATATATGATAGAATCTTGATTTCTATTAAGATTGATACTTTGATGTTGTAGCAATATTACTTCGTATATTTTCTTCAAATACCAAGGCATTATTAGTCATTTCATTTTTTACTAGATTTTCAACTTTATATTCCAAAGAATATTGACTAAATCATCAAATATGGTTTATTTACTTAGTACTTGTAAAGAAGTAACTAAATGTTTATAACTTTTTGGAAGTTCTCTCAATGTAACTTGAACAAGAAATTTATCTTCTACCTTTTCTCCTAGAGTCAAAAGTTTTACCTTTATATTTGCTACTTTTCAAAGAAAGAGTTCTATACTTTCTCCACTATTAACCTTTAAGGAATATAATTGGGATTGTAGATTCAAAATTGTTGCTTTGTATTTTTCTTCAAATATTTTACATAATGTATTTCATGCATATGTAGAAGTTTTTGCTTCACTTAAATATGGTTGTATTTCATCAATTATTCCAAACGTAATTAACATGAGTGCCTTTGCATCACTTTCTTCTAATTTTTGTATTTCTCTTTCATCTTCATTGGGTTTTTTTCTTTGTTCCATTTACTATTTCCTAAAGTTTTTCTACAGTAAGAATTGATTTAATTTTGTTCTTCAATGATGCAAATTTTGTCCTTTCAAGAGTTGGGTTAGAAAGGAAAACTTTATTGTTTGACATAATGGAACTAATTCAAATTTGCAAAATTTAAAAATTTCAAAAAAATTTAAGTAGCAAACCTTTTATCTCCATACTTTATTAAATTTGCAAACTTTCAAAAATATTCAAATTTCAAAATTTCCCTAATTTTCAAAACTTCAAATCTTCCAAAAAACCAAATCTTCAAATTTCAAATCTTCTTCAAATTCTAATTTTTGAAAATCAAATCTCAAAAATCAAATCTTAAATTCAAAAATTTTAAATCCTATTTAAAGTAGAAAACCTTATCACTCCATAATTTAATAAATATTAAAAAACTCAAAAATTGAAATATTAAATTTCAATATATTGTAGAAGTCCTTATAACTCCCACTTAAATATTTTCTTCTAAAAAGTTGTATTCCTTTTATCTCCCACTTATTAAAGTTCTTGATATTTAATTTTTTTTAAACAAACTCTTCACTTAGGACATTAATTAATCATTTAATAAGATAATGTTACTTACCTCCAACTGGCAGAACAATCCAGGTGCATAAATGATGCTTTAAAAAATGATGAACACTCCTAACAAAGATGTTATGATTACAATATAATACTCCAAAAATGTTACTCCAATGGATTCTACCTCTTTTCTCTCATGCTCATTCAAAAATGCATTGACTCTCATAAAGCACACAATTAACTCGTTCACATTCGTGTTCTTTTGGATTCAATAGCTCCTTGTTAGTTGTGCTGTTTACTCAGGTTTGGCTAGCTATATTGGCTCCTATTAGCACTGGCTACTACGTCTGCTTAGGTTTCTTTTAGTTTGGCTAGTTGTGATGGCTCTTGTTTTAACTAGATACTATGTCTTCTTAGGTTCCTTCTAGTTTTGTTGGCTACAATGACTCTCATTAGCACTAGTTGCTACGTCTACTCAGGTTCCTTTTGGTTTGGATGGCTATAATGGCGCACTAGATGCTAGATTTATACTATTATGCTCTATATATTAGATCTTTGTTGTATCCTTTATAGATGTTGGATTCTTTGGTTACCCTATGAAAGCATTGGCTCTGTGATTAGCCATTGTATATACACTGCCTCTTTGGTCAGTAGTTGTGTAGGCACTGGCTCTCCAATTAGCTATTATATATACACCTCTTTGGTTAATTGCTATGTAGGCATTGGATCTTCATATAGATTCTATCCTCTTAGAGATATACTTGGCCACTGTCCTCTTATAGACACTTCCAATATTACCTTATGGACACTTCTATTCTTTCCTTCTCTCCTATAAGGCTTCATGCTCTCAAGCATCACGTTCTTAGGGAACATGTTCTTCTATGTAGACTTCATGTTCTAATAAAATGTGTTCTTATATGTAGGTCTCACATTCTTACAGAACATGTTATTCTATGCAGGTCTCACATTCTCTCAAAACGTGTTCTTTTATGTAGATCTCATGTTATCTCAGAACGTGTTCTTCTATTTTCTCTACACTAGGTAGACAATAGTGCTTTTCTATGGCTATGTGATGCAGTTCAACTTTTGATTTTTCTTTAAATATAATAGCTACACTTTGAACATTAGCTTAAATCACTGCTTAATAATAATAATCTTTCAATATATCATGTAGAAAGCTTATTTTTATTTCTACTATACTTTGGATTTTATCCGAGTTTTCTTTTATCCTTCTACACTCTCTTTCTAAGATTCTTCTAATATTTTGGAAGCTTGTATTGCTTCTATATTTTTTGGAAGCTTTGATGCTTCTCTATTCTCTAGAAGCTTTGATTCTTCTCTATTCTCTGGTGTCTCAAGTTGAACAATGTGATTCTCCTCTTTTTAGAGAATCCAACTATTATCAAGGTGACTTTGAATGTCCCCGCACATCCAATTTTCTTTCCAGTTGGCTCTTAATCAATTATGGTTGAGTCCTATATCTTCACTAGTTTTCATTGAACTAAGTGGATAGACCCTAGCATCCAAATCAAGGTGAATTTTATTTGTCCCCTCAATATCTACTATTTCAAACATTTAAAATAGAGTCCAAGTCTTCACTACTTTTAAAGTGGTCAGAATCCAATATAATAGTGGCTCTAGAATATGACTTTATAAAAAATGGATAGAGTTAAGCAGTAACTCTAATACCACTATTGTCTTTTAATCCAATCTATATCAAGTCCCAATATTAATTAAGCCATAATATCTCAGGTCTAAATATAGTTAATCAAGAATAGAATAAAATATAGAGAAATCAAAGTATATATTGGCCAATATAAATTATAATAACATTCAAAATAATATCAAATATAAATGTAAAGGGCAAAAATAATTTATGTACAAGCATAAAATATACTTATAATAAAATTGCTCAAATATTGTATACAAGCTTCAATATTATTGCTTGCTATCGTGATCGTTACAGACCATTTTCCTGTACATTGTATGGAGCTTTGTCTCCATAATATAGACATAGAAAGGCGACTCTTCAATACTTGACTGTTGCACTCCTCACACATCTAGGAGTCACAACATTTCCTATTCTTTACATAAGATAAGACTCTCATGTCTTTGAAGGACATCTTCATCAAAGGAATCGACTAAGAGTGTGGGACAAGCCAAACATCAACCACTGGAACACTGGACCAACCTAGAGTGATCGAATGTGAGGGAAGAGATGATGATCCAGTCCCAATCCTAGAACCTATCAACAAGATGTAGTTCTCCAGGTGATAACTAAAGTACTAAAGTGACTACAAGGACAACCTAAGAGGTAACACATGATCTAAGACATTAATGATGAATGATCATGGAGATATAATCATAGATATTTCCTACATCCATCTACGAATATCTAGGGTTGCCAAATCATCCATTATTGATGTCAACTAGCCTAGGCAAAATTTAAAATTCAAATTTTAAAATATTACATGGATTTTGAAGGGATTTTGTCCTCTTTTCTCTTATAAATGTCTCTCTTCTTCTCATTGTAAAGAATCAAAATCCATCCATTCTTATAAGGGGTGAATTCCTTCATTCTCTCCTATGTCTTGGCCTATCTTGAGCCTTGCATAGCTGGTGGAGGGGTTTTTAAACCTCTTTTCTTTGCATGTATGTAATTCAAAGTTCACACTAATAAAAATTTGTGACTAATTATGAAACCCCTATCCTTTCTTTGGTGTGGATGTTTTATTTTATTGCATATTCCTGGAAAGACTTGTGTTTCTTGTGCATTGTTAGTCATTGCGCATGTGTTCACTTCAGCCTGCCAAGGCACAGGGGGATCTTATTATATATTTGGTGCATCGCCATCCATAGATAAGCTAGATAGGCTTTTTATTTCTTGCTTTCTTTTGCTTTATGTAGTTTACATTTACTATCATTTTTCGCTTTTATTTTACTGTTTTCCCTTATTTTTCTTGAAGTTGAGACCCCATAGAGTAGGACTACCATAGAAATGAAGAATATGAGCATCAAAGATCACATTAAAAGTAAGTTTCCAACCTTCGGTAAAAAAACTTAAAGGTCATCCAATGAAATTGCGACCCATGCTCCCTTGAACTTCCCAAGACTAACACCCCCACATGAGGTGTAGGGCACTAGATGCACCTGCTTGGAGAGAGATGAAGAGCAAAAACCACAATCGTGGGGGATCACAACACCCGGGGAGGTGTAGGGGTCACTTTCATCCACTGAAAATACATATCTTCTTCCTTTGGACATATTAAATAATGCTTAAGTACTTGTCCAATAATCAAGATAAAAGACCACTGCTTTAATCTCATAAAAGAATAAAGTCCCTCAAGCATGAGGTGTTAAGGCAATCTAAAATCATAAAAACACAAAGTCCTTTATACACAAGATGTCTAGGCAAACTATCAATGCTTAAGCACTTGTCCAACAATCAAGCACATAGGACAAAACTTATGGGTAAATATATCTATACATATTCCTTTCCTTTCTTCTTCTTTCTTTCATCTCTCATCAGCTATTCCTTTTATCCTGTTTGCAGTTTTGCAATATACCACATTAAAGTATTTTTGATGGATTTTTTTATTGTAATGCGACAAAATATATTAATATTTACATACAATATTTTGATCGGCATAAGATATTGCAGTTATGTTTTATTTTTCTTCTTTGTTTTCTTACATCCTTTTAGCTTGAAAGTAATGGGTGTTTTAAGGAAAAATGGTTGGGAGAATGGATTGGAGACTTTGGTTCGCATTGTCTGTAAAATCGCTGAAAAATGGTGCATAAAGACTAAGTACATAAGATGAAAACTTTACTGAAAAATGAAAGCGCATTCACTCCAACCAAGGGGTGAAAAGCCCTGCGCATTCCCTGTTAAAGCCAAAGAAGGAAAAGAAAATTAAAAAGAAAAGAAGAAGAAAAAAATTTAAAAAAGGATAAAACTTCAAAAAATGGACGAGTAACTACATCACCCGATGTTAAAGTTTTGGAAGAATCGCTTCGCCCCAAGGTTGGGGCGAAGGTTTCGTTCACCCCACTTTGGGGTGAACATCCTAAAAAATCTAAGAAATGCACCTGCCCATAGCGATGAAGACATGTTCGGTGAAAGTCTTGAGTTGTAACGGACTTGGGAAAAATTTGGCTAAAAGGGGATGTGTTCACCCCAAATTTGGGGTGAAAGCTCCATTCACCCCACTTTGGGGTGAACGTTATTGAAGGCAAGGTGTTGAAAAGTCAATGTTGTGTTCACCCCGATGGAGGGGAAAAATCTCCATTCGCCCCTCTTGGGGGTGAACGTACTATAAAAGCCAAATTTTGGGTGAGTGTATCGTGAATGTTGAAGTTGGGCGAGAGCTATAAGGTTTGAAGCGACGTTGAAAAGTCAAAGTCACGTTTGCCCCAAGAGGAAGGTGATGGCCCCTTTTGCCTCTTTAAGAGGTGAACATATATTTAAAGGAGAACATTACAACTATTAGATGCACTTTCACTTGAAATAAATAGGGTGATTGTTGCCATGATCGGGGAAGGAATGTTATCCATGAAATCGATAAATGCACCCTCTCCACTAAGAAATTTAATAAAAAGGGTAAATGTGTATTTGCTTATTGTCAAATTTGGACGAAATGTGTTGCTGACGATGTCACGAGTTTTCAAGAGTGCCCAAAGGTAGACGAATGAGGAACATAAAATGCTTGTGGCGAAGAGAAACTCAGATTGTAGATCTCGAGCAAGAAAGACAACAATATTAAAAATGCAAAGACGATTTTCATGATTTCCAATAAGGAAGCATATTTTCGAGGATGGCAAACATACTAAGTCAATGACCAAGCCCGATAGTTTTCCATGCACCAACACCTAGAAATGCATATTTTCTAGAAGAATTTCCTTAAAAGTTGGATCGTCGCCTCAAAATAAGGATTTTTAGTGACTTCAAGAAGGAATTATCTCACTGATATTCTTGATCTGTGGTCATCCTGTCTCCATGTGCATTTAATGAAAGAGGCGAAATCCTCTATAAATACTACTAAATTTTCATTTTAAAAGGGGGTTAGACATTCTGCAAAAAAACTATTCATGTTTTTTGCATCAATAGAAGATACAGGGCTTCAAAATTTGCAAGTGATCTTGTGTGTGATTTCTTTCTATTTTTATGTATTTCTATCTTATGCTCATATTCATTATCTACTATTTAGTTTAAATTATGCATCTGAATTTGAACATTGTTGGTGAGGGAGTGAGTTATGGAATGCGATCCTGGAGGTTGTTTATGCAAGGTTATAAGTAAATTATGCTACTTTTATTTTATTTAATGCTATTTCAATGCTTGGGTGGACTTCCTATTGCTAGTCTGATCCAAATCCTACACTTCGACCTATGGCTATATTTCCTTTTCTTTTCGTTATTTCCAATTTATTTCCTACAACTCTAGTATTCAACCTATGTAGGATCAGTAAGGGAGCCAAACCTCTCTAAATATTGGCACGGAGGACATTTCTTTCCTCCAACCTTTCAATGTTATTCATGTCTAGGGTGCACAAACGTAGTTTTTGTTAATTAGGTAGATATTTGACCAACAATTTTTGACACGCCTGGTGGAACATCAAAAGTTCCATTTTCAATAGTATTAAGGTCTAATGTTCACCTTCATGCTATATAGTTAGAACATCTGGCGACTCGATTGTACCCAAAAACCTCCAAACATGAGGGCAGCAAAAGTTGTGCTTCATGATTACGAGATAGAAGGCTAAAAATCTTGAAAATTTTATTGAGTTCTATGAACTTGATACCCAAAGGTTAGGAGAGCATCCTCAACTAGTTACATTATACCGTACATCGTCATTACCTCATACATCTCATACAACGTCCATAACATCCTTGCAATTATCTAGTGTGTTTTTTTCCCCTACAAGTCTTGTTAGTACTGCTACTAGCATTCCCTAAGCTCAACCACATACATCAGTTCACATGGCTCAGAATCCACCACCATAGTAGCAACAGCCTCCAAGGCAATTCCCAGCATGGAATTGCTCAGGAGCCTTGAATTTGCAAGCACAAAATCCAATGCCTCAAGCAGCTTTGAAGGCTTTGCCTACTTATGATGGTACTAGTGAAACTGCATATAAGCATATTTAGGATGTGGCTTCTTTGGCTACAATCCATGGCATAGCTGATGAAGACATCATGGTATGATTGCTAGTGTTGTTGCTAAGAGGAAAGTTGTTGTACTGGTATCGATCCTTGCCACCCACCACTATCGCAACATGGGATCAATTGTAAAAACTATTAATCAAGAATTTTCATGAACAAGCTGATCCATTCTCCTTTCTACATCAGTTTACAATGATTCAAAGGCATCCTCAAGAGGAGATAGTTGATTTCAACGTCAGGTTTGCTCGTAGTTGGCAAAGATTTCCTGATGATCTTCGACCTATGCATGAACAAGCTGCTTTCTACTACCTTAGAGCATTCAAAACTGACATTGGCATGGCTATCTAGAATACCAATGTGAACACATTCCCATAACTGTACACACAGGCGTAGAAGATCGAATCAGACTTGATAGCCATAGGTAAGCTTCCTCCAAAATTAACCATACCTATTCTTCCTAACCTTCCACAACATTTGTATTCAAGTATTTTTTCATAGTCTATGCCTTCTATGTACCCAGTTCCCTCATGGAGCTTGGGTCCACCTCAAATCGCTCTGATTCCTATCCCACAACTTCCTACTTCAAGCTTTCTGTAGTTACCTGCTCTGGTAACACCATAATTACCAACACCTGTTCCTTTCCCAGCGTTACCAGCACCACTAGTTCCATTATTGTTGCCGACCCCATCAACACCTCTACCCTTATCGGTACCTCCTACACCCTCCAATCATGATCCATACATGACGCTATTACAGGAGGTGAAATCTACTAATTCAGCTATAAGGACAATGTCAAACGAGCTTAAAATGGTAAGAAAGAAGAAAGCTGAGGCTGGTTTTCGGTCAAGGAGATTTCAAACACCACCAATTACCTGAGAGCAAGCAACCACTAGCAAGGGCCCTAAAAGTAATGTGACTATGTTGAAAAATAAAGAAAGCAACACATCTGAAAGAGTATACTGGTGCTCAACTTGTAATGATCCTCATGGAGAAGACACATGCATGGTTCATTTGAACTATGTACAGACGTTTATGAAAATTTTGGATGGTGGCCAAGTTAATATGATAATAGAAGCTGATCATAATTTTATGGTACCCTCTTTGGAGCAAGTTTCAGTTCTCACAAGATCTGGAAAGAAGCTGGTGACTGTAGATCTA
Organism: Wollemia nobilis; assembly: GCA_028583015.1. Classification (NCBI taxonomy): domain Eukaryota; kingdom Viridiplantae; phylum Streptophyta; class Pinopsida; order Araucariales; family Araucariaceae; genus Wollemia; species Wollemia nobilis. Next base: position 24,119,054 of record JAQPPZ010016957.1, on the reverse strand, counting down.
GTGAAGTTGGAGCCTTTGAAGGTTCCTGCAGAACCAAAGGTGCAAAATGAAAAGGTGAAACCTCCAACGAAAGTGCCTAGTGCGATATATAAGCAATAGGATTCTATCTTGTTGAAATATCTACTACCTAAGCAATATCAAGAGAAACCATAGATAAAGGCATCAACTTCACAACCTGTAGCAGCTCGAGAACAATATGAAATGAAAGAGCAGACCAAAGACCACCTCAAGTACCCATCCTTGACTAAGCGATAAAGGGTGGAAGCTACTCAATAGTATTGGGACAAGTATGAGCGGGTTATAGAATAAAATACTCCTGGTGTTTCTAGTTATAACATTATGGAAGAGATGAAGAAGATTCCTGTAAAATTAAGCCTGTACGATGCACTACAGTTACCTAGGCAAGTCGACCTATTGTAAGAATCTCTTAAGACTGTAAAAGAACAAAAGAAAAGTTATTCTCAAACTGTGTTAGCATAGACACTGCCAACTTTTTCCACTAGAAAAAATAGGCCACCCCTGTTCTATTTGTCACTCAGAATGGAGGGGTGGATTGTGAAACAACAAAAGGAGTTGCCACTTATTGTTGAATTAGGCTTTGTGGGTAAACTACATATTTGTGAAAAAGTCTATTAAAGCATCTCCTTATTCTCTCATGTATGGAAAAGAATCAATTCTGCCTTCTCACATTGTGCTTCTAGTGCTTTAGACATTGCAGTTATTTAAATATGAAGAGGAGGAGTACGATCCAATGAGTGCAAGGTTGACCCAATTATTGCAGTTGGAGGAAGACAGGGAAAACATATATCAAGATTTCATCGAACATACCAAAATGATGCAAAAGTGGTTCGAAAAGAAGACAACAGAGTGCAGGTTTCAGGTGGGAGACTTAGTTCTTAAATGGAACGAGAACAAAGCCAAGCCAGGGAAACACCACAAGTTTAATGCCATCTGGGAAGGCCTATTTTAGATCTCTGCAGTAAATTCGGCAAATGCATACCATCTTTGGGATATGGATGGTTGGGATCTTTCGATTCTAGTTAATGGTATTCATATGAAGACCTATGTTCAATAGATTGTATTTTAAGAGGTTTCACCTTGTAAATATGTACAAATTTTCTTTTTGGTATTTTCTTTATATGGTAACAGATTAAAAAAAATGTTCTTTTGAAAATTAGTTTCCTCCCAAGATTCTTTTCGAAGTTTATCATAGTATGAAAAATATGTGGTTAGTTCCAAAAGGACAATGTTACAAAACTCTGAGATAGGAATGAGCCTTCAAATATTTTCTACAACCCAAAACCCGCAGTCAAAATACAGGATCACTCTGCCTATTCATAAAAAATGAAATAACAACTATACAAAGAGGCGTTTTCACCCAAGTATGGGGCAAAAATCCCATTCACCCTCTTTTGAGGATGAACGAACAAACTGAGAAAAATAATAGTGTAACCACCAGAAAGGATCACACCTGAGGCAAGAATCCCGTTATTGCAATAGTAAATGAATAAGCAACATGCATAAAAGACAAAATTGACAACAAGATGTATGATAAACACTTTATTTATTTAAGAAGTCCAATTTGTGTTACAATTACGTCCCTCTTAGGGATAATCACATTGATACAATATTACAATAAGGTTTCTTGTGATTGTAATCCTCTTCAAGATAGGTGTGATGCTCAATGTACCTTTATAGGGTGACACGAACTGCTCTAGGGTGGAGATGCCCTCTTATTCGCGATGGGTAAGGAACTTGATAGTTGGTTCTCCTTTGAAACTGTTCCCTGTGCTCAAGAAACAACACAAGAATGTCAAAAATATAGGCAGCCTCTCATGATGAGGCCCTTTTAGGTAAATTGCATAATGACATCCTTAAACATGCACAATCAAGAAAGTATAAAAGATGCTTCTAAACTATGCAAATCGAATCAAGATTTATACAATAGCGTAAAGAAAGACAGCAAGTACTCTATGCATGGATCATATATGTGAAATAAGGCATGAAAGTGTATAAAGAACTTATTAATGTCCTAATTGAAGCATAAACATAAAGAAGCTAAATTAACCTAATTCTACGATCAGAAATCTGCTAAACTGCCATAAAATCATGAAAACAACCAAACTAAGCTATTTAACTAGACATAAATGGAAATAGGAAGGTGGTTATACCTCTGTTGCAAACCGTAGCTCTGATGAGCGGTCTGCACTATAAACCGTGGCTGAGAGCTACGATTAGCACTCTAATAGGCTTACCCTTAATTCCAAGGGTAGTGGGCTTGACCTCCTTGTCCAATTGATGTTCAAGGGTCGCCTTCGATGTCCTTTCGACATATTTTGTAGTTGAATCGTTTGATTGGGCCTCCGTTTACCCGAATATGCACTTCTTGACTCTCCTAGGCACCTAGGGCATCTATGACTAATTGATATTTAGAGTATTGGTAAAGTAGCTCTCAAATGTACATGTTCAGTATGCAATTCGACAGGGCTTCGCTGCTCTTTTGATCAATCAAATCTGTATATTTATTCCCCATTTTAAGGGGGTATTTATAGCATGTCCCTAGGGCTAGGGGTGGCTTCTGGAGAAGCCAAGATCAAGAAGGGGTGGTTAGGATAGTTGGAATAGAATCTTCCACCCTCTAACCACCTTCTTCTAGATCCAATGGCCATTTCAACCGATTTGGATCGGATTGAAGGCCAACTAAACTTCAGTTAAGATCGCAGGTCACAGCTACAGTCTAGACTACAAACCGCAGGTCTCACCCACAGTTTAGCTGTAAACCCAAGGTTTGGGATGCGGTTCAAAATGATTAGGCCAAGGAGCCCAAATTGAGTGGTTAGAACCATTGATCTATCTTGGAGTCTATCCAAGATCTTCCATATGGTCTTGTAGCATGTCCATATGAGTAGTCGCCCTCGACATGATGTGTTTTAAGAGTTTACAGATACCCCTTTTGAGATGCGTTGTGAGATCGAACAACACTGAAAAAAAATAGACCTCCTAAAATTATGTCAAAGGTTCTATGATGATCATTAGTTAGATCAACATTAGATTCCCGAGGTACAACAAAAGAATGCGCATCCTGGAATCATTGCTTCCAACTCTTTAGAGGCTTAAACTTGAAAAGCTTGTACTCACCATTAGTCATTCGAGTAGCGTTTGATGCTACAATAGGAGTGGCCTATATAATCGAAAGGAGACGAGATACAAAAAAATTATCATATTTGCTATTTACCCCAAGCAAAGGGGTAAGCTTCTGATAGTTGTTGACAATGATTCACAAGGACAAACATAATTTTGACAGGATCAAGGGGTCTACGATCTCTAGGATATTTTGCTGATTTTGATTATGATTTGATATTATGACTACCCCCTCAAATGACGAGTCAATGAGGGTAATGACAATGTATGAAGCGATGATGTCACTTGACCACCATGGATGATATGAAAAAATTTAGATTTGAGCACATTAAATGCTTGGCTACACCTAGTTCAGCTTTTGATTCCAACTATTAATAATGATTTGCACATTCCTATCCCATGGAGTAGTCAGGCTACAATAGCCATATTAGGGAATCAAATTGATACAAATCCCATCAGATTTGTGTTGAATCAAATTGTCGATGATTTGCTGAAAAAGAAATCATAGAAGAAATGGCATGCAATGCCTCGTTCTCGTGAAGAAATCTGACCGTGAAGGCCTTCTTAGGGATCGAAAAGAAGCATATCAAATCGACGATGAAATTTTTTGCCCCAAATGTCCTTATGGTAATTTACTCATCTTGCCAGATTGCATGGATCGTAAGTCGCTGCAACCACAAAGTGTATAGGGTAAATTACTGAATACGAGGCACATTTGGTGTTTTAATTATTTGATTTTTTTTGTTGTTTTGAATTATGCATTGAGCTTATTTATTTGGCTGGGAGGTGTGTCGCTCCATGAAAGGATTTTCGTAGCGATGACCTCGGTTGAATGTACTTTATAATCTCAGCTAGATTTTTAATTTTTTTATTGGATCCCGGTGCTTGATTATCACCAAATTTCCAAATTAGCTTGTTTTTATTGCATTTTGACCCAATGCAAGGCATTAATTTACTTTTTTAGACCTTCCAATGGTGGGACTTTACTATTTTTATTCTAGTTGCTAACCACAAACATGATGTGCGATTCCTATTTTGCAAATTTTGGGAACCACGACTAAGATTTGTGGTCACAAAACCCTAATTCTTGGACTGAAGGTTTTAACTGCAGTCTGCGTGGAATAGTAAAAAGATATAAAATTTTAAATTTTCACTTTTTACCTCATTATTATTTTACAGTTTCAGAGCTCTGGTAGTGACAGCTTTAAACTTGCTCTGAAACCCTACCTAATCATACCGACATTCTACTTATCGCACGATGGCAGCACGGGATGAAGCTTCATCCAACCAAGGTCAGAGCGAGGGCAAGGTAATTCGATACCTAGACCATGCATTTTTTACCAGTAAAATTAACCTCACTAAGAAATGAGATAAATGAACCAATTAAACTATTGGCAACGAACCTCAGACTTAGATAAGGTTAGCTAGATTAGGGTTTTAATTTTTTAATTTAATTTAATTTTTGTTTTTTGGGCGGGGAATTAGCCTCGTTCGAGGTTTGAATGGAGACCGCATGTACCAATTGCGGTGTCCAATTGACTAATTGGGGACCGCAACTGACAACTATGGTCAACATTCAAAATTCCAACGGTCAAATTTTGACCGTGTGCGGACCGCAGGGTTTACCCGGTTCATGACCTTAGAAAAAATTTTCCTAATTTTTTTTATTTTTTCTAATTTTAATAGGCAATTAATCTTATTTAATGCATTTTTGAATCGCCTAAGTATTTTTGTTGATTTTGATGAATGTCTTATGACATGTTTTTTCCGTTCTATCAGTTTTTTAGATGTTTTTGTCGTTTTTAGTTAGATTTTTCCTTATAGTATGTTTTTATTCTAGATATTGACCTCTAGGGCAAGAGAGCCATATCTACTTAAGACTCTTTGTGGAGGGCTCACGGATGGTGAGCGTGACTGGTTTTGAGTCGTTGGATTCGGCTATGTCTTGGATTTACCCACTATTCGGGTAAACCAAACTTACTTGACTGCATTGTCCAGGTGTTGGAATGCCCGAACAAATACATTTCACCTGCCCATAGGTGAAATGATTATCACCTTAGAGGACGTATATCAGATCTTTAGGATCCCTATCGATGGCGAGGCCATCGTATCCTCTAGTTCTAGGGCTAAGAAGCCCATTTTTGATGCTATATTTAGAGACTGGAGCCAGCAGGCTCAGGATGTTATTGACCACAAAGGAGTCCACATTGCTTACTGGGAGGGTAAGTGCATCTTTTCAATTCGTGCTGATGTCTTCATGATCCTCATGGTATAGATTATGCTTCCAGACTCCTCGGGCATGAGGATTCCCTGGAACCTCTTGGCTAGCATCGACAGAGCTGTCCAGAGTTCTACTAAGCAACCATTACACTTAGCTTGGGGTAGCACGCTATTATGCCACCTCTATAGGGAGCTATACCAGTTTACTAAGCAAAGCCATAAGAGCATGAGCTGCAGTCTATTATTGTAGATTTGGGGCTAGCAGCATATTAGGATAGAGTGTCCTAAGGATATATCATTATATATTACTACTATTGTTACCGAGCGCCAGTGCTATATGGCCTGCTGGCCTCGCGAGGAGGAGGGCACCCACATAAGGATTCATGCTAGTGACATCCAACATTATATTACTCAATTTGTGGCACTTGGCCCGAATGATGTTCAATGGCGGTCATACATGGACTACCCAACATGGCCAAAGGTGAGTGATTGGCTTCGACAGGCTCGTCGAGATAGATGGCTGATTGGTTGTAAGGCCGAGATTTGAGAGTACCAATTTTTCTCGCATGTCCTATGACAGTTTGGAATGGTGTAGGACATTATTGAGATCCCATTTGCATATCACCAATTGGTATTATAGCGGGATCTACCGTGGATTCAACCTGTGGCTCTAAGAGATGAGGCTAATGATTACCAAGAGACTGGTGTTGAGACGGTTGTGACTACCCCAACATATGATGGATGGTGGTTGCTGTTTAGGTGGTACGAGATAGGGCCTTTGGGCCGAGAGCCAGACCAGGCAATAGTAGAGGCAGAGGTGGATCTCGATGGGCATAGGGTGCGCTAGAGGACAGAGGGCGGCTGGGGGGCAAAGGATGCCATTAAGGAGGCTCCTGAGTTTGACCTAGATGAGGAGGCTTTCGAGAAGGGTGAGATCCCTCCTAACAGTGCAGAGGGGGTGCTCCTAGCACAGGTGGCTAACTTGTAGAGTCAGCTTAGCAGGTTCTAGACTCAACAACAAGAGCGAGATACGATGATTGCTAATCTATAGGCTCAGTTGACTAATAGGGACAAGTGCTTGACTAAGGCGCAGGGAGATATTGAGACTCTGACTATGCAGGATACAACTATAGAGACACAGATTCAAACACTGTAGACTACACTAGAGCTAGCTCAGGCACAACAAGATGCGGTAGTAGTGGAGAGAGATCTGATCAGGGCATCGAGGGGGGCTATGTCACCTCCTCAGGCTATCATGGGGCCTTCGATAGCACCAGCAATAGTTGTACCAGGCGGCCAGGATCCTATGGCTAAGGTCGAGCGATTATGGGATATGGTCATGAGGACCAATGATATGCATGCATCTTGGGTTGCTCAAGTGGACCAGCTGGTAGGTTACATAGAGATGCATGGGTTACAGGTTCCTGAGGATCCTTTCACTCCTGAGTCTCAGTAGACCAGGACCAAGACTATAGTATAGTCTACTGCTAGCTCGAGCCATCGTACCCATTAGAGCAAGAGGACACACAGGTCCTCTAGTACACATGGCAAAAATAGTCATACTAGGACTAGGGAGGTAGGACAATCTACTGCCACATCCAGCCATAGGTCCCAGTGCACAAACGTGCCCATTGCATAGGTGGTGGTTGGACGAGTGCTAGACCTCTTCGGGATAGGTGGCACACAGGGCCCTCAGTAGGGTGGCCAGTAGGGCATAATAGGGCAGCAAGGAGAGTAGGCTACTGAGCATAGTACTAAGGGAGGCGATGAGAGCTCCAGTGTAGGGGGAGCAGGATAGAGCTAGGGCTTTTATAACATAGACTACATTTTGATATATCATCATTTTTGGTGTAAGGTCAAGGACCTACACGATTATAGCCTACGGGTATTTTTGCATACTCCTTATGTACTCATTTGGACACATATTTATATAATATGATCATTCTAGCTCATTTTGTGTACATGTGCATATATTTCTTTTTTTAATCTTATGTTTATGTGATGCACATGGATGAAATGCTTATGTTATGCTGATACTATATGATGCGATGGTGATGTCATGCATTAGATAGCTATTTATTTTATGATGATGATATGCAATGATCTAGATGCGTAGATATGCTTTTGACGATAAATGCATATGGATGCTATGGTTTCTTTTAACGCATATTTGATATTGCTTCATTGTATGCATTATTTTATGGAAATGCTTTATTTACACGATGTTATTCTAATGTAAATGAACCTGTATGCTTTAATCACTTAAAATATAAGGAATGAATGCAGTGTGTATTTGAAAATTTAATGGATGACACCACATGATGTGTAAAAATCATGACTATAATTGAAAATCATTAAAATAATAATTTAATCACCCATATATGAAATGTAATGGTATGAAGTTGCATGATGCGGATGAGATAATATGTCATTCTATTTTCTTTCACAATTTGAATGATATGCACGATATAGTCAGTGGCCGTCTAAACATCATTGTTGATATTTATTCGGTATCTATCCTATATCTTGATTGTGCTTTATGCAATGATGTATCGCTTCTTGGATACTTTAAATTTGACGATTTGTAATGACTTTTACCATTTACTGGTTTATGTTTTTGTAGCATTTATTGCTTTTTAGAGATATTTTGAGGTTTTTCATGATACTCAAACACCCTAGTTGACTTATCAAAAGTTGTATACTGACCATACTAGACTTATGAGATACAAGGCTTTTGTTAGGATAAACCCTAACTATTCATTATTCATGTGTGCACATGATTATTTTAAGATAAGACATGAGCGTTCCCCGATGTCAGGCGGGATTATTTTAGCCCATTACTAAGATAGGGGTTCCACAAATGTCTTATCCAATCTCAAGTTTAGATTTCAGTTGGACTAATCCACTAAGCAATGCATGACACCTGAAGCTAGCTCTTCCACATTCAAGCATTGGTCTTGTTCATAAGTGATATGCTAATGCGTCAGACATATCGTCATGCGTAAGGTACAGTAGTGCTGATAATTCCAAGGATTCAAGCTCATTCCTATTCAGTTTTTGGGGTACTTGCTCATATGTAGTGAAGCAAGGGAGTCGATTCCATTTTTACTTTAACTTTCTTTGGATCTTCATTTAATCTTCACTGGAATCTATTCTTTGATATTCATTTGATCTAGATTTGAACTTTGATTTATGATCTTCATTCGATATTGATGTGAACTTTTGTTTTTGATATTCATTCGATCTTCACTTGAGCTTTGACTTTTGATATTTTTTTGATCTTCACTCTCTGGAATTTACTTTTGATAATTCTCTTCAGAAACTTTCCTTTAGGGAATTTACTTTGGGGGGGACTATTTTTGTAATATCGATTGAGTGTATCGATCTATGATATCATTTAATGGATATCAATCTAGGATGTCGATCTATGATATCGATCTAGGGTATCAATCTTGGGGATTGATGTGGGATATCTCTTTGGTATATTGCTCATTTTATCGTAAGTAAGGAATTTTGAGTAGGAAATACACTTGTCCTTTTGCCAAATGCCAACATTTCTTATATCGTTCGCACAGGGGGATAAGCAAGAATAATTATTTTCGCTTCAGGATATCTGGTCCTGCTTCATGGCTTTCATCTTCCCCTAGTCCATATTAGGATTGCTTAATTTTTTGATTAGTGATAGAACTTTGATATGCTAAGGGCTATACTAACTGGACCTTAGCTACAAAAGTAAAACAAGCTTTCTATCAACTCTTGATAAGACCTCTAGGTATGGCTGAGTGACCGAAAAACTTGAGTATATCTTCATAGCAACATTATGGGTTGTGTTGAAAAACATATTTACTCACATGGATTATGATAAATGCAGAGGCGCATGATTATAACACAAACATGGCGTCGCTTGTAAGATTGACAAACACAAATACCTTCTATTATGGAATGCAACAGATGACGAATTCCTATATGCAATGCAATAATGTGGTGGATGCATGAGTGAATGCAAAATGAAAATGCAAAATTCAAATGCAAATGCAAATGTTTTTGGATTTTATGCTTTACCAATTTTTTTGGATTTTATTGATTTTATAATTTTTATGGGTTTTGAGCCTCATAATTGACCAAACGACGAGTACATGCCTTTGGAGCCTTTAGATTGACCAAGTGATTTTTAGGAATCCTTGGAGCTTTTAGGATTGACCAAAGAGATTATGGGTACCTTTGGGGCGTTTTGGGATGACCAAGCGATTTTGAGAATCCTTGGAGCCTTTGGGGTTGACCAAGCAATTTTTTTAGAAACTCTTGGTGCCTTTTGCATTTGACCAAAGGGCTTATAGATGCCTTTGGAGCTTTTAGGTTGACCAAGCAGTTTTTTTCAAAAAACTCTTGGTGCCTTTTTGAGTTTGACCAAAGGGCTTACAGATGCCTTTGGAGATTTTTAGGATGACCAAGTGATTACAAGAAAATCCTTGAGGCTTTTGATTGACACAACCAAGCGGTTTTGATAACCCTTGGGGCCTTTTGGGGTTGACCGAGCAGTTTTAAGCAAACCCTCGGGGCCTTTGACTGACATGACCAAGCAGTTTCGGGAACCCTTGGGGCATTTTAGGGAGGGTAGGCGGCCCTATAGACCCCTAGTGCATGATCCACTTGATGAAGGTGAGGGAGGTGCGATACCTCTTGATCCCTCTCGTTGCCTTATCTAATTTGGCGTATATGGTGGGAAAGGTATGCTACCTTGGAGACCCCTAGTGTGCATGTTATCCACTAAAATATAATCAGCTTGCTTAGGAAGAGTGACAAAAATCAACTATCCTATATGAGGAACGAACCTCAAAGGAGTGCCTATGTCTAGGTGTGGGTGAACAAGAGAACCATCCTCGCAAATAGCATCTCATTCTACTAGTCTAAACAACCCTCTTAAATGTCTGACAACTTTGAATGTCGTGTCTATGTGCTCGATGATACACACAAAAGGGACCCCCATCAGGTGCTCCAGTCTTAGACACTCTTTATTTGACTTCGGGCAGTGCAAATGCATTTGCCTCGTGTAACTTTTGGAACAAGGTTAGTGTAGTCATCTGAAATGAAACTACTCGTTGCACTGACCTATCAGGTTTACGAGGTGACTGACGACCTCGGGGTCGCTCTTGAGGAGGTGTGACCTCCCCTTCAACATGTTGGGACACTATGCGGGAACCATATTCCTATAAAACCCCCTTATCTATATAGCATTACACCACACTATTGAATTCATGGCAATCTTGAATGCCATGACCCTCTATTCGATGGTAGAGACAATAGTGATGCTCTTTGTAGCCCATAGGTTTAGATCTATTTGGGTCTACAAGTATGATTTTAGTTAAGGTAATGACCTTAGCCTCTTGCAGCTTTTGAAAGATGTCCTACATAGACTCTTTTGCATAAGTCAAAATGTGCTGCGACTGCTTTGGGCGCTCGACCCGCATTAGTTTGCTTTGAGTGCCCAATGGTTGGCTTGGCCGCATGGACTCTTGCTTTTCTAAGGCCTTTCTTGCACTTGCATAGGAATTGGTTTGACCTCAACCAAGGGTTGCTTTTGTGATCCCAAGTTTTTAAGTTGGTTCATGATAAAATGCAACGTCTTATCCTGCTCATCCATACGATGTTCCATTTATTCTAGGCGACCTATAATGGATTGCAAGACTGACATAGAATTCATATGTGTTTCCATTGATTGATTAGAAATACCTTTGTCATTTGAAGGAAATAGAAAATTTGATGCTATGGATCCATTAGGCAATTGCAAATCACCTATTTTCTTTAGCTGGTTTGACATGGATGCTTCTTGATAATACACTTTATTAGTGCTATCCACACACTTATGTCTATGACTCAGTTTAGGTTGTTGTTTCACTTTGTTGTATTGAACTGTGTCAATTTTAGTACCCCAATCTGGTGTGGGGTGCACACTTGCCCTTGTCCCTGAGAGGGTGGCATAATAAATGAGTCAGGAGCAACTAAATGTAAGGGTTCAAACCTCTCTACTGTGGAAGCAATGCCTGATTGCTCCATCTCCTGGTCTATTTGTTCTAGAGTCACTCGATATTCTGGTCTAAGGTCGACCATTCCCACAAACTCGTGAGAAGATGACTCTGCAATGGCATGAGCCATAGGTGACTCATCAACATACTGAGGTTGTCCTACTTCAGTCGTGATGACTGAACCTTCCTCATATTTACTCGACGTATCCAGGACTGGATCTACAAGTATAAACTTGACATAAAGTTGACCTAAATCCTCAATGGACTCCATGGTGTGTAGCGTTAGAATGCTAGCCTCTATAAACTCTTCATACTCACTATCGTCCTCATGAGGACTATCCTGCGATATGGTAGATGACGATGGTGTGATACACTCGGGTTCATCCACATCCACCATAAGCTCTTCTGATCTGGTAGGAGCATGAGGCTCCTCTAAAGACATATCAAAGATATTTGTGAGAATTATTGTGACTAAATTTATCAATACCTCCCTACTAAAAGATTTCAAATATGGAGGGATGATGGGCGAAGCCACTACAAACAACGATGGTGAAAATGATTCTTCCACAATCTACGATATTGCATCCAAATTCTGAATAGACCTCTTTGTGTGAGTGTTCAGACGTGCAAGTGACCCACTAGATTCCTGAAGATGATCCTTAGGTTTATAATATTTGAAGGGATCTGGATCTGCCTCAACTATATGGACGTCACCTCCATGGGTGTAGTGTTGGTTGGTCTTTCATACACACCCTGTGAAGAATGAACATAAAATACCAATAACACTTTACGGGATAAATCCCACTCACTTTAGGATCTTGCTGGTTATCCAAGGTGTGAGTTACAGAGTTGGGTCGAATGGTTATTCACTCTTTTTTGCTTTTGGAATAGTTTCAAGTAGACTATCTGTTACCTTATAATGGGTTTGACCTTGGTTCAATAATGTTTAGCGATGGTTATCTTTGTTGACAATCGGATTTACAATTAGTTCTTTGATATAGCTCTTTATGCTTTAGCAGATTAAATAAAAGACAAATTTGAAAGAAAATAAAAATGGATCATTTGACGTTAGAACAAAGAGAGTAGGGTAGGGCAGAAAAGAGAAGCTTATCTAACTTAGTTGCAAATCAAAACTACCAATTTCAGTTACACTATTTAGCTTCACAATAAAACCAATCAAAGAGGAAGGTGTCCAACTTTCTAAGATCACCTTCTACTAAGAGCATAAGACGGAGATGACACAGATCTAAAATAAAATCATAAATAGAAGGGAAGTCGGTGTCAATTGGTATCTCTCACCAGCAGCCTAGCTCGTGCAGTGAGGATAGAGCAATTAGAACAGACCCGAACCTTAAATCTTTAATTTTCCCTAGTATACAATAAACAAAATGAAGCCTAGTAGCATATTCAATCTTGATAACATAGATTTATAACTAAAATAAATAGACCTTAGCGAGACGAAAACAAAAGAAGATGCACTTATTGCAATCCGAAAGAGATTAGGCTCCTGGCCACGCTATCATAGAAAATGACATCACACCAACCCTAGGTACAAAACAAAGCATTCAAACAAGATTTGTAGGAAATTGCTAAAATATCTTTTATTCTAAGTTTTCGCATCCTGAGATTACACTTATGGGAGTATATATAGACTCAAGACATGCCCTGATATTTTTAAAATATCTTACTCCCGAATATAATATCTAAAAATTCCACCGTCTCGGTTTTAAAATATAAAAATTTATTTAAAACAAGTCCCAATCAATTTCAACCACTCCGAAAATCTGCTTGAGTATATTGCCATAAATGGAGAAGGCACAATTTGATATTATTTTCATCCACCTGTAACTGTGTGTAGATATTTTCATTTTCCAGCCAACTGTCGACATATTTCATTAAATGGGCACTTGCTCGGTCACACCTTGAAGTCTTTATTTGCGGCTAGACCTGCAAAATCTGGACGGATCAGAAATTCTCGACATCTCCTATTTCCATCTGATGGTCCTTGCTTGATTTGTGTCGAAATTTAGGTTTGTCCGTCTTTCTCGCCATTACTTCTGCCATTATGCAATTGTCGGATCACTTTCTACAAAAGAAAAGCAAAGGTTAGAACTTTAATATTATTAATTTAATTATTTTTTAAAAATTTTCCTAAGGTTTTTTAATGTTTTTCATTTTAATTAATTAATTAATTTAATTAATTAATTTTTCATTTATTATTATTATTAAATATTTCTAGGGTTTGGATTGTGTTGAAAAGCTTCCACTTCCTTTGGATGGGTGATGAAAAATTTAAATAATGGCCAAATTTTGCAAAATGAATATAAATCCAAAATGCCATATCAAGCAATTAACCTTCGTAACAATTCAAAACTTCAATGGACTTTAAAAGATTTTAGGGCAAAATTAAATTTGAGCGAAAGTCCGACATGTAATGAGCATTAGGGTTTGATTTCCTTCTTCCAAGCTCATATTTTCATGAAATTAAAGCAAGTCGTGATTTCGAAACATTTTCCTCAAGCTACTTTTTCCTTGCTTGTGTCCTCACAAAAATGAAACAAGTCACGAAAATGGAACATGTCCTGATTTGGCGACATTTCCCTCAATTTATTTCTTCCAAGCTTGTGCCCTCACAAAAATGAAACATGTCGCGAAAATGGAACATGTCGCGATTTCGGGACATTTCCCTCAATTTATTTCTTCCAAGCTTGTGCCCTCGCGAAAATGAAACAAGTCACGAAAATGGAACATGTCGCGATTTCGAAACATTTTCTTCTTTTATTTCTTCCAAGTTTGTGCCCTCACGAAAATGAAACATGTCGCAAAAATGGAACATGTCGCGATTTCGGGACATTTCCCTCAATTTATTTCTTCCAAGCTTGTGCCCTCACGAAAATGAAACATATCGCAAAAATGGAACATGTCGCGATTTCTTCTTTTATTTTGCAAATTCTCCAAAAATTGTAGGTTGACTCCAATGACTTTGTCCATCTGTATTTTGCATTTTTACATATTGGTGAAGGATCTTCCTTACTCGGAAATGATTTTAACATTTGAAAAATGAATTTTAAATTGCTCGAGAATGGTCAGCTTCACATGGTGTAGAAAAATGATGAAAATTCAAAGTGCCCGGAATTTGATGAAACTTTACAAGAATCTAAATAAACCCAAAGGATACCCAAATATGCAAAGAAAACTAGAAAATTCGATCTAGATCATGAGATATTGCATTTAGAAGTTGGTTGGCTGCAATTAGAAACTGCTATTTCTGGAAAGTGAATCTTGTCTAAAAGTCCAAAAATTTGGCATAGCCACAAAGATGAGTTTAACATCTTCCACCCAAAATTCGAATCACCTCAAACGTATTTGTCTTCCAAAAGTTATGAGGATTTCAAGTTTGGAGTAAGTTTGTCGGCAAGAAGAAAATAATTAAAAGAACCTTAACATTTGATTTTAATAATTAAACCTTAGAAAAACTATTTGAAATCAAATTTCCTGAAACACTTAATTAAAAATAATGCTATCAACATGTAAGCTACTTTCTTCCTTGCTCCAACTTCATATGCATTCAAATTTCTCGAATGGATATTTAGAAAATAAAACCAAAAATAAGATCTCATTCCGAATTAAAGAATATATCACTAAGAAGCTTGAAGGTTGCCAATGAAACAATTTTTCTTGAAAATTAAAACACAACTAGCTCCCTACAAATTTGGTATCGACGGAAAGAGGAGCTTAAAATATACCATCCAGAATTCAAATATCCTGGAGAGGATTCTTCTAACCCAATTTATAAAAAAATTATTTTTGGAGTAAAATCAGGGCAAAAGATAGCGAGTGCAAAAATAGGTGAAAAATGAAGTTTCCAGATTTCCACAAAATTTTCCATATTTATAAATGGGCGAAATGGGTATCCCAATATGCAAACGGAACTTAAAAATTCATCACGGATTAAGAGAAAATGCATTTAGAAGTCTGGTGGCCAGAAATAGAAACTGCTATTTCTGGTAAGTATTGACATTTGGTTTTCTGAAAATGTTTGTACCAATGTGAAAATCAATCCTAGCTCCTTCTACCAGTTTTTGAATTTTCCTAAACGGATCCTCCATTCACAAGATATGGCGATTTCAAAATTTGAAGAAATTTTTAGGGGAAGATGAAAAAATTAATTAAAATCCTAAAAATTAATTTGAATTTGAAACCTTAGGAAACTATTGAAAATTAAAATTTCTGAAATGATTAATATGAATTAATACATTTAACATGCAAAATTTCAGAAATTTTAAATTGAAATCAATGCCATATGCAAGCCTACTTGGACACTTTGATGTAGGCGAAATTTGAAAAAGGATGCAAGCAAAATTTGGAATTAAAAACCGAAAAACTCAAGAGGGTCCCTACGAAAAAAAAATGAAAATTAAATATTTTCAAAGGATGGAATTTCATTTTTTTAGTGGGGGTGTGTTGCTTCTCAACAAATGGCGATATCTGCGGGGAAAATAGTAGCACTATTTAGAATCCAGAACTCTAGTTTTAAAACAATCTAGACTATGTACCATGCTTTGCCACAAATATTTTCTAAAATGATTTAACTACTATCTGCTAGTTGTTAAAGTTTCCCAAGGACATACTAGGTTGAACCACTTAAGGAAGATTCTGATGTGCGATTATAAGCGTATAAACCTTCCTTCAAGGATGACCAGGGCTTCGAATGCTTACTATGGATTGATCAGCTATTTAGATTGTGTAGGGAAAACCGAGTAGAGCTCTGTTTACTAGTTTAGCCTTTTACAACCCCGACAGAGTTACTCTTTAGATTTTCAAGACCCTGATTCACAACTATGAGGTGGCATCTATAGCTTGGTGAACACGTTTGAGATGTACCCTTCGGGAGCCTTGGCTATCTCTTTCTATCACATAACTTTTTCTTTTTTTTTTTTTTTTTCCAAAAAAGAGTGCCAGTTTTATGTTGGCTTGCCCAACTTTCACCTTCTCTCTCTTTTTTTTTTTGAAAGATACCGATAGCTGGAAAGCCTTGCTAGAATTTTTTTTTTTCTAATATTTCATTGATCGAGCAATTGATCGACTAACCATTTCAGCCCAGGTACCAATAGCCTCCTTGGACACTTAAAATAATTTTATGAATCGGAGTCCCCTCTCATGACCAACTTTTCTTGGATTCCCTGGGAGTTCTTCAGCCAAGCAGTATAGTAGTTTCTTTATAATCAAAATAATTGTGGCGAGCAAGATACAAAATCCATTTATCTTTCTACTGTTGTTCTAAATAACAAGTAGTTCCACTTTTTAGTTCTAGCAGACTATCTCTTAACAAAAATAAAACAAAATAAAAACACACTACTTCAACATTTATTTACAATATATACATATGCATAAAGTCTTTGTGATTACTCAAATGATGTAGTGGATGGAACAGCTAAGAAATAATGCTTCAGATATTGACCATTGACAGGAAGGTTCAGAAAATTACCTTCCAGGTCCTGTAGACGAAATGCATTATTACCTAAGATTTCGACAATCTGGTATGACCCTATCCATAGAGGTTGCAACTTGGTGTGTTTACCTTTCTTTTCATGGGCTTTGTCCCATAGAAGCACCAGGTCTGCAAGTCCGAAGGCCTTCACTCTGGCTCTTTTGTCAAACCGGTGCTTGATTGTCTCTTGGTGTCGACTAAAATGCTCCAAGGCTTGAAGTCGTTCATCCTGCAAATTAATTAAGTCCAACACACGAGCTTCCGCATCTGCATGATCATCAAAGTAATCTAAAGCAAAGCAAATGGGGAATTTTAAAGAGATAGGAACGATGGGCTGAGTACCATACAACAAAGCAAATGGGGAAGTCTTAAGAGCTTCTTTATGTCTTATCTAGTCAGCCCAAAGTGCATACTTCAATAGTGTGTGTCATTGTCTGGGTTTTTCTACATCAGACTTCTTGATGGCATTTATCAAATTCTTATTTGTGGACTCAACTAGTCCATTACCTTGGGGATAATAGTTGGATGAAAATTTGATGACTATCCCCTTCTGGTATGCCCACTCTGCAAATTCTAATGACTGAAAGGCTGGTTCGTTGTTGCACACCAAATTCAAAGGAACTCCAAACCTGGTTATGATATTTGATTCTAAAAATATGATCACCTCATGGGTTGTACTCCTCATGGTGGCTGCTGCTTCAACCCATCTTGTACAATAATCAGTGGTTGTTAAAACATACTTGTGCCCTGTTGATGAATTCAGGTTTATCACACCTACAAATTCAAGTCCCCATTACATAAAAGGTTTTTCTATTATAACAGGTTGTAATGGTAGAGCTCGATTAGCCTGCTTGGATGCAAAAATCTGACACTGGTGGCAAGTTCTCACATGCTGATGTGCATATTTAAACAATGTAGGCCGATAATAGCCTGCTCTCAATATCTTGTGTGCAGTAGCAGAACCTAAGGAATGCCCTGCTCCTAACTTCTCATGAAAACTAGACATCACCTCATTCACTTCATTATGAGAAATGCATCTTAAGAATATGCCAACATAGTTTTCTCTATACAAGTTGCCTCCTTTGAGTAGAAAATGAGCAGATTTCAGCTTCAGTGCTCTTCTTTGAGTTCTATTCAGGTGAGGTGGACAAATTCCAAACCTCAGCAGATGAATGACATCTCCATACCAATCATCCAATCTAGAATCCAGTTGATTAATTTCTCCCTCTATAGGTATTTTAGCAATATGTCGGGACAAACCAAGTCCTCTAATTAATTTTGCAGGCCATATTTCTAAGTCGTACTCTTACAGTCTCGTGGCCCAATTACCTCTTAGCTCACCCAATTCATCCTGGCTTAGTAAATATTTGACAGCTGGATCAAGAACTATAGCATGGACTTTGCTTCTCAATATGTAATGTCTGAATTGCTTTACTGCCCTCACCAAGGCATAGGCTTACTTATCCAAGCGAGAGTATTTTAGCTCAGCACCCCTTAAGTTGGTACTTTTGAAGGCAATCGGGTGCTCCCTTGTTTCTCTTCATTGGGTTAAAACTGCTGCAAGTGTGTGTTCAAAAGCAAAAGAGTACAGGTAAAAATCTGCACTGAAATCTGGGCTCACCAGCACTGGAGCTTGTTTGATGGCAGATTTGATCTCTTGGAATGATGCTTTGGCTTCCATTGTCTAGGCAATCTTAGCAGTTTCCTTCAACATGTCATTTAGCGGCTTGACTATTTTCGCAAAGCCAGAGATGAATTTTCTGAGAAAATTAATTTTCCCAAAAAATGATCTTAACTCTTTCTTAGAGTTGGGAAAGGGTATCCCCGATATGGCTTCAACTCTCTCGGGATCCATGGAAATGCCATCTTTGGTGATTAAGTGTCCAAGGAGTTTTCCTTCAGTTACACCAAAAACACACTTCTTTGGGTTTAAAGAAATGCCAAATTCTCTGCATTTGTCGAAGACAGATTCCAAGTGCTTCATGTGGTCAAACTAGGATTTAGAAAAAACTGTCAAGTCATCCATGTAGACAACGATGCACTTACCCATGAGACCTTTGAAGGCATGATCCATTGCACACTGAAAGGTAGCTCCGACATTTATCAATCCAAATGACATTCTCTTGTAGGCGAAGGTTCCCCACTTGGTCGTGAAGGTAGTTTTCATCCTGTCTTCCTTTTCAACTAGTATCTGGTTGTAACCCAAAAATCCATCTAAGAAAGACATCATTTCTGAACCATTCACAATTTGTAGCACATCATCCATGGAAGGCAAAGGATAATTATCCTTTTCAGAAGCCTTGTTCAAGTTCCTAAAATCCACGCACAAGCGGATTTCCCCATTCTTCTTTCTAACCGGCACTAAATTGGCTACCCAAGTAGAATGTCTAATGGGAAAAATAATGGCAACACTCAATAATCTCTCCACCTCCTTCTTGATGAGGGGTTCCAACAAAGTGTTGACATGCCTCTATTTCTGTCGAAAGGGTTTGCAGAACTCCTTTAAGGGTATTGTATGGGTGTAAAATTTTGGATCAAAAACCTTTAGGCCTTTATAAGACCAGGCCATAACATCCTTGGACCTGTGAAGGAATTCAATCATATTTTTTTTAATTTCAGGGTCACAAGCTTTAGCTAACTTAAGGTGTCTGGGATCCTCTTTAGTCTCGACATTCAGTTTCTCAGTCTCACTGCCTACTACACCAATAGAATTTCCAAAACTCACTCTTTGTTTAATTCGGTCAACATCAAACAGTCGCTCAAGTTCTACCATTCCCTTCGGAATTCTATTATCTTTCAACCTCATTATCCCCTTTTCATCATAAAACTTTTCCAGCATAGTATCCCTTTGACCATCATCAATTATAGTATTTTCAAATGCATTGGTATTCTGTAAAAAGTTTATAATTTGTTGGTCATCAGAAAAGACTTGAAAATTATCTACGTTATCTGGAACCGAAGGACAAGGGATTAATTCGATTGAAAATTTCTTCCATTTGAACTCCTCCAATGGCTTTAGATTTGCGGTTGATGAAGCTAAAACATCTGCAAGTGAATTCTCTTCTCTAGGAATGTGCGTCAAATTAAAAGCATCAAAATCCTCCATGAGATCCCACGCTCGGTATTTATATCTTTTCAGGTAAGATGCCTTGCACTGAAATTTACCTCTAACTTGATTGGCCACCAACTCTGAGTCTGTAAAAACTTGGATATTTTTTACATCTTTATCTAAAGCAAATTTCAATCCAAACACTAGTGCTTCATGCTAGGTCAAATTATTCATGCAAGGAAGCGCAAGCGATAAGACATAAAATACGTCCGATTTTTAGGTCCTTTAAGAACCGCCCCTGTACCAGAACCTTGCTTAGACTTAGCTCCATCAACATGAAGCATCCAAATTTCATTATCATGATCAAGA
This sequence comes from Wollemia nobilis, assembly GCA_028583015.1. Classification (NCBI taxonomy): domain Eukaryota; kingdom Viridiplantae; phylum Streptophyta; class Pinopsida; order Araucariales; family Araucariaceae; genus Wollemia; species Wollemia nobilis. Next base: position 24,098,761 of record JAQPPZ010016957.1, on the reverse strand, counting down.
TGAGCTTTAATAGGTTTCTCCTTTTGTGCGAGTTGTCAAATTATAAACCCCGATATCTACATCGGCAAGATTAACAGTCTCATTCTTGGCATTATACTCGGTGATCACGTGTTTATAATCGGGTTCTCTTTCAATTCTTAACGGATTTGCAACACCTTTCCAAGGCAACCACATATGTGAAAAATCAGTCACCAAGTACCCATTCAAAGACTTTGACCAATCTCTGCTCAGAAGTATTCCATATCCCACAGGAATATCTACCACCTGAATGTCAATTTTGTGTTGTGCTCTCGGCTCAAATGCTAGCTGGATGTGTATACTTTGAAGTTCACCTACCACCTTAACCTCAATTTTATCCAATTGGATGAATCTTCTCTCGGACTTCATAGGGGTTAAACCCAACTGTTGACAGATGGCTAGAGGCATGACATTGGCTGAAGCACCAGAATCCACCAGACAGTTGTGTAAATTTTTTCCAAATATACGGACAGTTAGCAAGAAAGGCGAAACTTTAGTATTTTCTTTATACATGGCCATATTTGCATTTGCTATCTTCTTCCCCTTTTCTAGAGGTTTGGCAGTAGGCTTAGAGTATGTCTTAATCAAATTATCTCTTTGTTCAGTAATTTGAGCCAACTCATGAAGAGTGATGTTAGCCTTGATCTTCTTCATATCCTCCACTATATTGTATCCCTTATTGAGTGGAGCAACAAATCCATCTCGGTACTCTTGGATCTCCTCCCTTGGGTGGAGGTGGGTTATTATTTGGAGATGGATCCGGAGGAACATTATGGGAGTTTTTTGGAGGTGTAGACGTAGTATTAGGCTCTGGATTTTTGTTCCTGAGATTGTAGTTGTCCCTTCTATACTGTTGAAAAGCTTGCACTTCATCCATAGGCATCTCCACAACATTCTCCGACTCATCTGGAAAAGTGAATGAATCTAACACCATAGCTGCACTATGTTTGGATGAACTTGGACCATCAACATTTCTTTGATTTTTAGAAAAAACCAACTCACTAGATAGAGCTTCAAAGACCTTGCAAAACTACAAACAATCCAATTCCCCGTGCTGAGATGTTTCATGTATCCTACACCAGTTGGGCAAAGCCAAGTCACAAATATTCACTTCATGTCCCTTACCTTTATAATCCTTGTTGGGTTCATATGGTGGTCTAGTGAATCTATTATGTTGATAAGAAAATCTATTTGAGTTTTCCCCGGTGGACACTTGCCTTTTGAAACTCAAAAAGTCATTTGCCAACTTTTGGACCATCTTTGAGACTTCCTCAACTCTTATTTTATCAGATTCTTTCTCTGTATTCTGTACATGTTCAACATGTGTTACAACCAATGGATTTTCTATTAGTGGATTTTGACATGCTAGCAACATCATTTGATGTGGGATGGGATTCAAAATAGGGGTATTTTGTATAACAAAGGGAATTAGAGGAGCATTCAAAGGTTGAGGTCCCAATTGTCTTTCAAGAACCAAAGCTTCTTTATAAGCCTCTGTTAGATTAGTAATATTGGCATCTCTCTTCAAGAAAATAGAGGTCACTGGATCTAGGGAATTCCTAAAAATTTCCAATGCTAGATCTGCAGTTGGCACATAATGACCCGTCAATCTACCATAAGATTTTTGAAACCTGACGTTGAAAGATCTGACAGTCTCACTGATTTCTCTCTTAATGCTGGAAAACTGTTGATATAACACACTGGGGTCAATTACTTGACCAAATTGTGATACAAAAACTTTCTCCAGGTCATTCCAACTAGTAATAGAGTCATTAGTAAGATTCAAAAACCAGTCGTATGCTCCCTCCTGGAGAGTGAATGGGAATAACCTACAAGCCACATCTTCATGCTGCACATTCAACAACTTTAGAGCATTTTTAAATGCCACTAGGTGTTCTACTATTCTAATTCCATCATGCTTGTAGGTAGGAAGATACTTCTCAAGATTTCTGGGTAAATCATGCGCTGCACCAGGGATATTCAAAGCAGTGGAACCCAACCAGTTTGCCATCACTACCTGATTAGCGATAATATTTTGAGTTGCAGTTGAAGGAACTACAAGTGGTGATAAAACTATGTTGGACAAAGACTTGGCCCTTTTGAGGCTGCTTCTCCTTGGGGTTTCCAACTCAGGCACAAGGAGCTCTCTAGCTCTGGAGTGGGACCTGGTTACTCTGTAGGTAGAATCCAACTTTACATAAGCAACTTACAATCCTTAACAAATACTGAACGGAGTTCGGTCGGCCCTCCTTCTAGCACCAATTTTAAATGTTGGTTGGTCTTTCATACACACCCTATGAAGAATGAACATAAAATACCAATAACACTTTACAGGATAAATCCCACTCACTTTAGGATCTTGCTGGTTATCCAAGGTGTGAGTTACAGAGTTTGGTCGAATGGCTATTCACTCTTTTTCGCTTCTGGAATAGTTTCAAGTAGACTATATGTTACCTTATAATGGGTTCAACCTTGGTTCAATAATGTTTAGCGATGGTTATCTTTGTAGACAATCGGATTTACAATTAGTTCTTTGATATAGCTCTTTATGCTTTAGCATATTAAATAAAAGACAAACTTGAAAGAAAATAAAAATAGATCATTTGACGATAGAACAAAGAGAGTAGGGTAGGGCAGAAAAGAGAAGCTTATCTAACTTAGTTGCAAATCAAAACTACCAATTTTAGTTACACTATTTAGCTTCACAATAAAACCAATAAAATAGGAAGGTGTCCAACTTTCTAAGATCACCTTCTACTAAGAGCATAAGATGGAGATGACACAGATCTAAAAGAAAATCATAAATAGAAGGGAAGTCGGTGTCAACTGGTATCTCTCACCAGCAGCCTAGCTCACACAGTGAGGATAGAGCAATTAGAATAGACCCGAACCTTAAATCTTTAATTTTCCCTAGCATACAACAAACGGAATGAAGCCTAGTAGCATATTCAATCTTGATAACACGGATTTACAACTAAAATAAATAGACCTTAGCGAGACGAAAACAAAATAAGATGCACTTATCGCAATCCGAAAGAGATTAGGCTCCTGGCCACGCTATCACAGAAAACGACGTCACACCAACCCCAGGTACAAAACAAAGCATTCAAACAAGATTTGTAGGAAATTGCTAAAATATCTTTTATTCTAAGTTTTCGCATCCTGAGATTACACTTATGGGAGTATATCTAGACTCAGGACATGCCCTGATATTTTTAAAATATCTTACTCCCGAATATAATATCTAAAAATTCCACCGTCTCGGTTTTAAAATATAAAAATTTATTTAAAACAAGTCCCAATCAATTTCAACCACTCCGAAAATCTGCTTGAGTATCTTGCCATAAATGGAGAAGGCACAATTTGATATTATTTTCATCCACCATAACTATGTGTAGATATTTTCATTTTCCAGCCAATTGCCGACATATTTCATTAAATGGGCACTTGCTCGGTCACACATTGAAGTCTTTATTTGCGGCTAGACCTGCAAAATCTGGACGGATCAGAAATTCCCGACATCTCCTATTTCCATATGATGGTCCTTGCTTGATTTGTGCTGAAATTTAGGTTTGTCCACCTTTCTCGCCATTACTTCTGCCATTATGCAATTGTCGGATCACTTTCTGCAAAAGAAAAGCAAAGGTTAGAACTTTAATATTATTAATTTAATTATTTTTTTTTAAATTTTCCTAAGGTTTTTTAATGTTTTTCATTTTAATTAATTAATTAATTTAATTAATTAATTTTTTCATTTTTTATTATTATTAAATATACATATGCATTCAAATTTCTCGAATGGATATTTAGAAAATAAAACCAAAAATAAGATCTCATTCCGAATTAAAGAATATATCACTAAGAAGCTTGAAGGTTGCCAATGAAACAAATTTTCTTGAAAATTAAAACACAACCAACTCCCTACAAATTTGGTATCGACAGAAAGAGGAGCTTAAAATATACCATCCAAAATTAAAATCTCCTCGAGAGGATTCTTCTAACCCAATTTATAAAAAAATTAATTTTGGAGTAAAATCAAGGCAAAAGATAGCGAGTGCAAAAATGGGTGAAAAATGAAGTTTCCATATTTCCACAAAATTTTCCATATTTCTAAATGGGCGAAATGGGTATCCCAATCTGTAAATAGAACTTAAAAATTCATCACGGATTAAGAGAAAATGCATTTAGAAGTCTGGTGGCCAGAAATATAAACTGCTATTTCTGGTAAGTATTGACGTCTAGTTTTTTGAAAATGTTTGTACCAATGTGAAGATCAATCCTAGCTCCTTCTACCAGTTTTTGAATTTTCCTAAACGGATCCTCCATTCACAAGATATGGCGATTTCAAAATTTGAAGAAATTTTTAGGGGAAGATGAAAAAAATTAATTAAAATCCTAAAAATTAATTTGAATTTGAAACCTTAGGAAACTATTGAAAATTGAAAATTGTGAAATGATTAATATGAATTAATACATTTAACTTTCAGAAATTTTAAATTGAAATCAATGCCATATGCAAGCCTACTTGGAAACTTTGATGTAGGCAAAATTTGAAAAAGGATGCAAGCAAAATTTGGAATTAAAAACCGAAAAACTCAAGAGGGTCCCTACGAAAAAAAATGAAAATTAAATATTTTCAAAGGATGGAATTTCATTTTTTTAGTGGGGGTGTGTTGCTTCTCAACATGTACTTAATGCACTGATGCACTATGGATGGTACGCACTCCATGGCTCTTATCCACGGTCTTCCAAGCAGTAGGTTATACTGTCTTGATCCCTCCACAACGTAGCACAATGTAGGAATAATCTTTTGTCCTACCTCGATGGGGAGGACTATTGTGCCTACTGTAGGGGATTCCACACCATTAAAAGCTTCTAACATTAGTGTTGTTTCCTTGATGTGGGCCGATGGAATCTTGAGATGTTTGAGTGCTGAAGTGGTGATGATATTAATCGACGATCCTGTATCCACCAACACTCGCTTATACACAATCTGGTTTATCCTCGCTATGATATGCAATGGAGGATCAAATTCTTTGACAGGGATAGGTTTGACTTCCTATGTATGGAAAGTAATCACAAGTTCCTTATATAGAGGAATAGACTGTTTATGCCCCAAGGATTGTGACGACTTTCGAGCGTTGACATTGCTCACCTGTCTAACATGACTACTCTCAATATCATGCCTGAACATGGGGTATCTGAGCCTATCTTTCTACTATTCTTCAATAGCCCTAGGTATGCCTACCCATCCATAAGACTGGCTATCTACTTACTCAAGAGGTAACTCTTGATGATGCATCGAGTGCATCACGTTGGGTTGTTGCCTAAGCTCTCTAGGGATGAGCTTCTGCTTAGGAGTTACCTCATATGATTGTTCCTCATGTAATTTCTATCGGTAAATTCTCTCCTGATGTTTTTGGAGCTCATCCAAACTCTTTTGATGGGATATCTGCCTTTCTGTGTGTTCACGCTCTAGGCGTCCATGCTCAATACGCGCCTCCTCCAATTGGTCTTGGAGAAGTCGTCTTTGATGGGCTACATGATATTGAGATTCCCTATACGACTGACTCGTGGAGTACGATCCACAACTCTCTACCTTGCTAGGATGAGACCTAACAATGCTAGTATTTTCCACGTGTGTGGAAATCCTATCACCTCTATGGGTGGACCCCTTGTGTGATGAGGGAGCCTCACGACGGCTATCAGAGTGTTGCATTGGGAGGATAAGATCCTCAGATGGATAACATGTGTGACACTTAGAGAGAAAGCGTGCAAGATCTGAAATATCCTTAAGGAAATACTGGAGGCATTGAGAGCCTCTCTCTGCATGTCCTGAATCATCAGCTTGTGAGTGAGCTCGACTATGCCTAGTAGTCGTGATGTGCCAACTAGGCAAGTCTCGAGAGGAAACCTCTCTTACTAAGAATTTTGGCCTCAAGGAAGGCCTTATCTTGATGTTTTTAAGCAATAAAGAAGCATACAAAGTAAACAATGTGATTATCTCCTTTACATTTAAAAAATGAGCCCTAAAATGTTTGATGTTGTTTTCAAGATGTGTTGTATCAGTATAGAAACTCTTATCATGTTTTGCAAAACTTGTTGGATTTTATTCTCAGTTTAATGGATTTCACTTGTACGCTCGTAGCTCGAAAACTTGGCTATGAACTCCAAGTCGCGTAAATCCCTCGTGTGTGGTAATGAAGCCCACACCCGAACAAGGAGCACATGTCCTGCGAGATCCTCACCCAATCTCACCCAGTCGGTGTTATACCCTTTGAAGAGAAGTACATGCAAATGTTTTGGGCTACGAATGGTTCTTGGATCCGGTATTGGTCTATATATCAAGGGTTCGTAGGATTTGGGCCAACGTATGGAAATTACGCCCACCGTCATTGAACCCTACTAGTGGTTGGATATGAAGCCCAACTCACTAGCGTTTTGTTGCAAAGTGGTGTGTGTGGTTCATTTTAATTGTACAAAAAGAAATGCATCATGTAGCACTCATGCTCATTCTCTATATGATATACAAAATGAAAGAACATTTCAAATTCAGAGAATGTCAATTAATGTAGATGCTATTTCAAACAATGCATATTACAATGAAGAATGGCCTCTAATCGGGCCTCAAACATGCAAACCAACACACAATATTTATCAAGCACGTTGTATTCTAGGGCTTACTGCAATCAAATATCCTCTATTCCTAGCAGCACCTTTCTAATGATGTGAAAACAAAATGCTAATCTAGGACTTAATTCATTTTCCTTTTTCTTAAAATGTCCTAATTAAATTTTGTTTTATGCATTCTGGAAAAACACAAACAACAAGAACAGAGACAGAGAATAAAAATTGGACCTACTTCAGACCCTCATCTGATGGAGATTTATCCCTCTGCTATCTAATGCATCTACTATAAACCGCAGGTTGGGTCTACGGGCTGCAGTATGAACCACGGGTTGCAGCTGCGGGCCAACAATTAGACCGCAACTATCATCTGTGGTTTGCACCTGATATCAAAAAACACATGGGTTAAAATTTAGGGGCATAAAATGCGAATTTCCACCATGATCGCCATATGTAACCACCAGAAAGGCTCACACCCGAGGCAAGAATCCCGTTATTGCAATAGTAAATGAATAAGAAACATGCATACAAGATAAAATTAACAAGATGTATGATAAACACTTTATTTATTCATGAAGTCCAATTTGTGTTACAATTACATCCCTCTTAGGGATAATCACGTTGATACAATATTACAATAATGTTTTTTGTGATTGTAATCCTCTTCAAGATAGGTGTAACGCTCAATGTGCCTTAATAGGGTGATACGAACTGCTCTAGGGTGGAGATGCCCTCTTCTTCATGATGGGGAAGGAACTTGATAGTTGGTTCTCCTTTGAAACTGTTCCCTGCGATCAAGAAACAACACAAGAATTTCAAAAAGATAGGCAACCTCTCATGATGAGGCCCTTTTAGGCAAATTGCATAATGACATCCTTAAACATGCACAATCAAGAAAGTATAAAAGATGCTTCTAAACTATGCAAATCGAATCAAGATTTATACAATAGCGTAAAGAAAGATAGCAGCTACTCTCTGCATGGATCGTATATGTGAAATAAGGCATGAAAGTGCATAAATAATTTATTAATATCCTAATTGAAGCATAACCATAAAGAAGCTAAATTAATCTAATTCTACGATCAAAAATCTGCTAAACTACCATAAAATCAAGAAAACAACTAATCTACGCTATTTAACCGAACATAAATGGAAATAGGAAGGTGGTTATGCCTCTGTTGCAAACTGCAACTCTGATGAGTGGTCTGCACTGTAAATCATGGCTGAGAGCTACGGTTAGTGCTTTGATAGGCTTGACCTCAATTCCAAGGGCAGTGGGCTTGACCTCCTTGTCCAATTGATGTTCAAGGGTCGCCTTCGATGTCCTTTCGACATATTTGGTGGTTGAATCGTTTTATTGGGCCTCTGTTTGCCCAAATTTGCACTTCTTGACTCTCCTAGGCACCTAGGGCATCCATGACTAATTGATATTTAGAGTATTGGCAAAGTAGCTCTCAAATGCACGTGTTTAGTATGCAATTCGACAGGGCTTCGCTGCTCTTTTGATCAATCAACTTTGTATATCTCTTCCCCATTTTAAGGGGGTATTTATAGCATGTCCCTAGGGCTAGGGGTGGCTTCTTGGAGAAGCCAAGATCAAGAAGGGGTGGTTAGGATAGCTGGAATGGAAGCTTTCGCCCTTTAACCACCTTCTTCTAGATCCAGTGGTCGTTTCAACCGATTTGGCTCGTATTGAAGGTCAACTGAACTTCAGTTGAGACCGTAGGTCAGAACTATGATCTAGACTACAAACTGTAGGTCTCAGTCGCCGTTCAGTTGTAAACCGCAGGTCTGGGCTACGATTCAGGTTGATTAGGCCAAGGAGCCCAAATTGAGTGGTTAGAACCACTGCTCTATCTTGGATTCTGTCCAATATCTTCCATATTGTCTTGTAGCATGTCCATATGAGTAGTCGCCCTTGACATGACGTGTTTTAGGTGTCTACAAATAGTACCAAGTCAATACGCTATGAAAGTGCCAAGATGGATTTCACCCAAATAAAAGGGTGAAACAATCATTCACCCCTTGTTGGGGTGAACGTGTCGATTAAAACACGTGACCGTCGATTCAAATATCGTGGTGAAGCGATTAAAAAGCGCTTTTGTATGGAGTGACAAGACTTTTGAATAGGTGAAAGGCACGTGCGCCTTGTGTTTTTTTCTAGCAAATAAATTTAAATATTAATGAAAGGCGCCAATGAAAATAAAAAAGGGGTGAAAATGCAAAAGCATGAGTTGTATAACTTGGTATTTGGCATGCAGACGAACTTAAAAGGAAGGAAAAATCTAAAAGGGAGAAAAGTGCCTTAAAAAGCAATTGTGTTGTTTTTAGAAAAACATGCTTTTTCTAGAATTGGGCAAAAATAAAAATATAAAAGGTTTTAAAGGAAGGACATTCACCATGAAATGGTGAATTGAACATATTGGAGGCGTTTTAGAGCAAAAGGGAAAGAAAACAAGCCTGTTTTGGAGACGTTTTCACTCCTATAATTTTGTAAGCGTAATCAAATTTTTAAAAGTGTTCTATCAAAGGGATTTCGCTCTTCGATATGTGGCAAATCTTGAAGAGCATTCATGTGAGCTAAGGAGCATTCTCGGGGTATTTAATTTAAAATGTGTGCCAGATTTGCATTAGAGGAAAATTTACGGATCTCGAAGAGCAAAATTCCACATCATCAAAATAGAAGCGGTTATAGGTCTGCAGGTGGTAGGGTTTTTTTTTCCAAGGAAGCTTTAATAACCAGGGTACATTTTCAATGAAATCACGTAGCAAATAAGGACACACCTTCCAAGGATGATTTTGCAGCGAAAGAGTTGATATCGTTAGATCATCAGAAACAGTGTCGGGTGGGAAAAACTAAGTGTACGTTCTTCTAAAATTATCCAATAAAAAATAGCATTTGTTGCAGTGGTTGGAAGAGTGCCTTATATAAAGAAATAGGTAAAAGTTCCCTTGTTTAAATTATTTAAATTTTCACTACCACTGTGTTTCTGAGCTATTGTTGCAAGAGTTTAAAAAAAAAATTGAGCATTCATCAAAAAAATAATGGGAAAGAAAAGCAAAGGGACGACAGAGGCATCAGAGCCTAAGAAGTGTAGGAAGAGAGAAGAAGGGTCAAAATACAAAAGACCCTAAGGAACAAGAATATTTATTTGGATCCATACGCTGACACCATGGTAGAGATTGGAGACTGCACAATTACTCACAAAGGTGTGGAGAAACTACGACAAGATGTGGAGTTTGTAGTAAATCAGGGGTTAATGGCAGGAATCCTATTAACAGTGCCATTTCACACACAACTATCTTGGTATTTGTGTATTCTCGTACACCCTTGTCCAGAGCTGGTGTAGCTTATTACTTGATTTTATAAACCCGTGACTAGAACAATAAGGAATTCAAATAGAGAAATACTTTTTACCATCACCCTGAAGGAGGTACAAGAAGAATTTGCTTATGGTTTGAAGCCTCCTTCTTATGTGATTACCAAGAAGTTACATACTAATGAGCAGGAGGACAAATATGTCTCCACGATAATGATGCGTCGGTTCATGGAGACGTAGTTGATTAAGGTGCCACATATGGGATCACTTTCAAACTTGTCGAAGTTGCTCACAAAATTTAAGAGCCTAGATATCTACTCAATGTTGATGTGGGTTTCTAGTTTACCTACAAATTCTACCATTCATAAGTGGTAGGCAAACCTAGCGTAATGCATTTTCCAGGTTGAATTTTACTCTCTATTGGCTATGAGGCAAGGCACTAATCCAATTTTATTCAATTGGATCGATTTTATTTCTCAAAGATTATATTTTCAGCTTGAGAGGTTGCAAACTGAGGAAGAGATGTCATTCAACCATACTTATTTTCTAGTATGATATTTCTTCTTTCATATACACCAACACTTCTCGTTCATTATAGTGAGATAAATGGATGAGAAGGATGAACTTTCGCCAGTTTACATGTGGAATTTTACCCTATCAAAAAAGGAGTCATTTTATCGTTTTAACAGTTTATTTTTGGGGCTCATAATAGAACTACTTTGTGGTACATGTGAAAGAGTACCACGGGAGTTGAGAGAAGCAGTAGTTACAGGAGAAAAATGAGACATATTTCTACTTACTTAGGGCGTGGTCATAATATTTTTTGGCTTTACGGTGGTGCACTAATCAAACTATGTGAACGATGTATATGTAGTAGGGCACGGTAAGAAGACGACTTGTAATATATCGTTCAAATTTGACAACATAGAAGTGAGCTAGGTAGGGTAGAACATGCTACTCACAATGATGCTCTAGGACCTGGGGTTGATAGAACTACCACAACATTGGAGGTATGACCTATTGGGTAAATTCATAGAAATAATAAAAGCTAAGATATTTTACTGTTGTCCTCAACCCGACATCGAGAAAAGGTAAAATAATTTTGATGGGCATGACTTGGAGTGGCATATTGAAGATATGACGATGCTTCCACCTTGGCATGACTGCTATGAATAGGAGGTTGAGTATAATTCGATGAAGTACTAAAATCAGATTCCTTTGCCTCAATTTTTTATTCAGGTAAAAGAAAGTCAACGCCTATGGTATGAGGAGAAAATTATGAACTAGTGGATAATGCAAGTCCATCAAGGAAAGACCACGTCTCCTTATGGGTTAAAGATCGATCAGGCATTTTCGAACACCTATGATGAATTAGTTTATTCCTATCAACCCATCGCTTTTGCTAAGATATTGCCTCAAAGCTTCCAAAATTCTAATAGCGATGAAAGTGAGGCAAAGGGAGAATGCCTAACATTCAAAGAAGAGATTTCGAAGGAGGAAGGATAATAATATGTGTTTATATGGAGATCATAGCAAACGAAGCATAAAATTGAGGAGGCACATTTTCCAGAAAAGCAGACAGTTCGAGACGTACCCCCATTTCCTAAAGCTACAAAGAGACCAAGGACTGATGCTACTTCTTCTACTACTAAAGTTTTGATGGTTATAGTTCCAACAGTTCCAATTGTTGCAACAACTATCATTTACTCTTCGACGATGACAAACAATACGATGAGGATTTCACAAATGTTTCTGACGATTCATGAGCAAGAGGAGGACAACCAATTAGAGAGTCCTTAGGTGGAGGTTATGGATGTCGAGGAGAATGTGAATGTAGAGGAGGAAGTGGAAAATAAACAAGAGAAAATTATTTCATAGCCGTTTCCATCAATAGAGCATGTGGTGCCTCCGTCCGAAGGTACATTCTCTTTTCCTTCTTCTTCTTCTTTGAAGCGTGTAGTGACTATCAGTTCACTTCCAATAGTTTCTACATCAGTCTCTCCACCTTTCGATATACCCTTAGTATCCATTTTGCTCTCTTATTCTTCTTTTCCCTAAGTCACTACTGCTCTTTCTTCAGCCTCCCTTTATTTCAGTTCGTATACGTCAGGGCCGAACCCATTTTTGTGCTCTTCCCCTTCCATTGCTACCACCACTTTCATCGAGGTTGTAAGTATGTAGGCTCCTCCCAGAGTGAGCGTAACTACAACTAAAGCTAGTTCCTTAATCCATTCCACCATTTTTGTCCCTCCTCTTCTAGCCATCTCATCCGCTTCCTTTGAGCTTGATTGCTCAAAAAATTTGATACCATTCACACCATTTTTGGAGCTACAAGCACTGCCCGACGTTCAGGTGGCACTGAAATAGGCTGACATGGAAAAAATCAATCGAGTGCACCTTAGTTCATCATAGTGGTTGAAAATCAAGAGGTAAGAAGAACCTTTAGCTCCAGCTCGACTGCTCAAGAAGGTTGCTTTCGATCCCGTTTCTACGAAAGCTCACACGACTAAAATCACTCCCTTGGTTCAAAAGCCATAAGGAGAAATGTTGCCGAGTGATTATGTTTGTGAAACCATAACAGAGGACCTCACTAGGATTTATCCTACAAAGAATATAAGCAACATAGAGGTTGATATGAGTTCGGTATACTTGCATGGCGAGTATTATAAGTAGAAATATTTTGATAAAGAGAATAAAATTATCGAACTAAGAAATGCCTTGGCCAAAAGCAGGATGCAAGAGGAGAAGACAACCTTAGAGAATGAACACTTGCATCGACAGGTAGGAGTGCACTTAAAGGAAAGGGATACAACAAATATAGAAATGCATGCACTCTAAACGCAGCTAGAGGCCATACCAAATCAATTGGTGAAGAAGGTCACATAGGCTGTAGGTTTTTCTTCGAAAAGCATTAAGGTGTGCCTTCACTCAACCTAGAACTGCGAAAAGCTGGTCGTATAAGTAGTTTAAGTGTTACATTATTTATGGATGGTTAGAATAAAAATTTAGATGGGGTAGTAGTTGATAGATACTACTGAGGAAATTCTAGAGCCGTACATGGAGATGGTTGTAAAAATTTAAGCTTTGGCTAATTCCAGCATACATATTCACCCCTTGAGCGAAATGGATCATGCTTGATCTGCCAAAAAAGTCACACTGCGCAACTACTTTCAGAGGATGGACCTGGTGATATAAGGTTGAAAGATTCTTAATGCCATCGAGTGGAAGCATACTGTTTCCATGACTCTTTTTGATACTCTTACTGATATGGGTTTCCCCGATTTTACAGATGATTGGGGTGAACCTCTGTCGAAATATCAATTGATAACAACCTGGAAGAAATTTATGGAGGATAACTCAGAGATTGATTTATGGGAGGAGCCCATAATAGAAGCATAGGTATTACTTCTAATGCAAAAGTTCACTCGCATGGAGCTTTTGCTATTCAATCTGGTCTAGCAAGCGAAATTTCTTAGTCTAAAAGACGTCCATAATATCTACTTTGTTTATGAGTCATTGGGTGTTCCCTTTTTGTTTACCACTCATGATTAGGAGGAAACAGTTACATTTTATGAGGTGACCTCTGAGAGCCTTAAGGAATAGGAGGAATGAGCAACAACATAGAGCACCATGACAAAGAAGGCAATAGAGGAAGTAGAGCGGGCATATATCCTCTGAGTGGAAGCCGAAGCTGAAGCCATTGAGAAGGTAGAAGAGGAGGCGGAGAGAAAGACATCCATATCAAAAGTGCTAGCTAAAATAGTCAGCAAAAAGACTCCATAAAAACCCAATGGATAAAGGCCTGGGATGGCTTGCATCCATGCGAGCTGGATACCCCGTGAGTCACCAATCATGTTGGCAGTTTTGCAATATGCCACATTAAAGTATTTTTGATGGATGTTTTGATTGTAATGTGACAAAATATTTTAATATTTACATACAATATTTTTACCGGCATAAGATATTGTTGTTATGTTTTATTTTTCTTATTTATTTTCTTACATCCTTTTAGCTTGAAAGTAATGGTTGTTTTATAGTAAAATGGCTGGGAGAATGGATTAGAGACTTTGGTTTTCATTGTCTGTAAAATTGTTGAAAAATGGTGCATAAAGACTAAGTACGTAAGATGAAAACTTCACTAAAAAATGAAAGCGCGTTCACTCCAACTAAGGCGTGAAAAGCCCTGCGCATTTCCTGTTAAAGCGAAAGAAGGAAAAGGAAATTAAAAAGAAAAGAATAAAAAGAAAGCTTCAAAAAATGGCTGAGTAACTATGTTGCCTGAAGTTGAAGTTTTGGTAGAATCGCGTTCGCCCCAAGGTTGGGACGAAGATTTCATTCACCCCACTTTGGGGTGAACATCCTAAAAAATCTAAGAAATGCACCTACCCATCGCGATGAAGACATGTTCAATGAAAGTCTTGAGTTGTAACGGACTTGGGAAAAATTTGGCTAAAAGGGCGTGTGTTCGCACAAAAGTTGGGATGAAAGGTCCATTCGCCCCACTTTGGGGTGAACGTTATTAAAGGCAAGGTGTTGAAAATTCAATGTCGCATTCGTACCGGTGGAGGGGCAAAATCTCCATTTGCCCCTCTTGGGGGTGAACGTACTATAAAAGCCAAAGTTTGAGCAAACGTATCGTGAATGTTGAAGTTGGGCAAGAGAGGGTCGAAGTGATGTTGAAAAGTCAAAGTCGCATTCGTCCCAAGAGGAAGGCGATGTCCCCTTTCACCTCTTTTAGGGGTGAACATAGATTTAAAGGATAACAATGCAGTTGTTAGATGCACTTTCACCTGAAAAAAAAAGAGGATGATTGCTGCTATGACTAGGGAAGGAATGTTATACATAAAATTGATAAAGGCACCCTCTCCACCAAGGAATGCAATAAAAAGGGTAAATGTGTATTCACTTATTGTCAAGTTTGGGTGAAATGTGCTGTCGACGATGTCACAAGTTTTCAAGAGCACCCAAAGGCAGGCGAATGAGGAACATTAAATGCTTGTGGTGAAGAGTAACTTAGATTATGGATCTCGAGCAAGGAAGACAACAATATTAAAAATTCAAAGTCAATTTTCATGATTTCCAATAAGGAAGCATATTTTCGAGGATGGCGAACGTACTAAGTCAATGACCAAGCCTAGCAGTTTTCCATGCACCGAAACCCAAAAATGCAGATTTCTCAGAAGAATTTTCTTAAAAGCTAGATCGTCACCTCAAAAGAAGGATTTTCAGTGACTTCAAGAAAGAATTATCTCACCGATGTTCCTGATATGTAGTCATTCTGTCTCCATGTGCATTTAATGAAAGAGGCAAAATCCTCTATAAATACTACTCAATTCTCATTGTAAAAGGGGGTTAGACATTCTGCAAAAAAACTATTCAAGTTTTTTGCATCAATAGAAGATAGAGGGCTTCAAAATTTGCAAGTGATATTGTGTGTGATTTTTTTCTATTTTTATGCATTTCTATCTTACGCTCATATTCATTATATGATGTTTAGTTTAAATTTTGCATCTGAATTTGAACATTGCTGGTGAGGGAGTGAGTCATGGAATGCAATCCTAGAGGTTGTTTATGCAAGGTTATAAGTAAATTCTACTGCTTTTTTTTATTACATGCTATTTCAATGCTTGGGTGGATTTCCTACAGCTAGTCTGATCCAAATCCTACACTCCGATCTGTGGCCATATTTCCCTTTATTTCCATTATTTCCAATTTCTTTCCTGCAACCCTAGTCTTCAACCTATGTAGGATCAGTAAGGGAGCCAACCCTCTATGGATATTAGCACGAAGGACATTTCTTTCCTCCGACCTTTAAATTTTGGCCGTGTCTAGGGCGCACAAATGTAGTTTTTGTTAATTAGGCAGATATTTGACCAACATATCCTAAGCAACTTTTCCTAAACCTTACCCTATTTTTAATTCAACATCAACCATCAATCATAAAAAACTTAATTCAATATTTAATCAATCATAATATTGATCAAATTCTCCTTATCCAATCAAAGCAAATCCTTTTTCCAATCTTGAGCATCTCACCTCTTAATCTTTCATCCCATCTTAATAAAATTTTCACTACCACCCCTGTATGGATCATAACCAAGTCGAGTTTCCTTGGTTCCTCTAAAACTCGAGGGGGCATACTAGGGTAGGGCATCATTTAATGCTATCCAAAATACAATCCTTAACATAACTTTAAGCAAATAATCTTTGCATTCCTCATCAATATTAGGCACCAACATAAAATTAAGGCATCTACATTTATTTTTGGTGCATTTATTTTAAAATATATGTATCAAAAAAAGGGAAAATATATACACCCAATTTTGCACACTTCAATTTACCATAACTATCATCCACTAGTCTTCCAATCAACCAAATCAAATCCACCTTCCTCGTGTCTAAATTTAGAGTATATATTGCTCCAAAAAGCAAAGACATATTTGGGGAATTAATTTCCATTATAAATATTTAAAGAACTTTACAAAAATACCTTCATTAGAATAGTCTTGAAAAGAGCTTTCCAACAAGTATATATATAAGCCTATACCCTATAATAATCAATGCCCTTAACTGTGAAAAGTAATGTTTGGCAATATTGACAATGCTTTTGTACCCTGGTAGTTCTTTTGCCACATAGGTGGGGGTTTGTACATATTTGAGTGTTTAAATTTTCCTACATAAATTTGACTTCCAATGGTCATATGCATGTTAGCTTTTGATGTAATGAGCAATGGGAGATAACAATCACAAGATGCAGAATAATATAAAAGAAAGTAAATCTGCAAGATTACTAAAGTATGCTTAAATATAAATAATATAAATGAATACAATGTAGCTATGGAAGAAATGATCACTCCATTAATGAAGATATTGACTACATTGTACCCATCACCAATATATGGTGATATAGACAACATTGCACTACTACCTACGACTATGCTATAAGAAACTCTATCTATTTATGTCCCTCTTCTCATGTCTATCTAACTATGAGGTCTTTCTTCTATAGGAACACAGGTTCCTTGGCCAACATTCCACCTAGCTGTGCAAGGGACAACTTGCACATATACAGCTTGCACATTGACACTTGTGCATTTATTACATTGCATGAAGTAACTAGATAGCTTCCCCCTAGAGTAATCTAATTTTCTAAGTATGTACCTTGAAAGATACATTTACATAACACAAATAATGGAATAGACTCTGTTTCTAACACCCCCCTGTATTACATTATTTGGGTATTGAAGACTTTAGTATTCAATATGAATATTCCTTCAAAGGATAAAGGACTTTGTATTCTTCTTTGTTGCTCACTGTATTCAGGTTATGCAAGTAATTTGTATCTTCATATGATGCAAAGTGAGTTGTAGCTGAAGATTCTTTTGATTTTCATATGGGTTCATCTGGTTTAGTCTTCATGATGCCATGTTTCTTTCTAGTATGTCTTTTCTTCCTTTTTCTCCTTCTCTTCTTGTGATTCTGCATTGGTGTTGGTGAAATCTTTGATTCATGACAAGTTAGTCTATCATCACAATAGTATTGTTCAGCTTGTTTCTTATGCTGAGTAAGGACAAACACAATTAATGATAGATACATTATCAAAAATTCTTCTGGTGAAAAAATAACCACTCTTTGTGAGTTCCACCATGATGTGCAGATGATTTCATGAAGATAGTTAATCATTATTGTAAAGTTGCCTTCTTTGGCTTATTTAAAAAATAAGGAGAATTTATCTTTATCGCTAGAGAGTAGATACTCATATCCTTCTAGAGTATCTATTAAGTTTTGAGAGTAGAATTCTACTTCATGGAATAGTTCATTGTTGAAAGCTTTTCTCAAAATTTCATCCATGATAAATTTTTAGTAGTCTACCTTATAGCTCCCAATATTAGAATATATGATCCCTTATTGAAGTATATAAGCTTGATTTGATAAACCTAAGGTTTTTAGACTTCCTTATGTCTCCCTAGTTATGAGAGTATGAATAGCTTATATCTTTCCAACTTGATAATCTTTGAAGGATATTATTATCATCAAGTTTTGTAGAATGCCTTATGACTCCCTAGAGATATTATATAGTGCTTTTGTAAAGATATAGTTCAATCTAGGGTTGATTTTGTACAAATTTTGTAAAGGTCAAAAATCAACTTCTTAACACCTTATTACTCCTATTGAACTAAGCACTTTTCAAATTTAAAGAGGTTTTAATGTTGGATTTCTTTTGTCCCCTTAGAGAATTTTTGAGACAAGAATATAATAATATTCCAACTTTAATCAAAATATTTAATAACCCCTTTTTATATCCCTTGGTTTATTTCTAATTTCCAATAACCTAGTTTGGAGTTGTAGCCCTTATGACTCCCAAATTTGGAAAATTAGAAATACATTAATATTTGAAAAAATAAAATAATTCCAAGTAGCATTCCTTATTACTCCTATGTTATGCTTTGTAAATATTAAACAATTTTGATTTTCCTATGTTTTTGCTTTCAAATGATTGATTCCTTATAACTCCCTTTATATGGAAAGCAAATTAAATGGAAATTGTACCTTTTATATAATCTATGGTAGACTGTCATTGTAATTAATGGAATATACATCCCCTTGCTACTAGCTTCAACACTCACTTTAATACTGTTTGACCAGAATTTAATATGCTTCACCGTTTCCCTTTGGATCATTCTCCAAGTTGCTGCCGATCTGCTACCGTGTAGCTGCCAAGCTACTGTCGTGATATGGCCTGGATGCTGTTGATGTGTTTATTGCCATTGCTACCTTACCTTCACTATTTTTTCAACTCCTTGACCACCCTTTTTATGGAAGATGTATCTTGGATTTTGTGACAAGTATCACAATGGTTACGAATGATCGCTTGCTACTTTGTAACGCACCAACTTCCTTGTCTAACGCTTCTTTGGCATACATAATAGATGAGTGCTCGTGTGGGTGCTTACGTGAGGCTTGTAGAGGATAACAAGTGGAACCTTATTTATGAATATTTCTTGTAACTCCTACATGAGGATATTTTAGCATTGAGAGATAGAGATATTATGCCAAGTGGAATTCAAACACTTTGCATGAAGACCTGTGCTATAACGCTTCCAAGAAGAGTATAACTCCTTTCATATACGTTTTCTTTAGCTTGCTTTGTTTCTTGGACAACAAGAAACCTTCTCTTTTGTAGGTGATTTTATGAAGCACTATGGATCTTCAAATGGCGATTCCGAATGTGATATTGGTGATGCCTTTGGTGTCTTCACAAAGCTTGAGACCTGAATGTAGCACCTTTTTTTCCTTGTCTACTATGCCTTCAATGTGCTATTTTTTTGTACTTCTTTGTAGTGTAGAAATATGCTTGCTTATGTTGTTCATCCCACATTGGTAGAAGTAGATTTGATGCCTTTCCTATGTATATGAGCTCCCTTTCTATCTACGTAAATACAACTTGATAACACCCTTGTATGGGTTTTGATATTGTAGGTTCGTCCACTCGAGATATGCTGAGAGTGAGCCCTTTGAGTAGCTCCCTTTGCTATGGATGAGGAGTGCAAACGTACGTCCTTCCTTGGCTGGATTACCCTATAGAAGTTGTGCCTTTTGAGGTACCTTTAAATATTCTCTCTTCCTATGTATTATAGAAGTACAATACCATGTAACTTTACATGTATATAAAACTTCCTTTATTGCACCTTTTTCTTGCACTCTTTTGCAGGTCTTAAATTCTGCCTTTGTAGCATATTTTTGAATGCAGATATGAGGGTTTTGAGGATATCTCTCTAGCTAGACTCCTTGCCCTTTTTTCTTAGAAACTTTGATGATAAATCCAAGCCTTTAATTAAGTAGATAGAAGCTTTTTGTGACAGTAATTTTCTGCCCTTTGTAACAAGCAATTAACCCTGTAATGCTTTGGATTTGAGACTCACCAAGTCTCAATCTATTAAGCTTCTATTTCTATTTTGGTTAGTTGTATTCTTCTCCAATTTTTTGGAGGATTCTAACATGTTTTTGGTGGCTTCTCTTGGCCCCAATATGCTGTAGATTTTGTGCTTCAATAGTATATTTAGACACTTGATACAAATCAAATTGTGTGCCCTTCAAAAACACAAAACTAATTTCTTTTGAAGAGTAGTACAATAGTGCAAGTCTTTTACTTTTTGTTGGGGCAAGAACATTGGTTAATTTCTATGTTATTGTCACAACCCTTTCACTTTATTGTCAACCCAGGGATTTCGTAAGCTTACGATGTACCTGATAGAGATGTGATTACAATGCCTCTGAGGTGAGTTCGCCTAAATTAAACAATTTTGGGTGTTGTTCGTATAGCATTTATTCAATCCAAACCTCTTTAATTCTTAGAAAGTAAATAACCAGAAAGGAAATCAAACCACACTTGCGAAAAATAAATAAAGTAGTAAATAAATCAATTTGTAGAAAATAACCAAATACAGGAAAGCAGAACTAAAACTGAAATAAAATTGCAGGAAAAATAAACGAGGGAAGGAATACTGGCTAGGAATGGATCCAAGCTCCAGTAGATTCTACCCGATCAACTATGTATATAGAATTCTAAGTAAAAGAACTCTGAATGAATTTATTGAATAAAAATGAATCACAATACAGTCCGATGATTTTGCTATTTTTCTTCTCCTTCTTCGAGAAGTCTTGTGCGTTTATATAATCGTATAGACCTCTTTGTTAGAATGTTGTTATAGCTATAGATATAATTACAATGACAACATACCAAATTGAGGTAATTCAGGCATGCTCGGAGCACTCTTACACTACGTATTTTATTTGTGGTTTACCAACTTATCGTTCGTCTTTCATATTTGCTAGAAATAGTAGATTCTTCGTTACATCTCATCATCGTTATTTGCATTCTTCATACCAAAAATTGTTACTCTGTTTCATGTGGAAATAAGGTAGTAGACATTTCTGTTATTAACGGGAGTTAGGCGCCTATTGTTCTAGAGTTAGGCACTTCATTCAGTTTATGTGGAGTCAACTAACTTTGAATACGTCATAGGGAGTAAGGCACTTCATTCATCGCAAGACAGGAGTAAGGCACCTTCCATCGAAAGATGGGAGTAAGGCACCTTTTCATTAAAATATGGGAGTAAGATGCATTCTCATCAGAATATGGGAGTAAGGCACCTTCCCATAAAAATATGGGAGTAAGGCACCTTCCCATTGAAAGACGAGAGTAAGGCACCTTTCCCTTAAGACCATACTCCTTTCTCAACTCCTTTGAAAATAGATCATGCCAGGTCTAGAAGGGACCTCAACATAATTTATGCAAAAACTGACAAAAATAGTTAAATCTACACACAAAACATGCTTTTCACACAAGTTAGGTAATATACACAATTTACCATTAAATACATATAAATATTCATAAGTACAAATATGATATAACAATATCGTGCAAAATGTTAGACATATATGCAAAAATATGAGCATTTCTGGTGCTCATCATCCCCCATGCCTAAGTATTATCATGTCCTTGTGGTACCTTATATTGGTAGTCCCCGGTTCTATCCATGACCTACCAGTAGGATTTATTCCTCTGCTTCCTCTTCTTGGCAGTGGCCTTGTCTCTCTCTTTATCCTAGGGCTTCCTTTTCTTGGTTGTGGCCTTTCTACGTTCCTCATTCTCGGGCTTCAAACCAAAATGAGTCTAAAGGACACTGGTCTCTTGTTGCAACTTGTGTTAGCGTGGGCTATGCCTAACTATTCTGCTAGGCTTAGCACTCGTGCTTGGTGGCTTTGTGACACATGTTTTCTAGCTTACTTCTTACTTCATGTAGTACCTTATGAAAGTAGTGGCCTCTTTCTAGAATATAGACTCTACCTCCTTCCATAACTAGTGATATTTGATTTTTTTAGAAAGGTATTCAAGACTCATCCACTACTCTAACCGTATGCGATCAGGCCACTTCTATAGGAAGCTAAGCATCTCCTGTGTCGGATGGTTTTGTGCTTCTTCCATAAAGTAGCTTCTTGCTATCTATTTTATCCTAGGATGTATCTATTACTAGGCCCATTACCCCCATTTCCTATAGGTATCTCTTCATATTGGAGGGTTGGTCTCCAATGGACCCATATATCTCCTAAAACTGCTTCTTAGGAGTAGGATTCACACTAATCCTAGGCTCTCTGGTTATCTTCTTGAAATCCTTCCTTGCCATATTTGCCTCCTTGATATTTGTTCAAAGCTTATCAAATTGCTCCTATTGTTTAGCAAAATATTTTAGGGATCTGGACAATTCTTCATTTGAATTAGGGGCTGGTTGGGCCTTTACTTTTGTAGCTCTTGCCCTGGTCCTACACTTCTATTATGGTGCCCTGGTCTCTCTCCTTTTAGACCTTAACTGCACAGAGTGTTCTAGGGATATTGTGTGAGGGGCAGTGTCATCCTTAGGTGTAGGCAGTGTCATTTCATGGATTCTAGAGGGTTCAGGTCCTTGATTCTCTAGTTCCACATTGATAGCTTCCATATCAACTACTAGTGTCTTGACAGGTGACTGTCCTATCAATTATTATGTTATTTCTACCTCGTCTCCTTGCATCACCTTCTCCTTAGGCTATTGATTGGGAGATAATTGCTGAAAATCATCTTATGAAACCTCGATGATAGGAGGTTCTATCTATAAATTGGGGTCCCCCTATCCTTCATCAACTATTATGGTAGGAGTGGATGAAATATCCCCCACCTTAGCTTCCATGTTTCTATCTAATTTAAATAGGCCATAAGAAGCGACCTTCTCCACTAAGTCTAGATAAGTTGTGGGTACTTCTTCTACCCAACCCGTTTGGGTGGCAGCGTCCTCCTTCTCTATATAATTGGACTTCAACTACTATTTCTTCAGCTTGAGCTACTGCACATCTTACTATAGCTAGAGAATAGTGTGACCTAGTTCCAGCCACTTTTCTGCAACTACCTTCCTAGACACTTCAAAAAGCATTTCCTCTGCTTTGAACTTCCCTTCCCAGTTGAAGGCCTACTATTTTGCCTTCTATAGTTGCTCTTGTAGGCTTCCCTGAGTCTCTTGAGTAGGGGGTTTGCTATCGCCCAGATTTTTTAGTACCTGTGCCACTGCCTCTGTTACAATAATCTCAATTTCCTTATCCTCATAGGGTGGATTATGAGTGATCGAGGTTGCTAATTGACTCTTTCTACTTCTGGTTCTTGGGTAACCAGCTGCCCAAATAGGGCTTGCTATGCTCTTCCTCACTTCCTAGTGAGTTCAAGGAGAAGCGAGTGATGAAATTTGCTCTATCTCTCCTTCACCAAGGTCATCTTGGAAGTTAGGTGTCTGTTCTGCTACTAGCTCCATTGTAGTGGATGGCCCTTGGAAGTTAGGCACCTTGACCCGTTCTTCCTCTACCTCTGGTACTTCTTCATGTACCCTTGCAACCAACTATTGTGGAGAGTTAGGCATCTCGACCCTTTCCTCCCCTACTTTTGGCACTTCCCTAGGTGCCTTTACATGTCGAGTTAGGGCTGTAATTAGCCCGTGGTACACTAGAGCAAAGGCTATCCTTGCATGGTACCTCTTGACCTCATCTTGTAATGCAAAGGCTAGGTAGAACGAGACGTTGATTTTTACTCCATGCAACAGGTGGATCAGGAAATGCACGTGATTGACGTTTAGGTGGGTATACTTACCTATGCAAGTAAAGAATCTAGCCACCTAGTCAAAAATCTACTGCCAGAGTTTTGGGAGGCAATGTTTCGAAAACCTTGAGCATGTTAATTCCAGTGGGAGGTGCCTAAGGAGTTGTTTTGCACACTCAACCAATGATTTTTCCTTATAGAAATGGTTCCCTGTTTGAGGGAGACCAGTAATGGCTATGACAAACTCCTTTGTGACTAGGATTTCTAGTTTGCGTAGTCAAGTGATGTCCTTGTTCATAGATGCAGCAAATTTTTTGGCTGCATCCAAATATTGGTTTTGGATGACTAGGCGATAATAGCCCATCCACCCAACAACTTCAAATTGTGTTCGAACATCCTTGTTCATTCTTGCCACATCGTAGGGTTTGCTCTTCTTTTGACTATGGTTTGTCGATCTTCCTCCCATTATGGAATTTTTTGTTTGTGTTTGCCTCTACAACCTTTCTCAATTATCTATAACTAGTTTGTTGTCTCTCAATCCTGACTGTAACTGCCTAAGATGCCTATTTGTGGAGGTAGGCGCATTTACAGTTTGTATTGAGGATTATGAGTGTGGTCATTCCCAACCGTTACTCAACATATCATGTTGGATAAAGTGGGTACTGTTGGTCATCAAATTTGCCTAGGAAAGGATTTTGAGTTAGTGTATGCGCATTAGACCTGGACCAACATTGAAAGGCCGAAGGTAAGGAATGCCCTTCGTGCCAATATTCGGAGAAAGGTCGGTTCCTATGCTAAACTACTTGGGTGTTTGAAGATAAGGGTGCAGGAAAGAGATAAAAGGAGTTAGGGTTAGAGAAATTGGTGATGTAAGGTGGGAGAGAACAAGAAGCACGATCACCAACTAACAACTTGAATAGAAGCAAAGAATACCAAAGATAAACGGAAGAAATGCAATGTAGATTTTCCTATGTATCCTTTGGGCGAGTTTCAGGGTACATTCCTCGATCACACCTCGGACGCAGGGTTCAACATCCAACATACAAACGAAGAAAGGCAAAAGAATCAAGCACAGAAGGTAGCATAAAAGAAATCCAACACGACGCCTTTCAACTCCTATGTATCCTTCAGAACGAGTTTTAGGGTACAATCCCCGATCACACACCGGACACAGGGTTCAACATCTCGATATATAAACGAAGAAAGACAAAAGAATCAAGCACAGAAGGTAGCATAAAAAAGAAGAATTGAGCTCAAAGCTTTTTCATATTAATCGCAGGACATCAAGTTACAGTAGCTTTCTAGCAGATAGTTCCCCCCCCTTTCTTATTACAATGCCTAGGTTTTTATAGAGGACCCGGGCCTCTGAGTCATAATTACATAGCAAAGAAGAGTACACCCTCGAGCCTTGAGAATTTGGCTCCTCGAGGCTCCCGTGACCGAGTTTTCAAATCTTTTACCAAAATTTGCAACTGCAATCGGGTCAACCATAGAAAGGTGCATTGATGAGACATTCTGGACGTCCTTGGTCTCTGGGTGCGGTGCTCGAGTGGCCGCAATGCCCGTCGGGCTCTCCATCATGGCTTGATACTTCATTTTTGATTGCCAAAAATGAGTAGCGGGCTTGCTGGGCACGAAAAATTGCATTTATGAGGCACTTGATCGCCTCGAGAAAATACTCGGCTTGGAATGCATGCCCGTGAAGCGCTTCTCTAAGTTTTCATTCACAACTTCACTTCGCAATGGTTCTGGGCCGAAGCAAAAACTCCTCTTTGGTATGTATTTCACAAAATTGAGCTTCGCAAAACTGCTTCGGGGGTGAGGAGGGCCAAAGCATATTCGCTTCACAAAAATGGGCCTCTTCGTATTTGCCGCTTCACTGACCAAATTACTTCGCTGACGCCTTCGGGAAATGCTTTGCTGTGACCCTCTTTCTAAACTGTGGTTCAAGAGAATTTCGGCTGAAGCAATTATTTTCAAAAGACATTGCATCCTTTTACTTCGGGCAAAAGTACTTCGCACAAAATTAGCCAAAGCAAATGCTTCGCAATGAGATTTTGGTGAAGTAAAAGTGGTTTGCTGATGGAGGGGCCCGAAGTGAGTACTTCAGTAATTTCCTAGCGAAGTATTTTCAATGCTCCTTGAGATCTACTTCGCTGATTTACCAACCGAAGTGACTGATGGAAATACTTCGGATGCGAAGTAGTTTTACCCCCTTTTCTTTGTATTTCACTTCGGCACACCACTTCGCAGAAATCTTACCCGAAGTAGCTTCTGAAAATGCTTCGAGCTCGAAGTAGATTTCTTGCCTTTGCTTTTCGGCAAAGTTGTTCTTTCGAACGTTGCTTTTGTATTCTACTTCGATGATATTACTTCGCAAAAAACTCCACCCGAAGTAGTGTTGAAAATGCTTCGGGTGCGAAGCTTTCTTTTCTTCTGAACGCCGCTTTGCTCAACTTTCGCCCGAAGTAGCTGCTGGAAACGCTTCGAGCGCGAAGTAGTTTCATTCTCTTTTCCTTGTATTTTTCTTCGGCGAAAACTACTTTGCAAAACTTTCACCCGAAGTAGTGTTGGAAATGCTTCGGGTGCAAAGCTCTTTTCATTTTCATTTGGCGAAGCTCTTTTCCCTAGCTTGTTTGGCAGCGAAGTTCCTTCTTTTCTATTTTTATACACAAAGGGGTGGCATTGGAAGCCAAAATTGCTACATCTTTTCAAAATAAAAACAAAGCGAAAAAACTTTACACAACACTATACAAAATTTGTTTTCCTTTTCTACCCCTTAAGAAATTTGACAAAATTGTCAACATTCTTTGCGACTCGCGAGGTAACGAGCTCGTCTTGGTGGGAGAACCCTTTAACTTTGATCCATTGGGCCAGATTCCTTTCTCGATCCTTCTCCTCCTTCTTCTTCTGGGAGCACTTCTGCAGCTGGTTCTTGTTCTCCCTCTTCTTCTGCTTCTTCTTCCTCCTTTGCTCCTTCACCTATTGGCGTGACCTCCTGCTATGGTGATGGGACAATGCGATCGCGGATTCTCTTCATAGTTCGGCGAACATGAGCCCAAAACCCTTTCTAAAATGGTTCTTGGTCTTTGAGTGCCTTGACCAAAACATGGAACCGATCAATCTGCCCTATGTCGACGTGTTTGATTCTTGCACCTAGGTCATTCAGACAGGCTACGATTTTGCAATGTCTCAGGATGAAGTCAGTGACTTGTCCCTCCGTGATTGGCTCTTCCCACTCATCAATTTTGGAGATGTCACTTTCAAAATGGAGCCACGCCGGCTTAAGTTCTTCCCTGGTGAGAAGGTTCCCATCATCATCTGTGAAACTTAGGAAACCCAAAGAAGAAAGGTCTTCAAAGTATCTCATTGATGTGCGCTGCTCCTACTCAAAAATATCAAGGAGGTCTTTCACCTTTTACGCTTTCTTCATAGACCAATCCCTAGCCGTTCGACTCATAGCAGCAACCTATAGGTATTGATATCTAATGCTTTGAACCTCAAAGGCAAGCTTGAGTCGCCTCTTGATTTTTTGGATCACCTCGTCAACTATTGGTCCCTTCTTAGCGATGGCACACTGAGCTTCGATGACATAAATTAAAATCGACAGGGCACTGGAGGCCCTAGATCTGAAACCTTTGAGTAGGTGAGAGCGGATCTCCTTGATCCTACCTTTGTCGAATAGCTCCAGGTTTGCCTTTTTTTATTGCTACTGGGACTGCAAGATCTTGCTCTCGAGTTCTTTGGCTTTTAGCTCATTTTCGGCCTATTTTTGTGCTTATTGCTCGACCGAAGTCTGTAATTGTAGAATTTGCTGTTTGAGGGCATGTGTTTCCTTTTTGAGCAATTGACCCTGCTTTTGCGAATCCTCCAACTCAGAGCGAATCCTAGCCATCTCTTCTTCCAACTTGATGTTGGCATTTTCTGCTTCAAACTTGCGCTGGTTGGCAATATTCGCATGTGCTTGGAAAGTTTCAACCCTGACATGCATGGATGCAGATTCGTCATCTATGTTTAAATGCTCCAGGTCCTTGGTCTTCTCCTGGTAGTCATAATCATCTAGAGTCATTTCGTCCAGAGGCTTCTGGACCTTAGGGACCTTCCTCACCTTATGCAACTTTTTGCCCTTCAAGTCAAAAACCGCACATTTTTCAACTTGGGCTAGAGATTTCCCTCTTTTCTTTCTTGCCTCCTTTAGCATCTTCTCTGTATTCTGTCGAGCTAGGAGTAGCTTTTCAGCTAGGGGGAACTCCTTTATTGAAGATAAATCCATTTCAAAGAAGGTTGAATCTCCAGCCAAAGGTGTGAACAAATATAAATAACTAACAGGGAAGGATTCCCCTGACAGCTCGAGGACGGGTGTAGTAGGGACTTCGACGAGCGAGACTATGCTTTGAGCTATGGGAGAGTGGGCTACGGGGCTTGGTGTAGGCGAAGTGGTTTCAACGGGCTTATCCTGGTCAGACGACTCGAGAGGAGTGGGGCTATGCAGGATTGGACTGGCAATGGGCAGTTTCTAAGTGGGGGATTGACCCTGTGGGGGATGGAGATATTGATGAGGGCTTCCACTCGGGATTGCCGTGGATGTGTCAAAGACCTAAGCGAAGGGAAGAGAGTGTGTACCTGTGTGCCCTCCTAGAAAAGTGGCTATGGTAACTTCTTGCGTGGTCGGCTCTTGTTCCTCTTGGGCTTCATCACTCCCAACCTCCACAACTTCTGCTTTGGGGTCTTTCTCTTGTTGGAGGAGTTCCTCCACATCAATGATATCTATTTTAGGGACCGTCTCAGCACTTTGTGGCCCTGCATCTTCAATGTTTGCTTCAACCAGGCCTGATGTAGGGGATCCAACAGAAGTACTTGTAGGTTTTATGCGAGGGCGCTTCGGGTGGCTCGGAGGCACTTGAATTTGCTCTTTCCTTTTCCTTTTCTTTCTCTCTAATGGTTGCTCTGCTTCTTTGGTTCTTGCTTCCTTTTATTCCTTCGAAGCATCCTTAGCACCTCCTGGGCTTTCGCCTGATCCTGGGGTAGCTGGGGGAATAAAATTCGCAAAGGATATGGACTTCTAGGTTTCGACATTGGTGTCATAAAGAATTGCGAAGTCCTTATCCGATGCTAAGAGTCCATAGGAGTTCACCTTTTGACGATGGACTCTCATTATCCACCATTCCTGAAGCTTGTCCTCGCTCTAGTATTTTACTTCCTCCTTCAAATCATCCCTTGCCTTCTTCCAAAAAGTGGAGCTTGGAGTCGGGAGGGGGTACTGATCAGGGTCAAATTCGACCTCCATAGGATAGAATTCATGCCATGGGGTCAATGTCCTCATTCTTTCCAAATGCCCCTCCAGGTCTTTTCCATTGGGGTTATTCATTTGTTCCACAACCTTGGGGTGAGGGCAGATGTGGAAGTTCTTGAATTTCAAATGATCCCTCATCACGCCCAAAGGGTCATAGAGCCATTGCTGAGGAATCTGGAGTAGGCCAAAATCGACAAGCTTTTCCTCCAAGAAAACATTCTGTTTAAGGGCAAAGACTTCGATTACACCCATTCTGAAGGGAAAGTCGCAGGTATGTGCCCACTTTCGGCCGTGGCCGTATATTGCATTTATGGAGTCACTCTATCGAGCGACTTCCAATGCAAACTGATATTCTGAGGGGTAGACTAGCAACAGGAAGGGCTTCCCTATGAAGCCGAACAGGCGAATCACCAGTCCTTGTGTCAACTGGAAGATGTCCCCCTTTTTTCCTAGCACCACTCTATCTCTCAAACTGAGTGGTACCCAAGGATAAGAACCTTTTAACAGGTGCATGGCGGGTCCCAAGAATTGTTGATTAAAAGAATAATAGGACTCCTCATTCAATAAGAGGGGCGTCCATTGATACACTGGTAGTCGATTTCCATCCTTGCCACTTGGAGAGATGGCGATATGGGGAAACCGCTTATGAATCTGGTAGAAGCACAACCAGACAATAAAAGAACAGGGTGTGAAGTACTGGCCTGCTGCCGAATTCTTCATGCTAGTGAGCCTTGTATGCAGGGTTTGGGCCACCCATTCCGCCCAGTCAAAGAAAACTGGGTTAGTGTTTGGCCTTGAAGCGTCAGGGGCGTAAAACTCCCCTCTTGAAATGCATTCAGCCAAAGACACCTACCAGGGCTATACTGAAGCATCTGTTGACAATCCTGCCACCCATGCAATGATGGAGAAAATATCGGTATTTTTGAAAGCCTCCAAGGGTAGGGGCATCTGGGGTAGCTTGTTTGAAGGCAACCCACTCTTGAGATTCTCCCGTAGGAACTTCAATATGTAGTTGTTGGAGGTGAATCTCTCCATTTGTTCGTTTAGGAGGACATTGCGAACAGAATAGCCCTTGGGCGGGCCCTGCTGTGGTGCGAAGGCTGCTTGTACATCTTCCTTCATGATGGAGAATAGTTTGTGTCCCGAAGCATCTAACACCTTCCTGGACGCATGTTGGTAATTCTGTGCGATAGCGTAGATCAGCTCAGGACAATGGTGAGCAGGCGGGGTTAAAAACCAATAAATCTGGGAGTAATATGTAGCAGCTCTCTTATTTTCTAGTGTGAGCCTGCTTGTCATAAACTCTATGGTGTGTCGAAGATCGGATACACCCTTAGAGAGCTGTGTGTCTCAGATATTCTCCCACCCATCAATTGGTGGCTCCACAAACTGTTCTTCTTTCGATTTGTCCCCCTCCTCCATTGGCTGCTTTTTGGGTCAAAGGGGAAGATTTAGCTTCTTCGGGGTACTCTTTTTCTCTTATTTCCCCTTCTTTGTCTTTTCGAGGCCTGCAACTTCGGGCTCTTTCCCCTTCTCCTTAGAGTTTTTCTTTCCCATGTTGCTAGTGATAGCGACAGAGTTCTTGATACAGAGAGCTTAAAGGCGAATGGCCAGATGTAAAGGACAGGAGGGTTGTAGAGTATCTGAAGGTTCTTAGTCTAGCTCTAACTGGTATAACTTCCCCTTTTGCTAGGAATTCGCTTTTATAGCCTAAAAATGCAACCACCTGAATTTATGGCACCTACTAAAATTAAATTTGTACTTCGAACGGAAGAGATTACCGTATTCTTAAATCGATTCTGCATCGACGTGGTACATAGGGCTGCATGTTTTGATGATTACACTTTGTACTAGAGACGCCACCCGCTGCCACCTCGTACCTTGGTGCGAGCTTTTCTTTTCCCTTTTTTTGACTCAATCATCTCGGGAAATGCTCCACCACCCCTTTTCATTAAATTTGCCCACTTTGTACTCCTTTCAAGGCCGCTATCGACACGTTCTGTGAGGCATGTTTCGAATTCTCCACCTCTCGCGTGTTCGATTTAGCGAAGTTGAACTTCAATGTTGAAAATGCCTCACGACGATCCTTGCTCAAAAATATGGTTCGAGGAGATTTTGGCCGAAACACATTCCTTCCTTCAAAACGCTTCGCTCCTCTCAGCTGCCAGAACTTCGGTCAAAAATGCTTCGGGCGAAAACTAGCCGAAGTGAATGCTTCGCTATGGTTTCCGCCAAAGTAGAAATGGTTTGGGTATGAGGAGGCCCGAAGTAGATGTTTCGACAACTTTCTGGTGAAGTAATCTTCAATGTTTCTTTGGATTCTGCTTCGCTGGTTTCCTAGCCGAAGTGTTTACTAAAAATGCTTCGGGCCCGAAGTCCTTCCACCTTGGTCAAACTTGAATCGTGGCCTAGACTTTTCTTTTTCGGTGAAGTTGCCGTTTCGAATGATTTTTGCCCGAGGCAGGAATTTGAAATGTTTTGGGCCCGAAGCTCTCTTTTATCGGCCCTTTGCATTCTTATTCGGCAAAACGACTTCGCACAATTTTCACCCGAAGTAGTGCTGGAAGTGCTTCGGGTGCGAAGCTTCTTGCACTTGCTACTTTGCATCAAAAGTCCCCGAAGAGGATTTGGATGTGTTACTTGGTTTTTGGTTTCTTGGAAGAGGATGTATATGCAAATTATATACAAAAGTATATATACACATGCATTTTTTTTTTTTTTAAAGAAAAAAGAAATTGTGTTTTACCTTAGCGATGAAAAGTCTTCAGATGAAGACCATTAACGGAGATCGGCAAGACTTGGCCATCTGTATTCTTGAGGATGAAGGAATTTTCCGAGTTCACCTTCGTGATTTCGAATGGCCCATCCCAAAAGGCGTCCATCTTGTCGTGATTCCTAGGCTTGGCCTTCCAAGAGCCCCACTTCCATACCAGATCTCCCACTTCGAATGTGCGATCAGATGACTTCTTCTTGAACCATTCTTGGGTGACCTGAGTATGCTTAGCAAAGTTTTGGTAGGCTTCTTCATGATCTTCCTCTAGTTGCAGCAGTCGAGCTAATCTATTTTCCATCGGACTAACTCCATCTTCTGCTTCTAACAGCTGCAATGCAGGGATCTCCACATGAATGGGTAAGATGGCCTCCTTGCCATAAACCAGGGCGTAAGGTGAAGTCTTGATTGACTTCTTGATAGAAATTCGATCGGCCCACAATGCCCAATCTAGAAGGAGATGCCAAGTCCTTTTGTTTGTTTCTATGAGCTTTCTTAGCATCTTCAACAGAATCTTATTGGTGGATTCTGCCAAGCCGTTGTCCTATGGATAATAATTGGAGGATACTTTGTGATATATCCCATTTTTGTAGAGGAATTCATTGATTTTTATGCCTATGAAACCAAGGCCATTGTCTGTGATGATAGATTTGGTAATGCCGAACCTGGTGATCAATCCTTCTAGAAATGCAATTACAGTTTCTTGATCTGCATGCTTTGTAGGAATTACTTCGGCCCACTTGGTGAAGTAGTCCGTTGCGGTCAGGATGAACTTATGTCCTACAAAGGAGTTCGGTGATACGGCCCCTATGAAATCTAGCCCCCATTGTTGAAAGGGTGTATCTACTTGTATCGGACGAAGGGGCATTACAGCATTTTTGTTTTGGTCGGCGAACCTCTGACACTGCTCACATTTACGACAAACTGTGAAGGCATCGAAAAAGAGTGTGGGCCAATAATAACCCGCCCTAATGATCTTTAACGCTGTTGTTCTTCCTGCAAAGTGACCTCCCAATAGTCCAAAATGGAACTCTCCCAGGACCCTCCTTTTATCATCATCTTTGATGCACTTGAGAAGGACACCATCAATGTTCCTGAAAAACAGGCCTTCGGGGTGCAGAGTGTATCTGGAGGACCGCATCCTGAAATGTCTTCGCTGTGATGCATTTAGATGTGAAGGACACTTGCCAGCATTGAAATAGTCTATGATTTCACTAACCCAATCCTTCTCGTCTTCCTCTTGGTTCGCGAAGCATCCTTCGGCCAGTGAGTCATCCCCTTGAGATTCGGTTGCTTCGGCCGCTGCGCCCTTCGCCAATGCTTGACACAATGCGTGATCACGAACCAATTTAGTGGGTTTGATCTCAATGTCAAACTCCTATATCTTGTTCACCTAGCCGGCTCTCTTGCTCCCCAATTCCCCCTGGATGATGAAATTGCGCACGTCGAGGTGTATGACAAAGACCGTGACCCGACTTTGGGAGATGAACTGTCTAAAATTTTGGAGGGACTTCATTACTGCATGTACTTGTCGTTCTATGAGATTATATTTCTCTTCATGGGGATTGATCACTTGGCTTAGAAACGTGATGGGGCGCTCCTCGCCATCTTCCCCCTTTTGTGTCAGGACAGCAGTATAGCTTTCGGGCTCCCCTATAGCATATAAGATGAAATCCCTACTATAATCAGGATTGATCAAGACCGGCGCCTGAGCGATTCGAGCCTTGATCTCTTTGAATGCTTCCTTTCTTTCTTCTATCTAGATAAATTCAGTGTCCTTCCTTAGGAGTTGGGAAATTGGCTTGATGACTTGGGCGAAGTTGGGGACGAACTTCCTTATGAAGTTAATCTGGCCGAAGAAATATTGAAGTCCTTTCTTGTCTGATGGGAGCGGGAGCTTCATTAGAGCCTCGAATCTATCTAGATCTATAGCGAGCCCCTTTTTTGATATTGCGTGTCCCAGCAACTTTCCTTCGCTGACTACGAATATGGACTTCTTTGGATTAATTGAGATTCCGAACTCTCAAATTTTTTTGAAAACTTGTATATGTGTGGGGTGGTCTTCCCTTCTTCGGGAGAAAACGGTCATGTCATCCAGATAGATGACGATAACCTTATTTAGAAGCTTGCCAAAAGCAAGATCCATCGCTCTCTGGAAAGTAGCACCAACATTCGAAAGGCCAAATGGCATTCGTTGGTAAGAGAATGTCCCCCACTTCGTGGTGAATGTTGTCTTGTGCTGGTCTTCGTCCCTGACCCAAATCTGATTGTATCCAAAAAAACCATTGAGCAGAGAGAAGCGTTGAGCTCCAGCCATCGAGTGTAAAATTTGGTCAATTTGTGGGAGAGGATAGTGGTCCTTGAGGGATGCCTGATTTAGATTGCAAAAGTCCACGCATAACCTGATATCTCCATTCTTTTTTCTGATTGGGACCAGGTTCGCTACCCATGAAGAGTGCTTGATTGGATATATGATATTTTCCTCGAGCATCTTCAAGAGTTCGGCCTTCATTAGGACCTCGATCTTGGGATTAACTGGTCTTTGCTTTTGTTATAAGGGTTTGACCCCTTCCTGCAATTCGATTGTGTGTTGAACCATCTATCGATTGTATCCCCGGAGATCTTTATAAGACCAAGCAATTATATCGAAAAACTTTCTACACAGATTCTGTATCTGTTCTATCTCCTCTGGAGTGCAGTCGATCCCAACCTTTATTGCTTTTCTAGGTTCAAGCTCTAAATCCTGATACTATTTTTCATTGACTTTGATCATGTGAGAAAGAGCTCGGTCATTCCAATCAAAGAGGCTTTCAAGGGTGATTAGTCCCTTGGGAACATGGTTATTCTTCAATTGAATCAGCCCTTCATATTCTCCTTCATCAGAGCTTCGGTCTTCGACTGTGGCGGCTTATTGAATCATGAAATTTACAATCTGCTCGTTGTTGTCAAACACTTGCCAATGCATATCTTTGTCTGGGATAGAGGGTCTATAGATCATCTTCACAGCTCTAGGCTTATGCACCATGTCTTTTGCTAGAGAATACTTGGCTGCGATGGATGCTAGAACATCGGCATGTCGGTTCTTTTCTCGTGGGATTGACTACAAATTGAGAGATTCAAACTGGTTGAACAGGTCCCATACCCTGTTGCGGTATGATTTTAGATAATGCTTCTTTGAAGTACATTTATTTGTGACCTAGCTACAAACCAGTTCGAAATCTTTGAAGATTTGGAGATTCTTTGTCTAACTTGTCAGCTTTCTTGAGTCCTAGGCACAAAGCTTCGTATTCTGCTACATTGTTAGTGTAACTCCATGTCAACCGGTAGCAATACTCTTTTTGCTCTTCGGATGGTGAAACTAGAAGAATACCTACCCCAACGCCATTTTTACATTGGGCACCGTCGAAGAACAACTTCCATAGTCCTTCCTGGGCACTTGTTCTATTCCCTGGTTGGGAGTGATTTTTAGGCTTGGCGATCGCGTAACATCCTATTTCGGTCTCCACCATGGCGTTGAAGTCTGCCAATGAAAACTCATCTTCGTAACTTAACTGTGCAAGAGATTACTTGACCAGGTCTACCTACTCTATTTCCCCCACCATTGCATTCACTGGTTCACTACTTTGTTCTTCGGACATCTTCTGCACAAGAAAGGAAGAAGGATTTTCATTGTAGATCTTCACCTTTTTTCCTTTGAATGGAATCTCCAGATGGGAGTAATCCATAGACAGATATCTGCCCAGCTTTGCCGTGAATTCCCTTGACAAGAACATACTAAAATATGGCTCCAAGTCGACTACCACTACCTCTTGTATGACTGTGATCTGAGGCATCTTATGTAGTTGGATAGGAATGTCCTTGATCACCCCTACAGTCTTCACTATAGTACCATCCAACTGGAGTACACCTTGGCTGCTTCACATATACTCCATCCCTATTTCTTCGTAGACTGCTCTTGGCATTACTATTGTAGTGGCCCCAGAGTTGATCATGAAATTATGTACAATATACCCTTCCATTTGTAGGGTCAGGTAGAACAGAGGTGGTCTGTTCTTTCCTGTGATAGATGTGGATAGGGTATGCACAAGAGCAAGCGATGTCGCCTTTTTTGCTTTAATTATCTTCAATGATTCTTGCAGTAAGTCCACCTGTCTAGGTAGTTACAGTGCATCATACAAGCTGATCTTGGCTGGGATCTTTTTCAACTCCTCCACAATGTTGTATGCCATGGATTTGAGAACTTCAGGTTCCTTTCTGGTCTCGTATCTAGTACGATACTGCTCAGTAGCTTCAACTCTTTGTCGCTTGGTCAGGGAAGGAAACTTGAGTTTTTCCTTAGCCTGCTCCTTGGTTTCTATCTGAGATGGTTCGGCAGAGGCCTTTTGAGCCTTTTCTTTGATGGATGCAGGCGGAGGAGCTTCGTTTAGAGCCGAAGAGGACGATTGTCCTTTCTCTATTCAAACTTGTGCTTTTAAAGGAGCCATATGAGTAGCATCCGCTTCTATTGCCTTCCTTACTCCTCTGGTAAGTACTGCAATCGGCTCATCTTTGTCAATGGTAGGGTTCTGACTCATCTGCCTAATGACGTTGACTTGACCATTATGACTACTGTTTTCCAGTGTTTATACATAGTGTTGGTGCAGGGTGCAGGTGTTATCTTCATGCGGATCATTGCACATAGAGCACCAATATACATAATCGAAAGTGCTCAGAGCTTCATCAATTGCAACATTTCTCACCGAAGCCCTCCCTTACTGGACTGCTTGGTCTTTGGCAAGCGCAGATGCAGGATAAGATCTTCTCGATAGGAACTCCTATTGCACATGCTTCTTATTTACAATGGTTATGTCATTTGACAACATCTAAACTGTAGAGTTCAGAGACTGCATCTCTTGCAGAATTTTAGTTTGTATATCATCGGCTTTCAGAACGAGTGGCAATGAAGCCATCGTCGGTATTGGAGGCAGGGCGAGGTGTTGAGGTGGTGCTGGTAGCACAAGAAATTCCAAAGTGACGGTGGGTTGTGGAGTTGAAAATGTAGGGAAATGAATTTGTGGGGCGGTGATTTGGGACACGACAGGATTCGAATTCCAAGATGAAATCAGGAGTGCAGGGGTTATGGAGATTTGCGAAGCTGCTGCACTTGCATATTGGAGTTGTAAGAATTCAGGAAGCATGGGCGTCGACATCCTTTGGGGAAGATTGCCCACAACTATCAAATCCATTTTTGCTCTCTTGGCTAACTCATACAACTTGGGAAAAGTATTAACATTAGAATATCTTACCATGAGACTGATATCGAGATTGAAATCTCGAAGGAAATAGAGTGCTGTAGCTTCGTCGGTTGGCAAAAGTCCAACTGGCACTCTCTGCCAGGTTCGAGCGAATCTAACATTGAAATCCATGATCTCTTCTTGTGGATGCCTCTTGATTGAAGTGAACTGATGCAAAAGAGAGGTGGGATTGGAAGACTCATTGAAGTTTCCCATCATTTATCTAGCTAATTGATCCCATACCGTAATACTACCGGGTGGTAGAGATCTATACCAGTAGAGGAGTTTCCCTCTAAGGGAAAGGACCAAAAGCTTTACCATAATTTGTTCTTCTGTAATGTCATGGATCACTGCCAGAGATATTATGTCTTGGATATGCTCCAGATCAGTCTTCCCAGTTCCATCGAACATTGGGATCTTCTTTATGGCAACAGGCGGCACTTGCCCTTGTCCTGCTAGATTCAATGGTGACAAAAAATCCCAGGCTGGGCACAGCCTGGGCGGTTGTGGCTGCTGCATTTGCTGTTGTTGTTGTTGTTATTGTTGTTGTTGTTGTGCCATACTTGCTCCTTGATTTTGAGAAACAAGAATTCCCAAAGCCCCCCCTTGACTGCTAATAGGACAACTAATAGGAATGGAGGGACTAGGACGCATCGAAGAGTTGGGAGGATTGGGAGGAAAACTAGATGTTGTACTATTAGAAGTTAAGCCTTGTCTACCAACAGAGGATGTTCCTTGTAACAGTGACTCGATGGTGATCAACCTTGATTGTTCCCCAAAGGCATCAATATCTAGCTCAAAGAACTCGATTTCCTCTCCTCTATTCTTAACTCTCCATCTTGTTTGCATGAAGGCACAAAATTTTGGTACTGGTCTTTTTGACTTAAATATTTTTGGGTAAACAGAGTCGCTAGATGCTAAGAGTCGGGCATCAATCCTCACTACCACTAGTTAGGTGAGACTAATCGGGTCACACCGAGAACTGGTTAGAACTATGGGCCCCGGTGAAGATGGGTTTTGCGTTAAAATATGGGACCTTGACTGGTTATGGATATTACTAAGACAGATATAGTAGGTCCCACCAGGTGTGCCAAAAACTGTTGGTCATCAAATCTACCTAGGAAAGGATTTTGAGTTAGTGTATGCACCTTAGACCTGGACCAACATTGAAAGGCCGAAGGGAAGGAATGCCCTTCGTGCCAATCTTTGGAGAAAGGTCGGCTCCTATGCTAAACTACTTGGGTGTTTGAAGATAAGGGTGTAGGAAAGAGATAAAAGGAGTTAGGGTTAGAGAAATTGGTGATGTAAGGTGGGAGAGAACAGGAAGCACGATCACTAACTAACAACTTGAATAGAAGCAAAGAATACCAAAGATAAATGAAAGAAATGCAATGTAGATTTTCCTATGTATCCTTCGGGTGAGTTTCAGGGTACATTCCCCGATCGCACCTCGGACGCAGGGTTCAACATCCAACATACAAACAAATAAAGGCAAAAGAATCAAGCACAGAAGGCAGCATAAAAGAAATCCAACACGACGCCTTTCAACTCCTATGTATCCTTCAGAATGAGTTTCAGGGTACAGTCCCCGATCACACATCGAACGCAGGGTTCAACATATCGATATATAAATGAAGAAAGACAAAAGAATCAAGCACAGAAGGCAGCATAAAAGAGAAGAATTGAGCTCAAATCTTTTTCATATTAATCACAGGACATCAAGTTACAGTAGCTTTCTAGCAGATAGTTCCCCCCCCTTTCTTATTACAATGCCTAGGTTTTTATAGAGGACCCGGGCCTCTGAGTCATAATTACATAGCAAAGAAGAGTACGCCCTCGAGCCCTGAGAATTCGGATCCCCAAGCCTCTCGTGACCAAGTTTTCAAATCTGTTACCAAAATTGGCAACTGCAACCTGGTCAACCATGGAAAGGTTCATTGATGAGTCGTTCTGGACGTCCTTGGTCTTCGAGGCGGTGCTCGAGTGGCCGCCATGCTCGTCGGGCTCTCCATCATGGCTTGATACTTCATTTTTGATTGCCAAAAATGAGCAGCGGGCTTGCTGGGCATGAAAAATTATATTTATGAGGCACTTGATCACCTCGGGAAAATACCCGGCTTGGAATGCATACCCGTGAAGCGCTTTGATAAGTTTTCATTCACAACTTTGCTTCGCAATGGTTCTGGGCTGAAGCAAAAACTCCTCTTTGGTATGTACTTCACAAAATTGAGCTTCACAAAATTGCTTCGGGGGTGAGGAGGGCCGAAGCATATTTGCTTCACAAAAATGGGCCTCTTCGTCTTTGCCGCTTCTCTGACCAAATTACTTCGTTGACGCCTTCAGGAAATGCTTCGCTGTGACCCTCTTTCTAAACTGTGGTTTGGGAGACTTTCGACTGAAGAAATTGTTTTCAAAAGACATTGCATCCTTTTACTTCGAGCAAAAGTACTTCGCACAAAATTAGCCAAAGCAAATGCTTCGCAATGAGCTTTTGGCGAAGTAAAAGTGGTTCGCTGATGGAGGGGCCCGAAGTGAGTACTTCGGAAATTTCCTGGCGAAGTATTTTCAATGCTCTTTGAGATCCGCTTCGCTGATTTCCTGACCAAAGTTACTGATGGAAATACTTTGGATGCGAAGTAGTTTTACCCCCTTTTCTTTGTATTTCACTTTGGCACACCGCTTCGCAGAAATCTTACCCGAAGTAGCTTCTGAAAATGCTTCGAGCCCAAAGTAGATTTCTTGCCTTTGCTTTTCGGCAAAGTTGTTCTTTCGAACGCTGCTTTTGTATTCTACTTCGGTGATATTACTTCGCAAAAAACTCCACCCGAAGCAGTGTTGAAAATGCTTCGGGTGCGAAGCTTTCTTTTCTTCTGAATGCCGCTTCGCTCAACTTTTGCCCGAAGTAGCTGCTGGAAACGCTTTAGGCGCGAAGTAGTTTCATTCTCTTTTCCTTGTATTTTTCTTCGACGAAAACTACTTCGCAAAACTTTCACCCGAAGTAGTGTTGGAAATGCTTTGGGTGTGAAGATCTTTTCATTTTCATTTGGCGAAGCTCTTTTCCCTAGCTTGTTTGGCAGCGAAGTTCCTTATTTTCTATTTTTATACACAAAGGGGTGGCATTGGAAGCCAAAATTGCTACATCTTTTCAAAATAAAAACAAAGCGAAAAAACTTTACACAACACTGTACAAAATTTGTTTTCCTTTTCTACCCCTTTAGAAATTTGACAAAATTGTCAACAGGTACATGGTGGTTGGATGTTGTTGCCAATGTTGCAATGACACTATTTCTAGAAATATTCTAATTATAAATATCATATGCATCTAACAAAAAATCGTATGCATATCTTATTGGTGATCCGTACGTGCCATATGTGACGATTATCATGGAGTGCTCTAGTTCATTGTTTTGTGACAACTAGAGCGATTGTATAATTTCCATGTGAGAATTTTCTTTGGACTATTTTCCTTGGATAGTGCAATAATATTCATTCGAAGTCTCATGCTAAAAAATATGAAATATCAATGGTCTACGTGGGTCAGCACACATCCCTATACTGATTGCTTTGGAATGTGTTGAAATCCTCCACATGACTTCATAATAAGTTCTCATGAATGATCTGTCCTTTTTGTCATGTGGGATGTTGACGTGGCTTCGATCGCTTCCTAATGCTGCCAAATTATTTATGCCACATATAGGTGCTTAAATGGAAGGTAGGCACATTTTTGTTGAGAAAGAGACGTCTTTAATCGCAATGCAGATGAGTGTACTTCTTTCCAATATATGGGAGTTAGGCACCTTTCTAACAGGAGTTAGATGCCTTACTTTGAATACAAGGAAGTTAGGCACCTTGCTCCGAATACATGGGAGTTAGGAACCCTTCTAATGGGAGTTAGGTGTCTTGCTCCAAATACATGGGATTTAGGTGCCTTCCTAATAGGATTTAGGCACCTTCTTCCAATGTACTTCTACATGATTTTCCAATAGGAGTTAGGCACCCTTGAGATACTTGGAAGTTAGGCACCTCCCTACTATTGAGAAATTAACTTCTACTAATGTATCCGTAGTTGGTGCTTCCTAGTTGATCAGACCCCTCAACGCTTCCTCCTTTCGAACCTTGTCAACAACTACACATCCAAACACATAGGTGGGCATTTTCCTCTGTGAAGATTCGATACCCACGTACGTATTCAGATTGTGATTATTCCCTTTGGATGGGAGCAATCAAGTTCTACTTCTAGAAAGTTGAATAACTACGTAGGTTTATGGATCTTATGCCTGTTAGGCCTAGGTTTCCTCGGTTTCCTACAACATGCACTTAGGGCATCATACCTACAAAAGAAAAAAATAAAAACTAAAAAGCTATAAAAATATAGGTTAGTGGAATCTATGCTTGATAGGCCTAGGTTTCCCAGGCTACCTACAGGTTGCACTTAGAGCACCATACTTGCAAAACAAAAACACAAGCAAAGAAAAGAAAAATAAAAGAATAAATTATCTTTTTGGTGGACACCATTGTGTCACCGTTCTGCTGAGAAATTTTTAAAAATGTTTAATCAAATGGGGTCTCCCCCATGCCTATATTTGAATCCATCACCAAATTTGTAGATATGTGGTAAGGTTGCAGTCTATGACCGTTGACTGTCAATATGATGTTACTACCATCAATATTCTTGATTCACACAACACCATTGTTGATCAGCTCGATCACTTCACATGGGCCCATCTAGTGTTGCATCAACTTGTATTTCTACTCCTGGAAATGGGAATCATACAATAACACCCCAAAGAAAAGAAAAATAAAATAATAAATGATCTTTTTGGTGGACACCACTATGTCCATCGCTATTGTAGAGATTTTTTTTTTAAAATGTTTAATCAAATGGGGTCCCCCCATGCCTATATTTGACTCCATCACCATATTTGTAGATATATGGTAAGGTCGCAGTCTATGACCGTTGACTGTCAATATGGTGTTAGTGTCATAAATAGTCTTGATACACACAACACCATTGTTGATCATCTCAATCACTTCGTATGGGCCCATCTAGCATTGCATCAGCTTGCCTTTCCACTCCTAGAAATGGGAATCATACAAAAGCACCCATTCCCCTACCTTGAACTACTTCAACTTGATGTGGAAATCGTGCCATTGTGTTCTCTACCTCTGGATGACCTCTGTTCTATGCAAGGCATCTAATCGATGTTCATCCAATTAGTTTAGTTATTGAATCCATTCTTTCTATGCATCATCCAAGATCAGGTTTAATTCTACTACAGTATTGAGGGTTTTTATTTTAAATTTGATGGACATCATTGCACTCTTACCATACACCAGATGGAAATATGTAAAACCAGTGGTGGTTTTCCATGTAGTTCTGTAGGCCCATACTGCCTCTGGTAACCTCATGGTCCAATCCTTCCTATGTTGTTGTACCATATTTGTGAGTATATTTTCCAACTCTCGATTGGTAACCTCAACTTGGCCATTTTCCTGTGGGTGATATAGGGTGGTCTTGTTGTGTCTGATCCTATACTACTACATGATCTCTTGGATCAACCTTGAAGTGAATTGGGGTCCCTTGATTAGTGGTGATCTCTCTGGGTACCCCAAACCTTGTGAAAATGTGTGAGAACAGGAAGTCTGCTACAATCTTCTCCTTGGAGTCTCTCAATGCTTGGACCTCAACCCACTTAGTAACATAATCAGTACATACCAAAATGTACCTCTTACCTACTGATGGTGGGTTGATTGGCCCTACAAAGTCCATTCTCCATTTGTCGAATGGCTCAATGTGAACATGTGGCTGGAGGGGTATCTCATCTCTGAGAGTTGGCCTACCCATCCATTGATATTGATCACACTGATTGGCATGTTTAGTTGCATATTTGAACAATGAAGGCTAGTAATATCCAACTTGCAATATTTTGAATGCAGTTATTTTCCCTGCAAAATGGCCATCGTAGGGTTCATCATGGCAAGATTTTAGGATTTTAGGAAATTCATGCTCAGCAACACACCTTCTCATAATCTGATTAGGCCCTATTTTGAATAGGCAACCATCGATCCATGAGAAGGTTGCACTCTTCTCTATCAATGTCTTCCTTTCATGGGGTGAGAGTGTAGGAGATACTTTACCAATGGCTAGATAGTTAGCCATATCCACATACCATGGTACTTGTTCATTCAAAGCAAACAGGTGTTCATCTAGAAAATGGTCCTCCATGGCTGAATGATCTAGGGGTGTCAACCTGGATAGAAAATATGCCACCACATTGTCCTTTCCAGGTTTGTCAACAATGGTGACATCAAACTCTTGTAGGAGTAGAAGCCACCTGATAATCCTACCACTAATTGCAGGCTTGTTCATCAGATATCTGATGGTTGCATGATCAGTGTGTACAAAAACCTTGTACCCTATAATATAGTGGTAAAATTTGTTGATTGCATGGATGACAATAAGGAATTCCTTTTCTATTATAGTGTAGTTGAGCTCAGCCCTAGTGAGGTGCTTTCTGACATAGTAAATGACATATAATTCTTCACCATCATTTTGACCTAGAACTGCCCCTATGGCGTTATTGGATGCATCAAAATAGACATGGAAGAAGATGGCCTAATTTGGGTCTCTTAGTACCGGAGCAATTATCAGCTTCTCTTTCAAAATTTGAAAGGCTTGTTCGCATTCCTCTATCCAAAATAATTCCACATTTTTAGATAGGAGGGCATGCAAGGGCTTGGCAATATTGATGAAATATTTAATAAATCTTTGGTAGTACCCAGTGAAGACAAGAAAACTCCTAAAATCCCTTTGTGTTGCAGGAATAGGCAAATCCTTAATGAATTTGATCTTTCTCTTATCCACCTTTATCCCTTCTACTGAG
This sequence comes from Wollemia nobilis, assembly GCA_028583015.1. NCBI lineage: Eukaryota > Viridiplantae > Streptophyta > Pinopsida > Araucariales > Araucariaceae > Wollemia > Wollemia nobilis. The sequence goes on along the minus strand of JAQPPZ010016957.1, from coordinate 24,054,958 downwards.
ATGTGATGTCCCAGAACTATCCCTTCCTGCATCATCATAAAACATTTTTCATTGCTCAAGGATAGGTTGGTTTTATCACACTGCTGGAGCACACATTCTAAGTTTACCATGGATTTTTTAAATGTCTCACCATAAACAGTGAAGTCATCCGTGTACACCTCCATTGCTTCTCCCATCATATCAAAAAAATGCTTAGTACTACCCTCTAAAAGGTGGTTGGTGCATTGCATAGTCCAAAGGGTAGGACTCTGTAAGCAAACGTACCCCATGGACAAGTGAATGTTATCTTGTATTGATCCTCTTCTCCAATATAGATTTGATTATATCCATTGAATCCATCTAGAAAGGAGAAGTATTTCCTCCTGCCAGTGTGTCAAGAACCTGGTCAATGAATGGCAGTGGAAAGTGATCATTTTTTGTTGCTTTATTTAGTGACCTGTAATCAATGCAGATTCTCCATTTTCCATTCTTTTTGGGTACCACTACCAGAGGTGATACCCACTCACTATCAGATATAGGATAGATAAATCCTACTGATAGGAGCTTTTGTAATTCTGCCTTGACTATCTCTTTCATTGTGGGGTTCATTCTTCTTTGTGGTTGCCTACTCGAACTTTCTTGTTCCTCCAAGTAAATTTGATGGGTACAAACTTTCGAAGTGATTCCTCTCATGTCTGAGTAGTCCCAAGAAAAGGCCTACTGATGTCTAGCCAGGATATCCTTCAGTGTAGTGAGCTAAATAGGTGTCAACTTACTGCTAACGTTCAACATTTTTCTAGGCTCAATATGAATCTATCTGATGTGGTGGTCTTGGTTGTCTACCAATGGTGATTCTGGAGTGATGTGAGAAGAATCTCCATGAAGGAAATCCATGATAATCCTATCCTCATCCACCTCCTTTTCCAATTCAATTAGTGCCATTATGGGTTGTATCATGGATAGTGCTCTATCATCCTGATTTTCCCAATCAAGCTCCCCCAATGTATCAACAAACTGCACAGGTGGAGAGATGATCAACTTTTTGACATTCTGACCATCTGAAATGGTCATCTATCCATTTTGGTAGCTTATGTAAGCATCAGTTTTTGTTAGCCATGGCCTTCCTAGGATGAGCGAATAGCCTCACAATTCAGACTTTGATTGCAACACCAAGAAGTCTACTGGGTACTCCCAAGCATCCATCGTCACGATGATGTCTTCCAACATTCCATCTAGTGAGACTGTTGATCTATCAGCTAGTTGCAAAACAGTCTTGGTGGGCTTCAGGCCTATGAGCCTAAGCTTCTGCATGGTCTCTTTTGGCATGACATTGATAGTTGCTCCCAGGTCCACTAAAGTGTTGGCCAATGAGTGGCCACCAATATTTACTATCAAGACCAGGCTACCTGGGTCTGCATACTTGAGGTGGCAGGTCCTTCCAAGCATCAAATCTACCAATTTCCCCACCACATTGATTGTTTGGGTAGGCTTGTGGCTTGGCATTCTCAAACATAACTCTTTGATGACCTTGGTGTAAATTGGGACATCTCTTATGGCTTGAAATAATGGAATTGTTACAGTTAAATTTTTTAGACTTGACAAGATGTCAATCTTCGGTTGCACTGGCTTCCTCTGCTCTTATAACCTTTTGGGAAACAGAGGAGCTTATTCTTCTATTTTCTCAGTAGTTGTTCCTTCCTCCACCTCTTCTATTAGAGGTGATCCTCCTATTGAAATATGTACATCCTCCTCCTCTTCTATCAAAGGAGGAGCCTCTACTCCTATATGTCTACCTGACCTCAATTGTACAGGATTACAATTCCTAATATTGTACATAGGAAACACCTCACCTTCCAATTGGTAGGCTTGTTGGTTTATCTTGTTGTTGTTGGGATTGACCATGGGCTATGTTGGGAGTTGCATAGGTCTCACTGTAGGGGGGGTTGGTAAGCTTTATTGTAGTGGAGCCTGGGTTGCATTTGGTGGAACTACATTCCATGAACTATAGTTTCTCCATTGCTGCCATGTTTTCTGATATGGCATCCATGGGTACTGGTTGGATAATGTAGCTCCTTGGGAAGTATTTATCAAGGGTGATGTTGGTCAAATATCTGCCTAATCAATAAAAACTGCGTTTATGCACCCTAGATACGACCAACATTGAAAGGTCGGAGGAAAGAGATGTCCTCCGTGCCAATCTCCAGAGAGGGTTGGTTCCCGAACTAATTCTAAAACTGGTTGAAGACTAGGGATACAGGAAAGAAATTGGAAATAACAGAAAGAAATGGGAAATATGGCCACAGGCCGAAGTGCAGGATTGGTGTTAGACTAACTAGCAGGAAAAAACCCAAGCACAAATTAGCATTTATGAAAGGAAACAAAATAGAACAAGCTCACAATCTTGCCATAATAACTATCAAAAATGGTACTCCAACATTCACTTTCTCCTTAGAAACTTTAAATCCAATAGCAAAATTTAAATTTAACAGCAAATTAGATGGGCGAATGGAAATAGAAGCACACTACACAAAAAATAATTATACACAAGACCGCTCACAAATTCAGAAGTCTGATGCCTTCTATTAATGCAGAGAGCTTAAGGAAATCTCTCGCAAAATGTCTAACCCCCTTTTACAATGAAATTTACCTAGTATTTATAGAGGTTTTCGCCTCTTTCATTTAATACATATGGGGGAAGAATGTCTGGGAATCAAAGACAAAATCAGCAAAATCCTCCTTGAATTCTTGGAAAATCCATTCGCCAGGGGAACAAATTCTTGAAAATCCAAACTTCGGATGGAGGTGCGCCTGTTAGGAGAAAATATTAAATTCTTTGGATCACCTCTGATACATTGGAAATCATGAAGGCTCGTTTCCCTTCGCCTTCCTCTTCGTGATCCACAAAATGGAGTAACTGAGAGTGCCCTTCATTTAATGCCAAATTCAACATCTTGACCAAAGTCCCATTCGTTCGATTTATCTTCGCCCAACATTAGTTTTGCCCCTTCAGACGTGCACGATCTTGATACAAACAGGTTCACCCAATTCAAGGGCGAACGACACGTTCACCCCTAAGGGAAGGTGAACATGATTTTCTATCGTCGCTAGGTGGTTCACCCATAGGAGAGGCGAACGGTGTGTTCACCCCTCGACTAGGGCGAACGTAATTTCATTCGGGTGCGTGACCCCTCAAGGCGATGCCAAGGCACGTTCACCCCTAGAAAGGGTGAACAACACGTTCACCCCTAAGGGAGGGCGAATGCAAATTGTCAGGCATGTTCACCCCTAGAAAGGGTGAATGACACGTTCACCCCTAAGGAAGGGTGAACGCAATTTGTCACTTTTTAAATTTTTGCCATTCTGCTTTCCAAAATTGATTCGCCCCTAGGAAGGGCGAAAGGGACGTTCGCCCCTAAGGAAGGGCGAACGTCAATACATAAGATTTTCTGGCGATTTCATTCAAGTTTTTTATGAAACTCATTCTCTTCATTTCTTTTGGACCTTGAAGGACATCTCTCCATTAATACATTCAAATGCATTGGATTTCTAAAAATTATTACAACTTATTACAACTATCCAAATTAATTGCATATAAAATAAAGGAGACAAATATATTATCACTTTATACAAAATTTCCAATGAATACAAAATGGCCAACATTTCTTGGTGACTCACGGGGTATCCAACTCGCATGGATGCAAGCGATCCCAGGCCTTTATCCATTGGGTGCAGAGTTCTTTTTTCCAGCTGCTGCTGCCTTCTTAGTTGTGGAAGCTTTCTTCTTGGATGCCTGCTACGCGCATTCTGCTTCTTCCTGTTCTATCGTGGCTGCAATGTGAAGTACCTCCGCACGTTTAGCCTCTTCCACCGCCTTCACCGCTACTTCACGATCCACCACTGCTTTCTCTTCCTGCTCTATGATAACCTCTGAAAGGGCCTCGTAGGTGCGAACAACCTCATGCCAAGCTTCAGTAGTAAATAAGCAGGGAACGTTGAGAGATTCATAAATGAAGCAAAGATTTTGCACATCCATCAAGTTGAGGTGCTTCGAACGTTGGGCTAATTCATAAAGAGACAACTCCAAATGTGTATACTTTTCAATCAGAGGCAACACTTGCACTTCAGTAAGGGGATCATTCAAGGCATTAATGTCCATAGTATCTTCAATGAATGCACTCCAGAGCTCTTGCAATTGCTCCATCGAAAGAGGTTCACCCCATTCATCCAGGAAGGTAGTGAAACCCAACCGATCGATAGTCTCAAAATGAGACATCAAAATAGTATGCTCTCGCTCAATAGTATTGAGGATAGCCCACCCTTCATTTACAAGGTCCATGCACTAAAAATAGCTCCACAGGGTTACTCGCGCTCGGGACCAGGCATAATCCATCTCACTAAGAGGGCGAATATTCAGAGATGTATTCAACAATGCTTGTATCTTTACAGCTATCTCCATATAGGGCGAAAGCAACTCTTCCACTGAGTCAATCATTTGTTGCCCAAGCTGGATTTGTATCCCTGCTTCCCATAAGTACTGCAACACCTTGACGGCTTGTGCGGCCAACTTGGTAGAATTTTGGATGGAGCGAAGGCGAATGTCTCTTACACTATCATGCAAAAATCCTACAATAGGTACGACCTTGGCTTCCAATTGCTTCTTGAGTTCTTTGACCTGCTGCTGAAGATTATGCATTTCAATTCTAGCAGCATCACGCTCCTTCAAGTGCACCTGGACTTGATTGCACAAATATTCATTTTTAATGGTCGTATTTTCTTCTGTTGCCCTACTCTTGGCCAAGGCGCTTTCAAGCTCCAACACCTTATTTTGCACTTCAAAATATTTCTCTTTATAATGCTCCCCATGCAAATACAATGAACTCATATCAACTTGCATATTACCCATTTTTTCAATGGGATCAATCCATGTCAGATCTTCAGTGATAGTCTCAGAAACATAATCTTCAGGCTGCAACTCGCCTTGAGGTTTCTGAACCAATGGAGTGAATGTTGTCATATGAGCCTCCTTGGCAATTGGATCAAAAGCCACCTTCTTGATCGGACGCACTAGCGCCAAAGCTTCCTTTCATCGCATACTCTTCAACCATTGGGAAGAGCTCAGATGCGCCCGATTTAATTTTTCAATGTCTGGTTGCTTGCGGGCTACCTGCACATCTGGGATAGTCTGCAGCTCCAAAAATGGTGTAAATGGAACAAAAAATTCTGGGCGACCAGGCCCAATGGACATGGATGATACAGATTGTAGTGAAGGAATGGATACGGGAATGGTGGAAGGGAGAGAAAGGGTGGAGGGAGTGGAAGACATAGGTATGACTATAGTTATACTAATTTTAGATGGAACTTGGGTACTAACAGTCATAATAGTGGAGGAAGTGATGACCGAGGGAAGGGGATGGAAAAAAGGATTCGCCCCTAATGCATATGAACTAAAAGAAATGGAAGATGAAGGAGCGGGAATGAAAGAAGGAGCAACAACGATTTCAGAAATGGAAGAAGTCAAAGTGGAAGAGGAAACCATAGAAAATGAAATGGAAGGACTACCAAAAGGTGGAGAGATAGAAAGTGGAGGAGATAAAAATGTAATAGATGGGACCAAAGAAGAAATCATTGTGTGCTCGATGAGAGAGAGAGAAGAAGAGGGAAAATATGACGTACCTTGGGGCATGGGCGCCACTTGTTCTGTAGATGGGGGAGGTTGCGCAACTACCTCCTCTTCTTGATTTACCTCCGGTTCACCAACATTGAGGGTTGTCCCCTCATTCAGAATCTCAACATGAGAATCTTCAGAAAGTTGCTCTTCCTCTTCTTGCTGTGCCATTGGAAATATTTGTGCTACAGAAGTAGGAAGTTCAACATTGGGTGAAGGCTTTGCTACCAAAATAGAGGTGACTGTAGAACTTGGCATAATAGAAATCATAGTACCTGAAGACATGGGTGCTGTAATAGTGAAAGTAGTAGTTGCACCAGTGCGAGGCCGTTTAGCTGCTTTAGGAAATGGAGGTGCCATCGGTTGTTTCTACTGTTTGGGCGTGAGAACCTCCTCCTGAGGGCGCTTCATTCTCTGTGATCACCTTTGGAAAACATATTGTTGTTCTTCTTCTTCTTCTTCATCCTCGACATCATCCTCAACTATAGGATTTTCCTCTTCAGGTTCACTTTCACCACTTTCAGACTGCTGAAAACTTTGCGGTAAAATAATGGCAAAAGCAACGGGCTGATAAGATTTCACAAACTTATCATAAACTCTAGAAAATTGGGTATCAAGCTTCATCCCATAAGCATTATACGACTTCCTCCTATGAACACGCATCACCCACCAATTCATAATTTTCTCCTCCATCCAATCAGGATTCACTTCTTGGACAGTTGTGAACAAACCCGGAGGAGGAATATGTGTTGCATTCTTTTTTGGATTATACTCCACTTCCTGCTCATAGTAATCATGCCATGGAGGAAGGGAGGACATATTTTCTATATGCCAGTTCATGTCTGGCCCATCAAAATTATTTCTCCGCCTCTGAATATCCGGGTGCAGGCAACAATGAAAGGACTTCACCTTAATAAATTCCAAAAATTTTCGAGTGGGTCATAGCACCAATGCTGCGGTAACTCAATTAATCCTAGGTCTTGAAGCGCCACCATCAGAAGGTGATTTTTCCCAACCTGATTCACTTCTATACTTCCAAACTTGAAAGGCATTGCACAAGTCATCTTTTTTCCTCATCCAGAGCCGTATATGTCATTGATATAATCCATCTGGCGCACAACCTCCATTGCAAAAATGTGCATAGTAGCAAAATAAGGCAACAAAAATGGTTTACCTGTATATCCAAAAATTTGAACTACCATGCCCTGAGTGAGCAAAAATATGTCACCCTCTTACTTCAAAACAATTGCATCTCTCAAGTCGCGAGGCACTCGGTCGCAACTGCCACAAAGCAATTCAATGGCGGGGCCCAAAAACCAGCTATTAAAGTTGTAGATGGACTCTTTCTTCGTTAACACCCGAGTCCACTTATAAATCGGTAGAGGCTCATTCTTTTCGCTCATCTGCGTAACAACGATAAAAGAAAAATGTCACTACATCTGAAAGAAGAAGAACCATACTAGCAACGAAGTATATCGAAATGATCTAGATTTCCCTTCCTACAATCTCTATAACTATGAATTGATTCTTCATGAAATAAATTCGGCCCAATCAAAATAAATCAGATTTTCACCCTACCTCATAGCAGTGGGCGAATAAAACTCCACCTTGCAAATACATTGAGCCATAGCTGCCTGCCATTTATGCACCGTTTCATCTGAGGGCAACCCAACAATCTAGGCAAGCATGGAATAGATGTCCTGGCACTTGAATTCTGAAAGAAGTTTAGGCAAACTCGGTAGCTGCCCCATCCGTGGATCTTTGACAAGCTGAGTTTCCATGAATTGTCTCATCGTAACTGTGGAGACATACCTATCCTCTTGTTCATCCGTATGGATATTTTTGTTTACTGCATAATTCGGCGCGCTTACTCCATAGGTGAAAGCCTCTCGGATCTCATCCGATGTAATGGTGAATAGAATCTCTTGTCTAGCATTTCGGACGGCCCTAGTAGAGGAGTCATAAAATTGTGTAGTTAACTGAATAAGCTTGGGGTATGGATGCATAGGCGAACAAAGATACCATGAAAGCTATGAATTGTGAGGCATTGTGAGCCAACTATTGTAGGAGACTCCCTGACTTACTACAGCTTCGACCTCTTCCCTCAACCGGTCAACTCCTTTATGTGTGATCAAACAATCACCAATTTTAGCCATATTATCTTCATAAGGATCCAAGCCAACATAATCATTTTGTCGAGCTTTCTTGGCCCTCGAACTTCTTTCTCTTTTCTTAGTGGGCTTTGCTTCTATGACCTCCTGCGCCTCTTCTGGTTCTTTACTACGTCTGCCCATTTTTCTAAACAAAAAGTGATGACTCTTCTACAATTTCCTACTCCGAGACTTCTGAAAATTCTTCTACACTTCGAAGCATAGGATACAAAGAAGCAAAAGATTTAAAATCAGGGAGAAAAACAAAATTAGCCCTTTACCTCCTAGGATTTATAGAGTCACTACCAACTACTGTAGTAATTACAAAATTAAATGTAGGTGCATCTCCGATGAAAAACATTCTTCAAAAACTGCCCAAATGTCCTTTCCAAGGTGTAAAAATCCTCTTCTCTGATTCATCGTCGGATCCTCCTAAAAAAATGTGCCCTCTACGCTGCGTAATTTTATAGAAAAATGTGCCCTAGCGCTAGAAGCTTGTTAGGGAAACCAACCCAACCGTTACTCATTCAATCATTAATTCTGACTGCTACCTTGAAAAATTCAATTCGAATGCTTCCCATGTTCGGAAATCATTACTCGAATTTATCGCCCACTACTTCCGATTATCACCACGTAATCCTTGGGAATATCTTCTTCGGAAAAACCCTCTCACGCGCTTATGAATTCATGGGCGCATGTGTTTTTAAAATTTCATAGCGCACCTCCTAAAAAAATGACATTTTTTTCTAAAAAAAGAAAAACAAGCTTTTTTATGCTTTTTCCTTTCTTATCTTTTTTTTTCCTCTTATGATGTCATCAAAGTGCGTTCGCCCTAAATATAGGTGAACATGACGTTCACCTCTTTCAATAGGTGCATGCGAAGCTCTATCACTTCTTTGCCAATATTTGAGTTCCTTTTTTCTTTTTCGGGCGAATGAAATTTTAACCATCATTTCTTTTTTTTTTTTAGAACATATTTATACCTATGCATAATTGTTTAAAATACATGAAAATATTTACATATATACAGGATGTTACCTTTGATTTGAAACCTTACGAAATATAAGCCTTCAGATGAAGGCCATTCACTGGGATAGGGAGCTCATACCCTTCCATGTCACAAAGTCGAAATGCATTAGAAGAAGTGACAGCAAAAATTCGAAAAGGTCCTTCCCATATTGCATCAAATTTTTGATGTTTTCCTGGCTTTGATTTCTTTTCGTTCCATTTCAATACCAAATCGCCCACCTGGAAGCTTCGATCAGTTGATTTTTTCTTGAACCACTTCTTCATCTCAGCAACATGTTCTACGAAAGTATGGTAAGCATGCTCCCTTTCTTCTTCTAATTGCAACAATTGCACCAATCTAGCCTCCATTGGATCATTTTCTTCATTATCATCGTGAAACATCTGCAATGCTTGGAGCACAAGGAGCTCGATATGCGTAGGAAGGATAGCTTCTTTCCCATACACCAAAGCGTACGGGGAGGTTTTTATTGACTTTTTCACTGAAATGCGGTCAGCCCAAAGCGCCTGATTTAATAACAAATGCCAACTCTTCTTATTGTCGCCCATTATTCTTTTCAAAATCCGGAGCAGATTCTTGTTAGTTGACTCAGCCAATCCATTCCCCTGTGGGTAATAATTGGAAGAGGTTTTTAGGTAAATTCCATATCTACTGGCGAATTCTATAATTTTGGCTCCAATGAAGGGAGTGCCATTGTCGATGACTAAAGAATCTGGTATGCCAAAATGGGTGATAAGGCTTTCCATAAAAGAAATAACAGTCGCCTGATCTACTTTTTTGGTGGGTATAGCTTCTGCCCATCTGGTAAAGTAGTCTATCATGGTCATAATATATTTATGTTCCATAGAGGAATGTGGATCAATAACTCCTATAAAATCGAGACCCCACTGTTGAAAGGGCGCTTCCACCTGGATCGGATGCAACGGTGATGCTCCTTTCCTAACTCGACCCACATATCTTTGACAACTGTCACACCACTGGCTTATCTTATGTGAATCGACGAACAAAGTGGGCCAATAATACCCCACCCGAATAATTTTTAGAGCCATAGGCCTACCTGCATAATGCCCTCCTGATAGCCCAGAATGGAATTCTTCCAGAATCTTTTCTTTCTCAAAATATTTTACACATCTAAGAAGTATACCATCAATATTCTTATAATATAAGCCATTGGGCAATAGTACATACCTGAGCGCTTGTAATCTAAACCTTCGGTGTTGTGAGGGGTTAAGGTGGCTAGGACACCTTCCAGAAACAAAATACTCAATGAGTTCCTCGGTCCATTCTTTGTTGACTGCTGCACTATTTGCACAAATTACATCTTCGCGACTTGTCTCAACAACAACGCTTTTGGCCAACTCCTGGCACAGAGCGCGTCCACGAACCAATTTCATCGGTTTAATTTCTACATCATACTCCTGGATCTTCGAGACCCATCCGACCCTTTTATCACCCAGTTCTCCTTGAATGATGAAATTTCGAACGTCAGGATGAATGACATAAACCACAGTTTTACTCTGAGAAACAAAGTGGTGAAACTTCTTCAAGGCTTTCATCACTGCATAAACTTGTTTCTCTATAAAGTTATACTTTTCTTGATGTGGTGCTATAACCTGGCTTAGAAAAGTGATAGGCTTTTCTTCGCCATCATGTTGCTTTTGCGTTAGCACTGCAACATAGCTCTCCTGCTCACCCACTGCATAAAGTATAAAGTCTTTGGAGTAATCAGGGTTGATCAATACTGGCGCTTGAGTAATTCTCTCTTTGATTTCTTGAAAAGCTCACTTCCTGGCTTCTGTCCACTTAAATTCCATATTTTTCTTCAAGAGCTCGGTCATGGGCTTGACGACTTGGGCAAAATCAGCAATAAACTTACGCACAAAGTTTATCTATCCAAAGAAGGACTGCAAGTCTTTCTTATTAGCTGGTAATGACAATCTCATGAGCGCTTCAGCTCGTGCAGGGTCTATGGCCAATCCTTCCTGTGAAATCACATGGCCCAACAATTTCCCTTCCTTGACCGCAAAAATTGATTTCTTCGGATTTATAGAAATCCCAAATTCTCGACATTTCTCGAATATTTGCCTTAGATGGAAAACATGATCCGTTCTACAATGTGAAAACACCGTCATATCATCAAGATAAATTACAATGATTTTATTTAGCAACTCACCAAAGGTGACGTCCATGGCTCTCTGAAAAGTAGCTCCAGCATTTGAAAGTCCAAAGGGCATCCGTTGGTAAGCAAATGTGCCCCACTTAGTTGTAAACGCCGTCTTGTATTGATCTTCATCTTTAACCCAAATTTTATTGTACCCAAAAAAGCCATCCAGCAAGGAAAATCTCTGAGCACCAGCCATGACATGAAGAATCTGGTCTATCTGAGGCAGAGGATAGTGGTCTTTGAGTGACGCCTGATTTAAATTTCGAAAATCGATGCATAGACGTATGTCCCCATTCTTCTTCCTTACAGGAACCAAGTTTGCCACCCAAGTGGAATGCTTAATAGGGTATATGATCTTCGCCTCAAGCATCTTCAGTAATTCTACTTTCATGAGAACCTCGATCTTGGGATTAATAGGGCGTTGCTTCTACCGAAAAGGCTTAACTCCTTCTTGTAGCTCGATAGTATGCTGAATCACGCTCTTGTCGTATCCTTTCAAGTCTTGATAACTCCATGCTACTATGTCTGGATATTCAGAGCACAAATTTCTAATGCCTTCAATCTCATCTGATTCGCAATCAGTACCAATCTTGATCACCTTTCCTGGCTCCAACTGCAATTCTCTGAATTCCTTAGCATCCACCTTAATCCTATGTTTATCAGCCCTATCACTTTGATCAAATAAACTCTCTAGTGAAATCAAACCTCTAGGAATGTGATTATTCTTTAACTGAATCATTCCTTCCTTTTCTTCTTCCACAAGAATCCTATCTTCTGTGCTGGCAGCTTCTTTTAGCAAAAAATTCACTATTTGCTCATCATTATCAAACACCTACCAATAGAGGCTCTTATCTAGAATGGAAGGTCTATAAATCACCCTTACTATCTTGGGCTTGCGAACCACTTGCTCAGTAGGAGAATAATTAGCGCCCAAGGAAGCTAAAATGTCAGCATGTCTATTTTGTTCCTGAGGAATTGCCTGAATATTCAAAGCTTTAAATGCTTCCAAAAGATCCCATACTCTATTGCGATAAGCCTTCAAGTAATGTTGCTTTGATACACATCTATTTGTAACTTGATTAACAATAAGCTCGAAATCGCCAAAAATCTACAAGCTGTTCAATTCCTAACTTTTTGGCCTTTTTTAAGCCAAGGCATAGCACTTCATATTCAACCGCATTATTTGTACAGCTCCAGGTCAATCTGTAGGAGTAAGTTTTTTGTATGCCTTCAGGGGAGATCAACACAACACCTGCTCCCACACCATTCTTACATCGAGCGCCATCAAAGAACAACTTCCATAACTGATGCGAAACAGGTTCTGGGGATTCAAGGACTTGCTCTTGGGACTTCTCCATCTTCTGAATTGAATAACAACCAATATCCATTTCAATCATAGCATTGAAATCTATCAATAGAAACTCATCTTCCAAGCGAAGCTCCTGGGGTATTTCTTCAACCAAGCCAACCTCTTCCAATTCTTCGGTCATCATGTTCACCGTGCCTAGGACTTGTTCTGCCTCCTCTATCTTTTCAATATGAAAAGGGGAGGGCTTCTCATTATGAATGCGAATTCACCTACCTTTGAATGGAATCTCTAGATGTGAATAATCTAGGGAAAGATAACCTCCCAACTTAGCTATGAATTCTCTTGAAAGGCACATGCTAAAGTAGGGCTCTAAATCAACAACCACCACTTCCTAGATGATGGTAATCTACGGCATGCTATGGAGCACTATTGGAATGTCCTTGATTACTCCAATAGTCTTAACTGGTGTACCATCCAATTGTAAAACTCTTGGGCTGCTTCTTGTATATTCCATTCCCATTACTTCGCATACTGCCTTTGGCATGATAGTAGTGGCAGCACCAGAATCGATCATACAATTATGCACGATCCACCCTTCCATTCTCAAAGATAAGTAAAATGGGGGAGGCCGATTCTTACCTATCACTGAAGTGGGGAGCGCTTGAGCCAAGACTATTTGTAAATGATCTTTCTTTTGATCTTTGGCAGTCTTCAAAGATTCTTGCAATAAATCAATCTGCCTAGGTAATTGCAATGCATCATACAAGCTAATCCTTGTTGGGATTTTCTTCATTTCTTCCATGATACTGTAGCCATGAGCAGGTGAGACCTTTTCTTCTAAGGGCCACTCATATTTATCTCGGTACTATTGCGTAGCATCTACTCTTTGCCTTTTCGTCAATGAAGGATACTTGAGTCTTTCCTTAGCTTGCTCTTTGGTTTCTCTAGGAAATGGAGCAGTAGCGATGCATTGCGAAGTTGAAGGCTGAACTTGCACCTTATCTTGTGCTTGATCAGGTGATGAATTTTTTGATTTATCAGCATCAGGAATCTTTGTCGGGGATGCCCGCTTCTCTTCCTATGCTTTTGATGTCATAGGTACTTTCAAAGGTTGCAAGTCTACAGGATCAACAATCACTGGCTTCTTTCCAGACCTAGTAAGGACTGAAACTTGCTCTGGAGATGACACCATACAATTACACTCCATCTCTCGAATCATGTTGACTTGCCCGCCCGAAGAACTTTCTGTTAATGTCTGAACATAGTTCAGATGTACCATACATGTATCTTCACCATGAGGATCATTACATGTAGAACACCAATATGTCCTTTCGGATACGTTACTCTCATCATTTGCTTGGATCATGGTGTTTTTCTTGGGTCCCTTGCTGGTAGATACTTGTTCTCGGGTTATTGGTGGAGTCTGAAACCTTCTTGATCGAAACTCAGCCTCAACCTGCTTCTTCCTCATAGTAGTAAGCTCATTAGATATCATCCTTAAAGCCGCATTATTGGATTTTACTTCTTGTAACAAGGTTGTGAGAGGATCTGTATTGGGTGATGGAGTTGGCATTGGAAATGACAAGGGCGTTGGAGGTGCAGGTAACGGTAAAGGCATTGGAGGTGCTGGCAATGTTGGAAAAGAAATGGATGAAGGTTGTGATGTTACTGACGGGATGAGAAATTATGGAAAGCTCATAGCAGATGACTATGGAACAGGGATAGGAGCTACTTGAGGGGAGCCCAAATTCCATGAAGGGATAGGATACATCGATGACATAGGCTACAAAAATGCATTAGAGTAAAGATACTGTGGCAGATCAGGGAGGATAGGCATCATCGCCTTCGGAGGAAGCCTACCTACAACAATCAAATCTGACTCGACCTTTTGAGCTTGTGTATAGAGATCCAGGAATGTAGTCACATTGGCCTGGTGCACCGCCATACCAATATCGGTACTGAGTGCTCGAAGATAATAAAATGTTGCTTGCTCATGAGTTGGTCGTAACCCATCTGGGACCCTCTGCCAACTTCACACAAATCGGATATTGAAATCTACAAGTTCCTCTTGCGGATGTCTTTGGATTGAGGTGAACTGGTGCAATAGAGAATACGGATCAGCTTGTTCATGGAAATTCTTAATCAACAACTCTGCCAATTGATCCCACGAGGTGATGGTACCCGACTGCAAAGATCGGTACCAATACAACAATTTCCCTCTTAATGATAGGACCAAAAGTTTTATCATCACATCCTCATCAGTTATATCATGAATAGTTGCAAGAGAGGCTACATCTTGGATATGCTCATATGCAGTTTTTCCAGTACCATCATATGTGGGTAAAGCCTTCAGAGCAGCTTGAGGTATGAGATTTTGTGCCTGCAAATTCAGCGCTCTTGAGCTATTCCAAGCCAGAAACTGCCTTGGAAGTTGTTGATGTGGTGGAGGATTCTGAGCCATGTGGATGGGAATATGAGGAGTAGGCCTCGGGACGTTAGCGGTTGTACTAGGCGGAGGCTGAGGGAAACTGGTGGCAGTGCTTACAGGACTTACAGGGGCAGAAGACACACCAGCTAACCGGGAAGATGAAATAGATGGTATGGATGAGATATGAGGAAGTGAAGATGTTCATCGAAAAGTGGCTATTTGAGGATGCTCTCCTAGCCTTTGAATGTCTAGTTCATAAAATCTAATCTGATTATCAGGATTTTTGGCTTTTGATCTTGTATTCATGAGAAACAACTTTCGTCGTCCTCACGCTTACGAAGTTCTGGGTAGAAATTGAGTCACCAGATGTTCTAATCTCAAGCAGGAAGGCGAACACCAAACCTAATGTCGCTAAAAAGTGGAACCTTAAATGTCCCATCGGGCATGCCAAAAATTGTTGGTCAAATATCTGCCTAATCAATAAACATTGCGTTTATGCACCCTAGATACGACCAACATTGAAAGGCCGAAGGAAAGAGATGTCCTCCGTGCCAATCTCCAGAGAGGGCTGGTTCCCAAACTAAATCCTACAACTGGTTGAAGACTAGGGATGCAGGAAAGAAATTGGAAATAACAGAAAGAAATGGGAAATATGGCCACAGGCCGAAGTGCAGGATTGGTGTTAGACTAACTAGCAGGAAAAAACCCAAGCACAAATTAGCATTTATGAAAGGAAATGAAATAGAACAAGCTCACAATATTGCCATAATAACTATCAAAAATGGTACTCCAGCATTCACTTTCTCCTTAGCAACTTTAAATCTAATAACAGAATTTAAATTCAATAGCAAATTAGATAAGCGAATGGAAATAGAAGCACACTACACAGAAAATAATTATACACAAGACCGCTCACAAATTCAGAAGTCTGATGCCTTCTATTAATGCAGAGAGCTTAAAGAAATCTCTCACAAAATGTCTAACCCCCCTTTTACAATGAAATTTACCTAGTATTTATAGAGGTTTTCGCCTCTTTCATTTAATACATATGGGGGAAGAATGTCTGGGAATCAAAGACAAAATCAGCAAAATCCTCCTTGAATTCCTGGAAAATCCATTCGCCAGGGGAACAAATTCTTGAAAATCCAAACTTCGGACGGAGGTGCGCTTGTTAGGAGAAAATATTAAATTCTTCGGATCACCTCTGATACATTGGAAATCATGAAGGCTCGTTTCCCTTCGCCTTCCTCTTCGTGATCCACAAAATGGAGTAACTGAGAGTGCCCTTCATTTAATGCCAAATTCAACATCTTGACCAAAGTCCCATTCGTTCGATTTATCTTCGCCCAACATTAGTTTCGCCCCTTCAGACACGTGCGATCTTGATACAAACAGGTTCACCCAATTCAAGGGTGAACGACACGTTCACCCCTAAGGGAAGGCGAACGTGATTTTCCACCATCGCTAGGTGGTTCACCCATAGGAGAGGCGAACGGTGTGTTCACCCCTCGACTAGGGTGAACGTAATTTCATTCGGGCGTGCGACCCCTCAAGGCGATGCCAAGGCACGTTCACCCCTAGAAAGGGCGAACAACACGTTCACCCCTAAGGGAGGGTGAACACAAATTGTCAGGCACGTTCACCCCTAGAAAGGGCGAACGACACGTTCGCCCCTAAGGAAGGGTGAACGCAATTTGTCACTTTTTAAATTTTTGCCATTCTGCTTTCCAAAAGTGATTCGCCCCTAGGAAGGGCGAAAGGGACGTTCACCCCTAAGGAAGGGCGAACGTCAATACATAAGATTTTTTGGCGATTTCGTTCAAGTTTTTTATGAAACTCATTCTCTTCATTTCTTTTGGACCTTGAAGGACATCTCTCCATTAATACATTCAAATGCATTGGATTTCTGAAAATTATTACAACTTATTACAACTATCCAAATTAATTGCATATAAAATAAAGGAGACAAATATATTATCGCTTTATACAAAATTTCCAATGAATACAAAATGGCCAACAGGCGGTTATCCCCACCATCCTATATTGGGTGGTTTTACCTGCCCTTGTGGCATGTAATTTCCTCCTCCGTAAGGTGGAATTCCTGCTTGCATATTCCCCATAGGGGGCTGCTGCCAGTTTATTCGATTCCCCATAAAATAAGCTTCTAAAACTTTAGTATTTTCCTTGGCGGTCGAAAACTATGGGCACAATATGGTCTTATGATTATTTTGACAAACAGTGCATACCCTAACCTTGTTTTTAGGACAAGATTTCTTTGCGTGCTTTCCTCTGCATTTTGGATAGAAGTAGGTCAATGTTGCTTCATTATTTTGTTTATTTTTGCTAGTAGGAGCATGTCTATTTGCAGCACCAAGGATGAAAGCATCTCGCTTTTTAGGTCCTCCAACATGTGGCCTATCTCTATTTTTGTGGCAACAAAATTGGATATTCAAACCAATGCACGAGTGGGGGTGACTGAGGGGATACTACCTCAGGTTCAGAATTTCCAGCTAGCTCAGACTCAGTCTATGGGTCTTTCCCCTTCAAAAAATGATCGTCTGGTCCTCTTTTTCTTGGTGGACTCATGCAAGATCAGATGGAAAAGGTTTTGCAAACTGGATCAGATTTTTTGTAGAACTAGGTATTGTAACTATATCTACTATAGGCACATCCCCAAAAATGGTGCCAAAATGTTGGGGCAAGAACATTGGTTAATTTCTATGTTGTTGTCATAGCCCTTTCACTTAATTATCAACCTAGGGATTTCGTAAGCTTACGATGTACCTGATAGATATGTGATTACAATACCTCTGAGGTGAGTCTACCTAAATTCTATAGTTTGGGGGTGTTGTTCATATAGCATTCATTCAATCCAAACCTCTTTAATTATCAGAAAGTAAATAACTAGAAAGGAAATCAAACCACACTTGCAAAAAATAAATAAAGCAGTAAATAAATCAATTTGTAGGAAATAACCAAATACAAGAAAATAGAACTAAAACTGAAATGAAATTGCAAGAAAAATAAAGGAGAGGGGAGGAATACTGGCTAGGAGTGGGCCCAGGATCTAGCAGATTTCACCCGGTCAACTATGTATGCAGAACGCTAAGTAAGAGAACTCTGAATGAATTTATTGCATAAAAATGAATTACAATATAGTTTGATGATTTTGCTATTTTTCTCCTCCTTTTTGGAGAAGTCTTGTGCATTTATATAATCACACAAACCTCTATGTTACAATGTTGTTATAGCTACATATATGATTACAATGATTGCATGCCAAATTGAGGTAATTTGGGCATGCTTGGAGCACTCTTACACTACGTATTTTGTCCATGGTTTACCAGATTATCGTTCATATTTCATCTTTTCTAGAAATAGTAGATTCTTCGTTACATCTCATCGTCATTATCCATGTTCTTCGTATCAAAAATCGTTACTCTGTTTTATGTGGAAACATGGTAGCTGACATGTTCTGTTATTAACGAGAGTTAGGCACCTACTATTTTGGAGTTAGGTGCTTTATTCTGCTTATGTGGAGTCAACTACCTTTGACTACGTCATAGGAAGTAAGGTGCTTCATTCATCGCAAGATGCGAGTAAGGTGTCTTCCATCGAAATATGGGAGTAAGGCACCTTTCCATCGGGAGATGGGATTAAGGCACCTTCTTGTCGAAATATGAGAGTAAGGTGCCTTCTCATCGAAATATGGGAGTAAGGTGCCTTCCCCTTAAGACCATACTCCTTTCTCAACTCCTTCAAAAATAGATCATGCCAGGTCTAGAAGGGACCTCGATGTAATTTATGCAGAAACCAATGAAAATAGTTAAATCTACACACAAAACATGCTTTTCACACAAGTTAGGCAATATACACAATTTACCATTAAATACATATAAATATTCATAAGTACAAATATGATATAACAATGCCGCAAAAAGTTAGACATATATGCAAAAATATGAGCATTTCTGGAGCTCATAACTTTTAAAGCACTAATATTACACCTTATCACTCCAATCAACTCTCAAATTAATGCACTAACAATTTACTGCAACTAATCAAGAATAACCTAAAATAAATATTTAAGAGTTATTCTGTAATTTCACTATAATCAATATTGTAGAACATACTCTTCTTTTTCTTTTTCCAAAGTAGATGATAGGTAGTTGATAGAAGGAATTCAGAAATCAAATCAACTCCTAATCAATGTGCAAATGAACCTTAAAAAGAATCTTTCTTTTTGCACTTTTAAATATTGTAATCTAATTGTAACTTTAATCCAATATTCAGGTGCTTTAACAAATATGATAAGTAATCCAATTAATGAATCTACTTGCACCAAGAAGTTGCTTACCTTTTTTCTAAAGTCTTTGTACCTCTTTTGTCGCTTCTGTAGAGGATGTAGATATTGGTTTCTAGGATCACCAAGTTGCTACTTCAAGTAGGATCTTGCAACTCTTTGTAGACTATTTTGAAAACTCCTTCTTCATCAAATGATGGTCTCAAAATTTATTTCACAAGCCTAAGATTTGGTGACTTGTACTCCTCTTTTGTTCTCCTATTTCTGTTGTAGATTTGTAGAATTCTTTATCTATGAAGCAGTGCCTTCTTGCTATGATAGGCAATCTTCAAATCTTCAAGATTTGTTGATCTTCTTCTGTCTTCAAGTCTTCTTGTCGAATTTTAACTTCAAGAAGGATCTTCTCAAGATTTTTAATATCTTGAGGTCTTTCACTAGATTCTTCTTCTAAAATTTAGCACTCCTTGACAAATTATTCTTAGATTTGGCACTCCTTTCCAAATTCTCCTTCTCAGATTTGGTACTCCTTACCAAATTCTCCTTCTCTTGGGCTTGTTATCGGATGGCGATAATTGTCCCAAGTCCTTCACTATCAAGGGCTTCTCCTTGGTAGTGGATTTCTCTAGTGAGTTCTCCTTTGAGAATTTATTTAGTCAAGCTCTCCTAGCCTTTTCTGGATCCTCAATGAGACCTTACCAAGGTCTTTGATCATGCAACTTCTGCTAGTCTTCCCTTGAGACCTCTTCAACCTTCTACTTTTCGAAGTGTTGGTGGTGTGATCTGCTCTTGGATCTTTGATTCTGCTACTTCTATATTGAAGCAAGACTCTCTTAGTCCTTCTTCTACTTCCAAATCTAGAATTTATTCACAGATATATTCTCCTAATCTCTTTGGTTTTGCTTCAGGTGCTGAGTTGATTTTGAAGAATATACCCTTCCTAACTTTTTTGTAGGAAGTTTTCCAATTCATTGAATCTTATTTCCTTGCAATGAAGTATTAGTACTAAAATATTAACTTGCTTCTGAATCAGATATTCCTTTCGAATTCTTCTTCAGGATCAAGGCTTTTGAGGCCTATTTCAGTATCAAAGCTTCTATGGCCTATTTCAATATCAAGGTTTCTGTGGTCTTTTCAGTATCAAGGCTCCTTTGGCCTTTTCAGTATCAAGACTTATGTGGCTTCTGCTTCAAGGCTTATATGGCCTTTTATTCAAGGCTACTATGGCCTTTTTGTATCAAGGCTTCTATGGCTTGTTCTTCAAGGCTACTATGGCATTTTTGTATCAAGGCTTCTATGGCTTGTTATTCAACTTTTGAAGTTATTCAATCTAGCAATGGAGATCTTCAGTCGGTTAACTTCACCACACCTCTTCTCCAGAAGTCTTCTTTAGTAGTGTTATTCTCTTGCACAAGGAACTAATATCTGCACTATGAGGGCATGTCAACCTTTGGGAAACGACGTTGGAGTCTCCTAGCTTTCTGTTGTAGGATTACCAATACTCTAAGAATTAATTATCTAAAACAAAAGAAACTTTGGTCAATAGTTAGCAAGTTCCAGATATCCAGGATATTCACTAGATGATTTGTCAATCCAGTGGATTGGATGTTGAGTCCTGGTCTTCATGATTTTTCCTATAACTCTATGGAAAGACAATCTCAGTATTTTCTGGAACTAAGATTTCTTTCAGTCGTCACTTGTGACTCTTCCTAATTCTATCACCTATATTCTTATGATAAATTTTGATAGTAGCTGATCCAATGACACGTTAGTTTGACAAAACACTCAAGCTCAAATATAATGGTGGTTTCCCTATAGATCTACCATAGCTCTAATACCACTGTTAAATTTTTATGTAATGAGCAATGGGAAATAACAACCACAAGATGCAAAATAATATATAATAAAGTAAATCTGCAAGATGACTAAAGTATGCTTGAATAGAAATAATATAAGTGAATACAACGTAGCTATGGAGGAAATGAACGCTCCATTAATGAAGCTACTGACTACATTGTACCCATCACCAATATATGGTGATATACACAACACTGCACTACTACCTATGATTATGCTATAATAATATCTATCTATGTTCCCCTTATCATGTCTATTTGACTATGATACCTTTCTTATATAGGAACATAGGTTCCTTGGACAACACTCTACATAGTTGTGTAAGGGACAACTTGTACATATACAACTTGCACATTGACACGTGCATTTATTACATTGCATGAAGTAACTAGATAGCTTTCCCCTAAGTAATATATTGTCCTAAGTATGTACCTTGGAAGATACATTTACATAACACAAATGATGGAATAGACTCTATTTCTAACAAATCAAAAGCATTGTCATTGCTTTTGATCTAGCATGAGTGGAATCTTAAAGGTGCGCCTCTCAGGAACACCCCAAGCCTACCACATGCCATACCAAGAAGCTTCCTAATCCTTCTAAGAATCTCCCTCATTCAATTTCCCTCCAAGAGGCCACTAATTCATCTATAAATGCATCCCTTGAGAAGGGCATTTCAATCCAAGTTTTTCACAACAATAAGACTACAAAAAAAATTGCATTCACTCTCTCTTTCATGTTGAATTGCTACCAAATTGTCTACTTAATCTTGGCTTTCTCATTGAAAATATTATCTTATGAGCATCTTATTAAGCATCCAAGGTGTTCTAGCAAGCAACTAAGTATTTTTCAAGCATCTAAATTTTTTGGTGGGTCTTCATCAAGCAAAAGAAAGGAGAAAAATTTGTTGCTTTTGGGTTGTGTCTCTCCCCTTTATTCCTTGCTTACTTGGCCTAATGTTATTTTGTTTTGGCTAATATCGTTACCTCACATTTGTTTTGTTGGTCTTATTAATGCTATATTTTACGATTGACTTACATACATCTGTTGCTAATCATCTTGTTTTGCTATTGTTATTGTTCATATTGGTACATATAACATTGTTAGTCTGGTTATTTTGTATTCTATACTTGCATTCTAGATAGGTTTTTACTCATTTAATCTCATCATATAATAGCCAAATTTACATTAATGTATTGTACATCAAGGATCTTACCCTCTTAAGAGAGTGACCAACATCTTAGCATCATTAATTGAGATTTTTACCACATTGTACTTGTCCTTTTCTACTTGTATAGTCAAAAGCATTGCTTGATTACAGGAAGGCAACACTTTTGTTATCTATTTTACATAGAGAAAAAGTGTTGTTAATACTTATGATAGACAACACTTCTATCATTATTACATGTTTTTTTTTTTATTTCGAATATTATATCATTTCATCATACTAAACAAAGGGTCTAATCATTCTGATAAGGAGGACCTTTATCTTCCCTCTAATTAGACAAACCCCTCTACCCTAACATCATTTTGATTTTGTCTGTTTTGTAGGTCATTACGAATGCATTGGCAAGAAGTAAAAGCATTGACAATGCTTTTTCACCATGGATAATTCTTCTGCCTCTATGGTAGAATCAGGTGCTACCCTTCCCTATTTCTTTTTTTTCTTTTAGGTTTAGTTTCACTTATGTTTGCTTAATTTAGGGTTTTTTTCTGCTCTCTTGCTAATTGTGTAAAAGAGAAAACTAAGGAACCTAGCATAATTTTAGTCACAAAGAGAGAATAATACTATTGTTTTGATCGTAGGCATAATCTAAAGTGCATCTAGATTGCATTTAGATTGCTTGTGTAACACATCTCCCTCTTGCACCCTTGATTTGGAGAAGGAAAGGAATATCTTATTTTCATTGTATCATTGGAAATCAAAGTATTATATAATACAAGTTTGCTTGCTTGCATAATCTTGTTTGCTTGCATCTCTAGGTCAGATTTAGGCTTAAAGGTTTAGGTAGGGAATCTTAGGTGGAAAACTTTGTTTTCCTATGAAATGCTAGGTGTTTGCAAAAATTTACCCATAAAACATAGTTTAGGTTTTATAACATATAACATATACCTTATTAAGATGATAAAGTCCTACCAAGGAAGCCTCCTCACAACTATATAGAGGCTTGGATGTAAGGTATTTTATATGGTGACTATGCTAGTATTACATCATCATTCCATATATCCAAAAAGTAAATATGAGAGTTAAATCATGACTAATGGGGGAGGCATTTATAAATAAAAACATTAAATAAAATAGGATAAAGAAGTCAATTTTGATACCCCTCATTTAGTCATATTATTAATTAAATAATGAAAGCTATTTAATGCGAAGTTATTACCAAACATGGGGCTTTGGCACTATAACTTTCTAAAATGAACTTTGACGGTAGCAATTGCTCTTGGTCATGTTAGTCCACTGTGGCTCACTACTAATTAAGGTGAGATTGCTTGTTGAAATCAACCTAAGGAGAGGAGATATCTAAAGTGATCCAAAAATATCTAAACCAAAAATTTTAAGAGGACAATGTCCTTTCTCCTGACCAGAGTTACATGGTCATTTTTCTCGATGGATCCCTATGACCCAAGGAAAGGAATATAAAAAAGCATAGAGTTTTATTTTTTAAAGAGAGGAGCGTCTCCTTTTTAAGGTATTGAGAGGGGCCGGTCAACCTTTCTCTTTTTATATAAAGGTGTCAAAGAGTTGAATAGGAAAAGCCCGCCCTTAAAAGAATTCAAAGTCTTCAGCTCCTCTCTTATTTAAAACCAACCCTCACCTCTTGAAAACATGAATTTATCTAATAAGGATTTTAAGAGATACCCCAAAATATTTCAAAGGCGTTTCCGAAGGGCATATCCATGCTCTCGAATTCCCGGTTGATTGAGACGGGGACATGTTTTCTATATAGATGCATGAATGAGCGGGGTCATCTCTGATACATGAATGAGATAGCGAATAGATGGTCTCCCCCGGTGAGAAGAGACGAATAGAGGTGAGCGGGGCATTCCCTTCTGGTTCAAGAGGGGCACTTCCTCCTTTTGTTCCCGTTGTTCCTTATGGCCAAGCTAGAGCTAGAGAAAGAGACCTCTCTATTTTAGAAGGGGTGGGGCAGAGCCCCTCTTTATTTTAAAAGCTCAAAATTTCTTTAATGACATGGATGATGTTATCCATCCCATTTTAAAAGCTCTTTGATATTATAAAGTGGTAAAAACAAATCCTCTTCCCTTAGCTCTCTATCGGTTGCATTAGTAGTTTTTATTTAAGGATATGAATATAAGTAGAGAGACTTGGTCTAGAAATGGTTTATTTTTTTATCATTCCGAGTTAGATCAAAGTAGCTAAACATTAAATGGAGGGATAAAATTGGTTTTGGTTGAAAAAATAGGTCTATTATTATTTTGGGAGAATTACTTAAATGATAGAAAAATTGGGAAAAAAACAAGTTTGATATGAGAAGGGAGAGGATGAGGCTATGACAACCTATAATTCAATGGGATTGGTTGGAGATGTTATAATGGAAAGAATTGGAGGAAAATCACTCTCTTATTAAGAGGAACCACATGATATTTCCATAGGATTCAAGGAGAGTGTTGAATAAATCCCTTTTCACTTACATGGACGGAGACTCTTCCTCTCTTTTTAAGGTTTTGTTTGTAATGAAGGGTGGCTTTTAGCTAGGGTGTCAAAAAATAATGTAAGCTCATCCTAAGGGAAGAAAATCTTGTATGAGTCAATTTTGGGCTTTGAGAGTAATTTTAAAAATATTATTATACCTACTATAATTTAGAGGATGTAAGGGGAAGTATTGTCCATTTGGAAATGCTAGTTGAAGACCATGGTCAATGAATAAACAATATATATGATAACTTGTAATGGAGGAGATTCACAATAGTCTGAGAAGTATTCTAATGGATGAGCTTCATGGGAACCTCATACATGTTATGTTGGATGAAATTTGTTAGAATGTATAGACCATGATAAATGAGGTTGTTTGCATTACTAAATTGAAGGAAAGAAATTGAGTTATAAATGATGATACACAAATATTGAATTGTAACCATGAAATACTTGGATGTATCCACAATAATAGTAATAAACACACTTGTATCACACATGATGAAGGATTTTTCTATGACATGGTATATTTGATGTTTATTTTGGGCCTTAAAATATTTTTTTGGTGAAGTAGTTAATATTTAGCCTAATTTAACATCAATTTATCAATTATAAGAATCTTTTAGTAGTGGAAATTTAGATTATAGTATAATAAGATTATAATAAGTAAATACCAGGCTAGAAAATATAGTTTTGTTATAAGTAAGTTGAGTTTGGTTATACTATCTTAGAAATTAGTCTTTGACATTGTCATTAATAGTGGTATAAGCCTCATTCAAAG